>OY720142.1:1382500-2877500 GCA_963082685.1 Cyclophora albipunctata
AATTACGCACAACGTGACACGAGAATTGTATATATTAGATGTACCCGGATAGATAAAAATACGGTAAATTAGACCCTAAGTAAGCTAATACTTAATACTTAATTTTTCTTTATTGTCCCAAAATGTGGACCAATGTCATGTCATCAATTTTCCAGCCGAAGACGATTGCTCCTGAAGAGGATAAAGGTTTAGTGATTTTATGTCATTCTTTCATTCCTATCTCTAAACCTTTTTCTTCTTCAAGAGCAATCGTCTTCGGCTGGAAAATTGACGACATTGGTCCACATTTTGAGACAAATAAGAAAAAAAATAGTATACATATACATACACAAATACTTGTGAAAAGTTGGTATGAAATGAATTAACATTGATCTCAAATATTTTTGTAAGTTTTGCCTGTTCCTAATAATTATCGTTATCCATATTTTATATTATGTTTTAATGTTTTAGTTCGTAAGTTCCTCAATTGATGTAATTGGGTCCCCGTGTAAATTGAAATAAATAAATAACTCTGTCCATTTTCCGTTCTGTAGTTACCTTGGCCGCCTCGAGCGCGCAGGTGGGCTTGCGCGCGTCCAGGCTGCGCGCGAGCACGGGCAGCGCCTCGCGGCACGAGAACACGGCGCGGATGCCCACCGTGTTGTTGAGGATGGCCGACAGGCAGCGGATGCACTCGTACTGCACGCGGTCGTAGCGCGAGTCGCTGGGGTACAGAGTGCTCAGTTACATAACACTTCTTCTTCTTCACCGAGTGGATGGTCAACCTGGCCAATCCTGGTATCAGAGTTATTGAGCCGCCAAAGGCCTCTGACATGGCTCATGTAACGACTACTATCCGTAGAAAGTAACCGGGACCGACGGCTTAACGTGCCCTCCGAAGCACGGAATCGTCTTACTTTTCGGGCAATCAGGTGATTCAGCCTGCAATGCCCTAGACAAACTGAGGACAGTCTCACAAAGAGATTATTGTGACATATTGTCCCCACCGGGAATCGAACCGGGAACCTCCGGATCGTGAGCCGGGCGTTCAAACCACAAGACCACGGAGGCTGTATGCGACGTGGGGTCGTAGAGTCGCTGGAGGATACAGAGTGTACAATTATATAACACTGGTGTATGTTCAAGTAGGTCAGTGGCCAACACTGGTGTCGGAGTTATTAGACCGCCTAAAGGTGACGACATGGTGTACCGATTGAAGCACGGTAGCGCTTAGATACAAATGCCACTATCGCAATGAACTAAGAGCGCTGAGTCAAACTATAAATACAACTGAAGCTTGCAAGTCCCGTGAGCGAAACATACATTTGTGTCACGCAAACATTTAGTGTCTAAACATACTATGCCGAAAATACGCGACCGAAGTTCCGTGGCTGATTTTACGTTCCAATTCATTCGGCTGATATGAAACACGATAAGAGCCGAAATGACGCGGCAGAAATTCAGTTGCATAATTTTGTCATGGCGTCGTAACAAAGAGTATATTTTAAAACTCTTATGTCTCTTGTGGTTTATGGCCTGAACTCTATGTATGCTTGACGCATCGTCGCATGGCTCACCGAACTTCGGTCGCGTATAATGTGTTGCTAACAAAACATTGCCGCCGAATCGCTGACGAACTTACGATCGACCGAAGTTCGGCTGTACACTTTAACGCGACGTAATTTCGGTATAGTGTTTAGACACTTAAAATCAAATAATGTCACATAATTTGAACCAAACGACACACACTGACATTTACAAAGTGAAATATATTTTGTTTCATTTATATTATCTTACCGGTAAAATCCACTCCCACTATTAAGCATGAAAAAAGAGAATTTAGAATAATTTAAGCAGGCTAGATTTAGTTCTAAATCTTGGTCTTTAAAAGTAAAGTACTAAATATTAGCCTGTAATGCCCCACTGCTGGGCAAATGCCTCCCATCTGGTGGTGAGAAGGATTAGGCGTAATCCTTCGGTGACAGTGATAACGCCTGATTGACGCCATTACGCGGTTTGGTGATCTCAAACTCGAGCCATGTTTGAAAAGTAGGAAACATGTTTTCGCTCGACCTGGGTATTGAACCCGGGTCCTCAGTCTTGGCAGGCGAGTGCACATACCAATAGACCACCGGAGCGTCATCTCTTTATTTAATTTAATAATAATAAAATATATTGTACTCATTAATTCATTTCGTGTAAGTATGGCCAACCGGCACTGTGGCCTATCGAAGTTTTTAGATCGCCTAAAGGCCTCTTGATATTTTCAGTTAATAAATAAGAGGCCTTTGCCCAGCAGTGGGGCATTACAGACTTACACTTTTCAGGCACAGTGGTCTATCGAAGTTTTTAGACCGCCTAAAGGCCTCTTGATATTTTCAGTTAATAAATAAGAGGCCTTTGCCCAGCAGTGGGGCATTACAGACTTACACTTTTCAGGCACAGTGGTCTATCGAAGTTTTTAGACCGCCTAAAGGCCTCTTGATATTTTCAGTTAATAAATAAGAGGCCTTTGCCCAGCAGTGGGGCATTACAGACTTACACTTTTCAGGCACAGTGGTCTATCGAAGTTTTTAGACCGCCTAAAGGCCTCTTGATATTTTCAGTTAATAAATAAGAGGCCTTTGCCCAGCAGTGGGGCATTACAGACTTACACTTTTCAGGCACAGTGGCCTATCGAAGTTTTTAGACCGCCTAAAGGCCTCTTGATATCTTCATTGAGATGAGAGGCCTCTGCCCAGCAGTGGTACAATACAGGCTTACATTCAGACACAGATAGACCATATCAAAGTTTTTAGACCGCCCAAAGGCCTCCGACATGTATACTTACTTAGTATAACACAGGTTGAGGGTAGTCAAAAGAGTTTCGATGCCCTTGGTGCCAAACTCCTCGATCCAAGACAGCGGGTTGTTGGTGAGTGATATCCTGAGGTTCTCTAGGCAGCCGTGCAGTTTGCCCACGGATAACTCCGGCTGGTTGAGGTAGGATACGTAGTCAGACGGCTTCTCGAATTTGGAGCGGCCTTCCTGCGGGAAAGAAGGAAATATTTTGATAATTGGGCTTTTGAAAAAAATTTTTTTTTGTGATAAATGGAAAGATTATATATTAGTTTTATAACAAAACTATTTTTATTTTATTTTTTTCGCAATAATTCAAAAGTTATTTCAAAATAAAAATTAATTTTTGAATCCAGTACCGAAAACACTCGGACAACTCCCGAACAAACCCGAGCGCGGTGTGACGTCATAATGTATAGCCCCATTCGGTTACACGTGTAATAGCCGTAAACGCTGTACGTACTTATGGTTAAATAGCTATACATTATCACGTCACAACCACGGTGACCAATTATGGCGCGTTTATAGTCACGTGATTTTTATTCAATTTTTAATTGTTTATAATTAATTGAAAAAATATATTTTTTAAGTTTTTTGCATTAAATATCAATATTATTAATAATAAAGTTTTAAAATACATAAAAAAAAACATTTTTTTTTTTCAAAAGCCCAATTAAGATTCCAGATAAAAAAATTGCGAGCATTTAATTTTAATTATTTACTACACTTGTTTCGAAACATTTGATTATTTGAGATAATAGAAAATAGGAGAGGGAAGATGATAGGACATTGCATACGACATGACAGATACATTAATAACATCATGGAAGGTAAAGTTGAAGGAAAGCGAGGTAGGGGAAGGCATAGAATCGGTTACATGAGTCAGATTAAAGAAAGAGTGTCTGTCATGTCGTATAGAGATGTGAACAGGAATAGATGGAGAAGTCTGCATTTATTTATTTATTTATTCTTCATCGAGTGGATGGCCAACCTGACCAATCCTGGTGCCAGAGTTATTGAGCCCCCAAAGGCCTCTGACATGGCTCAAGTAACGACTACTATCCGTAGAAAGTAACCGGGACCGACGGCTTAACGTGCCCTCCGAAGCACGGAATCGTCTCACTTTTCGAGCAGTCAGGTGATTCAGCCTGCAATGCCCTAACCAAACTGAGGAAAGTCTCACAAAGAGATTTTTGTGGGATATCCCCACCGGGAATCGAACCCGGAACCTCCGGGTCGTGAGCCGGGCGCTCAAACCATAAGACCACGGAGGCTGGGAGGCTTCAATATGAACATTAACTCGAGTATTTATTTGGTCCAAGGTTTGAGCTAGGTCGAACTATTGTAATCCCTACAAAATGATTTTCAAAACTTAACCAATGTTTACATATTACTTACTTGTGCGTTAACAAATCTGTAGGCCACCAACATCTTCTTCTGTTGGTCTCTCGAATATTTCCGTAGCGGTTCCTTTTTAGCTTCACTCAGATTCATGTCAGACTGAAAAGAGAGAGACAACGCTATGTTAGTTATTGTATCGAATATTTAAGATGACAAAAAGAGAATTCATTCTGGCTAATTATGACCTGATCTGGTATTCTACTTCTTTGCTTAGTTTGTTGTTCTTTTTCAAAGAGGACGGAATCACCAACTGGCTAAAAGGTGTGACAATCCTAAGGACTGGACAGGATTTCGATGCCATCATCTATTAACTTTGATAAGTCTTTCAGCAGAGAAACTTCCGACACCAGTTTCTTCAATCTCCTACTCGTACTTCGTGTTCCTCGCTGTACCGACACTAGGAGTGACTCACCAGCATCTCCTCGAAGCGTCTCCGCAGCTGGTCGTCGTCCAGCGCGTCTATCTTGCTGGTGTACTCGGCGGCGGCGGAGGGCTCGTCGTCCTCGGGCCGCGGGTCGGCGCCCCGCGGCATGGTGTCGTAGCCGCGCTCGATCTGCCCGCCCGCCTTCTTGGGCCGCCCGAACCATGTGTCCAGCTGGAACGGAGAACACGAATGGTCAGTGAGGTTTTGAAAGGAATCCATAACTTTGAATTTAATTGAAACTACGCTTACGGATACACTTCGCTTTTATCTGTATCTGACATAACACCTCAGTTTTCTGTGACCACGGTTCGTATAAAGGGGTTAAAAGGGTAACAATCACTACATAGTATAAAACAAAGTCGCTACTTTTGTCTGTTTGTTTGTCTGTATGCTTAAATCTTTAAAATTACGCAACGGATTTTGATGCGGTTTTTTGTAATAGGTAGAGTGATTCAAGAGGAAGGTTTATATGTATAAAAATTCCCGAAATTCCCACGGGAACGGGTACAACGCGGGTAAAACCGCGGGGCGCTGCTAGTGTTAAATAAAAGCGAAGTTTATCCGTGAACGTAGTTTCAATTCAAAATGAGTAGTGCTCGCTTAAACTTATTTATTTATTTATTTAGGACAGCCAGTACAAGTTACACTATACACGTACTATACTATACATAACACAAAATTAAAATATAAATGCACTTTTTTTTAAACTTAAGAAAACAGTATAAAAGCATTAAATAATTAGTCAAATACAAATACAAATATTTTTATTTCATAAAAATGCCTAATACACATAATGAATATATATACAAAAGTGCTTATATAAATAGTAATAATTTGAACTTAGGCTAATAAACAAAACTCAGACTCAGTCAGGGTGCGCTTATGCTTCTACTGAAGCGAAGCTATGCAGGGACCCTGAATCACCAATCACAGCCTCCGTCGTCTAGTGGTTTGAGCGCTCGGCTCACGATCCGGAGGTTCCGGGTTCGATTCCCGGTGAGGATATCTCACAAAAATCAATTTGTGAGACTGTCCTCAGTTTGATTAGGGTATTGCAGGCTGAATCACCTGATTGCCCGAAAAGTAAGATGATTCCTTGCTTCGGAGGGCACGTTAAGCCGTCGGTCCCGGTTACTTTCTACGGATAGTAGTCGTTACATGGGCCATGTCAGAGGCCTTTGGCGGCTCAATAACTCTGACACCAGGATAGGTCAGTTTGACCATCCACTCGATAAGAAGAAGAAGCGCACTGTGATTGTCAAAAAACGCATTGACATTGTCAAAAAACGCATTGACATTGTCAAAAAACGCATTGACATTGTCAAAAAACGCATTGACATTGTCAAAATCATTTCGAAATGCGTTGTGATCTACCCTTCAAGGGAAACATCCCCTAAGTTTCATACCAATATATCTGAGACGTTAATAAAGATAATATAATAATAACTAGCAGCGCCCCGCGGCTTTGCCCGCGTTGAGCCCGTTCCCGTAGGAATTTTCGAAAATCCTTTCTTAGTGTGCACTTACGTCACTTGAAGAACCTTCCTGCCAAATTTCATGTGTCTAGGTGTAGCGGTTGTGGCTGTGCGTTGATTTATCAGTCAGTCAGTCAGGACTTTGAATTTTATATTGTAGATTTCCGCTAGACAAAAAAATTTAAATGGATGGACGCCTTTTATTAGGTACCCCACTGTATCATATTTGAAAGATTTGATTATTCATCCCTTATTCTACCCCCTGTACTTAACAAGCTTTCCTGTACTAATTATACTGTACTAAACTTTAAAAACAACTGTCTAAAACCCCAGTAAACTAGCTTTCAAATATAAAAACCGCACCAAATCAGTTCAGATAGACTTTTTTACTGTTATTACAGTTACTGTTACTGTTAGCCCGTATTTTCCCACTGTTGGGCAAAGGCCTCCCCCATTACATTATTACAGTACCTAATCTAATAATGGTTAAATATCTATACTAATATTATAAAGCTGCAGAGTTTGTTTGTTTGTTTGAACGCGCTAATCAGGAACTACTAGTCCGATTTGAAAAATTCTTTCTGTAATGCATAGCCACATTCAACGGGAAGGTTATAGGTTACTTTTCATCCTGAAATTCCCACGGGAACGGGTACAACGCGTGTAAAACCGCGGGGCGCTGCTAGCTATTCGATATAGTTACGCCATTGTCAACAATCAGGGCACCAATTTGGCAACATGGATCGTCCTTCGATCAACCACCATCACAATTGAACAGCGCGTGATGTGAATATCAAGTGTATTGGTTCATTCATCTGACTATATCTACGACTATATATCTTAACTAATACATATAACATGTATATAAATGCGAAAGTAACTCTGTTTGTCTGTCTATCTGTTACGCTTTCACGCCAAAACTACTGAACCGATTTGAATGAAATTTGGTACACAGTTAGTCCAGAGCGTGAGAAAGGACATAGGCTACTTTTTATCGCGAAATTCCTGCGGGAACGGGTACGACGCGGGAAACCGCGGGGCGCTGCTAGTAATTAATGAATGAAGTATAAGAAAACAAATACAAAAAAATAATCCCCTACATTGAGAATCACCTCTTTCTTTTTAAAGTTGGTAAATTATCTGCTTACCGAAAAAGGAGATTTCTCCTTAACAAAATCACCGACAACTTTAATCGTATCCATTTTGATAAAACTTTTAAACATAACACTAAGAAATATCTATTACTTCAATTGTACTTTAAATCCATTTTTACACGAAAACAACAATACGATAATTACACAATACAAAATAATCTTTCTTAATTTGAGAAAACCACTGACAATATATTACAAAATGACTGCCAAAATAAAATAAACACATCTAAGTTTGCGAAAAGCACATTCAAAATTGTCTAAATCACAATAAAGACGGAAATGCAACAAAATAAATAACAAACACAATCGAAATAGGTCCAGCCAAGACCAGAAACTGCACAAGACGAATTTCAAAATCACTATGACATTTTTAGCAAGACAAGCCACTTCGCGTATGTCTTCATCGCACAATCGCTATTAATAAAATATTAATATAGAAAAAGATAATGGACGCGTTTGTTTGTTTGGAACAAACATCCATCTATGTAAAATTCCGAAATCAATTTATAATCTATATGTTCATATTATAAAACAAAGTGCCGAAAAGCTGTCTGTATATATGTAATCGATCGTCTCAAAAACTACTGAACGGATTTTCATGAGGTTGGAGTGATTCAAGAGGTAGGTTTATGACTACTTTAAAAAAAAGGATTAATTGAAATTTATTCATCTTTGAAATTAGTCAGGAAGTCGACTTAATACATTATTTCTATTTTTTAGTTTTTTAATTTTGATGGCGGTTCGATTTTTTTGTTAAGTTTATTGTCAAAATTTCTAGCAGGAATGGTCTATCGTTGAACACACATGCAAATTAATTCAGTAATTTTTGAGTTTATCGCTAACAAACAAACGCCACATGAAATATAGTGTGCAAGGGCATACTATAAAGCAATGTTCAACCCGCGTTGTTACCCATTACCGTGGGAATTTCAGGATACAATGTATCCCATGTATTATTTTGATGTATTACCTATATTACTGTAAAGTTTTATCCAAATCCGTTCAGTAGTTTTTGCGTGAAAGAGTAACAAACATACATATATCCTCACAAAATTTCACATTTATGATATTAATAGTCGCACCCCGCGTCTTACCCGCGTTGTACCCGTTCCCGCGGGAATTTCGGGATAAAATTTGTCCAATATGTTATTCTTATGTATTACCTATATGTATTACTGTAAAGTTTCATCGAAATCCGTTCTGTAGTTTTTGCGTGAAAGAGTAACAAACATACATATATCCTCACAAACTTTCGCATTTATAATATTAGTTAGTAGGAAGTAGGATTAGGATAGGATTAATACAGCGAGGAGGCATACACGTGATTGTCATACTACAATTCATCTATATATAAAAAATTCAAAGTCCTGACTGACTGACTGATAATCAACGCACAGCCTCAACCGCTACACCTAGAAACATAAAATTTGGCAGAAACGTTCTTCAAGTGACGTAAGTGCACACGTGTGATGTAAGAAAGGATTTTCGAAAATTCCCACGGGAACGGGCTCAACGCGGGCAAAGCCGCGGGGCGCTGCTAGTTATGTATGTGAAGACAGGTGCCAAGTCACTGTTTGTGTATTATTTCGAGACTTTATCTCATTCTCTTATGCATTGAATCATCACAAATCTCGAAATGTTTATTTTTAGTACATACAAGGTTTTTAGTGCGAATTTGCTTTATTTAAATATCGTTTAACAAGGTTAAGGGTATATTTATATCTTAAAATTATTTATAACATAGAAATCCGTTTAATTGGTTTTGCATGAAAGAGTAACAAACATACATACATCCTCACTAACATTCGCATTTAGGGTATTACTAGCAGCGCCCCGCGGTTTTACCCGCGTTGTGCCCGTTTCCGTGGGAATTTCGGGATGAAAATAGACTATAACCCATTACAAAAAAATATTCAAATCGGTCTTGTACTACAAAACAAATAAATAAACAAAAAACCTAATACATACAATACATTAAATTCTATAGTCGCGGCTTGACCGATTCTCGTGAAATTTAGTGTGCATATCGGGTAGGACTGAGAATCGGACATTTATTTTTCATCCCCCTAAATTTTAAGGGTAGACAATCTAGCGGTGTAAATTGTTATATGGCAAAACAAAGTTTGCCGGGACAGCTAGTAAACTATAAAATACTCTTCAGCTATATTTTTAACTATATTATAAAAGTATAAAGATTCCTAAAAAAACAAGGCAAAGACAATACGAAGTTTGTCAAAAGTAAGCAAAGACAAAGACAAGAGCAATATATTCGGTACGTTTTTAAAACCAGCGACAATATTCGGTGGTATTGACCCCAATCACTAACAATAGAGAACTGAGTTATAAATAAAATTGTTTATTATAAAAACACCGCAGTCTGCGGGTGATAACATGTGTAGCACTGAGAGGTGTAAGATGTAGTAGGCGTAGTTCGACTTCACGATGTAAGCTCATTATGAGATTAGATTAGACGTGGGAATTTCCCCTTCGGCGCATAATGTACAAAACGTAAAATGAACACGACACGCAAAATGTACAAATCGCAGAATGAACAATACGCAAAATGTACAAAACGTAAAATGAAGACAACACGCAAAATGTACAAATCGCAAAATGTGCAAGAACGTCTAAGGCTTGATTCACAATGTTTTGTTCACTTAGACCAGGTGTCTAAATCAATTTTTCCCATTTCTACAGATTCCCATTTTTACAGAAACCCATTTCTACAGATTCCCATTTTTACAGAAACACATTTCTACAGATTCCCATTTTTACAGATTCCCATTTTTACAGAAACTTATTTCTACAGATTCCCATTTTTACAGATTCCCATTTCTACAGATTCCCATTTTTACAGAAACCCATTTCTACAGATTCCCATTTTTACAGAAACCCAGTATTAGCCGTAACATATATATATGTCATTTTAATGAAAAGAGAGAGAGAGAGTTTAAACATGAAAAAAAAAAATAACCCTAACCTACCGAATTACTTACTATTCGGTAGGTTAGGGTTATTTATTTTTTTACTAGTCCATAGTTATCGGTTAATATTACGGTTAGAGCCTACACCTAGTCTTAGCCGGTTAGAACTAGGTGTCATATATATGTCATTTTAATGAAAAGAGAGAGTTTAAACATGTAAAAAAAAAATAACCCTAACCTACCGAATAGTTGGAAATCTGTACAGATAGGAATCGGTTGAATTGGGAATGAGACACTCAATAATTTTTTCGTTTGTGTGAACGTGGGCTGTGTTGCACATTTTGCGATTTGTACATTTTGCGTGTTGTCTTCATTTTACGTTTTGTACATTTTGCGTATTGTTCATTCTGCGATTTGTACATTTTGCGTGTCGTGTTCATTTTACGTTTTGTACATTATGCGCCGAAGGGGGAATTTCGGGATGAAACATAGCCTATAAACTTTCCGTTGAATGTGGCTATCTACTACAAAAAGAATTATTCAAATCGGACTGGTAATTCCCGAGATTAGCTCGAACATACAAACAAACAAACAAACAACAGGAATTACCAGTTCGATTTGAATAATTCTTTTTGTAATGGATAACTACATTCAACGGGAAAGTTATAGGTTATTTATTATCCCGAAATTCCCATGGGAACGGGCCAGACGCGGGTAAAACTGCTGGGCGCCGCTAGTTACACATATAAACAATGTTCGAAGTGTGTTTACAGAATCAAAAATCATTTCCGCTGTAAATTATACATTATTATAACATGCATAAAGTTATATTTGGATTATGATGTTACATATTATGGATGACTAATTATGGCATCATCTCTTTAACACTTATTTAGCTACTGACAAACTGAGGTCGAACTGACGGCTGACGGTCAATGCTGACGTTGTCTTAAAAACAAACAAACAAATAAATAGTTATAGTTTAACTGCTAACTGTTGGTTATTGATTATATATGTTATCCCGAGGTAATTCCGGGATAAAACATAGCCTATAAACTTCCCGCTGAATGTGGCTATATCACTACATAGTATAAAATAAAGTCGTCTCTTTTTCGTGTCTGTCACACTGTCTGTCTGTATGCTTAAATCTTTAAAATTACGCAACGGATTTTGATGCGGTTTTTTGTAATAGGTAGAGTGATTCAAGAGGAAGGTTTTTATGTAAAAAAAAATCCCGAAATTCCCACGGGAACGGGCACAACGCGGGTAAAACCGCGGGGCGCTGCTAGTATTCTATAATATAAAAATGAATCGCTGAATCTGTTGGTAAGCGCATAACTTCAGACGACTGCACCAAATTGGATGATTCTTTTTTTAATGTGTTCCTTATTGTCAGGACAAGGTTTTTATATAAGAAAAATAAGGAATAAAAATCTCAAAATTCCCACGGGAACGGGGGCGCTGCGGGTGAAACCGCGGGGCACAGCTAGTAATTAATAAAATCGGACTAGTAATTCCCAAGATAAGCCCGAACGTACAAACAAACAAACAAAAGAGCAAATTTTATCTCTTTATAATATTACCCAGTATAGTATAAGTACTTAATTGCTTCACCAAAAAATCTATCAAACGAATTCTGATGAGATTTTAACCAATAAATAGAGTGATTCAATACGACTCTATTTAACTAATTTTCATCCCAAAATTCCCACAGGAACGGGTACAAACCAGGTAAATCCGCGGGGCACTGATTATATAAAAGACATCATTTTGTATGGCGGTGACGTAATCACTACAATATGTACATTACTCACTTTTGTATTGGTAGTTCAAGGTTGACTGAACAGGTTTCGATAAGGTTCTCACATAAAGATAGTTTGTACTAATATGACATTTGAGAAAACGAAAATTGTCGGCCTCCGATTTTGTGTCGGATCTTGTGAATTTTTTATAGGTGTCGACATAAAAACCGGATCTGAAAGCTGAAAAGTGGGAACTCTTTCTTAAACTTAGAGGCTGGTCCCTTTTTGATAGAGTTCCTCTCACAGTTCCCTGTTCTCTGCCATCCTCTTGACCTTAGTCCACTTCTTCTTCATCGAGTGGATGGTCAACCTGACCAATCCTGGTGTCAGAGTTATTGAGCCGCCAAAGGCCTCTGACATGGCTCATGTAACGACTACTATCCGTAGAGAGTAGCCGGGACCGACGGCTTAACGTGCTCTCCGAAGCACGGAATCATCTTACTTTTCGGGCAATTTGGTAATTCAGCCTGCAATGCCCTAACCAAACTGAGGACAGTCTCACAAAGTGATTTTTGTGAGGTATCCCCACCGGGAATCGAACCCGGAACCTCCGGATCGTGAGCCGGGTGCTCAGGCCACAAGACCATGGAGGCTGTTAAGGCTGCTTAGTCCACTATATCTATACTAATCCTACTAATATTATAAATGCGAAAGTTTGTGAGGATGTATGTACATATTTATGTTTGATACTCGTTCACGCACAAATTACTGAACGGATTTGGATGAAACTTTACAGTAATATAGGTTATACACAGAATAACACATGGGATACATTCTATCCCGAAATTCCGGCGGGAACGGGTACAACGCGGGTAGCGCTAGTACTCGTAAAATAAAGCTGTGTTGTTTTTCATTTTTTGTTTGTTTGAACGCGCTAATCTCAGAAACTACCAATGATTCTAATAACGCTTTTATGCGCTTTTCAAATTTGATGTATAACCTATATTACTGTAAATTTTCATCCAAATCCGTCCAGTAGTTTTTTCGTGAGAGAGTAACAAACATAAATACATCCATCCTCACAAGCTTTCGCATTTATAATATTAGTAGGAAGGATGTCTGTAGACTCTTCCGTAAGGCTGTAGCTTACAAAATACTAGCAGCGCCCCGCGGTATTACCCGCGTTGTGCCCGTTCCCGTGGGAATTTCGGGAATTTTTTTACATAAAAACCTTCCTCTTGAATCACTCTACCTATTACAAAAAACCGCATCAAAATCCGTTGCGTAATTTTAAAGATTTAAGCATACAGACAGACAAACAGTGTGACAGACACGAAAAAGAGACGACTTTATTTTATACTATGTAGTGATTAAATTTTAACCATTTACGGAGTTTAAGAAGCACTAAATTGCTTTCGCAACTCAGCACTTCTTGAAATCTCTTTCAAAAATACTGTAATTAAAATATATGTATGCGCGAAAAGGCACAGGGACTGATGATACAAAGGACGCCACTAATTTCGAGAACACAACGTTAGCGTGTTCTAACTTGACTGCAACGACATCTAGTGAAATCGAGGAGAACTAAGTGTTCACCAACCCTGAGAGAGATGGCGCTAGCGGCGTGGAGTGTCAACAAATTATTATAGCATTAAAATAGTTCATGTAGGCTTACAAACTTTTAAAGAACCATCAAAATGGCGTTGTAGTTATTTTGGAGGGAATTTCAAGTAAACAATGATTATGTTCGTACTTCAAACTAATTTTTTGTTTCATAAATTAATGTTATTTTTATATCTCGACAAAAAATAATTTATGTTTTTAAGCTATTGCATAGCTTCTATCGCGGGCCTTGAGCGCGGGGACCAAATCCAAAATTTCCGTAACGAAAAAACCTCACGCTTACCCGATCCGACGGGAAGGAGGTGTGGCTTGAAGGCCGTGCATCGTCTAACGTCGTTTCAGTTCGGCAGTCTTCGACACGGCGTTGTGTGCGATTGTGCGTTGGGGGTGAGAGAGGGGGTGAGAGAGGGGGTGAGAGAGGGTGGTGAGAGAGGGGGGTGAGAGAGGGGGCGAGAGAAGGTGGTGAGAGAGGGGGTGAGAGAGGGGTGAGAGAGGGGTGAGAGGGGGGTGAGAGAGGGGGGTGAGAGAGGGGGGTGAGAGAGGGGGTGAGAGAGGGTGGTGAGAGAGGGTGGTGAGAGAGGGGGGTGAGAGAGGGGGTGAGAGAGGGGGTGAGAGAGGGTGGTGAGGGAGGGGGGTGAGAGAGGGGGGTGAGAGAGGGGGTGAGAGAGGGGGGTGAGAGAGGGTGGTGAGAGAGGGGGGTGAGAGAGGGGGTGTGAGAGGGGGGTGAGAGAGGGTGGTGAGAGAGGGTGGTGAGAGAGGGTGGTGAGAGAGGGGGGTGAGAGAGGGGGTGTGAGAGGGGGGTGAGAGAGGGTGGTGAGAGAGGGTGGTGAGAGAGGGTGGTGAGAGAGGGTGGTGAGAGAGGGGTGAGAGAGGGGGGTGAGAGAGGGTGGTGAGAGAGGGTGGTGAGAGAGGGTGGTGAGAGAGGGTGGTGAGAGAGGGGTGAGAGAGGGGGTGAGAGAGGGTGGTGAGAGAGAGGGGTGAGAGAGGGGGATGAGAGAGGGGGGTGAGAGAGGGGTGAGAGAGGGGGGTGAGAGAGGGGGTGAGAGAGGGGTGAGAGAGGGGTGAGAGAGGGGGGTGAGAGAGGGTGGTGAGAGAGGGGTGAGAGAGGGGTGAGAGAGGGGTGAGAGAGGGTGGTGAGAGAGGGGTGAGAGAGGGGGGTGAGAGAGGGTGGTGAGAGAGGGGGGTGAGAGAGGGTGGTGAGAGAGGGGGGTGAGAGAGGGGTGAGAGAGGGGGTGAGAGAGGGGGTGAGAGAGAGGGGTGAGAGAGAGGGTTGAGAGAGAGGGGTGAGAGAGAGGGGTGAGAGAGAGGGGTGAGAGAGAGGGGGTGAGAGAGAGGGGGTGAGAGAGAGGAGGCGGGAGGGTTGAGAGAGAGGAGGCGGGAGGGGTGAGAGAGAGGAGGCGGGTGGGGTGAGAGAGAAGAGATATCAAATATATCAAATATAATTGCATAAGTTGATACAAAATGCTATGCAATAGCTTCACCGCGGCAGTCCCCGAGTGCCACACGTCTTTTTTATATATAAAAGACCTTTGCCCAGCAGTGGGACGATATAGGTAAAAGAAAAAAATATATACAAAAGACAAAACATTAAATTAGGACTGAGGACACTTTTTATCCCGAAGTTCCCACGGGAACTGGCACCTACTTACTACTAATTTCATAACCGAAACTAATTATCCAAAAGTGTATCCCGATCCTAAACTAATCTATACTAATATTATAAAGCTGAAGAGTTTGTTTTGTTTGTTTGTTTGTTTGTTTGTTTAAACGCGCTTATCTCAGAAACTACTGAACCGATTTGAATAATTCTTTCACTGTTAGATAGTCTATTTATCGAGGAAGGCTATAGGCTACATTTTATCCCGAAATTCCCACGGGAACGGGCACAACGCGGGTAAAACCGCGGGGCGCTGCTAGTTCATTAATAGTAGGTCAGTAATTAACCCTGGTGTCAGAGGTTTTAGACCGCCTAAAGTCCTCCGATGGTCTATTTGAAACAACCAGGACCGACTGCTTTGCCTCCGAAGCACGGTAGCGCTCAGACATAAACGATCCAAAACATATCCGGGAACTTACGTACGACGGAGGCTACTGTCGAGATAAGTTCCCGTTGAAACAAATAATAATTACAGTACGTTTCAATTAATAGTAAATTATCCATAACATACCCAGTCCAGATATCTAGGTCACAACAGTAAGCACTAAACACTAACAGATATCAATTGTGCCTAATTAGGAAGCTATGGCAGGTGTGCAACATTGATCGTTGTATGTCAAGGAGTTCCTACTATTGAAAAGTAGTATAGAACTTTAATGCCTAGGTCACGATTAGTTAGGTATGTGGCACTAACATCCTAGTAATCTTACTAATGTAAACGCGAGAGTTTGTTTCTTTGTCATTCTTTATCATAAAAACTACATAATACTAGTGTCCGACCGTAGCTTCGGCTTCGGCCAAAGAAAACCATCTTCGGTGAAACCTTCGGCTTCGGTGAAACCTGGCCGAAGCCGAAGGTTTCGCCGAAGGTCCGAGCAATCGTCGGGGTTGAACGAACTGTTACGAAAGACTGAAAGTTTTTTTTTATCATTTGTAAATCAACTTCTATATGAGACAGTTAATATAAACCTTCAATATCGAAGTTTTGAAATCTTATATATAAAATTCTCGTGTCACAGTGTTCGTTCGCGTACTCCTCCGAAACGGCTCGACCGATTCTCATGAAATTTTGTGAGCATATTGAGTAGGTCTGAGAATCGGCCAACATCTATTTTTTATCCCGAAATTCCCGCGGGAACGGGTACAACGCGGGTGAAACCGCGGGGCGCAGCTAGTAAACTTATAAACCTTCGGCTTCGGTTTCGGCTTCGGCCGAAGGTTGTGGCGATTACCGATTAATCGGCTTCGGCTTCGGCCAAAAATCGACTGTCAGTCGTACACTACATATAAATTTTACAGCAACACAACATGCGACTATTTGACATTAAATTAAATTAATTATGAGTATATAGAGTACTATCAAATCACTACATAGTATAAAATAAAGTCGTCTCTTTTTCGTGTCTGTCACACTGTTTGTTTGTCTGTCTGTATGCTTAAATCTTTAAAATTACGCAACGGATTTTGATGCGGTTTTTTGTAATAGGTAGAGTGATTCAAGAGGAAGGTTTTTATGTAAAAAAAATCCCGAAATTCCCACGGGAACGGGCACAACGCGGGTAAAACCGCGGGGCGCTGCTAGTGACTTATAAAATAGCTCTTGACTCTATTTGAAAAAAAAGCTTTTCGAACAAACTTAATCCATCTTTTAGTTTATAATATATACATTACGATAACAAATAGGATTTTTTATCCCGAAATTCCCGCGGGAACTGGTACAACGCGGGTAAAACCTTGTATACTAAATAATTAATTATTCAATCATTAATTATTAATTCGTACCTTATGTTTACGCCATGTCTCCTTTCGTTTCAACCTCGGTAAGCTGTTATACTTTTTGGGATCCATTATCACTTATACACACACACAGCACAACACTAGTTTTATGTACATATAGATCAATTTCACTGCACAACACTTATATCAAGACTGAATTTTATTAATGTTTATTTGTGTACTTATTTTTATTAATATATATCTCTTTGTGACAGCAGAGTAAAGTTACCTAGAGATAACATTAACGTGAAGATAGAAGACTTAAACGTAACGCTAAATGTCGGTCTTAACGGATGGAAGAAATTCTATACTAATATTATAAAGAGGTAAAATTTATAAGTTCGTTTGTTTGTTTGTTTGTATGTTCGAGGTAATCTCAGGAGTTATCAGTCCGATTTGAATAATTCTTTTTGTCATAGATAGCCACATTCCACGGGAAGGTTATAGGCTATTTTTCATCCCGAAATTCCCATGGGAACGGGTACAACGCAGTCATATAAGTACGACACAACACTTTGTTTTTAACAAACTTTAGCAGCGTCTCTCCCTACCCTCAAGTCTCACGAGACTGCCCCTTCGTTAATACTGTACTGAAAAAGAATATGTGACCATTGACATGAAAGAATAAGAAAGCGAAGAATATTTTAGAATATTCAAAAGAGTGTGATTAAAAGGTTCCGTAACTGTAACTAAAAAACATAGACACCGGGACAGTGGACGCCTTTCATCACTACATAGTATAAAATAAAGTCGTCTCTTTTTCGTGTCTGTCTGTTTGTTTGTCTGTATGCTTAAATCTTTAAAATTACGCAACGGATTTTGATGCGGTTTTTTGTAATAGGTAGAGTGATTCAAGAGGAAGGTTTTTATGTAAAAAAAATCCCGAAATTCCCACGGGAACGGGCACAACGCGGGTAAAACCGCGGGGCGCTGCTAGTAAACGATATTTAACAGTGTTTTAAAGTGTTTTGTCTCTTTCGCTCTTTGACAAATAGCGTGTGTCGGAAAGGGACAAACCATTTGATAGCTGCTGTTAATAACCGTTTATGAATAAGACCCTAAGTAATAAAAACGTGTCACGACTTCTGTGATTGAAGCGAACAGTAAAATATACAAAACACAAGCGTGACACAAGCAAATGAACGCTTGTTGTACGATAAATCTTATCGAAAATATGTATTTCGATATTTCGCTATCTGTGATTGATATAAATAAAGAATCATAAAAATAGGTTTAGATAACGTTTTTTTGTGACATCATACATCAATATGGTTTTTGAAAGAATTAAGGGACAATTATTTCCTTTTGAAATTCGTACCAGTCGGGTAAAAATAGCCATATATATATAACCTTATAATATGCTATCCAATCCTACTAATATTATAAATGCGAAAGCTTGTGAGGACGGATGTATGTATGTTTGTTACTCTTTCACGAAAAAACGGATTAGGATGAAACTTTACACTAACATAGGTTATACACCAGAATAACACATGGGATACATTTTATGCCCAAATTCCGCGGGAACGTAAATATTTTACAACAATGACAATGTTGGTAAATATTTTACACAATGATACATATTAATCACAAAACTGCCAATAAATTAATTTTCCTTCCTTGTTCGGTAATAAATAGATGTAACTGAATTAACTAACTAATGATTATGGCTTAACCGATTCATTGTGGCGCATTCCTGAAACCTCCTAGGTGTGACGGAGAACAAATACTTCGAAACCCGACTGGCGTGTCAACCGCCATAAGAGCTGATGGCACGCCTCTCGGGTCATCTGCACGGAATCATCTAACAAGCAGCGCCCCGCGGTTTTACCCGCATTCTACCCATTCTCGGATGAAAAATAGTCTACAACCTTCCCGTTGAATATGGCTATCCAGTATTCATTACAAAAAGAATGCCTCGGCATAATCTCCTATCCAACAAAAAAATAATCATCCAAATCGGTTCATCAACAACGAAGTTATCCGCGAACACATAAAAAGGCATACATATATACGGTGGAATTGAGAAACCTCCACCTTTTTTGAAGTTTGTTAAAGAGTATTACTCATATTTCTATGGCCTCATCATCGTGGTCATAGGTAGGTACACAACGTAAAAGTCGTGATAACATAATCAAGGTTTCATACATAAAACAAACACTAACTTCAGTTGAACAAACATTACAATTTTATAAAAATTCCCTCAGATTGTAAAGTCACTACATAGTAAAACAAAGTCGCTTTCCGCTGTCTGTCCCTTTGTATGCTTAGATCTTAAAAATTACGCAACGGATTTTGACGCAGTTTTTTTGATAGATAGAGTGATTCAAGAGGAAGGTTTATTTGTATAAAAAAATCCGAAATTCCAACGGGAACGGGCACAACGCGGGTGAAACCGCAGGGCGCTACTGGTAAATAATAAAATGACATTTGTCTTTACGCGATTTTACACTGTGGTTTTACGTTTCAATTTCAATCACTGTAATGATAAAAAACACTGGCACGTAACAAAATCTTCATTATTGCAATAAAAAAAAAGATTTAATTTTCGCTTCCAACACTGGCACAAAAGAAAATCCTTACTATTCCAACTAAAAAGGTTTAGATCCAAAAGGATTTTGTTTATGGTGTTTATTGAAAAAGGTTCCGATTATGAAAAGCGCGCGCGGTTAGGTCGGCCATGTTATGAAAACTGTGTGAAAATCAGATTATAAATTCTTATCTGTATTACGTCATACGATAGTAGCGATAGTAACAGAAATAAGAAATTAATATTTTTACGAGAGCTAAAATGCGAATTAAATAATATATTCCTTATAACGAGACCTAATTTTTTTCCCAAAATGGCCGAAGTTCCAAACAAACACAAAGCTTTACAAAAAAAAACAAAGTTTAGTTATTGGAACGAAGTTCCATAACGCGCGTTGCGAAAGGGGGCTAGACGGAAAAAATGGTAACGACATTTTTTAGGCCAGAGAGGGACAGACAGAAAAACTTGCGCACACCAGAGAGAGACAGACAGAGAAACATGCGCGAGAGAGACAGACAGAGAAACTTGCGCACGCCAGAGAGAGACAGACACAGAAACATGCACGGCGCGCATGTTTCTCTCTCAATCTTTTTCCAGGAAGTAAACTTACAGATTGGTATATTTTTAAGTGATTTGATGTAAAAAAACATATATACAGTCGAATTGAGTAACCTCCTCCTTTTTTTAAGTCGGTTAAAAAGGCAATAGATTTTAAAAAACCTTAGAGGTAAATTTTTCGTCATATACCTACAGACTAAACCGTATACAAAAACTGTCAAATATACAGGCAAAATCGCAACTGTATAGTGATGATTGTTCTGCGAACCATACTTTATCCTTTATCATCCATTGACAGTAGAACCTAAATTATTCTATTGTATGCAACAACTAGGAGCTAATTAGTTATTGTCTAAAGGTCCTTCTTCTCTTCATCGAGTGGATGGTCAACCTGACCAATCCTGGTGTCAGAGTTATTGAGCCGCCAAAGGCCTCTGACATGGCTCATGTAACGACTACTATCCGTAGAAAGTAACCGGGACCGATGGCTTAACGTGCCCTCCGAAGCACGGAATCGTCTTACTTTTCGTGCAATCAGGTGATTCAGCCTGCAATGCCCTAAACAAACTGAGGGCAGTCTCACAAAGAGATTTTTGTGAGATATTGTCCGCACCAGGAATCGAACCCGGAACCTCCGGATCTAGAGCCGAGCGCTCAAACCACAAGACCACGGAGGCTGTTATCCTTATAGCAAACTAGCCGCGCCCCGCGCTTTCACCCGCGTTGTACCAAAATATAATTATAATAGTATATTAGTATAGATAATGGAATTAAAAAATATCAGTCTATAACTTACAAAACCGCTCTTCGCTTTGTCATGGCGCGACATTTTTCTTTTCTTGACATTCAGATAAACCATTCTGTAATAAATAAAAGAAAACCTTAGTTAAAACATCAATTATTTCAACAAAACAAGTATTTCACTTAAAAAATAATCTAACAAACTTTTATTTTGAATTTCAACTATGTTTTTGCTCTAGCCCCGCGGTTTTACCCGTTCTGTACCCGTTCCCGCGGGAACTTCGGGTTAAAATGTATCCCATGTGTTATTCTGATGTATAACCTATATTACTGTGAAGTTTCATCCAAATCCGAACATCAGTTATTTCGTGAAAGAGTAAACAAACATACATGCATCGTCACAAACTTTTGCATTTATAATATTATTTGGATTAAGGAACCCAATAAGCTTTTATTAATTATATGAATCTATGAAGATATATTCAACAAAACAATGAAATGATTTTCAAAATTTGTTCAGTAATATTGGTTTACATTATGTTAATAAATAAATAAATTGAATTAAATATATGGTGGTGGCTTTTTTCAGTCGGTCAGGGCAAGTCTGGAGCTACAAAAGATACAAACACCTTTTTTTAGGAACTGTCCTGACCGATTAAAAAAACCTGTATATATACAAAAACTCAGTCAAAAATAATTGAAAAATGCCTCCATCAATATTTGAAGATGGTTAAAATAAAAAATACATTTCAATAAATAATTTCCAAAACCGGAGTGCACATTATTTACAACTAGCAGCGTCTCGCAGTTATACCCGCGTTGTACCCGTTCCCGTGGGAATTTCAGGATGAAAAGTAGCCTATGACCGTCCCGTTGAATGTGGCTATCCATTACCAAAAGATTTTTTCAAATCGGAACAGTAGTTCCTGACATTAGTGCGTTCAAACAAACAAACTCTGCAGCTTTATAATCTAAATATATAAAATTCTCGTGTCACAGTTTTCGTTGCCATACTCCTCCGAAACGGCTTGACCGATTTTGATGAAATTTTGTGTACATATCGGGTAGGTCTGAGAATCGGCCAACATCTATTTTTCATCCCGAAATTCCCGCGGGAACGGGTACCGTGGTTGAACTCCTCTGAAACGGCTCGACCGATTCTCATGAAATTTTGTGTAAATATTGGGTAGGCCTGAGAATCGGACAACATATATTTTTTATCCCGAAATTCCCGCGGGAACGGTTACAACGCCGGTGAAACCGCGGGGCGCAGCTAGTATAAGTATATATTTATGAAGAAGGTTCTGTACTTTAATAACTTCAACTTTAAATGTTGCATCCTTTTAAGTACAGGGGTTTTTCTTACTTGAGATTAAAACTCACACTGGCTAATAGTCATATCAAGTCCAATAGTCCATGATTTAATATTTTGAATGTATTGTATCTAATCCTCCTCACTGTACTGATATCTTCAGTGCCGATAGGTCTTTGCCCAGCAGTGATTAATGGGTACTTTAACTACTTTTACTTTTATGTTTTTATAATGCTTTCAATAATGTAAGTTTTTTTTTTATGCATAAAATTATATAATACTTAATTTTGTTGTAATGTTTATTTGTTAATTTTGTTTTACATTCAAACAAATTTAAATCCAGAATCCCTCCATCCTTACAAACTACTTTTTTATTACTATACATATATAATATGCTTGTTTTTTTTAATTATTTGGTTGAAATATATATTTTTTTTGTTTATATTATCAAAACAGTGAGATGGTTCTAATTGAAAAGCAATAAAAATTAACAAAACATTCCCATTCCCAAAAATATTGCATACAATATTTTTGTCATATGCGAAATACTTAATTTCGACCTTTAACAATGTAATATTTACAATTATTCACAGCGTAGTGTGACTAACAAACAATCCGAAGTAGGTATTCTATGAAATATTATTGAAATTGATAGTTTGCAACATTCCTTTTAGATACGAGAGTTAAAAAACTTTTTACAGCCTATACTAGCCGTAAATCAAGGCAAAGAACCCCAAGCTATTAGTAATGAAGCCCTACACTTCAATAATACATCTCCAAATCACTTAAATGAGTAATCAATCGTGTTTTTATTGAGAAAACATGACTTAGGTGTTGTGAGTGCCGTAGATTCGGCCTAGCAGTCCATAACCTACATTTATTCACAAAAACACATTTGTAATCAAACAAAACTAAATAGATAAGATAGCAAATGTACTTTACCAACAATACACACAATTTCAACACAAAACAATATCAGATACATCACTTTTTTGATAAAAACATGACGAAAACATTTCATCCAAGTTCAACACATAGGCAATACAATAGTGATGTCATTGTCCGTTTTAGTTAGTCGATGTTTGACTTTGACCGTTACTAGCGATGGGACAACTCGACTCGATACTAAATTTTGCGCCATCTGTGTTCGTAAGTTCATACTGTAAGAACATTTTATAAAAATATTATTTTATCTATGACTATTTCTTAACCACGGAATGATAATATCCTGTGGCTGTGCTTATCATTTTTACCTTTAATGGTAGGTATGTATGTACTTATTTATTCGCATTTAATACAATGCTATTTTAAAAAAATTAAATAACGCACTGATAGCAGGCGTTTTCAGCGTAACGTTGTCAAGGTACCTCCCTGAAACACGGGGAGGCGCGTTCCTCACCCACGCAACGGGGCCCGCCACCGTGCGACGGACGCCCGCGCGGTCCCCGCGACGTAGCACTATTGTATGTAACCGCGCGGGTGCCCGCTCGTGACGGAGCCCGCCGCGTTCCCACAGAATCCATCCAATCCAGGCGGTTGATCGTCGGGCGCCTGCTTAACGCAGTTTCGGGCCTTTTTCGACGTGTCGCCTTGTAAATAAATAGAATAAAATAATATCGTACGGATAGAACCGTAGAAGAAAGATTTATATTGTAACTTCCATTTTTTCGCGGATAGAAACCTCCTCTTTATCCATTATTGCAAAAAAAACACTAAAGAGTTTATGAATAAAATTTCTGTCCAAAAATCTAAAAACAAAATTCAAATAATCTTCTCGCATTTAGAACACTATTCTGTTTTTCTGTATTCATTTATCCACTGACACCCATAGTGTCAGCTCCTTGCAATTTCGACAATAGCCTTATATTTTTTTTCATATTTTCATATCATATTATATTATAAAGAAAATTTAAAAGAATTACAATGGAAAATAAAGAAGAACCTAAAAAGTGTTATTGCGCTCGATGTTTCTTGCCTGTTCATGAAGATGATAAGGTGGATATTGAAGGCCAGAACTTCCACAGGATATGCAGCATGTGCTGTGAGTAACTCTTCAATTCAATTCTCTTTTGAAACCTTTGGCAACTCCTGAACCCAAAGGAAAATGTAAATTTGATTTTGTTGGATTTTCTATCATAATACATGTTCAGTAAGTAAAATGGTATTAGTCTGGAATATCACAGTGCTGGGCAAAGGCCTATCATCTCGCAGAAGATAGTACAATGAGGAAAAAATCTTAAAGTAGTTCCCCCTAAATTTCTAATTACCTACTCGTAACAATTACCAAATAAATATGGGGAACACATTTTCACCATTCTTAAAAACACGTACCTATATACGTCCAGTTAAGGAAAATAACCCCTACTTACATATCACTTGTCTATGGTTAACCCCATAATCGAACCCCCCAAATACAACGTACCTCTTTACTCCAGGTGTATGCCGATGTATCCCAAAATCGATAAAGATGTTTTACGGCCACGTGTTCTGTAATGAGTGCTTCAAGACGCACGTGCTGTCGCGGTTCAGAGGCGAGGGTCCGAAGATGCAGACCAACAGCTGGTGGATGCAGTGGGCACCGGGGCCGAAGCCGCCAGGCACTGAGGAGAAAACTGGTGAGAATTTAGACGTTGTTACAAGGGCGTAGGCAGAGAACAATTAAGCCCTCCCCCTCCAAGGGGGGCGGAGAAGACAGCAGGGGAGACACTCTGACACACGTCAGAGCTACGCACTACGCGTTGAAGCGGAGCGAAGTTGTTTGGATCTCAACTGACCAATCACACGAAAAGAATTTGACAATGTCAATACGTTGTATGACAATCCTTATGTGCTTTCATTGGTAAATCAGACTCCGCATTGCCCCGCCCAGTTTCAATTAAAACTCACTCACGCATAAGATTGTGATCAAAATTGTGATCCGTATCAAGTATTCAAAAAGCTATTCTAATCTAGTAGGTATCAAGTTTTCAAAAAGTTTTTACTCGTCATATCAAACCTTTGTGCTCGAAGGGAAACTTATGCTAATAGTTGTCACCACAGACCAGGAAACAAAGATAGACCGACAAGTCCATACATTCAAAGCATGGATTTAAAGTGACACGATAGGCGGTGATTGGTAGGCGGCAGTTGGTGTTGTCCTTCTTAGATTTCAAACAAAAGAAAGAGATAGATTATCATCACTAACGCGCCACCAAAAATGTTAAATTGAACATAAGTTCAAAGCCTTTTATTCAACAGACGAGTCCAAATCGAAGGCAGCGGAAGAGCCGCAGAAGCGATGCATCTGCTCTCGGTGTCTACAAGCTGTCGACGAAAATGACAAGGTGGATATTGGGAATCAGAGTTTCCATCCGCAATGCGCCAAGTGCTGTAAGTTTTTCATTCTTCTTCTATATTTAAACGTAAGTTTTTTGTGAATAGTAACAGAAACAGTAATTTACAATTGCAATGCAATACATCAAAGGTAACGCTGGATTTTTCCGGAAGCAAAACTATCACTTTTTCACATTACTAGTACAATTAAGAACAAATTTGAAAAATATTTTTGTATGTCCGCTGTTGTAGAACTTATTTCACGGTTCAATTTATTTGAAGCTTTTGTTTTTTCTTGTAGTGCATGTTACTTAATGCCAACGTTTTCTCCAGATTTTTGCCACAAAGTGCCCAAACATCATGTCAAGATCTACTACGGCCAAGTGTTTTGCGAAGACTGTTTCAACAAGCACGTAATGAGCAAAGGGAGTAATCCTTCTGACTTTTTCAAGACCTGTTTCGAGCAATGGCAGAATAATACGCAATTTGCCGACAATATGCGGCAGTTTATGGCCACTAACAAGGAGTGCTCGCCGTATGTATTCATGATGCAAGGACAACCTTCATGTCGGTGCGGTGGATCCGGAAACGAATGGGATAGTCATAGTGAGGCGAGGAAATGTAAGTCCGTAGACAATAATTGGTGGTTGGTTGAAAAGTTTATTTTTTCGTTTTTGTGACAGTTCTTCGTCTAGCTTTGAATATCCTTGTTGAGGCTGGTGACGCTGATTTCCGGCGTTTACTGTTATTTTCGTCGCCGCTTTTATTGTCAACTTTCATGAGGCATTGGACCCTTATTGTAATTATGACAGTAGGATTTTACCCATATTTACTCAATATCGGTTTATTATTTAGAATAGTTTTTGAAAATCCTAACCAAGTAGGTTCAAAATGCCCAGGAGGTGCAAATTCCCCAAAGTCTTAAAATTCCTTCAACATTAATTTGACATTTTTCTATTCACAGGCGCGTAAAAACTCCAAAAAATTTCGCAGCCAACGCTATCGACCTAAGATCTTATGGCGATTCCTCCGATCAATGGAATGCTCCTCCCTTCATAGCTGAGGTTGACACATCAAGCTGTGACAGTGACCGCAAAAACCCACCACAAGCGAAGGCTGCCGAAAAAATTGAAAAACTTACCAAATATCTACATGAGGAATCCGATTTGAAAGTTCGGAAAAAATGGAAAAATTACATGGAAATTGACAAAATTTCGATGATGTCCATTTCAAGCGGATGGGTCGACATTCAAGATAAGTCTGTGCAGTTGGATTGTCCTAAATGTCTGTGGCAGTGTGGGCCCATTTACGTGAGCAGTGAAACGTTGAATAAAGTTTGTTTGTGAAAATTTTTGATTAAAGTGTAATGTTGAAAAAGATGTGGTTTTCTTGAATCAGTCAGATAGTTCAAAATTATAGGATAGGATTACGAGACATTAAACTGTCCTAATACAGTTGGCAAATGGCCGTCTAGGCAGTTGGCCGTCTAGGCAGTTGGCCGTCTAGGCAGTTGGCCGTCTAGGCAGTTGGCCGTCTAGGCAGTTGGCCGTCTAGGCAGTTGGCCGTCTAGGCAGTTGGCCGTCTAGGCAGTTGGCCGTCTAGGCAGTTGGCCGTCTAGGCAGTTGGCCGTCTAGGCAGTTGGCCGTCTAGGCAGTTGGCCGTCTAGGCAGTTCGCCGTCAAGGCAGTTCGCCGTCTAGGCAGTTCGCCGTCTAGGCAGTTCGCCTTCTAGGCAGTTCGCCGTCTAGGCAGTTCGCCGTCTAGGCAGTTCGCCGTCTAGGCAGTTCGCCGTCTAGGCAGTTCACCGTACAGACAGTTCGCCGTCTAGGCAGTGGCCGGTTAGGCATAGTGGCTCGTTAGGCACAGTGGCCGGATAGGCAGTGGCCGTCTAGGCAATGGTCGACTAGGCAGTGGCAGTCTAGGTAGTGGCAGTATAGTGGCTGTCTGGGAAGTTAGCAGTCTGGGCAGGGTTGATAGTAGTCAAGGTGACCAGGCTGTCTATGCAGGCAGTTGCAGGTCTATAACAGTAAGCAGTCTAGGCAGTGAGAGTCAAGATATTCAGCAATCTATAGAGAGACATTTGCTTTATAGGAAGCTAGTGAGTTAGTAGGTTTTATGGATTTATTTAACCATAGACAACACTACACTACCATCACACTACCATCCATGACTAGGAAATAGGAATACATTCAACTGTCAAATAACATGAAGCTAACCACAGACCAAGCTAACTTCATGTTAATCAAATTCAAATCAAACCATTCAATGAATTTGACAACACTAGAAGTAGAACAAACAACAGAAAAAAAATATACAACAAATTCCTCAGGCGTGGCCTTTTACTGAAAACTACACTAAAACCAACTAAAACGACCTAAAATAAACGGAAAACATATCAACACCAACACTGGTGATCATATTTCAATGATTTATGTGATAACTTTATAGTTAAAAGTGAATATGGTTGTTTAATAACGTGAAAAAGTTGTTGGTAATTTTGGGCGTTACCGCTGCATAGTTTGTTTTGTTTGATGAATTATTTTCATCATGTACGGGAGAAAAACGCCTTCTACTTACAGGTCGACGCCGTCTGTGTATTCCCACTACACTGGGAAGTAAGTATTGTATTATTATTTACTATAACATTAGTGTTCTTATTGGAAAAACACTCGATTTCGGTTGGCAAAAAAAATCTTCTAATCAACAAAGTTTATATTTGGAATAATAAGGCGCTAAGTGGTTTGTGCAATAGTATATGATGCGTTAACAACATTCGTAATAGCAATTTCCTTTTTAGCCATGTTTCATCACTAAATAGTATAAAATAAAGTCGCTTTCCGCTGTCTGTCTGACCCTATGTAATGTATGCTTAGATCTCCAAAACTACGCAACGAATTTTGCCGCGGTTTTTAAAAATATATAGTGATTCAAAAGGAAGGTTTATAAGTATAAAAATTCCCGAAATTCCCACGGTATCGGGCACAACGAGTGTAAAACCGCGGGGCGCTGCTAGTAACAATATATAATTAATTGACACCAAGACATTGTCGCCACCAACTATGTCTCCACATATTGTTAACTCTGTTGAATCAAACCCGCAACCCCCGACTCGCAATACTCTCACTACCACTGTGCCAACGGGCTTGCCAAGTCTTATACACCAAGATTAGCCACTGACCTCTTCAAGCGTACTGTCACCAGATCGTCAACTAACCTCCGTTCGTCCAAGTCTCTGCGCTCGCTCCGAGTGCCGTGGTACCAGAAGCCGATCCTCCATGATGCCTTCGTCTTGGACCTGCAGAGAGGATCGTTGCTCACCGGCTTCTTGTCTTTTGTAAGTATCTGTCCGTCTATACTAATATTAATACAAAAAAAAAGTATTAGCCTGTAATGTCCCACTGTTGGGCAAAGGCCTCTCGTCTCACTGAAGATATCAGTACTAATATTATAAAGAGGTAAAATTAGTAAGTTTGTTTGTTTGTATGTTCGAGGTAATCTCGGGAATTATCAGTCTGATTTAAATGATTCTTTTTGTAAAAGGTAGCCACATTCAACGGAAAGGTTATAGGCTATTTTTCATCCCGAAATTCCCACGGGAACAGGCACAACGCGGGTAAGACCGCAGGGCGCTGCTGGTACTTTTATACATCTACATCACTACATATTATAAAACAAAGTCCCCGGCCGCATCTGTCTGTCTGTTCGCGATAAACTCAAATACTACTGCACGGATTTTGACGCGGTTTTTTAAATAGATAGTGTGATTCAAGAGGAAGGTTTATATGTATAAAAATTCCGCTGCTGCTTGTTTCTTAATAAAACTATTACCATTTTCCTTCCTACATAGTAGTAGCACGGTAATACTATCTAAAGACATCTTTAGATATCTTTATACTCTATTTCTTTTGGATTGGCACAAAATGTGGACCAATATCGTCAATTTTCCAGCCGAAGACGATTGTTCCAGGAAAAAGGTTTAGTAATTTTATTTCATTATTACCCTATCTCTAAACCTTTTTCCTCTTCAGGAGCAATCGTCTTCGGCTGCAAAATTGACGATATTGGTCCACATTTTGTGCCAATCCAAAAGAAATAGATTATAGATAGTATTACCGTGGTAGTAGCGCTCGTGGCATAGTTTGACTGAGAAGTGGACTGATTGCGATTGTTAAGCAACATGTAACTCGGGCCCTCTCCGATGCGTGGTTGATAGTGGCATTTCTATCTGAGCGCTACCGTGCACGTTAAATTGTCGGTCCCGGTTGTATCATTCGTCAGACCATGTCGTCACCTTTAGGCGGTTATAACTCCGACACCAGGGGTGCCCACTAACCTATTAGAACCTACTTACTTACTATTGTCGGTTCCAGCTGGTGGCCATCTTCACGTTCGTGACGAGCATCTTCGACGTGTACTGCCTGTACATGGCGGCGCCGGGCTCCGCCCACACCGGCTACTACGTCATCAGCTACCAGTTCGTCTACGTCGGCAGTCCGCCCGGTGAGTCACTCTGCAGGCAGTCTACAGGCAGCTTAGTCTACAGACACCCTAATCTATAGGCAGCCTAGTCTGCAGGCAGCTTAGTCTACAGACACTCTAATCTATAGGCAGCCTAGTCTGCAGGCAGCTTATAGTCTACAGGCAGCTTAGTCTACAGACACTCTAATCTATAGGCAGCCTAGTCTGCAGGCAGCTTAGTCTACAGGCAGCTTAGTCTACAGACACTCTAATCTATAGGCAGCCTAGTCTGCAGGCAGCTTAGTCTACAGGCAGCTTAGTCTACAGACACTCTAATCTATAGGCAGCCTAGTCTGCAGGCAGCTTAGTCTACAGGCAGCTTAGTCTACAGACACCTTAATCTATAGGCAGCCTAGTCTACAGGCAGCTTAGACGGTCTACCTACAGACAGCTTAGTCAACCTACAGGCAGTTTAGTCAGCTTAGTCTGTAAGCTGACTAAACTGCTAAGACAGCCTACAGGCCGCCTAGACAGTCTACTCAGAATGCCTGTAATGTCCCAGTATTGGGCATACGATTCGGGTTGAGTACATCTACTTATATATACTACTAATAGCTTCGCCCCGCGGTTTTCTCCAGGATTCGTCCTAGCCCCTGGATAGATTAGATTCATACTAGCGACATCTATTACATTCATACTAGGGACTTTTTTTTATTTTTATTTTATTTTGCGAGACAATGTGAACTTTTGTTAAGTCTACCAGAGAGGGGGGCGTCTGAAAACCTGCGCTGTACCGAGACTTCGGCCTCGGTACAGCATTAGCGGAGACGCCTCCTATTGCTACATTTTTTTTTTAATATTTTAATTTTGTACTTTGTCTTTTCGTATTTACGTATTTACTTGTAATAAATGATTATTTTATTTATTTATTTATTTATTTTATTATTTCCTTTTATGTTCCAGTTCGCAACGTTTTAATAGTGTTCGCGCTATTTTCCTGGCTGGGTTCTGTCGCCATTTTGATCACCAGTTTAATTCTAATACACGCTCTGAGAAAGGTAAGAAATTATTTATTATTTAGTTATTATTTTATTATTATTTATTATTTAGTTACAACCTTTTATATATACATAACCATTTATTATGTTACACCAACTAACATATCTATCAATGAGAATTTTCTGACACCGCAAAAAAGCATTAAAGTGCCATTTTCATAGACCAATTCTATATTAATCCTACTAATATTATAAATGCGAAAGTTTGTGAGGATGTATGTATTAATGTTTGTTACCCTCACGAAAATCTACTGGGCGGATTTGGATGGAATATTACAGTAATATAGGTTATGCATCAGAATAACACATGGGAGACATTTTATTCCCGCGGGAACGGATACAACGCGGGTAACACAGTGGGGCGCAGCTCTGCATAACTTGAATATAAAGTTTCATCCAAATCCGTTCAGTAGTTTTTTCGTGAAAGAGTAACAAACATACACACATTACATACATCCTCACAAACTTTCGCATTTATAATATTAGTAAGACTATTTTGTTTATCACCCTGTATAACTCACATATCATTTCTCACACCATGCTATCATCCTGTAGTACATTAAGAACGACAAGAACAAGGTAACACTATAGTATTGTAGACTTTACTGGCTTTGGAATAAGAATCAAATTCACGCTTCAGTCATGTCGCTTGTGCATTACTCCCGTACTTAGAGTGCTTCCTTAACAGCCTCCGTGGTCTTGTGGTTTGAGCGCTCGACTCACGATCCGGAGGTTCCGGGTTCGATTCCCGGTGGGGATACCTCAGGAAAATCACTTTGTGAGACTGTCCTCAGTTTGGTTAGGGCATTGCAGGCTGAATCACCTGATTGCTCGAAAGTAAGATGATTCCGTGCTTAGGAGGGCACGTTAAGCCGTCGGTCCCGGTTACTTTCTACGGATAGTAGTCGTAACTTGAGCCATGTCAGAGGCCTTTGGCGGCTCAATAACTCTGACAACCAGGATTGGTCAGGTTGGCCATGCACTCGATGAAGAAGAATCTCATGACCCGAACGTGTGTGTCCCCAGGAGTACGAGAAGCGCATAGTCCCGTGGCTGTACACGTTCGGCGTGTTCCTGCTGTTCCGCCTGGTGGCGTTCATCTTCTTCGCCATCGTGAACGACCTGATCTTCTCGTACAACGTGCTGTGCGTGCTCGCCTGGTGCGTCATCACGCTGGCCGGCGGCTACGGCTGGCTGCTGGTGTATAGCTTGTATCTCGAGCTCTCTGATCTCACCAAGTTGGAGGACTTGGCGCATTTGAGGGTGAGTGTCCATACGTACATCCATTTAACCATCCATACATCCATCCATCCATCCATCCAACCATCCGTACATCCATCCATCCATACATCCATACATCCATCCGTACATCCATCTATACACTCATCCATCCATCCATACACTCATCCATCCATCCATCCGTACATCCATCCATCCATCAATACATCCATCCGTCCATACAAAATCCATTGATCTCTATCCATTCATTCATCACTGTAGGTTTTAGTACTTTCCTTTGGGAATTTCGGGGGAAACCATAAGATGATCTTAGCTAGAAGATTTGGCACATTTATGGGTAAAATTAGCGCTTAATGAATAGACTCACTGGCGTAATTAATTCATCTCTGCCAAATAAATAATATGTTTACCAACATTTATTGGAGGGGGGAACTAACTCATCACAAATGGCACTGAACATATCCCCCCCCCACAAAACTATACCAACAGTACTGTACCTCCGTGGTCTTGTGGTTAGAGCGATCGGGTCACGATCCGGAGGTTCCGGGTTCGATTCCCGGTGGGGACAACTCACAAAAATCTCTTTGTGAGATTGTCCTCAGTTTGGTTAGGGCATTACAGGCTGAATCACCTAATTGCCCGAAAAGTAAAGCGATTCCGTGCTTCGGAGGGCACGTTAAGCCGTCGGTCCCGGTTACTTTCTACGGATAGTAATCGTTACATGAGCCGTGTCAGAGGCCTTTGGCGGCTCAATAACTGTGACACCAGGATTGGTCAGGTTGACCATCCACTCGGTGAAGAAGAAGTAGTGTACCGTGTAGAGTGTCCAACTAAGGCTATGTTCCCGGTGCCAGATGGGCACGATGCAGTCCCTGAACGCGTCGCTGGCGGGCTCGCGGCCCACCACCCCGCACAGCGCCGTGTCCACCGCGCCCGTCTCGCAGATATGATATACCGCCGCACCAGGTATGAACATGTCATGTATGACGCACCAGGTATCATATCACCACATAAAATCGTACGAAAGCATACTATAGCGTTACTGAGTACATTGAAGACAAATATGTCTGGAGTCAAATTCCTGCACCAGCAACACAACCTGATGTTGACATGTGATCTTACTTATTAGTATTAAATTGTATTATACCTGGATTTAAAAAAATAACCAGCAGAGTTTCTTGCCCATTCTTCTCGGCTGACGTTCTTCCGAATAGTATAGGATCCCGCTATACAACGACCTTCACCGAGATGCTTATTTAATGAGACGTATTTTTTATGTTATTAAATATGCCAATAAATATATCCTATATGGGTTGCCTAACAAATTTCAGTCCAGAGTATTTTTAATTAATAATTAAAAAAAAATTTTTTTTTAAACATTGCACCGGTGTGAATATTAAATAAATTTGATACCAATCGAAAGTTTGAAGCCCATAGAATATGCAAACGTTAGGTTGCCTATTTTTTTCCGGTCACAACCACGGGTTGCCAGGTGTAAACAGGTAAATCTATACTAGCATTTTGCAACGGTCTGATTATTGAATCAAACTTAGATAAAATGAAAGATTATTTCATAAGGAACACGGTGGTATAGGGTTGCCTGCGAAAAATCAGTCCCGAATTACGGTTGTCGAATTTTAAATAATAAAATATCGCTGCGAGTGAATGTGTGTGAGAGAGAGGTCCCAGACCAACCATCCCATGCGGTAGAAAAGGACGCAGCGTAGCAGCTGTTTAAAGTCCGCCCATTTAAAGAAGGAGAGTTCGCATGCTATTTGTGCATTATTTTGGAGTAGTTAATTATTAATATAGAGAAATAGTTATTTAATTTTTTATTTTTTAATCAATTAATTATTTATCTATGTTTATTGTTTATGTGACACTAAAGTATATACACATCTTTAGTAAAAAAAACAGTTAGAGTAATACATATATATTACTTATCTGGCAAATTTTATCTTTATTATTAGGAGCCGAAATAAAAAACAACAATTAAAAGAATACTTCTGTTTATTGAAAAAAATTTACAAGTACATAACTTGGTTGTTTTCAATTATTTCTGTCTCAATAAAATTTGATATGGATTGAAAAGCCAACTGATGTAACTGTCGATATTTACTATACGTGGAATCGGTAGATTCTTCCGTGGACCGCTTATTTTTCGATTGATACAGCGCGTAACAAGGCAGATGGTACGCGATAGTTTGATGTTGAAGTTTGGAGAGTATCTCCGAATCGCTTAAATTTTCGGCGATATTTTTGATCTGTAGTGGTACTTTGTCACCTTTAGGGAAAGTAAGATTATCCAGCTTCTTTCCACATCTTTTTTGGCTGTGGTCACAAAAAAGACAAATAATTGTGCTTGATGTCGATGCTGTTGATGTCGTTGCTGTTGATGTCGATGCTGTTGATGTCGTTGCTGTTGATGTCGTTGCTGTTGATGTCGTTGCTGTTGATGTCGATGCTGTTGATGTCGATGCTGTTGATGTTGACTGCTCCTAAAAGAATTTAAATCATTCTTTGAGTAAAAATGGAAGAAAACAAATATAAATGAAAATACAAGTTCAATTAATAGATTTTCATGTCACTTTTTTAAAAAAGCTTAAAAAAGAAATATTTTTTTATTACCTTGTCAAAGCCCCCAGAAGTTTGAGGCAGGTCTTCAACATTACTCGTTTCATCCTCAGCAACTGTAGCACAGGAATCGACACTAGGATTCAACTGTTGTGGTTCTTCTTCAGTAGTAGATACATCGGTATGCTCCTAAAAAAAACCAATTTTTGCGATTAAATGAAAATGTTTGATTATAAATTTTAAAAAAATTTTGATAAGAATAGTTGATTGAAAACATCCTCATTTAATTATTCCAAAAAAAAAAAAAAAAGGAAATCAGAACATTTTCTTGTTCAATTTTCAACTACCGTTTTTTAAGTAAATTACAAAAAAAATATGTGTGTCGAAAATTAACAAAACCATAAGTGAGTTTTACTAGCAATTACTTCAACATGACAAAAATATAAAAGATGTATTAGCTTAGATAATTTTAAAGATTCAATTATTATGTACTTACTGTATATTCAGCGATAAATTTAAGAAATTCTTCGTTATATTTTTTATTCAAAACAGTCACTTTTTTGTAGCACGTGGTATGATAACCTGCAAATTGGAGTGACGCACTGGGTAGCTCAACAAAATTGTATTTAAATTTATTTTTTTTACGAAAAGCTTACTTTAATGCACAGTTTTCAAAAGTTTCATCATCAAAATCAATTATTCCGTCATCCGAATCACACAAAAAACACTTTTTGGCCATTTTTTCCAACAATAAATAGCAGCACGTTTTTTCACTTGTATCTATAGCGACAATCTACTCCAAAATAATGCACAGCATATACGAGTCTATCGCTATCCTTTTCATTTCCAAGCACAAATAGCATGCGCACTCTCCTTCTTTAAATGGGCGGACTTTAAACAGCTGCTACGCTGCGTCCTTTTCTACCGCATGGGATGGTTGGTCTGGGACCTCTCTCTCACACACATTCACTCGCAGCGATATTTTATTATTTAAAATTCGACAACCGTAATTCGGGACTGATTTTTCGCAGGCAACCCTATACCACCGTGTTCCTTATGAAATAATCTTTCATTTTATCTAAGTTTGATTCAATAATCAGACCGTTGCAAAATGCTAGTATAGATTTACCTGTTTACACCTGGCAACCCGTGGTTGTGACCGGAAAAAAATAGGCAACCTAACGTTTGCATATTCTATGGGCTTCAAACTTTCGATTGGTATCAAATTTATTTAATAATCACACCGGTGCAATGTTTAAAAAAAAATTTTTTTTTAATTATTAATTAAAAATACTCTGGACTGAAATTTGTTAGGCAACCCATATAGGATATATTTATTGGCATATTTAATAACATAAAAAATACGTCTCATTAAATAAGCATCTCGGTGAAGGTCGTTGTATAGCGGGATCTTAGACAAGAATGGTCAAAAGGGCCTCTTTCAAGGACCAAAACTTTTTTGACTTTGACATAGTATAAAATAAAAGTCGCTTTCCGCTGTCTGTCCCTATGTATGCTCAGATCTTTAAAACTACGCAACGGATTTTGACGATTTTTTAAATAGATAGAGTGATTCAAGAAGAAGGTTTATATGTATAAAAAATCACGAAATTCCTACGGGAACGGGCATAATGGGAGTAAAACCGCGGGGCGCTGCTAGTTAAACAATATATTATTGTGAAATACTTTAAATTCTCTAGGCGGTCTGAAAACTCCAGGGATGACCACTGACCTTACTCTTTCTCTTACTTTACTTGTCTGACTCTCAGGTAAGCCGCTCCCCGCGCCGACCCCCGACTGGTACCCGACCGACAGAGAGGACAGTGCAGACGAGAGCACGCCGCTCGGCGAGGATCAGCTGGACAGCTTGGAGACACCTGTCTGAACTACCCTTCTTCATAAGGATGTGTTTCGGTTGAAGCGATGCCCAGCTGTGTGGAGCTAAACTGACCAATCAGAACGCATTAAAAAAGAATTTGACATTGTCAATGCGTTGTTTGACATTAACAATGTGCTGTGATTGGCTAACCGCTCTGCTTCAATGGAACGCATCTAAAGGTGGAATCACACGGTTCATTGTTCGTTCATTTCAATCTTTCACTCAAAATGCCATGTCTGACAGCAATGTATATTATTTCTAATAACGTGTACTTTGATATAGTAAAACAAAAATACCGAATTATTAACGAATTTATTACTACGGGTTTTTTCGCGGCATAGAAAAGTTTTTTCCTTTCAAATACAACCTTCTGTGCCGCGTAAAAATCCGTAGAAATACGTTAATAATGTGTAAAAATCGCAGAATTTTGAAATAGAATAAAAATGCCGAATGAATTCATTAGAGAACCGATCTAAAGACGTTGTATATTTTCATTCGGTATCATTAATTCGTACTCCAAATGAACGTAAAATCTACACCGTATTTGAAACAAACTGCGGATGAATGTTGATTTCTACTTCATTCCAGCAAGCCGTGTCAACATGGAATTAAAGAAAAATGTATCATCTTCTTGAGTGATGCATTCTTTTGAATCTTCTTCATCGATTGGATGGTCACCCTGACCAATCCTGATGTCAGAGTTATTGAGCCGCCAAAGGCCTCCGACATGGCTCATGTAACGACTACTATCCGTAGAAAGTAACCGGGACCGACGGCTTAACGTGCCCTCCGACGCACGGAATTCTTTTGAATGAATTTTCTTGAGTGAACATGCACTAGAGTGAACCGTGTAATTCGATCTTAACATATACCTTTCTACATAATTGTAATGAAAAATCTTACCTGGTGGCCTAGACTTTAAAATTATCACAATTCGTTCATTATACTAAGCTAAATTAATTATTTAAATCTCTTCAATTGAGTCTCATGTTATTGCATTTAATCTTATAGGGTCTTATTAACACGTATAAAGAACATTTTAACTATCAAAATGTTTGTCACTTTCTGACATACGCAATTTTCCGAAGAGCAAAAGAGACAAAACATATTATAACAGTGTTTAAGTTACAGTGTTTATTAATAAGTGCCATAATGTGTATGTTAAATTTACTAAAATAGGATTTGACAAAATGGTATAGTACTCGTACAAGTTTATGCCATTCTAATATGTTCAGGCAAAATGTCCGAAATAACATCTTATATATAAAATTCTCGTGTCACAGTGTTCGTTCGCGTACTCCTCCGAAACGGCTCGACCGATTCTCATGAAATTTTGTGAGCATATTGAGTAGGTCTGAGAATCGGACAACATCTATTTTTTATCCCGAAATTCCCGCGGGAACGGGTACAACGCGAGTGAAACCGCGGGGCGCAGCTAGTCTTATATATAAAATTCTCGTGTCACAGTGTTCGTTCGCGTACTCCTCCGAAACGGCTCGACCGATTCTCATGAAATTTTGTGAGCATATTGAGTAGGTCTGAGAATCGGCCAACGTCTATTTTTCATCCCGAAATTCCCGCGGGAACGGGTACAACGCGGGTGAAACCGCGGGGCGCAGCTAGTAAATAAATAAATACACCCGGACAAATTCATACGGTTAATTAGACCCAAAGTAAGCTCTAAGCTTGTATTATGGAATCTAAGTCACTGACACTACTACTATACATACACAAATACTTTATAAGAATACTAGCAGCGCCCCGCGGTTTTACCCGCGTTGTGCCCGTTCCCGTGGGAATTTCGGGAATTTTTTTACATAAAAACCTTCCTCTTGAATCACTCTAACCGCATCAAAATCCGTTGCGTAACTTTAAAGATTTAAGCATACAGACAAACAGACAAACAGACACGAAACAGAGACGACTTTATTTTATACTATGTAGTGATATAATTGACACCCAGACGTCGTCGCCAACAACTATGTCTGCACATATTGTTGACTCCGGGCGGGAATCGAACCCGCAACCCCCGACACAGTAAGCGCTCTCACTGCCACTGTGCCAACGGGCTTGTCAATTTTATATACCGCGAAAAGGCCTCCGCCATGGTCTAACGATTGCAAAAACCGAGATTTAGTGATAAGGCTTTCGCTTTTACATAAATTCAATTGATTCAATTAATTAAACAGAATTAGACTCCATTATCCTTCCAGCCTCATTCATATAAACGATATTTAACTTATACAGTGTTTTAAACTGTTTTGTCTCTTTCGCTCTTTGACAAATAGCGTATGTCGGAAAGGGATAAACCATTTAATAGATAAAGTGCTGTTGATAAGCATTTATGAAGGCCCTTCATATATATAATAGAGATACTTATATAAATGCATAACTATAATTAACTAGCTGTGCCCCGCGGTTTCACCCGCAGCGCCCCCGTTCCCGTGGGAATTTTGAGATTTTTATTACTTATTTTTCTTATATAAAAACCTTGTCCTGACAATAAGGAACACATTAAAAAAAAATCATCCAATTTGGTGCAGTCGTTCTGAAGTTATGCGCTTAGCAACAGATTCAGCGATTCATTTTTATATTATAGATTTATGTATGAATAAATTGTTTTGCAATATAAAAATAAATATGTTAGAGATGTATAAAATGTATTTAACACAAATTAAATGTCTATATATATTGTGTGCCTTCTGCAAAATAATGCATTTAAAATGTACTTTTAGTTGTAAGCCTAATTTAGCCCTTATTTTGTCATTAGTTATCTCCGTCCTTAGTTATAAGTCTCACGTTTATTGGAACGAAGTTCCTTATCGCGCGTTGCGAAAGGGGGTTAGACGGAAAAAATTAAGACGAAAAGTTGTAACGACACTTTTTGCGTTAGAGAGAGACAGACAGAGAAACATGCGCACGCCGTTAGAGAGAGACAGACAGAGAAACATGCTGTCTGTCTCTCTCTCTCTTATAGAAAGCAAGCCAGATATTTTGGTTTCGTCTTTCTGTTTCGCTTTGAACTTCGTTCCATCCGGGTGTCCCTTGACACCTCTCAAGTTTTTTTTTATTATCGCAGTGCCCGCGTTATTACCCGCATTGCACCCGTATCCGTGGGAATTTCGGGGTGAAAATAACCTATTGCCTTTCTCTTGTATATGGCTATCCAATACAAAAAGAATTATTCAAATCGGACAGGTATTTTCAGAGATAAGTGACTTCAAACACTCACTACATCTTCAGCTTTTTATGTTAGTTTATCGATTATGATAGCCACATTTTAAGAGAAAGGTGATAGGCTATATTTCTTCCCGAAATTCCCACGGAAATTAATACAATGCGGGTAACACCGTGCTCGTTGCTAGTAAGTATAAAATTGTAATTTCAACTTGAAAATGATAGTTCATAATTAAGGAATTGCTGATTTGACAAAATGTGCCTTTTAATGCACAAGTGTTTTTAAATTTAGATGTGTATACACAATTTTACAAAACAATTGTTGAAAATGTGTTTTAATCTAGTGTAAGCAAAGTTAAAATAACTATTTACAGTTATTTACTTTGAAATAAAACTAGATTTTTTGACAAAGTTGTATCTAAAAGTTAGACAACACTATATTAAGAGTTTAGCTGTTCGACCAATCACTTGTTTGACTAATTAAAGGCGGGTTGCGTCAGGTTACGATCTCGCACCAGTAAACGTTAACATAAAATATCAGTCTCGACTCAACATACGTAAGTGTAGGGCCACATCTGCGGAACGTACGGCGCCGAACCTTCCGCTAAATACGCTCGTAGTGTATTTCAAGTTATCTATGACACATCAGTACGCGGCGTAATTTCGACTGATGTGTCATAGAGCGGAAGGTTCGGCGCTGTACGTTCCGCAGATGTGGCGCTACACTAAGAGAATGAAAAATAATCGCTTTTTACTGGCCGCCCGAATGACTTTAACAGACTGTCATTTAAGTCACAAAACAATTTGTATTTAACGGACATTTAACATATTTTTAACGTGTATGTTACGATTACAGACCGTTTGAAGCAACCCGACCTTAAAAATGAATTGATAATGTAAATTAAGTTTTTAAGTGTTAGAAGTTGTAAGAGTGTAATTGTTTTGAAAACCACCTTTTATGTTAAAATAATTAGCCATATGTTGAGTTTTATGTAAAATACATATATATAGTAATATCCACGGAATACTGTACTAACTATACTAAATGAAACGGGTCTGTATCGCGTTAGATAATTTAACGTACATATTTACTAAAATACGTACCCGACGTTTCGAGCGGATTACACCGCTCGTGGTCACGGGATAACTGGCTGGAGAGGCCAGACCCGTTTCATTTAGTATAATGAGTGAAAATCGTGTGAGTTTAAAAAGTATGCTGTACTAACTGCGTAAGAATAGAAGTAATATGTGCGAGTCTCCTATCTTCTTGTGACTTTTCTGACAAGTTATTGTACCAACTGATATGTCAAAATAAACCAGTCTGTGATTGGCTGTCATTTCGCTGGTTTCGACCAATAGTAACCCTATAGGCTGGGCAAGCATATAATTTTGATATATGCTTGCCGGGCTGGGATCATAACACAGTAATGTTCGAAAGAGTTTAACGACATTGACTTTAAAAATTCATCATATAATACTGAATTCATTATCTGTTCTATTTCATGTAAATAATTACCGACCTTGCTATCAATCAAAATTTTCCGCAGGAAAATTGGGATAAAAATCCATTCTAAATATTGATGAAAGATATTTTAATCGGTTTTTGAAAACCTCTACATCAAAGTTTACCTCTTTATAATATTAGTTAAGAAACTTATTAGGGGCCGTTCACAAAATACGTTCGCGTTCAAGGGGGGGGGAGGTGGTTTGCTGAGTGTGACAAGATGTGACAAGGAGGGACGGGGGGTCTACGACAACGTGATGTTCGCCGTTCATTAAAAGATTTTAAATTATTTTTTCAATAAATACTTTTTTCTCAATTTTGATCATGATTCAGGGGGGGGGGGGGGTCTTAGTTTTTGTGACGATATATTTACATGGGGGTCACAGAAAGTGTGACACAGCGTGACAATAGGGGGGGAGGGGGTGAAAAAAAGTTGATTATAGCGTGACGTATTTTGTGAACGGCCCCTTATTTGATGTACTGATTGTATTGTATCCGTCCGTATTTATGTTATAAGTTGACTTATTGTGTATGAATAAAGAGTTTACTAATAAATACGAACATTTTGTTTTATTAATCTTAATATATTTGTCCCATGGAAACTAATATTATAAATGCGAAAGTTTGTAAGGATGGATGGATGTATGTATGGATGGATGTTTGTTGCTCTTTCACGTAAAAACTACTAGACGGATTTGAATGAAACTTTACGGTAATATACGTTATAGTTACATCAGAATAACACATGGGATACATTTTATCCCGAAATTCCCGCGGGAACCGATACAACGCGGGTAACACCGCAGGGCGCGGCAAGTAATTAATAATATACGCTGTGTAACTAAAGGTGGAAACATATTTACGTGTCGTGACGCTTACTGTCGCGACGGTGAGCGTGCACACTGATCTGTCGTGTCGTGGCGCCGCACTTCCGCTAGAGACAGAACAGTGGCGAATTTTTCGTTAATGATGCGCCACGAGCCACGCAAATAGAAACGCATGTGCATGTCGTGTCGTGTCGCGCCATAACCCCCACCACTACTCTGGTGCAATCGGCCGCAAGGAGTCGGCGCCACGACAGCACGCGTCACGACACGACACGACCTACAAATGTGTCTCTCATCCTACAAAATACATGAAACCGATATCCTACTGGCGCGCCACGACACGTAAATATGTTTCCACCTTAACACATTCAGTGCCGACGACTCGCCTGGCGAGTCGACTTAAATCTCGTTCAAGTGCCGGCGACTCGCCTGGCGAGTCCATGTTTTTCGCCAATATAAAATTGGTGGCACCTCAGAAGGAATTAAGGAAATAATAGTGGCAGTGAATGTGTTAAAACACTTATAATATGTTTCGTCTCTTTCGCTCCTCGGAAAATTGCGTATGTCAGAAAGTGACAAACCATTTGATAGCTAAAATGTTCATAAGCGTTTATTAATATGGCCCTGCATGTATTGCAAACATATTGCAAAGTACCAGGCGAACACCAAGAGGTTGCACAGCTGGTTATTTTATTTAGTCGTACATGTGTGCGTGTTTTATAGAAGTGAAGTACAATACAAGAGTGCGCGAGCTGTACAGTGTACGTGTGTCGTAGGAGTGTGCGTGGGTTCTAGGAATGTGCGTGTGTCGTAGAAGTGAGTGAGTGTCTGTTATACATACGAGTTGCGTGTGTGTACGTCTGTCGTATGCGTGTCGTGTCGTGTCACGTGTGTCGTTAGAGTGTGCGTGTGTGTGAGGTACAAGTGTGCTAGTGTATTGTAGATGCGTGAGTTGTCCATACACACACAGAAAAATCTTCACTTCAATGAGGGTTTTTACGAAAATGTCACTTGACAGATTTCTCACGTCTCAGTGCTGCCGCCTAGTGGGTGACATTTCAGAAAACCCTCATTGTGATGTAAAGTATCGTCCTATAAGACAGCATTCAGTAAATAAAACCACGAAATACATAACATTCATTTATTTATTACATAAAAACAAACGGTAATGTCACGGTAATACTATAATTACCGTGGTAATGTTTCCTATAAATAAAAACAATGTGAAGTATTTTACATACACTAATACAATTGATTAACTACAACTCTAAGAACAGGTCCACACGGTTCGATTTTAATTGACCAACTATTGTTGCGCGACATGCATAAGGGCTATTTCAATTTAAACGTGTTTAATCGTTCGGCACCGCAGTAGTGCAGTCCACAGAGCAAGGTCTCACCACGCGCTCCTACTAGCGGCCGGCGCGGCGGTGATTCTATACTCTGTGTCAGTCCTCCGCGCGCACGTATGTTCTTTTGTTTTCATACAAAACGCACGAGTGTAAATGATTAATTTGAAAGACCCATTAGACATAATTAAAATCGTCTCGCGTGCTCACTGTCATAATAACAAGTTAAATAATATAATTGGTTTACAAAACAAAAGGAATAGGTATCTTAATTATGAGTAATTCGTGTTCTTGCCAGTATAGTATCGCCATATAAAATAAAAGCCTGTTATGTCCCACTGCTGGGCAAAGGGCTCTCATCTCACTGAAGATATCAGTACAGTGAGGAGGATTAGGCATAATCACCACGCTTTCGCCAACAGTATCGCTATATAAGTTAGCTGTTCTCAATAGCATAGTTTAAAATAAATGCTTAAAAAAAATAGTGACAAAGTCACATCATGCTTGTTTACACTAACTGCCGATCCTTATAACCTATCCCTACTTGAGATAGCAGTAAAATTTGACATAAATTTTGACATTGTATGTAATTTAATGTAAATAATGTCTTATATGTAAATATTTACTAATACATGTTATGTTTTACTAGTAAATTTTATTTTAGCAGTCAAACGCACAAGACATCATCACTACATAGTATAAAACAAAGTCGCTTTCCGCTGTCTGTCCCTATGTATGCTAAAATCTTTAAAACAACGCAACGGATTTTGACGCGGTTTTTTAAAATAGATAGAGTGATTCAAGAGAAGCGTTTATGTGTATAAAAATCTGGAAATTTTCCACAGGAACGGCCACAACGCGGGTAAAACCGCGGGGCGCTGCTAGTGATCTGCTATCCGAGATTGCCAGTAGGGAATGGTTATTGGGAATGGCCGCAGAGAAGATAGATCGTTTTATCCCGAAATTACAAAGCCAAAAACACTTTGTGAGTAAATAAATGCTTTATGAATGACCCGTAAATTACAAAAAGTATGAGATTAAAAAATATTTAAGAACATATTGAAATATTCTGGTTTCTTAGATTGAAAAGGAACACTAATTCTTTTGATATTAAAAACAATAAACCTAGCATTTATTACTAACTAACATGTGTGTCACATATAATTTCAATAGGACATTGTGAAGTGTCTAACTTAACTGATTACAGACACTAACCAAAAACTCGTGAAAAACAATTTACAATTTATTTATTAAGATTCAAAATTCTCACTAGGTTTCTCGACAAAAAATTTCAATACTTAAAAGTAAAACATATCAATTTAATATACCTGAAAGTTTATTTGATCCGAAAGATGTCTTTGAAGTTTGAATGCTTAATGTTAATCTCTGCAAGTACCAATACAAAATATGACATTCTATTTTTTGGATTAAATAAATAATTGTAACATAAAGTATACGTAAATGTCAGCTTCAAGAGGTAGGTTTTAACCCAATAATCCACGCGGGAACGGGTTACAACGCGGGTAAAACAGCGGGGCGCAGGACTATAAATGGGACATGAAAATAATAGTACTATGATTATTATATTTGGCGCAAAAATTAAAAACAAACTATATCCAAACCAACATTACTGTAGTATCAACGAAATGGCAGCATTAATTTCGGTAAAAATACTTTATAGTAATACTTTTGTAAAGGGGCCGAAACGTCAGATAAAAATCACTACATAGTATAAAACAAAGTCGCTATTTTTGTCTGTTTGTCTGTATGCTTAAATCTTTAAAATTACGCAACGGATTTTGATGCGGTTTTTTGTAATAGGTAGAGTGATTCAAGAGGAAGGTTTTTATGTAAAAAAAATTCCCGAAATTCCCACGGGAACGGGCACAACGCGGGTAAAACCGCGGGGCGCTGCTAGTGTAAAATAAAAGCGAAGTGTATCCGTAAACGAAGTTTCAATACTAAAAATACATAGTGTAGTCGCTTCCCGCTGTCTGTCCCTATGTACGCTTAGATCTTTAAAACTACGGAACGGATTTTGAGGCGGTTTTTTAAATAGATAGAGTGATTCAAGAGGAAGGTTTATAAGTATAAAAATTCCGAAATTCCCACGGGAACGGGCACAACGCGGGTAATACCGCGTTGCCAGTTTAAGTATAATTGTCAACTGTTAGAATCGCTGTTATTTATTGATAATACATCAATTTCGGTTTAGTAATTGATAAAAAAACACAAAAAATAATACTTATGACAAATGATTTAACTTAATTAATAATAAAAAATATATTATAATGATACGCATAATATGATACACAAGAAAAATACTTACACATTGGAATAATTTATTTATATATTGTTCAATACAATACAACTATAAAACGCGGGTGAAACCGCGACACGCTACCAGTACATACATACATATAGTCAAAAATAATTATAACTGACTATTATAGTGTAAGATCGTTGAAACTTATCGGCTGTCGGATCCGTTTTTTTGGTCGGGTGTCGGTTCCGATACAAAGCGTAGTGTGTAAAAAATCATATAAAATGTTTGTCAGTAGTGCGATAAAAAACTGGGCCCGACACCCGACAAGTGGGAACGTGTTAAAAGGCACAGGATGTATCTTAGCATAAATTCAGTATATTAAAATCTTAATTTTATTTTATAACAATAATTTTAACAGACATTTTGAAAAAAAAATCTTTTATAATTTAGTGCTTTTTTCACACAAACCAAACGTGTGTCACATATCTAAATCGGACACTAGAAGTGTCTTTAAATTAAGAGATTTCATTATGACACAAAATGTGTGTCATGTGTCATTTCAATTGGACAAATGGTATTAAAAAACTTTTTAAATTGTATTACAGACACTGGACATTAAGGAGGTCGGAGGTCTTTTGTCTCTTTATTGATTGTTCTAAGGAACAATCTACTCAGAAGAGATGAGTTTGAAAGGGACTTAAGTCCATCAAAAGGTAGTAAGTAAGTATAAGCCTGTAATGTCCCACTGCTGGGCAAAGGCCTCTCATCTCACTGATATCAGTACAGTGAGGAGGATGTCGTAATCACCACGCTTGCCTACTGCGGGTTGGTGATCTCAATCCCGAGCCATGTTTGAAAAGTAGGAAGCATATTTTCGCCCGACCTGGGAATTGAACCCGAGACCTCAGTCTTGGCAGGCGAGTGCACATACCACTAGACCACCGACGCGATCAAAAAAATAGAGGGCAAAGAGGACAAAAGTCTCCAGAGACAATCGCTAGTCTGCACAGACCTTAAATAAAAGTCTGTAATTTGATGGTTTGAGGTTAGACAATATCGAAGGCCTTTAGGCGGTCTAAAAAGTATTTTATTTAGTGTATAATTAACGGACAATTTTACATACTTAGAAACATTGGTAAGACGGAAGGAAGATTATATATATTTAGTAAGAGTCTCGGACACTCAGCAATTTTAGTTGCCTACCAAATAGTTACCCAGCAACTAAAGTCGCCAGGTATTACAGAGCCTTATAGTGTTAGAAAGTACTTATAATTCTACCGTTTTTATATATTGTAGGAAAAGCCAGCCTTTTATAAACATTATATGTACATATGGATAGTATAATAATTAGTTATATGTTTATATAAAATAGTATTTTATTCATTATACTAGTACAGATGAGTAGAGAACAAAATAAAAATACAAAATATTTTGAAAATATGATGATGCTGATTAAAATAAAATAAATGTACATGTATATTGATCACATATCAATTACACGTCTAAAAAAATAAAAAAATGATACAAAACTTGTAATAAGACTCAAAAATCGACATGATTTTGAAAAAAAAAATGAGAATAGTATCGTATACAAAAATACAGAAATATCATGATTTTCAAATTAAAAAAATTATACAGAAAGATATTGATATTAATACACAAAAATAAACAGCCCAAAAAAATTCATAAAAAAATATTGATATTAAGCTTAATTGAATAAAATAAAATAATACACTTAAAATCAATTCCTAACTTTTTAAAACTTTTTTAACTAATTTAATATTTGTGAATATATCTCAGTTCAGCGACGGAAATGCGGCCTGTAACATCTTACTACAGGCCAAAAGCTCTTTTTCTATACACCTATATTGGATAAAAAAAAAATAAAGGCCATTTTCCAACTTTACTGAAACTTAGATTCATAGAAAAATATATGTAAGTCAGTTATACTTTTCAGGCTACAACAACAGCAATGTAAAAACATTAGCTCGTCCTTTTAAAGTGTCCTGTAAACTTAAGTTTCACAGAAAAAATAGCTCTTCAGCTTGTATAGTAAAAGTACTGAAAAAAACTTGTAAGTAATTACATTGATTTTAGCCTGTCACTTAAACCCGTCCTGAACTTTAGTTTCACACAAAAAATATGTCCTTCAGCCTATATAACGGATGTACTGAATATACTTATAAGAAACAAAAACGTTGATTTTTAGCCTGTCATTTCAAACTGTCCTGAAAACTTAGTTTTTCAGCCTGTATAGCGAATGTACAGAAAAAACATACTAATAAAAAAAATATGTTTCAGGCTGTTCTTACTAGAAAAAAATTGTTCTTCAACATACATAGCGATTACATATACTGAAAAAAACAATCTTGTAAAAATAACCAACGGGTTGCACTCCGGGAGCCGGCAGAAGTGACAACTTGAATATGAACGTCACAACGTGTTACGAATTCGATCAGGTCACGTGACCTGACGCGAGTTTCACATTTTATACCCATCACAAAAGTGCACAACGCCGCTAAAGAAGTATTCACTTTAAAAAAAAGACCCGTGTTCGTCCAGACTGTTCCTGTAAGCTATACAGTAATAAACTCTATTTTTTCTCACTTGTCCCAAAATATGGACCAATGTCGTCAATTTTCCCGCCGAAGACGAATACTCCTGAAGAGGAAAAAGGTAGTGATTTTATGTCATTGTTACCCTATCTCTAAACCTTCTAAACCTTTTTCTTCTTCACGAGCAATCGTCTTCGGCTGGAAAATTGACGAAATTGGTTCACATTTTGGGACAAGTATGGTAAAAAATTGAGTATACATTGTCCCATTATGCCCCTGTAAGCTATACGATAAGTTCATTTCTCCCGCCCCTGTACTCTATGCCTCAGTCTCGCCCCTGCCTCAGTACTGCCCCACTTAGCTGGTCAGGCCGAGGTGTTTCCTCTTCATGCGCGCGTAGGGCCCGATGTCGGGGTCGGTCACGAAGTCGTACAGCACGCTGGACCAGCTCGTGTGCTGCGGCAGGTCATCGTAGAACTCGGCCGCTATGCGTTTCACCTGCAAATAATTAAAGATTAAAAAAATTAATCGTAAACGGATTTAATGTTTCTTCAAAATGAGAGACTGAAAAGATTTTTGTTAATCAATAATTAAAGTTCATTCATTCATTCATAAAGTTCATTCAATCGTTCATAAAGTTCATTCATTCATTCATAAAGTTCATTCATTCATTCGTCAAAAAGTTCATTCATTCATTCGTTCATAAAGTTCATTCATTCGTTCATAAAGTTCATTCATTCATTCATAAAGTTCATTCATTCGTTCAAAAAGTTCATTCATTCATTCATTCGTTCAAAAAGTTCATTCATTCATTCATTCATTCATAAAGTTCATTCATTCATTCATAAAGTACATTCATTCATTCGTTCAAAAAGTTCATTCATTCATTCATTCGTTCAAAAAGTTCATTCATTCATTCATTCGTTCAAAAAGTTCATTAATTCATTCGTTCGTTCAAAAAGTTCATTCTCACAAACTTTCGCATTTATAATATTAGTAGGATTAGTAGGATATGACATCACCTCGGGCAGGCGGCGGCCCGGCACGGCGGGGAAGTCGTGGTGCTCGTTGTGGTAGCCCACGTTGAACGTGATCCAGTTGAGCGGCCCGTAGTACGAGTACGTCTCGAACCCCTTGCGGAACATGTAGTGCTCCGAGATGAAGTGCCCTGCGAGGGTAAACGGGTTTATGTTATTAACAGCCTCCGTGGTCTTGCGGTTTGAGCGCTCGGCTCACGATCCGGAGGTTCCGGGTTCAATTCCCGGTGGGGACAATGTCTCACAAAAATCTCTTTGTGATCCTGCTCTCAGTTTGGTCAGGGCATTGCAGGCTGAATCACCTGATTGCCCGAAAAGTAAGACGATTCCGTGCTTCGGAGGGCACGTTAAGTCGTCGGTCCCGATTACTTTCTACGGATAGTAGTCGTTACATGAGCCATGTCAGAGGCCTTTGGCGGCTCAATAACTCTGACACCAGGATTGGTCAGGGTGACCATCCACTCGGTGAAGAGAAGAAGTTACTGTTATTCAGAAAAATCTATATTAAAACTAGCTGCGCCCCGCGGTTTCACCCGCGTTGCACCCGTTCCCGCGGGAATTTCGGGATGAAAAATAGATGTTGTCCGATTCTCAGACCTACCCGATATGCACACAAAATTTCATGAGAATCGGACGAGCCGTTTCAGAGGAGTTCAACCACGGTACCCGTTCCCGCGGGAATTTCGGGATGAAAAATAGATGTTGGCCGATTCTCATAGATACCGGATAAGCACAAAAAAATTCATCAAAATCGGTCAAGCCGTTTCGGAGGAGTATGGCAACGAAAACTGTGACACGAGAATTTTATATATTAGACTATAAAGAGATATCTTTACAACTTTGTTTGTAAGCGCTAATCTTTTACTAGTCCGATTTCAATAATTATTTTTGTGATGGATAGCCACATTCAACGGGAAGTTTATAGGCTATTTTATCCCGAAATTCCCAAAGGAATGGACAAGAGTAAACCCGCACAGTGCTGCTAGTTTTATATATGTTTAACAACATACCTGCAACAGGATGAACACCCATCGCCATCAGAGATCCGTATATCAGATAGCCCAGCACTTTCCAGCCTGCAACAAAATATATATTAATTACTTTATTTTACAAGCTTTAATATTAATTCAGGATGTTAGGACACACCACTAGCAACTTGAACGCTTTGAGACAGACAGACAGACAGACAAGTACACACACAGACAGACTTACCAAAAAACTGCACGATAAGAGCGACAAAACGGCTGTGTAATCGTGTGGGTTAACTCGAGGCTCACGACGCATTACTAGCGGCCTGAACGCGTACAATATACACAGAAAGACAGATACACACACACATTCGGGCGGACAGAGAGATACATAGACACACATAGACAGACAGACCGACATGCAGACGGCCATACAGACAGATAGACACACAGACTGACGTGCAGAAAGGCAGACAGACAGATATATAGATAGATACACAGCCACACATAGACAGACAGACCGACATGCAGACAGGCAGGCAGAGGCAGACAGACGGACAGAGACACACAAAAAGACAGACAGACAGACAGGCAGGCTAGAAAGATAGACAGACAGACTCACCAAAGAACTGCACCACAAGAGCGTCAAAGAACAGCTGTATGATCGCATTGATTAACTCGAGTGGTGTCGGCGGCTTGGGTCGCACCACCAGCGGGCGGAACGCGTAGAACAGCGGCTGCAGCACCAGCCACAGCAGCTTGCCCGCCGTGGTGCAGAACAGACGCGCCTCCAGCAGCGTGGGCAGGTCCGTGTCGATCACCTCGTCGCCCTGGTACTGTGGAGAGACAGGTTTAGGTTTATGTAACAGACAAGCCGCGCCCCGCGGTGTTACCCGCGTTGTATCGTTTCCCGCGGGAATTTCGGGATAAAATGTATCCCATGTGTTATTCTGATGTATAACCTATATTACTGTAAAGTTTCTTTCAAATCCGTCCAGTAGTTTTTACGTGAAAGAGCAACAAACATACATCCATACATCCTCACAAACTTTCGCATTTATAATATTAGTAGGAAGGATAGGATTAAGGCGGGTTGCTCCAGCCTACGCTTACGCACCAGTAATCGTAAAAACAAAATGTTCAACAGTCATAAGAAAATGAAGTCGTGGCTATATTTTATTGACTGGCCCTTTAACAGATTGTCACTTAAGATTATGATTTTTAACAAACGTATGTTACGAGAATCAACCGAACCCATCTTTAGTCTGTAATGACATATAAGAATATATAGTTTACGAAAGCGTAAACGTATACATATTATTGCATAAGTTGATTAAAAAAATGCTATGCAATAGCTTGACCGCGGCAGTCCCCGAGTGCCACACGTATTTTTTATTTAGTATTTTAGTTTTATAGAATTTCTGGATAAAAAGTAGTGATGTCCTTTCTCAGGCTCTGGACTAACTGTGTACCAAATTTCATTCAAGTCGGTTCAGTAGTTTTGGCGGGAATGCGTAACAGACAGAGTTACTTTCGCATTTATAAAATTACTAGCCGCGACCCGCGGTGTTACCCGCGTTGTACCCGTTCCCGCGGGAATTTCGGGAAAAAATGTATCCCACGTGTTAATCTGATGTATAACCTATATTACTGTAAAGTTTCATCCCAATCCGTTCAGTCGTTTTTTCGTGAAAGAGCAACAAACATACATCCATACATCCATCCTCACAAACTTTCGCATTTATAATATTAGTAGGAAGTTAGGATTAAATAAGGGTAACATCCATCCATCCATCCATCGCATCCTCTCAGAAATAAAATCCATACCCGATGGTGTTCCAAGTGGTATTTCTTGAAGCTGATAGATATGGGTATCCCGATGGGCAGGTTGGCGAAGAAGCCGAACAGGCGGTTATGCATCGGCCTGCTGTGGCCGAAGGCTAGGTTGTGTGAGATCTCGTGGATGGCTGCAACAAAATAATAATACGGTTAATTAGGGTTCCGTACCCAAAGGGTAAAAACGGGACCCTATTACTGTCCGTCCGTCCGTCTGTCACCAGGCTGTATCTCAAGAACGGTGATAGCTAGACAGTTGAAATATTCACAGATGATGTATTTCTATTGCCGCTATAACATCAAATACTAAAAATATTATAAAACAAATATTCAAATATTGGTAACTCGACGCATTCCCTCCGGGATCAGGTAATTGTAATTTAGCTGTTTTTGAAATTGTATAACATAGCAAGTATTTTTGAATGTTTTATTACTTCTTAAGGTTTATCACGGATTACCACACAAATAAACAAATAATCACCTAACATTGAATAGTCCAATTTTTAGGGTTCCGTAGCCAAATGGCAAAAACGGAACCCTTATAGATTCGTCATGTCTGTCTGTCTGTCTGTCCGTCCGTCTGTCCGTATGTCACAGCCTTTTTTCTCCGAAACTATAAGAGCTATGTTGTTGAAACTTAGTGTGTAGATGTATTCTGTGAACCGCATTAATATTTTCACACTAAAATAGAAAAAAAATAAAATTTTAGGGGGGTCTCCCATACTTAGAAATGAAAAAAATATTTTTTTTTTTCATCAAACCCATACGTGTGGTGTATCTATGGATAGGTCTTCAAAAATGGTATTGAGGTTTCTAATATCATTTTTTTCTAAACTGAATAGTTTGCGCGAGAGACTCTTCCAAAGTGGTAAAATGTGTGTCCCCCCCCCTGTAACTTCTAAAATAAGAGAATGATAAAACTAAAAAAAATATATGATGTACATAACAATGTAATCTAACACCGAAAATTGGTTTGAACGAGGTCTAGTTAGTAGTTTTTTTTTTACGACATAAATCGTAAACCGCAAAAAAATACTGATTATTCATTCAATAACTCAAATGTAAATAAAAAAACATTTATTTCAAGAACTTCTTTATTATGTTACTCGCTGCTACGGAACCCTTCATGGGCGAGTCCGACTCGCACTTGGCCGCTTTTTAATTATTTTGTTACGGTTACGGACCTCTAAATTTGGGCATTCTTGCTTACTTATGGCATACTCTGTTTAAAATAGCGTACACTGAGTCTGTCCTCTACATCACTGCCACTGTACTTAGTCTTAATTACATATACTTATTTTAGTTTTTAATTCATAGTTTAAGTATTGCTTCTTTTCATGTTGTATTTTATGTGGTGTAGAAATAAATGGTTTAAATGGTTTAAAAGTCACTACTTGGATGGGACGCCGATAGTGGCATTTCTATCTGAGCAGTACCAAGCTTCGGGTGGCACGTTAAATTGTCGTCAGACCTTTGGGCGTTTAAAACTCCGACACCAGGGTTGGCTATTGACGAAATTGTTTACTTATGGCATAGTATACCATCAATCATTATAAACCATACAATAATCATCTTGTAATCGTTCAAACGACCTTTATCCTTTGATAAGACACTATTACCGTCAAGTGTCAGATTTGGATAGCTCGATAATATGATCGTAATGAAGTGTCTCACTAATGTATCTTATCTACCTGTTGATATAAGAGACATTGATATTTATACCATTGATATAATCAACCTCCGTGGTCTTTTGGTTTGAGCGCTCGGCTCACGATTTGGAGGTTCCGGGTTCGATTCCCGGTGGGGACAACAATATCTCACAAAAATCTCTTTGTGAGACTGTCCTCAGGGCGAGAGAGAGACAGGAGAACAGGAGATATGAGAATTTAGATGATGTATAAAATTAGTATGTGATGGGTTTACGTAGCGTGGTTTACAATATCCCACAAATATCTTTTTGTGAGACTGCCCTCAGTTTGGTTAGGGCATTGCAGGCAGAATCACCTGATTGCCCGAAAAGTAAGATGATCCCGTGCGTCGGAGGGCACGTTAAGCCGTCGGTCCCGGTTAGTTTCTACGGATAGTAGTCGTTACATGAGCCATGTCAGAGGCCTTTGACGGCTCAATAACTCTGACACCAGGATTGGTCAGGGTGACCATCCACTCGATGAAGAAGAAGAAGAGTACAGTGAGGAGGATTAGGCCTAACCACGCTACGTAAACCCATCACGCTCATACTAATGTTACGTTTATTTCTCTCTCATCTTTATCATCTACATCTCTCCTGTTCTCCTGTCTCTCTCTCCCAAAGGCGGTAGACGTTTCAGATCAGCCCAGTCATAAAAACACCTGTTCAGTTAGTCATGCCGATAGCGGTATCGTATTACACTAGTAAAAACGGCAAACAAATGTTTGATAGTTTATCACTGATTAGATTATGAGCTAGTATTAATTCACTAGAGCCGGTCCTAGTAACTAATATCTACATGCGATATTAGATAGCGATTGATGGATGCTAAAGACAATGGGCATTAAGGTTTATGTATAAAGGCCTCCACCCATTACACCGTATCATACCATGACCGTGCTATGAACGTGTCAGGCAAAAAAATATTCTTTGTATTGAAAAGTATGAGACTATGCTCACTAGACCGTTCCGTCACCAACCAACAACGTCGACTATTCTCACCTAATATTTTGCCGGTGCTCAAACGTTCATAGCACGGTCATGGTATGATACGGTGTAATGGGTAGAAACCTTAAGGCTGAATATCTCCTCTATCTATATACATATATAAAATTCAAAGTCCTGACTGACTGATAATGAACGCACAGCCTCAACCGCTATACCTAGAAACATGAAATTTGGCAGGAAGGTTCTTCAAGTGAAGTAAGTGCACACTAAGAAAGGATTTTCGAAAATTCCTTCCTGCTAGTGTTTATATAAAAACTATCCGTAACTATGTAGAAATACCACCTAGAAACTATCGTTGAATACGGCTATCCATTACAAAAAGTCAAACTAAAATCGGGTTAGTAGATTTTGAGATTAGCTCGTTCAAACAAACAAACAAAAACAACGTCAGCTCAGCTCAGATTTATTATTTTACTAGCAGCTCCCTGCGGTTTTACCCGTGTTTTGCCCGTTCTCGTAGGAATTACCGAACGAAAAATAGCCCATAACCTTCCCGTTGAATGTGGCTATCCATTACAAAAATAATTATTTAAGGCGAGGATATGTGGCGCTCGGACAGAGCTGAGGGGGTGTTCTTAATTCCATAAAATAAGGTTGAGATTTGTGAAGCAAGACACGAGTGCGTGATACGTGGCGGGCGAATATTTGAACTCTTTTGCGTTTTTATAGAAGTTGGCGGGTCAAATGAAAAATGTAACTGATTTAAAATCCAAGTGAGTATTAGGAAATTGATATGCCTAAAAAAAACTATGACTATCGCTTCAAATAACGAGATCTAGGACGAGAAAATAATATTTGGTGCTACTTTTACATAATCTTGTGCATCTTATTTCTACATTATTATAATGAATTTTAAAATTCTATTCGATTTAAAATTTTATTAAGGATATATTCTTTTAATTGGTGTTTTTATTTTATTTATAGAATCGATAGAAGTGTTGATATTTGATCGTCAAAGTAGCGACTATGCGCGTTATTTTCACATATCCTCGCCTTAAATAGGATTTGTAGTTTTTGAGATAGAAAGATAGAAATAGAGAGAGAGAAAGATATGTCTTTAGAGAAGAGAAAAACCAAACAAAATGCTCTGTCTCAACGTATCTATGAAAATAAACAATTAAGTTTTAACCGCTCCGCCGCCATCTTTGTCATTTTTTTACATACTAACAATGTCATATCGATATTGCTATCTGAGATTGCCCGTAGATAGGGTATTGGGACCGGCCATTAGCACCAACAAGCTATCGTTCACGTATGGTGATAGCAATCTTTGGTTGATAGATTTATGAATCACTTCATCTACCTATACTATAATATAATACTAGCAGCGCCCCGCGGTTTTTCCGAGTTGTGCCCGTTCCCGCGGGAATATCGGGATAAAATGTATCCCATGTGTTATTCTGATGTATAACCTATATTACTGTAAAGTTTCATCCAAAACCGTCCAGTAAACTTTGATAAACTTATTGGCACAATGGTTTGTTAGGTACAAAAACCTTCCGTGTATTAATCATTAAATACCATATGTGTCATTAAACTCATTAAATACCTAATAAATCTATTTTCATTACAAATGGAAAATCTACATACGGACGTATGCCGTATATTGACGTATTTTTTCATACATTTAAAGCATCTAGGTATATCTATAATATAAAAATTAATCGCAAAATGTGTTGGTAAGCGCATAACTTCAGAACAAGTGCACCAAATTGGATGATTCTTTTTTAATGTGTTCCTTATTATCAGGACAAGGTTTTTATATAAGAAAAATAAGGAATAATGATCTCAAAATTCCCACGGGAACGGGGGCGCTGCGGGTGAACCGCGGGGCACAGCTAGTTTAATCATAAAAATAGCATATCCAAGTGTCCACGTACCCAACATCAAGGAGTGGTTGATGACACCGCCGAAGCAGTACGCCAGCACCAGCACGTAGGGCCAGCTCAGGTGCTGCACCAAGGGCAGCATGAGCAGCTGCGTCACCACCATGCACGTCACCACCCATTTAAACAGGGGGTCGTAGCCGAACAGCTTCTTGATTTGGGGGTACTTTTCTGAAAGAGATAAATAGAAATTTTACTATTAATTGAAACGTATGTAATGTCATTATTATTTGGTGAAACGGGAACTAACGTACGGCTGAGCTGGAGTTTTGTCGATGGATTAAGTTCTATTTCCCTATATAGTCCCTATGCCTCCTATAGGAATTTTGGGATGAAAAATCCGAACTAATATAAATGCGAAAGCAACTCTGTCTGTCTGTCTGTTACGCTTTCACGCCAAAACTACTGAAAAGATTTGAATGAAATTTGGTACACAGTTAGTCCAGAGCCTGAGAAAGGTCATAGGCTACTTTTGATCGCGAAATTCCTGCGGGAACGGGTACAACGCGGGAGAAACCGCGGGGCGCTGCTAGTCACTACATATTATAAAATAAAGTCGTCTCTTTTTCGTGTCTGTCACACTGTTTGTCTGTCTGTATGCTTAAATCTTTAAAATTACGCAACGGATTTTGATGCGGTTTTTTGTAATAGGTAGAGTGATTCAAGAGGAAGGTTTTTATGTAAAAAAAGTCCCGAAATTCCCACGGGAACGGGCACAACGCGGGTAAAACCGCGGGGCGCTGCTAGTAGCCTATAAACTTGCCGTTGAATGTGGCTGTCCATACAAAATATATATTGAAATCGGATTGGTAGTTAAGATAAGCGCGTTCAAACAAACAGAAATCTAGTTCTGCAGCTATATTACATTAGTACATACCTATCTATACTAATATACTAGCTGCGCCCCGCGGTTTCACCCGCTTTGTATCCGTTTCCGCGGGAATTTCGGGATGAATGAATTTGAATTGTCGAGTGTTGGACGCCGATGACTTCGAATTAACGCGTCGTTTTATTATTTTTCGTTCGAATTACCAAGTGCATAAAAATGTATTGATTTAGTTCGAAATATAAAGAGATTTTGTAGGGAACTCGTGATAACTTTGAATTATAGAGAGGTTCTAATTATCGCAGGTTGGAATTAACGAGAGTCGACTGTATCATGTTTCTTAGTAACATTTACTATTTAAGAGCTACATAACCGATATTCAAAGGAAAATAACGAAATTTAATTTTTCAAAAAGTCCAGGTTCGATTCCTGGGCCGAGTACACGTATTTTTGTAAGTATATGAATGCAGTTGTTCTTTTTACTAAAATCAACGTCATGGTTCCTAAGCCAAGATTTCGCTATCTGTTATGGTTTCCAAAACCGCCATACTGACCCATTTGGATTGCTCACCCTGTATAGGTATTAGAGATAGATATAAAGAGGTAAAATTTGTAAGTTAGTTTGTTTGTTTGTTTGTATGTTGGAGCTAGTCTCGGGAATTACTAACCCGATTAGAATAATTCCTTTGCAATGGATAGCCACATTCAACGGGAAGGTTATAGGCTATTTTTTATCCCAAAACTTCCACGGGAACGGGCACAACGCGGGTAAAACCGCGGGGCGCAGCTAGTAGATAGATATAGTTCGTACATTATAAGTGCTTTTTATTGCTGGCCACTTCACTCGCCATTTCCCTCGTTACTTGCCGAACGGTTGGCCATAGGGTTGGCCAAATAATTGACATCAATATAAGACCAATCAATATTTATAAAGAACATATTAAACACGATCTATTTCAATGTCTTGTGATGCCCTATTTATATTGAAAACGTGAGTTTGAGTTTACGGTTGACACGCGAAAATGACTCACTGTTAAATGGTATAAGGTACACATTTCATTGATTAGAATTATACCTAGGTTAGGGAACTTTTTACTATGAAATTCCCACGGGAAAGGAATAGATAAGTATGGAAGTATGTCCGAGTAGGTCAGTGGCCAACCCTGGTGTCGGAGTTTTTAGACCGCCTAAAGGCCTCCGACATGGTCTAACGATTGAAACAACCGGGCCCGACAATTTAACGTGCCTTCCAAAGCACGGTAGCGCTCGGATAGAAATGAAAACAATAGATTGATAAATACGAATAAACAATGCTTTACTCCCGTTAGACCCGCGTTGTAGTAGTTCCCTTGAGAATTCTGAGATGAAGATTCTTGCCAAAAAATATCCCCCAGCACCATCCAAATCCTTTGAGCAGTTTTTGAGTTAATCCAAACAGACGGACGTGACAGAACTTTATTTTATAGTATAATATGAAAAACTAGCCGCGCCCCGCGGTGTTACCCGCGTTGTACCCGTTCCCACGGGAATTTCGGGACAAAATTTATCCCATCTGTTATTCTGATGTATATAATCTATATTGCTGTAAAGGTTCATCCGAATCCGTACAGTAGTTTTTTCGTGACAGATTAACAAACATACATACATCCTCGGAAACTTTCGCATTTATAATATTAGTAGGATCATCCATCTTTAAAAAAAACAATGACATCTGACAACTGTCAATTTGACATTTCAATTTCCCGCCACAAATTCTCCACATTACCTCGTCTTCTGCCATTCTAAAACGTCTCTTAACATAGTACGCATAAGATCTGTAATACTAGAGCAGTATATTTTCTCATAGCGAATCGTTAATAACGTAAATTGGTGTTCGTTTGCGCTGCCATTAATTATGATACATTTGGGTAGTTGTAATAATAAGAACTTACGAGTCATTTAGTTATATGTACTGAGAAGAGGAGTCATATCTATACTAATACTACCTGTGCCCTGCGGTTTCACCTGCATTTTTTCCTCACTGCTTACCGTTTAAACCTTCCCTGGATTTTTATGAATATTTCAAGACCAAAATTAGCCAAATCGGTTCAGTCGTTCTCGAGATTTAGGGCCTCCACCCATTACACCGTATCATACCATGACCGTGCTATGAACGTGTCAGGCAAAAAAGTATTCGTTGTATTGAAAAGTATGAGACTATGCTCACTAGACCGTTCCGTCACCAACCAACAACGTCGACTATTCTCACCTAATATTTTGCCGGTGCTGAAACGTTCATAGCACGGTCATGGTATGATACGGTGTAATGGGTAGAAACCCTTAAGCAGACTAACGAACAGCAATTCATTTTTATTTATACAGATAGATAGATTATAAAGAGGTAAAATTTGTAAGTTTGTTTGTTTGTATGTTCCAGCTAATCTCGGGAATTATCAGTCCGATTTGAATGATTATTTTTGTAATGGATAACTAACATTCAACGGGAACGTTATAGGCCATTTCATCCCGGAACCCCCATGGGAACGGGTACAACGCGGGTAAATCCGCGGGGCAAGGCTAGTAATATAATAATTATTAATTATATACCCGGACAAATTCACACACGGTTAATTAGACCCAAAGTAAGCTCTAAGCTTGTGTTATGGAATCTAACTCACTGATAATAGACGCGCCCAGTATTAATTTACATTAGTAGGGATTCATTATTATTATATTTTTCCTGTGGCTTCCTCACGTCACTAAGAACAATAAAAAGAGCATAAATAGTTATTATTATTATGTATATGTATAGTTTACAAGTTGTATTACAATACTATAAATACAATACCCTTGTGTTCAAGTAGGCTATAAACTTTATCTTAACTATAGAATGCTACTATTGTTTTTGATTTCAAGAAGTATGCTTAAGCATACTTTAAATAGATTTAAATCTATACTACATAATATGTATTTTAAAGCTGCAATGTGTTTGTTTGTTTGAACGCGCTAATCTCAGGAACTACTGGTCCGCTTTGAAAAATTATTTTTAATAGCCACATAAAGAGGTAAAATTTGTAAGTTTGTTTGTATGTTTAAGGTAAGTAATCTCAGGAATTATCAGTCCAATTTGAATAATTGTTTTTGTAATAGATAGCCACATTCAACGGGAAGGTTACAGGCTACTTTTCATCCCGAAATTCCCACGGGAACGGGTACAACGCGGGTGAAACCGCGGGGCGCTACTAGTGATAAAATAAATGTAAAATGTGTATGTAGGTAGGTATCTCACGCCTGTGAACAATTTCCATACAAACAGATTTGATGTCGCGCCTCACAATCAATTTGACAAGGTCACATGCTACATGTTAAGCAAATATTTAACTATTCAGTTGGTACGCTTTCACAGTAACGTCGGTAACATAGCTATGGGGCTAGTTCTAAATAGCATGCCTTGAGGTTCGTCTGAAGATGAATATGTCAAATACCAAGCTTATGACCAATTGCCAACAACATCCGGTGAAAGTGAGTGCAGAAGTTATGCAGTATGTCCAGGAGTACATTTACCTGGGCCAAATAGTCTCCTTTCAGTCCAGACAAGATAACGAGGTCGCAAGACTAGACAAGACGCAAGAGGAGCTATTGGGCCCTACGAGAACTCATGAAGGGCAACCTTCCCATCTCGCTCAAGCGAAAATTAATGGACATGTGCATACTTCCTATACTCACATATGGCGCTCAGGTTTGGTTACTAACACTAACAATACACCGCACGAAAAAAGATCATTGGAACCGTTTACGGTGCAAAATAATACTATAAACATGTTTTGGTCACTTTTATAGAGCAAATTCATGTTAAAAACATTGCAGATAGCGCTATCTTAGTACTAAAACGCGTTTCTAATCAATTTTACATTTCAATTACAGAGCTGATTTATCACCGTGACAGCTTTTATGTAATGTTTATAGAATAAATCAGTGACAAAACTAGGGCCTAATCCGGGGTGTATAAACATGTATAGTATATAGTAGAAGATCCGAGCCTATATCGACCTTCACCGAGCTGATAATAAAACAAAACATATTTTATCATGAATTTAGTATATTAGAAAACATATTAAAAATGATAGATTAAGTAAAGTCATCTTATTGTCTGTATGATAGCGTAAACAATGTAATAATACCGTCTGAATATTGGTAGATGATCTAACTAAATCCCTTTTTGGGTTTAAAACAATAATTACCTGTTGCATATTGAAACAGTAGCTAGTTGTTTCAAATTCAAGATAATTATATATGTTTGTCGTTCTTTCACTAACAAACTACTGAACGGATTTAGATGTGTACTGCTGTGATACCCGAATGGTGACATGTACCAGCATGTACCAGCGGGAATTTTGGCATAAAATGTATCCCATGTGTTATTCTGATGTATAACCTCATATTACTGTAAAGTTTCCTCCAAATCCGTTCAGTAGTTTTTTGCGTGAAAGAGTAACAAACATACATATTTTTTACACATCCTCACAAACTTTCGCATTTATAATATTAGTAAGATATCTTCTCTTGTTGCCTTCTGTGACGACAGGTAGGATCACTACTATGTACGAGGGCGGGTCAATAAGTCCGTGACTTTTGCAATAAAAGACAGATTTTTTTATTAAAAATATATTTTATTTTTCATCGTAGTCTCCCTTGAGCTCTATACACTTTGTCCAACGCTTCTCCAATTTTTTTATCCCTTCCAAAAAATATGATTTGTCGAGGTCGTCAAAATAGGCCTTTGTTTGCGAGATGACTTCATTATTGGAGTCAAATCTTTTTCCACCAAGCCATTTCTTCAGGTTTGGGAACAAGAAGTAGTCGCTCGGAGCCAAATCTGGAGAATAGGGCGGATGAGGGAGCAATTCATAGCCCAATTCATGGATTTTGGCCATGGCAACTGCACATGTGTGCACCCTTGCATTGTCTTGGTGGAAAAGAACTTTTTTCTTGGCCAAATGAGGTCGGTTTCTTTTTAAATCGTCATTGAATCGGTCCAATAAGTTGGCATAATATTCCCCATTGATTGTTCTTCCCTTTTGAAGGTAGTCAATGTGGATTATCCCGCGTGCATCCCAAAAAACAGTCGCCATAACTTTATTGGCCGACAATCCCACCTTGGCCTTCTTTGGCGCCGATTCACCCTTGGAAACCCACTGTTTTGACTGTTGTTTGGTCTCTGGTGTGTTGTGATGGATCCACGTTTCGTCCACGGTTACAAAACGGCGCAAAAACTCCTCCATATTACGATTAAACAATGCTAAACCTTCCTGTGAAGTTGTTACACGATTGCGTTTGAGGTCGACTGTGAGCAAACGCGGCACCCATCTTGCCGACAGCTTTCTCATGCCTAAGTGATCATTCAAAATTGAAACCACTGAGCCATGCGAGATCCCTACTTCTTCCACAATCTCTCGCACTTTCAATCTTCGGTCGGCCAACACCATATCGTGAATTTTTTCGAATGTTTTGGGTGTAGAGACCTCAACTGGGCGTCCAGGACGCTCGGCATCTTTAGTGCTTGTACGGCCACAACGAAATTCAGTAAACCACTTTTTTACCATGGAAATCGATGGTGCAGAGTCCCCATAGTATTTATCAAGCTTTGCCTTGGTCTCGGTAATGGTTTTTTTTCGCAAGAAATAATGCTTAATAAGCACACGAAATTCACTTTTGTCCATTTTCTCGTCAAATTAGTGAGTAGTCTGATAAAGATAGCTGTAAAACACAAACTAACTGACGCAGCAAGTTCAAATTTTCAGAGGAGTCAACTGACAGATGCCTGTTGACGGGACCAGTATTATTGTTTCAGTAAAGAGGTCGGAAATTCAAAAAGTCACGGACTTATTGACCCGCCCTCGTAATTTAAAAGGTAAATTATCTTTAATATAAAAATGAATCGCAAAATGTGTTGGTAAGCGCATAACTTCAGAATGACTGCACCAAATTGGATGATTCTTTTTCTAATGTGTTCCTTATTGTCAGGACAAGGTTTTTAAATAAGAAAAATAAGGAATAAAATCCCAGAATTCCCACGGGAACGGGGCGCTGCGGGTGAAACCGCGGGGCACAGCTAGTATTATTATAAACTATATTAAGGCCCAGACTACATTTAAAGAGAATGACATAAGCATATGGTAATATACCTACAAAGAATTACAATATACTGATAACAAAATTGTTATGCGACACTTTGAAATTAATTACTGTTTAATCATAGGGATTGGTCATGTAAGTATTATCCCAAAAGGTGAGTGTACTTGTATTCATTTGTTTGACACTTTTATAGGGCGTGCCGCCGAATTATTAGTTTTTTGGCGATAAGAAAATTTATGGTTGGAGTGTAGCAAAGGGTGTGCAGTGTTATAAAGGCGATTGGGACTTAGAAAAATTTTCGTCAAAAATTATTTTTTTACCTGAATTGGAGTTATTTTGATTTGTTTGCATATAAATGAATAAAATAAAACATTTTTACTCTATTCATATTTTCTCTCAGAGTCGTGATTTTGCTTTAAAACAGCAATATATAGGCGGCCAGAACTTAGAAAAATTTTCAAATTTTTTTTTACATCTTTATTTTATTATAGTTTCGTGTAGATCTTGATTCAATAAATATTTATTACTCTATTAATGTTTTTTTTCCGGTAAGTAGTTTCCCTAGAAATGGGAAATGAAGTTTTCATTGTTGATTATCACGGAAACTATTGATCTGAGAATAAAACATATTCCAATGAAATATGTTTATTTTTATTCAAACTTTACCTAGAAACCAAAAAACATGCACCTTAATATAGCAACCGACTTTTCAAAAATTCTTCTAAGTTCCGGATCGCTCATTATCAAGGCTATCGGAACTTAGAAAAAAAAAGTTAAAAATATTTTTTTTCTTAGAATTGTTTTATGTGCCTTCTATTAGGTAGATTGTGATAAAATAAATGCTTTTTACTCTATTCACATTCCTTCTCCGAGTTATAGTTTCACTACAAATGAGCAATGAAGTTTTCATTCTTGATTATTTTTGTAAATATTGATCTAACAAAAAAAATTATCCATATGAAAAGTGTTTATTTCTATCCATTCTATGCATAAAAAATAAAATATATGGACCCTGATGTAACAATCGACAACCGTAGGTTAGGTTAGGTTAAGTTTATATCAGGCCCGAAGGGCCAAAATAAGGCGGAAATAGGAGCTCCGCGTAGCGGAGCTCCGTCGACACTATTATGGCACGAACTGGAACTTCAAAAGAGTAATTTTATAGAAAAAACTCATTTTGGACGAAAAATGTTCAAAGTCTCGGTCGCCTTCATTGCCATTTTGTAGCGAAACCACGAATCTGAGCAAAAACATGAATAGAGCAAAAACGTCTTATTTTATCGAATTCTATACATAACAATCAAAATAATTAAATTTCTAATAAAAAAGTTATTTTTGACGAAAATTTTTCTAAGTCCCGATCGCCTTTATAATACTGCACACCCTTTGCTACACTCTGACCAAATTTATTGTGTTCTGTAGCCTAATATTTTTGGTTTGGGCGGTAACTGGTGTTAACTCTTAGATTAGCGTTTTAAAAAGAATAAAGCACTGTCTATGACATGTACATTTTTAAAATTAGAAATACCTATTATTCTAATTTCTAGGACGACGAATAAAAAAGATACCGATCTCCGAAACCGGTCTAATTTATCTATACATGTTTTAGTGTACTTTAGTCTTTTTGCATAATAAAAGACTTCAAGCGAAACTAAGTAGTTAGATTTAAATCATAGTTTCACTTAATTTCGATGTAATTTCGCAATTTTTTTAAAAGTGAAATTTAGTCGGCAATGACCTCACTACTTTTCAGCCAAGTTCAAGTTCCTACAATTTTAATCAATATAAGCAGCCGAATACTAGCACCAGTACAATCGGAACATTTCTATAATGGTATACGTGACGTAATAACATACCTACCTAGGATAATTTTCCGGCGACTTGCGTGAGGTTCTTCGGTGTAGACCCACTCAAAATCAGTTCTCGAAACACGGGCACCCATTTTTAACAAACACAATTTTTACACTGTATGCATTCCAATTAGCAAAGTAATTACAACACACCCTAACGTCGGTTAACACAATGTTTATTGCTAATTATTATAATGTGACGATTGTTAAAAGTTGTAAAACTAAAAATACAAGCATGTATCGTTTCCACCGCGGTCAACTGATGAATGAATGATGAATGAATGAAATGAAATTGATTGATTAATGGAATGAAGGGATTGATAGAATGAATGAAGTCCTTGTGTGAGTGAATTTTTGACAGTGAAGTATTTGACGTTAATACTATGGACAATTTGATAGTCTTAGTCTGTGGTTCAATAATAAAATTGCCTGTCCTGTTATCCATTTATTCCAAAAGTTCACTTCTGTAAACTTCTATCAAATTCTATGTAAAGTTGGTAAATCGGTAATATAATTAATATTCAATAAACAGAATCTTCAAATTTTATTTTATTGTAATGGCTACATTAATCATAGAGAATAAACTAACCACTTGACTTATAGCTCTCAAGCACAGACCAAGAAACTAAAGAACTCTCAAGTGTCAATGCTGTCAACTATACAAAAACTGTCACTCAATAGTGATGTATAATGTTTGCCAATAGTGATCACAGAATAGCGATGTAGCTTTCGATTAGAAGAGATTAGTTGAAATATAATGTTTCTAGATAAAATTATAACAAACCATGACGCTAGAATCTAGTCTAGTCTAGGGATTCTATTAGCAGCTTTTTATTAGCTAATAAGTATTCTGGGTGCACAGCTGTAAACAATATTGCTTCTTCCTACTTTTCTTTATCGGCACTTCTTGTATTCGGCTGCGTGTCCTGGGATTTCGGTAAAATTTTATCAGTACATTATGTTACGTTTCATGGATTTGAATTAATAAAATGTAGTTAGATTCTTTCGATATCAGTTTAAGGGTTGCGCAACCCCAGAAGGACCACACGCCCAGCAGCGTTTAACTCTATATAAAATTATTTTAATTTATCTATTTACTAAATTCGATTACTATAAAAAAAAATCTTATTTTCTAGCTGTCAAGATTGTAATATGAAATTACATAATTCATATTTATTATTATTGTATCTCTGAGTACATAGATATTTTACAAAAATGTTATTATTCCCTTGCTTACGTTCACACTATTGAACTGAAATGTTTTACATTTATTTTGCAGCTCTAGAAACTTCAAATTTTAAACATTGAGATATATTAAGAAACACATTTCCTATATTATTAATATAATGGACTATTTCAATCGAGTCCATAAATTTTAAAACTCGATTTTAGTAGTCGAGTTCACGTTTGCTCTGTCATTAGTCTTGTCATCGTGTACTTCACTACGTTGCACCATAAACAAAACAAACTCTTTCCTAAGTTATCGGGTGAACATGGCGGTTGGTAAAAATAAAGGCCTGTCGAAGGGCGGTAAAAAGGGTGTTAAGAAGAAGATGTAAGTTCAAAATATATCAAGAAATTTCTTCACAATATATTCTACTATCATGTGAAGTAATTATGTGAATAATATTTTTCGTGATTTACCAAATAATGTCGGATGATAGTTCAATGTCTCGTGTCAACCTAGACTTGTTACTGATGAAGCCGTGGTTTTCTATATCTGTAATTATCATTTAACTTCTATTTTAGTGCGTCGCTGTAGTGAAATGTGTATTCCTTTAATTCAGTTACTCAAACATTATAACATTTTGATATAAACTTTGTATTCCGGTAAGTTGTTAGAGGTTAGTTTTCAAGTTGTATTTTCTATTTCAGTGTGGATCCCTTCACCCGTAAAGATTGGTACGATGTCAAAGCACCAACAATGTTCACCAAGAGGCAAGTGGGAACCACCCTTGTCAACCGTACCCAGGTAATTACCGTAAAAAACTTGTAATTTTTGGGCACTAGTAAGTGCAGTACTTAACCTCTAACTACTCATGCAGTGCAAGTTCTTGTGCATTTTCAATTAGGTACTTATATTTGCTTCTGAGCATTTATTTACCACGTGGAGTTCAATAACATAAACTCCACGATGTTTTTCTATTTGGTTACTCTGCTAACCTATTCAAACAAAGCAAGATCTACTTACTTACGTACTTCTACCCTATAAATATGATCATTATCCTCAAAATGATGACACACCTAGCTCGCAATGATACAAATCTGATGAAAACATTTGTTCCCTTTTGATTTTATATCTGAAAAACCTATATTTCGTCCCAAAAGTTCGAACTTTATTACTACTCCACCTTACCACTTATGTATTTTGTATCAAGGGTACCAAAATCGCTTCCGAAGGACTGAAGGGACGCGTATTCGAAGTCTCCCTTGCTGATCTTCAGGCTGATACTGATGCGGAAAGGTAAATATCTAAAGAAATGCTAATAATTGTACAGTGAATATTTTAACAAAATGTATGAATGGCTGTATGTTCCTGAATGGAATTGATTAACACTGTAGAGAGCTTCATAGCTGTTCCATGCGGTCTTACCCTCTGTTGTGCTTGGGCTGGGCCTTATCCCAAATAAATCACATGTGAACAATTTTGTAATCTTCCAATCGTCAACAAAATTGATTTACATACTGTGCATAACATGTATTTAGGTAATACTACCTTATCCTACTTCCTACTAATATTATTAATGCGAAAGTTTGTGAGGATGTATGTATGTTTGTTACTCTTTCACGAAATGGATGGATTTGGATTAAACTACAGTAAGGTATACATCAGAATGAACACATGGGATACAATTTATCCCGAAATTTCCTCGGGAACGGGTACAACGCGGGGTGCGGCTAGTAACGGTATTGATTTAGGTAATAATCTTAGGTTTTTATGCAGTCCAGCTATACTAGGGTAACCTTATGGTCCTTGTATCGTTTCAAACTGCAAATATTAATGCTGTGACGTTTTATTTGAGCTTTTACTTTCATAGTTTGGGCTTGGAGATGTTGTGGCTACATTCTTCTTTAAGATTAATATAATTGAAACTAATTTTGATGGGGTTTTTGTATGTAAGTTAACTAACTGACAGTGTTAAAGCTATTATTATCCTTTAAATATTAAAAATCCCAAAGTTTGTAAGGATGTACGTATGTTTTATACTTTTTCATGCCAAAAAGCGCTGAATGGATTTGTAAACTTTATTGTAATATAGGTTATACATCAAAATAACACATGGGATACAGATTACACCTAAATCTCCACAGGAACGAGTACAACCCCAGTAGTTAATTATAATGTTCCTTTCTACTTCTGTTATGATAATTTTAGCATTGAATTTTGTTGTCAGGTCTTTCCGCAAGTTCCGTCTGATCGCTGAGGATGTTCAGGGCCGCAATGTGCTCTGCAACTTCCACGGCATGGACCTCACCACTGACAAGCTCAGGTAATCTATTCTGTTTATACACACTCTTGAGGCCTGTAGGCTGCCTACAAAATTTTGACATCAACAGTAATTGAATTTAGTGTCACAGAGTTTGTTCACAAACATAACTAAGTCTGAGTTAGATGGGAACTAATTGTAGACCGCAGCTGCAAACCTCGGCTCTCTAAACCTTGTAATATATTTCATAGAGAATCCTAGAAATTTTCTGTAGATGCACCTTGTGATCTATGGACCATAGATCACCATAGACTATGGTCCACATTCAATTTGTACTTTTCAACTAATACTTGAGACTTAAGGCTACATTAATATATGGGAAGTGCGCTTCAGTCTTAAAACTTCGACCCCAGTGTTGATGTCCACTAACCAACTCGAAATTACTTACCATACTTGTCTACTGTAATTGTAGATGCTCCAGATTAGTTTCTCAATATTTCCTAGAACTTTCCTTGCAGTCCAGCTATACAAAGAGTGCCGACATGGCCTTTGTATCGTTTCAAACTGCAGATATCAACGCCTCAATGTTTTGATCAGGCTCAAGTCTCGTATTTGAGTTTATAAATGTTGTTGCTACATTATTAACTAATTATAGAAAAAGTATAAAGTAGCTGAACTACCCATATAGCTATTATTATTTGTTCAAACGGGAATTTAACGTTTCAGTCATGTCCGAAACATGTTGAGGGACACTCAACAGTAACCTCCATCATACGTAAGTTCCCGTTTGAACAAATAATAATGACATCAACATATGTTTCAATTAATAGTAAAATACCCATAAAGCTTGTTTTATGCAATCTTTACAATTCTTGAAACTACATAATCACAAATACAGTTAAATAAATATAACTAGTATTTACTCACTGTTAATTAGACCCAAAGTAAGCTTCGAGACATTATTATGAAATGTGATATTACTACATACAGGGTGGAAGCAGACTACGTCCGAATACTGAAAGGTGGGGTAGATACCAACCCCTAGACGGCCGTAGGTAACGTCCTTTATCCCAGAAATGAACTTTTTTGAACAAAAAAATATTTTTAATTTTCTTCATGTTTTTGTCAGCCGACAATGTATATCGTTTTCAGTAGAACGCAACAACGTACGAATAGGTACAGTTCGCGGGCGCGCGCGCCCGCCCGTCTGGTAGGTTCGATATTGGACTAACATAGCGATAGGTACCTACCTCGCTCGCTAAAGAGATCGCTATTCTATTTTCACAATTCTCAACCCTGCTGCCATTAGATTTTACTTACAAATTGAGAATGTTACCTACATTCTCACCTAAGAATTAAAATAATACGCAAAGAAAGTCTGTGCTGCAATCCATTCGAAACGTCGGTAAATAAAAGTGTTTTAACTTTTTGGCACGAAAACACCACTAGTAATTACGATAATAATACCTAATTTGTCTTGAAGTATTTATTTGTTTACTTTACGTTAATTATTTAACATCTAGGTACCCACCTCGCTTGAAGCTCGCTGATGAGCTTAAATCTAAAATCCTCCTATTTCCAATACATCCAGTTAAGTACCTCAGTCAGAATGACCTCGAGAGGCATCGCATCACTTTGCACTCTCCTGAGCCGTAGGCATATCAGCGCTACAGCTACACATCAATTCATGTGCACCAACTTTGTTTACAAAACAGAAACATAATCACAACAGTGAAAAGTAATTAAAACGTAATAGTACGTCTGACCAACCAAATTATTTGAAATGTTTTATTACTTTTATTAGTTTATGAAAAAATTATCACTTCACAACATAAAACAAATAACAATCGCGATTTTAATTATTTATTACGCATAATTGATCCCGCACGCACCTGCCGCGCCCCGGCGCCCGCGCCGAACTGACCTACATAACAAACATTATTTTGATGATCACTACTAAAAAGATAGGTAAAGGGCGGCACGCTTTCGGCGCCTTTCGGTGTTTACACAAAGGCCTTTGTCGGTTTCCGCTATTGGTGTGTGTGCGGCGCATTGCACAGTACCTACTTATTGGCACGTGGCACTACACGTGGATTAGTACTTGCTAATTATGGTATGGTATCTGTTAGGTATCTTACATTTCTACTCGGTTAGTTTGAAACTACTTTGATAAAACGTTGATTAAAAGATTTGAAAAATAATGCGCGGGCGGCGTCGAACAAAGCGCTTTTGGTTTTTTGGCAAAAGTTAGAATGCTTCAGTATCGCGGCCGCCGCACGAGTACCGGTGACGTCATTGACGTAGAAGTAGGTACTAACTGCCGTCGTCACTACTTATTACTGCAGTGTACTTAGCTAGATGCTTCTAAGTAGGTTTAGGTTTACAATTTTAAGACACGTTTGGAGAGTGGTCGGCACACGATCTGCGACTTTGGTGAATGTACTCGTGTAGTGAGCGAGTGCCAGCCGGGACCGCGCGCGGCGTGGTGGATCGGCGCGGTAGGCATCGCACGCCCGGGCGGCCGGGTCAATGACTCGAATCAGCCGATCGCAACATTGTAATAAACAGTTACATTCACGGATAGGTAATCCATAGTCAGCGAGACAATGAGAACTGAAGATATCGTGTAGTTACTTTATTAAATTAAATTAATCCTTGCTAGATCACACATTTTTATAGCTATTATCAGTTTTAGTTACCTATTTATTTATGAATTTGTAAAAGTAGGTAAAATAAAGTTGGTTCATTAATTCGTTATTCTCAATGTTTAGTGTGGTATCTGTTAGACCACTTTCAACTGTTCGGTAGGTTTATCCAACAATATCGCGCCAGTTGGTGCCTACTGCTTAGGTAGGTACATGCGGTCGCTGCGCACGAATGTCGATGAATAGTTTTTACTTTATGGTATGGTATGGGTAACCTCAGGATTGTATGTTTACGTGTAAGTATTTGGAAGTTAGTAGTACCTTTAAGAAAGTGCTCTACCGCCAATTATGGGGTACCTAGGTAGATTAAACCTCTAGTTTTTTATGAAACATTGCGAAAATGGTCGATGTCGATCTGTGACGTCATCGGAGTCGTGACGTGTACTGTGTGTCGGGCGCGCGCAGTGCGCGGTGGGGCGGCGCGGTAGGTAGCGCACGCGCCCGGCCGGCGCGCCGGGGCTACGACCTGTATCAGCTGTTCGCAACATTTCGACTCCGCGCGGCCGCGCGTCTACCATTGCACATTTTGTTTATTTTTGTATTTAATACGTTATTTAATTAAATAATCACACAGATGCGTTTCTGGTGGGTACTACTAGTTATACCCTACCTGAAAAGTTGAAAAAAACGAGATGTTTATCGACATTTAATTGGCACGAAATTTCTAGCCTCATGTGTTCAGAAGCATGGTCTGAGTACCCCCTTTCAGTTTTCGGAAGTAGTCTGCTTCCACCCTTTATAGGTACATACACAAATATTTTTTTAACGTATTTCAAAAGCCTTAGACTGAGGTTCCCAATTCAACCCAACCATAAATTGAATCCAACTTACCTTTAACCTTACCAACCACAGATGGATGGTCAAGAAATGGCAGACCCTCGTCGAAGCCAACATTGACGTGAAGACCACCGACGGGTACCTCCTGCGCGTGTTCTGCATCGGTTTCACCAACAAGGACAGCCTCAGCCAGAGGAAAACTTGCTACGCTCAGCACACACAGGTATAGTGTACAATGTACATTGTATTATTAGCTAGGGGGCTCACCCTCGCTTCGGGTTGCGAAATTCGGGGTGTTAGAGATTGAATTTCGCAAATACTCTTCTTAGCGAGCATCTTCGTACTAAAAGGAACTCTCATGCATAATTTAGGGTTCTGAGCTCTTATCATTTCTTAGCTTTCGTAACAAGTGCTAGGAACAGTAGTCATAGTCAAATATGTTGTGTAATGATAATTTTCTTTTAGATAAGCCAGACAAGCTTATCTTCCAGAGATTTCTTGAGCTAAACCGTACTAAATGCTAGACTACACCTCGCAGTCCCGCCGTTGTGGTAACAGAGCCACATATTGAGATTACCATACCCAAAACATTAATGTCTGCGTATATTAAAGTGAAATATCACGAACGCGGCTCTCGTGACATTGCGTTGGCTATTTGTGATATTTCTACATTCCAACAACGAAAATAAATAGTTTTTACATAAATAAATACTATTTCTCCTAAAAAAAATAATTACTGAAGTATATATATTGCCAATTGGTCGAAAATAAAACAAAGTATACTAAAGTTATTCCTACAAGCCCCAAGATATTGGTTGACTAATATGTATGAAAAATATATAGTGATTCCATCCTAACTCCTCAATTTTACTGTTTCTATACACAGTTAAATCTGCTTGATAAATCAGCACTACTTTACATTTTAAATCATACAAACTTAAGAATATACTACATTGACTCATAGATACTAACTCATAACTTGTCCCTCAGGTGCGAGCAATCCGCAAGAAGATGTGCGAGATCATCACCCGTGACGTGACTAACTCTGAACTCCGCGAGGTGGTCAACAAACTCATCCCCGACTCCATCGCTAAGGATATCGAGAAGGCCTGCCACGGCATCTACCCCCTCAGGGATGTCTGTATTAGGAAGGTATGTTATAGCATTGATGTTACACTGGTTGATTGAAACCTGACTTGTGTAATACAATATTGTATTTTGTGCTGTAATGAAAAACATAGTTGCTATATGGCTGGCCTTGTCTTAAGAATATTGTGTAGCAGCCTTGAATTGTGTTCTATTCAATCTTTAAAACAAAATTGTTCTTATATTCATGTTAATATCACTGTCAATTAGTATAAACTGCTTTCAGTATGGTCTTTTTTAGTTAATTGACGTGATAAAGACGAACTAAAGCGGCTGAGGAATTTTAAAAATATTAGTACAAAATACATTGAATTATGCAAGTCGGACTAAAATGAAAAATCTCCTATCACAATGATGACACACCTAGCTCGCAATGATACAAATCTGATGAAAACATTTGTTCCCTTTTGATTTTATATCTGACAACCCTATTTCACCCCTAAAACCCACCCTTATGTTACCACAAACTCATACAAAGCTTGATTTCAGGTGAAAGTTCTGAAACGGCCAAGGTTCGAGATCTCTAAGCTGATGGAACTGCACGGAGAGGGCGGCGGCGGCGGCAAGCGGGGCGAGGTGGGAGACAAGTCGGAGCGGCCCGAGGGGTACGAGCCCCCGGTGCAGGAGAGCGTCTAAATATACGGATTATATGTAAAACGGATGCCTTGCTTTTATTTGAACCTACCCTGTCTAATGTACCTACCATGATCACATTTAGGCCTATTTACATACTATCATGACAATTAGGCTAGTTTACTGTACTTACCATGGTGACATTTAGGCTAGTTTACTGTACATATGCCCGGGATACACGAGGCTAGTTTTTCAAGCCAGGATAGCAAGCTAGTGTGCGTGACACCAGCAGGAAAAGTTGTGCTAGACAGATTTTAGTCTGATGAATAATTAGTGCGCTATCTCCTGTAAATGTGCGTGAAGTAAAAAATTTGTGCGAATTACCATTTCGGAAATAAACAGAAAAAACTAATCCTGCTGGTGTCACGCTGCTCCAGCAGGAAGATTTTTGAACTAATGATCGGAGGGGTAAGTGTTGTATATCAGCGGATAGCTTATATTGGTGCCTAATTGTGCGCAAAAAATGAAATTTGTGCGACTCATGGTTTTAGAGATATTGAGTTTCCTGCTGGAGTCACGTTTTGACAAAACCTGTATCTCGGAAACTATTGAGGGTACGACCTTGGTTTAAACATATTTATGTAGCTCTTAATTTGTGCGAATTTGTGAAAGAATAAAATTATCAAAAATATTTCCAGGATAAGAGTAACCATGAATCGTAGAAATCAGGAAAAAACCTCCTAGCGCGTTAATTAGAGTATTTAAAAGCCCACTAAAGATGGTTTTTAGGTCGCCTTGTTATTGCTAACAACATTCTTAATTTTCAGGAAGGTGCATAAGCGCATTTTGAAATTATAACACTTTTACTGAAATCGTATTGAAATTGACTTTGCAATAAAACCACTCAACCAAAGATATGTAGGTATACATACAAAATTAGTGCGCATTTAGAACAACACAACCTGAAAATTTCAGCATCCTAGGTTTAGTATTTATCCAGATATAAACAAAAACAAAAATGGCCTTAATTACTAGGTAACCCAACCAATTTCAACAGTCGCAAAAAAGCGAGCGCTTCATACAAGCAATGACATACATAAATGGGCAGTCTTATACCGAATATTTTGGACAGTCGCGCAGACAACGGTTAATGTACTTTTTATAATTTTATAATAATATTTATAATTTTATAATAGGTAATCACATTTCGTCGGGGACTATTTTCTTGTATTTTATGCCTGCTATGGGATTACATAATAGACGTATTACCGATTGGAATAATTATTATTTTGATCATGAGTACTTGCTTTAAAAGATCCCGTGGAAATTTGGTGAGGATTCAACTAAAGGGGAATTGGATGGAATGTTACAAGATATGCCAAATATCTTCTCCGTAAAGCCTCCGTAACACTGTCAGTTACCTGACCGCTTGTAACGTCATACAACAACGATCGCGGGGTACTGAGTGAGTTGTTCGGTGACGTCACACCGGTCAAGCAGTCGGCATTGTTTTACTCATAAATAGCAAACTATTTCACGTTGTCACTGTCTGTCCTACTCATACTGTGCGACTACTAACTGTCTCACGTCACGTAAAAAAACGCTGGCGCAAAGCTACGAATTGTTTGTTCATAGATCCAGCCATTTTGGGTGGTATGAGGTGCGGGGTGCGGCATGGGACGGGTTACTCACTAGCATAGGTTAGGTAGGTACATAAGGTAATAATATCACAGGTAATATTTTTGTATTTTGTAAGTACCTAATTAATTTTGCAGAGTGGACAATGCAAACGCTTTAAATTTCGGCGGATGAGCCGCTAGTAGCTAGCTATAATAATTATTGGATAGGTTTGAAATTATATTACTTACTATTTTTTTATTTTCCTCATATGGCCCACGGCTGGACAAAAGTCTCCCCCAATTCTATCCATTTCGCCTTTCGCCACTTCTTGCCATTATTATTAAAAGAAATAATAATTAATACACTTGAACCTCGATAAGCATTGTGAGCGCCATTGTCCGACAAAATATTCGGTATAAGACTGCCCATTTATGTATGTCATTGCTTGTATGAAGCGCTCGCTTTTTTGCGACTGTTGAAATTGGTTGGGTTACCTAGTAATTAAGGCCATTTTTGTTTTTGTTTATATCTGGATAAATACTAAACCTAGGATGCTGAAATTTTCAGGTTGTGTTGTTCTAAATGCGCACTAATTTTGTATGTATACCTACATATCTTTGGTTGAGTGGTTTTATTGCAAAGTCAATTTCAATACGATTTCAGTAAAAGTGTTATAATTTCAAAATGCGCTTATGCACCTTCCTGAAAATTAAGAATGTTGTTAGCAATAACAAGGCGACCTAAAAACCATCTTTAGTGGGCTTTTAAATACTCTAATTAACGCGCTAGGAGGTTTTTTCCTGATTTCTACGATTCATGGTTACTCTTATCCTGGAAATATTTTTGATAATTTTATTCTTTCACAAATTCGCACAAATTAAGAGCTACATAAATATGTTTAAACCAAGGTCGTACCCTCAATAGTTTCCGAGATACAGGTTTTGTCAAAACGTGACTCCAGCAGGAAACTCAATATCTCTAAAACCATGAGTCGCACAAATTTCATTTTTTGCGCACAATTAGGCACCAATATAAGCTATCCGCTGATATACAACACTTACCCCTCCGATCATTAGTTCAAAAATCTTCCTGCTGGAGCAGCGTGACACCAGCAGGATTAGTTTTTTCTGTTTATTTCCGAAATGGTAATTCGCACAAATTTTTTACTTCACGCACATTTACAGGAGATAGCGCACTAATTATTCATCAGACTAAAATCTGTCTAGCACAACTTTTCCTGCTGGTGTCACGCACACAGCAAGCTAGTGTCAGTAAGCTAGCAAGCTAGCAAGCTAGTACTTCTGGCTTCGTGTAGACAAAACTAGCTTCATTTCTAAGCTAGTAAACTAGTAAGGTAGTTGACAAGCCAGGACAGTTTTTAATAGGATGGAGTTCTATTTTTTAAGCTAGTAGCGCCCCCCACCACTGATTTTACTATCCTGGCTTGTGTACTAGCTTCATGTGGCCGGCGAAGCTAGTTTAAAGTTGACTCGTAAGCAGTAACCACGCGTTTTGTTTGTTTTTCTCCGCGACACGTGTTTTTGAGATTTTAAGATGCCCAAACTAAGTACGGAGATTAATTTAAAGTTCGTACAACTGTACCGTGACCATGAATGTCTGTGGAACGCCACCCTTCCAAGTTTATAAAGACAAGTCTAAACGTGATTCAGCGCAAAATACTTTTATATTCGCCTAAATCTTCGTTTCGAAATTCTTCCATTATTAACCCATTCAGTGCCGAGCCCGCCCATCGGCGGGCAATATTTTTTAACTTTCACGCCGAGACCGCCCATGGGCGGTTTGATTTTAAACTGCAATAACTTTACAAAATAACGTCAGAAAGTAATGAGATGATGTGTAAGGATTTGTTTCATTAAAATTTATTGGCAACTCAAATGGCCTGCTGATATTTGAAGTTTTGAAAAAAAAAACAATTCTAATCTGTCATGCCGAGCCCGCCTTTGGGCGGGCAAGATTTGATTTCAGAAGTCACAAACCTATTGTAAATTTTGGTACGACTAACAACTATTATTAAGTTTTTACATGCTCGCTTCTTCTTTAGCATGAATTTCGTGTACAAAAATAAAGTGTTATCCTCTATTTCACATATACGTATAAAAATTGTTGAGTTGACGACACCTGACTTTTTATAAAGGCCCATAAATGTACAGTTTTAAATACATTTTGGATTTCTTTATTTAAAAATAAGCTAAATTACACAGGTTTACATGATTTCGTTCCATGTTAAACAATTAACTGAAAGTTTCGACTTACCTTCAGGCTCCATTACTATTTCAGCTAATAACCAATAAAACTGTCGCACATTCGCCACAAATACCGCAGAAAACTGCACATACACGCTTTACGCACGGTATACAGTACATTTAAACAGAATATATAAAACGATTAATTTCGGAATCTGAAGCTTCATGCCGAAAACGCCAATGGGCGGGCAAGAATACATAATCGAGATGCCGGGCCCGCCGATGGGCGGGCCGCATAGTACAGTATGGCGGCATGTGGGTAATATCGTTACTTTTCAGAAAGGCAGTGAATGGGTTAAAGCAGATGATCCACGTTCATCCCTTTTTAAAATCCACGGTCTTGTCCACACCCGTTTCTGTAAGTCATCTTCTAGTTCGTCTAGTGCGAATTGGCACAGTTTTCGAAGTAACTGTGTCAGTCGAATAGTGTTTTTTTTTCGCGTGCAGTTCATTTTGGACGTGTGGTTACCTCGGTCACAACAATAATACGAGCTTAAAATAATATAGCCTCATGTAAACAGAACTAGCATATTCCAAGCCAGGTCAGCTAGCCAAGACAGTTTAGAAGAGAACTAGCTTGCTATCCTGGCTAGCACTAGCACTAGCCTCGTGTATCCCGGGCATTACCATGATGATATTCAAGCTAGTTTTCCTGTGACGCTGACCGCCGGCGCTCAGTCGGCGGTGTACATTTGTCGTAAAAGGTGGAGCCTTTGGCGTAGAAGGTGCGTGTGTCGTAGTTGTGTGATGGCTCCACTACATGCAACTGACGTTCAACGATGGTTTAGCAGCTGTGGAGAGCCATTAGGGCCGAAACTTCGTTAAGCTGTCGACGTTTCACTTTTGTATGAAACCGCACACGACGTTTCACTTTTGTATGAAACCGCGCCCGCTTGGCCCTTGTGCGGAAAAACGGACTCCGATCCGCAGCCTTGCTCTGCATCAATGGACAGGCACCCTACTGCAGTTTCGGCCCTTAGCGAGTGCATGTGGTTGTGGTGTGGGGTGTGCGTGTGTCGTATCGTAGGTGTGCCTGCGTCTTGGTCGTAGATGTCCCGAGTTGTAAACATACGTAGGTATACAGTTATACAGTAATTATATGAAACGATTTTGGAAAAATAAGTTTATTCTAATAATAATTTACAAAATCTTATTTAGAATCTAATGTAAAAACTATTTAGATATCTGCCCTTATTAATTAAAATAAACTATTTCTTACTTGCAGGATTAAATCTAAATAAAAGCCTTCTATTATTTTAATTAAGTAGCATTTTAAAATATACAGCAAGAGATTCTAACTTTGGGATAGTTATTTATATTTTAGAGTAATTTTGCAGAGAATTTAAAATCACGCCATCTAGTATTGGGTAGCGGTACTAAAAGAAAATGGCGGGTACAGATTTTTTTGGTATTTTGGCATCACTTATCTATGAAATTTTCAATAAACTTAGAAAAGATAAAATCTAAAACCTAGATTAAAAAATAATATTGAAACAATTTACATACAGACAAACAACCATATCAAATACAAATAATTCGTTAATTTTTTAAATTCAAGCATTTTTTGACAGTGATATCAAATGTCAAGTAAAGGTGCCTCCACATTGGATGTTATGAAACTAGGTAATGGAGTGTTATAAAAATGGATGCACTGAGAAATAAATCACATTATTTAATCAAATTTCATCATGATAGCGGCGTCCCATTTTCCTTCGAATCACTTGGAATTGTCTTTATAGTTATACAAGGCTTTTGCCGCCTATTTTTGATCATTATAATGAGACAAATAGTCGATATCATTAATGCAAATATACAACTGACAGTTAGACCCAGTTGCACCGCTGCGGTGGAATAAGTCCCGTGATATACTAGAGTTTTGAGACTTTCTGGCAACTCCTCGACCACCTGTGGAAAATAAAGTAAAGTAAATTACGTGTACTCCTCGCTGTACAAACATCTTCAGTGAGAGGACTTTGATCTGCAGTGTCTTATAGCACGATACTTTACATTAGTGCTCGCTTGTGATCACGTGTACTCCTCGCTGTACTAACATCTTCAGTGAGAGGACTTTGATCTGCAGTGTCTTATAGGACGATACTTTACATTAGTGCTCACTTGTGATTAGACTACATAGTATGAATAAATATGAACTTACGAATTCCACCCAGGCCACAGGTAATATCAATCCTTCTTCTAAGTAGCTGAGAGCTGTGAAAAGGTCCGTTTTCCTGACTTGCATGTTTATTTGTAAACTGGAAACAAAATTATAAGCACATGTTATATACCGTAATTATTTGTTATAATAATTTTTTCAAATTTGTTTATTTATTTTGATAAAGTTAAATGTTTTCTTTCCTCCTCACTGTACTAATATCTTCAGTGAGGTGAAAGGCCTTTGCCCAGCTGTGAGGCATTACGACCTACGATAAATGAAGTAAAAGTCACCGCAAAGGTTTTAAAAAGTGATTCCACGTACCTAGATCGTCCTTGTAATGCTATCCCGAGCGTGGGATGTATGTCCACGTAGGAGTAGTGGCGCTCGGGGTCGGGCGTGAGGCCGAGCACGTCTTCACGGAGCTTCGGGTCGCCGAGGTAGAAGTGCGGGAACGACGCCATGGCCGGCGCGCCTGCGACGTGGAATAATAAGTTTATAGATTGTATGTGGTGGAAAAAAAACATAAGTCAAACAAAAATAAAGGTTATGTCAAGACTATAATTTTAATAAAGTGAGGAAAAGGCACCATTGTATGGCGCCTGGAATAAAAAAAGTTAAAATAAAACTATGTGTGGGAATGACGCCATCTTTGGAGAAACTAGTTGGATTACATGGAATAATAATAAAAAGGTTAAAGACTATAATTACGTCCCACTATAACTTATAGTGCGATAAAGAGGAAAAAAAGCGCGGGAATTTTTTGAAAAAGGCGCTTTCGTTAGGCTGGCGGGATTACATGGACTAATGAACCCCAACTGGCACAATGCGGGTAAAAGCGTGAGGAACTGCTAGATTTTTATACATAACCTATTTAAAATCCATTAACCTTCTAAGGTACTTACCCATAGTACAAGCGGTGACATTGATAACCCCCTGTGGCGGACACACGCCGCTGTCCATCTCGCAGTAGCACTGGTTGCCCGGATTGCGATCCGGTCCGTAGTCGAACACGTTATCCGGCATCCGGTACCGGAGGAGCTTGATGCCGTCTGCTATCTAGAGATAGGAATAACAGGTTGAACAAGGATAGTAGTCGTTACATGAGCCATGTCAGAGCCCTTTGGCGGCTCAATAACTCTGACACCAGGATTGGTCAGGGTGACCATCCACTCGATGAAGAAGAAGAACGTGGAAATTAATGGCGATAAGATAAGAAAATATTGAGGTGCGTATACCTAGGTACCTATCTAGGTATACGCACCTCAATATTTTCTTATCTTATCTCTTTTTAGAATTTCTATAATCTCTAGACCTCTAGGCCTCGTCTGAAAATCAGCGCTGCCACGGTCACACGACCGTGGCGGCATTACGCTGAGACGAGGCCTGTTCAGACCTCACACAGTATGTCTGTTCGTGTAATTGTTCAATGTAGGTATGTTATTTAATTTATGTTCTGTAGTTTCCTTTTTGTTTTGTTCTTCCTTTTGTTGTGTGATTGTCTGAATAAATGTTTCTATTCTATGTCTATACGTCTACGTCCATATTGTCTACGCACCTCGATCTCCTTCTCGTAGCGGAACGGCAGGCGTCTGCACAGGTTGGGGTAGAGCACGAACAGCGTCTGGTTCTTGTCCAGCATGGACGGAGGGAATATGGAGCCGTCCGACGCGTCGATACTGAGACGGAGAGATTGTTAGTTATTAATATCTATACTAATATTATACAGCTGAAGAGTTTGTTTTGTTTGCTTGTTTGTTTGTTTAAACGCGCTAATCTCAGAAACTACTGAACCGATTTGAATAATTCTTTCACTGTTAGATAGTCTATTTATCGAGGAAGGCTATAGGCTACATTTTATCCCGGATTTCCTACGGGAACGGGCACAACGCGGGTAAAACCGCGGGGCGCTGCTATTAAATGATAATAATCATTCTGAATTGAAACTAACTAAGTTTACGGATACACTTCGCTTTCAGTCTTCTGTGACCACGGTTTCTGTAAAGGAGCCGAAACGTCACATAAAAATATAATGTACTAGCTGTGCCCTGCGGTTTCACCTGCATTTTTTTCCCTCACTGCTTACCGTTTAAACCTTCCCTGGACTTTCATGAATATTTCAAGACCAAAATTAGCCAAATCGGTTCAGCCGTTCTCGAGTTTTAAGCAGACTAACGAACAGCAATTCATGTTTATTTATATAGACTAGCAGCGTCCCGCGGTTTTACCCGCGTTATGCTCGTTCCCGTGGTAATTTCGGGAATTTTTTTACATAAAAACCTTCCTCTTGAATCACTCTACCTATTACAAAAAACCGCATCAAAATCCGTTGCGTAATTTTAAAGATTTAAGCATACAGACAGACAACGACTTTGTTTTATACTATGTAGTGATACTAATATTATAAAGCTGCAGAGTTTGTTTAAACGCGCTAAGCTCAGGAACTCCTGGTCCGATTTTTTAGTAATGGACAGCCACATTTAACGGGAGGGTCATAGGGTACTTTCATCCTGAAATTCCCACGGGAACGGGCACAATGCAGGTAAAATCGCGGGGCGCAGCTAGTACCATATAAAAAGCGATTAAAACAGCTCACAGCTGATATAGTTAGTTAATATTTATTATTATTATGTCTACGTGATTTATAAATCTTTTTTATTTTTTCACAACTCATAGATAGTAGAGGGCGCCACGAGCGCAGTGATAACCTGTCGACCTCCGATAAACGTTACAAAATATCGCATGACATTATTAACCAATTAGGAGACGATTTAACTATATTCTATACTAGCAGCGCCCCGCGGTTTTACCCGAGTTGTGTCCATTCCTGTGGGAATTTCGGGATAAAAAATAGCCTATGTTACTCGTGGATAATGTAGCTTTCGAATGGTGAAAGAATTTTTAAAAACGGTCCAGTAGTTTTTGAGCCTTTTCATTAAAAACAAACAAAGTTTTCCTCTTTATAATATTAGTGTAGATTTTATTACGAGAGTAAGGGTAAGTAAAGTAAGGTCAGTAGCCAACCCTGGTGTCGGAGTTTTTAGACCGCCTAAAGGTGACGACATGGTCTGACGATTGAAACAATCGGGACCGACAATTTAACGTGACCTCCGAAGCAGTTAGGGTGAATTGCACAAAAATTCTTAGTTTAGCGTCTAAACTTATTAAAAAAATCGGCCAAGTGCAACTTGGACTCGCGCACGGAGGGTTCCGTACTTTAAAAACAGCAAAAAATCACGTTTGTTGTATGGGAGCCCCACTAAAATATTTGTTTTATTTTATTTTTTGTATTTGTTGTTATAGCGTTAATAGAAATACATCATCTGTGAAAATTTCAACTGTCTAGCTAACACCGTTTCTTCAACAAATAAAAAAGATTAAATATAGAGCACTAACCGCGCATTACGGTGTTACCCGCATTGTACCCGTTCTCGCGGGAATTTCGGGATAAAATGTATCTCATGTGTTATTCTGATGTATAACCTATATTACTGTAAAGTTTCATCCAAATCCGTCAAGTAGTTTTTGCGTGGAAGAGTAACAAACATACATCCACCTCACAAACTTTCGCATTTATAATATGTATTAGTAGGATATAGGTAGCTACCTGTTGCACTCGGGACTGCTCCAGTAAGGCAGCTGGTTCATGCCGTCCACCTCCTCAATGATGTTCATCCGGTGCATGTCCAGGACACCAGTGTTGATGGTGAACTGCTCCGACACCGTCAGGTTTTTCTGCAAACGAGGTATAAAGTATCACTACATAGTATAAAATAAAGTCGTCTCTTTTTCGTGTCTGTCACACTGTTTGTCTGTCTGTATGCTTAAATCTTTAAAATTACGCAACGGATTTTGATGCGGTTTTTTGTAATAGGTAGAGTGATTCAAGAGGAAGGTTTTTATGTAAAAAAAATCCCGAAATTCCCACGGGAACGGGCACAACGCGGGTAAAACCGCGGGGCGCTGCTAGTTGAAGTACAAAGTAAAGGTTTGTCCTTTTCCGACATATGCTAATTTTCAAAGAGCAAAAGAGACAAAACACTCTAATAAAGTGATTTAGTTTATGAATGGGCCGGTATGACTTTAATGAATATAGAGTACCCGCCAAAAACAATTAAACATCGTCAATTTTGCAAAACTTTATCCGGTACTATCGCCCCGCGGTTTTACCCGCGTTGTACCCGTTCCCGAGGGAATTTCAGGATGAAAAGTAGCCTATAACCTTCCCGTTGAATGTGGCTATCCAGTACAAAAAGAATTTTTCAAATCGGACCATTAGTTTCTGAGATTAGCGCGTTCAAACAAACAAACTCTGCAGCTTTATAATATTACTAGCTGCGCCCCGCGGTTTCACCCGCGTTGTACCCGTTCCCGCGGGAATTTCGGGAAGAAAAATAGATGTTGTCCGATTCTCAGGCCTACCCGATATGTACACAAAATTTCATGAGAATCGGTCGAGCCGTTTCAGAGGAGTTCAATTACGCACCCCGTGACACGAGAATTTTATATATTAGAAGACTAGCAGCGCCCCGCGGTTTTACCCGCGTTGTGCCCGTTCCCGTAGGAAATCCGGGATAAAATGTAGCCTATAGCCTTCCTCGATAAATAGACTATCTAACAGTGAAAGAATTATTCAAATCGGTTCAGTAGTTTCTGAGATTAGCGCGTTTAAACAAACAAACAAACAAACAAACAAACAAACAAAACAAACTCTTCAGCTTTATAATATTAGTATAAGTAGATAGTATAGATAAAGTTTATCGCACCCTCATTCTGTATTCTGAGATCGCACCTATATAACACTTACCGAAACTAGAAGACCAAATTTTTCATAATTGAACTGTCCTTGGAAACCCAGAAAGGTTTTCGCCGTACTTATGATGGTGTCGTCGTAGCCCCAGAGGAACCTATCAACAAAACAAACAACATTTTTTTTTAAAAAATACACATTTACAGTTCCTGACATTGAGTTATATCTACTAACGTTAGTACATATAAGTACACTAGCAGCGCCCCGCGGTTTTACCCGCGTTGTGCCCGTTCCCGTGGGAATTTCGGGATAAAATGTAGCCTATAGCCTTCCTCGATAAATAGACTATCTAACAGTGAAAGAATTATTCAAATCGGTTCAGTAGTTTCTGAGATTAGCGCGTTTAAACAAACAAACAAACAAACAAAACAAACTCTTCAGCTTTATAATATTAGTATAGATGTAACTCAATAGTTCCTGACTGTTTTTTTATTCAATTATGGCTATAGAAAAAGCATCTTTCAAACAAGAAAAAGTATCAGCATGCACTGATATCTTCAGTGAGATGAGAGGCCTTTTCCCAGCAGTGGGACATTACAGGGTAATACTTTATATTTTACTACTTACAACAGATTCAGATGTTACGAATCACGAGTCACGTAACTTTGTTTTAATTTAACCAAATTCCTGATTGAAGCTATATTTAAAACTAAATTATGTCACGATTAAATTCAAATGTCTTCATTATATCAGATTATTACAATCATTTATAATCGTCAGCTTAAAATTAAGTTTACGTTAGTTCGCATCGCGCCACCTACTGAGAAGAACTAACAAGAAACTCAGAAGGGTTGTCATTTTTTTAATGATTGTGTTATAGTAGTTTATGCAACTGTCATATAAAGAAGGGTTTTAATACCCGTGTTATATGCAGTTGCATACACTACCTACTTTATCTTCACTATTTAATGCAATTAATCAAACAAAATTTTAAAAACAAAACACATCGCGAAACATTAAATTCACGCGTACGTGTATTGTCACAGTGAACTTGCCGCCATTAAAATGTAACCAATGAGAGCGCAGCTGCGCGCGCAGGGCCGCAGGGCGCGCGCCGCTCAGGGCGCGATGTTATAATGAGATTTTACGATATCGATGTGGATATTATAACATCATGTGCAATTGCTTAAATTGAGTGTTTTAGTTGTCTGCGCTATAACAGTAGTAATTATAAGTCAAGTATTGGAAACATAAGTAGAATGTTACAACATTAGTGTAGATAAATAATTTTAAGCCTTAAATAATAGAGCAATTCATTTCCAAACGTCTGAGTCTAGAACATACTCTGAAATAGAGTAATACGCCTTTTGGCAGAGTCTATGCTTAATAAACTTCTTGAATTTAATAAATGAAAGACTTACTACGTCGTTTGGTAATTTGTTATGAACCGACCTGTGTACGGGTAGTTTGACAAAAGCGTGCGGATGGTTTGCCCAGTTGTAGAGAGCTGAGTTGAGCGGAATCTGAGCCAGTCTGTTCATGTTCATACTAATCGCTTTGCTCACCACTCCCTGGAAACAAAGGTTTGTTAGTCTACTAGCAGCACTCCGCGGTTTTACTCGTGTTGTACCCGTTCCCGCGGGAATTTCGGGATAAAATGTATCCCATGTGTTAGTCTTATGTATTACCTATATTACTGTAAAGTTTCATCCAAATACGTTGAGTAGTTTTGCGTGAAAGAGTAACAAACATACACACAAACTTTCGCATTTATAATATTAGTGGGACAGGCAACGCCCCGCGGTTTACCCGCGTTGTTCCCGTTTTAACGGGTATTTCGGGATAAAACATACCCTGTGACTTTAACGGTGAATGTAGCTACCTATACTAATATTATAAAGAGGTAAAATTTGTGAGTTTGTTTTTGTATGCTCGAGCTAATCTCGGGAATTACCAGCCTGATTTTAATAATTATTTTTATAAGTCACGTTCATCGGAAAGGTTATAGGTTTAGGTTATAGTTTTTATTCAGAAATTCCCAAGATAACCAGCACAACTTGGGTTAGGTAAGCCGCGGAGCGCTGCTAGTCACTACATAGTATAAAACAAAGTCGCTTTCTGCTGTCTGTCCCTATGTATGCTTAGATCTTTAAAACTACGCAACGGAATTTGACGCGGTTTTTTTAAATAGATAGAGTGATTTACAGGATGGTTTATATGTATAAAAATTCAATAGTGAACATTTTCTCACCAACAAAGGCAGGTTGGGCACGTATAGTTGGTCGAAGGACGCGCCCGCCGACTTGTCGGGGAGGTACTTAAAGATGTTCGTCTCTTGGTAACTGAGTTTGTCTTCCTTGAACTTGATGTTGATCCGTTCCAATTGTTGACTGTGGAAAAGAATAATATTTCTACTAGCTGACCCGGCAAACGTTGTTTCGCCATATAAAAAAGAATCATCAAAATTGGTTCACCCAGTTAAGTTATGAGTTATGAGGTAACAAAAATTTAAAAAAATAACAGACAGTCGAATTGAGAACCTCCTACTTTTTTGAAGTCGGTTATTAGTGAAGGAGTGGACTACCCTAATCACTATGAATTGAGATGTAAGCTACCCTATCTTTCAAGTTGGATCAAATTGCACACGGTGTGCAAATCAAATTTAAAATCGGTCCAGTAGCTTAGGAGTCCATCGCGGACAAACAACGTGACACGTCCTTTTTATATATCTATAAAAAAGATATGTAATATTTCCAACGCCTTGGTGGTTTAGTGGTATGCGCACTCGCCTGCCAAGACTCAGGTCCCAGGTTCGATACCCAGGTTGAGCGAAAACATGTTTCCTACTTTTCAAACATGGCTCGGGTTTGAGATCACCAACCCGCATTAGGCAAGCGTGGTGATAAAATCCTGCTCACTGTACTGATGTCAGTGAGATGAGAGGCGTTTGCCCAGCAGTGGGCCATTACAGGGTACCTTTTCGACATAGTAGATCACACTTGAGTGGGACTCAATGAAAACAACGCCTATTGTCATAATATTTTTACGAGTACAGATAAAGGTATATTGTTTTCTAATATAAGTATTTAATATCTGTTTTATTGCTGATAAACCTGCAGGGGAACATGTTTACTGTAGATAGGATACTGACTGGTGTTTTGGGACATCGCTATATGGATAACTAGCCGCAGAAGACACGCTATGTATAATCATTAATCTCGAATTTCCCATATGAAATTTATTGACCGAAGCGAACCGAGGGCGGGTCGCTAGTAGGTCCCGCGTTGTTCCCGTTCCCGCGGGAATTTCGGGATAAAATGTATCCCATGTGTTATTCTGATGTATCACTACATAGTATAAAATAAAGTCGTCTCTTTTTCGTGTCTGTCACACTGTTTGTCTGTCTGTATGCTTAAATCTTTAAAATTACGCAACGGATTTTGATGCGGTTTTTTGTAATAGGTAGAGTGATTCAAGAGGAAGGTTTTAATGTAAAAAAAATCCCGAAATTCCCACGGGAACGGGCACAACGCGGGTAAAACCGCGGGGCGCTGCTAGTAACTTATATTACTGTGAAGTTTTTTGGTTAAACAGTAACAAACATACATAATGTACATCCATCCTCACAAACTTTCGCTTTTATAATAGGATCTTGCAAGCACTTTTTTTACGTGCTTCGGACGGCACGTTAAACAGTCGGTCCCGGTAGTTTCAATCGTCAGACCATGTCACTTTCAGGCGGTCTAAAAACTCCGATACCAGGGTTGGCCACTGACCTACTAGAAATGAATGAATGAATGAATGAATGAGTGAATGAATGAATGAATGAATGAATGAATGAATGAATGAATGAATGAATGAATGAATGCATGAATGAATGAATGAATGAATGAATGAATGAATGAATGAATGCATGAATGAATGAATGAATGACAACGTTAAAAACCGGAGCAACCCGCCCTAAGTACATTTACAACCTTATTCATAAACTATTATAAACTATCAGCACTTTAGCTAACAAATGTTTTGTCCCTTTCCAACATATACGCTATTAGCCAAAGAGCAAAAGAGACAAAACACTTTAAAGGAGAGTGTTTAAGTTAACCTTTTGTTTGCCGGGATTAGAAACACAATAGAAAATCAATTGTGTCTGGCTTGGATCCGCGTTCCGGCATAGGAGGGGTTTTTTAATTTTTTTTTTATTTATATAATATAAAAAAGGGCTTTGTCGCTTAGCGACCACATCGCCCCATCGGTGAACAATTACATTTGTACTTATATTAGGGCAACAAGCAGTGCAGATCTGCAAGCTAGCTCTCAGATGTATTCAAACATTCGAAAGCCAGTCCACAGACCCGCACCGCTCCATGCGACTCAGCTAGCATGCTGTTTATTTGTCCAACAATAGGAGGGGTTAAAGTGCGTTTATGTATAAGTCGGTTAGCCTAAACCGCGATCACTTACGAGTACACATAAGGCCCCATCTCGGTGACCTTGAGCTTGTCCTCGCGGCCCTCCTTCACCTCCTGCCAGTTGGAGTAGTTGAAGAGGTGGACCTTCATCAGGGGCTGCACGTTGGGCCGCTTCCACACGGAGTACGCCATCGAGTTGTTCCGTATCACCATGTTCTGAGAATAAAATGGTATATTAATAAACATGAATCGCTGAATGTGTTGCTAAGCGCATAACTTCAGAACGACTGCACTAAATTTGATGATTCTTTTTTTTGTTTTGTGTACTTATTAAAAGGACAAGGTTTTTATATAAGAAAAAAACGCGCGGGAACGGGTACTACGCGGGTAAAACCGCGGGGCTCTGCTAGTAATATTATAAAGCTGCAGAGTTTGTTTGTTTGTTTGAACGCGCTAATTTCAGGAACTACTGGTCCGATTTAAAAAATTCTTTCAGTGTTAGATAGTCCACTTATCGAGGAAGGCAATAGGCTATTTTTCATTCCGAAATTCGTACGGGAACGGGCACAACGCGGGTAAAACCGCGGGGCGCTGCTAGTATGAATATATAATTGACACCCAGACGTCGTCAACAACTATGTCTTCACATATTGTCACTCCGTTGAATCGAACCCGCAACTCCCGACACAGTAAGCGTCAACACATGCCAGATAGACGGCTAGTATAGTCATAGTAATAAAACTACAAAATACGTTATACAATTGTGTTTACACGCTGCTTAATGAATAATCATCTGCGTTAATGATTAATCATTTACGTCTACATATTTACATTCATTAAAACGGCTTATCTTTTCCATGAATTAATCCCTACGTTGAGTGGTATATATATGTACACTAGCAGCGCCCCGCGGTTTTACCCGCGTTGTGCCCGTTCCCGTGGGAATTTCGGGATTTTTTTTACATAAAAACCTTCCTCTTGAATCACTCTACCTATTACAAAAAACCGCATCAAAATCCGTTGCATAATTTTAAAGATTTAAGGATACAGACAAACAAACAGACAAAAATAGCGACTTTGTTTTATACTATGTAGTGATATCTTTAATATGTACATACACTGATATTATATAGAGGTAATGATTCTAACTATGTTTTTAAAGGTTAATCTTAGGAGCTCCCAATCCGATATTTGAATGATTCTTTTTTCAAAGGATAGCCATATTCAACGGGAAGGTTATACCGTGGATATTTCAAGATGAAAAACCAGCCAAGTGCGAGTCGGACTCGCGCACGGAGGGTACCGTACTTTAAAAATCACGTTCGTTGTATGGGAGCCCCTTGAATATTTATTTTATTTTTAGTATGGGTACCGTACTTTAAAAAGCGGCAAAAAATCACGTTCGTTGTATGGGAGCCCCCTTGAATATTTATTTTATATTATTTTTAGTATTTGTTGTTATAGCGGCAATAGAAATACATCATCTGTGACAATTTCAACTGTCTAGCTATCACCGTGTTTGAGATACAGCCTGGTGACAGACGGACGGACGGACAGCGAAGTCTCAGTAATAGGGTCCCGTTTTTACCCTTTGGGTACGGAACCCTAACAATAGCCTATAACCAGCAGCCCGTTGAATGTGGCTATCAGTTACAAAAAGAATTATTCAATTCGGATTAGTAGTTTCTGAGATTAGCGCGTTCAAACAAACAAACTCTGCAGCTTTATTATATTAGATTAAATGACGTCTTGTTACCGTCTATCAAGTTACTGAATACTGTCTTATTACAGTCTTTAATAGTGTGCTGAGACTGTAAGTAAAATGAATTCTTCTTTCAGAGTCAGAGTTATTGAGCCGCCAAAGGCCTCTGACATGGCTCATGTAACGACTACTATCCGTAGAAAGTAACCGGGACCGACGGCTTAACGTGCCCTCTGAAGCACGGAATCGTCTTAATTTTCGGGCAATCAGGTGATTCAGCCTGCAATGCCCTATCCAAACTGAGAAAGTCTCATGAAGAGATTTTTGTGAGATATTGTCCCCATCGGGAATCGAACCGGGAACCTCCGGATTGTGAGCAGGGCGCTCAAACCACAAGACCACGGAGGCTGTTTGAAATGATGAAATGAATTCTTACTCACCGATAGTATTGCATCATTTATTGTATTCGTAAAACAGAAGAATATTGTTCCTATTAAACTTAAGGCGAAAGTCGCTGACAGGAGCACTAACACTGAAACAAACGAAATACATCATATTAAGTAGTTAATATATAATAGTACAGCGAAGAACAAGCGAGCACTAATGTAAAGTATCGTCCTATAAGACACCGTAGATCAAAGTCCTCTCACTTAAGATGTTAGTACAGCGAGGAGTACACGTGATCACAAGCGAGCACTAATGTAAAGTATCGTCCTATAAGACACTGCAGATCAAAGTCCTCTCACTGAAGATGTTAGTACAGCGAGGAGTACACGTAATCACAAGCGAGCACTAATGTAAAGTATCGTCCTATACCACACTGCAGATCAAAGTCCTCTTACTGAAGATGTTAGTACAGCGAGGAGTACACGTGATCACAAGCGAGCACTAATGTAAAGTATCGTCCTATAAGACACTGCAGATCAAAGTCCTCTCACTGAAGATGTTAGTACAGCGAGGAGTACACGTAATCACAAGCGAGCACTAATGTAAAGTATCGTCCTACAAGACACCGTAGATCAAAGTCCTCTCACTGAAGATGTTAGTACAGCGAGGAGTACACGTAATCACAAGCGAGCACTAATGTAAAGTATCGTCCTAAAAGGCACTGCAGATCAAAGTCCTCTCACTGAAGACGTAGTACAGCGAGGAGTACACGTAATCACAAGCGAGCACTAATGTAAAGTATCGTCCTATAAGACACTGCAGATCAAAGTCCTCTCACTGAAGATGTTAGTACAGCGAGGAGTACACGTAATCACAAGCGAGCACTAATGTAAAGTATCGTCCTATAAGACACTGCAGATCAAAGTCCTCTCACTGAAGATGTTAGTACAGCGAGGAGTACACGTAATCACAAGCGAGCACTCATGTAAAGTATCGTCCTATAAGACACTGCAGATCAAAGTCCTCTCACTGAAGATGTTAGTACAGCGAGGAGTACACGTAATCACAAGCGAGCACTAATGTAAAGTATCGTCCTATAAGACACTGCAGATCAAAGTCCTCTCACTGAAGATGTTAGTACAGCGAGGAGTACACGTGATCACAAGCGAGCACTAATGTAAAGTATCGTCCTATAAGACACTGCAGATCAAAGTCCTCTCACTGAAGACGTAGTACAGCGAGGAGTACGTAGTCACAACGTAGTCGTCGCTGTAACATGAAAGAACTCTCGTTTTACAAATAGGTTAAAAGTTGATAATACGTTGGTGATAACAAAAGGTCACTAGAGGTCGCGGCCGGTCCTTGATTTAGTTATAAAAGTATTTAAATTAGTTATTTCCTGTCAATAAAATAGAGACCAATTAATGAGATAGAAACGGCTTTACCTAGAGACATCAAACGGTTCCATTTAAGAAGGTAGTGAGTGATATTTGACAAAAAAAATACGAAGGGAATTTCGGGATTTCTTGAATCACTCTAATAAAAAACTGCGTCAAAATCCGTGTAGTACGAGTAGTATTTGAGTTTATCCCGAACTGACAGACAGACGCGGCCGGGGACTTTGTTTTATAATATGTAGTAATTACGTCAATGTAATTCAATGTAATTGTCGATTTAATTGAGAGTCTCTGAGATAGGTAGTACTATCCGCGCCCCGCGGTGTTACCCGCGTTGTACACGTTCCCGCGGGATAAAATGTATCCCATGTGTTATTCTGATGTATAAACTATATTACTGTAAAGTTTCATCCATATCCATCCTGTAGTTTTTGCGTGAGAGTAACAAACATCCTCAAAAACTTTCGCATTTATAATATTACTAGCCCCGCCCCGCGGTGTTACCCGCGTTGTACCCGTTCCCGCGGGAATTTCGGGATACAATGTATCCCACGTGTTATTCTGATGTATAAACTATATAACTGTAAAGTTTCATCCAAATCCGTCCAGTAATTTTTTCGTGAAAGAGTAAGAAACTTACTTACAAACATACCTCCTCACAAACTTTCGCATTTATAATATTAGTAATAAGTACTATAAGTAGTATTCTACATAGTTGAGTAAATAAACGCGATGTAAAGGCCACGTGTTTGAGATAATGTGAGTCTATAAACTGCAAATCGCGGCGTTGCCATAGACATGTAAATATTTTCAAAAACTGTTTTATTACCTACGTTTACTAATCCGCTATGTCCAAAACTTATTATAACATATTTTTGAGAAACACCCTTTCTAGTACCACTCATTCATTCATTTCCAGTAGGTTAGTAGCCAACCCTGGTGTCGTAGTTAGACCGCCTAAAGCCCTCCAACATGGTCTAACGGTAACAACCGGGACCGACTAGCTGCTTAACGTGCCCTCCGAAGCATTTAGTCCCAGTAGTAATATAGCAGCCTAAATAAACCCTTATCACTATACTTCCATATGTGCCTGTTCCCGTGGGAATTTTGGGGTAAAAATAGCTTATAACCTTCCTCTTGAATGTAGCTATTTCAATAAAAAAGAATTATTGCAAGCGGACTGGATGTTCCTGAGATAAGGATACTTGTATGGGTGGCCGATAGTGACATTTCTAACTGAGCGCTACCGTGCTTCGGAGGCACGTAAAATTGTCGGTCCCGGTTGTTTAATCGTCAGACCATGTCGGAGGCCTTTAGGCGGTCTAACAACTCCGACACCAGGGTTGACCACTGACCTACACGAACTTAATTAATAAATAATTTATAACTGCTTTTTATTTACAACTAGCTGTGCCCTGCGGTTTCACCCGCATTTATTTAGTCAATGCTTACCGTTTAAACCTTCCCTGGACTTTCATGAATATTTCAAGACCAAAATTATCCAAATCAGTTCAGCCGTTCTCGAGTTTTATGCAGACTAACGAACAGTAATTCATTTTTATGTATATAGATTTAACTTTTTAATTATCACCTTCTTTGCCTATTTTTTACAAAAAGAACGATAAAACATCGTACGATGTTTTGTTTATTAAAAACTTTTTGATAATTACCTATTTGTTTATCAAATAAAAAGTTGCAATGCTTTTAAACATTCGAAATAGGGTTTACGATCGATCTGTGATCTAGTAAAAGTTGCTATGAAAAAAGTGACATCGACAATGAACTAATTCATGTAACTATTCATTAAAATAATAAATAATAATGTAATTTTTAACTAACTAACTAATTAATAATAATGTAATTTTTCGTAGATTACATGTCAAACATCATTATCACTACATAGTATAAAATAAAGTCGTCTCTTTTTCGTGTCTGTCACACTGTTTGTCTGTCTGTATGCTTAAATCTTTAAAATTACGCAACGGATTTTGATGCGGTTTTTTGTAATAGGTAAGTGATTCAAGAGGAAGGTTTTTATGTAAAAAAAATCCCGAAATTCCCACGGGAACGGGCACAACGCGGGTAAAACCGCGGGGCGCTGCTAGTCTAATATATAAAATTCTCGTGTCACGTTGTGCGTAATTGAACTCCTCTGAAACGGCTCGACCGATTCTCATGAAATATTGTGTACATATCGGGTAGGCCTGAGAATCGGACAACATCTATATTTCATCCCGAAATTCCCGCGGGAACGGGTACAACGCGGGTGAAACCGCGGGGCGCAGCAAGTCTATAATATAAAAATGAATCACAAAATGTGTTGCTAAGCGCATAACTTCAGAACGTCTGCACCAAATTGTATGATTCTTTTTTTAATGTGTTCTTTATTGTCAGGACAAGGTTTTTATATAAGAAAAATAAGGAATAAAAATCTCAAAATTCCCACGGGTACGGGGGCGCTGCGGGTGAAACCGCGGGGCACAGCTAGTGGCATATATATTCACACTAGGAAGATGATTAAGGGTGCCTGTTCATTGATGCAGAGCGGAGAAACGGACAAATATAAACCAATACGATTGCGTGAAATATCTGACTGGAGATTTAATGCAATCCTATTGGCTGATATTTCTCCGTTTAGAAGCATGGTTAAATTGTGATTTTCAAACATGGCTCGGGATTGAGATCTCCAACCCGCATTAGGCAAGCGTGGTGATTACGAATGCCTGCTCGCTGTACTGATATCTTCAGTGAGATGAGTGGCCTTGACCAATAATAACCCTCTCATCTCAAATCTGATTAACATACTCGTAGTAATGATCACATGAGACATAGCGACTCTCTTTTCAAACTTCACGGCTCGGATTTGAGCACCAACCCGCGTGCGGTGATTACTGACTGACAATGCCGTGTGAACGAAGCCTTACTCTACTTTAAAGGGGCCCATACATGGTAAGATTTATCTGTACGATCCGTCGCGTCAAACCGATCGAAACGATCGATTAACGATCTTGACATACACCATCGATTCGTCGTTTCGATCGGTTTGACGCGACGGATCGTACAGATAAATCTTACCGTATATGGGCCCCTTAAGAGTCTGCGCAGATCTTAGTCCAGACTATCTTCTAGTCTATGAAATGTATTAAAGAGAGCTCATCAGAGACAATACGTCTACAACTTTATCATTTGTCATTCACTTTTTATCTGTCAAACAAAAAGATGGGCTTATTTCCAATGTCCCTCGAATTGGTGAAACGATATAATGGAAAAAGGGAATAAATTATTTTTTTACGCCTCGGTGGTCTAGTGTGCACTCGCCTGCCAAGACTGAGGTCCCGGGTTCAATTCCCAGGTCAGGCGAAATGTTTCCATGTTTCCTACTTTTCAAACATGGCTCGGGTTTGAGATCACCAACCCGCATTAGGCAAGCGTGGTGATTACGACATCCTCCTCACTGTACTGATATCTGAAGTGAGATGAGAGGCCTTTGACCAGCAGTGGGACATTACAGGTAATACTGTACTTTACGTGATGATGATATGTACTTACGTGTATAGTATTTCTTCTCCGAATGCTGTCCCCAGCATAAAACCGACCACTGGCTCTCCACACTGCTGCAGGTTAGTCTGGCTCTTCCGCATCCGGTGCAGCCATTTAGATTAGTCAAAATAGTGTCTTCTCGGATCAGGATTTTGCCGTTGGTTCCGGGGGTAAGAATTACCAGCTTTTCGTCGCCATTTTGTGCTGGCAACATTGGAGCGGTCGACGCCATTTTTTCTAATGTTATATGGTCCATGTTTTTATTAGTTGAGTTGTCCATTTTGGGTTTTAAAATTAGAAGTGTTTGTTTTTGAAAAAGTTGATTTTGGTTAAAAGTTTGGTGTGATGTTTTAGAAAATATTTTTATTATGAAGTTTTTTTTTCGAATTTGCAATGTTTTACTAGTTAAAGCTTACCAATAAAACCGTAATAAAGTTACCCGTTTTTTGAGAATTAGAATCCACACGTCACGCTCAAAAAACAATTACTTATTTTCCGACAACCGTCGCGTTTTACCGCGTTTTTTCGTCCGAAACTTTCCGACAAACGCCAGAATCTTTCCGACGTCACCCGAATACGATCCAATATACCCAAAAACGCCCCAAAAAGTTGAAACACGTATTTAAAACGCCATTTCTCGGGACGTCCTCGGCAGTCCGACTCGGTATCGGCACTGGCGGGTCAACGCGTGTTATCAACGAGTGTATTTTTCTCAATTATCTCTAATACGAAGCTTTGTTTGTTTGTAAAGATATTAGTTAATTGTTATAGCGAGAGATTCAAGCTAATGGTTCGTTTTAATCAGCTGATGTGTTTGTTTCAAGCGATTTGCTTTGCCCTAGTTTTAATAGCGTTAATTAATTGAGCTTTAAAGCTATACTTTTTAAGGGCGCGTCTACGTTTGTACTTAGAGACGTGAAATCCGTAATTAGTAGAGATTTAGGGTGAATTGCACATAGATTCTTAATTTGATTTAGGTCCTAAACTTATTTAAAAACCAAATTCGTTTGAAATGGTGTTCTATTTGATGTACTATAAAGTTCAATTGTGAATGGACAGCTTTTGTTTTCTAAACATATTTAATAGATTTCAGAGTTTTTGTGCAATCCGCTTCGATCAACAATACATAACTAGATAACGGGTCACGTACAAAATCAAAGCTAAATGCTGTCCGCGTGGCTATATACTTATACAGCTTCATTTGTTTACTACCGAACTGAGACAAGAGTTTTAAAACAGTTCTAAGTTCAACTTAATTACAACCATGACACCTAGCAGTAAAGTAGCAAATCTTATTAATAAAATAAGAGCTCACGTTGCAAGTGCGCTGTTATTCACCGAGACGTATTTTTTGCGCCGACCCGACATCTAGTTGTGTATTGTGATCGAAGGCAATCCGTTCTAAATGAGTGATTTTGACATATGTATGAAAACTTATGTCATAGTGTGAAGTGTATGGAGATAACCTACTTCCCTTCTCTTCATACTATGGTAACCTTCGATCAACAATACACAACTAGATGTCGGGTCGGCGCAAAATATACGTCTCGGTGAATAAGGCCTCATTTGAAAAGTGAGCTCTTATTTTATTCGTAAGATTTGCTACTTTATTGCTAGGTGTCATGGTTGTTATTAGGTTGAACATCGAACTGTTTTAAAACTTTTGTTTCAGTTCGGTAGTAAACAAAATAAGCTGTCACACGTCCACGCGGACATTATTTAGCTTTGATTTTGTACGTGACCCGATATCTAGTTGTGTTGTGATCGAAGGTTACCATAGTATTTTATTTTATTTTATTTGGAAAACAAACAGTAACTTAAACTAAGGAAAAAAACAAAGTATAAATCTAAAACACCATTAATTAAAGTATAAAGAGAGTAGGTTATGGGCGCGTTTTCATTCTAGTGCAGGGGAACGCAAATTCCTAAAATCGCATTCCTAAAAGATTTTGACAATGTCAATGTGTTGTTTGACAGTATGAATGCGTTGTGATTGGATCATTGAGGTCCGCACAGCTCCTTTGCGCTTGAAAGAAAACCCCCCCTTATAGATCACTAGCAGCGCCCCGCGGTTTTACCCGCGTTGTGTCCATTCCTGTGGGAATTTCGGGATGAAAAATAGCCTATGTTACTCGTGGATAATGTAGCTTTCGAATGGTGAAAGAATTTTTTAAAACGGTCCAGTAGTTTTTGAGCCTATTCATTACAACCAAACAAACAAAGTTTTCCTCTTTATAATATTAGTATAGATGTCGGAGTTCTAGGTGGTCTTTAAATTCTGTCTATTCACCTGTGTTCAACTAACCTACAGGAGCTTTACCATTTATGTCTTACTAGCAGCGGCCCTCGGTTCTACCCGCATTTTTCCCGTTCCCGTGGGAATTTCGTAGCGTAACTTGTAATAGGCAAAACCGCAGTATTTAGCTAGTAATTTTGTTTATTAGGTTATCTTGTACCCAGTGTTATATGTTACATATTGCTAAGATATCAGCGTTCAATATTTTATATTATAATTATGTATATTATGTATGCCTATACTTTGTCGGGGAAAGTCCAGATTTTAAATGAAGAGTTTTTAGGTTAGGGATAAATCTAACAAAAATATCGACATTGGCTGTAATTCTTCTTCATCGAGTGGACGGTCAACCTGACCAATCCTGGTGTCAGAGTTATTGAACCGCCAAAGGCCTCTGACATGGCTCGTGTAACGACTACTATCCGTAGAAAGCAGTGTTGCCAACTCATTTTTTTAAAGAGAGCCAGATCGTCTTCATAAAAGAGCTAAAATAGAGCTAAACTTTTGGGAAAAAAAGAGCTAAAATAAAAAAAATATTGGAAATAAACATTTTAATTATTATTAGACAAAACGTTACACTTACAATACAAATCACACATAAATATATATATTTACAATGATAACTCGTCATCTGAGCTATCGACAGTATTGACACGGTGTGCCAAATTTTCAATTTGTAAGCCGCTTGTACTTGGTTCCGATTCCGAGTACAACTGTACATTATCGTAAGTTTTATGTGTACCAATTTTCTTCAGCACTTCTTTCGGGAGTTCGTAATTATGGCAGCACTTTTTTTCCCGTCGTAAGCCAGACCTAACGGCCAAGATCGCGTTAGTAGTGTCGTCTTTTAATCGGTTCCTTAATTTATTTTTAACAATATTTAGCTGGCTAAACACTCTTTCTACCTCTCCGTTCGACCATGGTAGAGATATCATCTCCAGAGCAAAATAACAAAGTTCTTTGAAGGGATTTACCCCAGCAGCATTTGTGTATTGCAAAACTTCAGACCAAAATGCAATGGTGTTCTCTTTCTTTAGCCATGGTACCAAGGTTATGCTATTCCATTGCAATTCTACTTTACTAATAAATTCTTCATCGTGGCCCATTTGCTGCACCAGTGGTGCAATATTCTCTTTGACTTGTTTCAAAGTATTCGAAACTGATAATTGGTTCACTTTTTTCAAAATGCGGTAGTTATCTGGCAACCTTTGTCTGAGCTGTTTTATTAGTGATATCGTAAAAAGTACACACTTCTCTCGGAATTTTTTTTCATCTTCTGCTGAAAAACGATCACTTTTTTTGACCTCTTCAAGTTTGTTTTCAACTCTGTATCCTAAATACGGATATGGAATCAAAAAATCTTCTAGATTCTGTACTTCAAATATATCAATTTGTCTGTTGGGGTTCAGGACATTTCTACCTAGAGATTCAATTGCCATTATTAAATCGTTCAATAATTTACTTGGATCAATATTGTTCGATTGGAACACTTTTACGAGACTTTGCAAATTATTCAGAACAGAATGAATGTAGAGCAAATATACTTCATTTATTGGATTTAGATATAGATTATGTAGAGTTTCTGCGGCAAAACACTTTTCACTATGTCTCGTGAGGTTAAAATGTAATTTTAGCTCTACCCACTGATCTAATATTTTTTTTACGGCTGGTTCTATTGAAAGCCACCTCGTGGCGCAGGCTTGAGTTAGTTTCAAAGGTTCCGCGTCATTTATTGTTAAATATAATTTTTTGTACTCATTTTGTCTGTTCGAGGACTTTGAAAACCAATTATAAGTTTCCTGAACGAGGTATTCTAAATGTCTTGGTAGGTGTTCGGCAGAAGCATGAGAAACGGCGAGTTGGATAGAATGGCAAGAGCACTTAATCATAATGAGATTAGGCACATCCAATTTCAGTTTCTGGTATACTCCACTATGTATTCCTGTCATAACATTTGCGTTGTCAACTCCAATACCACAAAGTTTTTTTATATCTAGGCCATATGACAGCAAAGTACTTTTTACAGCTTCTGTAATAGATTCAGCGTCCCCTTTGTCTAACTTCGCTAACGTCAGAAATGAAGTGACAATCTCAAATGATGTTTTACTAAAATATTGCACTACTATTCCTAGTAACTTTGTTACACTTATGTCGGTGCTCTCGTCGAGCAATAAGCTATATGGTCCATCACCAATATCGTTTCTCAAAGCAGAAGTAAAATGTGGCGCAAGTACATTCTTTATCACTGCAGTACACTTACTTCGGTGGAGTTTAATATTGCTTTTGAACTCTTTTTCGCAAAGAACTCCAAGATGATCTACCGGCTGGATAGAAGCATGAGCAGCTATGAATAGTGATAAGGAACCTTCAGCTGAACTTTTTGCATCGTCATATTTGGGTTTGGGTTGAAACTCTAACTTATTCTGGCGTGATGAAAACGGCTCTGCAGCTTTGATATGTTTTTTGCGCGTTATGTGGTTCAGTAAATCATTTTTTTTGGCATTTAATTCGCAACGACAATAACTGCAAAACGCTTTGGTTTTGTCATTACTTACTTCCTTTAACCAACCTTCAAAAGCCGCCTCTCTGAGCCATTCCTGCCGAAACTTTTGGGAGTATGGCTTACTTAAAGACATTTTTGCATGTTGCTTGGCACTTTTTACGAATTTACTGTTATTCGCGCACTAAAGAGTAAAGATCAAAAGTCAACACGGTAATGAATGAACTAAAATGAATAAAATCCAATCACGTTCACGGCACGCTATGGGAATTCCCCGCTCATAGACTAAACATAGCTCTTTGTATTGTCGAGTTCGTTTTCATACTACGGGAATTCCCCGTACATCTAGTCATAAACTAAACATAGCTCTTTTTTCTGTCGCGTTCGTTTTCATGAAATTCGAGTACATAAGATCGATTATTGAAAAAAAAATCTGTTTTAGAATGGAGCTAATATATGAAAAAAAAGGAGCTAAAGAGCTAAAAGCGTATTTTTGGAGCTGACTACTTGAAAATAGAGCCAAAAACAGCTCTAAAAGAGCTAAATTGGCATCACTGGTAGAAAGTAACTGTGAGTAATGGACGTTTCTGAGTGTAATTAGGCATTTAGCCCTTAGATAGCTCGTCTTTACTTTACACTGTCTCCTGCAGAGCTAAGATGCTCGCTAATATCTCTGTTATCTATCTCTTCTCTTCATGAAGAAATAGAGTGAGAGATATGTCTTTAGAGAAAAGAAAAAAGAAGGCAAATATTTGTCTTGGCGAGCATCTTGCATCTTGGCTTGCATCTTATATTAAAAACGTATGTGACACTGAGCAAGTTTCCAAGCGGCGAGCCGGCAAGTTGAATAAATGTCAGCGCCACACTCACACATGTCCAACATTTAGAAGGGCTGTTTCATCGTCAGACCATGTCGTCACATTCAGGCGGTCTAAAAATTCCGACACCAGGATTGGCTATTGACCTTCGAACTAACTCACTTAAAAAAAACATTATATAGTAAGTATTCCTGCTCACTATACTTATATCTTCAGTGATCTTCTTGTTATCGAGTCAATATGGTTATTTTTTCATTTTTATTTATTTATATGTGTCCGGACCAGAATTTGGCCACCTCTATCGCATTGTTAGTGGCTTTCCATAAATCCTCCATAGTGCAGGACATGGGGCAGTTAGGGCATTGTGTGATGAGAGGCCTTTGCTCAGCAGTACGACATTACTTACTTACTTAGTATAAAGTACTTGGCTTTTTCGTAATATATACGGTGGAATTAACAAACCTTCTTTATTTAAAGTCGGTTAACAGTTCTGGAGTCTGTAAGTCTCGTACACTTGTATATCAATGTCGGTTCAAACCATTGTTTTTGGGAAGTGTTGATAAAACATCACGCCACCAAGGGAAGTCGGTATCACTTGAACCCGATTGGAGGCAAGGGCACCGATTAGATACAGTTCGGAAGTAGTAGGGGCTTCATGACCCTTCCATTCATCGAAAAAGTCCTACGTAGCTAGTATAACTGATATTATAAGTGCGAAAGTTTGTGAGGACTTTTTTTGTTCTTTCGCCGTTCATGAAAAAGTCTTAATATTATAAATCTCATGTATACTCTGTTTTTTCTTAAATGACAACCGGTTAAAAAAATTTTATGAAAAGATAATTTCGATTATCTCTAACTATAACTATTTCGTATTATTTTTAAAAGACGCTACACCTACTGGTGGCCATGATAATAGGTTAGTTCAGGAGTCGAAACAGCGAATAGTCTTCTATAAATGAAGAAAATTAACTTAAAGTAGTCTAAGAGCTTATAGATAGCTTTTTTACTTACATTTTAAGAGCTTATAATAAATTTTGAATTTTAATAAGAACTCAATGGTTAACCGCCCTAATCATAAACGATTTTTAACTTAAATCGCTCTTTGGCAAATAGCGTATGTCGGAAAGGGACAAACTATTTGACAGCTAAAGTAATAAGCGTTTATGAAGCCATAAGTGAAAAGGCAGTAACTAAATAAGGGTTCCGTTCTACGAAACTAATAATAAAACAAAATATCGTCCAACAATAAATATATTTAAATGAACTGAGTATTACACCAACAAACAGACGACACATATATTTTATATTTACTTATCTAATATCACATATATTTGGACAAACACATTTCTTATCTATACTAAAATAACTAGCAGCGCCCCGCGGTTTTACCCGCGTTGTGTCCATTCCTGTGGGAACTTCGGGATGAAAAATAGCCTATGTTACTCGTGGATAATGTAGCTTTCGAATGGTGAAAGAATTTTTAAAAACGGTCCAGTAGTTTTTGAGCCTATTCATTACAAACAAACAAAGTTTTCCTCTTTATAATATTAGTGTAGTAGATAAAGCTGAAGAGTTTGTTTTTTTGTTTGTTTGTACGGGCTTATCTCAGAGACTGCTAGTCCGATTTTAATAATTATTTTTGTATTAGATAGCTACATATTTTATCTCGCAATTCCCATATAAACAAACAACGCGGGCAAAACCGCGGAGCAGTGCTAGTTTAATAAACTACGGTCACAAAGTAGGAAGAATTTTGTCCATTGAAATCCTTAAAAAAATTAAAAACCGGGACGAAAAAAAATTAAAAACCTTCCTCTTGAATCACTCTACCTATTACAAAAAACCGCATCAAAATCCGTTGCGTAATTTTAAAGATTTAAGCATACAGACAAACAGACAAAAATAGCGACTTTGTTTTATACTATGTAGTGAAGTACTATTGACAAAGACAGATAGATACTAGGTTAATGAACGACATTCTTCCTAATTCACGACCGCGCTTTATATGAAGAGATTAGACACTCGCCCAATCCGACGCCTATAGTGCTTTTCCAAAGCAGAGTGGAGCTGTACGGATATCAACCGACCAATCACAATGCATGACGATTTTTTCTGCGCTGTGATTGGTAAATCGCTTCGCTCTGCTTCAATGGAAATGCACTCTAAGTGCTGCATCTCTCAATATTGTTGATTTTGCTACAAATTGTACCTACGTTGAGATTTAAATTATAGTATGACTAATAACTTATCCAGGCGTGTGATTGGTCCATTTAGTTCCACACAGCTCCGGTTCAATAGAAACGAATCGTAAAGATGGCTCAGACAATAAATAATTAAAAAACTTTGTTTCTTTTTAACATACACGAAAGAAACAATTGGGCTTTTGAAAAAAAAAATGATTTTTTTTATGTATTTTAAAACTTTATTATTAATAATATTGATATTTAATGCAAAAAACTTAAAAAAAATATTTTTTCAATTAATTATAAACAATTAAAAATTTAATAAAAATCACGTGACTATAAACGCGCCATAATTGGTCACCGTGGTTGTGACGTGATAATGTATAGCTATTTAACCATAAGTACGTACAGCGTTTACGGCTATTACACGTGTAACCGAATGGGGCTATACATTATGACGTCACACCGCGCTCGGGTTTGTTCGGGAGTTGTCCGAGTGTTTTCGGTACTGGATTCAAAAAATAATTTTTATTTTAAAATAACTTTTGAATTATTGCGAAAAAAATAAAATAAAAATAGTTTTGTTATAAAACTAATATATAATCTTTCCATTTATCACAAAAAAATTTTTTTTTCAAAAGCCCAATTACTTAGCTGCGAAATATACACTTATGGGACGCCATGGTGTAGCTTGCGGCGAAAGCTACTAGAACATTTTCAACAATATAGTTAACTAGCAGCGCCCCGCGGTTTTACCCGCGTTATGCCCGTTCCCGTGGGAATTTCGTGATTTTTTATACATGTAAACCTTCCTCTTGAATCACGCTATCTATTAAAAAAACCGTATTAAAATAAGTTGCGTAGTTTTAGTGTCAACACAGCGTTAAGCGGGCGCGGGACGCGACGGGCTCACGCGACGGTTGACTTTTGTATGAAACCGCGCGGGCACCCGCTTAACGCAGTTTTTGCCCTAACAGAACAACAAGTTTTGAATAACCACATTTAAGAGGAAGGTTATAGGTTAATTTTAACCCCGACATTTCTACAAGAACGTATAGAAAGCGGGCAAATCAGCGGGGTACATATATATTATTTACAGTTTATGTATAACAATAATCTTTGTAAATTAAGATTATGAAATTAAAGAGAGCATTCGTAGAAAATATCAGAAGAGATTCAGCTTGTTTCATATATGTAGAAACGTTTCATCATCATAAAAAGAGCTCGTCTCTTGTCGGTGAGTCCGATGCAGACTTCTCCATCTATTCCTGTTCAGTGCAAGCTCCTTCACATCTCTATACGATACGTTTACGAAATAAAACACGCAGGATACTATTGGCTGCACGGCTGCAGTGTGTAACGTCGGCTGCAGCAGCACTGCAGTACTGCAGCTTGTGGCATTTCGCAATGTCTTTTCGCTTTTGTTTGTGTATTCGTAAACGCAGTTTCTGTCTATTGTATAGAACACCATTAACGCCGTTAGTCATCATTGTAAGTACGTCAATAGTAAGTTGGAGAAGGTCAGTGGCCAACCCTGGTGTCGGAGTTTTTAGACCGCCTAAAGGCCTCCGACATGGTCTGACGATTGAAACAACCGGGACCGACAATTGAACGTACCCTCCGAAGCACGGTAGCGCTCAGATAGAAATGCCACTATCGGCCACCCATCCAAGTAGGGGTCGAGCTGCAAGTTGCTTAACAAGCAATGAACTAATATCGCTTAGTCAAGCTACGTCACGAGCGCTACTACGCCAATGATAAATGTCGATTAATTGATGTCTCTGAGTGTAGCCGTTAGTTAATGGTAGGTGGGCGAGGAAGGCTTCTGAGAGACGGCCACGTGGGCGTCTAGACCGTCGGAAGCGCGCGATGTGCGCCGCATCCAGGGGCCGGACCGTTCTGCAATAAAGAATATATACTCGTAATAATATAATACACCCGTACAAATTCACACACGGTCAATTATACCCAAAGTAAGCTCTAAGCTTGTGTTATAGAATCTAACTCACTGTTACTACTACATATACATACACCAATACTTTATAACAACATATAATTGACACCCAGACGTCGTCAACAACTATGTCTTCACATATTGTTACTCAGTTGAATCGAACCCGCAACCCCCGACACAGTAAGCGCTCTCACTGCCACTGTGACAACGGGCTTGTCAATTATATTTTATGGTCTAAGAGCCGACTCTAATTGGAATTGCTAAATCGCGTCCCTATAGCACGGAAAACTCACCCGTGCTCTCGCTCTTCTGGCTAATAAGCTGTCTGTACTCCGTGCTAAGCCGTCTCCTGCCGTGCTCGTATTTAGCTTCCTTCGCGAGCAGGGCTTCTCTTTGCATCTGAGTTCGAAGCTCGCTGGGCACGTCCGGAATGAAGAGTTGCATTAGACCGGTAAGACCGAAGACTATGTGCTGGAAAAATGTGGTTGTAAGTGGTCATGGTTATGGTTAGACATGGTGGGTTTGGTTATTGTCAATAATTTATTTTGTGTAGGTCAAGCCGGTATCAGAGTTTTTAGACCTCGAAAATTTGCTCGAAAAAGTAAAATGATTCCGTGCTTCGGAGGGCACGTTAAGCCGTCGGTCCCGGTTACTCTCTACGGATAGTAGTCGTTACATGAGCCATGTCAGAGGCCTTTGGCGGCTCAATAACTCTGACACCAGGATTGGTCAGGTTGACCATCCACTCGGTGAAGAAGATTGCCATATTGATCTCTACTCGCGTGTACAAACGTACCTCGAAAACGACCACGAAGGCGAGCCGGGCGGCGAACACGTGCCAGTAGTGCGGGGACAGCCCGTAGGGGTCGCTGTGGTCGGGCGGGTTGCGGTACCCGCGGTACGCGCACGTGGGGGGGTCCACCTCCGTGTCGTCGGCCCCCCACTCGTCGCGGTAGTCTGACGTGTTGAATACTGCAACCATTTGATGTAATTCAAATGCGGGATCTTGTATTCGAAGTTTATGATATGTATGTACATTTTGCATACGTAATATTATATTAGCTTCGAGTTGTAAATGTATGATGCATTTATTTCTAGTAGGATTAACACATTGTTTTTCTCATCGAACAAAGCAGTTTGCAGACTGTTTGTAATGAGTACAGAGAAGACTGTGTGTACTATAGTCCACGATAGTCTTCACGATAGTCACGTCAAATGCTTCCTTAGTAGAGATAATGAGCGATTTTGACATAAAATGTATGTAAAATTACGTCAATTAGTTAATTTAATGGACGTCCTGAGTGCGGTAGTTAATATGCATGCTATTATCCTATTATCCTAATATTATAAATGCGAAAGTTTTTGAGGAAGGATGTTTGTATGTTTGTTACTCTTTCACGCAAAAACTGCTGAACGGATTTGGATGAAACTTTAGACTAATATAGCTTATACATCTGAATAACACTTAGGATACATTTTATCCCAAAATTCCCGCGGGAACGGGTACATCGCGGGTAAATCCGCGGGGTGCGACTAGTGTGAATATGATTACGTACATGATAGCGAGTGGTCGATGTACCCAGCGAGCGTATTGTCCGGCGAGTACACGTACTTGTACACCATGCGCGGGATGAAGTCGCTCGTGTACGCGATCACGAACGCCTGGAGTACATTGAGAGGAATGTAGTGATGTCTTGATAAGATTACTGATTAATATACATAGTAGGGGAAAAGGAGAAAAACACAAAATGAAGAATTTATTTTTAACACGCATTTTCGTCACGGAGAAATGCCTTCAAAAAATATAAGAGCTACGTTATGCAGCTCAACTGACCAATGCATTACGAAAAGATTCTGACAATGTCAATGCGTTGTTGACAATGTCAATGCGTTGTTTGACAATGTCAATGCGTTGTTTGACAATGTCAATGCGTTGTTTGACAGTCACAAGCGCTGTGATTGGTGAATCGCTCCGCTTCAACAGAAACGCCATCCTAAATATTCTTATTTTAAAAAAAACTTGAGAGGTGTCAAGGGACACCCGGATGGAACGAAGTTTATTTATTATCAACAAAAATAATCGTCGCGACACCACACTGTTCAATGCGAAACAGAAAGACGAAACGAAAATATCTAGCTTGCTTTCTATAAGAGAGAGAGAGAGAGAGAGTTCTCTGTGTCTCTCTCTGGCGTGCACATGTTTCTGTGTCTGTCTCTCGCGCATGTTTCTCTGTCTGTCTCTCTCTGGCGTGCGCAAGTTTCTCTGTCTGTCTCTCTCTGGCGTGCGCAAGTTTCTCTGTCTGTCCCTCTCTGGCCTAAAAAGTGTCGTTACCTTTTTTTCCGTCTAGCCCCCTTTCGCAACGCGCGATAAGGAACTTCGTTCCAATAAGTATTCATAGGTAAATGAAAAAAAATGTCTAACTATATTTAGCTGATTAAAAATTAAAAATATTATATTTTTTAGTTATTCTAGTGTTTAATTGACTTACATTAGAAACTACAGCGGCATAAGTAATTCCTTTCAGTATACCGTACCTGAAAAAATATCAAAGGATTGTCATCACTACATAGTATAAAACAAAGTCTGGCTGTCCCTATGTATGCTTAGATCTTTAAAACTACGCAACGGATTTTGATGCAGTTTTTTAATAGATAGAATGATTCAAGATGAAGGTTTATAAGTATACAATTCCCGAAATTCCCACGGGAACGGGCACAACGCGGGTAAAATAATTTTTATCTATGCTGGTCTAATAAGACCCAAAGCACAGTATCCCAAAGTAAGCTCTAAGCTTATGTTTAAAGAAGTTTATTTCTCAGAAAGATTTACAAAATCACTTATAGAGAAACTAATTATTACTAATAACAAGTGTAGTGAGCGGGTAGATAACAAACAAATATTATAAGTACAAATATTCGTCACAACCAGTACGTGCGGCGCGTCTCTCGCGCTCCGCTGCACTGGGAGTGACCGCCCGCGCATGCAGATAATGAATGTTAGTAAGGCCTATTTCATAGCGGTGATAATTTAATGTACAATCGAATGTGTATTTATACAATTTAAAATAGTTTTTAGTTTAGGGTTTAGTATTTAAGTAGTTTCGTAGGTTAGAAATTAATAATATAAACAATTATATATTAGATTTTGTTAGGTAATAATATAATAAATATGAGTTTAATTAGTGACAATTCCCAATAATGTAACTATATGTATTTTATGAAAAATCCTTTAAAATATGTTTCCTAAGAACTCTTTTAAAGAGTGCCAGAGATGATATTTCTTTTTTTTGCTTTGGTAGTTTATTGTATAATTTCGCGCCCTCAAACATTATGTTTCTTTTACCATAATTTGTTCTTGGCAACCTCAGATAGATATCATTTGCCTGTCTTGTGATTCGTTTTAATACGTGTTTCTTTTTCGTTAATAATATTTGTGAGTGAATGTCTTTAGTTAATATTTTTCTTATTAAAATGCATGTGTTATATTTATAAGTTTGAGCTATGTTCATTATATTTGTATCACTATATACTTTTTGTGTTGATGATAAGTAATGGTAGTGAAATAGTGTTTTAATTAACTTGTTTTGTGCTATTTGTATTGTGTTTATATTCGTTTTGGCTGCGGATCCCCACACTTCGATTAGGTAATCTATATGCGGTTTAACCAAGGAATTGTAGATAGTAAACTTTACATGTCGTGGTAGGCATCGCACAATGCCGCGCAGGGCCCCCGTTAGAGATGTTAACTTAGATCTAATCTTTTCAATATGGGGTTTCCAAGTCAAGTGACTATCAAGAATGAGACCTAAGTATTTTTCTTTGTTAACCCTATTTATTTTTTCTTCGTTTATTGTTAAATCACTGTAAGTACCAATTTTTTTATTTTTCGCTGTAAAAATTATGTAGTTTGTTTTTGATGCGTTAATACTGAGTAAGTTAGATTGTAACCATATATTTAAAATATTTATATCTCTTTGTGCTTGTTCTATTATAGATTCAATGGTTTTTCCGGAATAAAATATACTAGTGTCATCAGCAAATAACGTTAAATCACCTATTAGGCCGATTTCATGAATGTCGTTAATATATACTAAAAATAATAGTGGCCCAAGAATTGACCCCTGAGGAATGCCATAGGTAATTAGCTGTGGTTCACTTTGGTGTTCGTTCAGTTTAACTATTTGATATCGATTGCTAAGATAAGATTTAAATATTTCCAAGGCTTGGCCACAAAATCCTATTTTCCTTAACTTTTTTATGAGCAATTTGTGACTAACCGTGTCAAATGCCTTCTTTAGGTCAATAAATAATCCTAAAATTATCTTTTTTGCGTCAATATTGTTTTTAATAGAAGTTACTAAATCGGCAGTTGCCGCAAGGGTACTATGTTTAGGTCGAAATCCATATTGTTTTTTATACAGAAAATTAATTGAATTTAGATACTCACTTAGGCGGTTATGTAATATTTTTTCAAATATTTTCGAAATTACTGGTAATACAGAAATTGGCCTATAGTTGCCTGGGTCCGTACAGTTACCGGATTTGAAAATAGGACTCACCTTGGCAAGTTTTAAGGAATCAGGAAAGCGACCAGCAGCCAAACATTTGTTAATGCATTCTGTGAGGTTATCTACAATTAAATCTTTGACACACTTTAGTGACTTTGTACTTATTTTGTCTATACCAGTACTAGTATTTGTATCAAGTCCGTCAATTATTTTTGAAATCTCGGCGGTTGTTGTTGGTTTTAACACTAATATATTTTGAGCAGATACTGGGCGATGAGTATTTGTGAGTTTTTGAGTTGATTTTTTATTTTTGTTTTGTTTGAGAATATGATTGGCAAGTTCAGCACCTATGTTTGAGAAGAAAGTATTGAAAGTTTCGCATATGCCTTTTGGATCAGTAACTATTCCATTTTCGCTAGAGAGTTTATTTGGAATTTTGTTGGTTTTTGTTTTGTTATTTGCTAAGTTATTTATAAGTTGCCACATTTTTGAAGGATTTTTCTTACAATTTTTAAAAGCTTTATTGTAATATTGACTTTTGGCTGTTTGTATGCTATTTATTGTAGAGGTCTTTTGTTCAAGATAATCTTCTTTTAGCTTTTCATCTTCAGGAGTCTGTTTTAGGGCATTCCAAGTTTTGTTTCGCGTATTCAGTTCTTCAATGATATTTTTGTTAATCCAGTCTGTTCGCGGAGGATTTAGATATTTGGTTTTCTGACATCGGTTCTTAGTAATAGATTCTAAAAGTAATGCTTCTAGTTTCTCATACTCAGCGAGTGGACCTGTTAGCTTGTTCATCGCATTTTGAACAGTTTTGTATAGTTGTTTATAATTCACTGCTTCGTATTGTATTTTCTTGATTTGATCTGGTTGGTATTTGTCTACTTCAAGATATATTTGTTTATGATCGGACATAGCACTGTTAATTATAGCCATGTGATAAGTATTGTCTTTCAAGTTTGATACTACGTGATCCAGTATAGTCTTGGAGTTTCCGGATTCACGTGTGCAATATTCACTAGTAATTTTATTAAGAATTCTGTGCCCATGTTCTTGTAACAAATATTTATAGTTTTTGGTTGTTTTGTCTTTATTCAGAACATTAATATTGAGATCCCCGAAGACTATCGCTCTGTTTCTTTTGGCAAGTTGTTGGTCATATGTATCTAGAAAATTACTTACGTTACAGGATGGTTGTCTGTAAATTGCTCCTATATCAATGGAAAATTTATCCAGATGAATCCATAGGAAATGATTTCCGTCATTATTGAACTCTTCCGATAGTTCATGTTTCAGGTTGTTATGAACGTATATGGATACTCCACCACCTCTTGACCCCGATCTGTAGTTGTAATAATGCGTGTAGCTGGGTATACTCAGTCTTTCGGCTTCATCTTGGTCTTTAATCCATGTTTCCGTTAAGATGATTACATGTATAGTGCTGGAAATTGTGTTTATTATGCATTTTATTTCATCTAGTTTACCAGGCTTGACAATACTTCGTACATTTGCATAGAAGAAACTAATACATTTTCTTGTGGTTGTAATATTGCTGTATGTATCCACTATTTCATATGTCACTGTATTGGGTTCTTTCTTTATATTGGAGGTGCAGATTGGTGTTAGTTTTTTGGTTGTTCTGATAAAATCGTTGGTATTCCTTTTATATATTTCATTGTTAGACCACTTTCTCCGTTATCTTGGCGTTGTTTAAGTTCGTTTTTAATTTGTAACATGTATTTGTACTGGTTGGGAAGCTTGTATTATAGAATCTTACACTGACACTACTATTACATATACATACACACATACTTTATAAGAATATTTATCTACACTAATGTTGTAACATTCTACTTATGTTTCCAATACTTGACTTATAATTACTACTGTTATAGCGCAGGCAACTAAAACACTCAATTTAAGCAATTGCACACGATGTTATAATATCCACATCGATATCGTAAAATCTCATTATAACATCATTATAACGCGACCAATTAACCTGGCGAGCCTTATGTCAAAATCCTCATACTAGTTGTATAAAATTTTGATATTAGGCTGGCTTTTGAAAACAGTTGGGTTATACGTGAAAACTTCGTCGAAACTACTAAACTTACATACACAAAACTCTTTGGTAAGATCTCGCTCGCTCCTGATTGGCCCTACGCGCAGCTGCGCTCTCATTGGTTAGATTTTAATGGCGGCAAGTTCACTGTGACAATACACGTACGCGTGAAAAACTATTGTCAGCTTTTACTCTTGTTGTTTGATTAATTGCATTAGTGAAGATAAAGTAGTGTATGCAACTGCATATAACACGGGTATTAAAACACTCGTTACTATTATGAAACTCGCTGCGCTCGTTTCATAAACTCACACTCGTGTTTTAATACCCTTCCTTATATGACAGTTGCATAAACTACTATTAATTGACACCCAGACGTCGCCAACAACTATGTCTCACATATTGTTACTCCGTTGAATCGAACCCGCAACCCTCGACATAGTGGGCGCACTCACTGCCACTGTGACAACGGGCATGTCGATCTATGAATGGTAACTCACCAAGCCCCGATATCCTCGACCCGCTCCGCTAGAGGTCGCCTCGCCTGCGTCACCATCTTGTACGCATCCAGTCTTATTTCTGCGATGTTGTTCAGCAACGCGAACAGCGGCGCCAGCGGAAACGCGGCGACAAACAGCGTCACGAACCCGTATTGAAGAACTGGGGAAGAAAATGTGTTTGGCTGAAGAACTAGGTAAGAAAATGTTCCTCTCTTTCTCCCTCTCTCTCTCTCTCTCTTCTACTCACTCATCTCCAGGTACTCGTTGAAGAGCGCCAGTCAGCCCGGGTCTTCTCCCTACCTCTCTCTCTCCCTCTCTATCCCCTCACTCCCTCTCCTTCTCCCTCTCTCTCTCTCTTCTACTCACTCATCTCCAGGTACTCGTTGAAGAGCGCCAGTCAGCCCGGGTCTTCTCCCTACCTCTCTCTCTCCCTCTCTATCCCCTCACTCCCTCTCCTTCTCCCTCTCTCTTCTGCTCATTCATCTCTAGGTACACGTCAAGGAGTGCCAGCTGGTCCGGGTACTTCCTCTCTCTCTCCCTCTCTCTCCAACCCCCTCTCTCTCCCTCTCTCCTACTCACTCATCTCCAGGTACTCGTCGAAGAGTGTCAACCAGCCCGGTTCCTCTCTCTCCCTCCCTCTCCCTCTCCCCCCTCTCCCTCTCTCTCTCTCCTACTCACTCATCTCCAGGTACTCGTCGAAGAGTGTCAACCAGCCCGGTTCCTCTCTCTCCCTCCCTCTCCCTCTCCCCCCTCTCCCTCTCTCTCTCTCCTACTCACTCATCTCCAGGTACTCGTCGAAGAGCGCCAGGCGGCCCGGGTCCTGCAGGTGGTAGTCCTCCTCCCACGCGAGCGAGACGCGCGTGAGGTCGCGCGTGACGGCGCGGTGCGAGCGTTGACGCCACCAGTTGTGGAACTTACTGGAAGGAAACAAAATAATTACATTGACTTCATACTCGGTTTGTGTTCTTAGAGTCACAACGCGACGGTTCACTTTTGCATGACACCGCAGGTGACGGGCGCACGCAACGGTTCACTTTTGTATGAAACCGCACGCGACGGTTCACTTTTGTATGAAACAACGGCCACCCGCTTAACGCAGTTTCGGCCCTTAGATTCTCTATCTCAAGAACGGTGATATCTAGACAGTTGACATTTTTAGTATTTGTTGTTATTTCTATTACCGAAATAACAACAAATACTAAAAATTAAATAAAACAAATATTCAAGTGGGCTTCCATACAACAAAACGTGATTTTTTACCGTTTCTTGCTCGATAATAATGTTTAACAGATAATGGTACGGAACCCATCGTCTGCGAGTCCGACTCGCACACGCCGGTTTTTTTAAATAATGTATACTCACGGATATCCCAACTCGACGAAGTTGTTGAAGAACTGCTTGCCCACCATGATGATGGCGAGCTGGATGCACAGCTCCGAGAGGCAGCCGGCGGGGTCGCAGATGTCGCCCTTCAGCTTGAAGAACTCCGACTTGCGCGCCTGGTCGTCGCCCGGGTAGTCGTAGAAACGACCCTAGGGTGAAGGAAATATGTGGGGGTAAATGAGAAGAATTGTGGGTAAATAAGAAGAATTGTGAGGCAAATGAGAATAATGGGGGTGAATAAGAAGAATGGGGGTAAATTAGAAAAAGAGGGATCAATAAGACAAGGGGGTGAAAAGAAAGCTCAAGTATAGAAGGATTCCTTCCTTCTATTATATTTCCATATACAGCCACCTTTATAGGGTAATAATAAAGGGTAAAAGTGCTGGTTAACGAAAAAAATATATGGTGAATAACAGGGTAAAAAAAGCAATAGGGTTAAAGCTGGATGAATGAAAAGAAGGTAATTCTTCTTCTTCTTCAACCTGACCTGACCAATTCTGGTGTCAGAGTTATTCAGCCGCCAAAGGAGTAATAAAAAAATGGTAAATGGTAAATTAAAATATGGTAACATCCCAGGGTAAAAAAGGTGGGTAATTAGAAAAAATAGGGCAATCGAAATGCAGGACAACTTACCTTAAAAAAAGCGATATAAATAAGAGAAGAGTAGAAGTTCATGAATTCGAAGAAGAATATCTTGAAGGTGTAGGAGTCCTCGTACTCCGTCTGGGTGCGCGGGTTCTCCAGGTTAGTTAATATTAGGGCTACTTTGGCGTATATCTGGAAATAAACAGAATTGTAACACAATCAAGATTTTTTTAAATAAGTAGGTTAGTGGTCAATTCCGGTGTCGCAATTTTTACATTTTCTTTTCTAAGGGTGAACACTGCCTTAAGCGCGTCGCGTTTAGTGCACGCGACGGTTCACTTTTGTATGACACCGCACGCGACGGTTCACTTTTGTATGACACCGCACGCGACGGTTCACTTTTGCATGACACCGCACGCGACGGGCGCACGCGATGGTTCACTTTTGCATGACACCGCACGCGACGGGCGCCCGCGATGGTTCACTTTTGCATGACACCGCACGCGACGGGCGCACGCGATGGTTCACTTTTGCATGACACCGCACGCGACGGGCGCCCGCGATGGTTCACTTTTGCATGACACCGCACGCGACGGGCGCACGCGATGGTTCACTTTTGCATGACACCGCACGCGACGGGCGCACGCGATGGTTCACTTTTGCATGACACCGCACGCGACGGGCGCACGCCACGGTTCACTTTTGTATGACACCGCACGCGACGGGCGCACGCGATGGTTCACTTATGTATGAAACCGCGCGGGCATTCGCCTAACGCAGTTTCAGCTCGTGGTTTCAGCCCTTTTTGTCAGGAAGTCGACTAAATTGATTATTACTAGTTATAAAATTTTGAAGGAGGTTAGTTTTTTTTATAAGCTTTTTAAAAATTATGTCACTCACCCTTGTTAAAATCATAATAATAATCAAATTGATCAGCGCTGCCGTCATCGCTGTGAATATCTTCGCGTGTCTCTGTATAAAGAACCCCGTGCCGCCATAGATCACAGACACCATCGAGATCCTGTATATTATGGTGCCGAGCACGGCGCCTAGCACTATGGATATCTGGAAAGGAAAACAGCTTCTTCTTCATCGAGTGGATGGTCACCCTGACCAATCCTGGTGTCAGAATTATTGAGCCGCCAAAGGCCTCTGACATGGCTCATGTAACGACTTCTATCCGTAGAGAGAGTAACCGGGACCGACGGCTTAACGTGCCCTCCGAAGCACGGAATCGTCTTACTTTTCGGGCAATCAGGTTATTCAGCCTGCAATGCCATAACCAAACTGAGGACAGTCTCACAAAGAGATTTTTGTGAGACATTGTCCCCACCGGGAATCGAACCCGGAACCTCCGGAACGTTAGCCGAGCGCTCAAACCACTAGACCACGGAGGCTGTTAAAAACAGGAAAACAGCTTATAAAGCTTAGCTGAGCGTCGGTGGCAAGCGACACAGAAGTAAGTTCGAGTGGGTTAGTGGTCAACCCTGGTGTCGGAACTTTTAGACCGCCTAAAGGCCTCCGACATGGTCTAACGATTGAAACAACCGGGACCGACAATTTAACGTGCCCTCAGCACGGTAGCGTTCTGATAGAAATGCCACTATCGGCCACCCATCCAAGAGGGAGTCGAGCTGCACGTTGCTTAACAATCGCAATGAGCGAACATCGCTTCGTCAAACTACGCCACGAGCGCTACTTAAAGTTCATTCATTTCAAGTAGGTTTATGACCGCCCAAAGGCCGACATGGTCTGTTAACAAATGAAGCTAGCTAGAGTTTCACCATGAACAGCACCGCCGAGCTGGTGGCGACGTATCGCATGGTCTTCTGCCACGGAGGCAGGTAGGGCTCCTTCTCGCGCGTCACCGGGTTCGTCCTGAACGTCTTGACGGACGTCTCGAATTCAGGACGCGGGTCCTCGTCCTGTGGATGTATGGAAGGCATGGGAGTGTGGTGAAGCTGTTTTTAAATTGTGTGCAGTTTAGAGATTCAGTTGATTTTCTACTTTTTTCGAGTTTTATATTCGAATTTAATATTTGTACTTCTGATTTTGATATTCATATATTCGATTTTGATATTCGGTTTGAAATAAAAGCCTCCGGTATTTTCAAAACATAATCTAGATCATTTATTTAAATACCGCAGTTTCAGCCCTAAGCTTGTATTTAACGTATTGACCTTCGTGGTTGACCTTAATATTCATTTTGTGATACCTATTCAACTTTGTATAATCTACATCAACTTTTTAATTTATTTTGCTTCATAACATTCCAATTAAAACTGATATTGGTTTGGGACACTAACTTAAGATATAGATTCGACCGAAGCCAGTGTGGCGTCGGATCGTCTGCCGTACCTGATCGACTCCTGCCAGGTCCCACTCCCATTTCAATATCGATTGTTTTCTCTTCCACAGCTCAAGAAACGTCGTTGCTGTGAAACAAATGACATTCATACCGCCTATAAATGATATTTTTTAACTTAAACAGTGTTTTAAAATGTTTTGTCTCTTTCGCTCTTTGATAGATAGCGTATGTCGGAAAGGGACAAACCATTTGTTAGCTAAAGTGCTGTTAATACGCGTTTATGTATAGGCCTTTAAAGTTTATAAACTTTTGTTATATGGTGACTGACTTTAATCACATAGCAGTATACTGAATTTTTTTTGTTTGTCACTACTTATATCTAACTAGCAGCGCCCGCGGTTTTTCCCGAATTGTGCCCATTCCCGTGGGAATTTCGGGAACTTTTATACATATAAACCTTCCTCTTGAATCATTCTATGTACCTATTAAGAAAAACCGCGTCAAAATCCGTTGCGTAGTTTTAAAGATCTAAGCATACACAGAGACAGACAGCGGAAAGCGACTTTCTTTTATACTATGCAGTGATTAAAGGTGTACGCTTAATTCTATTTTCTTAATTGGAAATCTTAATATCCAATACTCACCCCAAAAACTCATAAAAATCGCAAAGAAAACAGTAGCCGGGTTGTCGAAAAGATACGTCAACTTGGCAAACAAACAGGAGTCTGCTAAACTCTGATATTTACAGGCCTTGTCGCAGAGCGGGCAGAGCGTGGTGTTGCCCGGGCCCTTGGGGTTGCAGATCTCCTTACTGAAAACATTAGGGCCACGAAAAATATTAATTTTGTGAACATTAGTAGTCTTAGTATGATTAGCGATATGTCTGACATGCCTTGCTTTTGCAAACGTTCCCAAATAAAAAATAAACAGGGCTATTAAATCTATTTATATACAATAGCAGCGCCCCGCGGTTTTACCCGCGTTGTACCCGTTCCCGTGGGACGAAAAATAGCTCATAACTTTCCCGTTGAATGTTGCTATCTATAACAAAAAGAATTATTCAAATCGGACTGATAATTCCTGAGATTACCTCGAACATACAAACAAACAAACAAACTTACAAATTTTACCTCTTTATAATATTAGTATAGATAAAGACTGACTCCCTTATTCATAATCGCTCTCTAACTAAAACACTGTTAGTGAGTGTTTTGTCTCTTTTGCTCATTGGAAAATAGCGTATGTCGGAAAGGGACAAACCATTTCATGTGAACGTGCTAATTATTTGAGTTAACAGTCCGATTTGAAAATTCTTTGTGGCGTGCAACGACTATAGACTGCAGAGTACCAGTGACCAATTCCATAGAGCCTGCCCTCGTTATCGTCACAACAGTTCAGAATGTTCGGAAACAAAACTGTCTTGTGTCAGTTTAACAACAGCTGTTAATACTTTTTTATTTAACAGATACAAATTCTGACAGACATCAAAACATTTTTTGGCAACTACAATGTCGTTGACAGTCGAAAATTCTGTGGGACGCATAGTCTCTACACAATCTATTTTTTTGGATTGGTACAAAATGTAGTTAAATGTCGTCAATTTTCCAGCCGAAGACGATTGCTTCTGAAGAGGAAAAAGGTTTAGAGATAGGGTAAGAATGAAATAAAATTACTAAACCTTTTTCCTCTTCAGGAGCAATCGTCTTCGGCTGGAAAATTGACGACATTGGTCCACATTATGGGGCAAGTGAGAAATATATAGAGTATAGTTCATATATTTCATAGACCAGAAAACTGACTAACTGCAGTCTAACTATACTCTAACTCTTGTAGCAATTTCATTGCTGGCATGTCTTCCTTGGCTCACAAACACCATATCTCAGTGAAATTCTTTATAAATTGTATTTCAAAACATACAATAATTTATGTTGTATGTTATAAACGAATTTGTTAAAATTGTAAACATGTTTGACAATTGACAGCTGACAAGTAATATAACTAGGACTTTGACGTTTCCTTCTTAGTTTGTCAGCCATTGATCGATCAATCGATAATAATTATTTAGTCGATATTAACAATCTGTTTGTTATAAAAACGTCAAAGTTGCTTGACAGCTGTAATGTCAGTTTGCAAGTATATAAGGAGAAAACGCATGTCATTCCCTCTTTTTTTGTACTCGTTCACCTTTAATTCGTGTTGTCTGCACGAGCTTCGGAACCCAGTAGAACTGGTAAGAGTTGTGTCGTTTTCGCCCTTTAGATTCATTAAACTAATCAATGCTGTGGATTTATTTAGTGTTACAGTGCCATTTAACAATCCATCTTGTGCGTATTCTGGATGTGAGGTGAATTGCGGGACCACGCCGGGTAACCACATGTGTGTGTGCCGCGTGTGCGAATCATGGTTCCTTTACAGGACGCTTAGGCCTTTTATTTTCACTTCATCCATCACCTGCTAGCCTTTGCACAATGCACTAAACCTAAGCCCTGCATTAAACCTAATTATTTGCAGTTTTAATATTTTTGTAGCCTCGTGTCTTTTTGGTGTTCTCGCTTAGGTGATCACGTCTCCATTTATTACCCCATGCCTGGTTTATTTTGCAACCCATTTAGCTTTGCTTTATCACATTCCAGGGTTCATCCGACGGGCTGCGCTTAGTGGAGTTTCCTGTTTGGGGTCATCGGTATAACCGCATGTGCGGTTAACCTTGTTGGCCCAAGCCGGACTCCCACTGCTGGGCGCAGCGACGGCGGATCGCCAGCGAGCCACCACACCACGCTTGTCCGATAACCTAAAAAGATAAGTCTCCCATTTTCATTCCCCGGGAGACTGCCTGCGCCTTTTTAGTACGACCCTGAGTTCTTTCTTAATTTAAAAGTTCATGTATTTAATTACTTTTCATTCTATTAACGTGTTGTTGTAAATTCTTTTTTTATTAAATTGTTCTAAATTAGAGTTTTCTCTTATTTTACCCGACTGAACCTAACTTAGGTAGGTAGGTTTTAGTCTATTTTAAAACACGTTATAGTGGCGCCCAACGTAAACACGTTATACTCTGACTTACCTAGGTATATTATCGTTAGAGTCCATGCTGGCCAGTCCGTATAGAAAGCACAAGGTGCCCACTATCGCTGGCGCGTACAGCATCTTAGTGTAGAAACCGAGCCAGCAGAAGTACAGCGCTATTTTGTCTCCGAAGTATCGCCGGACTAAACACAGAGGCTGCTTTTTGTACCATTTCGAAGGACGGGCCCATTCCAAGTAGAGAAGCTGGAAATTGATTTTGGTCGTTTAAATAGTACAGTAAAGTATAGGCCTGTATGTGCCACTGCTGAGCAAAGGCCTCTCATCTCATTATAGATATCAGTACTCTCACTAAAGGTCACATCAGGTGGTAGATTTAAATGTTTTTTAATTGAACATTTTTCTGGATGTCATGCTTATGCGAACTCAAACTCCAGAAAAAAATCTTGACGTGAACGAATTATTCATTTTATTACTGTTTTATGATTTATTTTGTTTTTGGATGTTTTTTTTAAGAACTCGCAGCAACTGGAGGGAAGTCGCTCAGAGTAGAGATGCTTAAAGGGAGAGGCCTTTGCTCAGCAGTGGGACAGTAATGGCTAAAATAATAATAATTGTGTCCCTGCAGTTGTAATCCATTACATTAAACATCTCCAAAGGGCCTCTACGAGTTGGATCTGTATCCCCATCGCACGCCTCTCAAAAAGACTGGGTGTTGTCCCGTGACTCCGATGAGAAACACTATAATAATTTCTGAGTTTGGAATATGTTAGTCGGGGCACGTCTTTACAGACTTCAAGCTGAATTAACTGCCTTAGACAGTCTAACAAGAGTTGCCCGTACAAATAAATTTCCCTAACAGACAAATAATCTGGTAGATGTCTTGTCTTCGTGCATGCTTATAAAAGCAAGACAGTATTCAGACAGTCTTGCTTAAACTTTTAGATATTTATTTACTGTAATGTACTAATGTACCCCGACCGGCTGACAGGACACTTACCCGCCGATCAGTCGTAGACCCGTCTGACATATCCACGGCATATCTCCCTTCGTGCAGCGGGAAGCACGCCAGGTACGTGCCATCGTTGAGCAGCCGACGTATACCCATCTGCAAGCCAGACTAATTTTAAAGAATGAGTATCGTGATATGATATGAGGAATTAATTTTGGTTTACGCCAAAATATTTAAAAGGCAATCAATTGGTGTTTAGCACCGCTCACGCCTGTACTCAAAGACGTGAAATGGTTTTGATGTGTAATGTATGAACAAATACGTTTATTAGTTATAATTGTGGATTTAATGACAAGCCCGTTCACAGTGGCAGTGAGAGCGCTTACCTACTGTGTCGGGGTTTGCGGGTTCGATCCCCGCCCGGAGTCAACAATATGTGAAGACATAGTTGTTGGCGACGACGTCTGGGTGTACATTATATATTCTAAATTCTTATAAAGTATATGTAGTAGTATCAGTGAGTTAGATTCGATAACACAAGCTTAGAGCTTACTTTGGGTTTAATTATCCGTGTGTGAATTTGCCCCAAGTATATATATATATATTTTAATGAACTGCTCTAAGTGCGGCTGTATAGACTGCGCGGAAACTAATGAAAACGAGCGAGCGAGTTATATGACATGGGTAACGCTCGCGGGCTTTTGAATTGGCGGGTTTGTAAACTCGCTCATGTCGCTCAATCGAGGACTTTCAAACAAACAGACTAACCTTAGTGTCATGGTTATCATATTTAGCTCGGAGCAATATCTGCATCACCAAGAAACTCCTCTGAGCTGGCGAGAACTGGGTGTGGCGGTCTTTGACCAGGAACCTGGAATTAAGGGAAATGTCATTCTTATTGTACGAAACTCTAATCTCTCTTTCCGTTGTTCCTTCTTATCCCACTCTATCCCTCATTTCCCATGCCACCCTCTACTATTAAATCAATTATGTTTCCCTTCTTATGCCACTCTATTTCTTTTCTCTTGCTACCCCTCGTCATCCCGCCTTATCCCACTATATCCCTCATATCCTACAGTATACTTCACTGCTCCTATTCAGACATACCACCCACCCCTCCCCACTTCGTTATCCCTTATTATCCCACTCTATCCCTCATATTCTACGGTATACCTCATTTCTCCGCTCTCAGGCGCACCACCCACCCACTCCCCATTTCGTTATCCCGCCTTATCCCGAGTTATCCCGTGTTATCCCCATCTATCCCGTGGTACAACTCACTGCTCCTCGCGCCGCGCGCCGCTCTGCTCCGTGGCCTCGTAGAACGAAGGCTCGGACTCGATCCGGGTGTGTTCGTACTCATACAGCTGCTTCCAGCGGCGCCGCCATTTTGAATACCAGTGCTTATCCTTTTCCGCTAGTTTTTCGTCGCTCTGTGAATATGTGCGGCATTTTTCAGAGTAGGAAGTGAGAGACATAAAGCTATGTCCACATTTGTATCATTTTGGTGTATGGTATCTCCGTTGCGTGGCCTCGGCGCGTATCATGATCGCTAATTTGGACGTAAGATGATACCCGTTAATGATACACGCCGTATCTGATACGGCCCGATCCACACTAACCGCGTATCTTGATACACCTCGTATTCGATACGCGTATCACGATCGGTAGTATGGACGTATTTTGATACTGTATCACGATACTGGATCGCGATACGATACGTGATACACCGCGAACCATCTGGTTCGGTTTCTCTGCAATGATAGGCGATAGCCGATACACTGACATGATACAGCATTTGATAAGTATGGACCCGGTTTTTACCAAATACGCCTTAATGATACGACATGGACAAAATGAGCGTCCATATTTATGATACAAATACTCGATACGATACGCTGATCGGGATACACCGAAATGATACAAATGTGGACCCAGCTTTACGATACGTGATACACCGCGAACCATCTGGTTCGGTTTTTCTGCAATGATACGCGATAGCCGATACTCTGACATGATACAGCATTTGATAAGTATGGACCCGGTTTTTACCAAATACGCCTTAATGATACGACATGGACAAAATGAGCGTCCATATTTATGATACAAGTACTCGATACGATACGCTGATCGGGATACGTCAAGATGATACAAATGTGGACATAGCTTTATATATATTTATAAGCGGAGCTTAATACCTATTACGGAACTATACTTAATTTTTTGTAAACACTAATCTAGACGGGACTTAATCGCGAATAGAACATTTAATGCATACCTCAACGTGTCGGTCGTGTCGCAACGGCCGTGTTCACGAGGGTACTCTGGATTAGTGTTTACAATGTGTTCATATCGTGATAGTTTAAATAGATTAATTTTCTTAGCCTAGTCATTTTCTTTCATTTATTGCAATAGTTTCTACTTTTGCGGGTGCACATTCTTTTGGCCACTACGAGTTGGATCTGTATCCCGCGTGAGACGAGAGTGAAACATTACAGGTAAAATAATGGATCCATGATTGAATTTTAATTCCTTCTTACTTACTGCAGAGTCTTAGAAAACCGGCCAAGAGCGAGTCAACCTCGCGCACGGAGGGTTCCGTACTTTAAAAAACGGCAAAAAATCACGTTTGTTGTATGTATGCCTTGAATTTTTGTTTTATTTTATTTTTAGTATTTGTTGTTATAGCGGAAATAGAAAAACAGCATCTGTGAAAACAACTGTTTAGTTATCACCGTTTTTGAGATACAGCCTGGTGACAGACAGACGGACGGACGTACAGCAAAGTCTCAGTAATAGGGTCCTGTTTTTACCCTTTGGAAACGTACGGAACCCTAAGAAGCTCACTTACCCAAGCCTTAACCGATATGGTGATGAACCGTTTCGTGGGCAGCTTCATCCCGATCACCTCAGCGAGCCTCATCTCCGTCTTCCAGGGGATGTGGATCTTCAGGAACCAGGTCTTCTCATCAAACGACAAGCACTTGTTCTCCAGTTCCAGCTCCAGACCTTCTTTGATCAGGTTTTCCTGGAAGGAAGGATATTGTTACAGAGGGTTTTGGTGTCGGAACGTTTCCATTGAAGCATGGCGGATGCTGAGCGATGCGGTAACCGGTTCACCAATCACGCCCATTGACATTATCAAAATATTTCCGTAACGATTGTGATTTGGTCAGTTCAAATGCCGCAAAGTTGCCCCGCGACTGTGCCGCTGACGAAGGAACAGAATATTACCCTCCATGTAAAATTATTGGTGTAAAACCTTATTGAGAAAGGGGCAGACTGGTGACCAGGGCTGTGGGGTGTAACAACCCCTACGCTATGGGGTTGTTACACTCCACAGCACCGAGTCTGTCCTCTACATCACTGCCACTGTACTTAGTTTTAATTTCATATATTTATAAGAGTGGAAAGAAGTGGCAAAAGATAGATCCAGGTGGAAAGAATTGGGGGAGACCTTTGCCCAGCAGTGGGACACAACAGGTTAAATAAAAAAATAATAAAAAAAAAACAGTATCTAGTTCATATTGTATAAGTATTGCTTTTTCATCATGTTGTTATTTTATGTGACGTAGAAATAAATGGTTTTAATGGTGAACACTGAAATGGTATTCCAGCTCGAAATGATTCCCGCAATAGAGTGATCGCGTCGGATGAGTCCCACATACCCCAGTTGTTTCCCCGTACGGCTAGGGTGCATAAACGCATTTCTCTTACTAATAAAAAAAATAGGTGAAACTGGAACTCACCTGGAAAGTCCTCCGGCTCTCCCTCTTTCTTGCTTCCAGCTCCGTCATGACCCCCAGGTCCTCCTCCTCGTACGCCAGCACCATGTCGATGCGGCGTCTCCCGTCGCGGAACATTAGGGACTCCGGCTCCAGACCCTGGGGATAGGAGATGTTGTATTAGTGTGGCGCTCAATTTACCAATCTCAACGTATTTTTTTCAAATAACGTAGTGAATTGGAAAAACCACCGCTCCGCTTCCTTGATCCAGAGGTCCCGGGTTCGATTCCCGGTGGGGATAATATATCACAAAAATCTCTTTGTGAGACTGCCCTCAGTTTGGTTAGGGCATTGCAGGCTGAATCACCTGATTGCCCGAAAAGTAAGATGATTCCGTGCTTCGGAGGGAACGTTAAGCCGTCGGCCCCGGTTACTCTCTACGGATAGTAGTCGTTACATGAGCCATGTCAGAGGCCTTTGGCGGCTCAATAACTCTGACACCAGGACTGGTCAGGTTGACCATCCTGAAGATGAAGAAGAAGATTTACTTGCCGGTTCGCAGCTTATAAACTCGGTGGATTTAAGTGACAACAGCAGATCGTAAGACAGCGTCCCATTCACCACAAAAACAGAGTGAACTGTCTGTCAGGATTGACAGACAGTTTGTTTTGTTTTACGTTTTGTTTTAAATCTGACTGTTTCTCAGATATAAGATTAGATTAGCGATAAGTGATGAGCTCCTATAAATCCTACTAATATTATAAATGCGAAAGTTTGTGAGGATGTATGTATGGATGTATGGATGTATGTTTGTTGCTCTTTCACGCAAAAACTACTGAACGGATTTGGATGAAATTTTACAGTAATATAGGTTATACATCAGAATAACACATGGGATACATTTTATCCCAAAATTCCCGCGGGAACGGGTACAATGTGGGTGAAACCGCGGGGCGCTGCTAGTATGTAAATATGTGCGGTCATAGCTTACTTTTAACATTGTCATGGCAAGCTATCATTGAAAAAACTACCGTATTATTAACACTGGTGTCGGAGTTTTTAGACCGCCTAAAGGCCGCCGACATGGTCTAACGATTAAAGAACCGCGACCGACAATTTAGCAACCACAAGACGACCACAAAGCACGGTAGCGCTCTGATAGAAATGCCACCATCGGCCACCCATCCAAGTAGATGCCGAGCTGCACGTTGCTTAACAATCGCAATGAATTAACACTCTTCTCAAAAACGCTAAGTCAAACTACGCTACGAGCGCTAAAACAGGTTATTATCTAATTACCAGCAACGGTTTTACCCGCGTTGTACCCGTTCCCATAGGAATTTCAGGATAAAAAGTATGGCTAAGCCATTACTAGCACCGCCCGCGGTATTACCCGCGTTGTAGGTACCGCGTTGTGGGAATTTCAGGATAAAAAGTATGGCTAAGCCATTACTAGCACCGCCCGCGGTATTACCCGCGTTGTACCGCGTTGTGGGAATTTCAGGATAAAAAGTATGGCTAAGCCATTACTAGCACCGCCCGCGGTATTACCCGCGTTGTACCGCGTTGTGGGAATTTCAGGATAAAAAGTATGGCTAAGCCATTACTAGCACCGCCCGCGGTATTACCCGCGTTGTACCGCGTTGTGGGAATTTCAGGATAAAAAGTACCTATGGCTAAGCCATTACTAGCACCGCCCGCGGTATTACCCGCGTTGTACCGCGTTGTGGGAATTTCAGGATAAAAAGTATGGCTAAGCCATTACTAGCACCGCCCGCGGTATTACCCGCGTTGTACCGCGTTGTGGGAATTTCAGGATAAAAAGTATGGCTAAGCCATTACTAGCACCGCCCGCGGTATTACCCGCGTTGTACCGCGTTGTGGGAATTTCAGGATAAAAAGTATGGCTAAGCCATTACTAGCACCGCCCGCGGTATTACCCGCGTTGTACCGCGTTGTGGGAATTTCAGGATAAAAAGTATGGCTAAGCCATTACTAGCACCGCCCGCGGTATTACCCGCGTTGTACCGCGTTGTGGGAATTTCAGGATAAAAAGTATGGCTAAGCCATTACTAGCACCGCCCGCGGTATTACCCGCGTTGTACCGCGTTGTGGGAATTTCAGGATAAAAAGTATGGCTAAGCCATTACTAGCACCGCCCGCGGTATTACCCGCGTTGTACCGCGTTGTGGGAATTTCAGGATAAAAAGTAGCCTATAACCTTCCCGTTGAATGTGGCTATCTATTACAAAAAGAATTTTTCAAATCGGACCAGTAGTTCCTGAGATTAGCGCGTTCAAACAAACAAACTCTGCAGCTTTATAATCTTCCCATAAATATATAATTCTCGTGTCACGGGGTGCGTAATTGAACTCCTCTGAAACGGCTCGACCGATTTGTGTGCATATCGGGTAGGTCTGAGAATCGGACATCGTCTATTTTTCATCCCGAAATTCCCGCGGGAACGGGTACAACGCGAATGAAACCGCGGGGCGCAGCTAGTATTAGTGTAGATAGCTGATGTTACCTCCGGGCTGGTCTCCCCCACGTTCTCCTCCTTCTCATTGTAATGGTTCGCGAGGGAAGGTTTCCTCTCCTCCTTCTTCTCCGGAGCCTTCACCTCTTCAGGTTTACTCTGGAAGATTAAACAGTTGTTGATATTCAACCCGAATGAAAATACTTAGATTAGATAAAGAAAAGCCTGTGTATTATGTGAAAAAACCGGCCAAGTGCGAGTCGGACTCGCAGACGAAGGGTTCCGTACCATTAGCTATTAAAAGTTAATAGTATCGAGCAAGAAACGGTAAAAAATCACGTTTGTTGTATGGGAGCCTCTTTGAATATTTGGTTTATTTTATTTAAAGTATTTGTTGTTATATCGGCAATAGAAATACATCATCTGTGAAAATTTCAACTGTCTAGCTATCACCGTTCTTGAGATACAGACTGGTGACAGACGGACGGACGGACGGACGGACAGCGAAGTCTCAGTAATAATTTTTACCCTTTGGGTACGGAACCCTAAAAAGAAATCCATTGCAAAAATAATTATTCAATTCGGGCTGGTAATTCCCGAGATTAGTTAGAACATACAAACAAACAAACTTTAATATACTTAACTTTATAATATTAGTATAAATCACTAGCTGTTTCCGGGATTCATGATATTAGTAGGACTTTGCTTCCATTTTTTGTGAATAACACTTACAGGGAACCCCGGCAACGGCGTGCCGGGCAATGCCGTGCTGTCCTTGCTCCGCGAACTGAACGCGTCCGCCGCGGACGTCATGTTGCGCACGAGCCGCCAGCCGCGCGACCGCGGACCGTCCGAGCTGTCCGACCGGACGGACGCGATGTCGTCTCTCAACGAGATCTGGGAACACCAACAAATATTTATAAAGGACAATTTCACGCACGGTATTTATTTATTTCGAGTAGGCTAGTGGACAACCCTGGTGTAGGTGTTTTTAGACCGCTAAAGGCCTCCCACATAACAACCGGGTTGGACAATTTAACGTGCCCTCCGAAGCATGGTAGCGCTCAGATAGAAATGCCACTATCGGCCACCCATCCAAGTAAGGGCCGAGCTGCACGTTGCTTAACAACAGCAATGAAGTAACATCGCTTAGTCAAACTATGCCATGAGCGCACACGGTTAATTAGACCCAAAGTAAGCTCTAAGCTTGTGTTATGGAATCTAACTCACTGATACTACTACATATACATACACAAATACTTTATAAGAATATATAATTGACACCCAGACGTCGTCAACAACTATATCTTCACATATTGTTGACTCCGTTGAATAGAACCCGCAACCCCCGACACAGTAAGCGCGAACACATACCACTGTGCCAACGGGCTTGTCAAAAACATAGACGGACCAGTGGGTTTATTTGGTTATTAGCGAGCGCCCCGCGGGGTTATCCGCGTTGTATCGGTTCCCGCGGGAATTTCGGTATAAAATGTATCCCATGTGTTATTCTGATGTATAGCCTATTTACTGTAAAGTGACATCCAAATCCGTCCAATAGTTTTTTCGTGAAAGAGTAACAAACATAAATACACATCCCCACAAACTTTCGCATTTATAATATTAGTAGGACTTTATGTACGAGTATTTCATCGTGAAATTTTTTACGAAATATGCTTAGATACTTAAAATTGCATACTGCACGGACAATTTTCTTTCCCGAATTTCCCATGGGAAGACGGTTATCCCGAGGGTATGTAATATCATTTACGATTAGGTGATCTCAGATCTGGGTTAGGTATATATCTACCTAGGTCTCAGATCACCTACCCCCGTACTTCGCCTAGGGAGAGGAAATTATTTAAAGTGCTTTGTTAGTGTTCAAAAACATCCCTGTACTGTATTTCTCTTCTCTATCAGATGAGCATTGATGACTGTATTTAATGATGAATGTATCTATTCATTCATCGCCATTCAGATTTAGTACTCTTGATCGTACTGCTGTAGATTATTCCATCAAACCACCCTCTTTCCGAGAACACAACGTTAGCGTGTTTTAATTTTACCACTAAAGCCATCTGTTGAAATTTGTGTGAACTAAATCGAATGTTGGATTGCCGCTTTGTACGTATTTATAATCTATTTTTTTGGATTGGCACAAAATGGCGTCAATTTTCCAGCCGAAGACGATTGCTTCTGAAGAGGAAAAAGGTTTATAGATAGGGTAAGAATGAAATAAAATTAAACTAAACCTTTTTCCTCTTCAGGAGCAATCGTCTTCGGCTGGAAAATTGACGACATTGGTCCACATTTTGTGCCAATCCAAAAAAAAAAGTATCGTAACTATTACTTAAGCTGTGATGTTGTTTATCAAATAAACTGATTTTTTTAAATAATTTTCGTAAAAAATATTTATATAATTAATAAAATTATTCTTGTATTTTGTATGAAAAAAATTATAAAGTACTTCAAGGCGATTCGAGTGAGCAAAAAATGTATAGGAGGAAGTAGAATTTCAGCATTTTTTTGTTAGATATTAAATTTAAAATCAATATTATTGGGACATACACACAAACATGAATATAATTTTATATTAATATACCTTTTTCTCACGAAGACTGGGAAAACTCTCGCTCTGAAATTATTATTATTTATTGAATAGAAAAAGGTGCAAAGATTTAAAAAAATATTTAAGACACATTTTTAGACTTTTTTTAAATAGGTTTTTTGAAAGAAAATTTATACAGGGTGTCAATGTTTTTAATTTTGTGATTTAAATACAGATATTTATACAATTTTATGAACAGTACTTTAATTGTATGTTAGTGCACTAAAAAATGACAAAAAAATTACAAAAAATGACTTCCGGCATCATACCTACATTCTGAATTTCGATCTGAATCCAAAATCTTAATTACAGATTCGATCTGAATCCAAAATTTGAATTATGGATTGAGAACGCTCACAATAATTTTTTTTTAAAGCCCAATCAGATTTTTCATATTCACAATTTTTCAGAACGATCTGTAATCTGTAAGAATGACTCAATGACTGATCAATTTGATTTTTCGGACATTTGTGAGGCAAAAGTCCTGAAATTCAGAACGAGATTCAGCATATAAATTGCCGGTTCTAAGCTGTTCAGATTGAGCAAATTAGCGAGTATACAGGGTGATTACGGGGTCGTGGAGCAAGAAAGAAGCATTTAACTTACTTTCTCCTAAGCATCACGATAGGTTAGGACTAACAGTACACCAGCAACTTATTTTAGTCAGCAAAAAAAACTGCGATAATTCGAGATCATGGTCACCCTACTATTTCCCAAGAAAACTTATGTCAAGTAATATTAAAAGTAGGGTGACCACGCATTTTGAGTCAATCATAATTTTTAAATAAAAATACGTAAATACGAATCATCTTTGTTTAAATTAAAATAAATACAGGTAGCATCGCAATCATTTATTTACTGAGTCAGAAAAAAATGGTTGGGATCACGACCCCGAAATCACCCTGTATTCGCGTTTTATTGCACTCGCCAATTCGCTCAATCCGAACGACTTTACGTACTCAATATATAAACTAAAAACTCTACTCAACTAATTAATATAAAGCAATTTTAAATAATATAATATTTTTAATGAAGCTTTTATTTGTTTTTTTTTATATTATTGTGCGTTGTGATCAGAATTGAAAGTGCCTTACGCCACTATTAATAAAAATGACAATCCTACAATTTTATAAAAAGTTACCTACATTCAAAATTTTTACATCAACTCGTATAGAAAGAATATTTCAAACTATCAGCGTCCCGCGGTTTTACCCGCATTGTACCCGTTCCCGTGGGAATTTCAGGATGAAAAGTAGCCTACCTTTCCGGAGAATATGGCTATCCATTACAAAAAGAATTTTTCAAATCGGGGCAGTAGTTCCTGAGATAAGCGCGTTCAAACAAACAAACAAACAAACAAACTCTGCAGCTTTATAATATTAGTACATATAGATGTTAATTACGCGGGCTTCAGTTTATACCTACGCACCTGTAAACGTTAACGTTAAATGTAAATCTCAACAGACGTGAATGAATAATCGTGGCATTTTACTGGCCCGAATAACTTTAAAAGACTGTCATCACTACATAGTATAAAATAAAGTCGTCTCTGTTTCGTGTCTGTTTGTCTGTATGCTTAAATCTTTAAAATTACGCAACGGATTTTGATTCGGTTTTTTGTAATAGGTAGAGTGATTCAAGAGGAAGGTTTTTATGTAAAAAAATCCCGAAATTCCCACGGGAACGGGCACAACGCGGGTAAAACCGCGGGGCGCTGCTAGTTTAAATTATAAAACAACGCTTGGTATTTAACAGATATTTAACAGCGTAAACAATCGTGCTCTTTTTAACAAACGTGTGCTACGTTTGAAACAATCTATACTAATATCTATTATAAAGCTGAAGAGTTTGTTTTGTTTGTTTGTTTGTTTAAACGCGCTAATCTCAGAAACTACTGAACCGATTTGAATAATTCTTTCACTGTTAGATAGTCTATTTATCGAGGAAGGCTATAGGCTACATTTTATCCCGAAATTCCCACGGGAACGGGCACAACGTGGGTAAAACCGCGGGGCGCTGCTAGTGAAAAAATAAACCTTTTTGTTTCAAATTGTAGGATTGTAATTTGTATAACTACTGGTTTCCTAAGTTTAAGCGAAAACTACTCATTTTAAATTGAAACTCCGTTCACGGATACACTTCGCTTTTATTTCACATTTTTATCTGACGCTTCGGCCCCTTTACAGAAACCGTGGTGACAGGAGTCTTCTGTAAACGTACCTAGTTTCAATTCAAAATACAGTAACTAATCAATAGAAGCTAATGACAATAACATTTGTACAATCAGACCTTATTAGCAGGACTCTCCATTATATCAGCTAAGGAGGACCCGAACGCGGACTCGGGCGCCAGACTGTCGGCGGAGCGCCAGGGCTGCGTCTTGTGCATGGGGGTCCCGGGGAGCGCCGACTCGTGGCTGCGGCGCCGGGGCTTGAGAGACTGGAATTAATTACTGGTTTTGCAGTTTATGATCTATCGATCGACTGATAATGAATCGCAATAAGCGCCTGAGATGATAATATATTTACGAAATTGAGAATTGTAACAAGAGCTTCGCTCTTCCGTGTTTTTATTGTTCTGAAAAACTTCTGCCCCGAAGAGAAAAAACACTAGAAAGATGGACCTTACTATACGAGTACTTCTTTTTCTTCTTCATCGAGTGGATGGTCACCCTGACCAATCCTGGTGTCCGAGTTATTGAGCCGCCAAAGGCCTCTGACATGGCTCATGTAACCACTACTATCCGTAGAAAGTAACCGGGACCGACGGCTTAACGTGCCCTCCGAAGCACGAAGTACTATCTATATCTGTACTAATATAATAAAACTGCAGAGTTCGTTTGTTTGTTTGTTTGAACGCGCTTATCTCAGAGACTGGTAATCCACATTCGACGGGAAGGTTACAGGCTATTTTTCATCCCGAAATTCCGCGAGATCGAGCACAACGCGGGTAGAACCGCGGGGCGCTGCTAGTCTGCTTATAAACTTAACAGTCAGTTTATTATTTACAGAATCTTAGCATTTTAACACATATGCCAGTAGTAGTAGTAGTAGTAATTAGCCTGTAATGTCCCACTGCTGGGCAAAGACCTCTCATCTCACTGAAGATATCAGTACAGTGAGGAGGATGTCGTAATCACCACGCTTGCCTAATGCGGGTTGGTGATCTCAAACTCGAGCCGTGTTTGAAAAGTAGGAAACATGTTTTCGCTCGACCCGGGAATTGAACCCGGGACCTCAGTCTTGGAAGACGAGTACACTAGACCACCGAGGCGTTTTCTTTGACAGTCGGGTTAATTATCTAAATCATTGCATTGTGATACTTATACCTGGAATTCCTGTATTGTTAAGGATGAGCCCAAGTACCTGATCTTCCATCCCATCGGAGAGGCTGAGCTCGGTTCTGGTGGTGGAGGTGGAACTGTTGAGGTCGCTCCACGCGTTGTGTCCCGCCACCGCCGCCGTGGGGGGCTCCGAGCTCACTCCGTCTGGAAACAGCAGGAATGGGGGACTCAGGGGATATCAAGGGAATACAACTGCCCTGAGGTTTTAAATGAATCGAAGAAGTATGGGTAAGTCAGTTAGGTATTTCGAGTAGGTCAGATGGCCAACCCTGCCAGGCAAGCATACAACCTAAGACAAAGGTTGTCTTGTCTCTCGTTTTATCTCTACTTTTTAGACAACATAAGTGCGGGGAGAGACGCTGTCGCTCTCGCTTCACCCACCTCCTGATGAAAGTCACCGGACGTCACCGAAACGTGTTGAGACACGAGACAGTAACCTCCGTCGTACGTAAGTTCCCGTTTGAACAAATAATAATTATATCAACGTACGTTTCAATTAATAGTAAAATAACATTCTCTACATCTAGATGCAACGTCAAAAACTCTCGGTTTTACTCTCAGTGAAGACTAGGTCGTCGGTTCCGGTTACTTTCTACGGATAGTAGTCGTTACATGAGCCATGTCTGAGGCCTTTGGCGGCTCAATAACTCTGACACCAGGATTGGTCAGGTTGACCTCCACTCGATGAAGAAGAAGAAGTGAAGACTAAATGCAAATGGTTTTATTATCTGTATATATGTTCTCAATCTGTAGTCACAGACTTCTGAATTTATTTTATTTGGGGTATAAAGAAGAATAATAGGAATTGTATCATTACCTCCTCTAAATCCTTCCTTTTTCGCCCGCCCGCCGTCATCGCTGTTCCTTCTAGAAGATGACTCGCTATGACTTCTCAACTTCTCACTCTCAAACGTAATTCGATCCAATTTCAAACCGTTATCGAACGTCTGACCAACCTTCTGACTCGCTCTATCAAAACTACGACTCGCTCTGTCAAAATTGTTGCAGACTTGACTGATTCGGTTAAAATTTTGAGCCAGATGATTTAGTTGGTCAAAATTTTGAGTGATTTGACTCGCTGTGTCAGTTGACTTGTTGACATGACTGTGTTGAGTGTTACCCGGGCTGTCAAAATTTATTTCTGGTTGTAATTTATCGTAGTTGCGATGGAATTTATCAAATGTCTGACTGACTTTGTCAAAATTTTGACCGAGGCGTTCTAGGTGTTCGAGTTTGGGTACTCTTTCGTTGAGTCGGTTAAATTTTTTTGTTACGATCTCTTCATTTATTTTTTCACGGTCATCCATCTTTTTTTTCTAAAATAAAAAAAAGGTTTTTGAAATACTTTGTCCATGAAAATATTAGTAATGTGGCTTCCTTGTTTTCTTGAAAATATTAACATTGTAGTTGTAAATAGCAGAATTAGTATCGACAGACGATTTATTGATGGAAATAATTTAAAAAAAAGTATAATTAAAATATTTTGTCAAATAAAAATGTTTTGCTAATATTACAGAATACAGAATTAGTATTCATTTTATTTTTGACATTGTTTAGGTAAAAAAAAAACAAATACATACTTAATTATTCACCAATTTAAAAAAAATTGCCGACCAACAATGGTTTCACAATTTTTTTTGACATGTATAAATGTCAATTTATTAATTGTCAATTTATTTGACGTCTCTGCTAACAACAGTTAAAGGATGGTTAAAAGCTATTGGGGCCGTTAGTTAATAGGGTCTTAGTAAACGGCAACGTGAATGACAGTCGTTCAATCATTATAAAGGTTTTATGTATCTTTTTATAACGCTCGTGGCGTAGTCTGATTAAGCGATGTTAGTTAGTTCATTGCGATTGTTAAGCAACGAGCAGCTCAGTCCGTACTTGGATGGGTGGCCGATAGTGATATTTCTATCTGAGCGCTACCGTGCTTCGAAGGGCACGTTAGACAGTCGGTCCCGGTTGTTTCAATCGTTAGACCATGTCGGAGGCCTTTGGGCGGTCTTAAAACTCCGACACCAGTGTTGGCCACTAGCCTACTCTTAAAGAATGAATGATCACAAATTATTTTACGAATAATGAAAACCATTAAGGTGTTACCCGCGTCGGGCCCGTTCCCATAGGAATTTCGGGAATTTTTATACTTATAAACCTTCCTCTTGAATCACTCTATCTAATAAAAAAAACTGCATCAAAATCCGTTGCGTAGTTTTAAAAATCTAAGGCTCGGTTGCATCAACATACTTTAACAATTACAAACTTGTTAAAGTACCGGTTAGCCAAAAAATGAGTTGCATCATTTAACATTTGTTAAATTACGTCATAACTTAACCGTTAATCTTAACCGCTCGCTGTTCGGCAGTTAGTGTTATTGTTAGCGTAATTATCTGTCAAACCGTCAAACAACCCTAACCTCCAAATAACAACAACAAGGCGCCGTAATACGCTGATGCAACGCACCATCCCGTCACTGCTAAAGTTAACGTTATTGTATTTGTCAAATTAGACAGTAACCTTTACTTTAACAACTGATTTGATGCAACCGAGCATAAGCATAGGGACAGATAGACCGCAGATAGCGACTTTATTTTATACTATGTACCTAGTGATGTCCAATTTCCGAAGAGTACAATTAATGTACCTTACACAATAAGTCAACATTACCTACGACTCTAAGTTAGAATCATTTCGATGAAACCCACAGTTCAGTCGGACTCAATACTTTGACCTCAATACCTAATTTTCGGCCATCCAGCGACCGAAATACAACAGAAATATCTGTAAGTATTGTGGCATTCGTTAATAATGTAATGCCGTCCGTTATGGATAAATATTTAAATAAATAACTTTTAATGTAGGTAATGGACGTGCGTGGGTAGCTTTGCTGTGTCCATTGTTTCACGGCACGGCAGTCCCGTTCGACGAACGACCGATCGATGAAACGTATCGTCGACGTAACGAGACATTAACCAAATGTAATTCGAATTAAAGAGTATGTTTGTTTAAACGTTAATCTCAGAAATTACCGATCCGATTCGAATAATTCTTTTCGTAATTTATAACCACATTCAACGGGAAGGTTATGTTATCCTTTATCCCTGTTTTACGATAAACAATTTTATCTACACTAATGTTGTAACATTCTACTTATGTTTCCAATACTTGACTTATAATTACTACTGTTATAGCGCAGACAACAAAACACTCAATTTAAGCAATTTCACATGATGGTATAATATCCACATCGATATCGTAAAATCTCATTATAACATCGCGCGCTCCTGATTGGCCCTGCGCGAGCTGCGCTCTCATTGGTTAGATTTTAATGGCGGCAAGTTCACTGTGACAATACACGTACGCGTGAAAAACTATTGTCAGCTTTTACTCTTGTTGTTTGATTAATTGCATTCGTGAAGATAAAGTAGTGTATGCAACTGCATATAACACGGGTATTAAAACACTCGTTACTATTATGAAACTCGCTGCGCTCGTTTCATAAACTCACACTCGTGTTTTAATACCCTTCATTGTATGACAGTTGCATAAACTACTATAACATTTAACATCAATATCATAATGAAGCAGAAACAATCTATCCGATTAATTTTGAAAGTAGTCTATTATAGTTAGTAATTGCCATTCCCACTGAAGAGCGAAGCTTACTTCGTCACACTCTATGCCGTGGCCGTGCCGTCGGCGGTGAATCAATGTAACAACGTGAACAGACTCACAGAAACAGCGCGATGGCCGCTATCGATCGCTACTCAATAATTCATCGCTCGTGAGACGCGTGCAACTGTGTTTTGTCTTTGGATACTCGATTGATACAATGTCGTACGGACAGACGACAAATATAAATAATATACGGCCTCCGTGGTCTTGCGGTTTGAGCGCTCGGCTCACGATCCGGAGGTTCCGGGTTCGATTCCCGGTGGGGACAATGTCTCACAAATATCTATTTGTTAGACTGCACTCAGTTTGGTTAGGGCATTGCAGGCTGAATCACATGATTGCCTGAAAAGTAAGATGATTCCGTGCTTCGGAGGGCACGTTAAGCCGTCGGTCCCGGTTACTGTCTACGGATAGTAGTCGTTACATGAGCCATGTCAGAGGCCTTTGGCGGCTCAATAACTCTGACACCAGGATTGGTCAGGTTGACCACCCACTCGATGAAGAAGAAGAATAATAATATATACACCCGCACACATTCACACACGGTTAATTAGCTGAGCTTAGCTGTAAGCTTGTATTGTTTGATCTGAGTAATGCTAGTACATATGCATACGCAAATACCTCATCTATACTGATATATTAAGCTGCAGAGATTTTAGGGTTCCGTACCCAAAGGTTAAAAACAGGACCCTATTACTGAGATTTCGCTGTCCGTCCGTCTGTTTGTCACCAGGCTGTATCTCAAGAACGGTGATAGCTAGACAGTTGAAATTTTCACAGATGATGTATTTCTATTGCCGCTATAAAATCAAATACTAAAAATAAAATAAAACAAATATTCAAGGGGGGCTCCCATACAACAAACGTGATTTTTACCGTTTTTTAAAGTACGGAACCCTCCGTGCGCGACTCGGACTCGCACTTGGCCGGTTTTTGTTTGTTTGTTTGAACGCGTTAATCTCGGAAACTACCAATCCGATTTGGGTAATTATTTTTGTAAATCTAATGTTTGAATGAGTAAGTTTTGGCAACACTGACTTTCACACTAATTACAGTCAATTAAAATTTAATAATTCTAAAGTATTATTACAATTCTTCTGAATTATGATTTAACCTTACTTCTACTGTAAGAAAATGTTAGCCTGTAATGTCCCACTGCTGGGCAAAGGCCTCTCATCTCCCCTCAGACATCAGTACAGTGAGGAGGATGTCGTAATCACCACGCTTGACTAACGGGTTGGTGATCTCAAACCTGAGCCATGTTTGAAAAGTAGGAAACATATTTTCGCTCGACCCGGGAATGACGTATGTGGAACCTCTTTGTTCCGGCTGTCTGTTTGTCCAGTCCTTGAAACAAATTGAACGTCATTTATCGGGCTATTAACTGGACGGTGATATCCACCTATCCCGAAGTAAACATGGGATAAACGGTAATTAGGGTGGATTGAAAAAGAACTAAATTAATTTAAGCGAAATATGTATAAGAAACAATAGCTGTCCGTTCAAAATTGTATTTTATGTACACTAAATAGAGCACTATATTTTAGTAACGTAGTGCTTATTTGGTGCAAGATAAAACTCAATTTCGAACGAACAGCTATTGTTAAAACGGGTCGTAAATGACTAATAATTATACAAAAAAATACATACTAAAAAAAACAATTGTCACCGTCGCTACTGCCGTCCCTGCACCGTGGCACCCCCGGGAAGCGGAAAGTAAATTTTATTCAACACGACACGACTTAATTCCATTAAAATAAAGATTTAACTGTTCATGTCAAACAAATATTTAGGATATTTCAGTAAACTTCCCAATAACAACAACATGGCATGATTTAAATGTAAGTCTAATTGAGGTCACGAAATATTTATTGTTATTTCAATGTGGGCTGACTTTCACTTACTTACCTACTTAAACAAACGTAGGAGTTATGTCCTAGATAATACAATCGCAAGCGAGCACTAATGTAAAGTATCGTCCTATAAGACACTGCAGATCAAAGTCCTCTCACTAAAGATGTTAGTACAGCGAGGAGTACACGTAATCACAAGCGAGCACTAATGTAAAGTATCGTCCTATAAGACACTGCAGATCAAAGCCCTCTCACTGAAGATGTTAGTACAGCGAGGAGTACACGTAATCACAAGCGAGCACTAATCTAAAGTATCGTCCTATAAGACACTGCAGATCAAAGTCCTCTCACTAAAGATGTTAGTACAGTGAGGAGTACACGTAATCACAAGCGAGCACTAATGTAAAGTATCGTCCTATAAGACACTGCAGATCAAAGCCCTCTCACTGAAGATGTTAGTACAGCGAGGAGTACACGTGATCACAAGCGAGCACTAATGTAAAGTATCGTCCTATAAGACCCTGTAGATCAAAGTCCTCTCACTGAAGATGTTAGTACCTACAGCGAGGAGTATACGCAATCACAAGCGAGCACTAATGTAAAGTATCGTCCTATAAGACACTGCAGATCAAAGTACTCTCACTGAAGATGTTAGTACAGCGAGGAGTACACGTGATCACAAGCGAGCACTAATGTAAAGTATCGTCGTCCTATAAGACACTGCAGATCAAAGCCCTCTCACTGAAGATGTTAGTACAGCGAGGAGTACACGTAATCACAAGCGAGCACTAATGTAAAGTATCGTCCTATAAGACACTGCAGATCAAAGCCCTCTCACTGAAGATGTTAGTACAGCGAGGAGTACACGTAATCACAAGCGAGCACTAATGTAAAGTATCGTCCTATAAGACACTGCAGATCAAAGTCCTCTCCCTGAAGATGTTAGTACAGCGAGGAGTACACGTAATCACAAGCGAGCACTAATGTAAAGTATCGTCCTTTAAGACACTGCAGATCAAAGTCCTCTCACTGAAGATGTTAGTACAGCGAGGAATACACGTGATCACAAGCGAGCACTAATGTAAAGTATCGTCTTAAAAGACACTGCAGATCAAAGTCCTCTCACTGAAGATGTTAGTACAGCGAGGAGTACACGCAATCACAAGCGAGCACTAATGTAAAGTATCGTCCTATAAGACACTGCAGATCAAAGTCCTCTCACTGAAGATGTTAGTACAGCGAGGAGTACACGTGATCACAAGCGAGCACTAATGTAAAGTATCGTCCTTTAAGACACTGCAGATCAAAGTCCTCTCACTGAAGATGTTAGTACAGCGAGGAGTACACGCAATCACAAGCGAGCACTAATGTAAAGTATCGTCCTTTAAGACACTGCAGATCAAAGTCCTCTCACTGAAGATGTTAGTACAGCGAGGAGTACACGCAATCACAAGCGAGCACTAATGTAAAGTATCGTCCTTTAAGACAGCAGATCAAAGTACTCTCACTGAAGATGTTAGTACAGCGAGGAGTACACGTGATCACAAGCGAGCACTAATGTAAAGTATCGTCCTATAAGACACTGCAGATCAAAGCCCTCTCACTGAAGATGTTAGTACAGCGAGGAGTACACGTAATCACAAGCGAGCACTAATGTAAAGTATCGTCCTATAAGACACTGCAGATCAAAGCCCTCTCACTGAAGATGTTAGTACAGCGAGGAGTACACGTAATCACAAGCGAGCACTAATGTAAAGTATCGTCCTATAAGACACTGCAGATCAAAGTCCTCTCCCTGAAGATGTTAGTACAGCGAGGAGTACACGTAATCACAAGCGAGCACTAATGTAAAGTATCGTCCTTTAAGACACTGCAGATCAAAGTCCTCTCACTGAAGATGTTAGTACAGCGAGGAATACACGTGATCACAAGCGAGCACTAATGTAAAGTATCGTCTTAAAAGACACTGCAGATCAAAGTCCTCTCACTGAAGATGTTAGTACAGCGAGGAGTACACGCAATCACAAGCGAGCACTAATGTAAAGTATCGTCCTATAAGACACTGCAGATCAAAGTCCTCTCACTGAAGATGTTAGTACAGCGAGGAGTACACGTGATCACAAGCGAGCACTAATGTAAAGTATCGTCCTTTAAGACACTGCAGATCAAAGTCCTCTCACTGAAGATGTTAGTACAGCGAGGAGTACACGCAATCACAAGCGAGCACTAATGTAAAGTATCGTCCTTTAAGACACTGCAGATCAAAGTCCTCTCACTGAAGATGTTAGTACAGCGAGGAGTACACGCAATCACAAGCGAGCACTAATGTAAAGTATCGTCCTTTAAGACACTGCAGATCAAAGTACTCTCACTGAAGATGTTAGTACAGCGAGGAGTACACGTGATCACTAGCGAGCACTAATGTAAAGTATCGTCCTATAAGACACTGCAGATCAAAGTCCTCTCACTGAAGATGTTAGTACAGCGAGGAGTACACGTGATCACAAGCGAGCACTAAGGTAAAGTATCGTCCTATAAGACACTGCAGATCAAAGTCCTCTCACTGAAGATGTTAGTACAGCGAGGAGTACACGCAATCACAAGCGAGCACTAATGTAAAGTATCGTCCTTTAAGACACTGCAGATCAAAGTCCTCTCACTGAAGATGTTAGTACAGCGAGGAGTACACGCAATCACAAGCGAGCACTAATGTAAAGTATCGTCCTTTAAGACACTGCAGATCAAAGTCCTCTCACTGAAGATGTTAGTACAGCGAGGAGTACACGCAATCACAAGCGAGCACTAATGTAAAGTATCGTCCTATAAGACACTGCAGATCAAAGTCCTCTCACTGAAGATGTTAGTACAGCGAGGAGTACACGTGATCACAAGCGAGCACTAATGTAAAGTAACGTCCTATAAGACACTGCAGATCAAAGTCCTCTCACTGAAGATGTTAGTACAGCGAGGAGTACACGTAATCACAAGCGAGCACTAATGTAAAGTATCGTCCTATAAGACACTGCAGATCAAAGTCCTCTCACTGAAGATGTTAGTACAGCGAGGAGTACATAAACAAAAGCGACCATAAACCGCTATTTCAGCCATAGATACCTTAATGAATTAAAGTAATTAACGAATTAGGTGAGCTGCGTGACTCGAAATCAATATTGATCCTTTGCCGTTGTAGATTTCAGTACAATAACAAAACAGTGTACATAACATGACAGCCACCCCTCGGTGTCATACAGGGGGTGGGGAGTGGTCACTGTGGGGGTTGATTTAAGGGGTCGAAAACAAGCTTTAGGTCGAGACACGGCCGTGGAAGAGTAAATTTGTTTTGGATTATCTGAATATATATTTATTATGATGTCATATACTAATTGCACTGTCTCACTCAGAAACGTTCATTAAATCGACACTTAAGTTATTGACGTAATCATATCCTACTAATATTATAAACGCGAAAGTTTGCGAGCATGTAACTATGTATGTTTGTTACTCTTTCACGCTAAAACTACTGAACGGATTTGGATGAAACTTTACAGTTATATAGGTTACACATCAGAATAACACATGGGATAAACTTTTTCTTGAAATTCCCTCGGGAACGGGTACAACGCGGGTCTAGTATTCCATACATTACATGCATTCAATAATTTTTTACTTATTAAGCATTTGACGTCTCTAAATACGGGCGTTGTACCCGTTTCCGTGGGAATTTCGGGATAAAAAATAGCCTATAACCTTCCCGTTGAATGTGTCTATCCATTACAAAAAGAATTATTCGAATCGGATTGGTAGTTTTTGAGATTAGCGCGTTCAAACAAACAAACTCTTCAGATTTATTATATACTAGCAGCGCCCCGCGGTTTTACCCGCGTTGTGTCCATTCCTGTGGGAATTTCGGGATGAAAAATAGCCTATGTTACTCGTGGATAATGTAGCTTTAGAAAGGTGAAAGAATTTTTTAAAACGGTCCAGCAGTTTTTGAGCCTATTCATTACAAACAAACAAAGTTTTCCTCTTTATAATATTAGTGTAGGAGTATAGAAGGTATAATTTGAGCAAAGGTCAAAAAAACATTTGAAACTCAATGGTTATCCTTGAATTATGCAAATTAATTGCAATCAAGATACAGTTTTTAACCTTTTAGAACTTAGCATCAGTTAAGTTCCTCCAATTAAACAAGACGAAACAAAATATGTTTTTACTCAAGTAAAGTATTAGCCTGTAATTAGCCCGTGCTTCGGAGAGCACGTTAATCCGTCGGTCCCGGTTACTCTCTACGGATAGTAGTCGTTACATGAGCCATGTCAGAGGCCTTTGACGGCTCAATAACTCTGACACCAGGATTCGTCAGGTTGATCATCCACTCGATGAAGAAGAAGAAGCCTGTAATGTCCTTCTGCTGGTCCTCTCATCTCACTGAAGATATCAGGACAATGAGGAGGATTAGGTGTAATCACCGCGCTTGCCTAATGCACCCGAGCCATGTTAGACAATTAGGAAACATGTGTTCGGAATTGAACCCGCGACCTCAGGCTTGACAGGCGAGTGCACTTGCCACGAGACCACCGAGTGGTTTTTAGGGTTCCGTAGCCAAATGGCAAAAAACGGAACCCTAATAGATTCGTCATCTATCTAAATATCGAATTTATATCATATAAATATATTTTAGATTTTTTGTAGGTTTACAATTATACGAATTTGTACATGGATTTAGACATTGAGCGTTAAAGTTTTTTTTTATTTTTTTTGCCCTGACAAATTCACTCACGGTTAATTAGACCCAAACTAAGCTCTAAGCTTGTAATATGGAATCTAACTAACTGATACTACTACATATACATACACAAATACTTTATAAGAATATATTATAATTGACACCCAGACGTCGTCGCCAACAACTATGTCTTCACATATTGTTGACTCCGGGCGGGAATCGAACCCGCAACCCCCGACACAGTAAGCGCTCTCACTGCCACTGTGCCAACGGGCTTGTCATAAAGTAGTTCACTTGTATGGATGCCTCAATCTATGTTAATGCCCGTGCCTAGATTTTACCTACGAATTAACCATGTCAGAGGCCTTTGGCGGCTCAATAACTCTGACACCAGGATTGGTCAGGGTGACCATCCACTCGATGAAGAAGAAGGAGAAGCTCCCTCACTGAACCATTTTATTCTATATCACATAGTTCTAAAAAGCCTCCATAGGGCCAAAACTGAATAAAAATATTTGACTTTGACTTTATAAAACAAAGTCGCTTCCCGCTGTCTGTCCCTATGTATGCTTAGATCTTTAAACTACGCAATTTTTTGATGCAGTTTTTTTTTAATAGATAGAGTGATTCAAGAGGAAGGTTTATATGTATAAAAAATCCCGAAATTCCCACGGAAACGGGCACAACGCGGGTAAAACCGCGGGGCGCTGCTAGTAGATAATAAAGCTGCAGAGTTTGATTTTTGTTTTCTTTTTGTTTGTTTAAACTACCAATCCGATTTGAATAATTCTTTTTGTAATGGATAGCCACATTCAACGGGAAGGTTAAAGGCAGGGGCGTAGCTACCGCCGTATCTGCCGTATCAATTATACGGGGCCCCCGGGCCACGGGGGCCCCCAAAGTGTGTAAGGAAAAAGAAATAAAAACTTCCCAATTTATTTTATTTTACAAATGACAAAATTCTATAAAGCAATTACTTTTTATCCCGCCTTAAGGCGAGGATATGTGGCGCTCGGGCAGATCTGAGGGGGTGAGGTGCGGCAATCAGCGGGGCGCTACCCGCGCGCCCCGCTACAAAACATCGCACAGAGCGCGCTGGATAAATGAAAATTACCGTTGAATCTTTTTTATTATACCATTCGATCAACAATGCACAACTAGATGTCGGGTCGGCGCAAAAAATACGTCTCGGTGAATAACGCCTCATTTGAAAAGTGAGGCGTTATTGTCACTTATTTATGTTATTCATAAGATTTGCTACTTTATTGCTAGGTGTAATGGTTGTAATTAGGTTGAACTTCGAACTGTTTTAAAACTCTTTTCAGTTCGGTAGTAAACAAAATAAGCTGTCACACGTCATCCACACGGACAGTATTTAGCTTTGATTTTGTACGTGACCCGATATCTAGTTGTATATTGTTGATCGAAGATTATACCAGTGTGCAGTAGCGACAGCGAAATATCAGGGTTTGTGATTTCGGTTATTGATTACTTTAAATTTTTTAGTTTTTCTGAAATAACTCGTTAATTTTCAACTTTAGAGCAAAAATGGCCCTATCCAAAGTTGTTGGAAATTTAATTTTCCACAAGTTTGGTTATTACCATTTTTACGCTAGGATCAATATTTGCAGAGTTTTTCGAAAGAAAAGTTTATCGAAAAAATCGTAATGGGTGGAATTTTATTTTCTTCAACTTTGGTTCTCGCACTTTTCACTTCACGATCAATATTTTCGGATTTATACTCAAATCGGAGGTTAAATTGTTTCTATTGCTCATATTTTTGTTTATTATCTAGTTTATTTATAAAATAAATTGTATGGAAAATGTGGAAGGAATTTTTTTCGATAAACTTGGTAGTATAGCTCTGCAAATATTGATCTTAGCGTAAAAATTATAATGACCAAACTTGTGGAAAATTAAATTTCCAACAACTTTGGATAGGACCATTTTTGCTATAAAGTTGAAAATTAACGAGTTATTTCAGAAAAACAAAAAATTGAACTTTAAAACAAGATGGCGGCGAATCCTCTACCGGGATTAGTTCGAAAATCGAGATTTATACTCCCAACAACCCCCCCCCCCCCACGACATAAAAAAAAATCGCTCCCCGGATTTTTTTCTATTTCAGGCTAGATTTATGTCTACCCCGACTGGACTATTGTGCATGAATTGGTTACACGGGAACAAGTTCAGTTAGTGTTATAGGTATATTATCTGACTGTTTACTCTGATACCTAAAAATAAACAAGTCTACAAGTCACTAATTTACTCTTTGAACCTTTACTCTTTGAATATTATTGAACAGCTATTTATTAATTTTACATACATGCCCAAACATACCAGCATGTCTTTTTACCTTCCTTTTCCGCTTCCTTGTGCAACAGTTTCTGATTTTATTGATACTTTATTTTACCATGATGTAAACAATAGTCGATTTTATAGATGTGAACTCACGAAGCAGAGCGTCCGGTTCACAACCGTACACTACGAGCTACGCTCGTCGACTGAAGCTAGTAAACAATCTGATGCGATGCCTGCATTCCATAAAATAAGGTTGAGATTTGTCAAGCAAGACTCAAGTGCGTGAAACATGGCGGGCGAATATTTCGTTTTAGTTGAACTCTTTTGCGTTTTTATAGAAATTGGCGGGTCTAATGAAAAATGTAACTGATTTAAAATCTAAGTGAGTATTAGGAAATTGATATTCCAAAAAAAAACTATGATTATCGCTTCAAATAACGAGATCTAGGACGAGAAAAAAAATATTTGGTGCTACTTTGTGCATCTTATATCTACATTATTATTATGAATTTTAAAATTCTACTCAATTTAAAACTTTATTAAGGATATAATCTTTTAATTGGTTGTTAAATTTTTTTGATAGAATCGATAGAAGTGTTAATATTTGATCGTCAAAGTAGCGACTATGCGCGTTATTTTCACATATCCTCGCCTTAAGCGTGCGTTCAAAAGTTGGCAACACTCTACATCGTTATGGCGGGCTGCGGGACTTCCCCGTTTTACTTACTAGAAAAACTAAAATCATCATCAGCCATAAATGATTTAATAAATCAGTTTGCCGAAAAAAAGGCAAGGAGAATGAATATTTAAAATTTGATTTTTATTTGTAAAATGGTTAAATTATGTTATGATAAATAAATATTTCTTTTCACAATTTTTTTTTTCTTTTGTGAAAAATCTTTACGCCCAAACAATCTAAGGGCCCCCAAACAATTTTTTATACGGGGTCCCGCCAATGCACGCTACGCCACTGGTTAAAGGCTATTTTTTATACCAAATTTCCCTTGGGAACGGGCACAACGCGGGTAAAACTGCAGGGCGCAGTTAGTAGATAATAAGGTTACTACTAAGGTTACTATTCTATAATAATTATCTGAATTGTTTTTAATTTGTTTAGCATTATGATAGCTACATCACTACATAGTATAAAATAAAGTCGTCTCTGTTTCGTGTCTGTTTGTCTGTTTGTCTGTATGCTTAAATCTTTAAAATTACGCAACCGATTTTGATGCGGTTTTTTGTAATAGGTAGAGTGATTCAAGAGGAAGGTTTTTATGTAAAAAAAATCCCGAAATTCCCACGGGAACGGGCACAACGCGGGTAAAACCGCGGGGCGCTGCTAGTATAGTATAATTTTTTATCCCAAAATTCCCATATAAACGGGTACAATTCGTGTAGAACCGCGGACACTGCTTGTCCAGTAACGAACATCGATCAGTACAAATACATACGTTCGGTTTCAATAATGGACGAAGGTCACTCTACAATCATTAGAATTCCTTTTTATTATATTTTTCTATTTCACGTGTATTCCTCGACTAGCAACGCCCCACGGTTTTACCCGCATTGTGCCCGTTCCCGTGGGAATTTCGGGAATTTTTATACATATAAACCTTCTTCTTGAATCACTCTATCTATTAAAAAACCGCGTCAGAATCCGTGCAGTAGTATTTGAGTTTATCGCGAACAGACAGACAGACGCGGCTGGGGACTTCACTACATAGTATAAAATAAAGTCGTCTCTTTTTCGTGTCTGTCACACTGTTTGTCTGTCTGTATGCTTAAATCTTTAAAATTACGCAACGGATTTTGATGCGGTTTTTTGTAATAGGTAGAGTGATTCAAGAGGAAGGTTTTTATGTAAAAAAAATCCCGAAATTCCCACGGGAACGGGCACAACGCGGGTAAAACCGCGGGGCGCTGCTAGTTGTTTTATAATATGTAGTGATATGTGGCTTTTGGCTGTATTAAGTTCTTAAGTTCGTAGCTGGCTACGAAACGGGAACTCCCACTTTCGTAGCCGGTTACGAAATGGGAATTAAGGTACCTATATTTTTAATCGACAAAAGTCCGTGCTTCGTTGTGCACGTTAAGCCATCGGTCCCGGTTACTTTCTACGGATAGTAGTCGTTACATGAGCCATGTCAGAGGCCTTTGGCGGCTCAATAACTCTGACACCAGGATTGGTCAGGTTGACCATCCACTGGATGAAGGGAAAAAGAAGATCGACAATAATTACCAAAGGTTTGAATTTTTTGAAATGAAAAATTCTTTAGCGGCGTTGTGCACTTTTGTGATGAGTAAAAATGTTAAACTCGCGTCCGGACACGTGACCTGACACCTACGGTTCAAGTCACTTTAAGTTTTCACTCCTGCCGGCACTCCCGACCCGGAGAGTAACCCGGATCCCGGTCTTTTTGAGAGGCATACAGATACAGATCCAACTCGTAGAGGCCACAAGGAGATGTTTAACGTAATGGATTATTGTTAATTTTTATATTATTTAAACTTGAGGTTTTAATAATATGTACAAAGGGGTGAGTCAAACCAATGAACAATAGTATTAACATTTGAACAAATTCAAAAATCTACAAACACACTTTTGTTTATCTTTAAAAATAAAATTATCTTCGCTATTTAGAGTACGTTGTCTTAAGTGTGAATCATCTATACTTAATATTATAAAGCTGAAGAGTTTGTTTTGTTTGTTTGTTTGTTTGTTTGTTTAAACGCGCTAATCTCAGAAACTACTGAACCGATTTGAATAATTCTTTCACTGTTAGATAGTCTATTTATCGAGGAAGGCTATAGGCTACATTTTATCCCGGATTTCCTACGGGAACGGGCACAACGCGGGTAAAACCGCGGGGCGCTGCTAGTTCAGTATACGATTAAATTAAAACTTACCAAAAACAATTTAATTCCATCCCGAAAAAAAGCAATTTGCATCAAAGCAATTACTTTCTAACACCAATTAATTTTAAACACACATAATTACACTACAATACCTTTTTAATTATTAATAACAATTTAATTTAACAAAATCATGGTTCTAAAGCAGTTTATTGACAAAAAATAATTAAAAGTATTTTATATAATTTCCCGCGCGCTGTAACAACATGTCTTCCATACGTCCTTTTCACACAGAAAACGATTTTCAAATAAATATCCAACATGGCGGATACAATGGATCGGTAATTAGTAGGGATGGGGTAAAAGTTTATCGATAGTTATTTGAACTTATTTTTTAACCTGTTTTTTTGTTAATATTGTTTTTGGCGTAGTGATTATGCCTAATCCTCCTCACCGTACTGGCGACTGTCAAAGAATTTGAATTTTGATCTACAGTCTGGGTTAGTTGGGTTAGCCTTTAGCATAGTTTCAACTATCACAATCATACTGTTATATCCCACGGCTGGGTATATTTAATTGTAGTATAATTTAAATAAATACAATGAGGAGGGTTAAGCGATTCTTCTTCTTCTTCATTGAGTGGATGGTCAACCTGACCAATCCTGGTGTCAGAGATATTGAGCCGCCAAAGGCCTCTGACATGGGTCAAAGATAAAACGATAATAAAAAAAGTTTGTCCACTGCGCGTTGGACCATGTTTGAAAGCAGAAAGCATGTTCTTTCTCTACCCGGGAACTCAGTCTTGACAGGCGAGTGCACAGACATACCACTAGACCACCGAGGCTGCACGTGTAATAAAAAATAAAAACTTATCGACTAATCTTTTTTCTCCATTGCTCGCTTGTTATCAATGGAACGAATTGAAAACGATGCCACATAATGGTTTATAGTTCATTTGAATTATTCAATTGGGGTACACGAAACACGTAATAGTAATTTAATAGTAATGTTCTTAATTTTATACTTTTCAAAACGATGTCCCACTAATTATACGTTTGTGAGGATGTATATATGTATGTTTGTTGGTCTTTCACACAAAAACTACTGAGCGGATTGGGATGAAACTTTACAATAATATAGGATATATGTCAGAATAACACATGGTATACATTTTATCCCGAATTTCCCGTGGGAACGGGTACAACGCAGGGCTAGTGGGTTATATTTTAAATGTTAGTATTTTATTTTTACAAACTTTTATTTAGTTTCACCTGCACGGTGTTCGACTGTAATCAATTCTTAAATCATATGTAATGTTAAATTTGATTCACTGCCCGGTTACCGATTGAGCTGAAATTTTGCACGCACTTTTGGTTTTGATTGCAATCACTATATATTGTAAAACACAATCCTCGGCCGCGTCTGTCTGTCTGTCGCGATAAACTCAAATACTACTGCACGGATTTTGACGTAGTTTTTTAAATAGATAAAGCGATTCAATAGGAAGGTTTATACGTATAAAAATTCCCGAAATCCCACGGGAACAACGCGGGTAAACCGGGGGGTGCTGTTAGTGTATGATATATACAATTATTTTTTTAAATGATGTTTATTTTTCGTCTGACTGTATTATGTATATTGTATAAGTGTAAAAAAATCACCGATATCGATGTTAAGTATAAATATCTCACACTGTCCCAGCCCTAGTAGTTGTCGAGAACCATGTAATTTAGTGACACCACACGTCAAAACTATCACTATCTATAGACTACAGACGACACTCGCCATGAAGGTTCGATAAGTATACAAACTTCTTTCAGGAAAAACATGTATACTTTATGCTGTTCGCCTACATGTGGCCTCATTTACACGATCGCGTTATTTTTTATACTTTTTATTTAGTTTCACTTTTCAAATTGAACCTTGCAGGTTTTTAATTTTCATATTATAAATTACTAGCAGCGCCCCGCGGTTTTACCCGCGTTGTGCCCGTTCCCATGGCAATTTCGGGATTTTTTTTACATAAAAACCTCTTGAATCACTCTACCTATTACAAAAAACCGCATCAAAATCCGTTGCGTAATTTTAAATATTTAAGCATACAGACAAACAGACAAACAGACACGAAACAGAGACGACTTTATTTTATACTATGTAGTGATTTTTTCTTTCATGATTAAAAAAATACGGGTGGCCGATAGTGGCGTTTCTATCTGAGCGCTACCGTGCTTCGGAGGGCACGTTAAATTGTCGGTCCCGATTGTTTTAATCGTCAGAGCATGTCGTCACCGTTAGGCAGTCTAAAAAGTCCGACACCAGGGTTGGCCACTAACCTAATGGGACTTTACTTATTAAAAACAATAATAGACTGTGTTTATTTTTTAAAAATACGTGAAAACGCTTTGTTAAGCAACGTGCAGCTCGACCACTACTTGGATGGGTGGCCGATAGTGGCATTCCTTTCTGAGCGCTACCGTGCTTCGGAGGTTAAATGGTTGATCTGGGTTTTTCAAAAGTAAGACCATCAAGGGTTGACACCTCCTTCTTCTTCATCGAGTAGATAGTCAACCTGACCAATCCTGATGTCAGAGTCATTGAGCCGCCAAAGGCCTCCGACATGGCTCATGTAACGACTACTATCCGTAGAAAGTAACCGGGACCGACGGCTTAACGTGCCCTCCGAAGCACGGAATCGTCTTACTTTTCGGGCAATCAGGTGATTCAGCCTGTAATGCCCTAACCAAACTGAGGGCAGTCTCACAAAGAGATTTTTGTGAGATATTGTCCCCACCGGGAATCGAACCCGGAACCTCCGGATCGTGAGCCGGGCGCTCAAACTACAAGACCACGGAAGCTAAAACGAGTCCATCGCGGATGTGACACGTAATTTTTATCTATACTAATATTATAAAGCTGAAGAGTTTGTTTTGTTTGTTTGTTTGTTTGTTTGTTTGTTTGTTTGTTTGTTTAAACGCGCTAATCTCAGAAACTACTGAACCGATTTGAATAATTCTTTCACTGTTAGATAGTCTATTTATCGAGGAAGGCTATAGGCTACATTTTATCCCGGATTTCCTACGGGAACGGGCACAACGCGGGTAAAACCGCGGGGCGCTGCTAGTAAGTATATAAGTATACAGATACAATGTACATAAGCGAAAGGTCATAATGAAATATCACAAACTAAGTGCTAGGAGACTCAAATTGGGGTTCCATTTAGGATGTCGATGCTCGCTTAGAAGAAATTTTTCAATATTCAACCCCTTCTGGGGAAAAGGACATCCCCTATCACCAGAAGCGAAGCTCGGGCAGACCGCTACTGAAATACTAATAACTAGAAATAAAGCTATGAATAAACTACGAATTTATTATTAATTAACCTTTTTCAGAATGGCTAGCCACGTTTCAGGTGTTAACAATGAATAAGTTAACGTTTTCTAATAATAGAGGGTGAGATACTGAAATTAAGTAGCAATGACGTCAGCGGTCGTGACGTCATACGTATGTCTTCAAATTGACATATTGTACTGTGTGACGTCAATCCTACCAATATTATATAAATGCAAAAGTTTGAGAGGATGTTTGTTACTCTCTCACGAAAAAACTACGGGACGGATTTGAATGAAACTACAGTAATCACTACATAGTATAAAATAAAGTCGTCTCTTTTTCGTGTCTGTCTGTTTGTCTGTCTGTATGCTTAAATCTTTAAAATTACGCAACGGATTTTGATGCGGCTTTTTGTAATAGGTAGAGTGATTCAAGATGAAGGTTTTTATGTAAAAAAAATCCCGAAATTCCCACGGGAACGGGCACAACGCGGGTAAAACCGCGGGGCGCTGCTAGTATAGGTTATATATCCGAGTAACACATGGGATACATTTGATCCCGAAATTCCCGCGGGAATGGGTACAATGCGGATAATATCGCGGGCGCGGCTAGTATTATAAATGCGAAAGTTTGAGAGGATGTATTATGTTTGTTACTCTTTCACGAAAAAACAACTGGACGGATTTGAATGAAACTTTACAGTAATATAGGTTATATATCAGAATAACAAATGGGATACATTTTATCCCGAAATTACCGCGGGAACGGGTACAACGTGGGTGAAACCGCGGGGCGCGGTTTGTAGGTAATATTATTTGGTGGTTGTATAGATATAGAGACGTTACACTTAAACAGTGTATGTACTTCACACTTCCGTGGTGGCTCCCAAAACGGGTTTTATTTAAATGTTAAATTGTATTTAATCATTTGCCATAATGTAAATACATAACATCCCTGTTAGGGCACTGCAAACTAAAATAAATTTTAATAATTTAACTTAAAATATAATGTAGTACGAACTCCTAACTAATAAATAAAAAGGTATTGAAACTTATCTAAGTACTAGCAGCGCCCCGCGGTTTTACCCGCGTTGTGCCCGTTCCCGTGGGAATTTCGGGATTTTTTTTACATTAAAACCTTCCTTTTGAATCACTCTACCTATTACAAAAAACCGCATCAAAATCCGTTGCGTAATTTTAAAGATTCAAGCATACAGACAAACAGACAACAAAAATAGCGACTTTGTTTTATACTATGTAGTGATACTAATATTAAAAAGAAGTTTCTAACTTTGTTTTTTTTTGTAAAAGCTAATCTTTGGAACTATTCATTCGAGCGATGTAGGTATATATTCGCGAGAAGACACGCGATGTTTTATCCCGAATTTCCCACGTGAAATCTTGAGTAACCGAAGCGAAGCGAGGGCGGGTCGCTAGTAATATTAAAAGAGCTAACATAACAAACTACAAACATTACTTAGCTCTTTAAAAATATTGTAATTTGTAATTGACTTTGCCTGTTTAAAAAATAAAGTTTAAAGTCGTGAAGTAACAAATCGTTTGTGGGTACAATAAAAACCGGCCAAGTAATAATAATAATAATATCCTGGACAAATTCACACACGGTTAATTAGACCCAAAGTAAGCTCTAAGCTTGTGTTATGGAATCTAACTCACTGATACTACTACATATATAAACACAAATACTTTATAAGAATATATAATGAACACCCAGACGTCGTCGCCAACAACTATGTCTTCACATATTGTTGACTCCGGGCGGGAATCGAACCCGCAACCCCCGACACAGTAAGCGCTCTCACTGCCACTGTGCCAACGGGCTTTTGACAAGCCCGTTGGCACTGCCACTGTGCCAACGGGCTTGTCAAAAGCCCGTTGGCACAGTGGCAGTGAGCCGGTTATAGAAAACCGGCCAAGTGCGAGTCAGACTCGCGCACGGAGGGTTCCGTAGTTTAAAAAACGACAAAAAATCATGTTTGTTGTATGGGATGTATGGGATCCTTGAATATTTGTTTTTTTTAGTATATAAAAATATTTGGGCTTAAAGCGACATCTAGTGACGAGTAGTGAACTTGTCAACTTATTATCGTTCCTTCACTCCTCAACAGATGGCGATAAATCGGGAGAGTCGAAAACTTTAATATTTATTTAGTAACATTCATGTCAGTGTCAAATCAAAATCGTAATGTCACTGTCATTCTGTGTTTATATTCAAAATTGTTTGATTATTCTGCTAAACAATCGTAAATATATTTTATTATTGGAAAATCTATTCAGATATAAAAATGAATAAAGTTCCACCAAAACCAAGGAAAAATCAAAAATCTACACGTGAAGAACTTCAAAACCTGAACAAAGAAGTAACTTTTAATACAAAAAAGTCGAAATTAAACTTATAACCTATAACTACATATTTTACTTTATTTTACTCTATTTCAGGAACTAATTGACAAAATAATACAACTAGAAGCTCATAACTTTCAACTGAAGAATATTATCAGTAAAAATGTGTCCGAATGTATCAATAAGGACAAAAAACAGAAACCATTCGATTTCAGCAAGTAAGTATCGATTTTACGTAAACATATCGAACAAAAACACAAACTTTGTTTTTAACTTAACTAGTTATTTTACAAGGTTGCCAGGTCCTTAAAACTACTATCGTTCGTGTTATAGTTTGACTAAACGCAACTTAACTAATCACAATTGTTAAGCAACTTGTAACTGGATCAATAAACTTGCACCTGGGTGTTTGATAGTTGTGTCCTCACTTACTTTTGGTTGGAACGAAGTTCCACGCGGGTTGCGAAAGGGGGCTAGCCGGAAAATGGTAACGACATTTTGTAGGCCAGAAAGGGACAGACAGAGAAACTTCCGTACGCCAGAAAGAGACAGAAAGAGAAAATATTTCTCTGACCGTCTCTCTTTCTCTCTCTCTTATAGAAAGCAAGCTAGATATTTTCGTTTCGTCTTTCTATTTCGCATTGAACAGTGTGGTGTCGCTACGATTATTTTTGTTGATAATAAATAAACTTTGTTCCATCCGGGTGTCCCTTGACACCTCTCAAGTTTTTTAATTTTTATTTAGTTGTATTCTGATTGCTTCCTTATTCGCTTAACCGGCGGTCCCGGTTGTTTCTTAAGACCAAATCAGTACTTTAGTCATTCTAAAACTCTGACACCAGTGTTGGTCACTTACTTATTTAAACTCACTCACCATTATAACTTCACAGAACTCACTCCCGCCCCATCCTCCTCCGCATCCTCTACTTCGGCTGGAATTACCAAGGGTTTGTGGTGCAAGAGGACACCACAGAGACGATAGAACATCACCTCTTTAGCGCGTTGAGCAAGGCTTGCTTGATCGAGAGGCGGGAGACAGCTGAGTATCACAGGTGTGGGCGGACGGATAAGGGAGTCAGTTCATTTGGTCAGGTTGGTTACACTGATATTGTACGCTAACAGTGTATTAAGGTTTATCCACAGATATCTCTAAAGGCTAGATTACACCGGGGCAACACTGTGCGGCATTGCGGCATGCCACAAGGCCGCATGCTACAAAGTCAAAAATGTCGCACATTGTGGCAAGAACCGTGCGGCATGGCAACACCTTGCGTCACGTTCACGTAGCAGACTGTCGCATCTTGTATCCGGGCACAATGGAATTCCATGCGACATTTTTGATGCACGAAAAATGTCGCATGGAATCCATTGTGCCCTTGCCACAATGTGCGACATTTTTGACTTTGTAGCATGCGGCCTTGTGGCATGCCGCAATGCCGCACAGTGTTGCCCCGGTGTAATCTAGCCTTCACTGGTGTATACTAGCTGGGCAATACACTGGTTGAGCATCCCACTCATATTATAAATGTGAAAGTTTGTGAGGATGTATAATATGTATGTTTGTTACTCTTTCACACAAAAACTACTGAACGGATTTGGATGAAACATTTCAGTAATATAAGTTATGACATCAGAATAACACATGGGATACATTTTATACCGAAATTCCCAGCGCCCTGCGGTTTTACCCGCATTGTACCCGTTCCCGCGGGAATTTCGTGATAAAATGTATTCTATGTGTTATTCTGATGTACCTATATTACTGTAAAGTTTCATCTAAATCCGTCCTGTAGTCTTTTTGTGAATGAGTCACAAACATACATATGTACATGTACAACATACATCCTCACAAACTTTCGCATTTATAATATTAGTAGGATTCTAATGTGATACAGACTTGATTCATTTAGTATGCCTGTAGTTAATGTACTGTTTTCGAAAAATCTTTCTGTATATTAAATAAATAAATAATAAAATAAAATAAAATTACGTTTATTGCCCTTATGTAAAACTAAGTACAATTTTAACTAAAACTAAGTTTAAATAACGGAAACTTAAAACAAAAATTAAAAAAATAAAATAAGAAAATAACTAGAAAATTAGGAAGGGCAAAAGGAAGATGGCTCAGCTGTGCTGTCCGCTGGAACAGCGCTGGTTTTCAGCCACCCCTCGCTGGTTTTCAGCCACCCCTCGCTGGTTTTCAGCCACCCCTCGCTGGTTTTCAGCCACCCCTAATATTAAAGGCTTTGCATATAGAATGGCTAAACTCTTAGAGCCTTATTCATAAATGCAAATTACCAGCACTTCAGCTATCAAATGGTTTGTCCCTTTCCGACATACGCTATTTGCCAAAGAGCGAAAGAGACAAAACACTTTAAAACACTGTTTAAGTTATATATCACTACATAGTATAAAATAAAGTCGTCTCTGTTTCGTGTCTGTTTGTCTGTATGCTTTTAAATCTTTAAAATTACGCAACGGATTTTGATGCGGTTTTTTGTAATAGGTAGAGTGATTCAAGAGGAAGGTTTTTATGTAAAAAAAATCCCGAAATTCCCACGGGAACGGGCACAATGCGGGTAAAACCGCGGGGCGCTGCTAGTCGTTTATAAATAAGGCAAATAACAATTATGTACAACCAAATGTGGTAATAAAACGTAATTTGAAGTTGATTTTTTGGTTGACATGCTATTTCCTTGTACTCAGGTGATTTCTCTCAAAGTCCGATCTAAGCATCATCCCTCTGTCCAAAACGACCCGACATCTTTGACAACAGAGCTGGAATACTGTAAAATATTGAACAGATTGCTACCTAAAGATATTAGAGCGGTCGCGTGGATGCCGGTGCCTGAAGAGAATGTTGGATTCAGTGCAAGGTATAATAGTCGATACTCAACCTTTATTCATTTACGGCAGACTAGCCGCGCCCCGCGGTTTCACCCGCGTTGTACCCGTCTCCGCGGGAATATCGGGATAAAATGTATCCCATGTGTTATTCTGATGTATAACCTATATTACTGTACAGTTTCATCCAAATCCGTTCAATAGTTTTTGCATTAAAGTAACAAACATACATACTTTCGCATCACTATCACTACATAGTATAAAACAAAGTCGTTTCCACTGTCTGTCTGTCCCTATGTATGCTTAGATCTTTAAAACTACGCAACAGATTTTGACGAGGTTTTTTTAATAGATAGAGTGATTCAAGAGGAAGGTTTATATGTATAAAAATTCCCGAAATTCTCACGGGAACGGGCACAACGCGGGTAAAACCGCGGGGCGATGCTAGTCTATAATAATAGCAGGATTTATAATACAGTAGTTTTAAAATTGCTATTATACTTACAGATTCGACTGCAAAAAACGCCAATATAAATACTATTTTCCAAAATCTGATCTCAATATACAGAGTATGAAGGAAGCATGTTCGTTACTAGTCGGCAGTCACGATTTTAGGAACTTTTGTAAAATGGATGTCGGGAACGGAGTCACGGAGTTTGTGAGGACTATTCTCACGGCGGACATCTGTGCTGTCGATAATAATGATACTGAGAAACGTATGTATACTAATATAACAATACTGAAGATAAACACCCCGCGGTTCTACCCGCGTTGTACCCGTTCCTGTGGGATTTTCGCGATGAAAAGTAGCCCATAACGTTCCCGTTGAATGTGACTATCCATTAGAAAAAGAATTATTCAAATCGGACCAGTAGTTCCTGAGATTAGCGCGTTCAAACAAACAAACTCTGCAGCTTTATAATATTAGTGTAGATTTTACAGGAACTATGGTCACAAGACTGAGTCCTGTATAGGGACCGAAATGTCAGATAAAAATCACTACATAGTCACTACATAGTATAAAATAAAGTCGTCTCTGTTTCGTGTCTGTTTGTCTGTATGCTTAAATCTTTAAAATTACGCAACGGATGTTGATGCGGTTTTTTGTATTAGGTAGAGTGATTCAAGAGGAAGGTTTTTATGTAAAAAAAATCCCGAAATTCCCACGGGAACGGGCACAACGCGGGTAAAACCGCGGGGCGCTGCTAGTGTAAAATAAAAGCGAAGTGTATCCGTAAACGGAGTTTCAATTCACAATGAGTAGTGTTCGTTTAAACATAAGAAACCAGTATGTAAAGCTGAAGAGTTTGTTTGAAGGCGCAACTATCCGAAATGTGGTATGTGCACTCGCCTGCCAAGACTAAGGTCCCGGGTTCAATTCCCGGGACGAGCGACAACATGTTTCCTACTTTTCAAACATGGCTCGGGTTTGAGATCACCAACCCGCAGTAGTCAAGCGTGGTGATAACGACATCCTCCTCACTGTACTGATATCTTCAGTGAGACGAGAGGCCTTTGCCCAGCAGTGGGACATTACAGGCTGATACATTACTTTATTTTTTACTTTTTCAGCAACATCAATGTTCTACCTCCATATAGAAGGGAATGCGTTCCTGTGGCATCAGATACGATGTGTAATGGCCGTTCTTTTGCTAGTGGGCAGTGGGAGCGAGACGAAAGATGTAGTCACGCAGTTGTTAGACAAGGACACACATAATAGGTAAGGTTTAAAAGTGATTTAATAAGTTAGATTAAAATTGAAAGTATGTTTGCACGTATGAAGGCTGATTTGAATTAACTGTAGCAGGCAGTAGTTTATAAACTGAAATATGATGCAGCAAATCTCACGGGAACGGCAGGAATATGGCATATATCGTACATATTTTTTGTAGTATTTTTAGTATTATTTTGTTAATTTTCAGAAAACCACAATACAATATGGCTTTAGATGTTCCTCTTAACTTATTCCAATGCAGTTACGATATAGAACAATCAAATATTTGGATTTTTGAGAAAATTGAACTGGGAAAACTAATTTCTCACTTGCAAGGAGAATGGACGATACAGAATATAAAGTGAGTATTGGTTGAACGCCATCTAGCGTGCAATCCTAAAACTAATTTAAACATGTTACCTTTGTAACGCCATCTGTTGCATTATTTTAAAACTAATTTCATGTTACCCATATAACGCCATCTGTTGCATTCTCCTAAAACTAAGTTCAGAAAATGGTTCATACATAATTTTCGTTATAGCGCCATCTGTTGTTGGGTAGCAATACTAATAAAAGGTTCTAACATGAGTATAGTTATTTTGACATGGTTTATATCTAAATCTGTCGTGCTTTTAACCGACTTCAAAAAGAGGTGTTAAATTTTACCGAAGTTCGTTAAAATGATTTTAATTTTATTATTTTACAGAGCTACTATGATAAAGGATTGTCTACATAATTTGGAAAACAAATATTCTAACTTACAAGAAATGACAATGGAAACAGACATACAGAAAGACACTATAATATCATACGCTGAATGTCTGACACAAGGAGTGAAACCCAAGAATTATACACCTTTATTAAAAAGAGGGAAATGTTGTAAGTTTTAAAAATGGACTCACAGAATGTTTTTTAATGCTCTTTCAAGCAAATGAAATTCAACCTTATTGTATTTTTTACCACAAAAATTAATTCCCTTGTTACAGCCACTTTAGAAGAAAAAATTGAACATTATCAGAAGAGGAGAAAGGTGTCTGAAAAAATTAATGACAACGCCCCTTAGTGAACCCGTATTTGTAATACTTAGGTTTATATGTCTATACTTCATTACATAGTATAAAACAAAGTCGCGTCTGTTTGTCTGTTTGTCAATTACGCAACGGATTTTGATGCGGTTTTTTGTAATAGGTAGAGTGATTCAAGAGAAAGGTTTTTATGTAAAAAAAATCCCGAAATTCCCACGGGAACGGGCACAACGCGGGTAAAACCACGGGGCGCTGCTAGTGATATTATAAAGCTGCAGAGTTTGTTTGTTTGTTTGTTTGAACGCGCTAATCTCAGAAACTACCGATCCGATTCGAATAATTAATTTTGTAATGGATAGAAACATTCAGCGGGAAGGTTATAGGCTACTTTTCATCGCGAAATTCCCACAGGAACGGGCACAACGCGGGTAAATCTGTGGGGCGCTACTAGTCTTAAATATTAGGCGTTCCAAGTATTGGAAGTAGCCTTACATGGTCAATGTTTGAATTAATTTCTGCCGCCAAAAATACCGTATGAGTAATAACAGTAGTTTACTATAAAAGTTAGGTGTATCCGTATTTATAAGTTTATAATAAATATTTCATAATTGTCAATATTTTTTTTTTATTAAACTTTCAAATAAATGTATGTTCGATCATTTGAGTATTTTTATTATTCCACAGAATAATTAATAGTTCATCTACTCCATACTAGATGGCGCTCTTAACATTGTAATTAAAACAAGTACTACAAATAGTCTACGGCCACGGGATAGTTTTTGTCATAGTTGTAATTAATACTAACTTTTTACAAGTAAACAAAGCAATTACAAGTATCATTACTCAAATATAACAAAAACCCGATAATATAATGGACAATAAATAAAACAGCGTCAATTTTGTATTGATTTTAGTACACAATTACCATTCATAACATTAATTTGGGTCAGAGCTTAGAAAAATGCACGCAAACAAATCGAATACTGAGTAAAACGTTAGGTTTGGTATCCGTAATTGTCTTATAATTATTATGGCATTGTAAGCTGGTGCATAATCCGTTGATCGCAAACCGGCTGCGGCAAAACGAACGAATATTGAAGTACATTTAACACGATAGGAGAGTACACAGTATTAGAAGGCCGCTCGCATCGGACAGTGGCGCACTCGCGAAATAACCCAATTTATTGATCATCTTTACTAAAAACTAGTAAATTTTCTTCTAAAACCTAAAATAACTGTCTTCGGTATATTTTGGCGGTGAAAACGTTAAACGAAACGCTATTGGAACTTTTCTTTCCGGAAGTGTTTATAATGCTATAAAATTAAAATGTTGGAAAGTAACGGGTGCGCCTACACAGGTTGTGTACATTATTATTCGAACGGTTAATCATTTTTGACAAGACGATGAAAATATTGTGATTGTGAGAACGTGACGTTTGATTCATGAAAGAAAAATTAAGCCTTGTTTTGTTTTTGTTAAAAAGTATTAAAAGTTATCTAAAATAGAATGTTAGTGAAACGAGTCGCTGCATTCATGTGATATATTTTGTTTGTCATGTGTATTTTATGTTGAAACTATAACAGGTAATTACTTTAAAACTTTTTTTCAAAATAAGTACATAACTTTCTTTAAATTTCTTTCTTAATTCTTCTTAAATCTTTTCGTACATATAAAAAGTAATTATTAAAATTCTCTGTAGTATAAAGTGTTAAAATTATACTGTGTTTACTAATAGATTAATAATTTAGATTAATTTACGATGGATAATAATAAAAACTTTTTTCTTTCAGATGTCAACAATGCAAAAAACTTTGAAAAAGTGACTAAAAAACCCTAATGTAATAAAAGTTAACTACATTTTGAAATGTGGCCAGTATTTTGCATTAAAATTAGGTAATTAAGATTTAGTAATAAAAGTTAAATAAACTTAGGTAAAGATATAAATAATTATGTTGACATTTTTACTAAGAGATGAATTTGAAATATTTTCTAATGGTAAGTAACCTATTTTAAATCCTTACTTTTCCGGTTTCCCTACTTTAATATTATAAATCTGAAGTCTTGTCAGTCTAATAATTTGACATTTAAACTACTGAACTGATTTTAATAAACTTAGGCATATATAAAAATTTAATAGACCTTAAAGATGAAACTAATTTTATCCCTAAATTCCTAAGGGAAATGCTAGTAAATAATAATGTTACATCATGTAATGCCTACCTATATATAATGAAAAATTACAAATACTAATTTATTTGTACTAAAATAATCTTTATTACCTATGTATGCATAGACCTTAATTTAAATTAACTTTTTCGTTTCAACAGTGTTCAAGCAATAACGGAGGATAACGGATAAAGAATACAGAATTTAATGGTTTACATGGTAAGCTATATACTATTTAATAACTATGTATGTAACTTTTTTGGAAGCCATGTAAAATTGTTAGCCCCATTTGTTTGCATTATTATTTATTTAAACGGGAACTTACGTATGACGGAGGCTACTGTTGAGAGTTCCTCACCACGTTTCGGTCACTTCCGGTGACATTCATCAGGAGGTGGGTGAAGCGAGAGTGACAGCGTCTCTCCCCATCTCTCCCATTTGTTTGCATCAATAAACCATGTTGGAGGCTTTTATGCTGTCTAAAAACCAACACCAGGTTTGGCCTCTAACCTGAACTAATTTTATTTGTCTTCTCTCTCTAATTAATGAGAGAGAGGACTTTAAACCACAGTGTTAGTCATACAGTTGTAAATCTTAGAAAAAACAACTCTGTTTAAGATCACCAACCCCGTTAGGCAAACATGGTGATTACAATATCCTCCTCACTGCACAGATATCTTCAGTGAGAGGCCTTTGTCCAGCAGTGGGACATTATAGTACTTATTTAAAGAAGGAGGTTTTATCTCAATCATTAGAAGAGCTTTGTTAATATCATATCAAATACTTTCTTAATGCCTTTAATGTGCAGTTCATAGGTTTGATTACTGGGCTGTGCCAGGGTCGGATCTAGGACTTAGGTTTAGGGGCAAAGGAAAAGGGTTAAATCAAAGCCAGAATTGGTTTTATCAAAGAAATGTATTGTTACTATTTGTGCCTACTATTTCCACTCGCAGTTTACTCATTACCGTGGGAATTTCAGGATAAAAGTAACAAAAAATTGAGAAAGAACATATCTTTTCCTACTGATGTTAGAAACATCAGTAGGAAAAGATATAAATAACTATCCCTGTGTCTAATTTTATGAAAATCAGTCCTGTTTAAGTGTGAAAGTAGCAGATAGACTTTACAGCACTTATATTTAGAACTAACAGTCCGATTCGAATAAGTAATTATTTTTGTTTTGGATAGCTGCTTTCAAGAGGGAAGACTATTTTGTATTTATTTCTACTGAAAGCCAATGGGAATGCACACAATGCGGGTACAACAGTGCGGCAGTGCTAGTAAATAATAAATGGTAGGGATGGTTGAAATATTTTTGATAATTTTTTGATCAGGACTACGGTTTCTAAGCCCCTCTGGTTTCGCCCCCTTAGCCCCTCCCCCTAGATCCGCCCCTGGCTAACGCTAGCATCTATTCCAAGTAAACGTTATTTACGGTCCGTAAAGGATGCGCTCGCTGCTGGGTGAAGGTGATCCAACATGGCGGCGACTCCACCTAGCTTTTAATTATACCTACCTATATATATATACTAGCAGCGCCCCGCGGTTTTACCCGCGTTGTGGCCGCTCCCGTGGGAATTTCGGGAACTTTTTTACATAAAAACCTTCCTCTTGAATCACTCTACCATCACAAAAAACCGCATCAAAATCCGTTGCGTAATTTTAAAGATTTAAGCATACAGACAGACAAACAGACAAACAGACACGAAACAGAGACGACTTTATTTTATACTATGTAGTGATGTATATCTACCTTCAAATAAAATAACTACTTACTTTTTACTGTTTTCAAATAAAAGTACGTAAGTTCGTGTAGGTCAGTAGCCAACGGAGTTTTTAGACCGCCTAAAGGCTACCGACATGCTTTGACGATAGAAACAACTGGGATTGACTAACTAACTAAATTAGCCTTGTTATATATTTTAATAAATCACTACATAGTATAAAATAAAGTCGTCTCTGTTTCGTGTCTGTTTGTCTGTTTGTCTGTATGCTTAAATCTTTAAAATTACGCAACGGATTTTGATGAGGTTTTTTGTAATAGGTAGAGTGATTCAAGAGGAAGGTATTTATGTAATTAAATTCCCGAAATTCCCACGGGAACGGGCACAACGCGGGTAAAACCGAAAATGAAAAATAACTTAACAAACTTCGAAATAAAAGTAAATGTGGTATACACATTTACTTTTATTTCGAAGTTTGTTATATTAAGGACTAGCCGCGCCCCGCGGTGTTACCCGCGTTGTACCCGTTCCCGCGGGAATTTCGGGATAAAATGTATCCCATGCGTTATTCTGATCTATTACCTATACTACTGTAAATCCGCCCAGCATTTCTTCGTGAAAGAGCAATAAACATACATACATCCTCACAAACTTTCGCATTCATAATATTAGTAGGACTCAATTAAACGAACTGATATTTTACCCTCTGTCTCCTGGACTATACGTTAACGTAACCGTCACTGTAACATCTGTCTATAAGTTAACTGAACTGCGCGTAACCTTGCGGGTAATTGTATCCACGACTGATGATACTCGTGCGGGCGTGACGAAACCGAATTGTCTATGGAAGGGCATAGAGATCATGATTTAGTCTAGAGTTGGGATGTGGGGTAATCTATGGTAGTCTTGTCTATGTGTTTATATATAGGTACTAATATTATAAAGACGTTAAATTTGTAAGTTTGTTTGTATGTATGTTCGAGTAAATCTCGGGAATTGCCATTCCGATTTCAATAATTCTTTTTGTACCTGATAGCCACATTCAACGGGAAGGTTATAGGCTATTTTTTTATCCCAAAATTCTTATGGGAATGGGCATAACGCGGGTAAAACCGCGGGGCGCTGCTAGTCTACTAAATTAAAAAAACAAATCTATATATGGATAAAAAAAACTAGCCTATAACCCGTTGAATGTGGCTATCCATTACAAAAAGAATTATTCAAATCGGATTGGTAGTTTCTGAGATTAGCGCGTGCAAACAAACAGACAAAGTGAGAAACTTTTCCTCAATATAATATACTAGCTGCGCCCGCGGTGTTACCCGCGTTGTACCAGTAAAGTATCTTATGTATTTTTCCAGGCTGTAATCTATTACTGTGCCAATTTTCATTCAAATCTAAACAGCAGTTTTGCGTGTAATAGTACATATTATATTCATACATTCTCTCAAACTTTCGCATAAAAAATATTAGTAAGACTAACCGCGCCCCGCGGTGGTACCCGCGTTGTACCAGTTCCCGCGGGAATTCCGGGATAAATTATATCCCAAGTGTTATTCTGATATATAACCTATATTACTGTAAAGTTTCATCCAAATCCGTCCAGTAGTTTTTTCGTGAAAGAGTAACAAACATACATCCATCCTCACAAATTTCGCATTTATAATAATAATAAGATAATCTGTTAAAAGTATTATATTGATACAAATATATATAAAATGAATGGAAGCGAACGGAGGCCTATACAAACACAAGCAACAAGTTCCTTGTTAAGTAAAAGGTATGAAGATGGTCTTAGCAAGGTCAACCGTTTCTAAACGCGTGAGGTCAATCTGAAGTAATTGTTCGAGTTATTTTGATCCGTTTTGGAAAATTGACCTCAAATACTGCGGAGTGCGGACCATACTTAAGTTGGACTTCAAACTTATGTCCATACTTTTTAGGGTTTCGTACCTGAAGGGTAAAAACGGGACCCTATTACTGCGACTTCGCTGTCTGTCCGTCCGTCTGTCACCAGGCAGTATCTCAAGAACGGTGATAGCTAGACGTTTGAAATTTTCACTGATGATGTATTTCTATTGCCGATATAACAACAAATACTAAAAATAAATAAAACAAATATTAATTCCCATACAACAAACGTGATTTTTTACCGTTTTTTAAAGTACGGTACCCTCCGTGCGCTTGTCCGACTCGCACTTGGCCGGTTTTTTTATATATATAGAGATTGTACATACCTACTGTTATTTAATTACTTGTTAATGTTCAATATTTTTGAGTTTTTTTGCGATTTTTAACGTCTCTGTGGTTAAGTAGTATGGGTATTCGTCGGCTAAGACTGGAGTCCTGGGTTCAATTCCCGGGTCGAGCGAAAACATGTTTCCTACTGTTCAAACATGGCTCGGGCTCGGGTTTGAGATCAGATGAGAACCCGCAGTAGTCAAGCGTGGTGATTACGACATCCTCCTCACTGTACTGATATCTTCAGTGAGACGAGAGGCCTTTGCCCAGCAGTGGGACATTACAGGCTAATAATTTTACTTTATTTTTGTATGTTTTTGTTGTAGGATGAAAGAGAGGGCGCTGCCCGCATAGGCGCTTCGCCAAGCACAATGGAGGTAAGCCTTTTCACCCGCTTTGTACCCGTTCCCGTGGGAATTTCGGGATAAAAAGTATCTTATGTATTTTTCCAGGCTGTAATCTATTACTGTGCCAATTTTCATTCAAATCTAAACAGCAGTATTGCGTGTAATAGTACATAATATTATATTCATACATTCTCTCAAACTTTCGCATTAAAAATATTAGTAAGACTAACCGCGCCCCGCGGTGTTACCCGCGTTGTACCCGTTCCCGCGGGAATTTCGGGATAAAATGTATCCCATGTGTTATTCTGATATATAACCTATATTACTGTAAAGTTTAATCCAAATCCTACCAGTAGTTTTTTCGTGAAAGAGTAACAAACATACATACATACTATACATATCCACCCACCCTCACAAAATTTCGGATTTATAATATTAGTAGGATGTTTTAAACGCGAGTAACACTCGCTTTGTATTGAATTCGCCAGCTAGTTGCTTGTAAACTATCTCAATATCAGTGTTTTAGAAGTAAAAATAAAAAAGACGTGTGGCACTCGGGGACTGCCGCGGTGAAGCTATTGCATAGCATTTTGTATCAACTTATGCAATTATATTTGATATATTTGATATCTCTTCTCTCTCACCCCTCCCGCCTCCTCTCTCTCACCCCTCCCGCCTCCTCTCTCTCACCCCCTCTCTCTCACCTCCTCTCTCACACCTCTCTCTCACCCCTCTCTCTCACCCCCCTCTCTCACCCCCTCTCTCACCCCCTCTCTCACCCCCCTCTCTCACCCCCTCTCTCACCCCCTCTCTTACCCCCAACGCACAATCGCACACAACGCCGTGTCGAAGACTGCCGAACTGAAACGACGTTAGACGATGCACGGCCTTCAAGCCACACTCCTTCCCGTCGGATCGGGTAAGCGTGAGGTTTTTTCGTTACGGAATTTTTGGATTTGGTCCCCGCGCTCAAGGCCCGCGATAGAAGCTATGCACGTTTCCCGAGAACTAATTCTGACGTTCACTGCAAGCAAATATGAGTACACAGTCGACATATGACATAGGTAACTAATTTTAGTTCCATGGAAATTCGTATCTGCCTACAGTGGCCTACAGCACCAAAATGGCGACACTCAAATAGGCACAAAATTATTATGACTGCAGCCAGTCCATATAGTAGAGGTCAGTGGGAGCGAGCGAGATCTTACCAAAGAGTTTTGTGTATGTAGTTTCGACGAAGTTTTCACGTATAACCCAACTCTTTTCAAAAGCCAGCCTAATATGAAAATTTTATACAACTTGTATGAGGATTTTGACATAAGGTTCGCCAGGTTAATTGGTCGCGTTTTATTGATGTTATATGAGATTTTACGATATCGATTTGGATATTATACCATCATGTTAAATTGCTTAAATTGAGTGTTTTGTTGTCTGCGCTATAACAGTAGTAATTACAGTAGTATTAATTACAGTAGTATTAATCTTGATTAATTTCCAAATCATTCATTTAATAATCATCTTTCCTCTACCGCCACTTCCGCTGTCTCTCACCCCTCCCGCCTCCTCTCTCTCTCCCCTCCCGCCTCTTCTCTCCCCTGCCGCCTCTTCTCTCCCCTGCCGCCTCGTCTCTCACCCCTCTCTCACCCCTCCCTCACCCCCCTCTCTCACCCCCCTCTCTCAGCTCCTCTCTCACCCCCCTCTCTCACCCCCCTCTCTCACCCCCCTCTCTCACCCCCCTCTCTCACCCCCCTCTCTCACCCCCCTCTCTCACCCCCCTCTCTCACCCCCCTCTCTCAACCCCCTCTCTCACCCCCCTCTCTCAATCCCCTCTCTCACCCCCCTCTCTCAACCCCCTCTCTCACCCCCCTCTCTCAACCCCCTCTCTCACCCCCCTCTCTCACCCCCCTCTCTCACCCCCCTCTATCACCCCCCTCTCTCACCCCCCTCTCTCACCCCCCTCTCTCACCCCCCTCTCTCAACCCCCTCTCTCAACCCCCTCTCTCAACCCCCTCTCTCAACCCCCTCTCTCAACCCCCTCTCTCAACCCCCTCTCTCAACCCCCTCTCTCAACCCCCTCTCTCACCCCCCTCTCTCAACCCCCTCTCTCACCCCCCTCTCTCACCCCCCTCTCTCAACCCCCTCTCTCAACCCCCTCTCTCAACCCCCTCTCTCAACCCCCTCTCAGCTCCTCTCTCACCCCCCTCTCTCACCCCCCTCTCTCAACCCCCTCTCTCAACCCCCTCTCTCAACCCCCTCTCTCAACCCCCTCTCTCACCCCCCTCTCTCACCCCCCTCTCTCACCCCCCTCTCTCAACCCCCTCTCTCAACCCCCTCTCTCAACCCCCTCTCTCAGCTCCTCTCTCACCCCCCTCTCTCAACCCCCTCTCTCACCCCCCTCTCTCAACCCCCTCTCTCAACCCCCTCTCTCAGCTCCTCTCTCACCCCCCTCTCTCAACCCCCTCTCTCACCCCCCTCTCTCACCCCCCTCTCTCACCCCCCTCTCTCACCCCCCTCTCAGCTCCTCTCTCAGCTCCTCTCTCACCCCCCTCTCTCACCCCCCTCTCTCAACCCCCTCTCTCAACCCCCTCTCTCAACCCCCTCTCTCAGCTCCTCTCTCACCCCCCTCTCTCACCCCCCTCTCTCAACCCCCTCTCTCAACCCCCTCTCTCAACCCCCTCTCTCAACCCCCTCTCTCAACCCCCTCTCTCACCACCCTCTCTCACCCCCCTCTCTCACCCCCCTCTCTCACCCCCCTCTCTCACCCCCCTCTCTCACCCCCTCTCTCACCACCCTCTCTCACCCCCTCTCTGACCCCCAACGCACAATCGCACACAACGCCGTGTCGAAGACTGCCGAACTGAAACGACGTTAGACGATGCACGGCCTTCAAGCCACACCTCCTTCCCGTCGGATCGGGTAAGCGTGAGGTTTTTTCGTTACGGAAATTTTGGATTTGGTCCCCGCGCTCAAGGCCCGCGATAGAAGCTATGCAATAGCTTAAAAATCCATAATAGTCTTTCATATAGCATCAAAGATGTATCAATCTTGTTTGAAAAGCAATTTAAAACGCAGAAGTATTTAAATACTAAATAATAATCTAGTATTTAAGATATCTCAGATTCTCGTCCACAGATTTAGGTCACCTGGGCGAGTCTAGACTACCGTTAGGTCTAAAACACTAACACACATTCACACTATAATAAAGCTACGGCAAAATGTATGACTCTACATGGACAGAGGGGAAATTGATAAAACTTATTGACATACAACTTCATACATTTAAGAGCTTTTAGGCTTGTATTGTATGTATACCTATTGAGCTTGTTTGCAATCTGCGAGTTGGCGAGTTTAAAAAGCGAGCGTCATACTCGCTTCATCCAGTAGTCATACAGTAATCTGGTTCCATATTAAGATATTTTTCGAAACAATTGGAGATTTTCATTCATAATTTTTGGTTTATCGATAATCAATACAATATTGTGGTAGCGCGGGCGCGTTACAATACAAAACGCCACAACACGGCTAAGAGAGCATTACTAGCTTGTAAACTCGCTCAATCTAGGTCAACCCATAACTTAGGGTGTACCAAACGTACCACAAGCACACCACATGAGCAAGCGCATATTTTGTACTGAAAATGAGTAGTACAATTTACACTACCACATGCTTTCTTTATCGATCACGTGAGTGATACTGACCACATCGCAACTACAACCCAACCACCACCCACATCGCCATTCTGTGCCTGCAGCACGTTACCACATCGCCACTACTAGCGACAACACAACCACATCGACAACTTGTCGGTATTACAACGCAATTACAAAAAAGTGCAGCTATCCACACGTGACCACATTTTGTCACTGCGATGTGGTGTGGTTGTACGCGTCGAGGCCCTAAGCGCATCGTTACAAAAAGTCGTCGTGGGTGAAGGCCCTTAATAAAAATTGTCTATAGCCAATTTCTAGAACGCCGAAATCGATTTTCCATTCCAATTACAAAATCCATAGATTACAAAATACGTTTAAGTGACAAATCAATAGATCAATTACGGCTCTATATTCAAATTATGTCGAATTAGAGTTCCTTATTTGAATTTGAATTACGAAACTGGTGTGTCATCGGCGATGCTTTCAAATGATTGGCTGGTCTAGATTAGCTTGCTTCTGATTGGTCACGTTCAAATATAGAACTATTATCCTGTGATTTTATTCGTCGATTTCTTTTTACTTTTAGAGTTAAGGGAATCTCCTTTGCTATAATGTATTTTTTACGAAATTTAAAATGCACTGATATCTTCAGTGAGATGAGAGGCCTTTGCCCAGCCGTGGGACATTACAGGCTAAGTTTACTTTACTTTTTTAAATGTGATAATATTTTGCTGTATAGGTATGGCTCATTTTCCTATCAAACTTTAGTCTTTTAAAACTCTTTGAACGCATATTGAACAGCGTGTGAGACATTATAGGGACATATACTTTACTTTATACATACTTTACTAGCTGCGCCGCGCGGTTTTACCCGCGTTGTGCCCGTTCCCGTGGATTTAAGAAAACTCGACTTATTTTGTGCTTCACATAAACCATCTACTAAATAGTCCGAACAGAGTCTAAACTAATATTTCTAATAGTTCTTCTATACTAATATTATAAAGAGGTAAAATTTGTTTGTATGTATGTTCGGTCTAATCTCAAGAATTACCAGCCCGATTTGAATAATTCTTTTTGCAATGGATAGCCACATTCAACGGGAAGGTTAAAGGCTATTTCTCATCCCGAAATTTTTACGGAAACGGGCACAACGCGGGTAAAACCGCGGGGCGCTGCTAGTGAGTTATAGAATTACAACGAAAAGTGGCATTGATTTTTGTGTAGAGAATAGATTATTGTTTATTATTTTTGTTTTGTGCAAATAGTAGTAATCAAGGTGCACGTACATAAACACTGCCGAATGGAAAGTGATGTCGGCCGTCAGTTGTGAAACGGCCGCGCCCGTGTGTCTTCCGTTAGGTGTCGTAACTTAACTACACCCATTGCGGTTTTATTTCATACTAACCGCGCCCCGCGGTGTTACCCGCGTTGTGTCTGTTCCCGCAGGAATTTCGGGATGAAATGTATCCCATGTGTTATTCTGATGTATAATCTATATTACTGTAAAGTTTCATCCAAATCCGTCAAGTAGTTTTTGCGTGAAAGAGTAACAAACATACATACATCCTCACAAACTTTCGCATTTGTAATACTAGCCGCGCCCCGCGGTATTACTCGCGTTGTGTCTGTTCCCGCGGGAATTTCGGAATAAAATGTATCCCATGTGTTATTCTGATGTATAATCTATATTACTGTAAAGTTTCATCCAAATCCGTCCAGTAGTTTTTGCGTGAAAGAGTAACAAACATACATACATCCTCACAAACTTTCGCATTTGTAATACTAGCCGCGCCCCGCGATGTTACCCGCGTTGTGTCCGTTACCGCGGGAATTTCGGGATAAAATGTATCCCATGTGTTATTCTGATGTATAACCTATATTACTGTAAAGTTTCATCCAAATCCGTCCAGTAGTTTTTGCGTGAAAGATCTCAACGTACCTATTACGACTACACTGACAATGTCAAAGCATTCTTCGCCGATTTGGATGCGTTGTGATTCTGTCGATTGTGCCTGTGTTGTTTTCGATAACTTTATACCGAACAAACAATAGTCATTTAAAAGACCCTTTGCGCAAAAATGACTGGACCGATTTTTAGCAAACATATCAAGGAAATTAGATTGCAAATAAAAATAACTGCATCGAAATCGGTAGCTACAGTGTCAACTACTATCTCTCTCTCTCTCTTTCTCTCTCTCTCTCATACACATATACTCTCTCTCCCTCACACACAAACACACATACTCTCTTTCTTCCTCTCTCTCTCACACACACACACACATACACACATACACATATACTCTCTCTTCCTCACACACAAACACACATACTTTCTTTCTTTCTCTCTCTCTCACACACAAACACACATACTCTCTTTCTTTATCTCTCTCTCTCTCACACACACACAAACACACATACTCTCTTTCTTTCTCTCTCTCTCTCACACACACACACACACACACACACACACACCCACAGATACAGTCTCTCTCGCACATACGCACGCACACACATGTAACAGCTAGTCCAATCACGAGCTCACAACTAGTAAACTCGCTATCTAATCGCCCTAAGCGGTATATGAAACATACCGTTTATTCGCAGTCGGTTAATGAGCCCGTCGATCAAGATGCGCCGTACCTATCCATTTAGTATTACGTCGAGTGTTACAGTCAATATTGTTAACAAGGCATTACTTATTGTGACTAGTTAAAATTAAATGGCTTTGTTAATAAAAAAAATAGAATATCCTTTAATACATTTAAGTAATTAGTGGATAATGTGGTTGGTTACATATTAACTAACGTAGATTATATTTAAACGATACATGTAAGATGGTTATATGTAACTGTTTTATGTCCCCAATAAAATAAAATTTCTAATATGTATATCTGTTTGTATTATTCATACTCCACTGATTAATGAAACATTCACCGAACAACCTCCATCTTGTTTACGCCATCTTGTTTACGCCAAACTGACACTGTCGGAATCGCGACGTAATTTCAGCAGAAGCCATCAAACAAACATTGATTTAAACTACTTTACTATTCATTGAAACGTACGTTAATGTCATTATTATTTGTTTGGAACTTACGTACAACGGAGGCTACTGCTGAGAGTTCCTCAACACGTTTCGGTCACGTCCGGTGACCTTTATCAGGAGGTGGGCGAAGCGACAGCGACAGCGTCTGTCCCCGCACTGTAGTAGTCTCAACAGTAGCCTCCGTCGTACGTAAGTTCCCGTTTAAACAAATAATAATTGATTTAAACTGATTCCTAATATTGACGGTAACATATAGACCGTGTGAAGACACAAGGGCGTGGTGTTAGCACACGATTCGTCCGCTCGGGGCGGGGCCATACTGGTAGCGATGAACTGGATCAACAGTTTTCTTTACTTCAAGCGAACACTACTCATTTTGAATTGAAACTCCGTTGACGGATACACTTCGATTTTATTTTACAGTTTTATCTGACGTTTCAGCCCTTTTACAGGAACCGTGGTCACAGAAGACTGAGGTGTTATGCGTCTATACAAGATTTTTTTCCTGTAAAGGGTCACACTACTCATATTGAGGTTAGGTTCCTGTAAAGAGGCCCAAACGTCAGATAAAATGTAATGTCATGTGTTATTGTTGATTGTCTGTAAAGTTTCATCCAAATCAATTCAATAGTGTTTTCGTGAAAGAGTAACAAGCATACATACAAACACACATCCTCACAAACTTTCGCATTTAAGTATAACATTAATAGGATAGATAGGCGTACATGATTTAAAAAAAAGATGGTCTCATATATGAATAAATCTATTTTAAATTCGGCTTTTTCTTCCGGGTTCAAATCGCTATATCGCTACGTATCGACCCGCGCCCTATACCCACGAGCGAGTACCACAAGTAGGGCACTACTAGCTGCGAACACACACGATCAAGTAACTGTTGCTAAATATCACTATCACTTCGTTATACTAGGTAGGTACCTTATGGATTAACTGTGGGATCATTTCGGAATGGGATCCGTTGGGAACGGCTTGTAAAGAAGTAACTATGATCGACGCTAATTGTTGCTAATATCATTACAGGCTTGAAGACGACTACTCCTGAAGAGGAAAACGGTTCAGAGATAGGGTTAGAATGAAATCTTCTTCATCATCGAGTGGATGGTCAACCTGACCAATCCTAGTGTCAGAGTTAATGAGCCGTCAAAGGCCTCTGACAGAGCTCATGTAACGACTAATATCCGTAGAACGTAACCGGGACCGACGGCTTAACGTGCCCTCCGAAGCACAGAATAATCTTACTAGAATAATAGAATGAAATAAAATCACTAAACCTTTTTCCTCTTCAAGAGCAATCGTCTTCGGCTGGAAAATTGACGACATTGGTCCACATTTTGGGACAAGTAAGAAAAAATATAGTATAGCTATTTCTGTATCAATGTATCTTCCCCCAGGCATGCGGCCCCCCTATCCAGTTGGAACCGGTCGACCTGAGCCTCAAATCAGCACAGAACACATCCAGAAGAAGTACCAGGATTCATGGTAAGCAACTTAAGGGTTCATGATGTATTTTTTTCTGATTTTTGTTAAAGCTTCGACCACCCTGGTTGTTCATGTCAGCTTCACGGTTAATTGTCTATGCTTGTCTTTACTATAATCTATTTTTTTTGGATTGGCCCAAAATGTGGTTAAATGTCGTAAATTTTCCAGCCGAAGACGATTGCTTCTGAAGAGGAAAAAGGTTTAGAGATAGGGTAAGAATGAAATAAAATCACCAAACCTTTTTCCTCTTAAGGAGCAATCGTCTTCGGCTGGAAAATTGACGACATTTAACCACATTTTGTGCCAATCCAAAAAAATAGAGTATACTTGTTGTTACTTGTCTTGCCTACCCCGACAACGCTATTTTGTAAAATTTTGTAGCATTGTCTGAGAGGTACTCTGACCAGCGGTTTATTGGTCCATTATAGGTTCCCTGGATGGATAAATTTACCAGCGAAAACATAATTTTTGTAAAAAAAAAAGTATTAGCCTGTAATGTCCCACTTGTTGGGCAAAGGCCTCTCGTCTCACTGAAGATATCAGTACAGTGAGGAGGTTTCAGGCGTAATCACCACGCTTGCCTAATGCGGGTTGGTGATCTCAAACCCGAGCCATGTTTGAAAAGTAGGAAACATGTTTTCGCTCGACCTGGGAATTGAACCCGGGACCTCAGTCTTGGCAGGCGAGTGCACATACCACTAGACCACTGAGGCGTTTATAATTGGCAAAAATATAAAGAGCTAGTAGGGCTTCGCGGTGTTACCCGCGTTGTACCTTTTCCCGCAGGAATTTCGGGATAAAATGTATCCCATGTGTTATTCTGATGTATAACCTATTTTACTGTAAAGTTTCATCCCAATCCGTTCAGTAGTTTTTGTGTGAAAGAGTAACAAACACATCCATCCATCCTTATTAAATTTCGAATTTATAATATTAGTAACCTGCAAGCGAAAAATACCCTTAATAATTGGCAAGCGATAAAATATCGATAGTACATGCAACCGGAAAAATATCACTAATAATTTAATTTTAGAGATATCTATCACTAGTAATATCACTAACAATTTGCATACAGAAATATATTTTCTTTTTGACTCTTGAAAACATTGGTTTTGTGGAGTGTTAATCGCACACATAAATAATAACTTGCACCTAATTATACGTAACTAGCAACGCCCCGCGGTTTTACCCGCGTTGTGCCCGTTCCCGTGGGAATTTCGGGATTTTTTTTACATAAAAACCTTCCTCTTGAACCACTCTACCTATTACAAAAAACCGCATCAAAATCCGTTGCGTAATTTTAAAGATTTAAGCATACAGACAAACAAACAGACAAAAGTAGCGACTTTGTTTTATACTATGTAGTGATGAAATATATTGGTTAAAATTACGACTAATTTGAAAAAACCATGCATAGGTATGAAAAATACACCTACATGAATTGAAATGACTACTTCCTCATTAGACATTCAAGTAAGTAAAACAGAAAATATATTATTTTGTACAAATATCAGCAAAATAACATGATTATAGATGAAATAAAAAATAATAATCATGCTAAAACGAATCAGTATAAAAACTCGCTCAAACGGACGAACACAAAAAGTTAAAACTGGTTTACAAAAGTTTCTCACACAAACCAACTAGATGGCGTTACTGTGCAAAAATCCTGAATCGCGCTAACGTTGTGTTCTCGGCCCGAACGACCCTCGCGCCGTACTGTAGTGAACTCATACTTACCTGGCGTAGGGGACACCGTGATCAATAAGGCGGTTCCCCCAGAGCGAGGCCTATTCATTGCACTGCGAATGGGTTGACCTCTGCGATTATCCCTAATGTGGATAACTCGGACGCGTAATTTTTGGTAGTGGGGACTGCGTACGCGCTGTCCCCCTGGAAAACATAAAAAACTTGTAAGGAAAGATTATTGTCTTTATTATTATATTATTTGCCTCTAGTTGTGAGATTGTCTGAATTCTGAATAAATGTTTTATTCTATTTTCTTTCAAATCTACTTTAATGTAACCGTTAGTTAATCTTTAATCTAACGAGAACTCAAGTACTGTGACTCAAGCAAGCGCCGTCAAAACTGATGACTTCTTCCATTGTGGAAGTATTATTTATTACTAAACCTTTTTCCTCTTCAGGAAGACTGACTCATCTATAATATAAAATGAATCGCTGAATCTGTTGCTAAGCGCATAACTTCAGAACGACTGCACCAAAATTCACCAAATTGGATGATTCTTTTTTTAATGTGTTTCTTATAGGACAAGGTTTTTATATAAGAAAAATAAGGAATAAAAATCTCAAAATTCCCACGGGAACGGGGACGCTGCGGGTGAAACCGCGGGGCACAGCTAGTATTCTCATTAAAAATATCGACCTAATTTGTCAACATTTTAACTCCTCTAAGAAAAAATAAAGTGTACAGTTAATAATACACCTACTTAACATAAAAATGGATAAACAATGCATTAATTATTTTGCAATTGCACTGTTTACAAAGTTTGCGTTAATAAAGTGTATAAATATATTTTCAATGATGAGGTTAGCCTCATCATGCTAGCACAGAATTACCCGCGGTTTCGGTCGTAATGATTATTGAATCAATGTTACTATAAGTATCATACACATAGTAAAATAAAACCCCAACTCTGTTCGAAGCTCGATGGATCGTGGATTTACATGATAGTCAGGTGTGTGATTGTCAGCGCAACTGTATCTATTTACGATAAATTGGGTTTGCACTTTGCATGGAGGTGTCTGATGGACAGATTAATAATAATCTTTGTATAATCACTACATAGTATAAAACAAAGTCGCTTTCCGCTTTCTGCTGTCTGTCTGTCCCTATGTATGCTTAGATCTTTAAAACTACGCAACGGATTCTGACGCGGTTTTTTAAATAGATAGAGTGATTCAAGAGGAAGGTTTATACGTATAAAAATTCCCGAAATTCGTCCCGACCGGGCACAACGCGGGTAAAACCGCGGGGCGCTTCTAGTAATAAATAAAGTATAAATCCGATTATTATTGAACCGACAATAATTTAATTAGGGAAATTATAAGTCTAGCCACAAAATTATTTATTGGACACGTGATTAAACTTCTAATTTTATAACTAAGCAACGGGAAAATGATATAGCCCCCAAAAATGTATGTTGCCTTCTAAATTACTAAGTCAGCCACAATTAACGAGCATCTAAATAATACTATCTTAGGCGTAGGTACTATTCGGTAGGGTAGGGTTATTATTTTTTTTTATTTAGAAGATAACTAGTGGCTAAGATAGTATTATTTAGATGCTCGTTAATTGTGGCTGACTTAGTAATTTAGAAGGCAACATACATTTTTGGGGGCGAAATATGATATTAAAAAGAAGCCTGTTTAATTAGCACCCAATTTATTATATCTGAACCCTTTGGAGCAAAACTGATTTCCAATTAACACTATAGCGTGTTATAAAATAATAAAGTTAAGCATAACTTAACTGTAATGTGTCCGACAATAGATAATAATTACTAATTAATTGTTTAATTTGAATTTAATTACTATTCACTCCGTCAAATGAAGGAAACCGTCTATTGGTGTTGTTACCAGTACAAACGCTCCAAGTTTTCATCCGATTATTAACATTTCCCGCGGGAATTTAGGGATAAAAAGTATCCTGTACGTTTCTCAGGGATGTAGAGTGTATGTGTGCCAAATTTCATTAAAATCTGTTCAGGAGTTTTTGACCCATGACAGACAGACAAAAAATTTACTGATTGCATTTTTGGCATCAGTATCGACCACCATTCATCCTCCAATATTAATTTTGAATATATATTCAATGTACAGAATTGACCTCTCTACAGTTTTATTAACTTCTTCTTCATCGAGTGGATGGTCAACCTGACCAATCCTCGTGTCAGAGTTATTGAGCCGCCAAAGGCCTCTGACATGGCTCATGTAACGACTACTATCCGTAGAAAGTAACCGGGACCGACGGCTTAACGTGCCCTCCGAAGCACGGAATCATCTTACTTTTCGGGCAATCAGGTGATTCAACCTGCAATGCCCTAACCAAACTGAGGGCAGTCTCACAAAGAGATTTAGCGAGATATTGTCCCCACCGGGAATCGAACCCAGAACCTCCGGATCGTGAGCCGAGAGCTCAAACCACAAGACCACGGAGGCTGTTATTATAGTATAGTTATTATATCCTTTCAATCGCGTGGTCATCGTAGGATTGTATAAATGTAAATATTAAGCACTTTTAATATTAACGTTATAGTTTTTATTAGCAAGTGTAGCTCAGCGACCTTCGGCCGAGTCCGGCTTCCAATTTAATAGGATCTTAACTATATTGTAATATCAAATAGGCACACTTCGTTTTTAGGGTTCCGTACCCAAAGGGTAAAAACGGGACCCTATTACTGAGACTTCGCTGTCCGTCCGTCCGTCTGTCACCAGGCTGTATCTCAAGAACGGTGATAGCTAGACAGTTGAAATTTTTACAGATGATGTATTTCTATTGCCGCTATAACAACAAACAATAAAAATAAAATAAAACAAATATTCAAGGGGGGCTACCATACAACTAACGTGATTTTTTGCCGTTTTTTAAAGTACGGAACCCTCCGTGGGCGAGTTCGAATCGCACTTGGCCGGTTTTTTTTCAAAATATAAATTAGGTATTCATACCGAAGACATCAGTACCACAGTCAGTACCGTGAGGAGGATTAGGCATAATCACCACGGCTAGGCTTGCCTAAAGCGGGTTGGTGATCTCAAACCCGGGCCATGTTTGAAAAGTAGGAACCATGTTTATATAGGTATAAATAAATTAAATTGAAATGTCCGTTTTGTCTATACTACTAGCTTCGCCCCGCGGTTTTACCCGCGTTGTGCCCGTTCCCGTGGGAATTTAAGAACAGCTCGACCGATTTTGTGCCAACTTCACATGAACCATCTACTAAATAGTCCGAACAAAGAATAAACATTTGGTTTGGATAGGTGAGCCCGTTCTTGAGTTATAAAATTACAACGAAAAGTGGCATTGATTTTTATATCTATAGATACTTATGGAAAACTTTGTATGATACAGATAAAGAAATAATGTTTTAGGTATTATTTTGAAATCGGATGAAATGTTCCGAAGATTAGCACTTACAAACAAACAAAGGAAGAAAATTCACGATAGATTATGTTATTTAAATTATCTTTTACAAAAGGCATACTACTCAATATAAGAGTTTATCTACAATAATATTATAAAGAGGAAAACTTTGTTTGTTTTGTTGTAATGAATAGGCTCAAAAACTACTGGACCGTTTTTAAAAATTCTTTCACCATTCGAAAGCTACATTAACATGGTAACATAGGCGAATTCATCGCGAAATTCCCACAGGAATGGACACAACGCGGGTAAAACCGCGGGGCGCTGCTAGTTTTTTATATTTTAGATTTGATTTTTATATTTGCATACCTATGGGTTTGTAAATAGATGTAACAAATATTTACGCAAATAAATTATGTGAATTTGAATTTGAAAATTTAGGCAACATCTACACAAATCCCTTATGGAACCTAAGTTTGAGTAATGTTTTCGAAATAATTTAGATTCTATTCTAGCCTCTAATAAGGCTATTAGTTATCACTATTAGTGTCTCCTTGCGTAACGCCCCATATACGGCACAATACATTGTTTGCAAATATGTACGCGAATACCATCTACAAATCCTACCAATTCCTACTAATATTATAAATGCGAAAGTTTGTGAGGATGGATGTACATATGTACTCGTATGTATGGATGTATAATCAATTTTTTTTGGATTGGCACAAAATGTGGACCAATATCGTCAATTTTCCAGCCGAAGACGATTGCTTCTGAAGAGGAAAAAAAGGTTTAGAAATAGGGAAAGAATGAAATAAAATCACTAAACCTTTTTCCTCTTCAGGAGCAATCGTTTTCGGGTGGAAAATTGACGACATTGGTCCACATTTTGTGCCAATCCAAAAAAAATTGAGTATAAAGATGTATGTTTGTTACTCTTTCCCGCAAAAACTATTGAATGGATTTAGTTGAAACTTTAAAGTAATATAGGTTATACATCAGAATAACACATGGGATACATTTTATTGTGAAATTCCCGCGGGAACGGGTACAACGCGGGTTACTCCGCGGGGCTAGTGCACTTATATATTAATTTCAAGGGTTTGTTATATATTTCTAATAGCTGCGCCCCGCGGTTTCACCCGCGTTGTACCCGTTCCCGTGGGAATTTCGGGAATTTTTTTACATAAAAACCTTCCTCTTGAATCACTCTACCTATTACAAAAAACCGCATCAAAATCCGTTGCGTAATTTTAAAGATTTAAGCATACAGACAGACAAACAAACAGTGTGACAGACACGAAAAAGAGACGACTTTATTTTATACTATGTAGTGATATATACTTATTTACGAGTTATTAGTTATTTACATATTATACTGGTTTCTTAAGTTTATGCGAATACTACTCATTTTGAATTGAAACTACAGAAGTCTTCTGTGAGCACGGTTCCTGTATAGGAGCCGAAACGTTAGTAAAAAATGTAAAAGTACTAATATAATAACGCCGAAATTTTTCTTGTTTTTTTTTTGTTTGAACGCGTTAAACTCAGAAACTACTCATCCGATTTTAATAAATCTTAATGTAATGGATAGCCACATTCAAGGTCAAGATAAAGGGTGTTGTTCATCCCGAAATTACCACGGGAACGGGTAAAATACAAGCAGGATTGCGAAGCCTTGTTAGTTATGAATTGAAATTTAAGTTATCTACTTTGTTATATCCCGACTTTCCCGTAGGATAACGCGAGTTAAACTACAGGAAAATGTTATATACCTTAAACTTATGTGCCCATTCAATCAATAGTAATATATCGAATCTATACGTATTATCTGGCGCGGCCAGAGGTGCGAAACCTTTGGATGATATACAATTTACATAATTATTGCAAATCTCACTAATATTATAAACTAGCAGTGCCCCGCGGTTTCACCCACAGCGCACCCGTTCCCGTAGGAAATACGGGATAAATAGTAATCCTATATCGGTCTCCTGGTTCTAAGCTAATTCCCCACCAATTTTCAGCCAAATCAGTTCAGCCGGTCTCGAGTTATAAATAGTGTAACTAACACGACTTTCTTTTATATATATAGATTCGAAAGTTTGTAAGGACGTATGTATGTTTGTTATTCTTTCACGCAAAAACTACTGAACGGATTTGGATGAAACTTTACAGTAATATATGTAGGTAACTAGCCGCGCCCCGCAGTGTTACTCGCGTTGTACCCGTTCCCGCGGCAATTTCGGGATAAAATGTATCCTATGTATTATTCTGATGTATAACCTATATTACTGTAAAGTATCAACCAAATCCGTTCAGTAGTTTTTTCGTGAAAGAGTAACATACCTACATACATACAACCTTACAAACTTTCGCATTCATAATAGTAGGATACAGTAGAATAACACACGGGATACATTTTATCCCGAAATTCCCGCAGTAATGAATACAACGCGAGTTAAAACCGCAGGGTACTATTGATAAAAAATTAAAAAACTTGATGCTCCTGGTTTTTTAATTCATTTAAAAAACACATTATGCTGCCGAATATTCAATTTTTTCCAATAGTGCACCACCCCTGATATAGACTTTCTCTCACGCTTAGTTCCTAGATTCAAATCTAGATTTTCAGGGCTCATGTCTTAACACTAGACTTGTAGTTTAACTTAACAAGAGTTTAACATATCGGTTCGTTTTAAGAGAAAGGAGTTTGAAAGTGAACCGATCGTTTCATATAAACCGGTCTATAAATTGATAGGGCTTAAAAAATAGTCTTCTTCTTATCGAGTGGATGGTCAACCTGACCAATCCTGGTGTCAGAGTTATTGAGCCGCCAAAGGCCTCTGACATGGCTCATGTAACGACTACTATCCGTAGAAAGTAACCGGGACCGACGGCTTAACGTGCCCTCCGAAGCACGGAATCATCTTACTTTTCGGGCAATCAGGTGATTCAGCCTGCAATGCCCTAACCAAACTGAGGACAGTCTCACAAAGTGATTTTTGTGAGATATCCCCACCGGGAATCGAACCCGGAACCTCCGGATCGTGAGCCGAGCGCTCAAACCACTAGGCCACGGGCTTAAAAAATAGTGGGCTATTAGGTATTGGTAGGACTTATTGCTAGCAGAGATAGAGAGAGGTATTTTTTAGATCTCAGGAAAGTTCGATGCCTCCCTGTATATTTTAAGCTAGCAGAACCCGGGGGTTTTCCCGCGTTATGCCCGTTCCCGCAGAAATTTCGGGATAAAATGTATCCCATGTGTTATTCTGATGTATAACCTATATTACTGGAAAGTTTCTTCCAAATCCGTTCAGTAGTTTTTTCGTGAAAGAGTAACAAACATACATCCTCACAAACTATCGCATTTATAATAATAGTAGGATTACTTAGTATAACAAACAAACTTACAAATTTTACCTCTTTATAATATTAGTATAGAAGTATAGATTTGTAAGTTTGTTTGTTTGTATGTTCGAGCTAATTTTATTTTATTTTATTTTATTTTACAAAAAAAACTTACGGACTAATAACATAGATAAATAGAGAAAACAAATTAAAACTCTTATTGCCTATTACAAGTTTTCACAAATTAAAAAGTAAAGAAAAAGGTTGTGAACAGCAAAGAAAAGAAGTCACACCACATACAAATAAACATCACAGAAATAAAAATGCAACAAAAAAATAATACAACGGAAAAATAAATGGGGATTATTAAATAATCTCGGGAATTGCCAGTCCGATTTGGATAATTCTTTTTGTAATGGATAACTACATCCAACGGGAAGGTTATAGGCTATTTTATCCCGAATTCCCACGGGAACGGGCCCACGCGGGGCGCCGCTAGTGTAGTATATAGTAGTACTAGCAGCGCCCCGCGGTTTTACCCGCGTTGTGCCCGTTCCCGTGGGAATTTCGGGAATTTTTATACATATAAACCTTCCTCTTGAATCACTCTACCTATTACAAAAAACCGCATCAAAATCCGTTGCGTAATTTTAAAGATTTAAGCATACAGACAGACAAACAGACAGACACGAAAAAGAGACGACTTTATTTTATACTATGTACCTAGTGATTATTAGAGTACGTTGTAATGTAATATCAGTAATATAGGACAGTTAAGTCTTAAGTGAATGTAGTATTGGCGTCGGTTCCCACGGCAATGCTTTGCCGCGCTTACTAGTGCTACCGTGTTAGGACTAGTTCAGATGTGATGGTTTTTGGATTATAACTATTAATTTGATAGTTGCGCTGAAGGGTAAATTTTTAAATAATTTTTTTTAGATGATGATGAGCGAGTTGTAAGAAGAGCGACAAGACATTTCGCTATGTTTCGCTCTTGTTAAGAATTTTCAATTTCGCTATATTTCGCTCTTTTTAATAATCTTCCCGTTGAATGTGGCTATCCATTACAAAAATAATTATACGAATCGGATTGGTAATTTCTGAAATTAGCGTGTTCAAACACTGAGCCACTGACCTATTTGAAAAGAATGTATGATTTAAAATCTGTACTTATTAATATAACTAGCAGCGCCCCGCGGTTTTACCCGCGTTGTACCCGTTCCCGTGGGAATTTCGGGAATTTTTATACATATAAACCTTCCTCTTGAATCACTCAACCTATTACAAAAAACCGCATCAAAATCCGTTGCGTAATTTTAAAGATTTAAGCATACAGACAAACAAACAGACAAAAGTAGCGACTTTGTTTTATACTATGTAGTGATGCGAAAGTTTGTGATGATGGATGTAGGTATCTTTGTTACTCTTTCACGAAAAAACTACTGATCGGATTTGGATGAAACTTTACAGTAATGTAGGTTATACATCAGAATAACATATAGGCTACAATTTATGCCGAAATTCCCGCGGGAACGGGTACAGCGCGGGTAACACCGCGGGGCACGGCGAGTTTAATATAAGAGGTCCGTTATAACGAGACCTTACTTAGTGTTGGCAGACTGTGCGTCGAGCGAAGGGCACGGTATTGTCCACTCACTGCTCCTTTCTATCGGCTCTGCTTTACATAATCGATGCCCGGTCTCTGCTCTATGCTCTATATGTCTATGGCTGTATCATAGACTAAACGGTGGCGTGAGAAAATCGACGCAGATGGGTTGTATTTTGGATGTAATTTAATTGGTAGTGATGTAAGTGCGAGGCTTTGTTTGTCTGTGGTTTGATGTATAAACTGCTGGACCGATTTTGATGTTTGATGATATGCGCCACAATTTACATTGACAAAATATATTTGTTATGTATTTGCCGTTGGTCAATTTAGATATTTGACTTAAACATTAGTTAAAAAAAGGTCAAGATTCAATGATAATGTTTTAATTTATATCAAAACAAGCTTTGTACCAGTTCCCGCGGGAATTTCGGGATAAAATCTATCCCATGTTTTATTCTGATGTAGAACTTTTCAAGTTTCATCCAAATCCGTTCAGTAGGTTTTTCGTGAAAGAGTAACATACATCCATCCTCACAAACTTTCGCATTTATAATATTAGTAGGATATATTCATTGATATAGTATTACTAGCAGCGCCCCGCGGTTTCACCCGCGTTGTACCCGTTCCCGCGGGAATTTCGGGATGAAAAATAGATGTTGTCCGATTCTCAGCTTACCCGATATGTACACAAAATTTCATGAGAATCGGTCAAGCCGTTTCGGAGGAGTACGGGAACGAACACTGTGACACGAGAATTTTATATATAAGATTTTACTAACTACCAATTATATGATACTTCCAGTGAGCGGACCGCCGACTATCAAAACCGAAGCCACTACATCACAGCATCATGTACTTGGGTAAGTATAGTTCCAAATGGCTTATCCGTATAACATATCGACATACCGACTTCCGGTTGGATACTTGTAAATATATGTCGTGTTTCACTTTGCTCTACGATAAAATTCATTACAATAGTTAAAAGTGTTAAATAGTTAAGTTTGAAGTGCATCACAAAAACTTTAAAGCACGGTGAGACTATTCCATAATACTGCTTCGCATCCATCATCACCACACCAGCTTAAAACCAGACAATTCATCGCAGAATTATCACTTGCTGCAGCCATTACTTTGAGACAATAGTGTAAACATCCGGTTCATCACAGATTTTGAAAATTTAACTGCATTTTTCACCTCAATCACCTCATTTTTCACATGAACATAAAAACAAAAACAGTTCAGCTAGACTAGAACCACTGACATTTGAAGTTGACGTCTGACATTTGACATCTGACAATTGTAAAAGCTCAAACCACAGACGACACATATTAAGATCTTTATACACGAAAATGTCTAAAGTTAATGGTAATTGCGTAGGCTGTAGAACAAAGATAGCAAGTAAAGATTGTTTGAGCTGTTCTATCTGCAATTCGAAATTCGATCTGCTATGTGCAAATGTTTCCGAGAAACGGTTTAGCTTAATGGATGTAGCTCAAAAACAGAATTGGCGCTGTCAATTATGCTTGGTCAAACTACCAAAAGGAGATAATACCAACACGCCTATTCGATCGAACAGCAGCCTAAACACGATCCCAAATGACAATAGACCACTTCCCAACCAAAATTCTTCCTCTAATGAAAATGTTACAAAACGGTCTAAGAGAACAACACCGGAAGAGTATTCTACAACCAATGACGATTTACGTTCGATCATTAGAGAAGAACTCAATTCCATGAAACAGTCTCTCATCGAAGATCTGCATTCGAAATTTAAGAATATGGTTAGACAAGAGCTCCTATCCTTAAGGAACGATCTTACTTCTCTTGAAGATGGTTTAAAATTTATCAATACAGAATACGAAAATATTAAATCTGACTTTACCAAACAGAAGGATGTAATACTTACCTTGGAGAAAGAAAACTCACATTTAAACAATACGGTCCAAGATCTTTCTTCTAGACTGCAATCTATGGAACAAATCAATAGAGCGTGCAACTTAGAACTACAGTGTGTCCCTGAACACAAAAATGAAAACCTCATTGCTACTATCTCTCAACTCTCCAGAACTATATCCTGTGAAGTTACAAAGGATGACATTCATCACTGCACTCGGGTCGCCAAAATTAATAAAGATGACACTAGGCCACGAGCTATTATAGTCAAACTTGCAACTCCACGACTTCGCGATACTCTTTTGGCCGGCGTCATCAAATTTAACAAAACCAACCCAAAGGACAAGCTCAACACCAGTCACCTGGGCATGGGCGGCACAAAACAATCCATCTACGTGGTAGAACATCTGTCTCCGGTTAATAGGAAACTTCACGCAGCAGCGCGCCAAAAAGCAAAAACCCTTGGATATAAGTTCGTCTGGACCAAACAGGGTCGTGTTTTTATGAGAAAAACTGAAACCTCCGACTTTGTGTTCGTCAAAAACCAGACCATCTTGGATAATCTCAAATAGTTTTCTTAAATTATTTTCTATATTTTTTAATTAATATTTCAATAGTTTTGTGTTAATTTCTGGAACTAATTTCGTTAAATTCAATAGTTTAAATATTTATTACCAAAATACAAGAGGATTAAGAACTAAAACGCACGAGTTTTACAGCAATTTATCTATTAACAATTACGATGTTGTCATTTTGACAGAAACTTGGCTAAATAGCAGTATTTTTGACAGTGAATTGTTTGATGATCGGTATGTTGTCTACAGAAGGGATCGCGAAAGTACTGGCTTTCACCGACACAAGGACGGAGGCGGAGTTCTAATAGCTATTAATAAAAAGTACAACTCTAGTCGTCTTTGTGAGAGTGAGAGTCTCTGCGAAGATCTTTGGGTCTCAGTTAACTTGTCTTCTAAATTATCTTTATATTTTTGTGCTGTTTACCTACCACCGCCTGTTAGACATAATATAATTAATCATTTTATGGATAAAGTTAATGCTGTCATTGATAATATGGACAATGTTTGCATAGTTGGTGATTTTAATTTAAATTGTATCAATTGGCCCGATCCCAGCTCCTATCAATTACCTAGCAATATTGGTTCTTCCACTGGCACTTTGTTATTAGACTTTCTAGCATTAAATAATTTAAAACAATTTAATCTCACACCTAACAATAGAAATAAAATCCTTGACTTAATCTTGACTTAATGAGTCTTGAGCAATAAACAAAATGTTATTGTCAAACCATCTCGTAATTCACTTGTAAGCATTGACCCGTACCATGTACCCTTAGATATTGACATAGAACATAAATCGGACTCTAATTTAATAACCAATAATTCTACTAAACGTCGTAACTTTTCAAAGGCAGATTATAATATAATTACAAAACAATTGGACGAAATTGATTGGATGTCTGAACTCACTGCTTATTCAGATATTGACGAAATGGTTGCAAAATTTTATTCTATTCTAAACCATATCATCCGCACTAACATCCCGTTTACTACAATCCGGAGCAAAAGATACCCTATTTGGTTCACTAAAGAATTGATTAATTTAAACAAAGAAAGATTAAAAACGTTACATAGATTTAAAATATACGACAATCCCCTTGATGAAATATCCTTAAAAATATTAACTAAACGTTGCAAATCACTGGCTATTCATTGTTATAATAAGTACATTGTTGACCTAGAAGAAAACATAAGTCGTAACCCTAAATATTTCTGGTCCCATCTGAAACATCAGCGAACCAACTCTAATCAATATCCAGAAAAAATGTGTTTTAAAAATAACTGGGCCTCCAACGGTACGGACATTTGTAACCTGTTTGCAAATTTCTTTAGCTCAACATTTTCTGATTTTTCTGATTTTTCTGATTCCTCACAACCTAATACAAATAGCGGCACTGAATCCACCTGTAATGACAGCTATAATAATGTTTTAAATACCATTTACCTATCAAAGAGCCAAATTTTAAACTATTTAAAAAGAATGGATCCTAATAAAGGCGCAGGACCTGATGGCATACCCTCAGTGTTTGTCGTCAAATGCGCTTCCTCTTTATGCCTTCCACTTTACATCATATATAATCACTCGATCAATTCAGGTTCTTTCCCATCTGTTTGGAAGACAGCCAAAGTAATACCCTTGCATAAAAATAATGACCGATCTGTTATTGAGAATTATAGACCAATATCCATACTTTCAGTATTTAGTAAAATTTTCGAAGCTCTTCTTTATCCTACATTGCATTTTCATACCAATAATCTATTGGCCGACAGTCAGCACGGTTTCGTGCGACGTAGGTCTTGTTGCACAAATCTAGTGGCTTATCATAATTTCCTAGTCAACGCCGTAGATGCGGGTTATCAGGTAGATGCTATTTATACAGACTTTTGCAAGGCGTTTGACAAAGTTTGCCATCGATTATTATTATTGAAACTAATAAAAATTGGAATCCACGGGAATTTATTAAGATGGTTTCAATCCTATTTGTTTCGTCGTGTGCAATATGTTGTTATGAAAGGCTATAGGTCAGATGACTACTATGCTACATCTGGAGTACCTCAGGGTTCTCATCTGGGTCCCTGGCTCTTCAATATATTTGTGAATGATATTATATCTATTATCAAAAATAGCCAAGTATTTCTATTTGCTGATGATCTCAAAATTTGTAGGATAATTAGAGAATTAATTGACCATATTTTATTACAAGAAGACTTGAAAAACATTTCCAACTGGTGTACCGAAAACAAAATGAGTCTGAATATTTCGAAATGCAATGTAATAAGTTTTTCACGCAAACATAGTTTAATAGATCCGCTATACGTTTTGAATAAAGTACCGCTTTCAAACCTAAATACAATACGCGATTTAGGAGTTATTTTTGACTCCAAGTTAACTTTCACAGAACATTTAGACAGTATCGTAGTGAAATCATTTAAAATGGTCGGCTTCATAATGCGTAATAGTAAATTACTTAAGAATCCTTCAACCAAAATTACGTTGTACAATGCTTATGTCCGAAGCCACCTAGAATACTGTAGCATAGTGTGGTCGCCGCACTACGCGGTACACCAACTAAGAATTGAACGAATACAAAAGAGATTCATACGCCACCTGACATACAGCTGCGGTTTGCTAAAAAAACTACCGTCTTATAACGACAAACTTGAGTTCTTTGGCCTTCTTAGTGTATGTGATAGAAGAAAACTCGCTGATTTATTATTTTTATTTAAAATTCTTCACGGTTACATAGATTGTCCTATACTATTGGAATCATTCAGCGTAAAAGTACCTGCCCGTATTCCTCGGCACCCAGTCAACCTATTTGCTCCACCCCTTTCCCGCACCAATCTTAAATTCAACGCTCCGATTGCCAGATTGTCTAGAGCTTACAATTCCCTCCACGAATCTGTCGATATTTTCAATGATAGCCTCGCATTGTTCAAAAGCAAAATATTGCTCACCAATTAATAAGTTATTAATAAGTTATTTACTTTTATATAAATTTATTGATTATTATAAGTACTTAATTTTTTTTTTTAATTCCTAATTAATATTATAGTTCATTTTTCATTTTTATTATTTTTTTTTTAATAAGAGTTTATATATTTTTTCTGTTTAACTTGTTTGTCATTTTAATATTCGTTAACACATGATATGGAAATTTTATCGCTTAAAGCTTGCTTATAGTTCATATTTTTAAAGTATTATATTATTTTAAGATATGCATGTTGTGGCACCTATAGAAAGTGCATCTAATTCATTAATTTAGTCGTAAGTTTTATTTTTAAGTTTGATGTATATTTCACTGGCTGTCCTTAAATAAATAAATAAATAAATAAACATATAATGGCAATCTATGATTCTCTCTTAGCGTATCTAATATACTTAATACTTATCTTATAATATTATAAAGAGGTAAATTTTTTAAGTTTGTTTGTTTGTATGTTCGAGGTAACTCGGGAATTACCAGTCCGATTTGAATAATTCTTTTTGTAATAGATAGCCACATTCAACGGGAAGGTGATAGCTATCCCGAAATTTATAACCTTCCCGTTGAATGTAGCTATCCCGAAATTCCTAAAGACAGATTTTATTTACACAATATGTATGTATGTGTACTATGTTTTTCAGGTCAAATCACCACATTTCCAAAATCAAAGTTGGACCTGATCTTCGAAATACTAGGAAATACAGACAGTAAGTACATAATATTAATAGTAACAGTATATCACTACATAGTATAAAACAAAGTCGCTTTCCGCTGTCTGTCCCTATGTATGCTTAGATCTTTAAAACTACGCAACGGATTTTGACGCGTGTTAAATAGAGAGTGATTTAAGAGGAAGGTTTATATGTATAAAATTTCTCTAAATTCCCACGGGAACGGGCTCAATGCCATACCAATAATTTTGATAGTCGCCATTTTGTAAAGAATACAGGATTTATGCTTATTGGCAAATTATTTATTTCTATCATTTTTAACATACATTACTAAGATTTAATAGATATTTGTAATATTTACAGAACCCGACCCCCGCCCCAAACGCAACTGTCTCCACAAACGCACCGACAAACGTCATTCGAGCTGTCAAAGTCATTCCTACCTGTCATGCCCTACCCGCCACACTCAGACGCGCAGTTAAAAAGTTTTCTACTCAACACAGCTTTACAAAACGCTTTGACAGGCTCGCTATGTCAACTGACACAACGCAGAGCATTCACGAAGACACCTTCAAACAAAGACAAAACCCCGAGAGAATTCACTAGGACTGACGTTAAGAATACGTTTACGAAGACAGTTTCTGATATCAAAAAGATTGACACGTTTACGAAGACTGTTTTGAAGGATGGATTTTCAAATGTTTCTAATGTCAAAGATGAGTTTACGAAGACCGTTACGGATGAAATGGTGAATAATAATAATGATGAGTTGAACAGAAAAAGGTTACACAAATGCGATGTAAATGGGTGTCACAAAGTGTACACAAAAAGCTCGCATCTTAAAGCGCATAAGAGGACGCATACAGGTACGTAAACGTTACCGTAATATTGTGTACCGTAGGTTTATAATCAAACTAGCGCCCCGCGGTGTCAACGTAGCGCGCATGGCGTAGTTTGACTAACTAATGATAGTTCATTGCGATTGTTAAGCAACGTGCAGCTCGACCCCTACTTGGATGGGTGGCCGATAGTGGCATTTCTATCTGAGCGCTACCGTGATGAGGAGGGCACGTAAAGCAGTCGGTCCCGGTTGTTCCGTTGTCCCACAGCTGGGGTCTACAATTGTCCTTCAATCGTCTTTAAAAAAAATGCATCTTGCCATTTTGCAACTTGTGCTTAAAATTAAAGTAAACTTACAATTTTATATAACACTAGCAGCGCCCCGCGGTTTTACCCGCGTTGTGCCCGTGCCCGTGAGAATATCGGGATAAAAAATAGCCTAAGTCCTTCCCGTTGAATGTAGCTATCTATTACAAAAAGAATTATTTAAATCGGACAGGTAATTCTCGAGATTAGCTCGAACATACAAACAAACAAACTTACAAATACCTCTTTATAATATTAGTATAGATACACAACATTAACATCTGAACTTAGAACCACATTGAAAATCAAAAATCATATGGATGGAAAAATGGAGATTGTAAAACTCTGCTTGTGACAAAACATTAAAAATTACAATAACTATATAACCTAGTCAAATACTTTCTACGGATAGTAGTCGTTACATGAGCCATGTCAGAGGCCTTTGGCGGCTCAATAACTCTGAGTGTGAAATTACAGTGGCAGCGGGCGGGGCGGATGAGCGGGTGACGCGTCGAGCGGAAAACGCTCATTTCAATAGATGAACACAGTAGCAACGGAGCGTTTGAGCGGTTTGGACGTTTCTCTTATGTTTCGTGTGTTATTAATATTTGCTTAAATTAAAATGTCCGATTATTTGGAAGCTAGCGCCTATATAAAGTGGGACCTTTTTTTTTCTAAAAGCAATAAATTTTATTTACCATCAGAATCTCCGCTTATTACTTGTATTTCTTCCCATAGTTTTTTAATTATTTGACGATTCGAATGATTTGAATCGCTACTATTCCACAAAGGTGGCCGAGCCAATACGGCACTTAATAAATCTTCTGTCGACAACGGCATGACGTCTTGAACAAACCGAGCGGAAAACGCAAACTGACTTGCGTCCACCCGCCCCGCCCGCGACACACGCTTCTCCCGCCGCGATACCCGCTCGCCCGCCCCGCCCGTACTTGGTGCACCTTGGTACACAAGTATGTGCTTGTCTTACACGCCAGCGGATTCCGCTACCCGCGCCGCTCCCACTGTAATTTCGCACTGACACCGGATTGGTCAGGGTGACCATTCACTCGATGAAGAAGACCTAGTCAATAGTAAAATGAAGACGCTACGACAATATGAAAACTAGCATTGCCCCTTCATTTTACCTGCGTTGTGCCCGTTCCCGTGGGAATTAAATATAGCTATCAATACAAACATAATTATTCGAATCGTACTGGTACTCGTAATTCCCGAGATTAGCCCAGAACACACAAACACAATTACAAAATGTATACTATGTATAGACTAGCTTCGCCCTACAGTTTTACCCGCGCTGTGCCCGTTCCCGAAGGAATTTGGGGATAAAAATTACTTATACTAGGAGTTTGGGGAAAAATTACCTATCCGTTGAATGTGGATATCCGTATCCATTACTAAATGAATCATAATAATTATAATTATTTTATTAGTTTCTACTTTTTAGGGCTCTGTACCCAAAGGGTAAAAACAGGACCCTATTACTGAGACTTCACTGTCCGTCCGTCTGTCACCAGGCTGTATCTCAAGAACGGTGATAGCTGACAGTTGAAATTTTCACAGATGATGTATTTCTATTCTATTGCCGCTATAACAACAAATCTATATATATAAAAATGAAACCCGTTTTCCTTGGTCGCGGCATCACGCGTGAATGGCTGGACCGATTTCCACGGTTTTGCATTCGTTGGAAAGGTCTCGGGCTCCGTGAGGTTTATAGGGAATAAAAATCAAAATTCCCACGGGAACGGGGGCGCTGCGGGTGAAACCGCGGGGCACAGCTAGTACTAAAATACAACAAATCATATTATTCAAGGGGGCTCCCATGTAACAATCGTGATTTTTTGCCGATTCCTAAAGTACGGAACTCTCCGTGCGAGTCCGACTCGCTCTTGGCCAGTTTTACTTAGTTTTTACTTATTTATTGGAATGATGTAGTCAGCGTGAACTAACTACCACCCTTTCAAAAATGAATTTTTAATCGGAGGACAACGTTAAATTGTCTTAACTACACCAACGCATAGCAACCGACCCCATTCAACGCCAGAACACAACGTTAGCGTGTGTCAGGAATTTACGGAACTAACGCCATCTAGTGGCGTGATGGGCGAAACTCAAACCAAACAAATGTTTGAGATACTCGTATGTATGTTTCCTGATTGACCGTACCCCGTTTTACCTGTGTTATACCCGTTCTCACGGGAATTTTGGGATAAGATATTTGCCTATAATGTTTGTCTTGATTTTGGTTATATAATACAAAAATAGTTATTCAAATCGGGATCGTAGTTTTAGAGATTTGCGCCTACAATGAAATTAAAGTTAAGGTTTATTATATTAGTATTCTTAGTATAGATATTTAGCTAAGGGAATATATATTTATAAATTAACTAGCTGCGCCCCGCGGGAATTTCGGGATGAAAAATAGATGTTGGCCGATTCTCAGACCTACTCAATATGCTCACAAAATTTCATGAGAATCGGTCGAGCCGTTTCGGAGGAGTACGCGAAAGAACACTGTGACACGAGAATTTTATATATAAGAAGATTAAAAATATTTTTTGTATATATGTATATATAACTAATAAGGTTGGTATATTCGATGTTTTAATTTTAAACAGACTTCAAAAAAAGGAGGAGGTTCTCATTAGAACTGTATGTTTTTTTTGTTATTATTATTAGAGAGATTTGACTTATATATGTGTATCTTTTATTATTAAATGTTAGCCGGTTCGATTCCCGGGAAGCATGTGTATTTTGTATATATTTAGCCGCAGATTGTTGTTTATAAAATAAAGGAATTTCTCTTGAAAAAATTTCCATATACAGGGTGGACATCTATCTGTACTTTAATATTAGAACTAGCAGCGCCCCGCGGTTTTACCCGCGTTGTGCCCGTTCCCGTGGGAACTTCGGGAATTTTTTTACATAAAAACCTTCCTCTTGAATCACTCTACCTATTACAAAAAACCGCATCAAAATCCGTTGCGTAATTTTAAAGATTTAAGCATACAGACAGACAAACAGTGTGACAGACACGAAAAAGAGACGACTTTATTTTATACTATGTAGTGAAGAGGTATTTGTAAGTTTGTTTGTTTGTTCGAGTTAATCTCTCCGATTCGAAAATTTATTTTTGTAATAAATAGCCACATTAGCCACATTCAGGTAACGAAGCTATTTTTCATCCCAAAATTCCCATTGAAACGGGCTCAACGCGAGTAAAACCGAGGAGCGCTGCTAGTACTTTATGAGAATAAGTATGTATATGTATAATTGGGCTTTTGAAAAAAAAAATGATTTTTTTTTCAAAAGCACATGGCTCGGGTTTGAGATCACCAACCCGCATTAGGCAAGCGTGGTGATTACGACATCCTCCTCACTGTACTGATATCTTCAGTGAGACGAGAGGCCTTTGCCCAACAAGTGGGACATTACAGGCTAATACTTTTTTTTTTTTTTATGTATTTTAAAACTTTATTATTAATAATATTGATATTTAATGCAAAAAAAAAAACTTAAAAAAAATATTTTTTCAATTAATTATAAACAATTAAAAATTGAATAAAAGTCACGTGACTATATAAACGCGCCATAATTGGTCACCGTGGTTGTGACGTGAAAATGTATAGCTATTTAACCATAAGTACGTACAGCGTTTACGGCTATTACACGTGTAACCGAATGGGGCTATACATTATGACGTCACACGCACTCGGGTTTGTTCGGGAGTTGTCCGAGTGTTTTCGGTACTGGATTCAAAAATTAATTTTTATTTTGAAATAACTTTTGAATTATTGCGAAAAAAATAAAATAAAAATAGTTTTGTTATAAAACTAATATATAATCTTTCCATTTATCACAAAAAATTTTTTTTTTCAAAAGCCTAATTGACACCCAGACGTCGCCAACAACTATGTCTTCACATATTGTCGACACCGTTCAATGGACCCCCGACACAGTAAGCGCTCTCACTGCCACTGTCGACGGATTTGTCAACTATAAATCAACGGCCAACTCGGTGTTTTCAACAACCACTTACCATTCCTTAACTAATTCCAGGTGAGAAGCCCTACTCGTGCGGGTGGGCGGGGTGCGGGTGGCGCTTCGCCCGCTCGGACGAGCTGACGCGCCACACGCGCAAGCACACCGGCCACCGGCCCTTCAGCTGCCCGCTGTGCCGCCGGGCCTTCGCGCGCTCCGACCACCTCGGGCTGCACATGAGACGACACTGAATACAACTCATGATAGGTATACCCGGATGAATTCACACACGGTTAATTACACCCAAACAAAGCTCTAAGCTTGTATTTTGGATTCTAATAAACTGATACTAATACTTCGATCAACAATACACAACTAGATATCGGGTCACGTACAAAATCAAAGCTAAGTACTGTCCGCGTGGATGACGTGTGACAACTTATTTTGTTTACTACCGAACTGAAACAAAAGTTTTAAAACAGTTCGAAGTCCAACCTAATTACAACCATGACACTTAGCAATAAAGTAGCAAATCTTATGAATAAATTAAGTGAGAATAACGCCTCACTTTTCAAATGAGGTGTTATTCACCGAGACGTATTTTTTGCGCCGACCCGACATCTAGTTGTGTATTGTTGATCGAAGTACTAATACATATAAAAAGAGTAATATCAATTGAATTTATTATGCAATGCACTGTTGACGGTACTGATAATTACGCACACAATAATTCGTGTCTAAACTCATTAGAACCACAAGTATTGCTCAGGGGTGCTTGTGAGATAAAACATCTACAGCTGGTACATATTATGTCATTTGACACTTGCAAGGATACATGACACAGGTCGTCCTTATACACAAACACCCAGACAAACCAGTGACATATTTGTTTAGATAAGTAACTTAACACATAGTAATTTAAATTATCTGATTGCATAAGTCTTCGATCAACAATACACAACTAGATATAGGGTCACGTACACAATCAAAGCTAAATACTGTCCGCGTGGATGACGTGTGACAGCTTATTTTGTTTACTACCGAACTGAAACAAAAGTTTTAAAACAGTTCGAAGTTCAACCTAATTACAACCATGACACTTAGCAATAAAGTAGCAAATCTTATGAATCAAATAAGAGCTCACTTTTCAAATGAGGCCTTATTCACCGAGACGTATTTTTTGCGCCGACCCGACATCTAGTTGTGTATTGTTGATCGAAGGCTTAAGTAGTGTAAAACTGACGTTAGTCGTGTCAAATGTATAACTGTGACATTTTATTGAAATTGCTGTCAAATAATATTATAAAGGGTTGTATTTGGTTTAAAAATGTTTGTAAAACCAAGTTATATCATTAAACAATTTAAACTCAAAATGAAGACTATGGGATGAATTAATGAAAAGATTTCATGTACTTATTAGTTGTCAAATATACTACATAATGTGTCAAACAATTGATACTTCAATACAATTTTACTATACACGAGTATCAATTGTCATACTTGTTCATCTATTTGTCCATATTGTATTAAGTAATGTGTCAAATATTTGACATTTCTAATCTGACATGTGTCAAAAATACGAGAAAATGTGTAAAAAATGCACTGACCTCTACTGGCTGCAGTCATAATAATTTTGTGCCTATATGAGTGTCGCCATTTTGGCGCTGTAGGCCACTGTAGGCAGATACGAATCTCCATGGAACTAAAATTAGTTATGACTTATGTCGACTGTGGTACCCATATTTGCTTGCAGTGAACGTCAGAATTAGTTCTCGGGACACTCGCAGGGGCGCTTCAAATTGCCACACAAAATTAGCTGTCATTTGTATGGTAACAGCCAGTCCATATAGTAGAGGTCAGTGAAAAAATGACATACTTTTAAGAGTGAAACAATTAAATCCATGGAGTGAAATCTGTATGAGTTTCATCGAAATTAGTCTAGCTTTTAGTTTAAGAATCCGCGCGGCATTATCCCTTATTTAAGGCCAGTAAATGAACATTTATAATTTAGATTTTTGTACTTGTAATTTAGATTAGCAATAGTAATTATATTAGGTTTAATTTTTGTACGACTAGATTTTTCAACTTTAAAATACATGCGGTTTTACCCGCGTTGTTAACTGACAATATTCATATAATTTTTGAAGTGAATACTTCTTTAGCGGCGTTGTGCACTTTTGTGATGGGTATAAAATGTGAAACTCGCGTCAGGTCACGTGACCTGATCGAATTCGTAACACGTCGTGACGTTCATATTCAAGTTGTCACTTCTGCCGGCTCCCGGAGTGCAACCCGTTGGTTTTTTTCATCAATCCGTCCTTTAGATGTATAATATTATCATGTAATCTATTTACAAATATCATATGATAATATATCATTATATACTATGACTAGTAGCACGCCGCTCCGTTTAACCCGCGTTGTGTCCTTTCCCGTGGGAATTCTGGTTTCAAAAATAGCCTATAACCTTCCCGTTGAATGTGGCTATCCATTACAAAAAGAATTATTCGAATCGGACTGGTAACTCCCGAGATTAGCTCGAACATACAAACAAACAATCTTGCAAATTTCCCCTTTCTATAATATTTGTATATATTATATATGTAATATGGGTGGTAAAAAAGGTGGGTGAAAATCGTAATGTATCATAAAATTTGGTCCATCTTGTATATATATTTTATAATTACCTACATCATAGTGTAGTTATGAAAAACTCACTCTTTTAATGTCAACGATTTTTATTAAAATATTTTTTTCACTTCAAGTATACATTTTATATGTGAAATCTTAATATAACAATTTATTGTGATAAATTAGGTGCTATTTTAGTGATAAATTTAAAAACAATTGCTTAAATAGTAAAGTTTCAGCCTGTAACCTTATTGCAGTCACAGGCCTCTCACTGAATATATCAGTACAGTGAGGAAGATTAGTAATCACAAGCGACATGAGAGGTCATCTCAAACACGATGCGTGTTTGAAAAATAACTGAAGTTTTAAGTACAGAGGGGTAGGGAATTAAATAAAACATATTTTTACAATTATATGCTCAAATAATTAAGAAATTTATATTTTAATGAATTGTAATATATAAATTGTCACAATTTTTATGTAAAAATCATAGTTTTTACATTGTTTTGTTTCAAATGTTTATTAGATATATTATATTTTAAGATTAATTAGTATTATTAAGCGCCAGTATTTGTAATATTAATAATTCAGTGTTTAATATTATTCATTCGCAATATTAATTAAAGTATCGTCCTGTAACACTGCAGATCGAAGTCCTCTCACTGAAGATGAAGTAACAAGCGACTTATATTTTTCATTTTCATAGGGTTGAAGACCCTATAAATATTTACAAGGCGATACAGTTTTACTTAAATACCTAATATGATCTCAAAATTATATTTATACCCAAAATAATGTCTACTTAAGTCGTACAGAAAGAAACTCAAAATATTGCTGCTAAAACAGTTTATTTTGACTTGTATGTCAAATTAATTCGAATAACAATTTGCCATATATGTCAATATGTGACAGATATTTTGCCATTTTGGAAAAAAAATTAAATGGTAACGTATAGAATTGAATCAGCCTTTGAGTAAAAAAAACACTACAAAATTTATTTTATTTTGAAATTCTGGAAAAACATTATAATGAAAAATCTTGTCAATAAGAAATATGTATATAAGTTTCTTTCTAAGACGACTTTATAACTAAACTAATTTGTGAAATGATGATCTCAAAAATGTGACAGATAAAATTCGATTTTAAAAATCTCTACTTTACTTGTTTTTTTATTAATAAGAGTTTTATGAAAATAGGTTAAGCAAGCATTTTACCGGCCAGTAGTAAATGCTAGTTTTATTTTTAATTTTGTACAGGGTGGCCATTTTAATATAATTTTTTTGAGTTTCAAATAGTTTCCTAACTTTTAAATTCTCAAAATATTATCTGTTATGTTTTTAAAATAGTAGAAATACTTTTTTGAGTATTTTTTTCAACTGATATGTTAATATTCATGACATTAATAGTGCCAGTAATAGTCATCTATTTTTTTTGTTCAATGTTTTTTTTTGTATCTCAGCCACCCTGTATAACTTTTTATTCCTATTTAGTGTTATGAATCTAGTTGGTTATGCAATACACAGATGTACCTATTTCCGTTATATACTTTATTAATAAATTTATTACATTTTTCGAAGTTGTTTTATTTACTAGCAGCGCCCCGCGGTTTTACCCGCGTTGAGGCCGTTCCCGTGGGAATTCCGAGATTAAAAATAGCCCATAACCTTCCCGTTAAATGTGGCTATTCATTACAAAATTATTATTCATATAGATTTTGTTGTTTGTTTGTTTTAATGCGCTACTCTTAAATCAGGAAGGTAAGCTATTGTCATCCCGAAATTACCACGGGAACGGGTGCAAAACCGCGGGGTATCCATATCCTATTTTATCTGCTTACTAGCCAGCTTAGCCACAGAGTTTCGTATATAAAAAAAGTACTCTGTGCCACAGAGCAAAGAATCACCACGCGCTCCTACGCTGATTCTTTGCTCTGTGGCTAGTAAGAACGTTAGTCGGTGGTGATCATGGACTTATTATTATAATAATAAGTCCATGGTGGTGATAGTAGAGGTCAGTGGTGGTGAGGAGTGGTAGTGAGCCTATTCTTTATCTATGTGGTGAGCAGATGAAATAAACCACAGACTTCTTATAAGTCTAGAGCGGACGTTAAGTCATAGATAAAAGGTAAGTCACTGAATAAATGTCATAAATAATTTAAAGTAATAAACTTAACCTGTCAGTAAATAAAAAAAATATGAAAAATCTGGAGTATTTTTAAATTAAAAAATGTAAAAAAAAGACCTTGCAATGGCGTTAGTACATTTATTGTGATTATTTTAAATATTAAAGTAGTATAAACTTGTAATGTCCCACTGCTGGGCAAAGTTCATCTCACTGAAGATATCAGTACAGTGAGGAGGATGTCATACAATGCTTGCCAAATTATTTTACTATATTTATTTTCATAGGAATTCTATGATGGTAAATGTAGACTAATTTGGTAGATTTTCCAGAGAGACCATTCCGTCTGGAAAGGTAAAAGGAGTCATTACATTCCATGCTTACCCCATCACTGGACCCTTTTCTTCAATCGAAGAAGTTAACAGCCTCCGTGGTCTTGTGGTTTGAACGCCCGGCTCACGATCCGGAGGTTCCGGGTTCGATTCCCGGTGGGGATACCTCACAAAAATATCTTTGTGAGACTGCCCTCAGTTTGGTTAGGGCATTGCAGGCTGAATCACCTGATTGCCTTCCAGATTCCCAGGTCGAGCTAAAACATGTTTCCTACTTTTCCAACATGGCTCGGGTTTGAGATCACCAACCCGCATTTGGCAAGCATGATTATGCCTAATCCTCCTCACTGTACTGATATCTTCAGTGATATGAGAGGCCTTTGCCCCGCAGTGGGACGTTACATTATTCGCAGCCTATTATAGTTGCGAACGAATACTCGCACTGAAGGCAAAGTGTGCGAGACACGCACTCAACGCGAAGTCTGTTTTTATTTTGATTACTTTGTGTGTGTAAGTAAATGTCTAATGGGGACACTAGGGGCCTTCATAATCGCTTATTCAAAGCTCTTTAGCTTACAAATGGTTTGTCCCTTTCCGACATACGCTATTTGTCAAAGAGCGAAAGAAACAAAACACTGTATAAGTTAAATATCGTTTATGAAAAGGCGGTAGGTTTCGTACTCAGCGTGTAGGTTGGCATCTCTTTATATCTATCTCAAAGTAACAAACTTTACCTGTTAATTACTATGTTTTCTCTCCAGTTGTGAAGTATGTAGACATTGCATTCAGAATGTGAATCCTTATGAGGAAGAAAACTTGTTTGGACACAGCTACTACACCAGGTGCCGGAAATGCTGTAAGTACTCAGACAAACTAGGCTTCAAACAGTGGGTTAATGTCACACGCGTTCGTTGAAAGTTCACGATTAAGTAGGCTGTTAAATATTAAAACTGTCTCAACAGCCTCCGTGGTCTTGTGGTTTGAGCGCTCGGCTCACGATCCGCAGCTTCCGGGTTCGATTCCCGGTGGGGACAATATCTCACAAAAATCTCTTTGTGAGACTGCCCTCAGTTTGGTTAGGACATTGCAGGCTGAATCACCTGATTGCCCGAAAAGTAAGACGATTCCGTGCTTTGGAAGGTACGATAAGCCGTCGGTCCCGGTTACTTTGATCACCAACTCGCAGTAGGGAAGCGTGGTGATTACGACATCCTTCTCACTGTACTGATATCTTCAGTGAGATGAGAGGCCTTTGCCGTGCTTCTATCTCCTTCTTCACATACATGTTTAAAAGAACGTAGATGTTGTTATGTGACTAGGTACTAAAAAAAGTAAGTTCGTAGTGACCAACACTGGCGTCGGAGTTGTTAGACCGCCCAAAGGCCTCCGACATAGCTTAACAACAACCGGGACCGACAATTTAACGTGTTCTTCGCGCTCAGATAGTAATGCCACTATCGGCAACCTATCCAAGAAGGGGTCGAGCTACACGTTGCTTGATAAGCGCAAGCTTACATCGCAGTCAAACTACGCCACGAGCCCTATGTGAAGACTAGGATGATGTCAGAGGGGGTGTAAAGCCCCTCACCCCATGGACCCACCCCTATCCACCTTCCCCCAGATGTGTGCAGTGAGACGGACCTGCATGACGCGGAGGTGTTCAAGGGCGTGATCTTCTGCCACAGCTGTTCGCAGCGCATCTTCCAGGGCTGTTCCACCGCCAAGAAGACTAAGGATTCACCTTCGAGGAGGAGGAGGAATAAGTAGGTTTGATGTTGGGGGGGGGGCAAGCAACTAACTTGTAAGAACGGTGATAGATACACAGTTGAAATTTTCGCAGATGATGTATTTCTATTGCCGCTATATAACAACAAATAATGTTACTACATATATTATACTCGTATGTACGTCATCTTTTAATGATAATAGTATATACAATAAGAGTAGGGGGCGTCTGAAAACCAGCGTTCTACCGAGGCCTCGGGCCAGGTAGAACATTAGCTGAGACGCCTCCCATTGCTACACAATTTTTTAGTTTAAAGATTTCCCTAATTTTTGTGGCAATAAATTTTATTTTATTATTTATTATTAAAATAAAATATCTCTAAATAAAAATCCCATACAATAAATGTGATTTGTTGCCGTTTTTTTGCTGCCACGTAAATGTACAATATCCGGGAAGACTTCCCGTGAATTTGCCAAGATATGAACATCTAAAGGAACTTTTTATTATAAAAATACATGTTTGCACGTGAGGGATTCACCTAGCATTTAGTGGCTACACACGGGAACGTGTTAAATGTGTTTTTCACGATTAAGTCCTGTCTAGAAAGTCTTCACCATTAAATCCTTGTAGATCGAGTAAGCGGCGCCGCCACGGGCGTCTGTCGGAGTCGGCGGGTGACCGCGACGGCATTCTCGAGCTGACGACCCTCGCCGCGCGCTCTAGCACCAGCTGGCGAGAAGAGGACAGGAACGGGTAGGAGCTATACATATCTATACTAATATTATAAAGCTGAAGAGTTTGTTTGTTTGTTTAAACGCGCTAATCTCAGAAACTACGGAACCGATTTGAATAATTCTTTCACTGTTAGATAGTCTATTTATCGAGGAAGGCTATAGGCTACATTTTATCCCGAAATTCCCACGGGAACGGGCACAACGCTGGTAAAACCGCGGGGCGCTGCTAGTATGTATATAAAACTAATTTGTACCCCGCGGAGTTACCCGCTTTGTACCTGTTCCCGGGGGACTTACGGGATGAAAAATAGCCTATAACCATCCCGTTGAATTTAGCTATCTATTACTGAAAGAATTACTCAAATCTGATTGGTAGTTTCTGAGATTAGGCCTAACAAACAAACATACAAATAAGAAGTACCTATGATAATATATTGTTTCGTTACTTTCAGGTCAAAATCCAGCCCCGATCATGATACGCCATTGCAAGGGGAAAAACAAATGTTGTACGAGTATAATAATGCAAGTACCACTAGCAGGAATGTTTGACATAGGATCTTAAGTATATCAATAATTCATACCTAAAGTGGTTTAGATATGAATTTTCAGTTGCAGTAAAAAGATCCATCTTTCGATCTTTTCAACCTCTGACAGCACGTCACACGCGCAAACGCCTGGCGGCCAATGTGAATAAGAACTCGCCACGTCTACCGCGCCCCCGCGCTCGCGCTTTCAACGTGAACAAGCACTAAGCTTTTCAGGGCCAACGCGTTAAGCGTGCGCACGCCGCGGTTCCGTACAAAAGTGAACCGTCGCGGGCACCCGCGGCGTGCGCACGCGGCGGGCGCCCGCGACGGGTGCACGCGACGGGCGCACGCTTAACGCAGTGTTGACCCTCAAACTTTTGTTAAAACTGAACTGGGTATTTTACTTTTTCAGAAAATTGCGTACAATTTGCAGAAAAGCAGTATCGGTAAGTTACTGTGAAACTTTCAACTTCTTCTTCTTCATCGAGTGGATGGTGAGTCATGGTGTCAGAGTTATTGAGCCGCCAAAGGCCTCTGACATGGCTCATGTAACGACTACTAGCCGTAGAAAGTAACCGGGACCGACGGCTTAACGTGCCCTCAGAAGCACGATACCGTTCAGATAGAAATGCAATATCGGCCACCCATCCAAGTAGTGGTCGAGCTGCACGTTGCTTAACAATCGAAATGAACTAACATCGCTTAGTCAAACTAAGCGACGATCGCGTGATATTGTTATTTCAGTGCGTGTTATTTCAGATATCGGCATCACAACGGATGTCACTCAACAGCTGTTAATGCAAATGACTAACGATTGCCCTACTTATGAATACCGGTAAATATTACATTACTCCGCGGTGTTACCCGCTTTGTTCCCGCGGGAAATTCGGGATAAAATGTATCCCATGTGTTATTCTGATGTATAACTTATATTACTGTAAAGTTTCATCTGAATCCATTCAGTTTTTGCGTGAAAGAGCAACAAACATACATCCATACATACATCCATCCTCACAAACTTTCGCATTTATAATATTTTAGTGAGTATAGGATAGGATAGGGTGGGATATTATAGGATTATTATCATGATTTAATTTCATTGTTTTAATGTAACTTTGCTAGCATAGATATTTATTATATTTTTTGCTATATAAAACTGATATCTTCTGTGAGATGAGAGGCCTTGGCCCTTGGGACATCACAGACTAGAACTACTACTACTATATTCTTCTTCTTCTTCATCTTCAGGATGGTCAACCTGACCAATCCTGGTGTCAGAGTTATAGAGCCGCCAAAGGCCTCTGACATGGCTCATGTAACGACTACTATCCGTAGAAAGTAACCGGGACCGACGGCTTAACGTGCCCTCCGAAGCACGGAATCGTCTTACTTTTCGGGCAATCAGGTGATTCAGCCTGCAATGCCCTAACCAAACTGAGGACAGTCTCACAATACACTACTATATTGATAAAATATCTTTTTCAGAATCACAGAACCTATGAAAACAAAACCTGTCAAGAAAAAGAAATCGCAGAAAATTTGTGTAAATATACATTTTATATTTCAGCTTACTCGCATTCTTCTGAAAAGCTAGCGAGTTTGTGCAGGTTAGTGGCTAGTTATGTGGTTTAGACCACCTTCGATATGGTCTAACAATACAAATTTAATTATTAAGGTACTAAGTATATTGCAGTGAGTATGAAGTTCAGTCGGTTTGATCCAACGGAGTCAACAATATGTGAGACATAGTTGTTGACGACGACTGGGTGTCAATTATATATTCTTACTAGCAGCGCCCCGCGGTTTTACCCGCGTTGTGCCCGTTCCCGTGGGAATTTCGGGAATTTTTTTTACATAAAAACCTTCCTCTTGAATCACTCTACCTATTACAAAAAACCGCATCAAAATCCGTTGCGTAATTTTAATGATTTAAGCATACAGACAAACAGACAAACAGACACGAAACAGAGACGACTTTATTTTATACTATGTAGTGATAAAGTATTTGTGTATGTATAATGTAGTAGTATCAGTGAGTTAGTTTCCATATTACAAGCTCAGCTTATACTTAGGGTCTAATGAACCGTGTGTAAATTTCCCCGGTTGCAATATATTATGACGTTTTGCTTTTAAGATTGATTGTCTGATAACGGTTTTAAAGATAACAGTATGAAAGGGATCATGTTGTTCGATTTTATTTAAGTCTAACGGTCAAATTGATCACCACTTTAATGGAGCAACTTCTATTGTCAAGCCCGTAGAAATTGCTCCATAAAAGTACTTCAATATCACTACATAGTATAAAATAAAGTCGTCTCTTTTTCGTGTCTGTCACACTGTTTGTCTGTCTGTATGCTTAAATCTTTAAAATTACGCAACGGATTTTGATGCGGTTTTTTGTAATAGGTAGAGTGATTCAAGAGGAAGGTTTTTATGTAAAAAAAATCCCGAAATTCCCGCGGGAACGGGCACAACGCGGGTAAAACCGCGGGGCGCTGCTAGTGTAGCATAAAGATGAAAAGCAAACTTATTTTTTGTCATTACATTGCCAGAGTGAGACGGAGAGTGATGACATGCGCGTGGCAGAGCTCGGCGTCTCCACCGAGATCGCCAGCATGGCGCTGAGAAACAAGTCCGAGATGCCCGTCATCCTCAACCCCGCCAAGTATGACTACGTCTATATCTAATCTACATCTATAACTACATCTGTATCTATATCTATATCTACATCTACATCTACATCTACATCTACATCTACATCTACATCTACATCTATATCTATATCTATATCTACATCTACATCTACATCTACATCTACATCTATATCTATATCTACATCTATATCTACATCTATGTCTTCATCTATATCTACATCTACATCTATATCTATATCTATATCTACATCTACATCTACATCTATATCTACATCTATATCTACATCTATGTCTTCATCTATATCTACATCTATATCTACATCTATATCTACATCTATATCTTCATCTTTATCTATATCAATATCTATATCTGTATCTATATCTGTATCTACATCTATTCAAATTCAATTCAAATTCAAAATGTCTTTATTACATCAGATCATTACAATCATTTATAATCTACATCTATATCTAATCTACTGGTTTCTTAAGTTTAAACGAACATTACCCATTTTGAATTGAAACTACGTTTACGGATAAACTTCGCTTTTATTTTACATAGTAGCACCCCGCGGTTTTACCCTCGTTGTACCCGTTCCCGTGGGAATTTTGGTATGAAAAATAGCCTGTAAAGTTCCCGTTGAATGTGGCTATCTATAACAAAAAGAATTATTCAAATCGGACTGATAATTCCTGAGATTACCTCGAACATACAAACAAACAAACCTCGAACATACAAACAAACAAACTTACAAATTTTACCTCTTTATACTATAGAAGTATAGATTTTAATCTGACGTTTCTGCTCCTTTACATGAACTGTGGTCACAGAAGACTTCTACATCTGTATATCAATTTTGAACTAGCCGCGCCCCGCGGTGTTACCCGCGTTGTACCCGTTACAATCGAGATAAAATGTATCCCATGTGTTATTCTGATCTTCTTCATCGAGTGGATGGCCAACCTGACCAATCCTGGTGTCAGAGTTATTGAGCCGCCAAAGGCCTCTGACATGGCTCAAGTAACGACTACTATCCGTAGAAAGTAACCGGGACCGACGGCTTAACGTGCCCTCCGAAGCACGGAATCATCTTACTTTTCGAGCAATCAGGTGATTCAGCCTGCAATGCCCTAACCAAACTGAGGAAAGTCTCACAAAGAGATTTTTGTGAGATATCCCCACCGGGAATCGAACCCGGAACCTCCGGGTCGTGAGCCAGGCGCTCAAACCACAAGACCCCGGAGGTTGTTACAAGACCACGGAGGTTGTTATTCTGATGTATAACCTATATTACTGTAAAGTTTCAACAATTCCGACCAGTAGTTTTTTCGTGAAAGAGTAACAAACATACATCCTATATTTATAGGATAGGGTAAGCGAATAACTTTCGATATTTTTGTTTCAGCCATAAGTACCACAGTGAGCATGAGATCCACCGAGACCATCAAAAAAGAGGTGAGTATTGATGTAATGATTATTTTATTTTATTGAAGTGTGGCCGAATGCAGCGCCGCTGAGCCTCAGTTCCGGTAATACTAGACAGTATTACCACAGTATAACTATCAACACACCGCCTGTAAGTCACTGCGGCACAGTCGCGACTGCCTGCGTACCAGGAGTGTACCACGGTCGAAGCGCGTAGGTATAACTCGCGTTTCGGCCGTTTATATGGAGTTAAAATACTGGATGTACTGTGGTATTACCGTGCCTCAGTTCCGCCTCAGTGACTACGAGTATACCTAACTAACAACGTAACTCAGCCTCCGTGGTATTGCGGTTTGAGTGCTCGGCTCACGATCCGGAGGTGGGGACAATATCTCACAAAAATCTCTTTGTGAGACTGCCCTCAGTTTGGTTAGGGCATTGCAGGCTGAATCACCTGATTGCCCAATGGAGCGCCTCTGAGCCTCAGTTCCGCCTCAGTGACTATACCTAACTAACAACGTGGGAAAGCATAGCTCTGAATGTACACCGTAAAACATAAGTTTTTATAGAAAAATCCGTTTGATAAATAAATAATGCAGGGAATAAATAATCCCATCAAAAAAATACTGTAAAAAACTCTAAAAAGTAATGAAATCTAGACAAAGTCGAAGTCTAAGGTTCCTAACAGCGATTCCTTTATTATTTATATAGACCTAGAGCCCGTGAACCCCAGACCTTCGTTATTTTATAAAAGCTGAAAGTTTGTCAGCGCATGCTCCCAACACAGGTAAGAACGATGGACTAATAATGAAGTTTGGGTTACCGTGGCTTTGGCAGGTAAACGGTACTAAAGGTGTGTAAAATACCGATCTCAATTCATCAAATAATAAAGTGTGATTTTTGTGACATGACATATGTCATTTGAAAGCTCTTGAAGAGTTGTACAAGTCACCCTTTGACGGTGATATCGAAATCGACGGCCAACTTGGTGTTTTCGACCATTGAAGATTGGAGTTGACCTATGCTATGGACGCTGATCCTAATGCTCAACAGTGACATGACCTATATCATTTGAAAGCTCTTGACAAGTTGTACAAGTCACCCTTTGACGGTGATATCGAAATCGACGGCCAGCTTGGTGTTTTCGACCATTGAAGATTGGAGTTGACCTATGCTATGGACGCTGATCCTAATTCTCAACAGTGACATGACCTATGTCATTTGAAAGCTCTTGACAAGTTGTACAAGTCACCCTTTGACGGTGACATCAAAATCGACGGCCAACTTGGTGTTTTCGACGACCGAAGATTGGAGTTGGCCTATGCCATGGACGCTGATCCTAATGCTCAACAGTGACATGACCTATGTCATTTGAAAGCTCTTGAGGAGTTGTACAAGTCACCCTTTGACGGTGATATCGAAATCGATGGCCAACTTGGTGTTTTCGACCATTGACCTTTAGTACCGTTTACCTGCCAAAGCCACGATAACCCAAACTTTATAATAGTCCATCGTTCTTACCTGTGTTGGGAGCATGCGCTGACAAACTTTCAGCTTTTATAAAATAACGAAGGTCTGGGGTTCACGGGCTCTTGGTCCAATAGTTAAACATAGCCGTTGACTTGTAACGTTTTGTGAATTTATTTCCTATTTATTTATAATCCTTGATTTTTATGAAAAATAATTTTTCTTTTCGGTATATCTGTATCATAATTAATCCATCCGTTCAACGCTTACTGAGTGACGGGTTCGATTCCCGCCCGGAGTCAACAATATGTGAAGTTGTTGGCGCCGACGTCTGGGTGTCAATTATATATTCTTATAAAGTATTTGTGTATGTATATGTCGTAGTATCAGTTCAGGCTCATCAGGCTTGCTTGGCGCCTAGAGCCTAACTACTAACTAGTCATCTAGGTGAGACGAACGTAGCCTTAGTTAGACTCCCAAGCTAAGAGCTTAGTTTGGGTCTAACTAACTGTGTGTGAATTTTTCCGGGTATATTTATTACTAGCCGCGCCCCGCGGTTTCACCCACGTTGTACCCGTACCCGCGGGAATTTCTGGATGAAATGTATCCCATATGTTATTCTGATGTATAACCTATATTACTGTAAAGTTTCATTCAAATCCGTTCAGTAGTTTTTACGTGAAAGAGCAACAAACATACAGCCATCCTCACAAACTTTTGCATTTATAATATTACTAGCAGCGCCCCGCGGTTTTACCCGCGTTGTACCCGTTCCCGTGGGAATTTCGGGAATTTTTATACATATAAACCTTCCTCTTGAATCACTCTACCTATTACAAAAAACCTCATCAAAATCCGTTGCGTAATTTTAAAGATTTAAGCATACAGACAAACAAACAGACAAAAGTAGCGACTTTGTTTTATACTATGTAGTGATAGTGATTAGGAAAATAGCCTATTATTTTGGTCGATTTTTAGATCAGCGAGACTCGTTCGACCGGGACCAAAGTTGGATCGACTCCCCGTACAGTTCGGAGGAATCGACTACATCGTAAGTATAGCTGACATTTTACTATTGATTGAAACGTACGTTGATGTCATTATTATTTGTTAAAACGGGAACTTACGTACGGCGGAGGCTACTGTTGAGAGTTCCTCAACACGTTTCGGTCACGTCCGGTGACCTTCATCAGGAGGTGGGTGAAGCGAGAGCGACAGCGTCTCTCCCCGCACTGTATGGCTGACAAACAAGCTATACAGGGTGTCCCATGACCATTTATACAGGGTGTCCCATTGATGCATATCAATGCACCTAAGCCCCCTGGATATCTCACGATGGGTATCTAAGGGTTTCCTACGGCTATTTACACAGGATGTCCCATGGCTAGATAACAACCTCCGTGGTCTTGTGGTTTGAGCGTTCGGCTCACGATCCGGAGGTTCCGGGTTCGATTCCCGGTGGAGACAATATCTCACAAAAATCTCTTGTGAGACTGCCCTCAGTTTGGTTAGGGCATTGCAGGCTGAATCACCTGATTGATTGATTGCCCGAAAAGTAAGACGATTCCGTGCTTCGGAGGGCACGTTAAGCCGTCGGTCCCGGTTACTTTCTACGGATAGTAGTCGTTACATGAGCCATGTCAGAGGCCTTTGGCGGCTCAATAACTCTGACACCAGGATCGGTCAGGTTGACCATCCACTCGATGAAGAAGAAGAAGAAGAATGGCTAGCTATACACGGTACCCTATATCTAGATAACTTTTTCAGCTGCATTGCTGCAGTTGCATTCTGCAGCTACTTTGTCATTAATTTGTATTTAATATTTCAGCGATTTATTCACAATCAGCCCACTGAGTTGGTTACTCCTACCTTATAAACTATGTAAGTATTAATTTGTTATTACTAGCACCATTTTAGCTATCAAATGGTTTGTCCCTTTCTGACATACGCTATTTTCCAAAGAGCAAAAGAGACAAAACACTCACTTACAGTGTTTTACTTTAAGAGCGTTTATGAATAAGGGAGTAGCTGTTTTTGTTAAATGTAGTTATTTATTTTGACAGTACAAATGAACATTTTATGTATTAACTGACTTTTTTAGACTGTAGTTCGTAGTTAGCCGTTTGGGTGTCATTCATTAATTTAGTGTAGTTCAGTGGCCAACCCTGGTGTCGGTGTCAGACCGTCTTAAGGCCTTACATGGTCTAACGATGAAGCAACCGGGACCGACTGCTTTACGTTCTTAGGTGATATTAGTTTAAAGAATAATCACTGTGACGTCCTGTGTGTACAAGAAACCCACCGTGGCCCAGACCAACTTCGGCCTTATGTTTCTGGACTGACACTTATAGCTGGAAAAAAAAGTTAATTTTTGTGCCCTCGTCACGAAGAAGAAGAAGATTAGTTGAAAAACATATGATGTGATACAAAACGCACATACACCCTTTATTTGAATCGGGCAATTGACCAATTGCCTACTTTTGACCGGTATGTCATGTGCACTCGCCTGCCTAGACTGAGGTTCCAGGTACAATGCCCGGGTCGAGCGAAAATATGTTTTCTACTCTTCAAAAGGTTTGAGATCACCAACCCGGTAGTCAAGCGTGGTGATTACTACATCCTCCTCACTGTACTGATATCTGAGGTGATATGTGAGGCCTTTGCCCAGCAGTGGGAAGTTACAGGCTTATACTTTTTTATGTGTTTTCAGTTCGGAGAGCGATAGTGCGCAGGAGTTCTATAATAAGTAGTATACTGTCAAGCAAGAGCGATAATCCGTAAGTTCTTCTTCTTCATCGAGTGGATGGTCAACCTGACCAATCCTGGTGTCAGAGTTATTGAGCCGCCAAAGGCCTCTGACATGGCTCAAGTAACGACTACTATCCGTAGAAAGTAACCGGGACCGACGGCTTAACGTGCCCTCCGCAGCACGGAATCATAAGTGATATATTGCTTCTGACATAAATAACCTTTATGTTATCAATGACCTCAAATTAGGCACAGTTTATCTCACGAACCCCCATTTTTCATTCCGAAATTCCCTCGGGAACGGGCACAACGCGGGTAAAACCGCGGGGCGCTGCTAGTTATATATATATATACCTTAAAATATTTTATTTTTTCAATTAAACTTTCTTTTGCTAAACCATTGAAACTCTCTACAATGACCCCTCAGTGTAATTTTTACACACTTTTTTAGGGCTCCGTACACAAAGGGTAAAAACGGGACCCTGTTACTGAGATTTCGCTGTCCGTCCGTCTGTCACCAGGCTGTATCTCAAGAACGGTGATAGCTAGACAGTTGACATTCTCACAGATGATGTATTTCTATTGCCGCTATAATAACAAATACTAAAAATAAAATAAAAAAAATGTACAACGGAGCTCCTATACGACTGTGATTATTTGTCGATTTTTAAATTACGGAACCCTCCGTGCACGAGTCCGACTAGCACTTGGCCGGTTTTTTTACACTTTATTTTTATTACTTTCAGCGGGTTCATGAACAAATTGAGAGATGCTTTCTATGCTGAAATTAATGACCATCATAGTAAGTACATACTCACCATCTTATCCTACTAATATTATAAATGCGAAAGTTTGTGAGCATGTATAATCTATTTTTTTTGGATTGGCACAAAATGTGGACCAATGTCGTCAATTTTCCAGCCGAAGACAATTGCTTCTGAAGAGGAAAAAGGTTTAGTGATTTTATTTCATTCTTACCTTATCTCTAAACCTTTTTCCTCTTCAGAAGCAATCGTCTTCGGCTGGAAAATTGACGACATTTAACCACATTGTGTGCCAATCTATACTAATATTATAAAGCTGAAGAGTTTGTTTTGTTTGTTTGTTTAAACGCGCTAATCTCAGAAACTACTGAACCGATTTGAATAATTCTTTCACTGTTAGATAGTCTATTTATCGAGGAAGGCTATAGGCTACATTTTATCCCGAATTTCCTACGGGAACGGGCACAACGCGGGTAAAACCGCGGGGCGCTGCTAGTCAATGATAAATAGAATAAAAGTTTGTTACCCTTTCACGCAAAAACTACTATTTGTGTATGTATATGTAGTTATATCAGTTAGCTAGATTCCATATTACTAGCTTAGAGTTTAGTTTGGATCTAATTGACCGTGTGTGAATTTGTCCGGGTATTTTATTTTATTTATTTATTTACTGTATATACATTATTTACTCTCTCTCTCTTTCCCTATCTTCCTATCCCTTTTTCTAAATGAAGGAAAGAGGAAACTTATGTTTAGTGTATATGATCCTCCGCAGTAGACTCTACTGATATCTGAGGTGAGACGAGAGGTCTTTGCCCAGCAGTGGGACATGATAGGCTAATGCTTATTTTTATTTGTTATTTTTATAGAAAGTGGTTTGAAGAAGTTGTATTCTACTATTAATAGGAAGAAGATTCGGAACAAAATGGGATGGTGAGTGGAGATGTCTCTATGAATAGGATCTACTAGCAGCGCCCCGCGGTTTTACCCGCGTTGTGCCCGTGCCTTTGAGAATTTCGGGATGAAAAGTAGCCTATAACCTTCCCGTTGAATGTCGCTATCCATTACAAAAAGAATTTTTCAAATCGGACCAGCAGTTCCTGAGATTAGCGCGTTCAAACAAACAAAATCTGCAGCCTTATAATATTAGCATAGATCAGCAGTGCCCCGCAGTTTTACCCGCGTTGTGCCCGTTCCCGTGGGAATTTCGGGCATCTTTATACATATAAACCTGTTTCTTGAATCACTCTATCTATTTAAAAAAACCGCGTCAAAATCCGTTGCGTAGTTTTAAAGATCTAAGCATACATAGGGACAGATAGCGGAAAGCGACTTTGTTTTATACTATGTAGTGATGATATTCCTTGTTTCAGGTTACATTTAGAAAATACAAAACTAAGTGATAATGCGTAAGTGATTTTGAAAAAAAGATAACGTTTTGAATTGAAACTACGTATGGCATGACATCCCAGTCTTCTGTGAGCACGGTTCCTGTAAAGCGGCCGAAACGTCAGATAAAAATGTAAAATAAAAGCTAAGTGTATCCGAAAACTTAGTTTCAATTCAAAATGTAGTATTCGCTTAAACTTTAGAAAAAAATAAAAAAATAAAATAAAATTTATTGCCACAAAAAATACAAAAATTCACAAGACTTAAAACTAAAAAATTGTGTAGCAATGGGAGGCGTCTCAGCTAATATTCTACCTGGCCGGAGGCCTCGGTAGAACGCTGGTTTTCAGACGCCCCCTACTCTCACTACTCTAGAAACCTTTAGTACATGGAATAAAGTAAAAAAAAAACATAATTGAAAGCAAACAATTTCTGATATACGTTTTTTAATTTTTATCTGTAGATGCAAACACTATCAAAGATCACACAGCTATAGATGTATGAGAAACCAAGTAATGAAGCTGGCCGGGCCTACGCGTAGCGAGTGAGTATCAGGATGTATTTTACAAGATTCCCGTAAGAATTTAGGGATAAATCTATATATACAGGGTGATTTCGGGGTCCTGATCCCAACCATTTTTTTCTGACTCAGTAAATAAATGATTGCGATGCTACCTGTATTTATTTTAATTTAAACAAAGATGATTCGTTATTTACGTATTTTTATTTGAAAATTATTATTGACTCAAAATGCGTGGTCACCTACTTTTAATATTACTTGACATAAGTTTTCTTGGGAAATAGTAGGGTGACCATGATCTCGAATTATCGCAGTTTTTTTTGCTGACTAAAATAAGTCGCTGGTGTACTGTAAGTCCTAACCTATCGTGATGCTTAGGAGAAAGTAAGTTAAATGCTTCTTTCTTGCTCCACGACCCCGTAATCACCCTGTATAAAATTCAAAGTCCTGACTGACTGACTGATAATCAACGCACAGCCTCAACCGCTACACCTAGAAACACGAAATTTGGCAGGAATGTTCTTCAAGTGACTTAAGTGCACACTAAGAAAGGATTTTAGAAAATTCCTACGGGAACGGGGGCGCTGCGGGTGAAACCACGGGGCACAGCTAGTTGTATATGTCGGAGATGGACGTATAATCAAGCTATAGAAGTTAAAGAGTAGTTTGTAAATTCAGTTGACTGATGGAATCGGTAGTGTTGTTATTCCGTGACGTGAGTTCTACCTTCGTGGTGTAGTCTGTGGTATGAAAATAGACTATGTTAAGTCTGTGGTGTTACGCACTATGACAGATGACAGTTGTTCGATAGAGGGATGTGAGCTGGTTTGGTAGTCTGTGGCAGTGAGTGAGTGAGGGAGTCTATGATAAGTAAAGATGGCGTACATTAGACGTGATGGGACGAATGGAGATGGTTGGATGGCGATTACATTGGAACGTAGATGGGAGGAAGGATGTGTTGACGACATCACGATCGTATTGCGAATCGAGTATAGGATTAGGAAAAGATTCTATGGCGTGGACAGGACGACTATGGGGAGTAGGGAGGTCGTTTAGGTTCCATCAATTAATTGAATCTAGACGTATCCTAACTGTAATCTGTAATCCATGATGACCGTGTGTAAAATACAAGCAATGTCATTGTAATGAAGTCCTGTGAGTTATTATTTCAAGATCAAGACCTAAGAATCCTAAGATATCTGATGTGACATTATAATGCTCGTGCTTATCCTGATGTGACATGTCCCCAATATCAGAAATGGGGTAAATATCGCTGTGTTCGGCCGACATCAGAAGTAGGATGATTATCGAGGTTACCCGACATCAGAAGTAGGATGATTATCGAAGGTGTCCCCGACATCAGAAGTGGGATCAAGATCGCTATTGCCCACCGTGCGTCCAACAGAGAATGATAAAGATCGCTATTGGCCACCGAGCGTCCAGCAGACAATGATCAAGATCGCTATTGCCCACCGTGCATCTAGCAGAGAATGATAAAGATCGCTATTGCCCACTGTGCTGAATATCATATCGCCATGGATTGTGTTCAAGATCAACCACGGAGCTAGGTTTATGATAAGATGAAAGAATATTGAGAGCTGCAAGCTGAGCTCGTTAGTGCATGTTATCGACGACGACGGCGACGACGACGGTGACGACGACGACGACGACGAGATTGAAATTCATGTACCTTCCCCTGGATTATGAAGCTCGTAGTGTTCGGAGATATGTCTGAATCATCATCCCGCCAAAAGCGCTACTGTCATGCGCTTTACGTAATGTTTATTTTGCAATTGGTTATAAAAGTTGGAATGTTCTGTGAGTATAGTTAGTTAGTTTTCTACTCTATTGTGGAGTTAAGAAGGTAATTATGAGCTTCCGAAAGAGTCAAGTGTAATCTTGTACGTAATGTGATATGTTCTAATATGTTTTCTTATTTTCATGTTGGTTCAATGCTGGTAATTATTGTGAGCATTGATAAACCTCGTCCAGGGAAGAACGTGGTTCTCTTCTCAATCCTGTTACCTGAGGATAATGAGGGATTGCGGTAATGATTGGCATGAATTGGCGTATTGAAGTATCTTAGTTGGGAAATATCCGGTGAGCTATTTTGTGATATTTGAGTCAGTTAACATTGAGAGTTTTGTGGTGAATCTTCGTACCACTTGATAAAGTAGAAAGCTTATTGAAAGTATTTTGGATGTTTATCCCGTTGTAAAATATGAGAGTATGAGTAAGGGTTTCTATGTGACTATGTGACTTATTGAGTTCAATGTTCGAAGTCGGCGATGGTCGTGGTCTGGATTGACCGTACTGAGGAGTGGTCTGCTGAGACCGTGTGTTGTTGAGCAATGTTATTGCTCGTCGGCTGGTTGCCGTGACTAGACGTGACTAGACAAGCTTACTGTTACTTACTCATGGCTCATATTGTAATGTGCATTTGAGATTAATAGTCTATTGAAGTTAAAGTTGAAAATGACGTGGTACCTAGTATTCATGTGTTACATAGCATTGATGATTCCCGATTGATAATAATTGTAATTAATTTTTGATTGAAATCAAGAATTTAAGAAAGAACAAGCTTCTTAATAGTCAGGTTGACCGAGCGAGTGCAAATTACTGTGGCCGCGAGGTTTAGAGGAAAACGAGTACACAATCTAATGTCATTGACTGGTATAGGAAAATGCCTGAAGGGCAAGTACCCATTGTTAGTGATTCTGAGCCTTGTGAGGATGAACTGTAGTCACTTTTGACTGTGTGGTAACTAGTTGTGCGTGTCCTCTTGAGTCAGGGATGATCACTGGGATGATCGCGGGAGTGACTGATCACAGGGATGATCAGGGTCATGGGTGATCACTGGGATGATCACAGCCAGTGACAGGGATGACTGCGTATTAGGGCTATGGGGATAGCCGGACAATGGAGACACACACACTTGACTTTTACTTTGATTTGAGATTAATTTAATTTTAATGGGTATTTGCGCCTGACGATGTTCTAGTTCTAATGTTTAGATAAGCAATGTGATCATGAATATTGAGATAGTTAAATTTGTTCATTGGAAAAGAATAATAGTTTGAGCTTTACTAAGTCTTTCGTTGAAGTAGTTAATTAGGTCAGGAGTGACCGAACGATGGTGATCGTTACACGTTGAAAGCTTTGAACTCTAAACGTACTTACGAGTACGCGCATGATAGGTTAAGACGGATGCCCGAGGGCGAAGTACCACTTGAGGTAGAAGAGACTGAATCTGGGGAGGATGGTGGGGAATCTTAGTTCGGCTGGTCAGACAATACCAGTAGCCATTTCGTAGCCGTAGTCCGTTAGAAGTCGGTATCTGCTTTGAGTAGACCGTGGATGCGCGGTAGCGGGTGGCTCTGGTGGAGGTCGGGTCTGGTAGAGACCATAGATTCCGAGGGAATCGGCATTCGTGGAATGCAAGGAAACGAACATGAGGTTCGATGGAGGGGCTTAGTGAAAAGCCACAGGCCACGAATAAGATTCCTGCCGTATGCTTAAGTATCTCTATGTTGCTTTAATGATTGTAAATAGTGGATGAAAGTGGTACTTTGCTGCTCTAGCATTTTTTTTCGGTTATTGTAATTTCTTTAAAGTGTTTTTTTTCTGTTCTGTTCTTTGTAAGTCTTTTTTTAAGTCAAAAGAAAACAATAGTTTTGCCGAGAAGTTTATTTCAATTTACCTTCTCAAAGTTGAGTTAATACTAAAGTTGGGTGTCAGGAGTAGCCGAACGGTATGTACTGTGCTATGTTTTTATTGTTACAGAATAACACACGAGGACGTGTGCTAGCAGGATGGCCGTGTCGGAGATGGACGTATAATCAAGCTATAGAAGTTAAAGAGTAGTTTGTAAATTCAGTTGACTGATGGAATCGGTAGTGTTGTTATTCCGTGACGTGAGTTCTACCTTCGTGGTGTAGTCTGTGGTATGAAAATAGACTATGTTAAGTCTGTGGTGTTACGCACTATGACAGATGACAGTTGTTCGATAGAGGGATGTGAGCTGGTTTGGTAGTCTGTGGCAGTGAGTGAGTGAGGGAGTCTATGATAAGTAAAGATGGCGTACATTAGACGTGATGGGACGAATGGAGATGGTTGGATGGCGATTACATTGGAACGTAGATGGGAGGAAGGATGTGTTGACGACATCACGATCGTATTGCGAATCGAGTATAGGATTAGGAAAAGATTCTATGGCGTGGACAGGACGACTATGGGGAGTAGGGAGGTCGTTTAGGTTCCATCAATTAATTGAATCTAGACGTATCCTAACTGTAATCTGTAATCCATGATGACCGTGTGTAAAATACAAGCAATGTCATTGTAATGAAGTCCTGTGAGTTATTATTTCAAGATCAAGACCTAAGAATCCTAAGATATCTGATGTGACATTATAATGCTCGTGCTTATCCTGATGTGACATGTCCCCAATATCAGAAATGGGGTAAATATCGCTGTGTTCGGCCGACATCAGAAGTAGGATGATTATCGAGGTTACCCGACATCAGAAGTAGGATGATTATCGAAGGTGTCCCCGACATATATATAAACTTTCCCCTTACTTTTTTCTGTTTGTTGGTGAAAGCCGCATGAAAATCCTCAGTAGTTTTTGAGATTAGACAGACAGACGCGGTTCCAATCTCTATTTTAACTATGTAAGGCTAATCCTTACATAGCCTTCATCTAATATGAAAACTTAGAACGTTTCGTGTTTTATCCGCTATGTACCCGTTCCTGTGGGAATTTTGGTATCAAAATTTGCCCAAAATCTTCCTCGTGAATGACTCTATCTACCAGTGGATCTCGCATGCAAAACCGTCGAGTTGTTTTTCAGTTAGCCCATATTTTTTATTTCAATACTTATTTTCGCCTCGGTGGTCTAGTGGTGTGCACTCGCCTGCCACGACTGAAGTTCCACGTTCAATTCCCGGGTCGAGTGACAACATGTTTCCTACTTTTCAAACATGACTCGGGTTTGAGATTACCAAACCGCATTAGGCAAGTGTGGTGATTACGACATCCTCGTCACTGCACTGATATCTGAGGTGAGATGAGAGGCCTATGCCCAGCAGTGGGACATTACAGGCTAACTAATTGATTCATTCTCTTTCAGGCTACAGTTACTTAGAAAGAAAATAGCACACTACTTCGCACCGGACTTTATGAAACGTGCTGTTACCTACAGTAAGCATTGAAACAAAATATGATTTAAGATACATAAGAACTGCATTTTTTCGAAAATCGAAAAAACAGGCCAAGTGCGAGTCGGACTCGCGCGCGGAGGGTTCCGTACTTAAAAAAGCGGCAAAAAAATCACGTTTGTTGTATGGGAGCCCCCCTTGAATATTCGTTTTATTTTATTTTTAGTATTTGTTGTTATAGCGGCAATAGAAATACATCATCTGTGAAAATTTCAACTGTCTAGCTATCACCGGTCTTGAGATACAGCCTGGTGACAGACGGACGGACGGACGGACAGCGAAGTCTCAGTAATAGGGTCTCGTTTTTACCCTTTGGGTACGGAACCCTAAAAAGCATGAAATGACAGCGAATCTAAACTATTGCACAATACATATTATTATTTCTTTAATCTTTCCTTTGATGGCTATGTTTTATAGCAAAAGTCCTTCGGCAGGAAACAATGGAGCCTGGCCCAATGCTTGACCTGTGTCATTAGAAAGCTCTTGAAGAGTTGTACAAGTCACTCTTTGATACATCTCGTTGTTCATACAGGCCAATATTTGCAGCGGAATGTTAAAAAACTGGGCAATAAAACAAAAAATGTTTTTTTTCCTTATATTTCTGCGTGGTGATTACGCCTAATTCTTCTCACTGTACTGATATCTTCAGTGAGATGAGAGGCCTTTGCCCAGCAGTGGGACATTACAGGCTAATATTTTTTTAATATATTTCAGATACAAGATTTATAGAGGTCGTATCCAGAGGCAACTCAATACAAAGCAGTCCACATAAGAAATAATTTTCATTAAATTTGACGGAATAAATTATTAAAAAATGTATTCTGTGTTTTTATCTGTTAACCCTCGACGCAAAAAGAGGGATGTTAGTTTGACGTGTCTGTCTGTGTGTGTGTCTGTCTGTCTGTCTGTGGCATCATAGCTCCCCAACGGATGCAGCGATTTCAATTTAGTTTTTTGTTCGTTTTAGGGTGCCTGTCCATTCTTCTTCTTCATCGAGTGGATGATCACCCTGACCAATCCTGGTGTCCGAGTTATTGAGCCGCCAAAGGCCTCTGACATGGCTCATGTAACGACTACTATCCGTAGAAAGTAACCGGGACCGACGGCTTAACGTGCCCTCCGAAGCACGGAATCGTCTTACTTTTCGGGCTATCGAGTGATTTAATAATCTTTAAGTACTTAACTAAGTATGTATTATGTAATTATTAAGTATGTATTTTTCATCCCGAAATTCCCACGGGAACGGGTACAACGCGGGTAAAAGCGGGGCATGGCTAGTGATAAAATAAGGACATTTAAAGCTAGGATAGCTAGTAAGATAAACTAAAAACTAAAGAGTAACTAGGAAAATAAATAAAAAAATACTTTATTCACAAGTAGGTAACTTATAAAATGATTTTTATTACATTTAGCTTAGTTTTTATAACACATCTAACTTACAGTAGGTATAATTTTACAAATTAAAACACTTTATAATCTTAATACTATTATTTCCTTTGGAAAACCTGTGGAGGCAATAAGCTGGTTACCCTTAAGTTAAGTTTACATTATCAGTTTTAAAAACCGACCTTATCTTATTTCTACTAATATTATAAACTAGCAGCGCCCCGCGGTGTTACCCGCGTTGCACCCGTTCCCGCGGGATTTCAGTAAAAATGTATCCCATGTGTTATTCTGATGTATAACCTATATTACTGTATAGTTTCATCCAAATCCGTTCAGTAGTTTTTACGTGAAAGAGCAACAAACACATCCATTCATACATCCATCCTCACAAACTTTGGCATTTATAATATTAGTAGGAAGTAGGATTTAGGATGTATGTTTGTTTGTTACTCTTTCACGAAAAAACTACTGGACGTATTTGGTTGAAACTTTACAGTAATATAGGTTATACATCAGAATAACACATGGGATACATTTTGTTCTGAAATTCTGGCGGGAATGGGAGCACTGCGGTTGAAACCGCGGGGCACAGCTAGTTTTTAATAAACATAATTGTTAAATTTATTTATGAAATTATTTTGATGCATTGCACACCTTTTTAAATTCTTTTAAAAAGAAATATGGTTGACCAGCTTAGCGAGTTGGTTTGAATGCGCTAATCTCAGGAACTGCTGTTCCAATTTAAAAAAATATTATTATAATGGATAGCCACATTCAACGGCAAGATTAAAGGGTACTTTTCATCCCGAAATTCCCACGGGAACGGGTACAACGCGGGTAAAACCGCGGAGCGCTGTAAAGGTCAGTACTCACATACGGTATTACTCGATAGTTTTACTCGAAGTCGAGTAAAAATCAACGTGTGGACCGCAAAACTCACAGCTCGAAGGCTCGCACCGAGCCGGCTCGATGGAATTAAATGAAAGTAATTTCCTTCGAACCTACTCGAAGCGAGCCGTCAATCTTGACTCGAACGTGTGTACGTGACTGCGAGTGGCGCGAGGCGAGCGTCAGTCTGGTATTGTTTATCGTGATTGAAACACGTGTTTTTAGAGACATCCTTTGTTGCACAGACATCCTTTGGCTCGAACGGTTCGGTGAATACTGAACGGCGCGCCTCACTCGATAGATCAATGCTCAATGTGTGGACGAAAGCCCATGCCATGAGTTTTACTCGACAGTTTAGCTCGATCGAGTAATACCGTATGTGAGTACTGACCTTTAGTTATCAATAAAATTGTCCTAAGTGTACAGTCGCGGTCAGAACTCATCCGTCTCCTCGTCCGACTCCTCGTTCTTGTTCCGCCGACAGCTCGCGAAATAGCCTTTTCTCCACAACAGTACTATTATCAGTACTAATGGAAATGTCACGAATATACCTGCAAGAAGGGGTGGGATTGTTTAACGAGGGAAGATCTAGGATGTTAGTTAAGGTGTAATTATAGGCCGATTTACATCAGGCGACCGAAAGCTCATTCTATCGCCACGCTATACAATTATTATAATGTAAACAGATTTAGAGCATTCTTCCGTTGTTCTATTGCGTTGTTGGAATCCAAGAATGCTTGCTCGCTTGATGTAAACGGTACTAGGGCGTGCGAGCAGTCGCTTAGAGCGTTCTTGCGTGTTCTGACGTGCTCGCTCCCAGGAGCGGTCTCTTCAAAGCGTTCTAGTATATATTGGTCACTTCAAAATTGATTGTTTGTAAAATGCTTGCATCAAAAGTACTCATGCTTACCTATCATGATCCCCAAAATAATAGCCAGGTCAGGCATCGACCCGTCCTGTATAGTCTCGCTCGGAGAACACGGCAGTTCCTTGGACGAGTTCCGGAGCTGAGCGAACGACAGGCCACGAAGCTCGGGCGGTTTTTTACAGCTGGAAGTGAAGCAAGTTAAATGATAATACTATACATAATTATATTATATCCTATACTATAAATGCGTAAGTTTGTGAGGAAGTATGTAGTATGTATGTTTGTTTGTTATTCTTTCATTTTAGTATAAAGTCGTTGGATATTAGTTTCTTTTCTTTCTCTCTTCTCTGTCTCAGACACACACACACACACACACACACACACACACACACACACACACACACACACACACACAAATACATTAGTTTCTTTGATCTGTATATCTTCTGTCTCTCTCTCACACACACGCATACGCCCACACATACGCACAAACACATATACGCGTGTGCTGGAACCAAACGTCACTCACATCATATTGACAGCCACGGCGTCGTCGAGCAAGGGCACCAGCACGTCCACCGCCCAGCGGTTGGCGCAGTCGCACTCGAAGGGGTTGTTGGTGAAGTCGCCGGCCGCCAGCTTGTCCCAGCGGTGCAGGTAGCCCGAAGACAGGTGGGAGAGGTTGTTGTTGTTCATGTACAGCTGGGGAAGAGCGTGAAAATGGCTTAGTGTAGCGCCACATCTGCGGAACGTACGGCGCCGAACCTTCCGCTCTATGACACATCAGTCGAAATTACGCCGCGTACTGATGTGTCATGGATAACTTGAAATACACTACGAGCGTATTTAGCGGAAGGTTCGGCGCCGTACGTTCCGCAGATGTGGCCCTACACTTAGACAAGGAAAAAACTGGCAGTGAAAGTTTGTGATGTATGTTTGTTACTCGTTTACGAAATACTACTGGACGGATTTGGAACATTAATATAGGTCATCATCAGAATAAACATGGGATAAATTTTATCCCGTAATTCCTGTGGGAACGGGTACAACGCGGGTGAAAGCGCGCTGCTAGTAATATAATTGAGAATTAGGCATAATTTAAATAATATTTTTAATGTAAACTTTAAGTATCTAGCATTACTATAGGCTTTTTAAGTTATTTTATTTTTTTATTACAATTACAATTCACAATATCCGATTAGAGAAAATCAATCCTGGATGTATCTGACGATCAATCCTATGGGTATAATATGTGATCGTGATGATCGTGATGACGAGACGATCATACGAGTAACGATCTCCAGCGATAGTCAAGGGTCCTTTAGTTAAATCCACTGTGGAATATGTGATCGTGACGATCATACGAGTAACGATCACCAGCGATATTCCAGGGTCCTTTAGATACTCTACCTCAGTGACCACCGGCCAAGTTTCCACCTCGTGATCATCAATAGAGACCAGGAAGTCAGGGTCCACCGTGGTGAGCCGCGGGTTGTAGCACAAGTGGAGGGTGACCAGGTTAGTGAGACCCCCCAGCGCGGAGGCAGCGATGGACTCCAGCTTGCTGTTCCGGCAGAGCGAGAGCTCTTGAAGAGCACTCAGCTTTTTTAGGGCACTGTACGAGAGTAATAGAAATTAGTCATTTGTACGCGTTCTACATTTTAGTGAGTTATTATCGACTCCAGTGGTATGTGCACTCGCCTGCCAAGACTGAGGTCCCGGGTTCGATTCCCGGGTCGACCGAAAACATGTTTCCTACTTTTCAAACATGGGTCGGGTTTGAGATCACTAACCCGCTGTAGGCAAGCGTGGTGATTCTAATCCTCCTCACTGTACTGATATCTGAGGTGAGATGAGAGGCCTTTGCCCAGCAGTGGGACATTACAGGCTAACCGCCGCATTCATACGATATTTAACTTAAACAGTGTTTTAAAGTGTTTTGTCTCTTTCGCTCTTTGGAAAATAGCCTATGCCGGAAAGGGACAAACCATGTTCGATAGCTAAAGTGCTGTTAACAAGCCCTAATATTTTACTTTACTTACTTTTATTGTTTTTACTAGCAGCGCCCCGCGGTTTTACCCGCGTTGTGCCCGTTCCCGTGGGAATTTCGGGATTTTTTTTACATAAAAACCTTCCTCTTGAATCACTCTACCTATTACAAAAAATCGCATCAAAATCCGTTGCGTAATTTTAAAGATTTAAGCATACAGACAAACAAACAGACAAAAATAGCGACTTTGTTTTATACTATGTAGTGAAGAACACAAAATTATAGAAGCATCTTATAAAACTAATAATAACTTGCTCAGCTTGTGCAGCTTGCATTCCACAAACCCAACTCACTTGTCACTCTCAAGCTTCTGAATGGGGTTCTTTCCGAAGTTCAGGAACTGCAGCTTGGTGATCTCCCCCAGCGCGTCAGGTACCGCGGTGAACCGGTTGTCGCTCAGGTCCAGGCGGCGCAGGTGTCTCTGACGCCGGAACATGCCTTCCGGGAGGGCTTCCAGCTCGCAGCCAGACATGTAGAGCTCCTGAACCAATCAGGTTTTACTTTATAAAAGAGTATTCAGAAAATAAAAAGTAAAGGTAGTCTCACAGCTGGGTAAAGGCCTCTCATCTCACTGAAGATATCAGTACAGTGAGGATAAGTATAATCACCACGCTTGCCTAATGCATGTTTGAAAGGAGGACTCTCTTGGATCGAACCCGCAACCCCCGACACAGTCAGCGCACTCACTGCCACTGTGCCAAGGGGCTTGGCAAAAAAAGATAAAACTATAAAACTCACCCTCAAATTAATCAGATCCGATAGAGCCGCCATAGTAACCTGGTCGAGGTACGCCAGGGGGTTTCCACTCAGATCCAACACCTTCAGCGGCGACATGAAGATGAACAGGTCCTGAGGCAGAGAGTGCACGTCGTTGTGGGCCAGGCTCAGGAACCGGATCCGGTCGTAGGAGAGGATGCCTTGGCTGTCTGTCAGCACACCCTGGAAAAGGAGAAGGTGGAATTTTAAAGTGAAAAGGGTCAATTTATACTGGCGCAGAGTCGAAGCGCATCGAAGCGTCTATCCAAAACTGAACATAACAAATTCAAGCTTAACTCCACAGCGTAACGCACACATTACTTCTGAGATTTTAAAAACGATTCGCGTATTCTTCGGAATTTGCGCTTCTTCGCGCGAACAACGGTGATTGGTGCGCGCGCATTCTCGCGTATCCATGCGACCACTAGCGAACCTACGCGACACGCGTCATCAGTGGGAAATTGCCCATTACTCCACGAAAAGATGCGCCTTGCCAGTTCCCGTGGGAATTTCGGGATGAAAAATAGCCACATTCAATGGGTAATGAATGGGGGCAAATTTTTTTATTTTTTTTAAACTTGAGAGGTGTCAAGGGACACCCTGTTGGAACGAAGTTCAATGCGAAATAGAAAGACGAAACGAAAATATCTGTCTGTCTCTCTCTAACGCCGTGCGCATGTTTCTCTGTCTGTCTCTCTCTGACGTAAAAAATGACGTTACCATTTTTTCCGTCTAGCCCCCTTTCGCAACGCGCGATGGAACTTCGTTCCAAAACACTTACCATAAAGATCCTCCGGCTGATCGCTGACGTGGACAGCTTGTTCCTGCTCAGATCCAGGCTGACCAGCTCCTTTAAGTAGGTGAAGCTCGCGTCATCTATCTTCTCTATGGAACAGCCGGAGAAGTTCAGGGTTTGGACCGGAAGAGATGATATCCTGGAGATCACGCCCAGGGGGTTGTTGCTGAAGTCTATGGTTAGAGGGCTGCTGTCTTTGATACCTGAAAAATAGGGGTTGATTAAAGAATTGGAAATATATGAAAGAATTAATTTAGCTTAGTTAAATGCTAAAAGAAATATTGACTTACTAGCCGCACCCCACGGCGTAACCCGCGTTGCACCCGTTCCCGCGGGAATTTCAGGATAAAATGTATCCCATGTGTTATTCTGATGTATAAGCTGTATTAGATACTGTAGACTTTCATCCAAATACGTCCAGTAGTTTTTTCGTGAAAAAGTAACAAACATGTACATCCATACATCCATACATCCATCCATACATCCATCCATACATCCATCCATACATCCATCCATACATCCATCCATACATCCATCCATACATCCATACATCCATACATCCATCCATACATCCATCCATACATCCATCCATACATCCATCCATCCATACATCCATACATCCATCCATACATCCATCCATACATCCATCCATACATCCATCCATCCATACATCCATCCATACATCCATCCATACATCCATCCATCCATACATCCATTCATACATCCATCCATACATTCATCCATACATACATCCATTCATACATCCATCCATACATCCATCCTCACAAACTTTCGCATTATAATATTAGTAGGTATAATACTCCGTTGAATCGAACCCGCAACCCCCGACACAGTGAGCGTTCTCACTGCCACTGTGACAACGAGCTTGTCAAGTAGAGGAATAGGAAACACGTTGTTACTTACCCTCCCAGTCCATGAGCTCAAAGGGTTGTTTTATGTCCCGCCCCGTGCAGTTGACGGTGGTGCCAGTGCAGTTGCATGTGGAACATATCACCTCCGAGGGGGTGTCTGCCAACTCGGCGTTAGATGCTTCTGGAAATAACATATATTATTATCTACTTCTTCATCAAGTGGATGGTGAACCTGACCAATCCTCTGGTGTCATAGTTATTGAGCAGCCAAAGGCCTCTGACATGGCTCATGTAACGACTACTATCGGTAGAAAGTAACCGGGACCGACGGCTTAACGTGCCCTCCGAAGCACGGAATCATCTTACTTTTCGGGCAATCAGGTGATTCAGCCTGCAATGCCCTAACCAAACTGAGGGCAGTCTCACAAAGAGATATTGTGTCCCCACCGGGGATCGAACCCGGAACCTCCGGATCGTGAGCCGAGTGCTCAAACCACAAGACCACGGAGGCTGTTATACATATATTATTATTATAATGTTTCTCCTTAGAGTCACGGGACAAGCCCGGTCTTTTTAAGAGGCCTGTGGATACAGACGCTTGTTGCTGTCGCTCGCCTCTATCGCGGCACTCCCCAAGCGTGTATGTCCACCTTCAAACTCGTGTGTCAACAAGGTTTTCACAGACGCCGGAACAGTGTTTAGTGAACAGATACTATACAATAATGTGTACGCAGTGAACATTCGCCACTCCAGCCAGTTATCCCGTGTCCACGAGCGGTGTAATTCGCTTGAACCGTCGGGTACGTATTTTTTAGTAAAATACGTTAAATTATCTAACGCGATACAGACCCGTTTCATTTAGTATAATAAGTACAAACCGTGTGAGTTTAAAAAGTATGTGAACAGATACTACTTCATCCTATCCTACTATGTAATAATATATGCGAAAGTTTGTGAGGATGCATGTACATGTATGTAATGTATGTTTGTTACTCTTTCAAGAAAAAACTACGGGACGGATTTGGATGAAACTTTACAGTAATATAGGTTATACATCAGAATAGCACGTGGGGTACGTTTTATGCCGAAATTCCCGCGGGAACGGGTACAACGCGGGTAACATCGACGCGGCTGGTAGGTTATATAAATAGGAATATTTAACATACCCGCATTCTCCTGACTCCAAGACAATCCGAATAGTAATAGAAACACAATGAAATATAATGAGATACACTTATTAATCACCATGTTTAATATTTCACTTAAGATCCGTGTGAAATATGAAGTAATACCTACTGAATGTTACCTTAGAGATACATTCGAATGTTATAGATAAATATTGTATACTGAGTTTTTTGGAGATTTCTCAAAGAATAGTTATGAACGTAGATGGTGTAACCGTTACGTTCAAATAACTACGTTACACTGCCCAAAAACTGTTGATGCTAAAACTGTGGTTACTACGATCACTCCCGATTTTTCCGCCATTTTATATGGCAAAACAATTTGCCGGGTAAGCTCGTAAATCTCTATCACTATCACTACATATTAAAAACAAAGTCCTGTTCGCGATAAAGTCAAATACTACAGCTTGGATTCTGACGCGGTTTTTTTAAAAAGATAGGGTGATTCAAGAGGAAGGTTTATATGTATAAAAATTCCCGAAATTCCTACTGGCATAACGCAGGTAAAACCGCGGGGCGCTGCTAGTTACTATATAAAATTCTCGACGCCTTTACCTTAGATTATAGAAAGTACTAGATGTAGCATTCAAATGTATTTACAAGCTACACGCTGTGTCCAAAAACAGAACAAAGTCCCTCGCGTAGTGTTGTTAGCTCTCGCATTATTTGCCCATTTTTGGGGTAAATTTTGGGAGTTTCGAAGGTAATATGATAATAGAATAAAAATTGTCCTTTTCTTTATAACTATGTACCTACCTGATTATCTCAAGAAATAGATAGGTATATTAAATAAAACACGGTGTTAAGGTGGATGTTTGCACACTTTTATCGGGTGATGGAAAAATTATATATTTTTATTTTATTTTAAAGTATTCGGAAAACTTACAGCTAGGTACAAGAGTTACATAAAAAAAGAATAATAACTTAGGGCCAATTACAATTTTTCACTATCTAAGATGGCTAATATAGAAACATAATTTTATACCCGCTCCCCCTCTCCCTTTCTACCTCACACGCACACCAAAAATTTGTTTAGAAATCCTATAGACTAACATACTTACTATTTAATAGGATTGTTAGGTTAGGTACATAGGAGCCGCACTTACGCTTTATACTTTCTTTTTTCAAGTTGGTTATTTTTTATTATATTACTTATTAATATTCTACAACGAATTAAAGCCCTCAAAAGGTAATAAAAAGAAGGGTAAATCAAAACTCTTATATTGGCAACACTAGCATAGATTGACGCATCACTCTCTATGACAATTGAAATCTGAGAAAATAATTAAATATTTAAATAAGACGATACCTAAATGCGATACTTACACGTGAAATGTGATCCCATCCTGTTTCTTTTTCAGACCCACTGCATTTTTACAGGTAGGAATGACACAAGACGGCATAGTTTCGTGAAATTGGTCACGGGTAAAACACGTTAGCGCGTTCCGACGGTCACAAAGTGACTGATCGGTTGCGCATCAAACTACACTATTTAAGGCTAGTTTGAGTAGCTACAGTATTATGCGCGCTCACGGGTTCTGGTTATTCTGTATTCTGAGGCCTTTACCTTTCAAACAAATACTATATAAGACCGCTATTTTATATTCATACTAGCCGCACCCCGCGGTTTCACCCACGTTGTACCCGTTCCCGCGGGAATTTCGGGATAAAATGTATCCCATGTGTTATTCTGATGTATAACCTATATTACTGTAAAGTTTCATCCAAATCCGTCCAGTAGTTTTTATGTGAAAGAGAAACAAACGTACATCCATCCTCACAAACTTTCGCATTTATAATATTAGTACTTCGATCAACAATACACAACTAGATATCGGGTCACGTACAAAATCAAAGCTAAATACTGTCCGCGTGGATGACGTGTGACAGCTTATTTTGTTCAATACCGAACTGAAACAAAAGTTTCAAACAGTTCGAAGTTCAATCTAATTACAACCATGACACCTAGCAATAAAGTAGCAAATCTTATGAATTAAATAAGTGAGAATAACGCCTCACTTTTAAAATGAGGCCTTATTCACCGAGACGTATTTTTTGCGCCGACCTGACATTTAGTTGTGTATTGTTGATCGAAGTATTAGTAGGATCTGTGTCCATTCTGTACATTTAAACTCTTTATTTTATCAAGAAGATTATCTTGAGATAACAACGCCCTTAAATTTAGTTAAAAATATGTAATCTTTATCACTATTGAATAAGGTCGAAGATGATTTAGTTTTCCGTCTTTTATCAACGATATAGAAGTGACCGGATTTCATTGATATAAACGTAGGTAGTTTAAATCCGGTACTAGTGCGTAAATAGAAATAGTTTTTCAGTGACTGAATGGTCTCGCACGAGTTTCGTGGAATTAATAAGACTTTTTCTGAGAAAATATTAATTAGGCATAGCATACGATATCAGTCGATATCGGAATAGGCATAGCATTATTGTGATACGTCATAATAAATATCTATCTAATATAAAATTCTCGTGTCACGTTGTGCATAATTGAACTCCTCTGAAACGGCTCGACCGATTCTCATGAAATTTTGAGAAAGTCTGAGAATCGGACAGCATCTTTTTTCATCCCGAAATTCCCGCGGGAACGGGTACAACGCGGGTGAAACCGCGGGGCGCAGCTAGTAATATTATAAAGAGATACATTTTGTCAGTTAGTTTGTTTGTATGTTTGAGCTAATGTCTGAATTCTGAATGATTCTTTTATAATAGCCACATTCAACGGCAAGGTTATTTTTCATCCCGAAATTCCCACGGGAACGGGCACAACACGCGTAAAACGCGGGGTATAAAATAAGGTAGATAATTATACTTCTGCTTTTACTTACCAATTTATGATTTGTTTGTGCTAGAGGGGTGTGTTGATCCAGTTTACTTTCGCCTACCAGTTAACGTTAAAACAAAAAATGAAGAAAAGAAAATAGATAATCGTGACTTTCCACTGGCAGTCCCACAAAGCATAGAATCACCGCCGCGCCGGTAAGAGCGCGAAGTGATTTTTTGCTCTGTGGGCAGTCCGAATAACTTTAACAGCATTCATTAAAGTTCCATTAAAGTTCATTATAGTAGTTTATGCAACGTCATATAAAGAAGGGTATTAAAACACGAGTGTGAGTTTATGAAACGAGCGCAGCGAGTTTCATAATAGTAACGAGTGTTTTAATACCCGTGTTATATGCAGTTGCATACACTACTTTATCTTCACTATTTAATGCAATTAATCAAACAAAATTTTAAAAACAAAACACATTGCGAAACATTAAATTCACGCGTAGGTACGTGTATTGTCACAGTGAACTTGCCGCCATTAAAATCTAACCAATGAGAGCGCAGCTGCGCGTAGGGCCAATCAGGAGCGAGCGAGATCTTACCAAAGAGTTTTGTGTATGTAGTTTCGACGAAGTTTTCACGTATAACCCAACTATTTTCAAAAGCCAGCCTAATATCAAAATTTTATACAACTAGTATGAGGATTTTGACATAAGGCTCGCCAGGTTAATTGGTCGCGTTATAATGATGTTATAATGTTAAATTATAATGATATTATAACATCATGTGCAATTGCTTAAATTGAGTGTTTTAGTTGTCTGCGCTATAACAGTAGTAATTATAAGTCAAGTATTGGAAACATAAGTAGAATGTTACAACATTAGTGTAGATAAAAGTAATAAAACCATTCATTAAAGTAATAAAACTACGTTTCAACAGCGTAAAAATCGTGGGAAGGATTTAGGTGTAATTCACCACGCTTGTCTAATGCGGGCTGGTGATCTCAAACCCCAGCCATGTTTGAAAAGTAGGAACCAATACTAATATTATAAAGCTGAAGAGTTTGTTTTGTTTGTTTGTTTGTTTGTTTGTTTGTTTAAACGCGCTAATCTCAGAAACTACTGAACCGATTTGAATAATTCTTTCACTGTTAGATAGTCTATTTATCGAGGAAGGCTATAGGCTACATTTTATCCGAAATTCCCACGGGAACGGGCACAACGCGGGTAAAACCGCGGGGCGCTGCTAGTGTTAAATATATGTTACTGTAAATTACTTTATTCATAAAGCTACCTCTAAAAAGGAGCCATCTTCATTGTTTTATCTAACTAGTGACAGAACTATCTCTACGAATAAAAATAAATAAATATATTTATTTGTATAATTTTTATAATCAAATAAAAACAAAAGCTACCAATAAAATATTTAATATAAAACAAACTTATGCACTATAATACAATTGAATCTTAAGAATAAAAACATAATACAATTTATTAACATAAATTAATTTGTTCAAACATATTTATATAAACTGATCGTCGTGTGGCGCCCTCTTGTAGAAGGCGCGAGAGACATCTTGCGGGGGGCGGAGGCCTATGAAGGCGAAGTACCCTTTACGCCACATCAACATGAGGCCTAGGATTATTGGAACTGCCAGAAGTACTCCTGGGAAACAAAAATAATAATAGTTTATCTACTACCCACTAGATGGCGCTTACTCAGTAGCGTAATGTAGTTTTGTAGTTCCGGAGGACACGTTAAGCAGTCGGTCCCCGTTGTTTTAATCGGTAGACGATGTCGGAGGCCTTTAAGCGGTCTAAAAACTTCGACACCAGGGTTAACCACTAACCTATCGAAACTAATAATTAAATAAAGTGTAATTTTTATTCGACTCAAATGTATATTTACACGAAAAGTTTTGCCTAGGAAATTTTATTTAATACAACTGAAATTAAGTATGAATAATTATATTTATTGATATGTATTTCGAAGAAAGTGTGTGTCGTTTTTTTATGTCAAAGGCATAATAAAAAGTTAATTAACATTGAAATGTACTAATAAATTTTGTATAAGTTCCTAAAAATATTGATGGAAAAAATAAAATAATAGTTAGATTTTTGTCCAGTAAATGGCACTTAAGGCTAAAAATAAACTCATTTTAGTAACTATGAATTACATTGATTTAAATAAAATTAATATTACTGCCATCTTGAAATCACATCTGTCAAACAACTTAGTTCTATCTACTCCTCGCTAGATGGCGCTAAACTAAATCTGCTCTAACTTACCAATAAGAGTACCGAGGAGTATGGAGCCATCCTTTTCGGGGTGATGGCCGTATTTGTCCAAGCATCTCATCTTTCTGTGATGAGTATGCAGTTGGTACAGGTTGTAACCTCGCATCTCGTCTGGTTGATGACAACTAGAACGAAATAAATAATGATTTTTTTATTAGATATTGATTCTTTTCGAAGTGAAATTTTAACTTATACACTAACAGCACCCCGCGGTTTTACCCGCGTTGTGCCCGATCCCGTTCCGGGATAGAAAATTACCTTCCCAGTTAATGTAGCTATTTATTAAAAAAGTATTACTCGAAGCGGACTGGTAATTCTTGCGATTAGCATACAATAAATTTACTATGGGCCTATTGTAAGCGTTTATTAATAGCACTTCAGCTATCAAATGGTTTGTCACTTTCCGACATACGCTATTTGCCAAAGAGCGAAAGAGACAAAACACTGTTTAAGTTAAATATCGTTCGTGAATAAGCCGGATTATCCGTACTATATCTCTCTTAAAATTCTAACAAACTCACAAAGTTACAGACTGCTAAACTCGATGGTGTTTTTTATCAAAGCACTAGCTGTGCCCCGCGGTTTCACCCGCAGCGCCCCCGTTCCCGTGGGAATTTTGAGATTTTTATTCCTTATTTTTCTTATATAAAAACCTTGTCCTGACAATAAGGAACACATTAAAAAAGAATCATCCAATTTGGTGCAGTCGTTCTGAAGTTATGCGCTTACCAACAGATTCAGCGATTCATTTTTATATTACTCGTATAGATTGCTACTCACACCATGAGACTGGCGTTGGCGCCTGTCGCCTGCACGGTGGGCACGAGCACGTCCACCATCCACTGCGTGGAGCACTCGCACACGAACGGGTTGTCCGCCAGGTCGGCGGCGCGCACCAGGTCCCAGCGGGACAGCAGGCGCGAGTCGATCTCCGACAGGTTGTTGGATTGGAGGTACAGCTGGAGAGGTTAGCAGTTGTAGGTGTTGATTTAAACAAACAAATTACAGCCTCCGTGGTCTTGTGGTTTGAGCGCTCGGCTCACGATCTGGAGGTACCGGGTTCGATTCCCGGTGGGGACAATATCTCACAAAAACCTCTTTGTGAGACTTGGTTAGGGCATTGCAGGCTGAATCACCTGATTGCTCGAAAAGTAAGATGGGTTCGTGCTTCGAAGGGCACGTTAAGCCGTCGGTCCCGGTTACTTTCTACGGATAGTAGTCGTTACATCAGCCATGTCAGAGACCTTTGGCGGCTTAATAACTCTGACACCAGGATTGTTCAGGTTGACCATCCACTCGATGAATGAAGAACAAATAATCAGAAAAAAAATCATTTTCATTGACAATGTTCCAAATCACAATTTAACGGTGAATAGAAAATAACTAATAATCTACACTTACGTTTTTAATAAGCGGCCAGTCGAAGTTCTCTCCGATATCGTCAGCCCGAGCCAACGCCCTGGGGTCGATGTAGGCCAGCCGGGGGTTGTAGCTCATGTGGAGACTCTCGAGCCCCTCCAGGCCCGCCAGCGCGCCCGCGCCCACGGACCGCAGCGAGCCCATGTTGCACATGTGCAACTCCTTCAACTTGCGGAGGCGAGGGAAGCCTCTGGACCGACAAGCGAAGTGTATCAAACATCAAGTTTGGGAAAGAATATATCGAATCTTATGGGAATAAGTATGGGGTGAACACTGAAAACCAGCGATCTACTGAGGCCTCGTTAGCTGAGACGCCTCCCATTGCAACACTATTTTTTAGCTTTAAGTAAAACGTGAATGTATTGGAACGAAGTGCCTTATCGCGCGTTGCGAAAGGGGGCTAGACGGAAAAAAGGTAACGACACTTTTTAGGCCAGAGAGGGACTGACAGAGAAACATGCGCACGCCGTTAGAGAGAGACAGACAGAGAAACTTACTGTCTGTCTCTCTCTCTCTCTCTCTCTCTCTCTCTCTCTCTTACAGAAAGCAAGCTAGATATTTGGTTTGCCACTTTCCGACATGCGCTTTTTTCCGAAGAGCAAAAGAGACAAAACACTCACTAACAGTGTTTTAGTTACAGAGCGTTTATAATAAGGCGGTTAATGTTTTATTCACGATTAAGTCCCGTCTAGATGAGTGTTTACAATGTGTTCACATCGTGATAGTTTAAATAGTGTATGAGGTGGGTGAAGCCGCAAGGCATAGCAGCATCACAGAACAGCACAATACAATTAAAATTAAACATCTGAATTGAGAACCTCCTCCATCAAACTGGTGGAAAATAAGCGAACTTCATCACAAAATCAAAATGGCTGAACACAAGACCACGTCATGCTAGAACCAGAAAATAATGAGGAACACTTTTCAAGAAGAAGAATAAAGATGATTTTTAGGGTACCATACCCAAAGGGTAAAAACGGAACCATATTATTGAGACTTCGTTGTCCGTCCGACCGTCCGTCCGTCCGTCCGTCTGTCACCAGGCTGTATCTCAAGAACGGTGATAGCTAGACAGTTGAAATTTTCACAGATGATGTATTTCTATTGCCGCTATAAAAACATAAAATAAAACAATAAACCGTTTTTTAAAGTACAGAACCCTCCGTGCGCGAGTCCAACTCTCACTTGGCCGGTTTTTTATACTCACGGGAAATCCTCGGAAGTCATATCCAACTCCACAATCGGATTCTGATTTAAATTCAAATACAGCAGGTTCTTAGTTTCCTCCAGCTCTTGAGGCACGGCAGTCAGCTGGTTGTCGCTCAGGTCCAGACGCTCCAGGTATAGAGGCGTGTGCAGGAACTTGTCAGGAATCTCTGTGAGTTGGCAGGACCGCATGCGGAGAACCTGTGGTCAGGAGTCAGGTTGTATGCTCTCTCTTGGATTCTTATATCTTTAATTACAATGTTCCAATGAAAATACAATTTGTATCGGAAAGTACAAGTTGAATATAAACCACTTTTCAATAATTTGTATGATAACTGTGAATAATGTATACATAATAACTCAAGAAAAGATTATCGGCTGGCAGGAGAGACTCTGGATAAGTTTAATCGTCTAGTCACCAGATTAGTTAAAGCTGCTCGTTACTAGATGGCGCTGCTATAAATTTATAAGTTATGGCTTCTTGTCACGAGATAGCGCTGTAATAAATGTTTCATTTTCGTCTCACTAGATGGCGTACACGTTACCAATTAGTTAAGTCATTTCCTCGCTAGATGGCGCTAACAACAAACTAGTTTTGCTACTCTCCGCTAGATGGCACTACCTACCTTTAACATAGGCAGACTGGAAACGGCAATCAGGGTTACATGGTCTATCGTTGTTAAAGGATTTCCACTAAGATCCAGCTCTTGCAACTCTGGTAGATGTTCAAACAAGTCTTGGTTTAGTGAATGAAGGTCGTTGTACGCTAAACTGAGAGTCCTCATTGCAGATAGGGCTTCATATTCTTCGGGGGAATAGCGACCCTACAATCAAAAACAAAAATTAATCTTTCTATTAATATTATCAATGCGAAATTTTGTGAGGATGTGTTATAATATATTTGTTGCTCTTTCACGCAAAAACTACCGGACGGATTTGGATGAACCTTTACAGTAATACAGCTTATACATCAGAATAACACATGTCATACATTTTATCCCAAAATTCCCGTGGTAACGGGTACAACGCGGGTAAGACCGCGAGGTGCTAATCCTTACTAAGATTATAAATGCGAAAGTAACTCTGTCTGTCTGTTAACTACGAAATTTGGTACACAGTCCAGAGCCTGAGAAAGGACATAGGCTACATTTTATCCCGAAATTCCCACGGGAACGGGTACAACGCGGGTAAAACCATGAGGCGCTTATCACTACATAGTATAAAACAAAGTCGCTACTTTTGTCTGTTTGTTTGTCTGTATGCTTAAATCTTTAAAATTACGCAACGGATTTGGATGCGGTTTTTTGTAATAGGTAGAGTGATTCAAGAGGAAGGTTTATAACTATAAAAATTCCCGAAATTCCTACGGGAACGGGCACTACGCGGGTAACACCGCGAGGTGCTAATAGTCAATAAAACTTACTTCAAACGCATGAGGACTTAGCTTCGCCGACGTCAATTTGTTATGACTCAAGTCTAAAACCCGTAACTCTTGCAAATCTCTGAAGCTAGCGTTCTCAATAGTATCGATACTGCATCGAGACAAGTTCAGCACTTGAATAGGAAGCTCAGCTATGGCTGTGACGTTTCTAAACTGATTGTCACTCAGATCTACTTCGATTGGCTTGAGAGAGGTTAGACCTGGAAATAAAATGTAATACGTTAATGTAGTTACCTTAAATCTGATAATTACTAACGCCCGCGCTCAGAGACGCCAAATGATAATAGAGATTTTGACATGACGTCACCTTTATGTAAATACTAGCCGCACCCCGCGGTGTTACCCGCGTTGTACCCGTTCCCGCGGGAATTTCGGGATAAAATATATTCCATATGTTATTCTGATATATAACCTACATTACTGTAAAGTTTCATTCAAATCCGTTCAGTGGTTTTTGCGTGAAAGAGCAACAAACATACATCCATACATACATCCATTCTCACAAACTTTCGCATTTATAATATAAGTAGGAAGTAGGAAGTAGGATTTACTTCTTCTTCATCGAGTGGCCAATCTGACCAATCCTGGTGTCAGAGTAATATTTACTTATAGCGCAATGAACAAATTGTAAATGTGAAAGTTCGTTCAAATTGCATCCAGCTCGTATACAATGTAAAGGTACCTTCCACCAATACTATGCTACGTTTGGTGTCATTTCAAAAGTAAAGTAGCATAGTAAGCAACGCAACATGTAGATGGGTGATATAACCACGAAATCTTCGTATCAAACAGAATACAGCAATGTAGTAAAGAATAGCAGGTGGAGAGGCGCCCTAATATTATTAAAATATAAAAACTTGAGAGGTGTCAAGGGACACCCGGATGGAACGAATTTCAATGCGAAATAGAAAGACGAAACGAAAATATCTGGCTTGCTTTCTATAAGAGAGAGAGAGACAGACAGAGAAACATGCGCACGCCGCGGCGCCGCATGGCGTGCGCATGTTTCTCTCTAACGCAAAAAGTGTCGTTACGACTTTTCGTCTTAATTCTGTCCGTCTAGCCCCCTTTCGCAACGCGCGATAAGGAACTTCGTTCCAAAACGTAATATAGCAATGTAGTTTAACATATCTCAAGTCGAGATGCACCCGTATATTATGTAAACCATAAAAACTATATATTTCTACATAAAAAAATATACAATTTACAAAAATAAGGTAAGAACAAAACAATTTACGATGCAGAGGAGTAGACTGAGTGCTGAGTCGCTCTGGTACGACATTAAGTACTTACTATAATAATATATTAGCTTTAAAATGTATTTCTGTAAACAATATATTAATAGTATCATAATTAAACCATTAGTACATAGTTACTAACCTTCCCATTCTCCTATAGAGAAGAATCTGGTAATATTCTGATCAAAACAATTGATTTTCGATTCTTTACATAAACACAATCGGCAAATTCCCGTCTGCAGCGCCACGTTATCGTCTGAAATCGGAACTAAATTAGTTTTGCTACTCCCTACTAGATGGCGTTAGTAGTAGTTTTGTTACCTTGTCCATTTACTTGCGCTAATAGAATTCCGAAGAGAAAAACTACAATGGTTTGTGCTCCCATCTTTCTGTAATATATAGAATAATATACGATTATTTATTATTATAGAGATTCAGTTACTCAGTTACTTACACAAAAGCTTAAAAATAGTTGCTAGTACCTAAATATCTAAAACAAAAGCTAGTTTTTAAAAAATATTATATTTTACACCAATTAGAATTATTTTTAAAACGGACCTCATTTGTTTTTACAACTTTCATATTATCCCTTTCTCGACAACTCTTGCAATTCTAACTATTATAAATAACTAGCCGCGCCCCGCGGTGTTACCTGCGTTGTATCCGTTCCCGCGGGATTTTCGGGATAAAATATATCCCATGTGTTATTCCGATGTATAACCTTTAATTCTGTACAGTTTCATCCAAATCCGTTCAGTAGTTTTTGCTTGAAAGAGCAACAAACATACATACATAATTTTGAAACTCACACGATTTGCACTCATTACGAGTAGGTATACTAAATGAAACGGGTCTGTATCGCGTTAGATAATTTAACGTATTTTACTTAAATACATACCCGAGACGTTTCGACGTATTTTCGTACGTAAAATACGTTAAACTTTCTAACGCGATACAGACAGACCCGTTTCATTTAGTAAATTTTAGTATAATGAAAACATACATACATCCTCACAAACTTTCGCATTTATAATATTAGTAGGATAGGATATAGGTTATGTGTTAAAACACACACTCACCGCATCACAACACACAGTAACACATTAAAACACAATTGTTTTTACAACAAAACCTTTTTGCGGACTCCTTGGTTTAGTTATGAACTACAAATGTAGGTAGGTGTGAGGTAGGTACGCCATATCTTATCTATTTTATCTTCGGGTGATATCACTGGCGTGTGGCTCAGGAAGGTGTAAATGACATAGTTTAGCCGACTTTAAAAAAGATAGTAGGTAGATAGTACATAAACGACTTCGATTTTTTTTTTGCTTTTTATAGGAAAGTAAACACTTTTAACTTCTCAAAACATTCAATTATAATGTAAAGTAAAAGCCTGTAATGTCCCACTGCTGACCAAAGGCCTCTCATCTCACTGAAGATATCAGTACAGTGAGGAGGATTAGGCGTAATCACCACGCTTCACTACTGCGGGTTTATATATACAAGATATTAAATAATTACATACACTTTTCGTCTAAGTAACAACGGAATGACTAAATTAGAGAAAAACAAATGCGGGTTCAGGTAATTAATACCTATTATAAAGGTCGTGTCACTGTTGAGCATTAGGTCGGGTTCCATAGTTACCTGCCCGAGGTCCTTAATTTTTACATTTCTTGAACTTGTAGTTTAATAAAAGTTGGGAATATCGAAAAAGTGTATAGAATTAAAGTTATAGAGAATTTTATAAGCTTTCATTTCATCCTACATTTTTTATGCTACATTGCACCGTTTTTGAGATATTGGCGAAAACCTTAAACTTGAGACATAACTCCGGCTCACCTCCTAGACGTCAGGACTTTTTGTATGTTTTCTCAGCACCCTGAATTAGTTATGTTAGGTTCCCCCTCACAAACTCTATAACTACTTTATTAATTGAACTAAGTATATGTATTTTTCTGACCTAAATATAATGTCACATACGGTGTGTCTAATCAGTAATCACTGTTATGAATCCATACTTTATGTTATCAGTGCACCAAACCTACCTTTATGATTCATGTTCCTATTAAGTACCTGTAATAAACAACTAAAATAAAAACTATTTAAATACTTACTGTACACTTTTTAGTAAAAATTGATGTTATTGAAAATCCTAATAATATTATAAATGCGAAAGTTGATTCATGTATGTGTGTTTGTTACTCTTTCACGAAAAACTACTGGACGGATTTGGATCAAACTGTACAGTAATATAGGTTATACATCAGAATAACACATGGGATACATTTTATCCCGAAATTCCCGCAGGGATGGGTACAAAGAGGGTAACACCGCGGGGCACGGCTAAAACATTATAATGCCAAGAACCCTTCTGGCATAATATACATACAAAAAAGATAGTTGTTATTCAAAATAACATGTTTTATTATATCACTGTAGCGTATTGTTTTATCTTTTTCTACATTCGTGGAATTTTATGCTGTCATCAATATTGAAGTAAGAATCATTAGTTACTAATACGGATTTCCGATAAATTTATATTTCTTTCCGGCTTTTTATAAAAATAGAAGCCTACCTATTGATAAATTTATTTTAAAACAATAAATAGTCTAATAATTTTTTTTTTCATATTATTTTTCTCTGCCTTCTTATAAGGAAATACAACTTTTTACAAACTAAGGATTAACTTTTAAACCCTAATTAAGCTACATCAACACAAACAAACGTATTACTTATCAAATTACATTACAAAACAAATCTCCTATTTCCAAATTAAACCCTATTTACCAATACAACAAGATCTTCACTACCACATAAATTGTTTACGAGTAGAGGTCAGTTGATACTGGTCCTGATCTAACAAGTCCCATAGGACGGTAATCCGAAGCGCGCCATCTAGCGGTGAGTAGGATAATCACTTGGTAATTGACGTTGAGCGCTTGTCGACGCGGAAAACGTTCCCGCCATTTCTAACAATGAGATCTTAATGAGATGATGACAAATGAGGTTTAATGTTTGTTTTCTAACTAATTACAGTCATATTTTAATACGACCAGCGGCGCACCGACCGAGGTTTTACCTACGTTTTTCCCGCTCCAGTAGGAATTTTGGGATAAAGAAAAAGCTAAATAATCTTTTTATTTATTGTAATTATAAGATTTATTTGAATCGGACTGAGATACCTAGTTCCTGAGATTCGCACGTTCATACAAAATAGAAAAATAACTAGGGTAAACTGACCAGTTACTAGCCACTTATGCACTTTTACAACTTTGAGACTTGATTTTTTCGAAATAAGTTATTTTACTTCATTTATTGCAATACTATAATATTTCTCGTGTCACAGTGTTCGTTCGCGTACTCCTCCGAAACGGCTCGACCGATTCTCATGAAATTTTGTGAGCATATTGAGTAGGTCTGAGAATCGGCCAACGTCTATTTTTCATCCCGAAATTCCCGCGGGAACGGGTACAACGCGGGTGAAACCGCGGGGCGCAGCTAGTATTGTATATATTTTTTATATAATTCAGCAATCTATACTAATCTATACTAATATTATAAAGCTGAAGAGTTTGTTTTGTTTGTTTGTTTGTTTGTTTAAACGCGCTAATCTCAGAAACTACTGAACCGATTTGAATAATTCTTTCACTGTTAGATAGTCTATTTATCGAGGAAGGCTATAGGCTACATTTTATCCCGGATTTCCTACGGGAACGGGCACAACGCGGGTAAAACCGCGGGGCGCTGCTAGTAGTAATATAAATTGAACGGGCCCTAAAAATTTGCAAACACAGACATGTTAAAATGTAAGTAATAACATGGCTGTGCACTATTAGGAATATTTAAATTGAATGAGGTATTAGCTAAATCAATATTTGTTTAACTTATAACATTTCCATTTCGTCCAAAATGAAATTTATATAGGTACTAATACGATAAAGTTAAAGAGTTTGTTTGAACGCGCTAATCTCAGAAACTACCGATCCAATTTCAATAATTCTTTTTATAATAGATAGCCACATTCAACCGGAAGGCTTATAGCCTATTTTTCATCCCGAAAACCCCTCATCAACAGGTACAGCGGCTAAAACCGCGGGACGCTGCTAGTTTATTTACAAGACACATACAAATATACAAGAAACACATACCTAACAATAGATTCTGCAATACAATAGACAGAGTATGAAATAAAATGTATTGATGTTATAAGGGGGAACTACAATGAGTGAATTAGTGTGAAATTGTGCGTGAGGACCCGTAACAAGGTTAACGCGTGGCTCCGGTTAATACAATCAGAAACAAGGATTGTCGGAGTTTGTGTATGGACTTCAGCCCGGCAAGCATATCTTTATATATTTAACTAACAATTTCTAATACGATAAAGCCTAGTATAAATTATGAAATTAGAGCTAAGTATCTTTCTAATCCCTACCTATAAGTTACAAATATTGTCATGATTATAGAAGAGCGGGGCATCCTGGCACAGACATTTGTACATGCTTAAAAGGATTCCTCCGAAATAAATTGTTTCAAAATGTACTTATAGTTAACGAAATAAAGATTTTTATTTATTTATTATTATAACTAGCCTTGCCCCGCGGCTTTACCCGCGTTGTGCCCGTTCCCATGGGAATTTCGGGATAAAAATAGCCTATAACCTCCCCGTTGAATGTGGCTATCTATTAAAAATAAATAAAAACGATTTAAATACTGTACGCTTAGTTAGTCATTAGAAGAAATTTGATGTTTTTGAAAATCCTACTTCCTACTAATATTATAAATGCGAAAGTTTGTGAGGATGGATGTATGTATGGATGGATGTTAGTATGTTTGTTGCTCTTTCACGCAAAAACTACTGAACGGATTTGGATGAAACTTTACAGTAATATATAGGTTATACATCAGAATAACACATGGGATACATTTTATCCCGAAATCCCTGCGGGAACGGGTACAACGCAGGAAACACCGCGGGGCGCAGCTAGTATATTATAAATGCGTAAGTTGATGCATGTATGTAAGTATGTTTGTTACTCTTTCACGAAAAAACTACTGGACGGATTTGAATGAAACTTTACAGTAATATAGGTTATACATCAGAATAACACATGAGATACATTTTATCCTGAAATTCCCACGGGAACGGGTACAACGCGTGTAACACCGCGGGTGCAGTTAGTAACATTCTATTCAAGAAAATTAAAATTGCCTTTCATAATAAGCAACATAAAGCTATTTAAAAAAGTTTATCTAAAACTAATTAAAAAGCATTTTGTAAAGATCTTGTCGCTATTAAGACCCTTTCTCAAGTGACTAGTTCCTTGTTTGGTCGCGTGGCGTCTCGGGTTACAGGCTACACACACGAGGGGAGAAAAATACCTCCAAATAAGTATATTATTTCTAACCGAGACTGAAGCAGTTTTCACTGTATGCTTTTTTGTATGTTTGTTAGTTTCATATTTCATCATTTTAGAATCGATTTAGATTTTTAACCGATTCAATAAAGGAGGTACCTTGTTCTCATAAAAACGAGGTTTGAAGTTGGTTTAAAAGTTATAGTACGGTCGTACCACGTCGTACCCTTGATATATGTCGAACTAGCCGCGCCCGCGGTGTTACCCGCATTGTACCCGCTCCCGTGGGAATTCCGGGACAAAAATAGTCTAAAACCTTCCTCTTGAATTTGGCTATCCATTACAAATAGAATTACTCAAATCGGACCAGTAGTTCCTGAGAATAGCGCGTTCAAACAAACAAACAAATTCTGAAGCTTTATTTATATTATTATTATAAAGAGGTAACATTTGTAAGTTTGTTTGTTTGTTTGTATGTTCGTGGTAATCTCAGAAATTATCAGTCCGATTTGAATAATTCTTTTTGTAATAGATAGCCACATTCAACGGCAAGGTTATAGGCTATTTTTCATCCCGATATTCCCACGGGAACGGGACAACGCGGGTAAAACCGCGGCGCACTGCTAGTAGTTACAATATGAGTATAGATTTTTTACGCGCAAAATGTCCGCGGACAAGGGTCCTACGTCTGCTCAACACTTACGTTGCATTTACTTGTCCCTGGTCCCCGAGTTAATTCCCCGGTATTCTCGTAATCCCTGGGTTTTTGTTATTATTCAAAAACAGCAAAATTACGATCAATCACACACCGAGTCACTTTAACAAGTAGGTACTTATATCGTGTCATCACTACGTCACTACATAGTACATATAAAACAAAGTCGCCTCTTTTTCGTGTCTGTCTGTCTGTATGCTTAAATCTTTAAAATTACGCAACGGATTTTGATGCGGTTTTTTGTAATAGGTAGAGTGATTCAAGAGGAAGGTTTTTATGTAAAAAAATTCCCGAAATTCCCACAGGAACGGGCACAACGCGGGTAAAACCGCGGGGCGCTGCTAGTTTAGTATAAAACAAAGTCGCTTTCCGCTGTCTGTCTGTCTCTATGTATGCTTAGATCTTTAGAACTACGCAACGGATTTTGACGCGGTTTTTTTTAATAGACAGAGTGATTCATGAGGAAGGTTTATATGTATAAAAATTCCCGAAATTCTCACAGGAACGGGCACAACGCGGGTAACACCGCGGGCGCGGCTTGTTTGACATATATCAAGGGTACGACCGTACCATAACTAAGTCACAAGAAATGACGATTGGGTCACTCCCATTCATACTTAGTCAGTACTTAGTTATACTTATTTCCTACAAGCCTATTCGGTTAAAAACAATCTTACAACAGACGGACAGACAGCTAACCTTAAACAATAGCGTCGCTATCACCCTTTGCGTATAAAACTCGAAAAAAAACGTACAAAACAAAACATTTAAAACATCTTCGGTCCCCTAAGTGGTTAGTTCCTCCTCTCGCCGCGTGGCGCGCGCGCGTCGTCTCGAGTTACTAAGGATTATTCACAATATTCCCTTTGTTTAGTTTCCTGTCATTGTCAAGTGAAATTCTTGAGATTTCTTGACAGTTTGACACTAAGATGCGTTGAGGTAATTTTTATAATGATCTATTCTATTAAGTTTGGGTCTTTTATGATCCGAGAGGTTAAAGTCCTGTAATTAAAAAGTTTTTTTTTCATTCACAAGCGAGCACTAATGTAAAGTATCGTCCTATAAGACACTGCAGATCAAAGTCCTCTCACTGAAGATGTCAGTACAGCGAGGAGTACACGTAATCACAAGCGAGCACTAATGTAAAGTACCGTCCTTTAAGACACTGCAGATCAAAATCCTCTCACTGAAGATGTCAGTACAGCGAGGAGTACACGTAATCACAAGCGAGCACTAATGTAAAGTATCGTCCTTTAAGACACTGCAGATCAAAGTCTTCTCACTGAAGATGTCAGTACAGCGAGGAGTACACGTAATCACAAGCGAGCACTAATGTAAAGTATCGTACTATATGACATTGCAGATCAAAGTCCTCTCACTGAAGATGTTAGTAAGTACAGCGAGAAGTACACGTAGGTAATCACAAGCGAGCACTACAATATAAACACTAAATTATTAATTACATCCCAAATTGAGCGACCAACACAATAATATCACAATACACAATAGAAAAATCAAATAAATTAAAATCACACCCCTCTCACGACAAAAGATATCCACCATAGATAAATAGATGAAATTACGCGGGTAATTTGATTAGCATCCTGAATAGAGGTCTTTTGGGCCACCCCTTTGAATTACAAGTTGTCAAAACATATTAGTCAATAAGTTGAGTTGGCGGCAGTTAAGTTTGCACGTTGATTGGCGCTACTATCGCCAAATTCTATACGATAATTCGCGAATTTGTGAAGTACCGATTTTTCCCGCAAGCAAAGTTGTCTGGCTCATATTCGAAATTAAGTTTTATTGATGGCACGTGAGCTTATTATTTGAAGTAATTTGCGCTTATGAAGTTTGTTTTGGCGGGAGTTTGGAGAATGAACAATTATATAAATTGCTCGGCTAAAATGAAATTAAGTGGACGCGTTTGATAGAATCAAACTGGTACGTCATGGTCTTAGACAGCCTCCGTGGTCTTGTGGTTTGAGCGCTCGGCTCACGATCCGGAGGTTCCGGGTTCGATTCCTGGTGGGAACAATGTCTAACAAAAATCTCTTTGTGAGACTGCCCTTTGTTTGGTTAGGGCATTGCAGGTTGAATCACCTGATTGCCCGAAAAGTAAGACGATTCCGTGCTTCGGAGGGCACGTTAAATTGTCGGTCCCGGTTGTTTCAATCGTTAGACCATGTCGGAGGCCTTGAGGCGGTCTAAAAACTCCGACACCAGTGTTGGCCACTGACCTAAACGAAATTAATGAATTATAACATTTATTTTCAAAATGCCTCTCAATAAACCCCACTTATTCTCCGGTTAACAATCTTTTCGATAAACTAATCAATAGATAATTGCATTACTTTTTAAAAGCGCGATCACACGGTACCGCACCCCTTTTGGGCCCTTTCCACTAAGTGTGAGGGCGATAAAATCTTAGTGCGAGCCCTTAACTCACCACCCTTGTTACAAACATGACTTTGAATAGAAGATATTGTTTTAAACGAAATTTGCACAAAAAAAACTGACACTCTATTCATTCTAAAATATGTAGTAATGAGGTAATTTTCGAGCCTATGGCCATTTTCTGCGAGATTCTGAAGAGGAAAAAGGAAACAGTCTTACTATTATAATAAAGACATAATAATCGCTTTTTGTTATGATTTGGTTGTTAAAAAAGCAGTCTATTTTTTAAGTTGACGATATTCTTAAGATGATATTAATCTGTATCAAACTAAATGGTTTTAAAATCAAGGTTAATTATTTAACTATAATTAGCTCTTTAAATTATTAAAATTGTAAATTCGTTTTGGAGATATACATTGAGAAATACACAAGATAAGTTTACGGGCGCGGGCGGGATGTATTTACAAGGATCAAAGTGACAATCCATATTAACAGGACTGGGATGGACTTTTAAATCCAGAATTTCCCATATAAAATCTTGATTAACCGAAGCGAAGCGAGGGCGGGTCGCTAGTTAATATATACCCGGACAAATTCACTCACGGTTAATTAGACCGAAAGTAAGCTCTAAGCTTGTATTATGGAATCTTACTCACTGATACTACTACATATACATACACAAATACTTTATATGCATACATAATTGACACCCAGACGTCGTCAACAACTATGTCTTCAGATATTGTTGCTCGGTTGAATCGAACCCGCAACCCCCGACACAGTTAGCGCTCTCACTGCCACTGTGCCAACAAGCTTGTTAAAAAAAATGACAGTGTTCTCACGCCCAGCCCACCTCCACCTGAAGTCCGATCGACTCATTCAGTGCTCACAATCTGTTGACACAACGCGTGATCTATCTCGAATCACGAGTCCCACTCACCACCCTATTTACGCTAATTGGTCTCGTGGGACTTTCTAATAAGCTTTTATTTAGTTTCACCTGTCACGGAGTCTGGTGAGCGAGTCGGCGAGTAGCGAGTTCAATATAACAATCGAACTCCCTCTCGCTGGCGGCGCGGCTCAATTAATTGTGCATTTTTTACATACTTTTTACTCGCCAAATCGCAGCTTTTAAACTTGCATACTCCAAATGAACGCCTTGCTATAGTTATACAATCTGCACTGATGTTATCTACTCCATAATATTATAACAGCTACTTAAATAGGTTAATGCGGCATTAAATCCTGTCATTACTTAAATGTTAATCGGTGACAAGGGAATAAGTGACATTTGGTGAAATTACCCCTAAATGTATGTCGTTAGGGGAGCAACAGAACTGTTTGGAGTGATAGGCAATGTTAGCAATGTGCCGCTCGGACAGTACTCGGATGGGAAGACGGTAGTGGCATTTCTATCTGAGCGCTACCGTAGAGGGTCCGTTAAATTGTCGGTCCCGAGTGTTTCAATTGATAGACCATGTCGGAGGCCTTTAAGCCGTCTAAAAACACCGACACATGCACATAAGCCTGAGACAGCGTTAAGCGGGCGCCCGTACAGGCAACCGTCCACGCGGTCCACGCGGGCATCCGCGCCGTTTCATACAAAAATGTCACGACGCGGGGATCCGCGCGGGCGCCCGCAGTTTCAGGCCTTATGTTTACATCAATATGACATTGAATAGCTTGAGCGAGTTAGCGAGTTAAATAAAATTAAATAAATACATCTTATTATGAATGAAAAGTCGGTTAACTTACTCTGCATATATCCATCTAAAAAAATATTGATATTACAGTGAGAAAATTAATAAAAGAGTTTTTCTCCCTTACGGCAAAATCCAAAATGGCTGACATTCACCCTTGAAAATCCCTTCAACCATATTCCTTAAGCGTTAAGGATCATTTTAGAAGAACCGTAGTGACTTAATAAAGTTGTTGTAATGTAATTTGTAGTCATTAGATCCGGAATCCGCTGCTTTGATCTGATGTAATCTGGTTTGAACTGGTTATGTCGAGATTGATTTTTGGAGGGTCTATTAAGATTTGGAGTTTATTTATTGTGCTTTTAACCGACTTTTGAAAGGAGGGTGGGATATTTTTTGAATGATATTAATATTGTCTTATTCAACTTGAAAACAGTCTTAAAGAAATAAAATGGGATATAGTAGGACTTTCGGAAGTGAGGAGACTAGGAGAGCATACTGAAGAACGAGAAGACAATATCTTTTTCCACTTTGGGGAAACCAAAGGACTCTACGGAGTGGGGTTCCTGGTTGCCAAAAAGTGGAAGGATAATATTGTCGAGTTCATAGGATACTCCGAAAGAATAGCGGTTTTGAAGTTCAGACTGACACCTACTAAAACATTAAGTTTAGTACAAGCATACGCGCCATCTTGTTCCCATCCCGATGACGAAGTCGAACACTTTTACACTCTTCTCAATAAAGCATGTGATGACAACCACAGCACTTGGAATCTGTGTATTGGGGACTTCAATGCGAAAATCGGACAAAAGCTGGACACGGACTCAACAGGTGCAATTGGAAAGTATGGATTGGGAACCCGCAACGACCGAGGCTCCAGACTTATCCAATTTGCTTTTGGGAGAAACTCATATATCGCCAACACATTCTTCTTCAAGAAACCACAACGGAGATGGACTTGGAAAAGCCCTGATGCTTTTACCAAAAATGAAATTGACTACATCATTAGCTCTGATATGCAAATAATACAGGATGTATCATGCCTCAACAGAATTAAATATGGATCAGACCACAGACCGATCAGAGCCAAGCTCAAGTTCGATTTCAAAATCCACCGCATGAAACTTTTTACAAAAAATATTAAAAGCCATTCAAAACTCACACTCTTAAAATACTCAGACCAATTCAACTTAGAACTTTCGAACTCTTTTCAAGCCCTTAATACTGAAGATACCGATGATGCAAATACACAATATGACACAATAGTAAAGGAAATAAAAAATACTAGTAAAAGAATAAAATCAGAAAAAAGAAATAAACCTAAATTATCTACTAAGTCCATTCAATATATAGAAGAAAGACTAGAATATGAAATAGGCACAGAAACTTATAGAAAATTCGATAAGAAAGTGAAGCGAAGTATTCGTTTTGACTTGAGGAGACTAAATTGCGACTTGGTAAAAGCAGCCATCGAACGGAACACATCTCTCCGGATTGCGAAACAGGGCATCACAAAAGGAAAGAAATGGATCAACAGTTTGCAAGATGAAACAGGAACAAAGCGCCATAGTAGAAGTGAAGTTATAGACATATGCACAAAATTTTACGAAACCCTTTACAGCGATAGTGACAAGACAGACTTTAACTTGCAATATACCAGACCAGAATCCATACCTCGCATAACGGGTAAGGAAGTGCACGACGCCTTAAAGACCATGAAGTATGGCAAAAGCCCCGGAGAAGACGGAATCACAACAGAAGAACTAAGAATTGGCTCTCAAACTCTCATACCACCTCTCACAAACTTGTTCAACTCCATTATAGACACAGGGAAGTTTCCCAAAAACATGTGCCATTCTAATATCGTCCTGCTGCACAAAAAGGGTGATACATCCAATATAAATAATTATAGACCAATTAGTTTAGTGTCACATATATATAAAATCTTTATTAAAATTATACAAAACCGAATAGCTTCAGCGCTCGATGCACAACAACCACCAGAACAAGCCGGATTTCGCCCTCATTTTTCTACTACTGATCACCTTCACACGCTCAATCAGATAATAGAAAAATACAAAGAGGTAAAACGTCCATTGTACATAGCTTTCGTAGATTTTAAGAAGGCATTCGACTTCATAAAGCATTCAGCTATATTTACTGCACTACACAACCAAAATATTGAAAAAGCCTACATAGATCTCTTAGAATTAATTTACAACAATAGCACTGCAAATATTAAACTACACACTACCGGTCCTATTTTCAAAATTTTCAGAGGAGTAAAGCAAGGTGACCCGCTCTCTCCCAAATTATTCACCAGCACTCTCGAAGAGATTTTCAAATCTCTGGCAGCATCATGGGCATCAAGGGGTATAAACATCGGTGGCAAACTCCTATCGAACCTGAGATTTGCGGATGACATTATCCTTTTTGCCCACTCAGCAGCCGAACTAGAACTCATGCTCCAAGACCTGAGCAGGGCAAGCCTTGAAGCGGGCCTTCTGATAAATTGGTCTAAAACCCAACTGATGACCAACAGCACGGAACGTAGGGTCGAGGTAGATGGGCAAGTAGTAAGTTATGTCAATGAGTACATTTACTTGGGCCAGTTAGTGTCTTTCGGCAACAGGCAAGATGCAGAAATTGCTCGTCGCATAGATAACGCCTGGAAAAGCTACTGGTCCATGAAAACGCTAATGAAGGGAGATTTACCAATCTCTCTGAAGCGGAAACTCATTGACATGTGCATCTTGCCCATCCTAACCTACGGTGCGCAAACATGGTCACTTACCCAAGCACAGAAGACCCGACTCAAGGTTTGCCAAAGAGCAATGGAACGTAGCATTCTCGGTATTAGGAGAGCAGACTGCGTCAGAAACACCACGCTACGTTCCATAACTGGTGTTGCAGACGTGGCGATTAAAGCTGCCACACTAAAATGGAACTGGGCAGGTCATGTCTCCAGAATGCATCCGGATCGATGGGCCAGGATCTCCACAGAATGGGAGTTCCAGAATGTTCGGAGACCTCGCGGTAGACCTCCCACGAGGTGGCGGAAGGAACTGGAAGACTTCGACAAGGAGTGGAAAGAAGTGGCGAAAGATAGGTCCAGGTGGAAAGAATTGGGGGAGACCTTTGCCCAGCAGTGGGACACAGAAGGTTAAATAAAAAAAAAAAAAAAAAAAAAATTAATATTGTGATAATAAATTGTCCTATCCTACTAATTACTACATAGTATAAAATAAAGTCGTCTCTTTTTCGTGTCTGTCTGTCTGTTTGTCTGTCTGTATGCTTAAATCTTTAAAATTACGCAACGGATTTTGATGCGGTTTTTTGTAATAGGTAGAGTGATTCAAGAGGAAGGTTTTTATGTAAAAAAAATCCCGAAATTCCCACGGGAACGGGCACAACGCGGGTAAAACCGCGGGGCGCTGCTAGTCCTACTAATATTATAAATGCGAAAGTTTGTATGTATGGATGTATGGATGTATGGATGTATGGATGTTTGTTACTCTTTCACGCAAAAACTAGTGAACGGATTTGGATGAAACTTTACAATAATATAGGTTATACATCAGAATAACACATGGGATACATTTTATCCCGAAATTCCCGTGGGAACGGGTACAAGGCGGGCTTGTACGAAAGACGTCAAATGTTTCCTTATTAGATATTTAATGAGTGATTTTGACATGTAAGTAAGTAAGTAGGTATTAGCCTGTAATGTCCCACTGCTGGGCAAAGGCCTCTCATCTCACCTCAGATATCAGTACAGTGAGGAGGATGTCGTTATCACCACCCTTGACGTGTAATGTATGAAAGATTCCGTCAATGAGTTAAAATTCGATTTCATTATTTACTACTTACTACGGATAGTAGTCGTTACAAGAGCCATGTCATAGGCCTTTGGCGGCTCAATAACTCTGACACCAGGATTGGTCAGGGTGACCATCCGCTCGATGAAGAAGAAGATTATTTAAATTAATAAAAAAATAAAAGAGGTGTGGCACTCGGGGACTGCCGCGGTAAAGCTATTGCATAGTTATTTTTTGTATCACTAGATGGCGTTAGTGTGCTGAATGTCTGCATCGCGCTAACGTTGTGTTCTGCTGGGCTTATAGGTAGGCAATGTTTGAGGAGCGTTACGTTTAGGAGCGTTATTTCGGAATTTCTGGATTCGGTCCCCACGCTCAAGGCCCGCGATAGAAGCTATGCAATAGCTTAAAAACAACATTTTTCACAGTAAATATTCAAGTTAACACCTCATACTTACCTACTCCTTTCCACCCCACTTTAGAACTCTACACAAAGTCATCACACCTCTTTGTGCAGTCGAGTGTTGTCACAGCAGAGGCGAGATAAGACACGAATCCTCATTAGTGTTGTGTCTACTGTCTGTGGTCTGTTCTTTATGGCCCTTTACCTAAGTAGTTGTCACTTTGATCGTACAGACCACGATAAAACTTTTCTTAAGCGAAAAACCGAATTAGGGTGGGTTGCTTTAAACGGTTGCTTAAAGTAACATTCGTTCGTTAAAAAACACGGGTTTTTAATTTCTGTTAAATTAAATAAAAGGTTTAGTCCGTTTTCGCAATTGCGGTTTCACAATTGGCTGCGAAAGAAGTATTATTTTTCACTGTTTCGTAATTAACTTTCAAACAAGAATTTATTTTCTGTTTTAGTAATTGAGTTTCGTAATTAACTACGAAATAAGATTTTATTTACTGTTTTATAGCTAAGCTAAGATACTATAAAAAAAAAATAACCCTAACCTACCGAATTGCATGTATTTTACGAGTACTTTGAGTTATATCTTTGAGATTTATATTGTGAAAACAGAAAATAAATTCTTGTTTGAAAGTTAATTACGAAACAGTGAAAAATAATTCTTCTTTCGCAGCCAATTGTGAAACCGCAATTGCGAAAACGGACTACAGCAAATAAAAGTGTATTAAGTAATTTAAGCTATATTCTGTTAAAGTTATTCTCGCAGTCATTAAAAGTTGGAATTTTTTTTTCGCTTGACTCGGGAATTTAATCAGAGTTCTCAGTCTTGGCAGGCGATTGTACATACCACTAGACCACCAAGGCGTTAGGTATTATTACTTAGTAAAACCCAGATAAAATCAATAAATCTAGCTCTCCTGGCGTAATTTGAGCAACTAATTTAGGTACCTACCTATCAGGATCGTGGAGTTCACGATAGTAAATACCTTAATTAACCCGGTCAAATTCACTCACGGTTAATTAGACCCAAAGTAAGCTCTAAGCTTGTGTTATGGAATCTAACTCACTGATACTACTACATATACATACACAAATACTTTAAAAGAATATATAATTGTCACCCAGACGTCGTCAACAACTATGTCTTCACATATTGTTACTCCGTTGAATCGAGCCCGCAACCCCCGACACAGTAAGCGCTCTCACTGCCACTGTGACAACGGGCTTGTCAAAGGGATATCTGATGATGTCATTTCTATGTTTACAGGAGCAGTACTCGGGTATGTTTAATAGCTGTTTCCAGTTGTTTTTCTCTTTATATCATGTCTGTAAATATTAGCCTGTAATGCCCCACTGCTGGGCAAAGGCCTCTCATCTCCCCTCAGATATCAGTACAGTGAGGAGGATGTCGTAATCACCACGCTTGCCTAATGCGGGTTGGTGATCTCAAACCGGAGCCATGTTTGCCGAATAACTAGAACTTACTTGTTTACCAAGCCATAATTGTCTTCACTGCAAAAACAATATTAATCAACCAGCTGCGCCCCGCGGTTTTACCCACGTTGTAACCAGTTCCCGCGAGATTCGGGATAAAATGTATCCCATGTGTTATTTTGATGTGTAACCTATATTACTGTAAAGTTTCATCCAAATCCGTACAGTATTTTTTTCGTGAAAGAGTGACAAACATACATACATCCTCAAAACCTTTTGCATTTGTAATATTAGTAGGATTAAATAAACAAGCGAATCCGTTTGCGTAAACTAGCGTATACCCGTTGTCTAATAAAACAGAAAATCTGTGCAAAGTGACCCCAAATCTACAAGCTTTTGATCCTTAATTGGCGCGCTGTGATTGGTCGGTTTTCTGGGGATGAGAAAATGGCGGCCTCCTATTGGCCAATGGGAGAGATTCCCGCCCATTTCACGGGATTAAAGATGGGGTAGGGTAGTCGTTGAGGGATTAACTTTGTGAAGGGTTTTGGTACTTTGTAATATTTTATTTTTAACTAACAGCGCCCCGCGGTGTTACCCGCGCTGTACCCGTTTCCGCGGGAATTTCGGGATAAAATGTATCCCATGTGTTATTCTGATGTGTAACCTATATTACTGTAAAGTTTCATCCCAATCCGTGCAGTAGTTTTTTCGTGAAAGAGCAACAAACATACATCCATACATACATCCATATATTTACCTGGACAAATTCACACACGGTTAATTAGACCCAAAGTAAGCTCTAAGCTTGTAATATGGAATCTAACTAACTGATACTAGTACATATATATACACAAATACTTTATAAGAATATATAATTGACACCCAGACGTCGTCGCCAACAACTATGTCTTCACATATTGTTGACTCCGGGCGGGAATCGAACCCGCAACCCCCGACACAGTAAGCGCTCTCACTGCCACTGTGCCAACGGGCTTGTCGTTCATCATCGTTCGTCCATCCTCACAAACTTTCGCATTTATAATATTAAGTAAAGTAATAGTAAAGTAAAGTAACTAGTAACATTAGTAGGAAGGAAATAATTGACACCCAGACGTCATCGCCAACAACTATGTCTTCACATATTGTAACATATTGACACAGTAAGCGCTCTCACTGCCACTGTGCTCACTGTCGACCGCTTGTTTGAATTCTTCGCAATTATATCGGATTCGTGCTAATAATTTCAATTAATAAATCCAAGTATCAATACCAGTCGTGCAACTACATTGGTTATCATTCACGGCTGATCCCCAACAGATGGGTTACAAGCCGTCTTGTGACGGTATGTACTTGTGTCTGTACGTAGAGATGTATCATGTACAGTCCGTCCGTGAATGTGTAGAGCATTGTTATACTCTGACAGACATTGTAATGACAGTATGGAAATGACAATTAAGACGTCATAATTCTTCGTCGAGTGGATGGTCAAGCTGACCAGTCCTGGTGTCAGAGTAATTGAGCCGCCAAAGGCCTCTGACATGGCTCATGTAACGACTACTATCCGTAGAAAGTAACCGGGACCGACGGCTTAGCGTGCCCTCCGAAGCACGGAATCGTCTCACTTTTCGGGCAATCAGGTGATTCAGCCTGCAATGCCCTAACCAAACTGAGGGCAAGACGTCATAAAATTGTCGGGACCGGTTCTTTCAAAACCAAATCTGACAAAATGTTTGGCCACGGATTTTGTTGAATGTACGCTTATGTACAGTCTGGCTAAGAAAAAGATAATACTTAAAACATTTTTATATACAAACGTCTAAAATACCTGACATGTCAATTAGAATTATCTACACACTGACAATTACTAAAGTACTCAACAGATTCATAGACCGACTGTACTTAGGTCAAATTTCCTAATTCCGATATATTGATTGACTTCTTAGCCCGCACTTCACCCAGAGTACTCGTTCCCGTGGGAATATAGGGATAAACTGACCGCGCCCCGCGGTGTTATATACCCGCGTTGTATCAGTTCCCGCGGGATTATCAGGATACAATGTATCCCATGTGTTATTCTGATGTATAACCTATATTATTGTAAAGTTTCATCCAAATCCGTTCTGTAGTTTTTACGTGAATAAGCAACAAATATACATACATCCTCACAAACTTTCGCATCACTACATTGATGCGGTTTTTTGTAATAGGTAGAGTGATTCAAGAGGAAGGTTTTTATGTAAAAAAATTCCCGAAATTCCCACGGGAACGGGCACAACGCGGGTAAAACCGCGGGGTGCTGCTAGTTTATAATATTAGTAGGACGTAAGTTCGTGTAGGTCAGTGCCCTACCCTGTTGTCAGAATTTTGAGACCACAAGGCCTCCGACATGGTCTCTCATGAAACAACCAGGACCGTCAATTTACCGTGCCCTCAAAAGCACGGTAGCGATAATATAGAAATGCCTCTATCGGCCACCCATGCAAGTAGGGGTCGAGTTGTTGCTTAACAATCGAGATGAGATGATCACTTAGATAAACTACGCCACGAGCATTACAAAATATTGGGATAAAAAGTGCCAATACCATCGTTTGCGTTTAAAAGTTGACTCGTTCTATAAACGCAGGCGAGGGAATCATTTCACACGTGTAGTATTAATAATAATAATAATACACACACACACACACACACACACACACGAACAAATTCACACACAGTTAATTAGACCCAAACTAAGCTCTAAGCTTGTGTTATGGAATCTAACTCACTGATACTACTACATATACATACACAAATACTTTAATTAAAGAATACTATTGACACCCAGACGTCGGCGCCAACAACTATGTCTTCACAAATTGTTGACTCCGGGCGAAATCGAACCCGCAACCCCCGACACAGTAAGCGCTCTCACTGCCACTGTGCCCACGGGCTTGTCGAAATACGTTATAAATTCTAACGGCACACAGACCCGTTTCATTTACTATAAATAATTATACTTCTCTATATATAAGTAGATGTCTTTTTATTGAATCAAGCAATTTGCACTAAAAATAAAACCACAAATTAATCATCTATTTTAATACCCAACATCAATTATACAAAATATCATATCAATATAAATATCAATTATAAAAAAAAACATTGAAAAATTCATGAAACCTTTTTTCCAATCCGCAAATACGTTCAAAAAATTCCAACCCCCTCCCTCCGGGGGTGTGGGCGGATCCAACCCCTTCGCGCCTCCCTTATTTAGGGGCAGTTTATCCCGAATCGTTGCAACAAACGGCTTGATGGCACAAAACTGGAATTATCTACCGTTTAAAACGATAATGGGTTATTTTGACATTTAATGGACTGTTTGCGATTGAATCGACTATTTTTGAAATTCATCGACATTTTTTGGAATTAAATCGACTTTTTTTGGGATGTGAATGTTATTTTTTTTTAAATTGAATTTTTAGTGATTGGAAATTGTGTTTTTTACGGTTTTTGGTTACAGTGATTTATTGTTTAATGAAGTAATATTAAATTAATTTTGCGGAATAAAATACCTGTATTGGAGAAATTGGTTTCAATGGAACGATTTAAATAACTAAAGTGACTGTGTCAAATATTTAAATACTTTATCAATAAAAAACAAAAAGACTTTTATTTATATGAGTGGTGTTTTTTAAAATAATGACCTATTTAATAGTTAAAAAGAAGTGTGAATAAAAACTCTTTTATTAAATGTGATTCAACAATATGCGATTTACATAATATTTGTGCTACAATTAAAACTTTATACAAACTAAAATAAAACGTTTTAAAAAATATACCATAAACCTTAAAAAAACCTTTGATAGACCTTAAAAAATAAAAAATAAATAAAAAAATGCATGAACAATAAATAAAAATCAAAAATGGAACACGAAACCGACTCCCCAACCGATTCAAACCGCCAAGAACACTCCAAAACCTCCTTTTTAATCGAAGACATTCTCTACAGAGGTAGTAAGAAACCTCCTTGCAACGAACCAAGAAGGTTAGAGTTCGAGCCTAAACCTTTTTTCTCGGTGCCAAGCGAAGTTAGACCCGTGCCTAGGGAAGGCTCATATTTACAAGTGATGGGCGCGTTAGGCGCTTACCTACATGCGCCTAATTACAAACCAGTGGATACGCCTTATTTCTTGTCCCAAGGTAAGTTTAAAAACTGTCATCTTGACAGAAAATGTAAAGAATTTGTTTACATTGATTATTGTTAGGGAATTTAATCCAATTTTTTCTCGAAGATTTTTTTTGTAATTTGCCATGAGTGGCGTAATCGGCGACAAGCTTAAAAATAAATCTTACTGTCGCACTCAGAAAAGTCCAATAAATTGACACTTGACTGATTGACGTTTTTTTTCATACATTATAAGTCAAATGGCTCATTAAATCTCTGCTAACGAAGCATTTGATGTCTCTGTACTAGCTGCATAAGAAAAACTAAATAAAAATACTATATTGCAACCCAAACTAATTTTTTTAATCAGTATTTTAGTCAACCCTCGTTGTTTTTATCGTCAGACCATATTGGAGGCCATTACGCGGTCTAAAAACTCCGACACCAGAGTTGGTCTCTAACTTACTCTAAATAAATGCATGAATCAGTTTATTTTCAACTAACGCGTAGTTACTTATTTTACATATTTTTATTATTTATTTTCACGATGATATAAATAAGAAAAATTTGACTACAGAGTTGCCGTGAGCCAAAAATGGGATTATCTTAAGTAGTTTAATTTAACTTATAACAATAGGCCACATTCATACAAGTGTTTTGAAACGCACGTTTTATTTAGTATTAATACTCGTAAGTATAGTAAGACATTAACAGCCTCCGTGGTCTTGTGGTTTGAGCACCCGGCTCACGATCCGGAGGTTCCGGGTTCGATTCCCGGTGGGGATACCTCACAAAAATCACTTTGTGAGACTGTCCTCAGTTTGGTTAGGGCATTGCAGGCTGAATCACCTGATTGCCCGAAAAGTAAGATGATTCCGTGCTTCGGAGGGCACGTTAAGCCGTCGGTCCCGGTTACTTTCTACGGATAGTAGTCGTTACATGAGCCACGTCAGAGGCCTTTGGCGGCTCAATAACTCTGACACCAGGATTGGTCAGGTTGACCATCCACTCGATTAAGAAGAAGTAAGACATTGTATGCTCCTTTCCAAACTATAGTAGCCAAAATACATTAAAAAAACAAAGTATTTCCAGTATTTTAACATACATCAATACATATATCCATCCTCACAAACGTTCGCATCTATAGTAGGATAGGATAGGATATACTGTGACAGGATGGTAAGCTGGCCAGTGACACCTTTCTTACGATCACAAGGAATACAACGTCACGTGAGCCGCTCCCAACCCGCATCTGCACTTTAAGCGTGTCTTGCGCTTTCACGAAACTTAGGGATTTTCATGATACAAATACAAAATAGTTTAAGAACTTACGTTCAATTGTTTTTAACACCCGACGCAAAGACGTGGAGTTGCTTGTCTGTGGCATCGTAACTCCTAAACAAAAGGCTGGCTTTTACTTCAAAATCCGAAGAAGGAGGTTGTCATTTTGAATTGAAAGCACGTTTATCTACACTAATGTTGTAACATTCTACTTATGTTTCCAATACTTGACTTATAATTACTACTGTTATAGCGCAGACAACAAAACACTCAATTTAAGCAATTTCACATGATGGTATAATATCCACGCATCGATATCGTAAAATCTCATTATAACATCGCGCGCTAGCTACTGATTGGCCCTGCGCGACCTGCGCTCTCATTGGTTAGATTTTAATGGCGGCAAGTTCACTGTGACAATACACGTTGTACGCGTGAAAAACTATTGTCAGCTTTTACTCTTGTTGTTTGATTAATTAGTGAAGATAAAGTAGTGTATGCAAGTGCATATAAAACGGGTATTAAAACACGAGTGTGAGTTTATGAAACGAGCGCAGCGAGTTTCATAATAGTAACGAGTTCATTATATGACAGTTGCATAAACTACTATTACGGATACACTTCGCTTTTATTAAACATTTTTTTCTTGTTTATATGCTATAGACACATATCACCCCAGTCTCTGTGAGCACGGTTCCTGTAAAGAGGTCGGAACGTCAGATAAAATCATTATCATTACATAGTATAAAACAAAGTCGCGTCTGTTTGTCGTCTGTTTGTCTGTCTGTATGCTTAAATCTTTAAAATTACGCAACGGATTTTGATGCGGTTTTTTGTAATAGGTAGAGTGATTCAAGAGGAAGGTTTTTATGTAAAAAAAAATCCCGAAATTCCCACGGGAACGGGCACAACGCGGGTAAAACCGCGGGGCGCTGCTAGTGTAAAATAAAAGCGAAGTGTATCCGCAAACGTAGTTTCAATTCAAAATGAGTAGTGTTCGCTTGAACTTAAGAAACCAGTGAGGAGGCTCTCAATTAGTATCAATGTTTTTAAATTATCCTCCCTAGTTTATGAAACGGTTTGTTGCTAAAAAAATTAGTTTGTCTATAAACTAACATGGATTAATATTTTATTAACCCTTCGCAACTTACAATATTCATAATTTTCATTCACGAAAAAACATACAAAAACATTTTCATTTTCTTCTCCCTGCACTCATATCTGAGACTAGCAGCGCCCCGCGGTTTTACCCGCGTTGTGCCCGTTCCCGTAGGAAATCCGGGATAAAATGTAGCCTATAGCCTTCCTCGATAAATAGACTATCTAACAGTGAAAAAATTATTCAAATCGGTTCAGTAGTTTCTGAGATTAGCGCGTTTAAACAAACAAACAAACAAACAAACAAACAAAACATACTCTTCAGCTTTATAATATTAGTATAGATAGGCTTTTGCCCAGCTGTAGGACATTATAGGCCATATATATTTTAATTATTTTGATGAGTAGGTCTTTTGCACTTAGATATTAGTCAAATATTTTTTGTTTTTAATTTTCCAAAATCCCTCCACGGTTGCACCACGCACCCCTAACCTCTGCCCTCCCCAGGGGTCCCGTACCACGCGCTGTTCACCCCGTCGGAGCTGTCCCTCTCGGCCCTGAAGCACTGCCGCCGACGGAAAGCCAGGACCGTCTTCTCGGACCCTCAGCTCACTGGTGAGAGAAGGTTCTTCATATATCTAGTATCTATGTTAGGTATACTAGTCTTACATGACTGTATTGTGCCCCACGGAGAGCGATCCGTAAAGTGCACGTTGACGTAGAAATTTGGGGATGAAAAATAACCTTAAGGGCCAACAGTGCGGCGGTTCACTTTTGTATGACACCGCAAGCGACGGGCGCACGCGACGGTTCACTTTTGTATAAAGCCACACGCGGCGGGCGCACGCGGCGGCTCACTTTTGTATGAAGCCACACGCGGCGGGCGCACGCGGCGGCTCACTTTTGTATGAAGCCACACGCGGCGGGCGCACGCGGCGGCTCACTTTTGTATGAAGCCACACGCGGCGGGCGCACGCGGCGGCTCACTTTTGTATGAAGCCACACGCGGCGGGCGCACGCGGCGGCTCACTTTTGTATGAAGCCACACGCGGCGGGCGCACGCGGCGGCTCACTTTTGTATGAAGCCACACGCGGCGGGCGCACGCGGCGGCTCACTTTTGTATGAAGCCACACGCGGCGGGCGCACGCGGCGGGCGCACGCGGCGGGCGCACGCGGCGGCTCACTTTTGTATGAAGCCACACGCGGCGGGCGCACGCGGCGACTCACTTTTGTATGAAGCCACACGCGGCGGGCGCACGCGGCGGTTCACTTTTGTATGAAGCCACACGCGGCGGGCGCACGCGGCGACTCACTTTTGTATGAAGCCACACGCGGCGGGCGCACGCGGCGGTTCACTTTTGTATGAAGCCACACGCGGCGGGCGCACGCGGCGGGTGCACGTTTAACGCAGTGTCGGCCCATGTCGGACTGGTAGTTCCCGAGAACCCGAAATACTTACAATATTATAAATTTTACCCTTTTATATTATTAGTACAATACCGATTAGTACATTTAGTAAACGTACTCACACGGGTTTTTTCGCCTTAGAAAGTTAATAAAGCATGTAATAACTTACTTCTTTATTTCCGGACGTTTAAAAAAGAAACCCGTGTGAGTACCTACGTTTAGTATGTGTTCAAATCGTGTAAGTTTAAAAAATACGATTAGTACATTGACTAGGCTGTGTTTAATTCAAAGAAGGATTTATTGTGAATTTAAACCAAAGGTTAGCAAAATTATAGATAACATGACCATAAATCCGGTTTGAACGGGACAGTCTCGTTCTTCGGTTGTCTGTCCCGGTGTCCCGGTGATAGCCCCGGGAGCAAAAATAACCCGTTTTTTAAAATGGCGCGGAATATTGTTCAGCCGGGCCGATTCCATGCTTCGGAGCGCACGTTAAGCCGTCGGTCCCAGTTACTTTCTACCGATAGTAGTCGTTACATGAGCCATGTCAGAGGCCTTTGGCGGCTCAATAACTCTGACACTAGGATTAGTCAGGGTGACCATCCACTCGATGAAGAAGAAGAAGCCGTCTCAAACACCTTACTTCCTCAAAAAGACTTCCCCCCAGGTCCCAAACGACATCTCTCACACCCCAGGTCTGAAGAAAACTACCCCCAGGTTTCAAACGACTTCACAATATCCAAAGACATCTCTCATCTCCTCCCCCCAGGTCTCAAACGTATTCTCCCCCCCAGGTCTGGAGAAACGCTTCGAGTCCCAGCGCTACCTGTCCACGCCCGAACGCGTGGAGCTGGCCAGCGCGCTCAACCTATCCGAAACGCAGGTCAAAACCTGGTTCCAGAACAGACGGATGAAGCACAAGAAGCAGCTCCGGAAACAGCAGCAGCAGCGAGGTACGGACTTTTAACTGATTTTAACAGTAGATCACACAGTGAGGTACGGACTTTTAACAGATTTTAACAGTAGATCACACAGTGAGGTACGGATTTTTAACAGAACAGTAGATCACACAGTGAGGTGCGGATTTTTAACAGATTTTAACAGTAAGTATATCACACAGTGAGGTACGGATTTTTAACAGATTTTAACAGTAGATCACACAGTGAGATACGGATTTTTAACAGTAGACCTCAACAGCGAGGTACGGTCTTTATCCGTCACGCGTTTTTGGAACACCATGTGACCCACAAATATACAAAACTGGCCAAGTGCGAGCGAGTCGGACTCGCGATTCCGTACTTTATAAAACGGCAAAATATCACGTTTGTTGTATGGAAGCACCCTTGAACCGTTCTTGAGATACAGCCTAGTGACAGACGGACGGACGGAACCAATAGAAAACGCGACATAGTCTTCGAATACAGATAATTCACTTCCATAAACAATTTTCGGACTTCACTTTCCGTCGGCAATTAAACAGATTTTAAAATCAGATCAGAACAGCAAGATACGGCCTTTAACAATCTATAAATATACACTATCTTAAATCTACACTAATATTATAAAGAGGAAAACTTTGTTTGGTTGTAATGAATAGGCTCAAAAACTACTGGACCGTTTTAAAAATTCTTTCACCATTCGATAGCTACATTATCCACGAGTAACATACGCTATTTTTCATCCCGAAATTACCACAGGAATGGACACAACGCGGGTAAAACCGCGGGGCGCTGCTAGTCCGAAATACTTCACTAACTCTCTGTAACTTACGACTAAGTTACCTGATAAGTTATGAGCTCGCTCGATGCTAGTTCCATAACTTTGAGTTCAAGTTATAATGTAACTTTAATTAGGTATTTATAGTGTAGTCTAATGTTGATTGAGAAGCGTTTCATTGGCAGATATCTTTACTGATTAACCAGTTTACTTTTTAGGGTACCGTACCCAAAGGGTAAAAACGGGACCCTATTACTGAGACTTCGCTGTCTGTCCGTCTGTCTGTCACCAGGCTGTATCTCAAGAACGGTGATAGCTAACAGTTGAAATGTTCACAGATGATGTATTTCTATTGCCGCTATAACAACGAATACTAAAAATAAAATAAAACAAATATTCAAGGGGGCTCCCATACAACAAACGTGATTTTTTGCAAGTATTCCATAAACCATAAACCTCTTGATTAGATCATAAGTATTTGGTTTAGGCCCCTTACATATTAAATTGTGATGACATTTTATCCCGAAATGCTTGCGGGAACGGGTACAACGCGGGTAACACCGCGGGGAGCGGCTCGTATATTATAAATGCGAAAGTTTATGAGGATGGATGTATGTATGTATGTATGTATGTTTGTTACTCTTTCACGAAAAAACCACCGGACGGATTTGGATGAATCTTTACAGAAATATAGCTTATACATCAGAATAACACATGGGATACATTTTATCCCGAAATTCCTGCGAGATTAGGGCTAATTATGGGAATTTCAGGTCCGATTCGAATAATTATTTTTGTAATAGACAGCCACATTCAACGGGCAGGTTATAGGCAATATTTCATCCCGAAATTCCCATAGGAACGGGCACAACGCGGGTAACACCGCGGGGCGCTATTAGTATATTACATATTATGTATAGAATACATAGGTACTAGTTAACTATGTAGGTACCTCCTGTCCCGCGGGCCGCAATATCTTCAAATTGCTCGAACAAGCCTCAAAGACGGAATTTAATTAGAGAACGCGCTTTCGCGCCACAACTAAGACGTTTACTAGGGTTGGCAACTTATTGTTGTATAATAATTAATTCAATTCTTTCCGGTAAATTAATATTAAGTTTAGCTATTCAGAGTATAAAAATAACATTACTCTTCATACAAAAAATTACAGATTTTACAGAAGGACTTAGAAAAATATAGCTATGAATTATGATGCACTTATACCTCAGTTACCTAATTATTACATGAAGAAAAAAACGTCAAAGTAACCATTAGGTATCTTATTAGGGGGCGTCCATAAATTACGTGAGGTGTTTTTTTAAATTTTCTGCCCCTCCCTCCCCCCCTGGTGAGATGTCGTGAGATTTTATTCAACCCCCTCCCCCCTCCCCGAATCTTACGTGAGATTTTTCTAAATGTGAGTTTCTTACGTAAACGCGTTGGATTGTTATTGTAAAAAGAAAAAAACAAATTTGCATCGTCCTTTTATTTACGACTAGTTAAGACTAGTAATCAATATTGCTGAGAGTTTAATTATAAGTGTAATAAAAAATTAACAATAGAATACTTAAATCGTAAATACTGTAATTAAAAAAAGAATATCTACTCTAATTCAGTCCATGGAGAATCATGCACGGTCTCAAGAGACTATTGGAACCAACATTTCCATATGATTTTCAGTAAAATCATCTGCTCCTTCAACTTCGTTCTGATCTAGCCACTCTAAGCCATTGGCACTTGTACAAAGTAACTCATTAGCTCGTCATCTCTCTCAAAAAAACCCAAAATAAGGTTTTCAAAATACCTATTCAGGTTTCATTTTTTGCAATAAAATAGGTTGCCGTGGAATTTATAAGAGAAATTAAAATTATAAAATCACAGAAAATTTTTGAGTATTGCATTTAAATAGCGTCAGAACATTTGGAAACATTGCGTAGCGCGCGAGCTTCAGACCATTCAATAAATTCAAACTAAACTTCAATGCACTTATGTTTTTCATACATACTTATAAATTATTTTATTGTTAACAAATAGACCAAAATAGTATAATTTTTTTTTCGTTTCAATCAGAAAAAAAAATGGCGTGATATTTGCCGAGACCCCCCCCTCTCTCCAACGTAAGATTAGATGAGATTTGACTCGACCCCCTCCCCCCCTTAAACACCTCACGTAATTTATGGACGCCCCCTTAGAGGTAACTTAATATTATAAAGAGGTAATATTTGTAAGTTTGTTTGTTTGTTTGTATGTATGTTCGAGGTAATCTCAGGAATTATCAGTCCGATTTAAATAATTCTTTTTGTAATAGATATCCACATTCAACGGGTAGGTTATAGGCTATTTTTCATCCCGAAATTCCCACGGGAACGGGTACAATGCGGGTGGAACCGCGGGGCGCGGCTAGTCTTTAATAATCTTATAAGTAGTAACATCAATTACGCTCGGTTCCGTCCCATCAACATCGATGGATAATTCAGATCAAAGTTTATCAAAAATTAAGTTTTCAAAATTGTAACCAAAATAATTTTTTGGTTACAATTTTGAAAACTTAATTTTTGATATTATACTAAGAAAGAACCATTTCTATTAACTACGTAGCCATTCATCCAAAAAAATTAATACTTTACAATTCGCCGAGTTATTTTGACACAAACATACAGATCAAACTTACAATACTCTTTTTTGTGTCAAGGGTGAGAAATGTCCATAAAAATTCACATTATTGAATTCCCCTCCGTGCCAACCCTATGTAACAAACTTAAGAATCCAAGATGGCCGACGTCTTGGTTGCTAGGCAACGCACCATCTTGGCGCGCACACAAATATACACCCTAATCACTGACATTACGGTCGCAATTTGTACGTAATCTGTTTTACAATATGGCCGCGCCGTTTCTTGGGAAGAAAATGTTTGAAAATGGGAAAATGGGTCTTATTTTTTAAGAGTTAACGGCGATAATACTGTGAATGGGTTTTATTTAATTATTTCTTGAGAGTTTCTTGGCATATAGGGTTGGTAGATAAATTTATTTTAACTTTTATGTACCCTTCTTTTAGAAACGAATAAGTATTTTATCGGGCCCTTTATAATTTTACCTGCTTCAACCCCTATTTTCACTATAAGAGGTTAGGTACAGTCATGGTAAGAAAAGGTTCGTCATCTTAAGGTATATTTTTATTTGCGATTTATCGAAACAAATAAGAGATTATAATAAACTAGCATCACCCCGCAGTTTTACACGCGTTGTGCCCGTTCCCGTGGGAATTTCGGGATGAAAAATAGCCCATAATCTTCCCGTTGAATGTGGCTATCTATTGAAAAAAGAATTATTCGAATCGGATCGGTAGTTTCTGAGAAAACGCATTCAAACAAACAAACTCTTCAGCTTTATCATAATATTAGTATTATGTACTTAGGTACCTATATGACACTGACTGGTACTGACAGACTCTCTCTGTTATCTTCCGTGTTTTAACATTTTGTAATTTGTTCTCATTCCTTCAGCGGGCACATCGGTGGTGGACTTCACGAAACATGAGCAACACGCTGAAACTCGGAAGGTAAAATAACTTATATCCTATTCTTCTAATCCTAACTAATATCATCACTACATAGTCACTACATAGTATAAAATAAAGTCGTCTCTTTTTCGTGTCTGTCACACTGTTTGTTTGTCTGTCTGTATGCTTAAATCTTTAAAATTACGCAACGGATTTTGATGCGGTTTTTTGTAATAGGTAGAGTGATTCAAGAGGAAGGTTTTTATGTTAAAAAAAAATCTACAACGCGGGCAAAACGGCGGGGCGCTGCTAGTTATTACCTATAAATGCGAAAGTAACTCTGTCTGTCTGTTACGCTTTCACGCCAAGACTACTGAACCGAGTTGAATAAAATTTGGTACACAGTTAGTCCAGAGCCTGAGAAAGGACATAGGTTACTTTATATCGCGTAATGCCTGCGGGAAAGGGTACAACGCGGGTGAAACCGTGGGGCGCTGCTTGTACTTATTATAAATGCGAAAATTTGTGAGGATGGAAGTATGTATGTATGTATGTTTGTAACTCTTTCACGCAAAAACTACTCAACAGATTTGGATGAAACTTTACAGTAACATAGGTTGTACATCAGAATAACACATGAGATACATTTTATCCCGAAATTCCCGCGGGAACGGGTACACCACGGGTGAAACGCTAACCTAACTATTTCAACCATTCTTCTTTCTCCCTAGAACAACGATGACTCCCGCCTGACAGGCCACACGTCCGACTCCGACTCAGAACACAGCGACAGCGACATTGACATCGTGGGGGAGCCGGGGTACATGCACTACAGTGCTAACAATACATAAAACAACAGGCGTTACATACAATCTAATCGCAAAATGTAATGCTAAGCGCATAACTTCAGAACGACTGCACCAAATTGGATGATTATTTTAATGTGTTCCTTATTGTCAGGACAAGGTTTTTATTTAAGAAAATTATGGAATAAAAATATCAAAATTCCCACAGGAACGGGGGCGCTGCGGGTGAAACCGCGGGGCACAGCTAGTTTTTAATAAAACAAAATAATCGTAAAAATTTATGAAAATTTACTCCCTAACTAAAGAGGTGTGTGCATTGTAGGTTTATTAAACTTCAAAAAAGCAGTTTTTTTCAAGTACATGCTAAGCTATAAATAGCCTTATTTTTAAACGACATTTTAGCTCTCAAATGGTTTGTCCCTTTCCGACATACGCTATTTGTCAAAGAGCGAAAGAGACAAAACACTTTCTAACAGTGTGCGTTTATGAAAAAGGCGGTAAATGATTATGTTTAACTTATGTGGAGAATCATCCCAAACGATGGCGCATTTGCTGACCTGCTCTCTATGTTCTGTTGGATGTACTACATCCGACCTCAACAGGGCCACAGATGATGCAGTCACCCTGGGCATATTCTGGGCTGGTTCAATTTAGTGCTAGTGAGTGACACGTAAAGAAGAAGTGTTCTTCACTTAGTGAAATTCTGAGCGAATGTTCGTTCGTGCAGTTAACGAACTTTGGCGCGAGCTAATTAATGTTCATTGAATGATTGTATATATAATAAGGTCTTCATCGAGTGGATGGTCACCCTGACCAATCCTGGTGTCTCAGAGTTATAGAGCCGCCAAAGGCCTCTGACGTGGCTCATGTAACGACTACTATCCGTAGAAAGTAACCGGGACCGACGGCTTAACGTGCCCTCCGAAGCACGGAATCATCTTACTTTTCGGGCAATCAGGTGATTCAGCCTGCAATGCCCTAACCAAACTGAGTCTCACAAAGTGATTTTTGTGAGATATCCCCACCGGGAATCGAACCCGGAACCTCCGGATCGTGAGCCGAGTGCTCAAACCACAAGACCACGGAGGCTGTTATAATATATAAGGTGGAATATGACAACCAATTCGCTCGCTCAATCATTTATCGCATCTTCTACAAGATCAGTACAAGATCATATTAAGTAATAAGTTCTAAATTATTACCAAATACAATAATTAGAATATTATGTATGTAGTAAAGTAATTGCTCATTAGTTAAGTCTTTTTGTAGTTCTATTTAATGTTAGGTAGATTAATACTAGAGATGACATTGTATAATAATTTTTTTTTGGATTGGCACAAAATGTGGTTAAATGTCGTCAATTTTCCAGCCGAAGACGATTGCTTCCGAAGAGGAAAAAGGTTTAGAGATAGGGTAAGAATGAAATTAAATCACTAAACCTTTTTCCTTTTCAGGAGAAATCGTCTTCGGCTGGAAAATTGACGACATTTAACCACATTTTGTGCCAATTAAAAAAAAATAGAGTATAGATATTATTTTACGACTAATTTTGTTTGTAGCTCTTTTCGTTGGTGCACATTTGGCTAAATACCACAGTCCACAGTACACTAACCGCTTCTTCATAAATCTACACTAATATTATAAAGTTGCAGAGTTTGTTTGTTTGAACGCGCTAATCTCCGAAACTACCAATCCGATTTGAATAATTCTTTTTGTAATGGATAGCCACATTCAACGGGAAGGTTATAAGCTAAGTTTTATCAAAAAAATCCCATAGAAACGGGCAAACGCGGGTAAAACCGCGGGCCGCTGCTAGTGCTTTATAACTAAAATACTGCTTTAAAGTGTTGTGTCTCTTTTACTCTTTGGCTAATAGCGTATGTGGGAAAGGGACAAACCATTTGATAGCCAAAGTGCTGTTAATTTAAGAAGGCCCTAAGTCCCAATGTCACCGTTACACTGAACTTGAGCAGTTCAACTTAATCCGAGTTCCCGAGCTAAACTGAGATCGAACTTCAAAATTGTAGTTCTAAACCGAGTTCACTTGATCGTGGTTCCAGATAGTAATGGTGAATTTTGACCTAAGAATATAGGTTAACTAAGGCCTAAGGAGTTAATTGCCTTTTTTTGCGTTGACGCCTAGGAAGGTATGGATAGATAATTTAAGTATCCTTTTGATGCCTAGTTAGATAATAGTTTTACATAATAGCAGGTATGTAAGAAGTTAAGAAGCCTTTAATGTCCCACAGCTGGACAAAGCTCACATCCCACTTAGTCATCCTGTAAATTGAGATAGTTTACAAGCGGCAAACTGGCGAGTTCTTTCACATTTAGCGGGAGTTTTTCCATGGAAGAACGAAGTGGATAACGAGTAAAAATATCCCGAAATTCCCACGGAAACGGGTGCTCTGCGGGTGAAATAGCGGGGCACAGCTAGAGTCTATTAAATAAAAAACTTGAGAGGTGTCAAGGGACACCCGGATGGAACGAAGTTCAATGCGAAATAGAAAGACGAAAGCAAAATATCTGGCTTGCTTTCTATAAGACAGAGAGAGAGACAGACAGCATGTTTCTCTGTCTGTCTCTCTCTAACGGCGTGCACATGTTTCTCTGTCTGTCTCTCTCTAACGCAAAAAGTGTCGTTACAACTTTTCGTCTTAATTTTTTCCGTCTAGCCCCCTTTCGCAACGCGCGATAAGGAACTTCGTTATAAAAGTGTGTTTCATAACTAATATATGACAGTATATTAAAGTTATTCGGTCAGTAGTAGAAAGCCACGAATTTTCATTTTCTTACGTCTGTTTGCACTAGAGGCTGTAGTGGAATGACGGCTTTAGAATACACTAAGTATTAGCCTATAATGTCCCACAGCTGGGCAAAGGCCTCTCATCTCACTGAAAATATCAGTACAGTTAAAAGATACAGATATCAGTCGCTGATTGTAAGCTAACTTAACCTAAACGCATTGTCTAATGTTTAGTAAGACGTAGTGACAGTGGGTTCAAACAATGTATAAGTATTTGTAATAGGCGCTAAGAATTATGTTAGTTAGTAAAAATGAGTGCAATAATTCTGTATAAAATAAAATAAATCAATTTATTTTAGCTTATTAAAGTAGGATAAGCCGTTGTAGTTAGTAGAAGTAAGTACTTATGCTAAATATTTACTTAATTTCAATGTTATTTGTTAAAACGGGAACTTACGTACTCTGCAGGTTACTGTTGAGTGTTCCTCAACACGTTTCGGTCACGTCCGGTGATCTCATCAGGAGGTGGGTGAAGCGAGTGCGTCTCTCCCCTCACAATTAAAATTAATTTCAATGTTCAATGACTTTTTTGTATAAGTATTAATGGGCATATTTTTAAATACATGTTCTTTTTGTTTCTATTTACTCTTTCAGTATTCAAAAAGGTTAATGAAAAGACAGTTTGGTTAATTAGTAATTAGTTTCAGTAAGTTTTTCGTTTTTTTTAAAGTTTGCAATAAATATTACATTTCAGCTGATGAAAGCAACGGGTAAAGATAATAGAATAAAGTTTTCTAGTCTATTCTAGTCATTTAATGTAAATAAATAATTATACCTTTTTCCTTAGCGTAGTGGGTAAGTTTTAACGTTCGTAAGTTAATAAATAAACATGAAAATTGTAATGACTCAGTGTCTATGTTGTTTTATTTTCACTAGCCTTTCCATATTTTTACTGGAATTATGCTACGCCGGTGCTATGCTACGCCAGTGCTATGCTACGCCAGTGGTATGCTAAGCCAGTGCTATGCTACGCCAGTGCTATGCTAAGCCAGTGCTATGCTACGCCAGTGCTATGCTAAGCCAGTGCAATGCTACGCCAGTGCTATGCTACGCCAGTGGTATGCTACGCCTGTGGTATGTTACGCCAGTGCTGTGCTACGCCTGTAGTATGCTACGCCAGTGGTATGCTACGCCTGTGCTATGGTACGCCAGGCTACGCCGGTGCTATGCTACGCCAGTGCTATGCTACGCCAGGCTACGCCAGTGCTATGGTACGCCAGTGGTAGTTAGTTAGTGTGTACTTACGTCACTTGAAGAACCTTCCTGCCAAATTTCATGTTTCTAGTTGTAGCGGTTGAGGCTGTGCGTTGATTATCAGTCAGTCAGGACTGAATTTTATATATTAGATAGATAGTTCCTAAGCAATACTTATACCCACGAAACAAATAATAGTTTTTAATACTGTTAGCGCCATCTGTCGACGGGTTGCATGAGTTTTAATGTACATAAAGGTTCTGATAGTAATCGACCTTTTAGTATGGCTATTCATCCATAGATGGCGCTAAATTAAATTAAATCTACACTTCTATACAAAGACGTAAAGTTCTAACTTCGGAAGCTAATCTTCGGAATTCATCCGATTTCAAAAATTATTTCGTTATAGTTAGAGTACACTGTAGGTATTTAATAGGCCATGTATTATTATGTTTTTAATAAGGGATCCGTACTCAATAATGTAAACCAAAGTATGAAAAAGAACTGTTCCGTAACCGTTAAAAATTCACTACAATACTTAGGCTTGGTTGCACCATCTTACTATAACAATAACAAACATCGAAACTTCAGTTAAAGTATCGGTTAGGCCTAAAATTAGTTGCACCATTTGACAAATAGTTAAATGACGTCATAACTTTAACTGTTACTGTAACCGCTCACTTTTCGCTGGTTAGTGCTATTGTTATTGTCAAATTATCCGTCAGACACCGAACTGACATCAACATCTAAATGAAGTGACAAGTGACACTAATGACAGCGCTAGAAACGAGTTTTTACGGTTTTATTTAGTATTGTCATATTTAAAAATGTTACCCGCATCGAATTTGGGTTAAATCACGCCTCATTTGACTTGTAACACTATTAACTTTAAAAAAGCGGCCAAGTGCGAGTCGGACTCGCCCATGAAGGGTTCCGTAGCAGCGAGTAACATAATAAAGAAGTTCTTGAAGTTCGTTGTACTTACTACTGTGGCGTGCCACGAAGGTTTTATTAAGATATTTGTAACCTTCGTGGATATTGTTTTTGGTATGGATATTTGAATCAATTTGAATAAAGAAAGCAATTGTCTTCTTTGATGTTTGGTAAAATTATATTGTTTAGTTGGAATCATGTATCGGTAATATACCCCAAAAATGTAATGTATTGTTTCGAGTAGAAGTGGAAGTAAAATATAATTAATATAACTAAAATACTACTGGTTTCTCATTTGATCAATAGCGGCATATGGGCGTGCAATATACCCCAAATTGGTGACCCCGACGTGATTGAAATTGATCGTGATCGTTCCGACGTGATCCAATACGATAATACGTGATCGTGCCGACGTGATTGAAATTGATCGTGATCGAAGCAGTATGCCGACGTGATCGTGCCGACGTGATCCGAAATTGATCGTAATCGAAGCAGTATTCCGACGTGATCGAAGCATTATTCCGACGTAATCGAAGCATTATTCCGTCGTGATCGAAGCATTATTCCGACGTGATCGAAGCAAATTACCACTGCGGATAAAAGTGAAGCTGCCGTTGCCACCCTGCCTGCACGACTACGTGCAGTGAACAAGCGACGTGTGCGACGGGCGTGCAGCGCCAGACGTTGACGTCGTGCGACGGTCTTGCCGTGATCGTGCCAAGGTGCAGCGCAACGTCTACCCAGTGATTCAGTATTTTTTTGTTTAGTATTTTTATAACTGTATTTTTTATACTGTTCTTATACTGTTTTTTTAAACATGGCACGCACACCACACCGCCACGTATCTTATCTTTCGGTGAGTATTCTCTTTTGATTTTATTTTTTTTCTTCAGAATGAGTGATTGCGCAAGCCGTTCTAACCCAGCACCTTTACATGCGTATGATACGTCAGTTCAGGAGCTGGTTAAAAAGATTGACGAACTGTCTCGCATTATCGCATCGCTCTCTGCTAATGGTAGCAGGCAAAGTCGGGAACGTAGTAATAGCTCGAATAGAACTCGTAGCCGTAGTCGTTCGTGCCCACGTAACCCAGACCTGTGTTTCTATCACGACCAGTTTGCTTTCAAAGCACGCAAGTGTGTTCCTCCGTGCAAGTGGTCCGGTGCTCCACCTAAACCCGAGCAGCAATCAGTAGAGGCGACAGCCGATTGTTCACTGATAGGTCGCCGTCTTTTCGTAACCGACCAGTATTCCAACAGAAAATTTCTGGTAGATACCGGTTCGGATATATGCTGCATTCCGCAACAATATGTGAAGAATAGCACTTATGAGACTCAACCGTATGATTTGGTTGCCGCAAATGGTACAAAAATTCACACTTTCGGTTTAATTCAATTAAATCTAAGTTTAGGGTTGAGGCGTGACTTCAAGTGGAGTTTTGTCGTCGCAGACGTGGAAAGCGGGATTATAGGTTCGGATTTTTTATCGCATTACCATCTTTTACCTGACTGCACTCAAGGTAGACTTCGCGATGGGAAGACAGGTTTGTCTTCTGCCGCAGACCCTTGTGCAGTAGATCAACCAAGCGTGAAGGTGGTCTCTCTTCCCGACTCGCCGTACACCAAGATTCTGGCGAAGTATCCAAGCATCACGCGACCACCAGGTGCACCTCGGGAACCGAAGCATTCCACCATGCATTTTATAAACACAACAGAAGGTCCCCCTGTTTCTTCACGTCCGCGTCGACTTGCACCCTTGAAGCTCCGCATAGCGAAGAAAGAGTTTGAAGATATGGTCCATGCTGGTACAGCTCAACCTTCAAGCAGTTCATGGGCGTCTCCCTTACACCTTGCTCCTAAGAAGGATTCAACGTGGCGTCCCTGTGGTGATTACCGTGCTCTAAATGCTCGTACAGTACCGGACTGTTACCCGGTACGGCACATTGGCGATTTTGCGCATAATTTGGCTGGTTCCGTCGTGTTTAGCACGATTGATCTCGTCAAAGCATATCAGCAAATTCCTGTTAATCCAGGTGACGTCTGCAAAACAGCAATTATAACGCCGTTCGGATTATATGAATTTCCATATATGGCTTTCGGACTTCGGAACGCGGGTCAAACATTTCAGCGCTTTATTGATGAAGTGGTTCGCGGCCTTGATTTTTGTTTCGCATACGTTGATGACATTTTGGTGTTCTCTAGTAGTCCAGCTCAGCACTCCGAGCACCTGGAACTTTTATTTCAGAGGCTTCATGACTATGGAGTTGTCATCAACATGACCAAAAGTGTATTTGGAGCTGAGGAAGTCTTGTTTTTAGGCTACCGCATTAGCGCAGCTGGCTCGCGTCCTCCAGAGGACAGAATCCAGGCATTATTGGAGTATCCGCCTCCGAAGACGGTACAAGGCATGCGCAGATTCCTGGGGATGGTAAATTTCTATCGCCGTTTTCTTCCAGATGCCGCAAAATACCAGGCACCGCTAATCGATGCTGTTGTTGCCATTCAAGGTAAAGGTGCAAAACCTTTTACTTGGACGGCAGAATTAGAAGAGTGCTTTGAAGCATGTAAAAGAAGTTTGATGTCCGTGACGACTTTAGTTCACCCAAACTGCAATGCCTCACTCGGTCTTTTCACAGACGCATCAAGCACACACGTTGGATCTTGCCTACAGCAGCGTAGCAGCGATCAGGATTCCTGGCAACCGTTGGCTTTCTTCAGCAAAAAGCTGAATAGCAAACAGTCAGAGTGGCCAGCTTATTACCGCGAACTCCTAGGTGTGTATGAAAGTGTTCAGCATTTCCGGCACATTTTGGAAGCTCAACATACAACTATTTATACAGATCACAAGCCACTCATCTACGCTTTCATGCAGAAACGTGAAAAGCTGCCACCTGTCCAACTTAACCAGTTATCATTTATCAGCCAGTTCACTACCGATATCGTGTTCATTAAAGGTATCGATAACGTGGTAGCAGACACCATGTCTCGAATTGAGTCGATCTCTCTTGAAGAAGATTATGCTGCACTCGCTGACTCTCAGCGCACGGACGAAGAGTTAGCTAGAGTACGAGATGATTCTTCTTTAAGACTCGAACCGATCCTCATTCCTGGCACAAGTATCAATGTGCTCTGTGACACATCCAACGGTCGTCCACGGCCTTATTTGACTCCGCCATTTCGTCGAGCTGCATTCGACCGTTGTCACAATCTCAGCCACCCTGGCGCGCGAGCAACCGTTCGCTTGGTGACTGAGCGATATGTATGGCCTCAAGTCAACAAAGAATGTCGCGAGTGGGCACGCCTCTGTCTACACTGCCAGCGCAGCAAAGTGAGCCGACATATTGTGTCGCCTCCTGGTAATTTTAAGTCTTCTGGCAGATTTCGACACGTCCATATTGATATAGTAGGCCCTCTGCCTCACTCCAACGGTTTCAATTACTGCCTCACTGCGATTGACAGATTCACGCGGTGGCCGGAGGTGTGGCCTATGACAACAATCACTGCCGAAGAGGTAGCGGACAAATTTGTTTCCGGCTGGGTATCTCGTTTTGGTGTTCCTAACTTATTAACTACGGATCAAGGACGACAATTCGAATCAAATTTATTCCATCGTCTTATGAATGTGTGCGCCACTAAACGTGTTCGTACTACAAGCTACCACCCCTGCGCAAATGGCATGGTTGAGCGCATGCATCGCCAGTTGAAGGCTTCATTAATGTGTCACGCAGATACGTGGACCAAGGCTCTTCCACTCGTTCTGCTTGGAATGCGAACGGCGCTAAAGGAGGACCTGAAGACTTCTTCTGCTGAGCTTGTTTATGGTGAAGCTCTTCGATTGCCTGGCGAGCTGATTGTACCGCCAGAAGAGTCCAGGAGTCCAAGCGATCATTTGGACTTCGTCACAGATCTGAGGAGCCGCATGGAGCAACTACGTCCTATTCCTGCCTCACACCACGCTCTGCCTTCGTCTTTTATCTTCAAAGATTTAGCTGAGGCAACGCATGTAATGCTTCGCGACGACAAAGTGCGTCGGCCATTGCAACCTCCATACTCAGGACCGCATCGTATTCTGAGAAGAAGAGACAAGACGCTCACTATCGACGTAAATGGCAGGGAGGCTACTGTTAGCATTGATCGCGTGAAGCCTGCTCACCTGGATCCTGTTGCTGGCGTATCAATGGACGATGCATCATTTCCACCGATTGTGCCAGCCTCAGTTTCGTCGCATCCTGCGCCAGTTCAAATTTCTCCTGATCCCCCACCTATTCCAATTACCACTAGGTCTGGAAGGAAGGTCAGATTTAGGGATATTTTAGATTTGTAATTTGTTTCTTGTAAGATGTTTTTTTTTTTTCTCCGTGGGGGGGTGATGTGGCGTGCCACGAAGGTTTTATTAAGATATTTGTAACCTTCGTGGATATTGTTTTTGGTATGGATATTTGAATCAATTTGAATAAAGAAAGCAATTGTCTTCTTTGATGTTTGGTAAAATTATATTGTTTAGTTGGAATCATGTATCGGTAATATACCCCAAAAATGTAATGTATTGTTTCGAGTAGAAGTGGAAGTAAAATATAATTAATATAACTAAAATACTACTGGTTTCTCATTTGATCAATAGCGGCATATGGGCGTGCAATATACCCCAAACTACTATTTACTTACTTAGCGTGTGGGTTGTGATCGATTAACGACCTCAAAAACCAAAAAACTAAAAAAATAAAAAAAACTACTAACTAGACCTCGTTCAAACCAATTTTCGGTGTTAGATTACATTGTTATGTACATCATATATTTTTTTTAGTTTTATCATTCTCTTATTTTAGAAGTTACAGGGGGGGGGACACACATTTTACCACTTTGGAAGAGTCTCTCGCGCAAACTATTCAGTTTAGAAAAAAATGATATTAGAAACCGCAATACCATTTTTGAAGACCTATCCATAGATACCCCACACGTATGGGTTTGATGAAAAAAAAAATATTTTTTTCATTTCTAAGTATGGGAGACCCCCCTAAAATTTTATTTTTTTTCTATTTTAGTGTGAAAATATTAATGCGGTTCACAGAATACATCTACACACTAAGTTTCAACAACATAGCTCTTATAGTTTCGGAGAAAAAAGGCTGTGACATACGGACAGACGGACAGACAGACATGACGAATCTATAAGGGTTCCGTTTTTGCCATTTGGCTACGGAACCCTAAAAAGCTAATGAATTCGCTGGTGCAACACATTTTGCTCTAACCGTTTAAAGGTCGATTTATATCTACAGACATTGAGCGTGGCAGACACGTGCCGTGACAGACACCCACAGACACCATTTATTTATATGTAACGTATCGAAACGTGCCGTGACAGACACCCCGGCTACCGACAGACACCGTCATCGGCGTCCGCTCTCACTGGCAGTTACTGCATAGCTTTAGAAGAAAAAGCATGTTATTGAAAATGTTCAAACACTTCTCTATTGAAGATTTGTCCATAATTGCATTATTGTTAGAAGAAGAAGATAAAACTAAAAAAAGAGCAAAACGCATGGCTGTACATCCTATGCTTAAGAAAAGAAAATTAGAAGGAGAATACTGGACACTCTTTAAAGAACTGGTTGACGATGAAAAAAAATTTTTCATATATTTTCGGATGAGCCGGTACCAGTTTGACATTTTACTAAACAAAATTGAATTGCTGATAACCAAACAAGATACAGTTTTTAAGGAAGCCTTGTCGAAAACACCGAGTTGGCCATCGAATTCGATATAACTATCCAGGAGTAACTTGTACAACTCTTCAAGACCTTTCAAATGACATGGGTCATGTCACTGTTGAGCATTGGGGCAGGCTCCATAGTTACCTGCCCGAGGTCCTTAATTTTGACATTTCTGGAGCGTGTAGTTCAATAACGGTTTGGAATATGGAAAAAGTGGATAGAATTAAAGTTATAGAGAATTTTATAAGCTTTCATTTCATCATACACTTTTTTTTTGCTACATTGCACCGTTTTTCAGATATTCGCGAAAAACACTTTTTTTTTACATTTGACCTTGAATAAAAAAAAAACCATACACGGGAATGATGGGGAACTTTTACACATTGTTTATAATTATGTTTTGAACAATTTTCCTGATTTTCAGCTTGTTGGGACTTTATGCAACCTCGAATGTCTAAATTGACCGGAGTAGTTAGTACGCAGTTCCGATACTCTATTCACACTGCCCGGCAAGGAGCCACAGACACGTACAGACATGTACCGCGCAGACAAAATATTCTTTCCGAGAATACTGGCCGGGCACGACACGTGTCTGTACGCGTCTGTACGGCCGCGTTACGATAGATATAAATACGTTAATAGTTACTGTATGGAAGAATATCATTTTGTCTGCCACGGCACGTGTCTGCCACGCTCAATGTCTGTAGATATAAATCGACCTTAAGTCGGCGTTACTGTTAGTGTTAAATTTGACACAAACCTTTACTTTAACTTCTTCTATGGTGCAACTCAGCCTTAATCATTAACCAGAATGAAACAAAACTTAAGAGAAATTATATTTATTTAAATATATTTCTTCACAACATACACCGCACTGCATCTACATTACATTCGGTACAAATTCATTCATTAATTATCTAAGAAAATCACAATATCACCAAACTCACACAAAATACAAAAAAATGCTTAAAAATTATCATAAATACTGATTTTATATTTATTTTTACAAAATAAGCGTCTGATATACGATGGCAGTAAATATATCATATTTAAAAAACTTAGCAAAACGCAATAGGAATAGAAAAGACTTAATAAAGAAAATATTGTAAAGAAAAACTTAGAAATGATTTTAAAGTATTCAATTCATAAACATTATAGCCCTGCAGTAAAAGAACAGTCAGTTTTTTAGACATATTTAGAATAACGCCAGAACTACACGGGTTACACACAAAGTATCGTCCTATAAGACACTGCAGATCAAAGTCCTCTCACTGAAGATGTTAGTACAGCGAGGAGTACACGTAATCACAAGCGAGCACTAATGTAAAGTATCGTCCTATAAGACACTGCAGATCCAAGTCCTCTCACTGAAGATGTTAGTACAGCGAGGAGTACACGTAATCACAAGCGAGCACTAATGTAAAGTATCGTCCTATAAGACACTGCAGATCAAAGTCCTCTCACTGAAGATGTTGGTACAGCGAGGAGTACACGTAATCACAAGCGAGCACTAATGTAAAGTATCGTCCTATAAGACACTGCAGATCAAAGTCCTCTCACTGAAGATGGTAGTACAGCGAGGAGTACACGCACAGATGTCAGAAATACAGGAGATATGCTTTGTAAACAAATGTATTCGTGTTCAGATGTCGCCGTGTCACAGATTAATAAATAGTTACTAACGTTCACTAACACAAAAGCAAAAACTATAAGAACGGCACACGAGCTCATATTTCTCCCGCACACAAAGAAACTTACAGCAACACTAATAAACTCAGTAATAGAACACATGCATACAGGGGGCGGGGCTTCTACCTGTAGCTACAGACAATAAACACACATCGCAACTAGTGATGTGAAGAGGTAATTGATTTGAATTTGAATTTGAATTTGAATCGTAGAAAAAATAGTATCGATGAAATTCAGAGCCGACGAACTTTCTTCAATGGTTGAAAGCACTTAGGCTCAAAGTGAGACGAACATATCGTGTTATTTTTTGTGGGAAACCAGTTTGGACCTTTTCCTGTTGCATTTATCCACTTTTCTTTTATTTTTGGATCCTTCGGATAGCTAAAATATTAAAAAGGTGTGAATGATGATGATGATATCAATGATACATGTGTAAGAGTACCGCAATAAATTAAAAACCCATACTTGATCTATACTAATATTATAAAGCTGAAGAGTTTGTTTGTTTTGTTTGTTTGTTTGTTTGTTTGTTTGTTTGTTTAAACGCGCTAATCTCAGAAACTACTGAACCGATTTGAATAATTCTTTCACTGTTAGATAGTCTATTTATCGAGGAAGGCTATAGGCATTTTATCCCGAAATTCCCACGGGAACGGGCACAACGCGGGTAAAACCGCGGGGCGCTGCTAGTTCAATAATAATAATAAGTCGAGTAATCAAGAAATAGTAATGAATTGTGTTTTCAATAATTAATTATATCATTTTTACCTCACATTAGTAAACAACAGCTATAAAGTTCCATGCAGCAAAAAAAGTCTAATTTTGTTCCCTTGTGTAATCATTCGAACTAAGTAGGATCGATATAAAATATCGACAACCTCAAAAGTGACATCACATCTCTAATTATCTACCTAACAATGGACACTGGTTCCAATTAATTAAATCAGGGACATAGAGGTAGTCTTGGGCGTTATAACATACAACAAATAATATATTTCATTATAATTTTATAGCAACAACAACCATTATTTATTTTCGACAAAGACTGTTGTAATATTTATTACGTACCTATAATATAATCGTGCGCCTCGATTCGGCAATCATCGGAGATACTCGGTAACTAGTAGAACTAGAAACTACCGGTACCGAGTATCTCCGATGATTTCCGAACGGACCGAACCGAAGCCGATGTCGACTCAAATTCAACTATTCAAGGTTCAAGGTCAAGGTTAAAAAATAATGATAGCGAACTTCACATCGTAGAGCGTTAGACGAATATGAACTTTAAATTACTAAGTACAAGAGCAAATTTTACTTTCATTAAAATACAACAGTTTATTATAATTTTGATTTTATATTCGTATGAAGATAGATTCATGTCTTCGCTGTTGCCTGTTGTTTTATTGGTGTATATTCATTCATTAGAAAGTTTGTTTTGATTGCGAAAAAACTGCTTTTTTATCACATACATTGTCCACAGTAAAATAATTCCAAACGGCGGAACTTCGAGCTCGCGACATTTTTCACAAATATGTTTTTACAATTTTATAACTTAAAAACTATTTTACACACACAATAAATTTATTATTTACAACACTTATTAACTTTTGCATCAACTTTTTCGAGTAAGAAAATTCAAACAAATACGTAAAGCCTGTAACGAGTAGGAAGGAAAGTTCGTTGAAATCAAATCAAAACCAAATTTGTTTTTCTGTAACACATTTTAAAACATGCAACACTGAAAAAATTGTACCTACTATTATAATCTTGTGCTATAACTTTATCATCGTATTTACAACCGTAAAATGTTATAATCGCAATTCAACATACAACTAATCTTACAACAGATAATAAATATTACAACAGTTTAACACAACAGTTAGAAAAATATAATTATAACGGATAATGCAATATGAAAATATAGCGATAACGCCCAAGTTTACATAGAGGTCAAAGTACGAATTTCAATCTGATTTTTTGTAATTTGCTTGCAACCATCTCTTGTGTAAATTTGCAACATATGTCCTTGTGAACTGTTTTAGAATTCTAAGATCTTCAGCAGAAACTTCAACGTTTATTTGATTTAAAAACGTAGTGCACAATATATCACTGTTTTTGATATTTCCACTTGATTTCAGTAGCACATATATATATATCCAAATTTGATTTAAACTGAGACATATTAATGGTAAAGAGCGTGTAGGTACGTGTTGATACTTTAGGATCCGAGGAACGAGTGACTCCGTTTTGAAAACAACTAATCAGGTAAGTTACCTGATTACCTGTAACCTGTAAGTGCCCTCTTTTCTTATCTTATCCAGGTAACGTGAACAATAAAACATATTCGGCCTTGCAAAAGCCTCTAAGCAAAACAATACCCAGGTAAAAAAGTAACATAGCCGGTATGTAGGTATAAAATTACCTAAGCTATTAATATTACAATTACATTTTGCATCGATGGAATGAAGTACTAGTATTACAATATTGCTATTTAAGTATTCATTCAAGCGTATTTAAACCAAAAAAACCACAAAAGAAAAAAAAAATTTGGATCGCCTGCCGTTTTTAAACGGGCAGAGATATGGAGTAGATGATTTCGAACAAAATGCAAGGAATTATGTGTTCTTTAATCCCTTTAAGGTTTGGTTTTAACGTCTCTGCCCGTTTATGAAATAAATAAAGAAAACGATTTTTCTCCATACAAAAAAAAACTTAACATTTTTTTTCTCGGAAACGGGCAGGTATATCAAAAAAACGTATTCTATAAAATAGGCTTAGAATCACTCAAAGACCTTAATTACAAAAAATCAGATTGAAATTCGTACTTCGACCTCTATGTCCCTGATTTCATTAATTGGAACCAGTGTGGCAGCACCCGCTTCACGAAACTATCGTGTGAGTGAGAGTATCAGTAAAACACTTTTCCATTGCGCTATTAGACCAGGCGATTCATTGATCGATGTGTATTAAGCAAACAATGGTTTTAGTTCCTAATGAAAATAATTGCTTTTGGTACTTTATCGTGTTACTAGTATCACGAAGTAATGTTTTAATGAATTTAATAAGAAAAACAATCATATTTTTATACTTACGTGTGAAATGAGATGCCATCTTTCGTATAATTCACAATAGAGGTGTTATTTTTGCAAACAACCACTGTACAACGCGGCATTTTGTAAAAAATCACAAGCAGTGAAGACGTCGCAAGTTGGCATTCGACTAATGGCCGAAACTGGCAACAAGCCGCTTTGCGGCTAGATGCGTTCGCAAGCGCCACGCCTCCTTGCCACATCTCCTGTATTTCTGACATCTGTGAGTACACGTAATCACAAGCGAGCACTAATGTAAAGTATCGTCCTATAAGACACTGCAGATCAAAGTCCTCTCACTGAAGATGGTAGTACAGCGAGGAGTACACGTGATCACAAGCGAGCACTAATGTGAAGTATCGTCCTATAAGACACTGCAGATCAAAGTCCTCTCACTGAAGATGTTGGTAATGTACCTATGTTATTCTAAATATCTCCAAAAGTATTAAGATTATTTTTTTTTTAAAAATCCAAAACGTAGCCTCAAAGTAATACAACAAGAATACAATCAGTCCCGTACATTCAATTATTACAATATTTCTAAATCTACTAACATTCTAACATTAGATGAGAATTTTTCAAATTCTATATAATTTTAAGGGTTAATTTTAACTATTTTAAGTTCTAAATCTAATATTACGCAATCCAAAAAGCTAAATTCTATCTTCGAAAATGTTAACAAAATACCATAATTTTAAAAAATCTTGCCAAAAACTAAAAAATTATCAAATAAAAAAAAGACGTGTGGCACTCGGGGACTGCCGCGGTAAAGCTATTGCATAGTTATTTTTTGTATCACTAGATGGCGTTAGTGGGGAGCGTTAGGTTTTTTGCGTGAGGTTTTTTCGTTACGGAATTTCTGGATTCGGTCCCCGCGCTCAAGGCTCGCGATAGAAGCTATGCAATAGCTTAAAAATATCTCTACGAAAAATCTATTGAAAAAGTTATAATTAGTAAATTAAACAAAAACTATTGATTACAATATTAATAAATGCTTGTGAATACGCAAAATATAATAAACTTAAAAAAACTTCTGAGATCTCCTATTTTGTTCTTGTTATATTTAACTAAACAGAATTTGATAATTCATCGAGATGCGACGCTCTTCGATGCCTTTCCTCAAGGATATGCTAATTCTACGTTTAGTATCCAACAATCCTATAGCATAGCAATTACGATGGAAAGACATCCTAAAGTCTCTTTCAATTTAAACGTATTCAGACGTTCGTACGCGCCGCAGTAGTGCGCACTCGTCCGCGCGCACGGATGTTATTTTGTTGTAAATGTACGCAGAACGAATGGAAACGATTAGAAAACTGAATTAATAATTATTACACATAATATGTATTCATAAACATAATTCTTCGTTGATTTAATTTAGTGCCATCAAATGTTTTAGTTAGAAATATAGTTAATTCATTATAATGCTTGTTACATCTCTCAACAGATCAGAAACTTCTCTCACAGAAGATATCAGTACAGGGAGGATGTTATTCACACTGTAAGATAAGCAACCCATCAATCTTATCAAAAGTGGGACAGCACAGGTCTGTCGAGAAGGTATCCTTGTAATAGACTTAAAAACAAGTGACTAACGACAGTTTAAGATTATTTTAGATTAAAAATGTATTTAAATCCATTATGTAAATGAATACACACAGACGAAAACTTATATAACACAATACATATTCATAATAAATATATAATTACAAAATATTGTACTACACAAGAAATGCATAATGATCCCATTTTAAATATCGCCAATAATAATACTGCAAATTACTACAAACGCCAAAAAACGAATCTAAACGTCAAACTGACGTAGCGATACGTCAAACTGACATGGCGAAACGTCAAACTGACGTAACGAAACGTCAATGTCAACGATGTGTCAATGTCAAAATGACGTTTTCAATCTGACGTTTCTCATTTACGCGCCAATACCATCCGCCATATTGTAAAGCATTTTTTTCTTTATGACTTTATTTTACTTCTGAGGATTATTTTTAATGAAAAATACGTATATTTCTTACTCTCTATGTACATGTTTATGTATTCCCGCTATTATGTTATGCTAGTACAATGTCGTTTGGGTTATATACTTTTTGTTAAATATTTTTTAATTTTACACCATTTATTGTAGTATACGTTGACGATACAATTATCAATTTTTGTATTTTTACATATTTCCCCGTTATTTTTTATTTATTTTTTTATTTATTAATATAAAAACTTATTATTATTATTTATATCTCTTACACATTATATTACTGTGACTAGGATCTACAAATAATTTATACACCGAAATTCTACATTCAACAGTTGAGACTTACATCTGTCATTTTGACAGTTATTTGACACGTGTCAATATTGACAGTTATTATGTTCTACTCTAATAGTGCGGACAGACGGAAACAATGAGTGATTTAAAGAGGAATAAGTCTTATTGTAGAGACAAGTTTGGCTGAAGGAGGTAATATAACAAATATTAAATTATTGTAATACTCTCACCATTATTTACAGTGCCACCAACTTAACTGTTCAGGTGGGCAAAATGGGAACTACAGCCGCGTCATATTGAATCTCTCTCTTAGTTAGGCTTTATATGATTGATATTGTAGTTTCTTAAATTTTAATGATATCTATAGACTGACTTGCAAGACATGTTTTAATTACCTTTGTTTCTTGGTGAATTTCTTATATTATGGCAAAACCAAATTCTCCACTAGCGACGCTGTCAACTGAACAGATAAGATGGTGGGACTGTACTCAATTTTCAAAGAACATCTGTTCCTTGCGGTTCCTCCCTCAATAGATGGCGTTATAATTCAGATTTGGTTGTTCACATCTTGACCAGAAAGTTTTTTTTTGCATTTATAATATTAGTATAGTAGGTTTTAAATGCTATATCAATATTTCCTGTCCGTCCTACTTTCATTTAATGGCATGTCTATCTATCAAATAGCGCTATCTCTCTCCAAGCATTCCTTCTCTTTCTAACACAGATCTTACGCCTAAATTCGGTATTACACTCAAACTTCATAAACAATAAAAATACATTCTCTATGACGTAGAGTATGTTTTTTATTCATATTTGCTATAATTTGAGATACATTAAATAATATAAGCTAGTATTAAACTGGCTTGTGTCAATTTGACGTTGTCACAATGACAATGTCAAATTGAGAAGCTGACAGTTAACACCTTTGTGACATAATTACGTAATTTTCAGATAGAATTAAACGTGGTTTTCGCATTTCTGTGGACTATATATCTGCCCTACTCTTACACACTGAAATCAAGGTATTTCCTATCTCTCTTTAGCATTCTATACTCATAAGAGCGCGTTAAGCATATCAATTCTAAATTTAAACGTGTCACATGTTTATTTTTGACATCTGTCAAAAACGACACATTTTTAATTCAAGGTATTTTTTCTAGAACAATAGGACAAATTATTTAATTATAGCAGGACTACCACAAAAGTGCATTTAAAAAAGACAGTTGCTTGCATGTTAGTCAACTCTATTTGCAAGTACACTGGGCACTGGCATGCCTAGATCAGCTTGCAAGGTGCAAGTGAGCTAACAGACTTATGTATTTCTGCCTCTTTTCTGCACGCCGCATAAAGTATATTGCTAACTAACAAAATACACTGAAATATGCAAGCGACTGGCTACTTCTAAAGGGTCTGCTAAGTAACGTACCATTGTCTCGCTCTAACGCGTCGAAATCTTATATATGTCTCTTTCTTCAATAAATTAATATTAAGAAGCTACATAAAATAGTACCACATACTGTCCCATGCCATCGCAATTACATAAAATAGTCCTATCTCACTCTTACGCGTTGTAATTTTATAATGGTGTTTCTTTCCTGCATTAGTTGACGTTATAACGTTACGTCGACTGAGAAGTTGTGTAAAATAGTTCTGTCATGCTCTAACGCGTGGTTATTTTATAAGGGCGTCTCTTTCCTCCACTGGAAGGCGTTAGTTTTAACGGCGGGGTTCGCTGAACTGGCGCTCGCAGCTAACGCGACGCCTGTGCGACGAATGTTGGCCGCGGCACTATCTATAAAAATAATAATACATATAATAATATAATATATACTCGGACAAATTCACTCACGGTTAATTAGACTCAAACTTAGCTCTAAGCCTGTATTATGGAATCTAACTTGATTGATACTACTACATATACATACACAAATACTTAAAAGAATATTTAATTGACACCCAGACGTCGTCAACATCTATGTCTTCACATATTGTGACTCCGTTGAATCGAGCCCGCAACCCCCGACACAGTAAGCGCTCTCACTGCCACTGTGCCGACGGGCTTGTCAATTTAAGCTAATAAAAACACTACTTTGATTTCCCAACGTCCAACGATTTCCCAACGTCTTTTATCCCGAAATTCCCACGGGAACGGAACTGGTACAATGCGGAATAAGTACAAAGTTAAATCTTACCCAGTCCATTCCTAACGTTGGCCACCAGACGCATCGCCGGGTTTGTGACTATTCCATTCCTTTTGTTTTTACTGTAAATAGAAACAATGACATAAATAAATTAATACTACTAATTTTATAAATGCGAAAGCCTGTGAGGTGTATGTAAGTGTGTTACTCTTTCACGCAAAAACTGCTTAAAGGATTTGGACGAAACTTTACAGTAATATAGGTTATACATCAGAAAAACACATAGGATATATTTTATCCCGATATTCCTGCGGGAACGGGTACAACGCGGTTAACAGCGTGGGGCACGGCTAGGAATTACATAACAACCAAACAAGTCTTAATCCAACAAACACTAAAGATGCGTTTCCATTGAAGCGTAGTTGTGCGCCGCGGCAATCAAAGCGCATTGTGAATGTCAAACAACGCATTGACATTGTCAAAATCTTTTCGTAATGCGTTTTGATTGGTCAGTTGATCTCCGTTGTGCTTCAATGAAAACTCACACTAACTGTCGTACTTAGAGACGTCAATTAACTCGACACTCACTAATTGACATATTTTTCATACATTACATGTAAAAATTACTCATTCCTTCCGGTCGGGTAGGTCTTAATATTTAACCTCTCCTACGAAATCATTTGCGCTCTCTGAGTACAACGGTATATAGGTATATAAAAGAAAATTACTTTTTTATCCATTGCCATTGTCAAAAAAATGTGTCAATCTGACACATGTCAAAACAAGATAAAATCTCGAACAAGGGATTTTGTTAAAATAAAATATGACCTTGTACCAAATAAAATACACACTCAAATTAGTTTGTTATTTGTTAGTAAAGCGAAAAATAAATATGTTTTTATTAGTTATTTTATTGGTGTTAAAATGAGGTTATATGTTTTCCCTAAAATAAAATAATATAAACCTAATGTTACTAATATATAGATATTTTCTACATTAAATAAATATTTGTCACTATTTTGACAATGGACATTTTTAGTACTTTTAAGAGGCGTTAGTAAGTAATACGCCCACTGCTGGGCAAAGGCCTCTCATCCCACTACGCCTATATTTATAACATTGCAAATAAATAGTGGAATTAGTTTTATGGCGTCTCGTACAGCGGGATTTTTACTAAAATAAATGTTACAGTGCTAAATCCTATAGTCTTTAGACCATGTCGGAGGCCTTTAGGCGGTCTAAAACACCCGACACCAGGGTTGACCATTAACCTACACAAACTTTCTTACTTACTATAGTTTTTTAAATTCTTTAGTAATTAATTGGAGTGTTAAAACCGCAACAACTTAGCCTTCTCCCTCTCTCTTTAATAAATACCCTAGCTCTATCCCCCCTTTAACATAATCTGCCATTAACAAAAACAAATGAATGACTGAACGAACAACTGAATGATAAAGTGAATGAATGACATCACAAGTCTGAATGAATGTAACAACATGAATGAATGACATGACACACAGCCCCCTAAGCGTTCATTCCCAGCCATATCGCCATCACTGTCTAACTCACGTTTTCTTAAATATCCTCCCTCTCGCTCGCGCTACACTGCCCATAAACTTGTTGTAGCTCCACACCATTCTAGTATATAAATTGTTTTATTCTATATAGCAAATACATATATGTATATACTAATATGATAAGATTCATTTTTTGTATGTTTGTTTGAAGGTAAAAATCTCTAGAAATACCAGTCCGATTTCAATAATTCTTTTTGTATTAGATAGTCACATTCAAAAGGAAGATAAAAGTCTAACTTATATCCCAAAATTTATACAACAACGGGTACAACGCCGGTAAAACCGCGGGGCGCAGCGAGTTATCTGATACGATTAAATATATAAAACACAATGCACAAAGAAAGCATCAGAACACTATATCTAAGTGTAGGGCCACATCTGCGGAACGTACGGCGCCGAACCTTCCGCTCTATGACACATCAGTCGAAATTACGCCGCGTACTGATGTGTCATAGATAACTTGAAATACACTACGAGCGTATTTAGCGGAAGGTTCGGCGCCGTACGTTCCGCAGATGTGGCCCTACACTAAGACAACACTGAATGAATACAATCACATGATGCTAATATAATCTTAAAATTAACATACATATATAATTACATTCACAGTACTAGAGTTTAAAGGCGCTATGCTATGCTATGCTATGCTACGTTTGGTAGCCTACCAATCATATGAGGCTCAACATAGTACAGCTTTCGTGAAAGGCTTACCTATCGACACTACTATTATAAAGAGTACTTGTATTTTTGTGTGTATGTTTGTATCGAATAAACTAAAAACTACTTGACCGATTTGAATTATTATTTTTGTTACGGATAGACATATTCAACGGGAAGGTTATGGGCTATGTTATATCCCAAAATTCCCACGGGAAAGGGCGCAACGCGGGCTAAGCCGCGAGGCATTGCTAGTCTATAATATAAAAATGAATCGCTGAATGTGTTGCTAAGCGCAAATCTCAGAAACTACAAATCCGATTCGAATAAGTGGTCAAGCTGTTGGACCTCCTAACACTAAATAAATAAATCACTACATAGTATAAAATAAAGTCGTCTCTGTTTCGTGTCTGTTTGTCTGTATGCTTAAATCTTTAAAATTACGCAACGGATTTTGATGCGGTTTTTTGTAATAGGTAGAGTGATTCAAGAGGAAGGTTTTTATGTAAAAAAATCCCGAAATTCCCACGGGAACGGGCACAACGCGGGTAAAACCGCGGGGCGCTGCTAGTAAATAAATAAATAATTCTTAATGTAATAGATAGCCACATTCAACGGGAAAGTTATAGGCTATTTTTTACTAAATATATAGGCTATGTTTTATAAAATACGTACATCTCTTTATCGCAAAGAAAAGTATGTTTATCATATGCAATCATTGTATTTAAAAGCTGCTTTACTTCATAACGACCAACATAACACAGAGCACGTACCTGTCGTGTCGGTCGTGCTGCTTGCTCTCCCGGCCGAGGATGATGCGCATGTGCGTGTCGCGGTTGAAGTGCGTGTCGGTGAGCGCCGGCGCCGCCTGGCTCGGCGGCTGCGGGCCTGCGGCACAGCAATACATAAACATATACACCCGGACAAATTCACACACGGTTAATTAGACCCAAACTAACCTCTAAGCTTAGTATATACGCAAACACAAATACTTATATATAATTAAAATTAAAATAAAATATCTGGACAAATTCACTCACGGTTAATTAGACCCAAAGTAAGCTCTAAGTTTGTGTTATGGAATCTAACCAACTGACACTACTACATATACATACACAAATACTTTGTAAGAATATATAATTGACACCCAGACGTCGTCGCCAACAACTATGTCTTCACATATTGTTGACTCCGGGCGGGGATCGAACCCGCAACCCCCGACACAGTAAGCGCTCTCACTGCCACTGTGACAACGGGCTTGTCAATTGACACCCAGACGTCGTCGCCGACAACTGTATGGATGTATGTATGTTTGTTACTCTTTCACGAAAAAACTACCAGACGGATTTGGATGAAACTATACTATAATATAGGTTATACTTCAGAATAACACATGGGATACATTTTATCCCGAAATTCCCGCGGGAACGGGTACAACGCGGGTAACACCGCGCGTTGTGAATTCTAACAATATCTTATATCTCACCAAATGCCTGCATCGGGCTACAGATGTCGCTGAGCGGGCTCCGCGGCGGCGACGCGTACAGCGGGCTGGCGTCGCCGGCGGCGCCGTGGCGCTCCTCACGTCGCCTGTCTCGCTCACACGCGTACCCGAGAATATCTCTGTCTCGCTCGTGTGCGGTGTAGCTGCGGTTTGACGCGCTGAGAGGGAAATATCGTTGTTATTCTCTCTTTGTATTGCTAAATATATGGGCCTTCATGATCGCTTATATATATAACAGCATTTTGGCTATCAAATGGTTTGTCCTTTTCCGACATACACTATTTTCCAAAGAGCAAAAGAGACAAAACACATACTAATAGTGTTTTAGTTAGAAAGCGTTTATGAATAATTAAAGGCAGTTAGTGTTTACCTTAATTTGGATTCCTTCTCCGGCACCGAGTTCTCCGGTATACTATCTCTGTCCTTGTCTCGCCGGCCGCGCCCGACGCGGGCTACTTGCTGTGCGAAGGAGAGGGAGAGATGCGCACGGCTCGGCTGTAAATTATTAGAAAATATCTATACAAATATGCTGATAAAACCGCGTAAAACAAATAGTAAATATACATTGTCGATATTTTAAATATGAACTTTTGACCATTTTGAATTGAAACTACGTTTTGCGGATACACTTCGCTTTTATTTTACACTAGCAGCGCCCCGCGGTTTTACCCGCGTTGTGCCCGTTCCCGTGGGAATTTTTATACATATAAACCTTCCTCTTGAATCACTCTACCTATTACAAAAAACCGCATCAAAATCCGTTGCGTAATTTTATAGATTTAAGCATACAGACAAACAAACAGACAAAAGTAGCGACTTTGTTTTATACTATGTAGTGATTTTTATCTAACGATTCGGCCCCTTTACAGGAACCGTGGTCACAGAAGAAGTGTATCCGTAAACTTTAGTTTCAATTCAAAATGAGTAGTGTTCGCTAAAACGTAAGAAACCTGTAACTTTTGACCATTTTAAGTATGAGCTTAGGTTGGGTTTGGACACTTGAGCCCAGAAAACGTTGGTTTCCAGTTAAAATGGAGTAGGAAATAGATAATAAGGTACCTTTTCGTGCGCGTCGTGTGGCTCGTGGTCGGGCTCGCGCGGCTCGGCCGTGTGGCCGGAGGAGCGCGTGGAGCCCGAGCTGTGCACGCTGCGCCGCTTGCACTCGGGCGAGCCTGCGCATGTACACGGTGCGTTACTATGTACACGACCAACAACCGTAGAACAGCCTTCTCTTTCGCGAAAACCCCGTAGCAGTACGTTAATCTATACTAATACTAGCTGCGCCCCGCGGTTTCACCCGCTTTGTACCCGTTCCCGCGGGAATTTCGGGATGAAAAATAGATGTTGTCCGATTCTCAGGCCTACCCGATATGTACACAAAATTTCATGAGAATCGGTCGAGCCGTTTCAGAGGAGTTCAATTACGCACATCGTGACACGAGAATTTTATATACTAGATTATAAAGAGGTAAAATTTGTAAGTTTGCATGTTCAAGCTAATCTCGGGAATTACCAGCCTGATTTGAATAATTCTTTTTGAAATAGATAACCAAATTTAACGGGTAGGTTATAGACTATTTTCAACCTGAAATTCCCACGGGAACGGGCACAACGCGGGTAAAACCGCGGGGCGCTGCTAGTAATGTTTATAAATCGCGAAAGTTTGAAAAAGACTTGTTTTTATTATTTGTTTAAACGGGAACTTACGGACGACGGAGGCTACTGTTGTCACCCACCTCCTGATGAAGGTCACCGGACGTGACCGAAACGTTCAACACGTTTCGGTCACTTCCGACTTCAACTCTCAGCAGTAGCCTCCTAAAGACTTGTTTATTCGAAACTAGCAGCGCCCCGCGGTTTTACCCGCGTTGTGCCCGTTCCCGTGGGAATTTCGGGATTTTTTTTACATAAAAAACTTCCTCTTGAATCACTCTAACTATTACAAAAAACCGCATCAAAATCCGTTGCGTAATTTTAAAGATTTAAGCATACAGACAGACAAACAAACAGTGTGACAGACACGAAAAAGAGACGACTTTATTTTATACTATGTAGTGATCTATATCTCAATATAAAAATGAATCGCTGAATCTGTTGCTAAGCGCATAACTTCAGAACGACTGCACCAAATTGGATGATTCTCTTTTTAATGTGTTCCTTATTGTCAGTACAAGGTTTTTATATAAGAAAAATAAGGAATAAAAATCTCAAAATTCCCACGGGAACGGGGGCGCTGCGGGTGAAACCGCGGGGCGCTGCTATTTCGTCTATAAATAAACAACAGACTATATAAAATCTCGTCATTTATAAACAATACTTACCAGCATGTTGTTGCTGCTGTTGCTGCTGCTGTTGTTGTTGCACTTGTTGCTGCGAGTCCTGTTGCGCGGCACATCTCTCTAATAACCGACAGATGTTGGCGTGTCCGGCGCGCCAAGCCACTTTGGCGGGGGTACGGCCTGAAGTAAGTAAGTAAGTAATTAGCCTGTAATGTCCCACTGCTGGGCAAAGGCCTCTCATCTCACTGAAGATATCAATACAATGAGTTGGACGTACCCTTTTGATTACAATCTACACTAATATTATAAAGAGGAAAACTTTGTTTGTTTGTAATGAATACGCTCAAAAACTACTGGACCGTTTTTAAAAATTCTTTCACCATTCGAAAGCTACATTTTCGACGAGTAACATAGGCTATTTTTCATCCCGAAATTCCCACAGGAATGGACACAACGCGGGTAAAACCGCGGGGCGCTGCTAGTGTTATATAAATTCTATGATTAGGCTAGTATTTTTCGGTTTAATTCGCAAAGTACAAGCAGTTTTCGAAGAAATGTTGGCTAACAGGTTCCGCTGGGCCACACCCTATACTACAACGTAATTCAAAATAGGTAAAATTGTGGAAAAATAGAGTTCTTATCTACACTAATACTAGCTGTGCCCTGCGGTTTCACCTGCATTTTTTTCCTCACTGCTTACCGTTTAAACCTTCCCTGGACTTTCATGAATATTTCAAGACCAAAATTAGCCAAATCGGTCCAGCCGTTCTCGAGTTTTAAGCAGACTAACGAACAGCAATTCATTTTTATTTATATAGATTATAAAGAGGTAAAATTTGTAAGTTTGTTTGTTTGTATGTTCGGGGTAATCTCAGGAATTATCAGTCCGATTTGAATAATTCTTTTTGTGATAGATAGCCACATTCAACGGGAAGGTTATAGGTTATTTTTGATCCCGAAATTACCACGGTAACGGGCACAACGCGGGTAAAACCGCGGGGCGCTGCTAGTGTAGACTAAAATGATAACGCCCAATAATTTTGCTAAGACTAAAATGATAAAGCCCAATAATTTTGCTAAGACTAAAATTATAAAGCCCAATAATTTTGCTAAGACTAAAATGATAAAGCCCAATAATTTTGCCGTGCAAATCTCTTGTAGATGTACTGACCACAGTGATCGGCCTGTAGCGGGTCCGCCCCGTACTGTAACAGCCACATGACGCACTCCTCGTGTCCCTCCTGGGCCGCGATACCTGCACACACAGTATATTTCACGATTTTTTTATTAAGGATAACAAGCAATCTTTCTCCGTCACACGCATACTTCCTCTCCCTCTCACTCATACATTACCTCTCCCTCTGTGTCTCTCTCTCTCCCTTCTCCCCCTCTATCCCACTCTCTTCTCCTCCTCCCCCTCTCTATCGCTCCCCTCTCTCTCTCCCCCTCCTCTCTTTCCCACCCCTCTCTCAACTCCCCTCTCTCTCCCTCCCCTCTCTCTCCATTCCTCCCCCCTCGTCCCTCTCCCCCTCACCGAGCGGCGTGGCGCCCTGCGTGCACAGCGCGTCGGGTGTGGCGCCGAGCGCGAGCAGCGTCTTGAGCGCGTCGGCCCGGCCGCGCCACGCCGCCGCGTGCAGCGCCGTGCGCGCGGCGCCGTCGCGCGCCTCCACGCGCGCGCCCGCGCCCACCAGCGCGCGCACCATGCCCGCGTGGCCCTGCCACGCCGACACGTGCAGCGGGGTCCTGCCAAACAGATAACGTTCAAATATATACTTAAAAAACCTTTGCAAAACACCTGCATATAAAAACGCCAACATGACAAATTGATAATCCTCAAACACATATACATTGACGTGAATGAAGACCAAATGAGGTAATACTCATTTTACGCTCGCGATACGTATGGGGTATCCGGGGGAAATGGAACACGTGTAAAAACTACATGAAAACTGTACATATTAATACACCTATATAAAACTGTCCACATTTAAAACGCCTATCTGTATTACACGTAAAGGTTAAAACACTTATATTTGGAACACTTATGTATAAAATATCTACAAGTTAAAACCCCTACATATTATAAAAACACCTACTTTAACGTCCATTTATTTATACTAATCGAGCTTATGGTCGTTCTACTTTCAGGAAAAACATATTAACAAAACCATCTACATGTAAAAAATACTTACATGTATACCATCTACAAGTAAAACACCCACATGTCAAACACCAACAAATTAAACACCTGCATATAAAAGCGCCTACATGTCAAAACACCATGATTATTGCACGGCCATGTCAGACGCCTTTGGCGGCTCAATAACTGACACCAGGATTGGTCAGGTAGACCATCTATTTGATGAATAAGAAAAAACATCTGCATATAAAAGCGCCTACATGTCTAAAACACCAACATTACTGCACGGATGTGCCTCTCTATACGCCTAAAAGCGAGCCATGTCAGAGGCCTTTGGCGGCTCACACCAGGATTGGTCAGGTTGACCATCCACTCGATGAAGAAGTAGTAGTAGGCCTGACCTGCCCTCGGTGTCGGGCACGTCGACGGCGGCGCCGCAGTGGTGGAGGAGGTAGCGCGCCATGGCGAGGCGGTTGTCGAGCGCCAGCACGTACAGCGTCGTGCGCCGGTCCGCGTCCGCCGCGTCCACATCCGCGCCGCGCGCGTGCAGCGCGCGCACGCACGAAAAGTGCCCTTCTAACGCAGCTAGCCTGTACATACAAGTATATAGGCGTCCTTATATAGGGCTATTGGTAACTCGACGTATTCCCGTCAGAATCAGGTAGGGGGGCATATTATGCAACAAATTTAACCGCCCCAATGTATGGCCGAAAGTTAATGGTTTTCAAGATATTTGGAATTTAGCTGTTTTTGGAAAAATACCCAAATTTAGAGGTTTCTTACAAAATAATTAAAAATGGGACTATTCAATGTTAGGTCTCTATTTGTTTATTTGTATGGTAATCAGTGATAAAGCTTAAGAAGTAATAAAACATTCAAAAATACTTGCTATCAAAAAGATATGATTGATATTTTTTTTTTTTTTAATTATTTTTTACTTTTAGAACCAAAGATCTTAATTTTTCTAAAAAAAACACTATGACACCAAGCTTGCAAATAACACATAAAACTTCCTTGTTTTTTAGGCTATCCAAAAAGGTATCATAGTTGGTAATTATTACTAATACAGCATTGTCACGGTGTCGGTGAATAATATCACCGAGACGTATTTTTTGCGCCGACCCGACATCTAGTTGTGTATTGTTGATCGAAGTATGTAGTGAAGTAAAACCGATATAATGTTCCCCAACTCACCGAAGCGCAGTCTTCCCGTCATGCGCATGTTGGTCAACGGGCGCCTGCCACCTGTCGGCCAGCACCTCCACCAGTGCCGTGTGTCCCTCCTGGGCGGCTAACAGTAAAGCGCCCTTACCGTCGTTGTCGGTTTCGTCTACCTTAGCGCCCGCCTCGAGGAGAGCTTCGCACACTTCTATGTGGCCTGGAAGATAGATGGGTATAACTGAATACTTCTTCTTCATCGAGTGGACGGTCACCCTGACCAATCCTGGTGTCAGAGTTATTGAGCCGCCAAAGGCCTCCGACACGGCTCATGTAACGACTACTATCCGTAGAAAGTAACCGGGACCGACGGCTTAACGTGCCCTCCGAAGCACGGAATCATCTTATCTATACTAACAATAGTCTAATTAAACTAAAAAAGTCTGACTTTCTCTGTTTATTTGTAAGGGCTAATCTCGAAAACTACTAATCCAATTTGAATAATTCTTTTTGTAATAGATAGCCACATTCAACGGGAAGGTTATAGGATATTTTCATCCCGAAACTCGCATGGGAAAGGGTACAACGCGAGTTAAACCGCGGGGCGCTGATTAAAATTATTGACCAAAAGTAAGTGAATAAAAGTAGTAATCAAAAGAGAACAAAAGTAAGTGATCAACACTAAGTGATTTTATATATTTACCAATAGACGTGTTCGAGGCCCTCATATATTTAACACTAGCAGCGCCCCGCGGTTTCACCCGCGTTGTGCCCGTTCCCGTGGAAATTTCGTGATTTTTATACGTATAAACCTTCCTCTTGAATCACTATATCTATTTAAAAAACCGCTTTTAAATCCGTTGCGAAGATCTAAGCATACATAGGGACAGACAGCGGAAAGCGACTTTGTTTTATACTATGTAGTGATTTAGCATCAGGCCTGAGCGCCGTGTCATATGTCATGTCATGTGTCATGTGTCATGTGTAATGTGTCATGTGCCACGTTACCTTCGAAGGCGGCGTAGTGCAGCGGCGTCCAGCCCGAGTTGTCGCGGTGGTGCTCGTCCAGCCCGCGGTCCAGCAGCTGACGGACCACCTCCACGTTGCCTGCCGACGGAGGTTCATATAGGGGGGTTGTATGGGGGGGTTGTATGGGGGGGTTGTATGGGGGGGTTCTATGGGGGGGTCGTATAGGAGGGTTCGTATAGGGGGGAGGTTGTATAGGGGTATTCGTATAGGAGGGTTCGTATAGGGGGGTTCGTATAGGGGGGTCGTATGGGGGGGATTGTATAGGGGGGTTCGTATAGGAGGGTTCGTATGGGGGAGGATTCGTATAGAGGGGTCGTATAGGAGGGTTCGTATAGGGGGGGGGGGTTCGTGTAGGGAAACATTATTTAGGGTAATAGCGTTCGTGGCGTAGTTTTTAAACGTTATTTTACTAGGTGTAGAAATCGCGTAAGTTTAAAAAAGTCTACATATATGAATTAATAATACCTTGAGCGGCCGCTATGCTGAGCACCGTTCTACCTTCAGCGTCCATATTGTCAACACACGCGCCCCAGAACAGAAGCAACCTAAAAAAAAAGTTTAAAAGCCTGTAATGTCACAGCTGGGCAAAAGCCTCTCATCTCACTGAAGATATATGAATACAGTGAGTCACCGCCTCTATCTCTCCCCTTCACTCACACATCATCCTCCCCCTCTCACCTCACAGTGGCGGCGTGTCCGGCGGCGGCGGCGGCCCACAGCGCCGTCCTCCCCAGCGAGTCCACGGCCTCTATATCCGCCTCTGCCTCTAGGAGCAGCTCGCAGATGTCTCTGCAACAAGAAGTCGAATTTACACTCAACAGCCTCCGTGGTCTTGTGGTTTGAGCGCCCGGCTCACGAACCGGAGATTCCGGGTTCGATTCCCGGTGGGGACAATATCTCACAAAAATCTCTTTGTAAGACATTACAGGCTGAATCACCTGATAGCACGAAAAGTAAGACGATTCCGTGCTTCGGAGGGCACGTTAAGCCGTCAGTACCGGTTACTCTCTACGGATAGTAGTCGTTACATGAGCCCTGTCAGAGGCCTTTGGCGGCTCAATAACTCTGAAACCAGGATTGGTCAGGTTGACCATCCACTCGATGAAGAAGAAGACTCAAATATATTTAAGGGGAAGGTCTATTAAGATGACTCTCTCTCTCTCTCTCTCTCTCTCTCTTTAAACTTAAGAGCTGGGCTCTTGTCGATGGAGTTCTTTCCACTTTTCTCTATCGACTCTCACGACTTTTGCTCTTTCCAGAAGATGACAAAGCATCAATAATATCTCACGTGTGCCCCTCGAAGGCGGCGACGAGTAGTGGCGTGGCGCGATCACGATCCTTGTGGTTGACGCAGGCCCCTCGCTCCAGCAGCAGCGCGCAGCACGCCGCGCCGCCGCCGCACAGCGACGCCACCGACAGCGCCGTGCGACCTGGCACCGGCAGACATCACGCGTCATACATCGAGAGGAAGATGCGATAGTAACACATGTTCGGTGTAAAGGGTTTAGGCCCTTGAAAGTCATATGTAGTGCAGTGAAACGCAACTACAATTCTTCTTCGTGTCAAAAATTACTACAACTACAGTAAAACAAATAATTCAATACAGCATTCTAAAATTTCTTTTGAGTTTTGTGACACAAGCAGATAACATGCAAACCTTTAAACGTATTGTTTTGTACAAAAACACAACTATAGTAAATCACATAATTCGATGCATCATTCTGACACTGTCAATAATCGTGTAATAAAGCTGAAGAGTTTGTTTTTTGTTTAAACTCGCTAATCTCAGAAAGTACCAATCCGATTTGAATAATTGTTTTTGCAATTGATAGCCACATTCAACGGGAAGGTTATAGGCTATTTTCATCCCGAAATTCCCACGGGAACGGGCTCAACCCGGGTAAAACAGCGAGGCGCTGCTTGTTAAACAAATAACTAAATACAGAATTCTGACATTTCCAAGGAAACTCATGTGTTTTGTGACTGCTACTTGTGTTGTGATCTCTATTACGTTTGTGAACTAAACTAACTATTAAAATCTTGTCAGTTTTACTATAATCCTGCTAATATTATAAATGCGAAAGTTTGCGAGGATGTATGTTTATTACTCTCACAAAAAAATTACTGGACAGATTTGAATGAAACTTAACAATGAAACGTAATATTGGTTTATACATCAGAATAACACATGGGGTACCTCTCATCCCGATATTCCCGCGGGAACGGGTACGACGCGCGTTACACCGCGGGCGGGGCTAGTAAAACTCTTAAACACAACTATAATAAAACTCATAATCGGATGCATGTACTGACCGTCGTGGTCGGCGGTGTGCACGCCGGCGCCGGCGCGCAGCAGCTGGCGCACGATGTCGTCGTGGCCCATGTAGGCGGCCGCCAGCAGCGCCGTGCGGCCCTCGCCGTCCGCCCGCTCCGGCGCCGCGCCCGCCGCCAGCAGGCGCCGCACCACGCCGCCGTGACCCGACCACGCCGCCGCCCTGCGCGCCACACCATCACACACATCATACACACAGCACACACATCATACACACAGCACACACATCATACACACAGCCCGCTCCGGCGCCGCGCCCGCCGCCAGCAGGCGCCGCACCACGCCGCCGTGACCCGACCACGCCGCCGCCCTGCGCGCCACACCATCACACACATCATACACACAGCACACACATCATACACACAGCCCGCTCCGGCGCCGCGCCCGCCGCCAGCAGGCGCCGCACCACGCCGCCGTGACCCGACCACGCCGCCGCCCTGCGCGCCACACCATCACACACATCATACACACAGCACACACATCATACACACAGCACACACATCATACACACAGCCCGCTCCGGCGCCGCGCCCGCCGCCAGCAGGCGCCGCACCACGCCGCCGTGACCCGACCACGCCGCCGCCCTGCGCGCCACACCATCACACACATCATACACACAGCACACACATCATACACACAGCACACACATCATACACACAGCCCGCTCCGGCGCCGCGCCCGCCGCCAGCAGGCGCCGCACCACGCCGCCGTGACCCGACCACGCCGCCGCCCTGCGCGCCACACCATCACACACATCATACACACAGCACACACATCATACACACAGCACACACATCATACACACAGCCCGCTCCGGCGCCGCGCCCGCCGCCAGCAGGCGCCGCACCACGCCGCCGTGACCCGACCACGCCGCCGCCCTGCGCGCCACACCATCACACACATCATACACACAGCACACACATCATACACACAGCACACACATCATACACACAGCCCGCTCCGGCGCCGCGCCCGCCGCCAGCAGGCGCCGCACCACGCCGCCGTGACCCGACCACGCCGCCGCCCTGCGCGCCACACCATCACACACATCATACACACAGCACACACATCATACACACAGCACACACATCATACACACAGCCCGCTCCGGCGCCGCGCCCGCCGCCAGCAGGCGCCGCACCACGCCGCCGTGACCCGACCACGCCGCCGCCCTGCGCGCCACACCATCACACACATCATACACACAGCACACACATCATACACACAGCACACACATCATACACACAGCCCGCTCCGGCGCCGCGCCCGCCGCCAGCAGGCGCCGCACCACGCCGCCGTGACCCGACCACGCCGCCGCCCTGCGCGCCACACCATCACACACATCATACACACAGCACACACATCATACACACAGCACACACATCATACACACAGCCCGCTCCGGCGCCGCGCCCGCCGCCAGCAGGCGCCGCACCACGCCGCCGTGACCCGACCACGCCGCCGCCCTGCGCGCCACACCATCACACACATCATACACACAGCACACACATCATACACACAGCACACACATCATACACACAGCCCGCTCCGGCGCCGCGCCCGCCGCCAGCAGGCGCCGCACCACGCCGCCGTGACCCGACCACGCCGCCGCCCTGCGCGCCACACCATCACACACATCATACACACAGCACACACATCATACACACAGCACACACATCATACACACAGCCCGCTCCGGCGCCGCGCCCGCCGCCAGCAGGCGCCGCACCACGCCGCCGTGACCCGACCACGCCGCCGCCCTGCGCGCCACACCATCACACACATCATACACACAGCACACACATCATACACACAGCACACACATCATACACACAGCCCGCTCCGGCGCCGCGCCCGCCGCCAGCAGGCGCCGCACCACGCCGCCGTGACCCGACCACGCCGCCGCCCTGCGCGCCACACCATCACACACATCATACACACAGCACACACATCATACACACAGCACACACATCATACACACAGCCCGCTCCGGCGCCGCGCCCGCCGCCAGCAGGCGCCGCACCACGCCGCCGTGACCCGACCACGCCGCCGCCCTGCGCGCCACACCATCACACACATCATACACACAGCACACACATCATACACACAGCACACACATCATACACACAGCCCGCTCCGGCGCCGCGCCCGCCGCCAGCAGGCGCCGCACCACGCCGCCGTGACCCGACCACGCCGCCGCCCTGCGCGCCACACCATCACACACATCATACACACAGCACACACATCATACACACAGCACACACATCATACACACAGCCCGCTCCGGCGCCGCGCCCGCCGCCAGCAGGCGCCGCACCACGCCGCCGTGACCCGACCACGCCGCCGCCCTGCGCGCCACACCATCACACACATCATACACACAGCACACACATCATACACACAGCACACACATCATACACACAGCCCGCTCCGGCGCCGCGCCCGCCGCCAGCAGGCGCCGCACCACGCCGCCGTGACCCGACCACGCCGCCGCCCTGCGCGCCACACCATCACACACATCATACACACAGCACACACATCATACACACAGCACACACATCATACACACAGCCCGCTCCGGCGCCGCGCCCGCCGCCAGCAGGCGCCGCACCACGCCGCCGTGACCCGACCACGCCGCCGCCCTGCGCGCCACACCATCACACACATCATACACACAGCACACACATCATACACACAGCACACACATCATACACACAGCCCGCTCCGGCGCCGCGCCCGCCGCCAGCAGGCGCCGCACCACGCCGCCGTGACCCGACCACGCCGCCGCCCTGCGCGCCACACCATCACACACATCATACACACAGCACACACATCATACACACAGCACACACATCATACACACAGCCCGCTCCGGCGCCGCGCCCGCCGCCAGCAGGCGCCGCACCACGCCGCCGTGACCCGACCACGCCGCCGCCCTGCGCGCCACACCATCACACACATCATACACACAGCACACACATCATACACACAGCACACACATCATACACACAGCCCGCTCCGGCGCCGCGCCCGCCGCCAGCAGGCGCCGCACCACGCCGCCGTGACCCGACCACGCCGCCGCCCTGCGCGCCACACCATCACACACATCATACACACAGCACACACATCATACACACAGCACACACATCATACACACAGCCCGCTCCGGCGCCGCGCCCGCCGCCAGCAGGCGCCGCACCACGCCGCCGTGACCCGACCACGCCGCCGCCCTGCGCGCCACACCATCACACACATCATACACACAGCACACACATCATACACACAGCACACACATCATACACACAGCCCGCTCCGGCGCCGCACCCGCCGCCAGCAGGCGCCGCACCACGCCGCCGTGACCCGACCACGCCGCCGCCCTGCGCGCCACACCATCACACACATCATACACACAGCACACACATCATACACACAGCACACACATCATACACACAGCCCGCTCCGGCGCCGCGCCCGCCGCCAGCAGGCGCCGCACCACGCCGCCGTGACCCGACCACGCCGCCGCCCTGCGCGCCACACCATCACACACATCATACACACAGCACACACATCATACACACAGCACACACATCATACACACAGCCCGCTCCGGCGCCGCGCCCGCCGCCAGCAGGCGCCGCACCACGCCGCCGTGACCCGACCACGCCGCCGCCCTGCGCGCCACACCATCACACACATCATACACACAGCACACACATCATACACACAGCACACACATCATACACACAGCCCGCTCCGGCGCCGCGCCCGCCGCCAGCAGGCGCCGCACCACGCCGCCGTGACCCGACCACGCCGCCGCCCTGCGCGCCACACCATCACACACATCATACACACAGCACACACATCATACACACAGCACACACATCATACACACAGCCCGCTCCGGCGCCGCGCCCGCCGCCAGCAGGCGCCGCACCACGCCGCCGTGACCCGACCACGCCGCCGCCCTGCGCGCCACACCATCACACACATCATACACACAGCACACACATCATACACACAGCACACACATCATACACACAGCCCGCTCCGGCGCCGCACCCGCCGCCAGCAGGCGCCGCACCACGCCGCCGTGACCCGACCACGCCGCCGCCCTGCGCGCCACACCATCACACACATCATACACACCATCACACACATCATACACACAGCACACACATCATACACACAGCCCGCTCCGGCGCCGCGCCCGCCGCCAGCAGGCGCCGCACTACGCCGCCGTGACCCGACCACGCCGCCGCCCTGCGCGCCACACCATCACACACATCATACACACAGCACACACATCATACACACAGCACACACATCATACTCATAGCACACATTACACTCATCACTCACAGAGCATATTCGTCGGACACATACTGATGTTTGTGTGCGATGAATATATTATAATTATCATACACATCATAATCATAATCATAATCACTTCACGCAATAAATCTTCTTACCTCAGTGCCGTTCTATTGTCTGCGTCTACGCAGTCGACGTCACATCCGAATTCCAGAAGAACATCCACCACCTGGAAAAAACGTGTATAATTAAAAAAACAATTCGCGTAATAGTGTCATCACATACTAATCAATAGAGCAGGAAATTAATTATTTAATTCAATGTAAATTATTATTATCAGGCATTTTTTTATTAATTGTCAAAAAACTGTAATGAACTATTGGTTTTAGTATAGTACCAATACTATTTTAACCGCGACAGGTGAATCTCTCTAACTACCAGTCCGATTAGAATGATTAATTTTGCATTAGATAGCTACATTCAAAAGGAAAGTAATAGTTTACTATTTTTATCCTGAAATTCCCACGGGAAAGCACAATGCATGTTGGACCGCAGTTGCTATTGCTAATATGACTAAACTGAAGTTTGTTTTATGTCTTTGTCTTAACGCGCTAATCTCAGGAACTACTCGTCCGATTAGAATGATTCTTTTTGCATGAGATAGCTCCATTCACCCTCTACCCCGTACCTCAACATGTCCAGCCCAGGCGGCGGCCCGCAACGGGGACCAGCCGTCGGCGTCGGGCGCGTCGGGCGCGGCGCCGGCGCGCAGCAGCGCCAGCACGCAGCCCGCGCGCCCGCCGCGCGCCGCCACGTGCAGCGCCTCCACGCAAACGCCCTGCTCCACCAGCGTCGGGAACCGCTGCCAAAGAGACACCATTTATTTTTAATTGAACCCAGGACCTCAGTCTTGGCAGGCGAGTGCACATACCACTAGACCACCGAGGCGTTATTTACTATAAGACTCTTAAATTCCCCCAATGTCCCCATTCGATTACCTTCAAAGTGCGGGCTAAAGTCTCCTCGTCGCCTCTCGAAACGATGTCAAGTAGAGTATTCGGTTCCAACATCGACAGATCTGAAGGCTCCTCAATCGGTAGCGGCTTCTCGATGATCGGTTCTTCTACTGGTAGCTGTCAAGATTAAGTGTCAGTTAACGTGGGGGTGTCAGATTTAATGGGAGGTGTAAGATTAACTTTTTGATAGCAGTTTTTAGATAAAGTATTAAATGTCATATTTTAAGTAATTTGAGCTTCGATCTACTATTACTAATTATTTGACATTTATTGACATTCTTACCAAATTATGTGCCTGGTGTCTGGTCATTTCCAAAAGCGCCCGTTGTACGCGGACGTCGCGCGGCCAAGCGCCGGCCAATGCGGGCATTAGGCGGGCTAAAGACTGCGCTCCTGTGTGCAAAACAAGTTTTGATTATAATTAAGTTTTTCAAGCATGTTAGTGGTCAACTTTAGTTTCCAGATCTTCAGTCCTCACATCACTCTTATCCTTATATCCTCACAAACTTTCGCATCACTTCATAGTATAAAACAAAGTCGCTTCCGCTGTCAGTCTGCCCCTATGTATGCTTAGATCTTTAAAACTACGCAACGGATTTTGACGCGGTTTTTTTTTATAGATAGAGTGATTCAAGAGGAAGGTTTGTATGTATAAAAGTTCCCGAAATTCCTACGGGAACGGGCACAACGCGGGTAACACCGCGGGGCGCTGCTAGTTTATAATATTAGTAGGATATTTTTTCTTCAGACAAATAGACGCAGCGAAGGACGTTATTGTTAACCGACTTCTAAAGAGATGGTTATCTATTTTTCGTGTATTTTGATACTATATCTATACTAATATTATAAAGAGGTAAAATTTGTAAGTTTGTTTGTTTGTTTGTATGTTCGAGGTAATCTCAGGAATTACCAGTCCGATTTGAATAATTCTTTTTGTAATAGATAGTTACATTCAGCGGGAAGGTTATAGGCTATTTTACATCCCGTAATTCCCACGGGAACGGGTAGAACGCGGTTTAAACCGCGGGGCGCGACTAGTATATAATAAACCTAGAAGAATACGTTAATACCGACTCCACAACCAACAAAGTTGGCGATGAAGCAACCAAAAATAAAATCCATACTGGACTTCCCCAGTATTGGTGGATTATGGCACCCGGTAACACGAGCCCAGCCCCTATATAAACAGCTAGAAAATAACGTTAGCGCGTTTTAATTCCGTACAGCGACATCTAGCGGTGGTTATAGTGAAACTTTGTTGACATTTAGAAGACAAATGACGTTTAAAAGAAGTAAGGCCTTTACCGCACTTGACGGATCTTCCGACGCCGATCTTCCGCGATGGAACGCCAATACATATTATCTACAATAATATTATAAAGAGGAAAACTTTGTTTGTTTGTTTGTAATGAATAGGCTCAAAAACTACTGGACCGTTTTTAAAAATTCTTTCACCATTCGAAAGCTACATTATCCACGAGTAACATAGGCTATTTTTCATCCCGAAATTCCCACAGGAATGGACACAACGCGGGTAAAACCGCGGAGCGCTGCTAGTTGCATATAATTTATGCTGCGACGGAACAACCGATCTTCCGCGTAGTGTGCCCGCTATTTGTAATTTATATGCAACTAGCAGCGCCCCGCGGTTTTACCCGCGTTGTGCCCGTTCCCGTGGGAATTTCGGGAATTTTTTTACATAAAAACCTTCCTCTTGAATCACTCTACCTATTACAAAAAACCGCATCAAAATCCGTTGCGTAATTTTAAAGATTTAAGCATACAGACAGACAAACAGTGTGACAGACACGAAAAAGAGACGACTTTATTTTATACTATGTAGTGATACGTTCTTCTAACATAGATATATACTTACATTTTGAATTGAAATGGAAATGTAAACTAAAAGCGAAGTATTTCCGTAATTCAAAATGAGTGGTGTTCGCTTGAACTCAAGAAACCAATAAATACTTACAGTTATCAGACTTATATTGTATCCAATGAAATATTTCACTTTACACAAACACACACAAAATTGTACACAACAAAGTCTTAATCTTCAATTAATGTGGATACACACAAACATATAAATTTAAATCGGACAGATATTAGCTTGTTAAAACAGACAAGGACACATTCACCCACGGTTAATTAGACCCAAAGTAAGCTCTAAGCTTCTGTTATGGAATCTAACTCACTGATACTACTACTTATACATACACAAATCACTACATAGTATAAAATAAAGTCGTCTCTTTTTCGTGTCTGTCTGTTTGTCTGTCTGTATGCTTAAATCTTTAAAATTACGCAACGGATTTTGATGCGGTTTTTTGTAATAGGTAGAGTGATTCAAGAGGAAGGTTTTTATGTAAAAAAAATCCCGAAATTCCCACGGGAACGGGCACAACGCGGGTAAAACCGCGGGGCGCTGCTAGTAAGAATATATAATGGCAACGAAACGTCAGATATAAATGTAATATAAAGGCGAAGTGTATCCGTAAACGCAGTTTCAATTCAAAACAAGTACAATGTTTATTATATTAATAATGTATATAAAACATTTAAAATTAATCGAAACCACAACACAGTGAAGTGCCATGGAAAACTAAATAATATTATTAAATAAAATAATGTCACACTGAATATTACTCATACGTTTTCTACGTAACATTATGAATGCTAAATGGTGTGAAAATATTGTATGTCTGTAAGGATTTGGCTAATTTGGGTGAAATTGGACACACCGACAGTTTATTACTAGCAACATTCCGTAGTTTTACCCGCGTTGTGCGCCACCGCGGTCTTGCGGTTTGAGCGCTCGGCTCACGATCCGAAGGTTCCGGGTTCGATTCCCGGTGGGGACAATATCTCACAAAAATCTCTTTGTGAGACTGTCCTGTTTGGTTAGGGCATTACAGGCTGAATCACCTGATTGCCCGAAAAGTAATATGATTCTGTGCTTCGGAGGGCACGTTAAGCCGTCGGTCCCGGTTACTTTCTACGGATAGTAGTCGGTACATGAGCCATGTCAGAGGCCTTTGGCGGCTCAATAACTCTGACACCAGGATTGGTCAGGGTGACCGTCCACTCGGTGAAGAAGAAGACCCGCGTTGGGCCCGTTATAGTGGGAATTTGGGGATATAAATAGGGTGACACCTTCCTTTTGAATGAAGCTATACAATTGGCTAAAAAGGCCTAAAAGGCTACAGATTATGATTAAATATGAAATACTAGCCGAGCCCCGCGGTTTTACCCGCGTGGTGTTCGTTCTCATAGGAGTTTCGGGATGAAAAATTGCCTATAACCTTCCCGTTGACTGTGGCTATCTATCTACTATAATATAAAAATGAATCGCTGAATCTGTTGCTAAGCGCATAACTTCAGAACGACTGCACCAAATTGGATGATTCTTTTTTTAATGTGTTCCTTATTGTCAGGACAAGGTTTTTATATAAGAAAAATAAGGAATAAAAATCTCAAAATTCCCACGGGAACGAGTACATTAGCTGAAACCGCGGGGCGCTATTAGTACATATTTAATACGAATACTGTTTTAAAAACATTAATCAACTGTTACTCGGAAAGAGACCTAGTTTCAAGAAAGATAAGGCGCATAATCGCGTGTGAGATAACAGTTATCAACAACACAGCCCTACACTCATATATATGTACATACTATAAACTAGTGGCACCCCGCGGTCTTACCCGCGTTCTGCCCTCAGTTTGGTTAGGGCTTGCAGGCTAAATCACCTGATTGCCCGATAAGTAAGACGATTCCGTGCTTCGGAGGGCACGTTAAGTCGTCGGTCCCGGTTACTTTCTACGGATAGTAGTCGTTACATGAGCCATGTCAGAGGCCTTTGACGGCTCAATAACTCTGACACCAGGATTGGTCAGGTTGACCATCCACTCGGTGAAGAAGAAGAAGAGTAAGTAGTAAGATGCCTTATAATAACACTTACCGGAGGACGAGTCTTTGCCTTCCGATTCAGGTTCTCCATCGTTCTCCTCTTGTTTGTCAATCTGTCACAAAAATAAGACACATGAAATTTAACATAATATGACATTTCATTCTCCAAACCGTTTTCGAATGTGTCTTCATATTTCATCTGCTGAAGGCATACCTTATTCATAAACGATATTTAACTTAAACATTGATTTAAAGTTTTTTTTTTTTTAAACGGGAACTTCCGTACTCTGGAGGTTACTGTCTCGTGTCCCTCAACACGTTTCGGTCACGTCCGGTGACCTTCATCAGGAAGTGGGTGAAGCGACAGCGACAGCGTCTCTCCCCGCACTGTGCGGGGAGAGACACTGTCGCGAGCGCTTGTTGAGGAACTCTCAACAGTAGCCTCCGTCGTACGTGAGTTCCCGTTTAAATAAATAATAATGACATTAACGTACGTTTCAGTTAATAGTAAAAAAAATAAAGTGTTTTGTCTCTCTCGCTCTTTGACAAATAGCGTATGTCGGAAAGGGACAAACCATTTGATAGCTTAAGTGCTGTTTATAACCGTTTATGAATAAGGCCCTTAGGATTTAGGGCACAGCTAGTATCATTTATTAAGTAAACTCTATTTTTTCTTACTTGTCCCAAAATGTAGACCAATGTCGTCAATTTTCCAGCCGAAGACGACTACTCCTGAAGAGAAAAAAGGTTTTAGATAGGACTAGCAGCGCCCCGCGATTTTACCCGCGTTGTGTCCATTCCAGTGGGAATTTCGGGATGAAAAATAGCCTATGTTACTCGTGGATGATGTAGCTTTCGAATGGTGAAAGAATTTTTAAAAAACGGTCCAGTAGTTTTTGAGCCTATTCATTACAACCAAACAAAGTTTTCCTCTTTATAATATTAGTGTAGATAAAAATAAAATAAAATCACTAAACCTTTTTCCTCTTCAGGAGTAGTCGTCTTCGGCTGGAAAATTGACGACATTGGTCCACATTTTGGGACAAGTAAGAAAAAATAGAGTAGGTATAGTATAAAAATAAACAGATAGTAGATAATGCTCAGTACATTACCTGTGTGAGTAATATCTCCGGTTCTCTCCTCAGAGCCGACTCCACATCACACCCAGAGTCCAGGATCCAGAGCAATGTCAGCGTGTGACGGTCCAGGCCTTCTTCTGGTTCACTAGAAGAAAATAGAACTGATGTTAATGAAAAAAATCCTTTAGGCGATCTAAAAACTCCGACACCAGGATTACGGATACTCAAACGAAATGGATGTCAAGTCGAGGATGATTTATGTATGTATGATTGTTACTCTTACACAAAAATCTACTGGACGGATTTGGATGAAACGTAACAGTAATATAGATTATATATTAGAATAATACACGGGATACATACATTCGACCCCAAAATTTTCGCGTGAACGGGTACAACGCGAGTAACACCGCGGGGCGCGGCAAGTATAATATGACAGGGTGAAATTTATAATGTTCTAAAAGAATCTCACGATCGATTTAAATATTCATTTCTTGTAGTGTCTCATTTGTAAAAAGTTACCTAAAGTAACTGCGTAGCCTATTGTCTATACTAATATTTGCAAGTTTGTTTGTTTGTATGTTCGAGGTAATCACAGGAATTATCCGTCCGATTTGAATAATTCTTTTTGTATAAGATAGCCATATTGAACGGGAAGGTTATAGGCTATTTTTCATCTCGAAATTCCCGCGGAAACGGGTACAACGCGGGTAAAACCTCGGGGCGCTGCTAGTCCTACTAATATTATAAATGCGAAAGTTTGTGAGGATGTATGTATGGATGTATGTTTGTTGCTCTTTCACGCAAAAACTACCGAACGGATTTGGATGAAACTTTACAGTAATATAGATTATACATCAGAATAACACATGGGATACATTTAATCCCGAAATTCCTGCGGGAACGGGTACAACGCGGGTAAAACCGCTGCTGCAAGTATGTTATAATTCTATTTGTTCAACCTAAAGCTTTCATACATATGTATTGTTTGGTCGAACTGTCTAATAAAACTTACGTATTTTTATTCTTCTTTTGCTCAGCCAGGTGTTGCTCCAAATATATCATATGATATACATAGTTGTGTATTTCCAGCGCGCTCAATCTGTTGATAATACAAAATCTTAAACAAATCTAATAGGTATTATTAGCCTTTAATGTCCTATGGCCGGCCAAAAGCCATTCATCGCACTGAAGGTAACAAACACATAGTGAGAAGGAATAGGAATCAAAGATTTATTAAAGTGACTAGGCAGTGTTGCCTAACCATATGTTGTGTTGCCACTCCACCTGTTTATCCAGTTTGCCTACCATTACCTCGCTGAATGTCCACTTGCCTATACGCCTTGCTGCCTATGTCTACTTGCTGCCTGACTCGTTGCTCGCCTCTCCAGCTGCTGTTAGAAACTTGCCTTTCTGCCTGCCTATGCTGGTGGTAGTGTATCGCTGCCTGGCTGCCCGTAGTCTCCGTTCGCTCGTCGCTGCCTACTGACCTGTGCGCGAGCAGCGTGTGGTACATGGCGAGCGCGGCGTGGCCGTCCCCCGGCGCGCACAGGTAGCGGCGCGTGCAGTGCTTCACGTCCGTCAGCCACGCCGCGAACGACGCGTGGAACACGCGCACGTAGCCGCAGCACCCCGACACCACCAGCACCCTGCCCCAAACAACATATCACAACTACAGCCTGTCGGAAATACGTGACAGATAGCTATGATTGGCTGCAGCCTGACGGAAACACGTGACAGATAGCTAAGATTGACTGCAGCCTGTCGGAAACACGTGACAGATAGCTAAGATTGACTGCAGCCTGTCGGAAACACGTGACAGATAACTATCATTGGGTGCAGCCAGACCAAATCATGTGACCGATAACAATAATTGGCTGCAGTCCGACGGAAACACGTGAGAGATAGCTCTGATTGGCTGCAGCCTGAAGAAACACGTGGCAGATAGCTCTGATTGGCCGTAGCCTGACGGGAAACACGTGACAGATAAATAGCTCTGATTGGCTGCAGTCGTGTCCCTACCACAGTGTCACCTGTATGAAAAGTACTTTACTTTACTAACACTATACAGAAAAAACTAGATATAACCGCTATTATAGTAGCTGGATATATGGTTATATTATTTCTTAAAAGTCCTAAAATGTAATCAAACCTTTGATATACGGTATTCACGTATATTTCAGAAACTACTCATTTCCATCAATTTTAATAGTTTGCCACACACTATACACTTTTTCCTAAACCTAAGCCTAACTTATTATTATAGTATATGAGCCTTAAGTGTCCCATTGTTCAATTTACGAGTATATGTGTTATAATCTATCTAATATATACAATCCTCGTGCGTACCTCCTCAAGAGATGCATCCTGCGGTGGAAGTCGTCGCGCGTGGCGCCGCTCTCGCGCGTGAGGAGGCACCGGTACAGCATCTCCTCCGTCACGCCGCACCGCGCCGCCAGCAGCACCTCCAGCAGCAGCCGGACCTGCGGCCATGGACCATATACTATTGTAAGAGTAATAATTTTAGGCCATTTTACGACACGGCAACTGTCGCATCGAAATATATCTATACTAGTAGTAGTAGCGTAGTGTTCCTCGCGTTGTACCTGTTCCCGCGGGAATTTGGGGAAAATTTTTATCCCATGTGTTATTCTGATGTATAACCTATATTACTGGAAAGTTTCATCCGAATCCGTCTGGTAATATTTGTGTAAAACAGTAACATACATACATTCATTCATCCATCCTCACAAACTTTCGCATCACTACATAGTATAAAATAAAGTCGTCTCTGTTTCGTGTCTGTTTGCTTAAATCTTTAAAATTACGCAACGGATTTTGATGCGGTTTTTTGTAATAGGTAGTGATTCAAGAGGAAGGTTTTTATGTAAAAAAAATCCCGAAATTCCCACGGGAACGGGCACAACGCGGGTAAAACCACGGGGCGCTGCAAGTTTATAATATTAGTAGGGTTCGGTTGTTTTGTACCTTTTTTAATTGGAACTACGTTTACGGATACACAAAAGTCTTCTGTGACCACGGTTCCTGTAAAGGGGCCGAAACGTTAGACAAAAATGTAAAATAAAAGCAAAGTGTATCCGAAAACGTAGTTTAACTAGTTAGTTTAACTCCGTGGTCTAGTGGTTTGAGCGCTCGGCTCACGATCCGGAGGTTCCGGGCTCGATTCCCGGCGGTGACAATGTCTCACAAAAATCTCTTTGTGAGACTGCCCTCAGTTTGGTTAGGGCATTGCAGGCTGAATCACCTGATTGCCCGAAAAGTAAGATGATTCCGTGCTTCGGAGGGCACGTTAAGCCGTCGGTGCCGGTTACTTTCTACGGATGGTAGTCGTTACATGAGCCATGTCAGAGGCCTTTGGCGGCTCAATAACTCTGACACCAGGATTGGTCAGGGTGACCATCCACTCGGTGAAGAAGAAGAACGTAGTTTCAATTCAAAATGAGTAGTGTTCGCTTGAACTTGAGAAACCAGTGAGGTACCTTGTTGAACCGCCTCCCGTGGAAGAGGCGCTGCGCGAGCCACAGGTACAGCCCGTTGAGCGTGCCCGGGATCTCGCGGATCTCGCGCAGCGCTATGAACCCGTCCGCCACTCCATCCAGCACCTGAACCACGAACAGGGTAAACTAATCATATATCATCATCATCAATATTAATATTATAGCATTAGCCTGTAATGTCCCACTGCTGGGCAAAGTCATCTCGTCTCACTGAAGATATCAGTGCAGTGACGAGGTTTCAGGCGTAATCACCACACTTGCCTAATGCAGATTGGTGATCTCAAACCCGAGCCATATAAAGAGGTAAAATTTGTAAGTTTGTTTGTTTGTATGTTCGAGCTAATCTCGGAAATTATCAGTCCGATTTGAATAATTCTTTTTGTAATAGATGGCCACATTCAACGGGAAGGTTATAGGCTATTTTTCATCCAGAAATGCCCACGGGAACGGGGACTACGCGGGTAAAACCGCGGGGCGCTGCTAGTCGTATATACGAGTATATAACATACCTTCTCCAAGTACAAGAGGCATCCGTCGCTCTTGATCCGCAGATGGTCCAACGCCGCGGCCGCCGCCGCCGCCGCGGACGCGTCGCTCGACACGCGCGCCCTGAAACGTAACAATTAATCATAACATTAATATTAATCATTAATCATTCGTTTGATAAAAAAAATATTTATTGTTATCACTATTATTTTAAATTGCAGATGCATATCTAGCAATCGGTTGCCTTAGTATTATTCTCTATCTCTCAAACTTTCTCTCTTTCTCCCTCTCTCTCTATCTCTCTCTCTCTCTATCTCGCTCCTCTCTTCTCCCTCTCTCTCTCTCTCTCTCTCTCTCTCTCTCTCTCTCTCTCTCTCTCTCTCTCTCTCTCTCTCTCTCTCTCTCTCTCTCTCTCTCTCTCTCTCTCACTCATCTCTCTCCTCTCTCTCTCTATCTCTCCTCTCTCTATCTCTCCTATCTCTCTCTATCTCTCCTCTCTCTATCTCTCCTATCTCTCTCTCTCCTCTCTCTCTATCTCTCCTATCTCTCTCTCTCCTATCTCTCTCTCTCCTCTCTCTCTATCTCTCCTATCTCTCTCTCTCCTCTCTCTCTATCTCTCCTCTCTCTCTCTATCTCTCCTCTCACTCTCGATCTCTCCTCTCTCTATCCCCTCTCTCTATCTCTCCTCTTTCTATCCCCTCTCTCTTTATCGCTCCTCTCCTCTCTCTATCGCTCCTCTCCTCTCTCTCTACCTCTCCTCTCCTCTCTCTACCTCTCCTCTCTCTCTACCTCTCCTCTCCTCTCTCTCTACCTCTCCTCTCGTCTCTCTCTACCTATCCTCTCCTCTCTCTCTACCTCTCCTCTCTCTGTCTCCTCTCTCTCACTATCTCCTCACTCTCTCCCTTCCCCTACCCTAATCTCTCTCTCTTTCTCCCTCTCCTACTTACTATCTCTCCTCCCTTCCCTCTCTCTATCTCTCCTCCCTCCTCTATCTCTCCTCTCCCCCTCTCTATCTCCTCACCCCTCTCCCCCTCTCTCCTCTTTCTTTATCTCTCTCTATCTTTCTTTATCCCTCTCTCTATCTCTCTTTATCTCTATCTCTATCTCTCTTTCTTTATCTCTTTCTATCTCTCTTTCTTTATCTCTCTCTATCTCTCTTTCTTTATCTCTCTGTCTCTCTCTCTTTATCACTCTCTATCTCTCTTTCTATCTCTCTTTATCTCTCTCTCTATCTCTCTTTCTTTATCTCTCTCTATCTCTATTTCTTTATCTCTCTCTATCTCTATTTCTTTATCTCTCTCTATCTCTCTTTCTTTATCTCACTCCCTATCTCTCTTTCTTTATCTTTCTCTATCTCTTTCTTTATCTCTCTCTCTCTATCTCTCTTTCTTTATCTTTCTCTATCTCTCATTCTTTATCTCTCTCTCTCTCTATCTCTCTTTCTTTATCTCTCTCTCCACAACAAGTGACAGAGACGCTATCTCACCTGAGTCGCGGCTCTGCATCCAACCTGGCCAGCACATACCGCTGTACGTCAGCCGCGACGTGCGCGCGCGTCAACTCGTCCAGCGATATCTTACGGAAACCTGTGACAGACAAACACTGTTTATTCCTCGAACTATTTCATACTTAGCATTATGTATAGCAGGGTTTTTCATAGCTATCGGGTGTATATAGAGCTATGTAGTGCTACATTTTATGTGACCGGTGTGGTGTATTAAATAGCTAAATACACCCGGACAAATTAAGAATAAGAATAAGAATAATTTTTATTGTTCCGAAAAACTTAATCTACATATTTTACAGTTCACTCACGGTTTCCATTATTTTTTTTAATTAACAGCTACTTTACTATTAATTGAAACGTACGTTAATGTCGTTTATGTCAGTGCGAGGAGAGACGCTGTCGCTCTCGCTTCACCCCCCTCCTGATGAAGGTCACCGGACGTGACCGAAACGTGTTGAGGAACTCTCAACAGTAGCCTCCGTCCGCAGGGCGCTGCTAGTTAAATTGTTAAATCTACTACATTTAGTGTACAGTTTAAATAAGGCTCACTCACCAGTGAACAGGTTGTACACGGAGCATCGCTTAGGCTTGGGCCGTGCGGTGCACACGAGCAACAGCCACTGCGGCAGCAGGTGCTGGTGGCGCGCCAGCAGCGTCGCCACACTCGACGACGGCGACGACTCAGGTTCCTCCACTAGGGGGTATTAACAACAACATTTGAGTAAAAAAATCGCATTAACATATAAAAAACATAGACTTTAAAAAATCATCGTATATAAAACACGCCTCTGTGGTGTTGGTACGTGCACTCGCCTGCCAAGACTGAGGCCTCGGGTTCAATTTCCTGGTCGAGCGAAAACATGGCTAACCCGCAGTAGGCAAGCGTGGCGATTATACCTAATCTTCCTCACTGTACTGATATCTTCAGTGAGATGAGAGGCCTTTGCCCAGCAGTGGGACATTACAATCAAGATCAATACAGTGACGACACAACAGATTACAATATATTTACACATACCAAAGGAGTCATGGATATATTCGAAAAACAATAAAATAATATAGAAGGTTACATACCATTGACATTGCCCTCGTCTATACCATCGACTAGCAGGAATAGACAATGCTTGGGCGGGTCGATCTCCAGCAGGGGGAACAGCAGCGCCTTCTTGAAGCACTCGTCTGGGTTCTTCTCCAAATTCTGGGGCAGAAGGGCCTGGAAACAACAAAATAGGTACAATTAGTATTTTTGAAACTTCGCGATTACTACACATTATTAACGAACTAACCGCACCCCACGGTGTTACCCACGTTGTACCCGTTTCGGGAATAATTTCGGGATAAAATGTATACCATGTGTTATTCTGATATATAACCTATATTACTGTAAAGTTTCATCCAAATCCGTCAAGAAGTTTTTTCGTGAAAGAGTAACAAACTTACATACATCGGTATACATACATACATAGGGTGGTACGTTCAAAAGAGCCTCTATAAGGCCAAAACTGAATGAAAATATTTGACTTTGACTTTGATACATCCATCCATACATCCATCCTCACAAACTTTCGCATTTATAATATTAGTAGGATAGTATAGCTGTTATGGTTAAAACTCTTGAAAGTACAATGCGATTAAAATAAGAATAGGACCGGCCTAGCGCCATGTTGTGACGTCACAACGGGAACTTGGTATAGTGTGCAAAAAAAGCAATGTTAAAAAATATTGGCTTGTTTTATATTGTAATAGCACGTACTTTTTTTGCACACTATACCAAGTTCCCGTTGTGACGTCACAACATGGCGCTAGGCCGGTCCTATTCTTATTTTAATCGCATTGTAAGTAGCTGTTCTTCACCTGCTGTATCTCCTGTTCTTGCAACAGCTTGTCGTAATACGCGTTGGCGATCAGCGTGCGCGGACTCACCGGGAGCGACGGGATGGGCGGCGGCGCGTCGCCACGTGGCGACGGGGCTGCGGGCGCGGTACATGTCAGGTCAATACATAATACACCCAGAAATAACACAATTACATCTAATACAAATATATATACCTGGACAAATTCACACACAGTTAATTAGACACAAAGTAAGCTCTAAGCTTGTACTATGGAATCTAACTCACTGATACTAATAGACAGCTGATACTACAAATGAATATATAATTGACACCCAGACATCGTCACCAACAACTATGTCTTCACATATTGATAAATTCTGTTAATTTGTGTTAATGATAATTGGGGAATAGTCTATGCCCAATTTCTTCCACTTGGACTACATTTTTAAGCTACGTACGGTCAAAAGATTAAAAGTTATTAAAGTAAAATAACTCACCTTCTTCATCAACCTCATTAACGCAATTATTATCATTAATATCATTATCATTAGCCTCATCCAAATCATTAATGACATTCTGATATTCAACCTCTTCCTTCAACTTGTCATTCTTCTTCGGAGAGTTCTCCGCCGACTTCAAATCGCTTTTATTCGGATACCTAAAGTTGGCAACAGGTATCCGCGATTTCGGCGGACTGTCTTTTAGATTTGAAGTCATATCTTTCAGATTTGAAGTGGAGACATCTTTCGACGAATTCGAATGTGGAATATCTTTGAAATTAGAACTGTTTGAGATTAAATCCTCTTTTGTTTCCGTGGAAAGACTCTTTTGGAGAATGTTAACCTTTTTTTCGTTTAGAGGTTCGGAACTCTGTCGGGTTAGTCGTGAATTTCTGCCCTCTTTGGACTGTCGCGACGAAATGTTGCGAAGGAATAAGTTTTCGTGGTTCTCGTAGAGTCGTTGGTCGTCTTTGTCGTCGGTAGCGAACGGGTTATTCTGTTTTATCGAAGTTCGGGGCAGGATTTCGGGTAACTGAAATTAAAATTGTAATGTTATATCTTCGGGGAATTAATAGGGGGTTGGAAGGGGTGCAAATGGGGAATATCTTCGGGGAACTAATAGGGGGTAATAAAGGGGGTTGAAAGGGGTGCAAATGGGGAATATCTTCGAGGAACTAATCAGGGGTAATAAAGGGGGTTGGAAGGGGTGCAAAACGGGTATCGGGTATAATAAAGGGGGTATAAATACTGACATCGTGTCGAAGCCCCTGCATGTCTTGGTATTGCTCTCGCTCGTGTATTCTGTCGATGGTTCGACCGCGGCGGCCGCCGTCTTCCGAATCTGTGCGATCTGTGGAAAAATATTAAAATTCATTACTTAATATCTTATTTAACAACCTCCATGATCCTCCTCACTGTACTGATATCTTCAGTGAAATGAGAGGTATTTGCCCAGCAGTGGGACATTACAGGCGTATACTTTACTTTTTCTTATTAATAGTTACGAAGTATATATCTCATTCTATCTTCATATATTTTTTCCAGCTCTATCACTATTTCTGTCTGTTAGAGATGTTTGTCTTTCTAGTTATTTCTGCTCTCATATTTCTCTTTGTCACTTCACATATATCTCTATTCTTATCTATGTCTTTCTGTCTCTTTCCCCAACTAGCACTTACATTATAATCTCCTCAAGCATCTCCTTATCTCTCTGTCTTATAGTGCTTATTGCCCCATTCTCTTTTCCACCTCTTTCTTTCTATCCCTAGTAACTCCTCTCTCTCTCCCTCCTCGCCACCTCACTCTCTCATTTCACTCACCCTCACTGTCGGCGAGCAGTGGTTTGGATGATTCCTCTCCATCATCAGCCAGGTCTCGGAACCGCTCCACCAGCCGCTCCTCGTCAGAGTCTCGCCTGAAATTATATAAAATCTATAAATATTGGAAAGTCGTGTTAGTTACATCATCCAGGAGTATTACTCAAGAACAAGGACATTTTTAATTGAAATTACAGATTATTGTATAAGAGCTGAATGTTAGTAAACTATCTAAAAGGCAAACCTGACCTAATTTTTACCTATGGGTCTGTTCTTCTTCTTCATCGAGTGGGTTATCAACCTGACCAATCCTAGTGACAGAGTTATTGAGCCGCCAAAGGCCTCTGACATGGCACGTGTAACGACTACTATCCGTAGAAAGTAACCGGGACCGACGGCTTGACGTGCCCTCCGAAGCACGGAATCGTCTTACTTTTCGGGCAATCAGGTGATTCAGCATGCAATGCCCTAACCAAACTGAGGGCAGTCTCACAAAGAGATGTTGTGAGATATTATCCCCACCGGGAATCGAACCCAGAAATTGTTACCTATGGCTCTACGAATGGGTCTGTTAATGTTTACCTGTGGTCCTGCGGCGACAGGTCGGTGTCGGCGGCGAGGCGCGGCTCGCGCGACGAGTGGCTCAGGATCTGCATCGCCAGCGAGCGCACCAGCTCGCCCGGCCGGAGGCTGCTCTCCGTGGAGCCCTGCGAAATATATACGATTACTTATAAACCCGGACTAATTCCAAGAGCGATGAAAGTTGGCTTTTGAAATGTTCCATTGTAAATATTAAACTTAACGTACAGTTAGTAACAGTGGGGTTTTAGATAAAATTAAATTATGAGCTGGCAAATGATAATTCAGTCAAGCAAAACTCTACGAAACATGACTTGGCTAGTGATTCTAGCAAATAATTGTCGGCGAAAAGACAGTAGTAGGAGAGCCCACGATGCTAAATGGGGATTTACTCGAGCGTCATAAAGATTGGGTTGCAAATCCCCGCTCAGGCTCCTCTACTGCTGGGAGCCGCCAGCTGCAGCCGACCTGTAAGAAGTAGTGCGCCAGCAGGCGTCGGTTGAGCGCGCGCTGCTGCCGCGCCTGCGCGCCGCCGCCCGGCGCGCTCAGCTCGCGGCACAGCGCAGTCTTGCCGCTGCCCGCGTCGCCTGCGCACACGCAACATACTAAGTTATTGAATATTCAACGAGAATCACCGAAGTATAAAAGAAATAGACCAAAAGTCAAAGAACTTATTAGGGAGGTCCTATTTCGTTTTGGATGAGAATCACCAAAGTATAAAACACCTCACTCACTCACTAACTCACTCACTCACTCATTCACTCACTCACGTACTAACTCACTCACTAACTCACTCACTCACTTACTAACTCACTCACTCACTTACTAACTCACTCACTCACTTACTAACTAACTCACTCACTCACTTACTAACTAACTCACTCACTCACTTACTAACTCACTCACTCACTTACTAACTAACTCACTCACTCACTCACTCACTTACTAACTAACTCACTCACTCACTCACTCACTTACTAACTAACTCACTCACTCACTCATTCACACCCTCACTCACCAACTCACTTACTAACTCACTAACTCACTCACATACAAACTCACTAACTCACTCACTTACTAACTCACTAACTCACTAACTCACTCACTCACTCACCGATAATAAACGCCCCACAAGTCTTGCTGACCGGCCGCTGCTCCAAACAATGCGCTATCTTCTGGAACGCCCACTCCCTGCAGTAGAACTTTCTCTTCTCACTGTTCATGGTTCCCTCGGAGACGCGTTGCGATGAAGAGGACTTGCGGACTCGGTCCTTGTCTGTCCGGGAGGCTATTGGACTCAGTGGGGTGCCTGTGAAATATTTATTCAATTAAATTCGAAGTTTAAGCGAACACTACTCATTTTGGTAACAGAAGACTCTTACGTATGTACATGAGTCTTCTGTGACCACGGTTCCTGTAAAGGGGCCGAAACGTCAGATAATAGTAGTTTATGCAACTGTCATATAATGAAGGGTATTAAAACACGAGTGTGAGTTTATGAAACGAGCGCAGCGAGTTTCATAATAGTAACGAGTGTTTTAATACCCGTGTTATATGCAGTTGCATACACTACTTTATCTTCACTAATGCAATTAATCAAACAAAATTTTAAAAACAAAACACATTGCGAAACATTAAATTCACGCGTAAGTGTATTGTCACAGTGAACTTGCCGCCATTAAAATCTAACCAATGAGAGCGCAGCTGCGCGCGCAGGGCCGAAGGCGCGCGCCGCGCAGGGCGCGATGTTATAATGAGATTTTACGATATCGATGTGGATATTATAACATCATGTGCAATTGCTTAAATTGAGTGTTTTAGTTGTCTGCACTATAACAGTAGTAATTATAAGTCAAGTATTGGAAACATAAGTAGAATGTTACAACATTAGTGTAGATAAAAATGTAAAATAAAAGCGAAGTGTATCCGTTAACGTAGTTTCAATTCAAAAATCGAGTAGGTTAGAGGACAACTCTGGTGGTAGAGTTTATGGACCACCCAAAAGCCTCCGATAGGGTCTAACTATTGAGACATCGGGACCGACTGCCCTCCGAAGCACGGTCAGATAAAAATGCCATCAGCCACATATCGGAGTAGGGGCCTAGCTGTACGGTACTTAACAGACACAATGAACTAACATCGCTAGTCAAACTACGCCACGAACGCTACAAAAATGTGAAAAGATAATGAATTGAACATATATGTGGTACATAAATCGAAGTAGCAAGACCATGGAGCTAGAAAAGGCCCCACATCTCACTGAAGATATCAGTACAGTGAGGAGGCTGTCGTAATCACCACGCGCTTCTAATGGTGATCTCAAACCCGGGACATGTTTGAAAAGTAAGGCGATCCATGGCACCACATGTGGGAAATGTTAATTTCTCGAAAACGCTTTATAAAGCAAGTTAAGGCAAATAGCAACATGTAGAAGAGTGTAGCCAATCCTTAAATACTTCAAAAACACACCGTCAAACTCGAAGTTATCTCTATCTCTGTCCCTCTCGCGGCGATGATCTCTGCCGTCTCGCTCTCGCTCCGGAAAGCCGCGATGGCGGTCAGTCGGCGTCCGGTCGTGGCCGCGGGCGGACGTCACTTCGTTTAGAGGTAGAGATCTGGAGATTAGATAGAGAAAATATGCTAATATAATTACTTTTTCAAAATCATACTAGATGTGCCCAGTTTTCATTAAGAATCCGAAGACATTAGCAGGATAAACTTGGAATTAAAAAATTTATGAATTGGACATAGATATGCGGAAATGATCATAGATTATAGTTAATCATAGATATCAAAGGATCAACCATAGATTGGAGAACCGCCATATGAGTGAGCTGTTCCGTGCGGTTGTTCCACACGCGATGCAATAGATGAAATCTTCCTCTTTATAAAATTATACAATAGTAGATACGAGTCTTTCATAGATTGGAGAGTGAACCATAGATATTAGAGTCTACCATAGATTAGAGACGCAACCATAATCTAGAGTGTCAAAAATAATTACAGACGTTTAGTCTCTAATTTTCCTTTAATATCCTAAATATTTAGCCCATATTTGCGTGTTTATCCGTGATGGTATCTCACCGGAGGTTGAGGCGGTGGTCGGGCTGGCGCGTCGCGGCGTGCCGGTGCTGGTGCTGTCGGATGCTGACCTGGTACTGTCGCAGGTACGCTTCCACCTTACCCTCGCTTGTCTCCGTCTTTTGGCCTCTTTTGGACCTGGAAATTTGGGATAATTTAGGATAGAATAATACGACGGTGCCCGTCTTAAGTAGACGTGAGATAAAAACTATGTATTAAGCGAGTATTTTAGCCCTGCAGTTTGGGCTAATCCTACTAATATTATAAATGCGAAAGTTTGTGAAGATATATGTATGTTTGTTACTCTTTCACGCAAAATTTCCAACAACAGCCTCCGTGGTCTTGTGGTTTGAGCGCCCGGCTTACGACCCGGAGGTTCCGGGTTCGATTCCCGGTTTGGATATATTCACAAAAATCTCTTTGTGAGACTTTCCTCAGTTTGGTTAGGGCATTGCAGGCTGAATCACCTGATTGCTCGAAAAGTAAAGATGTTTCCGTGCTTCGGAGGGCACGTTAATCCGTCGGTGCCGGTTACTTTCTACAGATAGTAGTCGTTACTTGAGCCATGTCAGAGGCCTTTGGCGGCTCAATAACTCTGACACCAGGATTGGTCAAGTTGACCATCCACTCGATGAAGAAGAAGAAGACGCAAAATCTACAGAACGGATTTGGATGAAACTTTACAGTAATATAGGTCATACATCAGAATTACACATGGGATACATTTTATCCCGAAATTCCTGCGGGAATGGGCACAACGCGGGTAACACCGCGGGGTAGTAATCACTACATACCTAGTATAAAATAAAGTCGTCTCTTTTTCGTGTCTGTCTGTCTGTTTGTCTGTCTGTATGCTTAAATCTTTAAAATTACGCAACGGATTTTGATGCGGTTTTTTGTAATAGGTAGAGTGATTCAAGAGGAAGGTTTTTATGTAAAAAAAATCCCGAAATTCCCACGGGAACGGGCACAACGCGGGTAAAACCGCGGGGCGCTGCTAGTTATTATATAACTTACCTATTAGCGTCCTCTTTTCTCCGATCTTCTTTCCCTCTCCTTTCTTCTCTTCTCTCATCCTTCCTATCTTCTTTTCTCTCAGATCGTTCTATCTTTTCAATCCGGTCCCCAGTTGGAAAGTTACCGCCATTATTGAAATTCAACGGATCGAAATCGGTCCTATTCTGTGATTTCTTATTATTCTTCTTATATTGAGATTTTGGAACTATCTGACTATATATAGGCATTTGATTAGACATCTTACCGCTAGTATTTGGTTACAATATATATCGGAGATTAGTTTGAGAGGTTTTAACCTAATCACTTTGGCTAATTGACATTTATAATAGTAGAGGAACGAATTTACAGAATACGACTGTTTTTTTTACATTTTATTGCTGTTCGGTTCTTGAAGATTCAGGTTTGTTATGTTGGCATTATTGGATCTGAAACAAACAAGAAAATAATTAGTTTCAAAATAAATTTTCAATACGTAGACGGTATTTTTTTTTAATCTATAACTTTTTTTGGGATAACTTTGATAAAAAATATATTAAGATTCTTATTTATAAGATTCTACCTCTGGGGAAGACCTTTCATCTCACTGACGATACATACAGTGAGGAGGATGTTCGAAAAGTAGGAAAACTGGAAAGTAGGAAGGCTGTTCATGATTACACCCACGTGAACAAACATACAACAACATAAGGGTCCGTTCACACAGACCGGCTCGGAGAGGAGAGCAGATTCTTATCACGTTGAAAACAGAGTTTTTAGTATTTGTATTAAGGTTTATTTTTGCATGTGCACTGCTTTTGTGATTAAGAATGCTTGAAGGCGCTTGGTGTGAAATAATAAGAGGAGCTTACCGGCTCCGATCGCATGCTCTTTAATGCTCGCACAGCCGATCGGTTCCGATTGCGTGCTCTTTCTCGCTCGCGCAGCCGATCGGCTCCGATTGCGTGCTCTTTCTTGCTCGCGCAGCCGATCGGCTCCGATTGCGTGCTCTTTCTCGCTCGCGCAGCCGATCGGCTCCGATTGCGTGCTCTTTCTTGCTCGCGCAGCCGATCGGCTCCGATTGCGTGCTGGATCGGAAGACTGGTACTGCCTTTGTAGTGTACCCATCCGGCTCCGAGCACATCCGATCGGCTCCGAGAGCATCCGACCGGCTTCAAGTGCATCCGACCGGCTCCGAGCGCATTCGACCGGCTGCGAGCGCATCCGACGGGCTGCGAGCGTATCCGACCGGCTGCGAGCGATTCCGACCGGCTGCGAGCGCATCCAACCGGCTCCGAGCGCATCCGCTTTCAGGTCGCTTCCAGCCGGTCTGTGTGAAATAGTTGGCGGCTCCGCTCCGACCAACTCCAAGCGCATACGATCCGGTCTGTGTGAAAAGAAAAATGCGCGCCGATGCTCTCCGAGCCGGTCTGTGTGAACGGACCCTTACACTACGTTTCAGTTCCTTTACAGGAACCGTCAGTCTTCTGTGAGCAAGGTTCCTGTAAAGGAGCCGAAACGTCAGATAGAAATCTACGAGTATACTAATATTATAAAGAGGTAAAATTTGTAAGTTTGTTTGTTTGTATGTTCGTGGTAATCTCAGGAATTAGTCCGATTTAAATAATTCTTTTTGTAATAGAATAGCCAGATTCAACGGGAAGGTTATAGGCCATTTTTCATTCCAAAATTCCCACGGAAACGGGTACAACGCAGGTAAAACCGCGGGGCGCTGCTATGTAAAATAAAAGCGAAGTGTATCCGTAAACGTAGTTTCAATACAAAATGAGTAGTGTTCGCTTGAACTTAAGAAACCAGAACATACTTTTCATTAAAGTTATTAAATATAGCAGCGCCCCGCGGTTTTACCCGCGTTGTACCCGTTCCCGTGGGAATTTCGGGATGAAAAATAGCCTATAACCTTCCCGTTGAATGTGGCTATCTATTACGAAAAGAATTATTCAAATCGGACTGATCATTCCTGAGATTACCTCGAACATACAAACAAACAAACAAACTTTAAAAAATTACCTTTTATATGTAATATGAAGTATAAATTTCAAAGTAAATTAATATATGTACTATGTAATACACGCTTTGAAAGCAAGTTTAAAAAACTATTTCCTTTCGAGTCTTTCACGCGACCGACCTGAAAGCACCCGGCTCTTTTGAAAGTTTAATCAAAAACTATACAGGGGATATTTTCTAAAGGGTGGCTATAAAGGTAGTACTCATTTACTTATGCAGTTATTAACTTTATAAAGAACTTAATGGTTTGGGATATCCATCTAATATTATAAATGCGATAGTTTGTGAGAATGTATGTTTATAACTCTTTCACGAAAAAACTACTGGACGGATTTGGATGAAACTTTATAATAATATCATCGCTCTCCGCTGTCTGTCTGTCTGTCTTATGTGTGCTTAGATCTTTGAAACAACGCAACGGATTTTGACGCAGTTTTTTAAATAGATAGTTATTCAAGAGGAAGGTTTATATGTATAAAAATTCCCGTAATTCCCACGGGAACGGGCACAACGCGGGTAAAACCGCGAGGCGCTGCTAGTATGTTATACACGACAATACACATGGGATACATTATATCCCGAAATTCCCGCGGGAACGGGCACAACGCGGTAAAACCGCGGGGCGCTGCTAGTATGTTATATACGACAATAACACATGGGATACATTTTATCCTGAGATTCCCGCGGGAACGGGCACAACGCGGGTAAAACCGCGGGGCGCTGCTAGTTAGACATAAATATGGATACAGAAACCCTGCAATGGCGGAATGTAGTTAATATTTGATAGCCCCGTGTTTGTGGAAGGGAATACCCGTGATTATATAAATGACGGACAGACAAAAGGCGTACATTTTTAATGCAAACTGAGCTGATAGGGTGCCAAGGTTTTCCTCCCCTATTTAAACTAATTTTAGTAAAAGGAAGATTTTAACCGGCTCAACCTGAGCCATGTCAGAGGCCTTTGGCGGCTCAATAACTCTGACACCAGGATTGGTCAGGTTGACCATCCACTCGATGAAGAAGAAGAAGAAGAAGAAGACCGGCTCAACAAAATGTTTGGGCACGACCCCCACAAATCACCATATCACCAACACTCATATTGACATCAAATTCAAATTTATTTATTTGCCATAATGTACCTACCTAAATACATCACACCATCGCATTAGGCAAGCGTGGTGATTACGACATCCTCCTGCACTGATATCTTCAGTCAGATATCAGCCTTTGTCCAGCAGTGGGACATTACAGGCTAATACTATTTTAATGTTTATGCTAGAATTAGCAGCGCCCCGCGGTTTTACCCGCGTTGTGCCCGTTCCCGTGGGAATTTCGGGATAAAATGTAGCCTATAGCCTTCCTCGATAAATAGACTATCTAACAGTGAAAGAATTATTCAAATCGGTTCAGTAGTTTCTGAGATTAGCGCGTTTAAACAAACAAACAAACAAACAAACAAACAAAACAAACTCTTCAGCTTTATAATATTAGTATAGATTATAGTATATAGTATAGATTTAGTAAACAGCTATTAGTTTGAAATTACAGACAGATACTTCTATATAACTTATTTGTATAGATAGGAAGGAGTATTAAGACCTCCGCCGTAATATGTGGGCTCTACCGAACAATAGGCACTTGAGTTGAATTGTCTATGGTGCGGTGACCATAATGCATGGACCCATAGACTTCTTCTTCTTCTTCATCGAGTGGATGGTCAACCTGACCAATCCTGGTGTCAGAGTTATAGAGCCGCCAAAGGCCTCTGACATGGCTCAAGTAACGACTACTATCCGTAGAAAGTAACCGGGACCGACGGCTTAACCAGTCCTCACGGGAACGGGTACAACGCGGGTGGAACAGCGGGGCGCGGCTAGTTTATTTATAAGATATAATTAAAGCACCGTATCACACAGGGCAAACCTACCAACTTTATATAATTAAATAATATATAGAAAATAATTACAATTGATTTATTAATAAGTTTTTTTATTCGTAGTGTGATTTTATTCAGTTTGACTCAAAACTTAAATCATGTCATTTCCATTTTATTCCAATATTATGGTCACCCTTCAACCCGCAGACTCAACTGCAAGCCAAAACAAATCTTATTACAACACCATAAGGAACACAATCACGCAAACGACGCTAATAAAATGAATTTCCTTATTACGTCAGTTACCGGAAGATGTTTGTTTATTATTCCATGTCCTATATTACTAAATAAACCCGCCTTCGCATCGCTACGAACCATGAGATTCCGTAAGGTTCCTGTAGGAGTTCTGGGATAAGAAGTATAAACAAACGTAGGTCTTGAATCGGCTTGTCTATTGGTGAAACCCGCATGAAAATCCGTTCAGTAGTTTTTGAGTAAAACGCGGATAAAAAGGAAGTAAATTCGTGTACGTTAGTGGGCAACCCTGGTGACGAAGTTTTTAGACCGCCTAAACGCCTCCGATATGATCTAACTAAAGATTGAAAAACGGACCGACATTTTAACGTCCGAAGCGCGGTAGCACTCAAATAGAAATGCCACTCGGCCACTCGTTCAAGTAGGGGCCGAGCCAGACCTCGCGACTCTGCTAGTAAAATATATTCCCTGGCTGAATAAAAAATATATTCCCTGGCTGAATAAAAGAGTTATCTCAGCACCTAATAAAGTTAAAAAAAAATCTGAAAGCACTCAACAATGCCGCCAACTGCCAAACAACTTTAAATTCAAAAGCGTTCCATTTCATTATGGCGGACGAGGGCGCTCATTTCCCGCGCTTTTCCACTTTTAGCGTTCCGTAAGTCATGAGGAAAAACGGACGATACATTCGGGAACGGGCACAGTGACTTACATATTATATACACAGTAAATTATATATAAATCATGAATTGGCATTCCGCCGCGGGAAATGGTCGAGTGTTGCGCTTGCCTTAATTTAAGTCATCATCATATATTTAAGAGCTAAGCTCTTGTCGGTGACTCCGATGTAGACTTCTCCATCTATATTTCTGTTCAGTGCAAGCTCCTTCACAACTTATTTAAGTAAATTGTTAAGTAATTAAGTAGGTAGGTACTTCCCTACATTACGAGTATAATTTTAATCCCTCTCCTATTTATTAAGCATTATAGCTATCAAATGATTTATCCCTTTCCAACATACACTATTTTCCAAAGAGCAAAAGAGACAAAACACTTTATAAGGGTGTTTTAGCGTTTATTTATTAATAACGCGGTAAGAATTTTGTACGGAACACACGGTGCGCGACTCCCACTTATATCTGATGGATTCTTTTTTCAAAGACCATAGAGAATATAACATGCTGCGGGCTTTTAAAACTTTTTTTTAAGCATAGAGTATGAGTACTGGCTGGTTGGAATGAGACTCATAAAAATATTCCTATGTAGATGATAAGCATTGAATAATACTTATAAGGTGTGAACTGAACCTAATCGCTCGAACTAACATATTACATATTACAATGTTATGTTTGACCTACGTTAAAAGAGGTCGTAATTTTACAATCAATCATTATTTTAACCGACTTCAAAAAAGGGGATGATACCTAATTCAGAAGCATCAACTTTGTGTTTATGCTCGATCAGTGGTGTATGGTAGGAAAGAGGTATATTCCAAAATAAAATTAATTAAAGTTTGTTGGAACGAAGTTCCTTATCGCGCGTTGCGAAAGGGGGCTAGACGGAAAAAATGGTAACGACATTTTTTAGGCCAGAGAGGGACAGACAGAGAAACTTGCGCACGGCAGAGAGAGACAGACAGAGATACATGCGCGAGAGAGACAGCGAAACATGCGCGCCACGCATGTTTCTGTATCTGTCTCTCTCTGGCGTGCGCAAGTTTCTCTGTCTGTCTCTCTCTCTCTTATAGAAAGCGAGCTAGATATTTCCGTTTCGTCTTTCTATTTCACATTGAACAGTGTGGTGTCGCGACGATTATTTTTGTTGATAATAAATAAACTTCGTTCCATCCGGGTGTCCCTTGACACCTCTCAAGTTTTTAAGCTATTGCATAGCTTCTATCGCGGGCCTTGAGCGCGGGGACCGAATCCAGAAATTCCGTAACGAAAAAACCTCACGCAAAAAACCTAACGCTCCCCACTAACGCCATCTAGTGATAGAAAAAATAACTATGCAATAGCTTTACCGCGGCAGTCCCCGAGTGCCACACGTCTTTTTTTTTCTTTCTTATATTTGGTCTTCTTACCTCAATAATATCTAAAACTACATTATATTCCTAAAACAAAGGGCTTTAACGATGAAATAACTAGTATAGTGCTATTTATAACAGCTGTTAACCCGAATCGTATCTCGATCGTTAGCAAAAAGTCACGTTTATTCAAATATTCAAAACTAGCAGCGCCCCGCGGGTTTACCCGCGTTCTGTCCGTTCCCGTGGGAATTTCGGGAATTTTTATACATATAAACCTTCCTCTTGAATCACTCTATCTATTCAAAAAACCGCGTCATAGTCTGTTGCGTAGTTTTAAAGATCTAAGCATACATAGGGACCACAGAGCATAGAAGCTCCGCGCTCTCCTACTAGAGACGCCTTTCTTAAAACTTTTCATACAAACTTAGCGTGTCGGAAAGCGTTACCGCTCACTCACATCATGACACGCTTTACTTCAAAGTTGACGTATCTGTATTGTATGTAGAGATGGGTATGTCGATATGAGTCGATGTTTTTATCGATATTTTTTGTATCAGCAGAAATCGGACTAATGACTATTAAAATTTTAGGATTAGGGAATTTTAGTTTTTTATTATATGATAATGATAATACATGTAATACATAGGTATGCTAGGCGTGAAAATAATAAGAATCAATTTAGTGGTCAAACTTTTATTCAATCAATAGTAAGGATCATTAGGAAACCTTAAATAATAGTTTGTATTATTTTAATATTACTTACTAGTTAGCTACAAAACATAAATCTCTAGTCTGGGTTCAATATAAGTAAAAAATATCAATTCTACAATATCGATTCAGTACAAGGATACGATTGACACGCATTATCGACATTACGCCAACCAATGCGTCACCTCACTAGCGCATTTTAATTTACTGGTTACCATGGTTACGTTTGAGGTTTTGTGTTTCAAAATAACCTCGATTGCATTTTTTAAACAGCTAAAAGTTGCATTTTATAACTTACTTATGATACGATACGCCAGAATTTTGTTTATTTACGTTTTTACTTTGATTATGACACCAAATCACTGCACAATGAGGCATTTCTACCGCTTTTTTGATAATATTCACTCCACAACGTGCTAGCAGAGACTGACGGCGGCTTGCGCCTGAAGTTGAGGTCAGCGCATCTTCGCCGCACGGGTATTGTTGTTAATGGCGTCTCTAGTAGGAGAGCGCGGTGCTTCTATGCTCTGTGATAGGGACAGACAGACAGCGGAAAGCGACTTTGTTTTATACTATTAGTGATGATGATGATTCAAAATACGTGCCTCCAACAGATTCCGATAACATTCCTATACCGCTCGTGTCGAAAGTATTTTGACTTCGCGATGTTAGCTCTAATGATTGTTAAGAAACGTGCAGCTCGACCACTACTTCGATGAGTGGCCTTCTTCTTCATCGAGTAGATGGTCAACCTGACCAATCCTGGTGTCAGAGTTATTGAGCCGCCAAAGGCCTCTGACATGGCTCATGTAACGACTACTATCCGTAGAAAGTAACCGGGACCGACAGCTTAACGTGCCCTCCGAAGCACGGAATCATCTTACTTTTCGGGCAATCAGGTGATTCAGCCTGCAATGCCCTAAACAAACTGAGGACAGTCTCACAAAGATTTTTGTGAGGTATCCCCACCGGGAATCGAACCCGGAACCTCCGGATCGTGAGCCGGGTGCTCAAACCAAAAGACCACGGAGGCTGTTTACTACTACTTCGATGAGTGGCCGATAATGGCATTTCTATCTGAGCGCTACCGTGCTTCAGAGGGCTAAGCAGTCGGTCCCGGTTGTTTCAATCGTTAGACCATGTCGGAGGCCTTTAGGCGGTCTAAAAACTCCGGCACCAGGGTTGGCCACTAACCTACTCGAACTTACGTTTTTATCAGACTAGCAGCGCCCCGCGGTTTTACCCGCGTTGTATCCGTTCCCGTGGGAATTTCGAGATAAGAAACAGCCTATAAACTTCCCGTTGAATGTGGCTATCCATTACAAAAATAATTATTGAAATCGGACTTATAATTCCTGAGATTACCTCGAACATACAAACAAACAAACAAACTTACAAATTTTACCTCTTTATATTATTAGTATAGATGACATTGTTCAAGACAGACCACTAGACGCGAAAGTAGATAGACAGACGTTGTTGACAGTTGACAGTTGACGTATTAGAACTTAGTTGACGTAGGTCCGTCTATGTGTGGGTGTTCGGTTCAATGACCAATGAGAAACCAGAGATAATTACTAGTATATTAGTTCTAAAATTAAAATGCGAAAATAAATAAAGACATTTTTCTGCCAATTATGTGACGGTTATTAGTTCTCTTTGGCGTAACGACGTTTCAATTATATAAGTAACTAGCAGCGCCCGCGGTTTTACCCGCGTTGTGCCCGTTCCCAAAGCAAAATAATAGCCTGTAATATCCCTGTAAAGGTCTTTCATCTCACTGAACATATCAGTACAGTGAGGAGGATGTCGTTATCACTACGCTTGCCAACTGCGGGTTGGTGATCTCAAAACATAATTGAAAAGTAAATTGGAAACATGTTTCGCTCGACCCAGGAATTGAACCCGGGGCCCCAGTCAGGCGAATGCATATACCACTAGACAGAGGTGTTATATTCATTAAGCCATGTCAGAGGCCTTTGGCGGCTCAATAACTCTGACACCAGGATTGGTCAGGTTGACCATCCACTCGATGAAGAAGAAGAAGATAATATAAATTTGAAAATTATAAGAAAAGCAAAATGATAGTATACTATTCAAAGATTAAAATCACAGAGCATAGAAGCTCCGCGCTCTGCTACTAGAGACGCCTTTCTTAAAACTTTTCATACAAACTTAGCGTGTCGGAAGGCGTTACCGTTCACTCACATCATGACACGCTTTACTTCAAAGTTGACGTATCTGTATTGTATGTAGAGATGGGTATGTCGATATGAGTCGATGTTTTTATCGATATTTTTTTTATCAGCAGAAATCGGACTAATGACTATTAAAATTTTAGGATTAGGGAATTTTAGTTTTTTATTATATGATAATGATAATACATGTAATACATAGGTATGCTAGGCGTGAAAATAATAAGAATCAATTTAGTGGTCAAACTTTTATTCAATCAATAGTAAGGATCATTAGGAAACCTTAAATAATAGTTTGTATTATTTTAATATTACTTACTAGTTAGCTACAAAACATAAATCTCTAGTCTGGGTTCATTATAAGTAAAAAATATCAATTCTACAATATCGATTCAGTACAAGGATACGATTGACACGCATTATCGACATTACGCCAACCAATGCGTCACCTCACTAGCGCAGTTTAATTTAATGGTTACCATGGTTACGTTTGAGGTTTTGTGTTTCAAAATAACCTCGATTGCATTTTTTAAACAGCTAAAAGTTGCATTTTATAACTTACTTATGATACGATACGCCAGAATTTTGTTTATTTACGTTTTTACTTTGATTATGACACCAAATCACTGCACAATGAGGCATTTCTACCGCTTTTTTGATAATATTCACTCCACAACGTGCTAGCAGAGACTGACGGCGGCTTGCGCCTGAAGTTGAGTTCAGCGCATCTTCGCCGCACGGGTATTGTTGTTAATGGCGTCTCTAGTAGGAGAGCGCGGTGCTTCTATGCTCTGTGATTAAAATAGACCACAATCAATACAACGTCAATTCCGCGAAACGTATCCAACAAACACAAAGAATTCTACACTTTATCTCCATTCGAATACAGATCAAATTCCTTCACACCCATGTCTCTTAGAACAACAATGATTCCGACAGAATATTCTAAACATTACATCTATAGAAATAAGACGCAAATTCCTATGCACAATTGTGAGATGGATTGTTCGTAGTATTAAAAGTTATTTTCAACTGTATGTGTTAGGATATAGAGACGAAAATGGTATGCATTAAATCAGTACGAGATGTTGCAATCAGCTGTCTTTAGTTGTGATGTGTTCTATATTTGAAATATCGGAAGTATTTTTTTTTTCATTCTTGTATGTTGGTACACTTTATGCATACTGCATCATTTTATACTATTTTATGTTATTAAATTACTATTTTTATATATTTTCCGTCCGATTTTGGAAAAAATAATTATTGAATTGGATAACTACATTCAATAGCTAACTGTGTGACAAGTTTTACTCAAATCGGACCGCCCGTTTTTGTTAAAAGTAGCAAAAACATAATAAAGAAATCATAATATTGTAATGACTTTTCCCCGTGCGTTAATTTTAAATCTTTCTCATTTAAATATGTTTTTGCATTTAAGGAAGTAGAAATAGGAAATACGTTTATGGTATGACAGGAAGGTCTATAGTTCTTTGTCTAGACTAAATAAGTACCTAATTAATCATCCTACTAACAAATATAATGGCCGGTTTAAATTATTCCAGTCCATCGATCCAGTCCAGTACTGGATTGCTTACTGGAAAAATGTAAACCGGCACTGGAATGAACTGAATCCAGTAAGCATTCCAGTCCAGTAACTGGATTTGCGGTCTACTTTTGAATCCAGTGCGATCAATCCAGTGCAACTGGAATAATGTAGACGGCCAATCCAGTGCCATTCCAGTGCTGTGCCAAACCGATCTCTTCTTGAAATCATTGTCACTGTAGTGTTCGCACTTCAACGGCTTCTAAATAACTGGAATAATGTAGACGTTACAGATCCAGTCCAGCACTGGACTGGAATCTCGCTAGATCACTGGACTGGAATAATGTAAACCGAGAATTAAATGCGAAAATAAGTTCATTAAGAGTTTTTGTTTGTTTGTTTGCACGCGCTAATCTCAGAAACTACCAATCCGATTTGAATAATTCTTTTTGAAATGGATAGCCACATTCAACGAGAAGGCTATAGGCTATTTTATCATTCTAAAATTACCATGGAACGGGCAGAATTCGGGTAAAACCGCGGGGCGCTGCCAGATTTATTAATAAAAAAAAATCCTAGCATAATAATATGTATGGGTGTGTCTCAAATCGAGAAAATATTTCATACTAGCGCCATCTATAGGGAAACGAACAAAGTAGCGGGTGAAACACTAGTTTCTATAAAGTTTAAAACCGTCCAGTTTTACTTTAGTTTGAAAACTATTGCGCTGTACAGTTTTCGATAAAAACAAAGTTGTTTAATAGAACAATAGAACGGTACAACTTTTACAATAAACTTTATATCTGTATAAACGTACAGTCGTACACATTGTTATGAATAACATGTATATTATGAAGTAATGCCATGCAGTTTCATTCGTATGGTATCGCAAGTACCTACACCAAAAAGAAAGTTAGAGGCTATTTTTCATCCCGTAATTCCCACGGGAACGGGCACTACACGGGTAAAACCGCGGGGCGTTGCTAGTGTAAAAAAAAAGTTCAACTCGACATTTCCAGCCTTTGATCTAGAATTATGCATTTCCAGGCATGAGTCTAGATCAAAGTCTAGCACTAAATAACGTCTGGGGTGGTAGACATATCGATTGACTCGATCACGAGTGACGTCACGGGGGTAGACGTAAGGGATGGAATATTGAAGGGTGGCTATAGGTAGGGAAATGAAAATCTACATCTACACTCCTACACTAATATTATAAAGAGGAAAACTTTGTTTGTTTGTAATGAATAGGCTCAAAAACAACTGGACCGTTTTTAAAAATTCTTTCACCATTCGAAAGCTACATTATCCACGAGTAACATAGGCTATTTTTCATCCCGAAATTCCCACAGGAATGGACACAACGCGGGTAAAACCGCGGGGCGCTGCTAGTCGAAAAATAAATGACTTAAGATGCGTTTCTGTTGAAGCGGAGTTTTGCGGAAGCTGTGCGGAACTCAGTGGACCAATCACAATTTTTCACACGCCCGTTGGCACAGTGGCAGTAAGAGCGCTTACTGTGTCGGGGGTTGCGGGTTCGATTCCCGCCCGGAGTCAACAATATGTGCAGACATAGTTGTTGGCGACGACGTCTGGGTGTCAATTATATATTATTATTATAAAGTATTTGTGTATGTATATGTAGTAGTATCAGTTAATTTGATTCCATAACACAAGCTTAGAGCTTACTTTGGGTCTAATTAACCGTGTGTGAATTTGTCCAGGTATATTTATTTACCCACCAAAAACATAAATGTAAAAAAGGAGAGCCAAGTTCAATACAAAAATTATGCATGGCTATGGGCTTCGCTGCAAAAAGAATGGAGATCTAAATGAGGGCCAAGTTCTAGGCAATATCTCAATATGTATTTATAGGAACAAAATAACATTATGAACAAGTATTGAACTCTATTTCTTCTCTTTATTCGATACCTATGACAATTGCTGTTATTTAAAAATGTGAGATCTTAAAGTGAGTTAGATTTGACTTGACCAGTTTTCATTACAGCAGTCATTTTATAAAGTTATTCAACATATAACAACAAACTGGCCAAGTTAAATCTAACCCACTTTAAGATCTCACATTTTTAAATAACAGCAATTGTCATAGGTATCGAATAAAGAGAAGAAATAGAGTTCAATACTTGTTCATAATGTTATTTTGTTCCTATAAATACATATTGAGATATTGCCTAGAACTTGGCCCTCATTTAGATCTCCATTCTTTTTGCAGCGAAGCCCATAGCCATGCATAATTTTTGTATTGAACTTGGCTCTCCTTTTTTACATTTATGTTTTTGGTGGGATATCATTACTTTTTGTAAAGAAAACTAGGTATTGATATTTATTGTTTTTTCTTGCGTTTCCGCTGCATAGGTACTTTGGTTCGTTCGCATTTTAAATCGTATCGTATAGCGCTTGTGAGCCGCGCGCTGCCCCCGCGTACAAGTGCAAGGCGCGAGCGAGTTCAACCAGCATTCTTAAATTAGTCAATACATACATTATATCGGTAACAATAATACATCGCTTTACTACCATGCAGGTATAAACCAACCGACTCGCTAAATTTTTACCAAATCGCTACCGCTTATAATTGTGTACTATTCATCAGAGCGTGACGCTGATTGGCTGGGGCGACGGTGGACCGACCGCGTCATAAGTACCTACCGCGCGCCGCCGACGACACACCGTTGGCCGGTTGTTTAGCGCGAAATTTAAGTTTTTTTGAATGGGGACACCACTTATTTTTTTTATTTAACTTTACGTTTATATTGCAGTTAAATAGCAAATATAATAATACATATATTAGGATAGTTTCAAATATCTGCTAGTAACGGTTCCAACGCTACAATTAAAAAATATATTTTTTGTATGGGGACCCCCCCTATTTTTTAACTATTTTATATTTTTAGATTTTTTCTTACGCTTACACACAATTACCGAGCTAGATTCCAAATTTCATCCTTCTAGGTCATCTGGAAGTAGGTTAGGTTTAGGTACTATATGTCAGTCAGTCAGTCAATACTAAAATTTACGACTTTCTGACGTTCATATCTTTATAACCGTTTGAGCTAGCTTCATGAAATTTGGGTTTCTAGATGTCCTAATGGATATAATTAAACACACGAAGTTTCATGTGTTTACGTTAAATAGGTTTTGAGTTATAGAAGGGTCAAAAGTGGCACCAAGTGGTTCGTGTAATATTACACTCGGCGCTGGCTAGCCGTTCCTTTGCTTGAACTTGGCTTGACACGCTGCCGCGTGTCTAGATTTATTTATTTACTTACAATGTTTGTTATCTTTCACGAAAAACTACTGGACGGATTTGGATGAAACTTTACAGTAATATAGGTTATACATCAGAATAACATTAAATTAAATTAAAATTAAAAATTATTTATTTGGGAACAAATTTATACATTTTTACGACTTTTGGAATTGATGATATACGCGATAGCGTGAGCTGTGTTGCGTATACCAACGCCCTCTTCCAGTAGTAAGTAATACAAAATTACAATACAGTAACTTACATATAACATACTAGCAGCGCCCCGCGGTTTTACCCGCGTTGTGCCCGTTCCCGTGGGAATTTCGGGAATTTTTTTACATAAAAACCTTCCTCTTGAATCACTCTACCTATTACAAAAAACCGCATCAAAATCCGTTGCGTAATTTTAAAGATTTAAGCATACAGACAGACAAACAGTGTGACAGACACGAAAAAGAGACGACTTTATTTTATACTATGTAGTGATGAGATATATTTTATCCCGAACGCGGGTAACACCGCGGCCGCGGCTACTTGCCTATAAAATTCAACCTATGACACTAGAGTTAGGCCTAGGTCGTTTATAGATAATATCTAGATACCTATTTTATGTCTAGACTAGGCTAGGACATCGACATCACCTTTTAACCTCTAAACAAAGTGAAATCTGTAATACAAAGGCTTCTCGGTAAAGGTAAAATAAAACATATGAATATATTCATTTTTCGATACTAATTCTATCAAAAGAATATAATAAATAGCCGTTGTACCCGTTCCCGCGGGTATTTCGGGGTAAAATTTACACCATGTGTTATTCTGATGTATAACCTATATTACTGTAAAGTTTCATCCCAATCCGTCCAGTAGTTTTTGCGTGAAAGAGTAACAAACAAACAAACATACATACATTTCATCCTCACAAACTTTCGCATTTTGCAGGATAGGATGTTCACATTTTCATAATTCATTTCAATGTGCTAATCTACGAACATACTCAGATACATACTTGGAACGACCCGCGGTTTCACCCGCGTTGTATGATACAACGCGGGTAAAACCGCGGGTACAAGGCAAGGGATACAACTTGTATCCCTTGCCATGCTTATTTCAGGATATAAAATAGGCCTATAATCTTCCCGTTGAATATGGCTATCGATTACAAAAAGAATCATTCAAATCGGATTGCTAGTTTCTGAGATTACCGCGTTCAAACAAACAAAAAATCTATGTCTTCAGCTTTATTATATCAGTATTACTAGCAGCGCCCCGCGGTTTTACCCGCGTTGTGCCCGTTCCCGTGGGAATTTCGGGAAGTTTTTTACATAAAAACCTTCCTCTTGAATCACTCTACCTATTACAAAAAACCGCATCAAAATCCGTTGCGTAATTTTAAAGATTTAAGCATACAGACAAACAGACAAACAGAGACGACTTTATTTTATACTATGTAGTGATAGTGAAGTATAGTTGAATCAAATACAGAACCTTCATTTATTTGAGTCGGTTAAAAACCCTCTGTATATATAAAACGCACTTTAAAGAAACACATCCTGAAAATAACACTCCATATGAAAATATCGATCGTATCTAGTGAACGCACGGTAGTGTATGCCAATTTCGAGCATTGCCATACAAGGCAGCGTGGCCGAGCGGTCTAAGGCGCTGGTTTTAGGCACCAGTCCGAAAGGGCGTGGGTTCGAATCCCACCGCTGTCAGATATCTTTTTGTTATTTTATTTTTTGTAACAATTTATTTAGGTTTCGGTAGTGACAAAATTATTAAAATTACTTTAATAGAGATGATTAGCTTATGATAATCCTTCTTTAGAATGAATGTACATAGTACTTTTTTTATTATTATGGCATTGAAACATAGATCACTCCGCGTTGTGCCCGTTCCCATGGGAATTTCGGAATAGAAATAGAGTAGTAATTTCCTCTTGAACGAGGCTATGTAATCCAAAAAGAAATATCCGAATCCAAGTGGTCAAATTCTTCAGCTTTATCATATTAGGTAGTATAGAATAGAATTGAATGAGTTTGAATGTGTGAATTGGTCCGGGTATATTACACTAGTTCCGCCCCGCGGTTTTACCCGCGTTGTGCCCGTTCCCGTAGGAATTTGGAGATGAAAATAGCCTATATCCTTCCTCGATAAGTGGACTATCCAACACTGAAAGAATTTTTCAAATCGGACCAGTAGTTCCTGAGAGACGCGCTACGTTCAAACATACAAACTCTGCAGCTTTAAATACAAATAAATAAAATACACCCGGACAAATTCACTCACGGTTAATTAGACCCAAACTAAGCTCTAAGCTTGTAATATGGAATCTAACTAACTGATACTACTACATATACATACACAAATACTTTATAAGAATATATAATTGACACCCAGACGTCATCGCCAACAACTATGTCTGCACATATTGTTGACTCCGGGCGGGAATCGAACCCGCAACCCCCGACACAGTAAGCGCTCTCACTGCCACTGTGCCAACGGGCTTGTCAAATATGGCTATGGTCAAATGGGCTTTATAATATTAGTATAGATTACTAGCTGCGCCCGCGGTTTCACCCGCTTTGTACCCGTTCCCGCGGGAATTTCGGGATGAAAAATAGATGTTGGCCGATTCTCAGGCCTACCCGATATGTACACAAAATTTCATGAGAATCGGTCGAGCCGTTTCAGAGGAGTTCAACCACGCACCTCGTGACACGAGAATTTTATATATTAGATGGATACCTATAATATTATATTATTATATAGATATACATAAGTACTGTTTTCTTAAGTTCAAGCGAACACTACTCATTTTGAATTGACACTACTTTTGCGGATACACTTCGCTTTTATACTACACTAGCAGCGCCCCGCGGTTTTACCCGCGTTGTGCCCGTTCCCGTGGGAATTTCGGGAATTTTTTACATAAAAACCTTCCTCTTGAATCACTCTACCTATTACAAAAAACCGCATCAAAATCCGTTGCGTAATTTTAAAGATTTAAGCATACAGACAAACAAACAGACAAAAATAGCGACTTTGTTTTATACTATGTAGTGATTTTTATCTGACGTTTCGGCCCCTTCCAAGAACCGTGGTCACAGAAGACTCAAGCGTGTATCCATAAACGTAGTTTCAATTCAAAATAGATAGGGTATCTAGATAGATCTCCTTATTAGTACCTAGATTAAAAGAAGGGTAATCTTATCCCGCAATTCCCATAGGAACGGGTACAACGCGGGTAAAACCGCACCGCAGTGCGTTGCTAGTTAAAGCAATAAATTGTAATGGTCTTGAATTATTGATAAAGGGTTATTGATACTGCATGCCTTTCTTATCAGCATTAATATTATTACAAACATATCTTTACTAATACGAACATAACTATAATATACTAGCAGCGCCCCGCGGTTTTACCCGCGTTGTACCCGTTCCGTGGGAATTTCGGGAATTTTTATACATATAAACCTTCCTCTTGAATCTCTCTACCTATTACAAAAAACCGCATCAAAATCCGTTGCGTAATTTTAAAGATTACAGACAAACAAACAGACAAAAATAGCGACTTTGTTTTATACTATGTAGTGAAGCTGATGATGAATGATTATATGTATACTAACAGCGTCAGCGAGTAAGCGATGTTATCTCATTGCGAACAGCCTCCGTGGTCTTGTGGTTTGAGCGCTCGGCTCACGATCCGGAGGTTCCAGGTTCGATTCGCGGTGGGGACAAAATCTCACAATCTCTTTGTGAGACTGAGGGAGTTTGGTTAAGGCATTGCAGGCTGAATCACCTGATTGCCCGAAAAGTAAGATGATTCGGTGCTTCGGAGGGCACGTTAAGCCGTATTCAGCCTGCAATGCCCTAACCAAACTGAGGAAAGTCTCACAAAGAGATTTTTGTGAGATATCCCCACCGGGAATCGAACCTCCAGGTCGTGAGCCGGGCGCTCAAACCACAAGACCACGGAGGCTGTTATACATAATATATAATTAATGCAGATCAAACATATTTATTATCTTAACATGCCAGGAAACATTAATTTATATGTTTGTGATAGCGATTGATGTTTTATTTGTTTTTAATTATATAACAACAAATAACAAGCTAATTATTTCTCATTATTTCACTACAATGATATACTAATATTCTATAGAGGTAAAATTTGTAAGTTTATTTGTTTGTATGTTTGTAATTTCAGGAATTATTAGACCGATTTGAATAATTCTTTTTGATACAGATAGCTATATTCAACAGGAAGGTTATAGGATAGTAATTAAGACCAGTAGTGTACCGAGACCTCGGCCTCTGTACAGCATCAGCTGAGACGTCTCCTTTGACTGCATTATTATAGTTGTAATTTAATATTTTTATTTTTTACTAGCGGCGCCCCGCGATTTTACCCGCGTTATGCCCGTTCCCGTAGGAATTTCGAGATGAAAAGTAGCATATACCCTTCCCATTGAATGTGGCTATCCATTACAAAAAGAATTTTTCGAATCGGACCAGTAGTTCCTGAGATAAGCGCGTTCAAACAAACCAACTCTGCAGCTTTATAATATCAGTATAGATTGAAAGGTGATTTCATTTCATTCTTACCTCATCACTGAATTCCATTTTCTCAATGGAAGATGTTTTTGGTTGAAAAATCATGATGTTTTGAATATTGATTTTAAATATAAAATAGAATACTGTTTCGTCTATTATATTCAGTGACATACACACATACAGTAGAATTACATATATATATATGTATACAATAAATATTAGCAGCGCCCCGCTGTTTTATCCGCGGTTTTGAACGCTTTAATCTCAGGAACTACAGGTCCGATTCGAAAAATTCTTTTTGTAATGGATAGCCACATTCAATGGGAAGGGTATATGCTACTTTTCATCCCGGAATTCCTACGGGAACGGGCACAACGCGAGTAAAACCGTGGGGCGGTGCTAGTCTATACTAATATTATAAAGCTGCAGAGTTTGTTTGAACGTGTTAATCTCAGGAACTACTGGTCCAATTTGAAAAATTCATTTTCTTATGGATAGCCACATTCAACGGGAAGGTTATAGGCTACTTTTCATCCTGAAATTCCCACAGGAAAGAGCACAACGCGGGTAAAACCGCGGGTCGCTGCTAGTATATGAATAAAATACCTAATATGAATTCTTAGATATGTTATTGTATAGCTGAACAATTAGACAATAAAAATATGTGAAATATTGAGTCATAGTTAGATTGTTATTTACTAGTTTTATGCCAGATATTATAATAACACAATCATGATCTAATTAGTTAATTTGATGTCACTGTTTGTTAGCACAGTGTAGAAACACAAAAATTTTGGTACAGCCATGTTGAAAATTAGCATCTCTTCTATAATATAAAAATGAATCGCAAAATGTGTTGGTAAGCGCATAACTTCAGAATGACTGCACTAAATTGGATGATTCTTTTTTTAATGTGTTCCTTAATGTCAGGACAAGGTTTTTATATAAGAAAAATAAGGAATAAAAATCTCAAAATTCCCACGGGATCGGGGGCGCTGTGGGTGAAACCGCGGGGCACAGCTAGTTAACTTATAAAAAGAAATAACCTTAGATAGGTACCTTCCAAAAGTCAAATCATTTCTCCAGATGTGGGACAATACAAGACTTTTTATGTTTAATATTTCTAATTACTTTTGTCTATCAATTAGGTAATAATGCTATGAGATAATATGAAAATATTTTTTAGCAAAAGGAAAATAGACAAAGACTCAAGACTTATTATTCCACCCACAGATTCCACCACATAGGTACCGAATTCCCTTTTTGAAAATATCGAGTAGGTAACTAACCAGTATTATGTAGTTAGCTATAGCATATTCTAAATTTAAACTTTCTAAATAAAGCTATACATTCAGTGGCAAAGTGCACGCAATGAATACTCGTTAATTGACGCTAATTGAAACCGAAGAAAGACTCGCTCGATTATCGCTCGCAGCGCAACATAAACAAAAAAAATATATGATAAAACAAAACCATCTAAGGATTGCATGACTCATAATGCGGACGTTTAGACATACTGCAAACAGATGTGTAGATTTTAATCTTCATCTAACGCGATATAATAACCAATGAAATATAATAACATCACGAATAATTAGCTTTATTTAGAAAAAAGTCAATGGTTACTTACTTTTTTTTTTGTACAGACGTTCCGGAATAGCACTAAAACCATACAGCCAAGATGAACATAAAACAAACTTAGTCACACACAGGTCATATCACATCACACCCACGATTATAACTTTTCACGTCCATTTTGTACGATAATATTTAATTAATTATTTACATTCATAATCACATGTTTAGAATAGAAACACTGTCTTCACTTCATGAACGTCTCTCCCATCCAATCTTTAGACGGCGAAATGAAAACATAACTCACTCATCACTTTCATGATCGATGCTAGAGAAAGTGAGTCTGCATTCAATGTGAATTGTGAAATTGTAAAGAAATTGCGAATTTGAACTTTGAAATGATATCAGCGGGATAGCATAGCGGAGCGGAGATATCAAATACGAAACGCGACGCGAAAGCTGAAAAAAGCTTGAATAAAAATTGGCTGAATGAACTTAGTGTGGTCTGTACAGTATGGTGAATTTCTACTGGGTGGTGATTCAAATTATATTGCTTTTAGTGTCCGCTGAAATAAATATTTAGACTATTTTTTTGATTGAGATTTTAAAATGAGTGTTGAGTAATAAAAATTGAAATGAAATCTAGTTATGAAAAATTATATTTACGAGAATATAGATTGGGTTAAAAAATAAATACCAATTTCTCACTATTTTATAAATGGCAATAAAAGCTCAATGTTTTAATAGTGCTGCCATCTAGTATATAAGTACAAAACTATTAGCTCTACTTTTTAAAAAAGCTTTGGCTACTCATCCCTAGATGGCAGTGTAAAAAAATAAGCGATCAGTTTGTTGCTTACAAGGTACACACACATAGATGGCGTTAAAAGTTTAAAAGCAGCAAGCAAGGTCTTCAAGGAATTTAATATTTACAGAATAAAAGTGATTTTACCTCATGAAATAGAAAATGAAATACTTAAAATTGAGAAAGGAGCACTTTATTGTAAACTTATGCTTAAAATTATTATTTACAAATTACACACACAGCGTCCAACCGAAACAAAACAAACTTGTAACCCGAAAGTTCAATGAGCTGAGGTTATATTGAATTATCTTGTCGAAACTGTCGCTTCCTTCCTTGCGGCGTCTTGGAGCAGCTGCGTATCCACTTCGTCCGCCGGTAATTGTACATAACGGACAACAGATCCACGAATAAAGCAATTCTTCACTGACAACATGTGAGGATATTTTTCCTGATCAATGACGCTAATATCTGAAAGCTTGATATTTAGATATTGGTCGACGGAATGTAACGTACCACATATACTGAGATCGTTTTTGAGCTCAACCACCACATCTTTGCCCACTAAGGACTTGAAAAATGAGTAAAACAACATTATTTCAATAAAAAGAGAATATTTTTGTTTGCCGCTATGGTGAATTATTTATTTCCACAGACCAGGAAACTTATTTATTTCTATGAATGAATGAACCATTGAATTATTTTGAGGAATGACATTGATGTACCACAGACTACATCATAATATTTCGGAAAATGACGGTTTTTGTGGCTTAGTAAGTTGAAAAATTTGATTGATCGGTTTGTTCATTCGTTCGCTCTTCAAACGTTGTTTGTTTCGTTAATTTCATTCATTTCATTTGTTGTTCATCTGTGGTTGTTCGCTCGCTGTGGTTTTTCCGTTTTCGTTTCGTTCGTGTGCAGAAATTTCGATTTCGGTCGGTTGCGAAACGAAATTATTTATGTTGTTTCGTATTTTGATTATTATCAATAACGTAACTATTCATTGTCCTAAAATTTAACAAATAGCATAGTTGGAAGTGTATGTATTTTTACGATAAAACAATATAACTTAACCTCACACTTCAATCAATCAACAAGCTAAAATGTCGGTGACCGAAGATGTTGTTGAAATTGTAAGTTTATTTCAACTTAATTTACCTAAATATCCTCAAGAGTATCAACCTTATCTTAAATACAATTTAGTATATAAAGTAGATAATACAAAGTGTTTTTGCTATTTTTTAGGACTGGGGAAACGAACGGCTTATGCGAGCTCAAAGGGCCGTCGAAGCGAATGTATATGATGTGGATTCCTGGTCTTTGCTGATCAGGGAAGCTCAGACGAGGCCTATCAATGATGTCCGGTCTATGTACGAGAAGTTAATCACGGCATTCCCCACTACAGGGCGATATTGGAAGATTTATATAGAACAGGAGGTAAGTGGCGTTGACTCCGCTCTCGTGGGAGTTTTAGGATAAAAATTATATGGTATATTATGGGCCATGTTCTTAAGTAGCTGGGTACCGATTTTCATTTATATCTGTCCAGTCATTTCTGTATCAAACTATGTAGGTATCATGTCAACAGAAGCCAATAACAAAAATTGTATTGAATAAAATTGAATTGAAATTGAACTCGAAAGTAAAATGAATTATGATATTTGTAAGTTGTTGAGCTTATAAAAAAGCTATGCCCAGTAGATAGACTATACTATTCCTTACACCATTCATTCATCCATTTTGACTAGGTCAGACCGAACCTAAAACAAATACCTATGTTTGTTGACATACGATTAAACAAAATATTAAAATAAAATAACCATTTATTGCCACAATTAAAAGAACAATTGCAGAATGCAGAATTGAATTTATTAAAATTGTAAGAACTCCAACAAGAGCCCAGCTCTTAAGTTTAACAGAGAGATTGCAACGATAAAAATCATAATACAAAATTCCAACGAACAAATGAAGAAATAATATAGACATCTCAGCTGATGCTGTACAATCCACTTATTCATATATTTAGTCCCTTTATTTAATCACCAACCTGGATTAGGCAAGCATGGTGATTACGCCCTAAAACCTCCTCACTGTACTGATATCTTCAGTGAGACGAAAGGACTTTGCCCAGCAGTGGGACATTACAGGCTAATACTTTACTTTATCTAATTTAATGTGTGTCTTAATAAACTTTTCCAGATGAAGGCGAGAAATTTTGAAAAAGTCGAAAAGGTCAGTATTCTGTAGATAAAAACAGTAAGTTAAGTAATCCGTCTGTGATATTACAAAGACTGTACTTGGGGATATTTAAAAAAATATAAATTTTCCATTCTAAAAGAATAATTTAAAAATAATGTGCTGTAATAAGTATAGGAATGGTTAAAAAAAATAATAAAATGGTATATAAAAAAACAGAATTTACTTTTAAGAAAGTTAACAGTCTTAAGCCAATGTATAATATAAGATAATGTAATAAAATATAACACAATTGATATTAAATCTTTTCATTTAAAGTAGGGCTGTGTTCAGACGTGTTGGAGGTGATTTTATTTAGCAAATTGTCCAAAAATAACATTTAATTAGGTATCTTGTACATTGTATTTGTTCTCAGAGTTATGGGTTAAACCCGGTCTTTTTAATATACCTGTGACAATATACACATTTTAGTAAACATACTCTCACGGGGTTTTGTCGGTAGAAAGTTAATAAAACAAGTTATAACTTATTATTTGTTCAAACGGGAACTTACGTACGACGGAGGTTACTGTTGAGTGTCCCTCAACACGTTTCGGTCACGTCTGGTGACAGTGCGGGGAGTGACGCTGTCGCTCTCGCTTCACCCACCTCCTGATGAAGGTCACCGGACGTGACCGAAACGTGTTGAGGAACTCTCAACAGTAAACTCCGTCGTACGTAAGTTCCCGTTTGAACAAATAATAATGACATCAACGTACGTATTCAATTAATAGTAAAAAAGTTATAACTTACTTTAAATTTCCCGACGTTTCGAGTGTATTGCACTACTCATGGTAAATAAAAAATAAGAAATAAGTTACTTGCTTTATAACCTTTCTACTGCGAAAAAACCCGTATGAGTACATTTACTATGTGTTCAAATCGCGAAGTTCAAAAATACCAATACATAAATTTAATTCTATCAAACAAATCTGTTCAATAGTTTCGGACAATATTTTCTAACGGATCTATAAAGATATTGGGAAAATATACTCTACATATTTTTCATAAATGCTATCAATCTGAAACCCACATGTTAAATCTTAATATTTAAGAAATCAGTTTTATTTTAACTAAATCTTGGCTAAAGACATTTGCTAATGAAGGTCACTTTCGACACGTATTTAAAACCCTATCAGAGAATTTTATTATAAAATTAAATAGATTTTTATGAAAGCTTACATGTAAAAAGATGAAGGTTTATTTTTGAAGGAAAATTGTCGGGTACTTTAGTTGCAATGTTGCAGTGAAATGAGGTAAGTTATTGCACTGCTCAAGTTTTTAATAATTTAGTAGCGCCCCGCGGTTTTAACCGCGTCGTACCCGTTCCCGCGGGAATTTCGGAATAAAATGTATCCCATGTGTTATTCTGATGTATAACCTATATTACTGTCAAGTTTCATCCAAATCTGTTCAGTAGTTTTTGCGTGAAAGAGCAACAAACATACATACATACATACATACATCCATCAAACCAACTTTCGCATTTATAATATTAGTAGGATAGGATTGATTAAAAGTATTTTCCGTAGAAATTTAAATAGCTTCCAAGGGTGCGTTCTGATTGGTCGAGTGAGCTCCGCTCTGCATCAATGGAAACACACCCTTACACGCCTTTTCATAGCTCCAGATAAAAATCATCAAAATTGGTCCAGGGGCTCTAATCTATAGCTCTTCAAGGTATAAATGTTTTTTCATAATGGCTACTTCTCAAAATGTGATCTTCTAATCTATACTAATATTATAAAGCTGAAGAGTTTGTTTTGTTTGTTTGTTTGTTTGTTTGTTTAAACGCGCTAATCTCAGAAACTACTGAACCGATTTGAATAATTCTTTCACTGTTAGATAGTCTATTTATCGAGGAAGGCTATAGGCTACATTTTATCCCGAAATTCCCACGGGAACGGGCACAACGCGGGTAAAACCGCGGGGCGCTGCTAGTGGAACCATATTTCTCAAATTTAAAACTTTTTCAAATTGGACTATCATTATAGTTATATATGGCGGAGGATGATAAAGGTCTAAGGGTTTAAAATAAAAAGAATTATTCGAAATGGACTAGCAGTTCCTGAGATGTGTATAATGGTTTGAAAATATATGTTACGCCTAAAGGTGGGTGTGAACATTAACTTAAGATTAGCCGGCTAAGGCCCATCGCAGACGACAGACTTTTTGTGCGATCGAGTCTGCGGCGCACAAAAATTCGGTCGCGGATTGTCGCGGATTTTTGCGCGTCGTGTGCGTTACTGCATATAATTACATAGGTTCTATTTTCACAGACTAAAAAGTGCGTCACGGATAGTCTGTCGTCTGCGATGGGCCTAAACAAATTTATCTTCGAGAGAGAGCGAGAGAGAGAGAGAGAGAGAGAGAGAGCAGCTAAAGTTCGATATACGGGTAAAGCTACAATGGACAACCGTCGGTTAGGTTAAGTTTATATCAAGCCCGAATGGCCAAAATAAGGGTGCCTGTCCATTGACGCAGAGCGAGCTGGCAGAGCGGAGAAACGGACCCAATAGGATTGCGTAAAATATCTGACCGCAGATTTCATGCAATCCTATTGGTCTATATTTGTCCGTTTCTCACACTCTTCGCGTCAATGGACAGGCACCCTCAGGCGGTAATAGGAGCTCTGCTCAGCGGAGCTCCGTCGACACTGTGTTGGCATAGTTTAGCCGGCTAAAGATAAAAGTACCTACCTAGTAGTAATACCTGACACTAAAAAATTCATAACCTGACATGTATAATCGCAATAATGACTTAATTAATTTTTTTTTTACCATGATATTGATGTATCTGTTTAAATTAGACCTTATCCTTTATTATAAACTAGCTGTGCCCCGCGGTTTCACCCACAGCGCACCCGTTCCCGTAGGAAATGCGGGATAAATAGTATCCTATATCCGTCTCCTTGTTCTAAGTTACCTCCCCACCAATTTTCAGCCAAATCGGTTCAGCCGTTCTCGAGTTATAAATAGTGTAACAAACACGACTTTCTTTTATATATATAGATTTTAAATAATATTGTACTGATGTTAATAGTAAATTATCTTGTAAATGTACGAGCTAGAATATTAATGTGATTGTGATTTAAAATATTGCATGCCATCGTTGTGGTAGAATGTATGTGTCCATAATTTAATTATTATATTACAAATAATATTTGTATTATAACATCTATGTAACTACATTTCTGCAATAAATTGATTTGAATTTGAATTTGAAAAGAAACTAACATTAACACCTCCTCGAAGATAAACCTAAGTTTAGCCGGCTAGTCTTAAGTTTATGTTCACACCCACCTTTAGCCGTAACATATATCACGAGCAAAGGTTACACATTAGTTATTTTGAAAAGTGGCTATAATGAAAACTAAACATAATACCATTAAAAGTAACAAATAAAATCTTCTCTATTTAACATTTTTCTATAACGATCATTTTATCAATTCCTAGCTATTTCAAAGATGTCTCATGAAGATTCTGAACATTGAACTGTGGCGGTTGTACCTCAATTACGTGAAGGAAACCAAATGCATGCTGCCTACTTACAAGTAAGTTCATATTGACCCCCTATCGTATGGGAATTTCGGAATACAATGTATCCCAATTCTGATGTATGGCCTATATTATTGTAAAGTTTCATAAAAATCCGTTGAGTCATTTTAGTAGTATTATCCGTTGGGTAGCCTCCCCCTCCCCCTCTCTAGGCCACCAGCTGACAACACCCTTGAAAGGTAGCCCCATGTTTGATCTCGGGTCGTCAAGTCAAAGTCAAATATTCAGTTTTGGCATTATAGAGGCTCTTTTGAACGTAACTTATTATATAAATTTTGAATTTAATTTGAACTACATTTACGGATACACTTCGCTTTTATTTTACACTAGCAGCGCCCCGCGATTTTACCCGCGTTGTGCCCGTTCCCGTGGGAATTTCGGGATTTTTTTTACATAAAAACCTTCCTCTTGAATCACTCTACCTATGTACATATTACAAAAAACCGCATCAAAATCCGTTGCGTAATTTTAAAGATTTAAGCATACAGACAGACAAACAGTGTGACAGACACGAAAAAGAGACGACTTTATTTTATACTATGTAGTGATTGTTATCTGACGTTTCGGCTCCTATACGGGAACCGTAGTCACAGAAGACTCTTCTGTGTATCCGTGAACATAGTTTTAATTCGAAATGAGTAGTGTTGGCTTAAACTTAAGAAACCAGTACAATATTTTCTTTTTTTTTCTCAGGGAGAAAATGGCTCAAGCGTACGATTTTGCCCTTGACAAAATAGGTCTGGACATCCACGCCTACCCTATTTGGAACGACTACGTAACGTTTTTGAAAAGCGTTGACGCTGTGGGCTCTTACGCTGAGAACCAGAAAATATCTGCTGTTAGAAAGGTATTATATTTAATCTTTATAATATAAAAATTACACTTTAGGCCCATCTCTTAGCCAGATTTGGTAGCTAGCTACGAAGTGAGAAAAGTGTTTTCCCATCTTGTAGCTAGCTACTAAATGGGAACGATCTATTCGGTAGGTTAGGGTTATTATTATTTTTTACTAGTTTTTCCTAAATCTTGGCCATCTTGTAGCGAGCTACTAAATGGGAACGATCTATTCGGTAGGTTAGGGTTATTTTTTTTACTAGTTCTTTTTCCTAAATCTTGGACTTTCGAATTCCTATTTCGTAGCCAGCTTCGAATTGGGATTATTTCTCCCATTTGGAAGCTAGCTACCAAATCTGGCTACGAGATGGGCCTAAACCAAAATTACGTGTCACGTTGTTTGTCCGCGATGAACTCCTAAACTACTGAACCGCTTTTAAATTTGATTTGCACACCGTGCGCAATTTGATCCAATTTCAAAGATAGACATCTCGGTGGTCTAGTGGTATATGCATTCGCCTGCCAAGACTGAATTCTCGGGTTCAATTCCTGGGTCGAGCGGAAACATGTTTCCTACTTTTCAAACATGGCTCGTGTTTGAGATTGTCAACCCGCATTAGGCAAGCGTGGTGACTACGCCTAATCCTCCTCACTGTACTGATATCTTCAGTGAGATGAGAGGCCTTTGCCCAGCAGTGGGACATTACAGGCCCATACTTTTTTAAAGATAGGATAGCTTATATCTCAATTTATAGTGATTAGGGTGGTCCATTCCTTAATGTTTATATGGCAAAACTACATTTGCTGTGTCAGGTAGTATTCTATCACTACATAGTATAAAATAAGGTCGTCTCTGTTTCGTGTCTGTTTGTCTGTTTGTCTGTATGCTTAAATCTTTAAAATTACGCAACGGATTTTGATGCGGTTTTTTGTAATAGGTAGAGTGATTCAAGAGGAAGGTTTTTATGTAAAAAAAATCCCGAAATTCCCACGGGAACGGGCACAACGCGGGTAAAACCGCGGGGCGCTGCTAGTAATTATATAAAATTCAAAGTCCTGACTGATAATCAACGCACAGCCTCAACAGCTACACCTAGACACATAAAAATTTGGCAGGAAGGTTCTTCAAGTGTATTAAGTGCACACTTAGAAAGGATTTTAGAAAATTCCTACGGGAACGGGCTCAACGCGGGCAAAGCCGCGGGGCGCTGCTAGTGTTTAGGGTGGCCGATAGTGGCATTTCTATCTGAGCGCTACCGTGCTTCGTGTGCAGGCGGACCTGGTTGTTTCAATAGTCAGATCATGTCGGAGGCAGTCCAAAGTCTCCGACACCAGGGTCACTAACCTATTCGTACTTACTTCTACTGTAAAGTTTCATCCAAATCTGTCCAGCAGTTTTTTCGTGAAAGAGTAACAAACATATATACATACATCCTCACAAACTTTTGCATCACTACATAGTATAAAATAAAGTCGTCTCTTTTTCGTGTCTGTCACACTGTTTGTCTGTCTGTATGCTTAAATCTTTAAAATTACGCAACGGATTTTGGTGCGGTTTTTTGTAATAGGTAGAGTGATTCAAGAGGAAGGTTTTTATGTAAAAAAATTCCCGAAATTCCCACGGGAACGGGCACAACGAGGGTAAAACCGCGGGGCGCTGCTAGTTTATAATATTAGTAAGATACGTTGCTAAATGCATTAGTTTTCTAATATTATTTAATATTTCAGGTGTATCAGCGATCAGTTATCACTCCTATAATAGGCATAGAGACTCTTTGGAAAGATTACATTGCGTTTGAACAAGGAATCAACACTATTATAGGTGACTATCTTTATACATATATATATACAGTGTAAACTCTTTATAACGAAACTCAAGGGACTGAGCATTTTTTGTCGTTATAGATAGAGAGTTATCGTTATATGGAGTGAACAAAAAAACAACCAAATTAACAAGAATTTTCACGTTTACTGGCCATGTTAACAGTTTCAAAGTAGTAAATGAAACGGGTCTGTATCGCGTTAGATAATTAAACGTATTTAGAGATTGTCTAAGCTGAAATGACGCGCCCCACTACTTAATTACTTTATTTAGATGTGTGAGTGTAAATATTAATAGCGGCACTTCATCTGTGTGGGAGCGCCAATTATTGATTTCTATGTGCACATGTCGGCCGACTAGTCGGGTGATAAATCCGAAAACGCTCGCTCTATGGAGCAGCGCCGTCACTTTGTATGAAACAAGACGTCCTCTCCTCTCGCGCGTTCACGATCAACTAAACTAGTTGGACAACAAATCCGAGAATTGCACTTCTTAGCGAGTACGGCGAGTACGGCAACTGAACGACCAATTATAATTGCATGTTTATGTGTATTGCGTCCATATTTAAAATTTGCTAGTGTGCGTAAATGCGGAGGTGGGGCGTGTCATTTCAGCTTGGACAATCTTTTTTTTTTCTACGTACCCGACGTTTCGAGCGGATTACACCGCTCGTGGTCACGGGATAACTCTATATATAACTCTATAGATAACGCGATACAGACCCGTTTCATTTAGTATAATGAGTGCAAATCGTGTGTTTCAAAGTAGGTTTACGACTGATAATACGATAGGTACCCAGTATGCTTGGTCGAAGACCATCACTTCCGAAAAACAATGCGTCTTCCTGCACGTGTTCAAGGCAATTAAGGATAATAAAAGCTAGACCTACCTCGGATGTTTCGGAGCTTCAAAGTCTTTTGTTACCTGATAACATACCATAAACAATAATACCGATGATAAATATTTACCGTCTAAAAATATGAACACATTTCTTCGTAATAGAGAATGGCGTATCGCTATAAAGAGTGTTTCAATATGTGGGTTATAACGCAAACCAACCAAGTTAGGCTCACTTCAACGTTACAGGGAGAGTTTATTGTTATAAAGGATGTCGTTATAAAGAGTTTACACTGTATAATTCAACTGTACGTGTGTACGTCACTGAACTCCTAAACGGCTGGACCGATTTGATTTTTTTTGTATGCATTGAGGTGGCACCCTGGATAGTTTAGATTCACATTAGCGACATCTATTGGGTTGCAGGTGGCAGGCCGCGCGGAACAGCTAGTAATAAATATAATTATACTGATATACTAATGTTAAACTTGGGGTACCCTGTGCATTATTAATCTGAATCAAATATCAGATATTTTATCCAACCCACAGCCGAACGCATGGCAATGGAGCGTTCGCGCGAGTACATGAACGCGCGTCGCGTCGCCAAGGAGTTGGAGACTGTCACCCGCGGACTGAACCGCAACATGCCCGCCACGCCGCCCACCGTCGACAGGGAGGAGATGAAACAGGTCAGTTGTAGTGCTATCTCTATCACGTATCGAATATTATCTCTTAGTCTAGTTTCCACTATCGTGATTACGTTATTTGCTCAGATTTAATAGGATCGCGCCCATAAATTTTTTTTGGCCAGAATGTAATTTTGCTTCTGTATAATTCGTATAATATCTTTATATATAAAACATACGTGTCACGTTGTTTGTCCGCGATGGACTCCTAAATTTTAAATTTGATTTGCACACCGTGTGCAATTTGATCCGACTTGAAAGATGGGATAGCCTACATCTCAATTTATAGTGATTAGGGTGGTCCACCCCTTAATTTTTCAGCTAGTATATTATACATATATTCCTTCCCCAGGTGGAACTATGGAAGAAGTACATAACGTGGGAGCGGTCGAACCCGCTGCGGTCGGAGGACACGGCGCTGGTGGCGCGGCGCGTGATGTTCGCCATCGAGCAGTGCCTGCTGTGCCTCGCGCACCACCCCGACGTGTGGCACCAGGCGGCGCAGTTCCTCGACCACTCCGCCAAGCTGCTGCAGGAGAAGGGGGTGAGCACGCACGCACGCACGCGCACACACACATACACACACGCGCGCACGCACTGACACATACACACACGCACGATCAGACCGATACACGCTCGGCAATACGCAAGCACGCACAGACCGACATTCGTGCACACACGTGCAGGCATTCGCACGCAGGGACACGCTCGCACTCACGCATACGCACGCACTGAAAGACACACACGCACGCACACACGCATACGAGTACATACGTCTATATTTCTTGGGACTGGGTTTTAAACAAATGTAGAAAGTGAAATTTTTTTTAAATCATTTATTTGAATATCATCACTAGTTGAATATATAATTGTGAATACCAACCTATAGCCTTCTCATCATCATCATATATATAAAAAGCGCCCCGTGGTTTTACCCGCGTTGTGCCCGTTCCCGTGGGAATATCGGGAATTTTTATACATAAAAACCTTCCTCTTGAATCACTCTACCTATTACAAAAAACCGCATCAAAATCCGTTGCGTAATTTTAAAGATATAAGCATACAGACAAACAAACAGACAAAAATAGCGACTTTGTTTTATACTATGTAGTGATTCTCGTGTCACAATGTTAGTTACCATACTCCTCCGAAACGGCTTTTCCGATTTTTATGAAATTTTGTGTGCGGGTAGGCCAGAGAGGTCAATATCTATTTTACATACCCCTAAATGTTAAAAGTTAGGCAACGTGCAGTTCGCCCCCTACTTAAATGGTGGCCGATACTGGCATTTCTATACCGTGCTTCGGTGGGCAAGTAACAGTCGGTCCCGGTTATTTTACTCGTCAGACCATGCCAGAGTTGGCCACTGACCTACTCGACAGAAGACTATAAAAGTCTATTTAATAGTTCGACAAGCCCGTTGGCACAGTGGCAGTGAGAGCGCTTACTGTGTCGGGGGTTGCGGGTTCGATCCCCGCCCGGAGTCAACAATATGTGAAGACATAGTTGTTGGCGACGACGTCTGGGTGTCAATTATATATTCTTATAAAGTATTTGTGTATGTATAAGTAGTAGTATCAGTGAGTTAGATTCCATAACACAAGCTTAGAGCTTACTTTGGGTCTAATTAACCGTGTGTGAATTTGTCCAAGTATTTATTTATTTATTTAATAGTAAACTGCACGATCACTATCAGATAGGTGGCGCAGAACCGCAGCACCATGCCCAGCAAGTTTTCGGTGAGCGGGATCACCTTGTACACCGTGAACTGAAACGGTCGCTCCGATATATACGCGATGAAACGTTTGACCTCTTGCGTTTTCGTTGCATCTGTAATGAGAGAAATATAATAATAATATAATATACCCGGACACATTCACACGCGGTTAATTAGACACAAAGGAAGCTCTAAGCTTGTGTTATGGAATCTAACTCACTGATACTACTAAACTCTATTTCTTTTGGATTGGCACAAAATGTGGACCAATGTCGTAAATTTTCCAGCCGAAGACGATTGCTCCTGAAGAGGAAAAAGGTTTAGTGATTTTATTTCATTCTTACCCTATCTCTAAACCTTTTTTAATTAAATACTTTTTTAAAATATATAATTGACACCCAAACGTCGTCAACAACTATTTCTTCACATATTGTGACTCCGTTGAATCGAGCCCGCAACCCCCGACACAGTAAGCGCTCTCACTGCCACTGCATCAACGTGCTTGTCAAATTAAACGAAAATTTTAACTGTTCTACCTCTGCTTACATTTTTTACTAGCACCACCCCGCGGTTTTACTCGCATCGTGGCCGTTCCCGTGGGAATTTAATTAAGAAAAATGCCATATAACCTTCCTGTTGAATGTGGCTATCTATTACAAAAAGAATTATTGAAATCGGATCGGTAGTTTATGAGATAAGTGCGTCAAATTAACAAAAAAATAAACTCTTCAGCTTTATTACATTTGTATAGATGTTAACTAGCAGCGCCCCGCGGTTTTACCCGCGTTGTGCCCGTTCCCGTGGGAATTTCGGGATTTTTTTACATAAAAACCTTCCTCTTGAATCACTCTACCTATTACAAAAAACCGCATCAAAATCCGTTGCGTAATTTTAAAGATTTAAGCATAGCATACAGACAAACAAACAGACAAAAATAGCGACTTTGTTTTATACTTCGAGTATGTAGTGATGAACCGGTCTGTATCGCGTTAGATAATTTAACGAATTTTACTAAAAAATACACCGCTCGTGATCACGGGATAACTGGCTGGAGAGGCCAGACCCGTTTCATTTAGTATAATGAGTGCAAATCGTGTGAGTTTAAAAATTAAGATGTTAATACAGTTGCTTACTCTGAAGTTTTCAAAAAATATTAATGAAACCACAGCTGTTGATTAATGTTATAATTTGTAGGTAATGATTAATGATTTTTTATAGTAGTAGTAGTTTTATAATCTATCTTTCTTAATACTCGTATATAAAATTCTCGTGTCACGGGGTGCGTGGTTGAACTCCTCTGAAACGGCTCGACCGATTCTCATGAAATTTTGTGTGCATATCGAGTAAGTCTGAGAATCGGACAACATCTATTTTTCAACCCGAAATTCCCGCGGGAACGGGTACAACGCGAGTGAAACCGCGGGGCGCAGCTTGTGTTAGTAGAGATTATTAATATTACCCTGGCTTATCCCATCGAGCAGTCGGTCATGTAGAATCAAATGTATTTTATGGGACTGCGAGTAGAGTCTCCCGCTGCAGACCGGAGGCATGAACAACAAAATCAGCTCCCAAAACACGAACACGTATTCCATATTCATCGCTATTCGTTTATTGGCTGGCATCTGAAACAGCGGTTAACAAATAGTGTGCCGCGGTTTTACCCGCGTTGTGCCTGATCCCGTGGGAATTTCGGGATAAAATATATCATGTAACCTTCCCGTTGAATGATGTTATCTTTCACAAAAAGAATTATTCAAATCGGAATGGTAGTTTCAGAGATTAGTCCTAATAATAATATAAATGGGAAAGTTTTTGAGTGATGGATGTTACTCTTAAACGAAAAAACTACTAGACAGATTTGGATGAAACTTCACTGTAATGTTATAGGTTATCAGAATAACATATGGGATAAATATTATCCCGAAATTCCCGCGGGAAAGAGCACAACGCGAGTGAAACGGTGCGCGGCTAGTATGATATATTTTATCCCAAAATACCCATGGGAACGAGTATAACATTAGTGTTGTGACATCTTACCTTAACCTCAGATCCATCAGTGGGCATCATTTTCAAAATAGTGATGTATATTGATGACATCACAGACCACACGGTGAAAATAAGTGTTGCTAGATACTGAAAAGAAAAGGTAGAATATTTTATAAAGTACATACTTATTTTAAGAGTTACGTACGTAATACTTTAAAATGAGAGAAACAGATCTCTTTATAACACTTAGATGTCTGTCTGTCTGTCCGTCTGCATCTGTCTAAACACTTTATATACAACTAGAAGCGCCCCGCGATTTTACCCGCGTTGTACCCGTTCCCGCGGGAATTTCGGGATAATATTTATCCCATATGTTATTCTGATAACCTATATTATTACAGTAAAGTTTCATCCAAATCTGTCCAGAAGTTTTTTCGTTTAAGAGTAACAAAACATACATACATCCATCACTCACAAACTTTCCCATTGATATTATTATTAGGACTAATCTCTGAAACTATTGAAACTATTATATTGTGCTCGTTCCCGCGGGAGTTTCGGTATGAAAATAGCCTATAACTTTCCCGGTGAATGTGTCCATCTATTACAACAAGAATTATTCGAATCACATTGGTACGGAACGGTCACAACGAAGGCTATGCTAATCACTACATAGTATAAAACAAAGTCGCTTTCCGCTGTCTGTCCCTATGTATGCTTAGATCTTTAAAACCACGCAATGGTTTTTGATGCAGGTTTTTTAATAGATAGAGTGATTCAAGAGGAAGGTTTATAAGTAAAAAAAATCCCGAAATTCCCACAGGAACGGGCACAACGCGTGTAAAACCGCGGGGCGCTGCTAGTATTTAATATTAAAGAAATAAAGGGAACTTACCACAGGATCGAAAGCGCGTTTATACTTCTCAGCAACGTCAAAAATATCGATATACACCCGATGCATCGATTCGAATCCATCGTCAATCGATTCCAGATTCGATTTCAAACTTTTCAATCTGCATTCGATGGAGTTTACCACAAAAACATACGCTACTAATATCAAATCAGTAAAGAGTTGTTCTAGACAGTAAACTATGCCTAAACCTAAAGGCTTCAAACAGAAATCTTCATAGATAAAACAGTAACTGTAGAACAAAGTGAGTCGTATGATGATACAAATCGAAATCATTATTAATAGTTTCATCTCCAATTTGTACGTACTCCCATCTCTGCATAACTTTGCGTCGATCAATTGAAATTCGTTAAAAAAATCTGCGAATTTTTCACCCCTTTTCACTGATTGTAGTAAAAGAAACATTAGTACATAATGCGTTAGAACATATACGTTCCAATATATTACTACAGTGGTTGCAGTTTTCGCATTATATAGTATGTATATCGTATACAAACCACAATATACAAAGCATTTTATTGTTGAAAATATTATTAGTAAAATATCGTATATTTTTGTATGAAATTTGACAAAACCAAAATCTAATCCGTATGTGTAGTGGATGCATTGGAATATAATCTTAATTATAGGAAACATGTTTTTATTTTTCAATAGTTTTTTACACTTAAACATGGCTCGGGTTTGAGATCACCAACCCGCAGCAGGCAAGTGATTACGTGCAATCCACCTCACTGTACTGATATCTTTTGATCGGCTGTGGTGTCTATAAATCAATCAATATCAATATATGTATATACATATAATAAAATTGTAAATGGTCGCTGTCTGTACATCACTACATAGTATAAAATAAAGTCGTCTCTTTTTCGTGTCTGTCTGTTTGTCTGTCTGTATGCTTAAATCTTTAAAATTACGCAACGGATTTTGATGCGGTTTTTTGTAATAGGTAGAGTGATTCAAGAGGAAGGTTTTTATGTAAAAAAATTCCCGAAATTCCCACGGGAACGGGCACAACGCGGGTAAAACCGCGGGGCGCTGCTAGTAGAAGATATATAAGAAAAAATATATAAGTGGGGCTTTATGAACGCAATAGAACCCAAAATATTTTTTTTTTTTATTTATGGTCTGTTTTTCTGTATGCCTGTTTGTTTGTGCGTGCTAATCTCAGAAACGGCTAATGCGTTGTGATTTGCTGAGAATAACACGTAGTCTTTGTTTCGTTTCAATCGGTTCATAAATAAAAAAGTTATATCAAAATCTCGAATTTCCCACGGGAACGGGTACAACGCGGGTAAAACCTCGGGGCGCTGCTAGTGATGTAATATAATTAATTCTCTTTCATTAAGTTGATGTACGTAGTGCCAACATAATAAAATAAATTAAAACGCCATATTAATAAGTAAAGTTATATTTGTACTCACTTCACTATTTTTATTCTATTTTTGTTATTGTAATTTGAAAATGTATATTTTGTATCTTTATCTTTATTCCGTACTTAGATTATAATATTATTCCTTGATCTCTTTTTAATGTTTATTTTCATAATTAAGATTGCATAGGGCAACATTTTGTCATTATTATTATTGTTTTTCTTTGAATGTTGTACGTTCCTTTAAAAATGTCTCACACGGGAATTTAGTTTTAAAAACATTTTTACGAATATTATTTGTGATGATATTGCTGGAACGTCTTAATAAATAAATAAAGTTGGACAGTTGAAATTTTCACAGATAATGTATTTCTATTGCCGCTATAACAACAAATACTAAAAATAAAATAAAACAAATAATCCCATACAACAAACGTGATTTTTTGCCGTTTTTTAAAGAACGGAAACTTCCGTGCGCAAGTCCAACTCGTACTTGCCAGGTTTTTTAATCGATAGCCACATTTAACGGGAAGGTTATAGGATATTTTTCATCCTAAAACTCCCACGGGAACGGGCACGAGGCGAGTAAAACCGCGGCGCGGTGCTAGTCTACACTAATATTATAATCTACACTAATACATACATATTATAAAGAGGAAAACTTTGTTTGTTTGTAATGAATATGCTCAAAAACTACTGGACCGTTTTTAAAAATTCTTTCACCATTCGAAAGCTACATTATCCACGAGTAACATAGGCTATTTTTCATCCCGAAATTCCCGCGGGAACGGGTATAACGCGGGTGAAACCGCGGCGCAATATTTAGTCAACAATATTTTCACTAAGTAATGCGTAGGACTAATTTTCACCTCATGAATTAACGATAACTAATCATCTAAGTACCGTCGGAAACAAATAGATCTATTTTAATTACGATAGTGGCATTTATTTTGTCACTAGTAATGCCCCGCGGTTTTACCTGGATTGTACCCGTTCCTTTAGGAATTGTTTGATAGAATATTATTTTTTGGATGTATGTATGTATGCCCAAAAAGGCGACGCCGCGGCAGACCAAAAAGGAGATGAACTCTTAATAGAGAGTAGTGGAAACGATAGGGGAGGCCTTTGCCCAACAATGGGACACCCAAGGCTAATATAATAATAATTATAATGTATGTATGTTAGGACTAGTAGGATTTTTGACCATTTAAAATTTCAATGATAAATAAATAATAATAAATACACCCGGACAAATTCACTCACGGTTAATAAGATCCAAAGTAAGCTCTAAGCTTGTAATATGGAATCTAACTAACTGATACTAGTACATATATATACACAAATACTTTATAAGAATATATAATTGATTGACACCCAGAAGTCGTCGCCAACAACTATGTCTTCACATATTGTTGAATCCGGGCGGGAATCGAACCCGCAACCCCCGAGACAGTAAGCGCTCTCACTGCCACTGTGCCAACGGGCTTGTCGAAATGTAAATATTTGTCTATTGATCTTCGCTTCTCTTGGTTTTTAAACACTTGATAATAATTAATAAATGCACCCGGACCATTTCACACTCGGTTAATTAGACCCAAAGTAAGCTCTAAGCTTGTGTTATGGAATGTATATGTATTAGTATCAGTGAGTTAGATTCCATAATGCAAGCTTAGAGCTTACTTTGGGTCTCATTAACCGTGGGTGATTTTTCTTTTTTCTTTTTTCTTTTTTCTGCTGAACCGATTTAAATGAGATTTGGTACACAGTTAGTCCAGAGCCTGAGAAAGGACATAGGCTACTTTTTATCCCGAAATTCCCGCGGGAACTGGTGGTATAACGCGGGTGAAACCGGCTAGTATTATTATTATATTCGACTTTATCTCTTTTCGACCCCTTAAACCGCCCTATAACTTTAAACTGTTTGTTAGGACGCGGCGGCGGCTCGGGTGTTCTCCGAAGAAGCCGGTGGCGTGTACGAGCGAGCCACCTCGGGCCCGCTGAAGACTTCCACTCTGCTACACTTCGCACACGCCGACTACGAGGAAAGCAGGCTGCATTACAATAAGGTAGGAACCTTCTTGGTCAATACTCTTTTTGATGTGAGCCTGTAATGTCCCACTGCTGGGCAAAGGCCTCTCATCTCACTGAAGATATCAGTACAGTGAAGAGTATTTCGTAATCACCACGCGTACCTACTGCAGATTGGTGATCTCAAACCCGAGGCATGCTAGAAAAGTAGGAAACAGTTTTCGCTCTACCCGGAAATTGAACCTGGGACGCCCGTCTTGGCAGGCGAGAGCACAAACCACTAGACCATCAAGTGTACACGCACTAATTACTATAAATCTTATCAAGCACGATACTACTTGCGGTCAGCAAGTGCTGCCGTCGCTATCGAAGTCACACCTTAAACACGTTAAGCCGTCGGTCCCGGTTACTTTCTACGGATAGTAGTCGTTACATGAGCCATGTCAGAGGCCTTTGGCGGCTCTATAACTCTGACACCAGGATTGGTCAGGTTGAACATCCACTCGGTGAAGAAGAAGACCTTAAACATAATCTCTTACTGCAGGTGCATCAAGTGTACACGCGCTACCTCGACATGTCGGACATCGACCCGACGCTGGCGTACGTACAGTATATGAAGTTCGCGCGCCGCGCCGAGGGGATCAAGTCGGCGCGGACCGTGTTCAAACGAGCCAGGGAGGACCACAGGTGAGAGGGGGAGGGGAAAGAGGGAGGGAGGAACATTTGGGGTACATTAGGCTAACGAATTGATGAGAAAGGGGGTGGAATGAGGAAAATGATTGGTTAAGATATTGGATATACAGAAACATGTATAAATTGATGATTTCATAATAAATCGTAACTAATATCACAACATAGTATAAAATAAAGTCGTCTCTGTTTCGTATCTGTCTGTCTGTTTGTCTGTCTGTATGCTTAAATCTTTAAAATTACGCAACGGATTTTGATGCGGTATTTTGTAATAGGTAGAGTGATTCAAGAGGAAGGTTTTTATGTAAAAAAATTCCCGCGTTCCCACGGGAACGGGCACAACGCGGGTAAAACCGCGGGGCGCTGCTAGTAATATTATAAATGCGAAAGTAACTCTGTCTGTCTGTTACGCTTTCACGCCAAAACTACTGAACCGATTTGAATTAAATCTGGTACACAGTTAGTCCAGAGCCTGAGAAAGGACATAGTTCATAGTAGTAATGTTCTACAAATATTATAAATGCGAAAGTTTGTGAGGATATATGTATGTTTGTTAAGTACTCTTTCACGAAAAAACTACTGGACGGATTTAGATAAAACTTTACAGTAATATAGGTTATACATCAGAATAACGCATGGGATACTTTTTCTCGCGAAATTCCTGCGGGAACAGGTACAACGCGGGTGAAACCGCGGGGCGCTGCTAGTATAATCCTCACAAACTTTCGCATGTATAAATATTAGTAGGATTTATACAAATTGCGTAAGTTTAAAAAATACTTAAGCTATTTTCGTTTTATCTTCAGATCTCGCTACCACGTGTTCGTGGCCGCGGCGTTGATGGAGTACTACTGCTCCAAGGATAAGAACATCGCCTTCAGGATATTCGAGCTGGGCCTCAAGAAGTTCTCTCACATACCCGAATACGTGCTCTGTTATATCGACTACTTGTCGCATCTAAACGGTAAGTGAAAAGTGAGGTTGTACGTTTTGTCTCAGGGTATAATCAACACACTTTTCTTTGGAAAACTAATATTATAAATTTGAAAGTAACTCTGTCTGTCTGTTACGCTTTCACGCCAAAACTACTGAACCGATTTGAATAAAATTTGGTACACAGTTAGTCCAGAGCCTGAGAAAGGACAGCTTTACAGACGCATACCAACTGTCTTCTGTGACCACGGTTCCTGTAAAGGGACCGAACCATCAGATAAAAATCTATACAAATATTATAAAGCTGCAGAGTTTGTTTGTTTGAACGCGCTAATCTCAGGAACTACTAGTCCGATTTGAAAAAACCTTTTTATAATGGATAGCCACATTCAACGGGAAGGTTAAAGGCTATTTCATCCCGGAATTCTTACAGGAACGGGCACAACGCGGGTAAAACCGCGGGGCGCTGCTAGTGTAAAATAAAAGCGAAGTGTATCCGTAAACGTAGTTTCAATTCAAAATGAGTAGTGCTCGCTTAAACTCGAGAAACCAGAACATACTTAATTATTTGTTAAAACGGGAACTTACGTACGACGGAGGTTACTGTCTCGTGTCCCTCAACACGTTTCGGTCACATTCGGTGACCTTCATCAGGTGGTGGGTGGAGGTCGCATTCGGTGACCTTCATCAGGAGGTGGGTGGAGGTCGCATTCGGTGACCTTCATCAGGAGGTGGGTGGAGGTCGCATTCGGTGACCTTCATCAGGAGGTGGGTGGAGGTCGCATTCGGTGACCTTCATCAGGAGGTGGGTGGAGGTCGCATTCGGTGACCTTCATCAGGAGGTGGGTGGAGGTCGCATTCGGTGACCTTCATCAGGAGGTGGGTGGAGGTCGCATTCGGTGACCTTCATCAGGAGGTGGGTGGAGGTCGCATTCGGTGACCTTCATCAGGAGGTGGGTGGAGGTCGCATTCGGTGACCTTCATCAGGTGGTGGGTGGAGGTCGCATTCGGTGACCTTCATCAGGAGGTGGGTGGAGGTCGCATTCGGTGACCTTCATCAGGAGGTGGGTGGAGGTCGCATTCGGTGACCTTCATCAGGAGGTGGGTGGAGGTCGCATTCGGTGACCTTCATCAGGAGGTGGGTGGAGGTCGCATTCGGTGACCTTCATCAGGAGGTGGGTGGAGGTCGCATTCGGTGACCTTCATCAGGAGGTGGGTGGAGGTCGCATTCGGTGACCTTCATCAGGAGGTGGGTGGAGGTCGCATTCGGTGACCTTCATCAGGAGGTGGGTGGAGGTCGCATTCGGTGACCTTCATCAGGTGGTGGGTGGAGGTCGCATTCGGTGACCTTCATCAGGAGGTGGGTGGAGGTCGCATTCGGTGACCTTCATCAGGAGGTGGGTGGAGGTCGCATTCGGTGACCTTCATCAGGAGGTGGGTGGAGGTCGCATTCGGTGACCTTCATCAGGAGGTGGGTGGAGGTCGCATTCGGTGACCTTCATCAGGAGGTGGGTGGAGGTCGCATTCGGTGACCTTCATCAGGAGGTGGGTGGAGGTCGCATTCGGTGACCTTCATCAGGAGGTGGGTGGAGGTCGCATTCGGTGACCTTCATCAGGAGGTGGGTGGAGGTCGCATTCGGTGACCTTCATCAGGAGGTGGGTGGAGGTCGCATTCGGTGACCTTCATCAGGAGGTGGGTGGAGGTCGCATTCGGTGACCTTCATCAGGAGGTGGGTGGAGGTCGCATTCGGTGACCTTCATCAGGAGGTGGGTGGAGGTCGCATTCGGTGACCTTCATCAGGAGGTGGGTGGAGGTCGCATTCGGTGACCTTCATCAGGAGGTGGGTGGAGGTCGCATTCGGTGACCTTCATCAGGAGGTGGGTGGAGGTCGCATTCGGTGACCTTCATCAGGAGGTGGGTGGAGGTCGCATTCGGTGACCTTCATCAGGAGGTGGGTGGAGGTCGCATTCGGTGACCTTCATCAGGAGGTGGGTGGAGGTCGCATTCGGTGACCTTCATCAGGAGGTGGGTGGAGGTCGCATTCGGTGACCTTCATCAGGAGGTGGGTGGAGGTCGCATTCGGTGACCTTCATCAGGAGGTGGGTGGAGGTCGCATTCGGTGACCTTCATCAGGAGGTGGGTGGAGGTCGCATTCGGTGACCTTCATCAGGAGGTGGGTGGAGGTCGCATTCGGTGACCTTCATCAGGAGGTGGGTGGAGGTCGCATTCGGTGACCTTCATCAGGAGGTGGGTGGAGGTCGCATTCGGTGACCTTCATCAGGAGGTGGGTGGAGGTCGCATTCGGTGACCTTCATCAGGAGGTGGGTGGAGGTCGCATTCGGTGACCTTCATCAGGAGGTGGGTGGAGGTCGCATTCGGTGACCTTCATCAGGAGGTGGGTGGAGGTCGCATTCGGTGACCTTCATCAGGAGGTGGGTGGAGGTCGCATTCGGTGACCTTCATCAGGAGGTGGGTGGAGGTCGCATTCGGTGACCTTCATCAGGAGGTGGGTGGAGGTCGCATTCGGTGACCTTCATCAGGTGGTGGGTTGAGGTCGCATTCGGTGACCTTCATCAGGAGGTGGGTGGAGGTCGCATTCGGTGACCTTCATCAGGAGGTGGGTGGAGGTCGCATTCGGTGACCTTCATCAGGAGGTGGGTGGAGGTCGCATTCGGTGACCTTCATCAGGAGGTGGGTGGAGGTCGCATTCGGTGACCTTCATCAGGAGGTGGGTGGAGGTCGCATTCGGTGACCTTCATCAGGAGGTGGGTGGAGGTCGCATTCGGTGACCTTCATCAGGTGGTGGGTTGAGGTCGCATTCGGTGACCTTCATCAGGTGGTGGGTGGAGGTCGCATTCGGTGACCTTCATCAGGAGGTGGGTGGAGGTCGCATTCGGTGACCTTCATCAGGTGGTGGGTGAAGGTCGCATTCGGTGACCTTCATCAGGAGGTGGGTGGAGGTCGCATTCGGTGACCTTCATCAGGAGGTGGGTGAAGGTCGCATTCGGTGACCTTCATCAGGAGGTGGGTGGAGGTCGCATTCGGTGACCTTCATCAGGAGGTGGGTGGAGGTCGCATTCGGTGACCTTCATCAGGAGGTGGGTGGAGGTCGCATTCGGTGACCTTCATCAGGTGGTGGGTGAAGGTCGCATTCGGTGACCTTCATCAGGAGGTGGGTGGAGGTCGCATTCGGTGACCTTCATCAGGAGGTGGGTGGAGGTCGCATTCGGTGACCTTCATCAGGAGGTGGGTGGAGGTCGCATTCGGTGACCTTCATCAGGTGGTGGGTGGAGGTCGCATTCGGTGACCTTCATCAGGAGGTGGGTGAAGCACTCGCGACAGCGTCTCTCCCCGCACTGACGCTGTTGCTCTCGCTTCACCCACCTGATGAAGGTCACCGTACGAGACCGAAACGTGTTGAGGAACTCTCAACAGTAGCCTCCGTCGTACGTAAGTTCCCGTTTTAACAAATAATAATGACATCAACGTACGTTTCATTGAATACTTGTCTTGCAGAGGACAACAACACGCGCGTGCTGTTCGAAAGAGTGCTCTCGTCCGGTAGTCTCAAGCCCGAATGTTCCGTGGACATCTGGAACCGGTTCCTGGAGTTCGAGTCCAACATCGGAGACCTGGTCTCCATCGTGAAGGTCGAGAAGAGGAGGCAGGCGGTGCTGGAGAAGGTAATGGACTTAGAAAGGGGTTGAAATTACTTTTTTAACCCTCTATGCAAAAGAGGGGTAAGTTTTTAACGCCACCACGTAAAAGGGGGTGATATAAGTTATTAACCGCTTGACGCAAAAGTCCGTCCGTCCGTCTGTCACCAGGCTGTATCTCGAGAACGGTGATAGCTAGACAGTTGACATTTTCACAGATGATGTATTTCTATTGCCGCTATAACAACAAAATAAAACAAATATTCAAGCGGGGCTCCCATACAACAAACATGATTTTTTGCCGTTTTTCAAAGTACGGAACCCTCCGTGCCTGAGTCCGACTCGCACTTGGCCGGTTTTTTCCATTTCAAACCCAGTGTCCATGCGGTGTTTCTTAGCTATGTTTGGTAAAACTCAGGTTTGCGCAGTTTTTTTGAAAAGTACACATACTTCAGCAAGTTGAGTAAAGAGGCCCCTAAATAGGATTGCATTGCATGTAGAGGGCTTTGCCCAGCAGTGGGACATTACATTACTTTATAATATGACTTGTTTCAGATCAAAGAGTTCGAAGGGAAAGAAACTGCCCAGTTAGTCGACAGATACAAGTTCTTAGACCTGTACCCATGTACTATCGCCGAGCTGAAGTCTATAGGATATACTGAGGTATGTTACAACCTAAACAGGACATAAAACAATACTACTTATCATAGTGAAAAGCTTGTCTTCTTCTTCATCGAGTGGATGGTCACCCTGACCAATCCTGGTGTCAGAGTTATAGAGCCGCCAAAGGCCTCTGACATGGCTCATGTAACGACTACTATCCGTAGAAAGTAACCGAGACCGACGGCTTAACGTGCCCTCCGAAGCACGGAATCATCTTACTTTTCGGGCAATCAGGTGATTCAGCCTGCAATGCCCTAACCAAACTGAGGACAGTCTCACAAAGAGATTTTTTGAAGTCACAAACTATTTAACTCTATTTTTCCAGGTTGCTTCCATGTCGAACAAATCCTGGGCTTTAGGAGGCCCTTTAGCGGGAGTATCTCCAGAATTAGCAGCCGTCATACTAGGACACAAGTGAGTACCAACATCTTCAGTGAGAGGACTTTGATCTGCACTAACATCTTCAGTGAGAGGACTTTGATCTGCAGTGTCTTATAGGACGATACTTTACATTAGTGCTCGCTTGTGATTACGTGTACTCCTCGCTGTACTAACATCTTCAGTGAGAGGACTTTGATCTGCAGTGTCTTATAGGACGATACTTTACATTAGTGCTCGCTTGTGATTACGTGTACTCCTCGCTGTACTAACATCTTCAGTGAGAGGACTTTGATCTGCAGTGTCTTATAGGACGATACTTTACATATTTTTCCTTTATTTCCAGGGATAATGATCCTAATAAGGATATAGCTCGTCCGGACACTAATCAAATGATTCCTTATAAGCCCAAATCTAATCCGCTGCCGGGAGAACACCCTATTCCAGGTATGGTCATCTATATTATGTATCTATACTTTACAATAATACTAGCCGCGCCCCGCGGTGTTACCCGCGTTGTATCGGTTCTCGCGGGAATTTTGGGATAAAATGTATCCCATGTGTTATTCTGATGTATAATCTACTAGCAGCGCCCCGCGGTTTTACCCGCGTGTTGCCCGTTCCCGTGGGAATTTCGGGAATTTTTTTACATAAAAACCTTCCTCTTGAATCACTCTACCTCTTACAAAAAACCGCATCAAAATCCGTTGCGTAATTTTAAAGATTTAAGCATACAGACAGACAAACAGTGTGACAGACACGAAAAAGAGACGACTTTATTTTATACTATGTAGTGATATTACTGTGAAGTTTCATCCAAATCCGTCAAGTAGTTTTTACGTGAAAGAGCAACAAAAATACATCTATACGGATGCATAGATGTATGTATACGGATGGATGTATATCCATCCTCACAAACTTTCGCATTTATAATATTAGTAGGATGGGAAGTAGGAAGAAGCATTAAAAGGAGGTAATTTTTTAAATTTTGTTTGTTTGTATGTTCTGGTTAATCTCTATCTTTGGATTAGATAGCCACTGTAGGTGACCTCCACTTAAACATACATAATAATTATATTTTATTTACCCACATTAATATATTAAAAACCACTTACATACATCACACATTCATATCCCAGTTACATAACATTCATAACACAAAATAGAATTTGTGCAAATCTTGCATTTAAGTTAATTGTGGAATGTGAAGCCACGCGCAGGCGCATCGCGCGCGGGCAGTCGATCACAGCGTATGCTACGAGAGACACGTACAACTCGCTCTCATGCGCACTCGCGTTTTGCCCACGCGTGAACTGTTCACTTACTACTTTAATTAATTACATGATATGTATTATGTGCTACATTGATCCTGTCTTGCTATCCTTCTAAACTTAAATAGTGTGTGTTGTGGCTAATAAACATAAACATAATACACTTTGATAATTCATCTTTGTGGTTTAAATTCTACCAACATTAACCACGCACACCCCCTATAGCCACATTCAACGGGAAGTTTATAGGCAATTTTTATCCTGAAATTACTACGAAAACGGGCATGATGCAGTGCGCTGTTAATGTTGAACTGTAACCGTGTCACACTGTGTCACATAAGCGGTCTCCGCTGTATGTCATTATAAGAGACCTCCACTTTATGTCACGATAAATGGTGACATAATATCATTTATTTATTTATTTATTTAAGGACAACCAGTGAGAGGTACATTAAAACTATAAATAAAACTTAGCACTAAATTAAACAATCATAATGACAATGTGACATAAATTACGTGAAATTGTGTTCTACATCTTCCTTGACGTTTTTATTATAACAAAATACAGATTGTGTAATTAATTAAATCCACTAAATCATTATCGATCGATCGATCGATCAATCGACAAACTAAGAAGGAAACAAAAGAGTCAAAGTTTTAGTCATACATAGTTATATAACTTTTCAGTTGCCATTTGTCAAATATGTCACACATTAGTTTATGTTTAAAAAATAGAAATACAATTTTATTGATAATTTCACTGAAATATCATGTTTGTGAGACATGTAAGACGTAGAACTATGTGACATTGTAACGTATGTGAGTACGAGGGCTGCCTTTCAAGATTTGTCGTTTGAAGAAAAAAACACAACTAGTAACTTATAGTACTTTTTATTGTTTTTCAAAGTATTCACCACGTAGCTTAATACACATTTCCATTCGCTCAAACCAGTTATTATGACATTTATTCCACTCTAAAGTGGGGGTGTTCAAAATGGCTGACTTGAAAGCGTCGGCTGCTTCTTCACCGGACTGGAACGTTTGACCACGAAGACTTTTCATAATTTTAGGACATGTAAAGAAATCGTTAGGGCTTAGGTCAGGACTGTATGGAGGAAGGTCAAGAATTTCTACTTTTTCCTGCTTCAAATACTCAATCGTTTGACGAGCGCTGTGTGAGCTTGCGTTGTCGTGGTGCATCGTGATGCGTCGCTTTGAGTTAGATTTTCGAAGTTCGGCGATGACTTGTGGTATACGACTCCACGTGAACCGTTCTTCGATCTTCAAGTGCAATAGTCGCAACATGGCCGGTTTTTCCAAAGAACGTGGCCACCATCTTCTTTGAAATGCTTCAAAAACGAACATCTTTAGTCGGCTTTGGCTCGTATTGAAAGACCCGGATTGTAGATTGTTGTTTGTAATCAGGATCGTAGGCATAGATCCAAGATTCGTCACCACTGATGATGTCGTAGACGTGATTTGACTCTCCTCGGTTGAACCTTTGCAGAGTTTTCTTACACCATCCGACGCGGGCCTTGTGATCGTCGGAAAGCAGATGCGGTATCCAACGGCTAACTAGCTTTCTCACACCAAGCACTTCATGCAAGATCTTCTGAATGGTTGTCCCTGAGATGCCTAATAGAGCCTCTATCTCTCGATACGTCCCATGACGATTTTCGAGAATTAGTTGTCTTACAGCAATGATGTTATCTTTAGTGAAGGCGGATTTAGGGCGTCCTTCGGGAGATTTGTCACTAACACTAGTATGTCCACGCTGGAATTCTAAATACCAGCGTTCGACAGCCTGCAGACATGGGGCTTCATCATTGAACACAGATGTCAGCTCTTCAAAACACTGAAGCCGTGTCAGGCCTCTTCTAAAGTTGTAGAAAACTATTGCACGAACATTTTCCTTAGAAAGATTCATTTTCGTACGTAACCTGACAGATTCCAATCGACGCTGTGACTAAACTATAGCATTAATCCTAATACTTTGAACTGTCTTGAGATTCAAAATTCAAACACATTCGAATATAAAACAGTTCAAAATTAAAAATTACCGGGAAATTTGAAAACGACAGAACTTAAAAGGCAACCCTCGTATAACCGAACCCCAGTTAATATGATGGTATGGCAGGCGGGTCGTTCCCGCTGCCGCCGGCGGCGGCGCGCCTGTGCACGGCGCTGCCGCCGCCGTCGTGCTGGCGCGGGCCCTTCGTGGCCGTCGACAAGCTCATCGCGCTCTTCAACCGGATCGCGCTGCCCGACAAACGTGAGTACACGCTGTTACATATCTGTATCTATGTATACTTACTAGTACTAATTGTATATAGGGGCAAAAAGTCCTGCTCAATGTAATGTATGGCATGAATCAATCTGGGAAAATAACGTAGTCACCTGGTCGGTGGTCTAGTGGTATGTGCACTCGCCTGCCAAGACTGAGGTCCCGGGTTCAATTCCCGGGACGAGCGGAAACATATTTCCTACTTTTCAAACATGGCGCGGGTTTGAGGTCACCAATCCGCAGTAGGCAAGTGTTGTGATTACGACATCCTCCTCACTGTACTGATACCTTCAGTGAGATGAGAGGCCTTTGCCCAGCAGTGGGACATTACAGGCTAATATTTATACTTATAACGTAATCGTTATTCATAATAATTTTAGCGCTATCTACAAAAATTTTACACTAACGCCCACTATTTTTCTATTTGAATGCTTAATTTTATATTAACAAGACCACTCAATCCAATCCTTTACTATAGCCCCGGCGCCCACCCAAGAGAACGGCTGCGATACGAAGCTATTCGACCTCGCTCGCTCCGTGCACTGGATCGTGGACGATGAGGGCATCACTACTGTGTCTAATAAGGTAAATCTTTATGCATTAAATGTATGTGAAATGTATGAACGTGCATAACTTCAGAACGACTGCACCAAATTGGATTTGAGTTAACGGAGAAATGTCATTCGATGGTAATTCGCAGTGAGGTGTAACAAATGTCGGTGCAAGATGGGTTAAAAACATAATTTTTTCATCACCAGGGTCGCAGAAGGAAGTTAGGGGATGATTCAGATGACGACGATTTGGGGGTGGCACCCCCCATCAATGATATTTACAGACAGAGGCAGCAGAAAAGAGTTAAATAGGGGATGAAACACAGGATTGACCCTATTTAAAGATCTTGTAATTTAAGGGTAGGTACATATATATTCGGGCCGGCATTCATCGGCTTTTCCGGGCGGCAAAACCGAAATAATTGTGTGTAATTGATTCTATAATTCAAAATAGGTTTTGTAAACTGAAAAATATCAAGTTAAGACACTACGTGTCGTTTTACAAATAATGCCGAACTGAAATTGCCGGCCCGAATATGTGTATAGCTAGCATGTTCACAATACAATCTAATTCTTTAGAGACCTATCCTAATATATAAATGAATATGGCCGAATCTTGTGAGAAGCAAAATAATTTAGTAATTTCAGTCTTCATTCCATTCTATATCATTAAAACTATTTTCTAAAAGAAGGAATTGTCTGGTTAAAAAATGGGCTGTATGGATACATTTTAGGAGTTATGTATGCTCTTTATCAAAATTGGTTAAGTATTTTTGCCTTGAAAATGTAACAAACAGAGACGGACAGACAGAGTTAGTTTTAGCTTAAGATTCGTTAAGCAATATTTATCGTAGTACAAAAAAAAGCCTTTACATATGTATTTCATATTGATAGTTAATACAATTTAAAATAATGTGTTTCTTGTTGCCTGAGAATGTGAATTATATCCAATATGAATTAGGATCTTAATTGAATGGTATTTTAAATATAGCTGAATTGTGTAATGTTGGATTGTATGGAGTATTTTTAAGGAATAAAACGTTTTGTATGAAACTTTTGTGCTTTTATTTACCCTTTTTTTATAAAGTTACTATACTAGTACAATGTTAAGGGCCGGCGCTCACTGACGGCGTGGCACAGCATGGCACGGCAGGTTGTGTAGTGGCATCCCGCGGCGTGCTGCGGCATCCCGCGGCGTTCCGTGGCATGCCGTGGCATCCTGCTGAAAGCCCAGCCACTCTGGCATCCATCAGTTTTGCTCCGCGCGTATTCACCGAAATGCTGCATAAGTTTCAACCTTATTTCAACTAGCTAGCAATCATAATTCCTCGACCCCAAAGTGACCCATACGTCTCGCGGGATGCAATGGCGCGCCGGGGCATCCCGTGGAATGAAACAGCATGACACGTCATGCCGTTGCATCCTGTGGCGTGTCGCATCATGCCGCAGCATCCTGCGGCACGTCACGGCATCGTGGTATCAAAATAAAGTAACATAATTTCTAAACTCATTGAAATAAGATTCAAAATAACTTAATTAGTATTAAAATCCTTTGCCATGACTCACCGTGCCGTGCCGGCAGTGGGCGCCGGCCCTTAGTTGATAAAAAATATTCTCTCGAACCCTCTTTTTCAAGTCGGCTCTGAGGCTTTTATGATCTGTGGTCGTTTTACTTGACAGTAATATTTCAACTGTCAGCTGTCAATGTCAAGTGACGCTCGTTCGCACAACATGCACTCCATTTTACGCTGTTGTGTAACAAAATCCATTAAAATTCTTAATGCTACATTTTATTTTAAACTTTATAAAGCGTTAATTTTATTTCACCTAAAAAAAAACTAATAATTTATATTCAAGGAATGATGAAAGATAAATAATTTAATAATTATAAGTGACGTGCATAATAATATTATTAAACGATATCATTCCGTAAAACGAAACTCAGTCTCGGTCAAAAATGGCCTCTCTGATGAATGTTTTGTTGCGAAAATCTTCGAATTTTGGCAAAAATGCTTGCCTTTTGAAGAATATACCAGCAGTTTACAATGTGAAGTGAGTGTACAATATTAGAAAATATCAGTTTCGTGTATAAATACTTCGGATACGGTGTCAAAAAATTATGTAACATTTGAGGTTACAAATCCTTAGAAAAATATTTTGGTTTGCTATTTTATTATATTATTTCCCATAGTATTGCTTCTGTTCGTAAGTACTTAGTTATAATATAATAAACACCAACCAGGAAAGAACAGGAATCAACCTTATTATTAATCAGAAAAATACCAATATTATCAGCTGTTTGCATTTTGCAAGAATACTTACTTATTTCATTATTTAATAGGATCTCTATGTACCTACTTGTCTTTAAGTCTGTATAGCTAATTTAAATATGGAGAAAAGCCAAAGTCGCAATTAAAACTAAACTAGATAATTATCATATCTACCCAAATTGTTATTTGTATGTATATGCCAAACTAGAAATGCCTAATATCTGAATCTAACATCAGAAAACATTTTAAACAAATACGGCTCTATGAACCTCATATTGGAGGTTTTATAACATCAAAACCGTCAGCTCATTAACCAACTTTAAACTAGATTGTTATAAGAACTATCTTCATTTATGAATTGTCTTCAAATAGGAATATAAAAGAAAGATTTGACAAACTTTTACTTAGTTTCACCTGTCCTAGCATATCTGTAGTCAAATCTAGTTTCCTTCCACCTTTGTTTTTTGTAGATTCAATACCAAAAAACTAAAACACATTTGTACTTTAACCACTTTCCATCCAGCTCCAACCGCAATGCTGCCCGCTGGCAGCCCGATGCCGAGTACCTCAAGGAGTTCGACGGAGTTGTGATGTACCCGGACCCCGAGCTCACACCGTTGTTGAAGAAAATACCTTATAACAGTGAGTTTATCGTCAAACTAAACATGTAAAAGGCAAGCCTGGTTGACTGAATCACTGGCATATATAAACATACAGAACTACTGTACCTAGAAACTTGAAATTTGGTACAGAGGTTCCTTTTATGATGTTAGTGAGCACTAAGAGAGAATTTTGCAAAATTCTACCCTTAACAGGGGGTTGCCCTTTGATCCGAAGCAAAGTGAGGCCAGACTTTATCTTTTTCACTAGCAGCGCCCCGCGGTTTTACCCGCGTTGTGCCCGTTCCCGTGGGAATTTCGGGATAAAATGTAGCCTATAGCCTTCCTCGATAAATAGACTATCTAACAGTGAAAGAATTATTCAAATCGGTTCAGTAGTTTCTGAGATTAGCGCGTTTAAACAAACAAACAAACAAACAAACAAAACAAACTCTTCAGCTTTATAATATTAGTAAAGATTATAATGCGCATATCACTACATAGTATAAATAAAACAAAGTCGCATTCCGCTGTCTGTCCCTATGTATGCTTAGATCTTTAAAACTACGCAACGGATTTTGATGCGGTTTTTATACATAGATAAAGTGATTCAAGAGGAAGGTTTACATGTATAGAAATTCCCGAAATTCTCACGGGATCGGGCACAACGCGGGTAAAACCGCGGGGCGCTGCTAGTTGCTATTAAAACAATAAAAGTGCAGCGAGTTCCACCTTTCGGATAGTATTATAGTGTACTTCGATTTTACTATTTTCAATGTTTTTAAAGCATATTTAATCTAGAAGTTCAATTATTTACCAAATATTATGTATATTCAATCTTATTTGAACACCAAACTATTGTCTGCAGGTGTGATCGCCCCCAGCGAGAAGCAGGTGAAGAACATGATCTTGAACTTCGGGCCGCAGCATCCCGCTGCCCACGGAGTGCTGCGACTTGTGCTGGAGCTGGACGGAGAGGTATATACTTAAGTCATTCATTCATTCATTCATTCTTTCATTCATTTCGAGTGGGTCTGTGGCCAACCCTGGTGTCGGAGTTTTTAGACCGCCTAAAGGTGACGACATGGTCTGACGTGACGATTGAAACCGGGACCGACTGCTTAACGTATCGCCCGAAGCACGGTAGCGCTCAGATAGAAATACCATTATCGGCCACCCATCCGAGTGGGGGCGAGCTGCACGTTTCTTAACAATCGCAATGAACTGATATTGCTTGGTCAAAGTACGCCACGACCGCTACTACTATATCACTACATAGTATAAAATAAAGTCGTCTCTGTTTCGTGTCTGTTTGTCTGTTTGTCTGTATGCTTAAATCTTTGAAATTACGCAACGGATTTTGATGCGGTTTTTTGTAATAGGTAGAGTGATTCAAGAGGAAGGTTTTTATGTAAAAAAAATCCCGAAATTCCCACGGGAACGGGCACAACGTGGGTAAAACCGCGGGGCGCTGCTAGTGTACTATATAATTAGTTTTAATTACTAATCTATGTATACTAATATTATAAAAGGTAAAATTTGTAAGTTTGTATGTTCGAGCTAATCTCGGGAACTACCAGCCCGATTCGAATAATTCTTTTTGTAATAGATAGCCACATTCAGCGGGAAGGTTATAGGCTATTTTTGATCCCGAAATTCCCACGGGGACGGGTGCAACGCGGGTAAACCGCGGGGCGCTGCTAGTTTATATATATATAATTAGCAGCGCCCCGCGGTTTTACCCGCGTTGTGCCCGTTCCCGTGGGAATTTAGGGATGAAAAATAGCCTATGTTACTCGTGGATAATGTAGCTTTCGAATGGTGAAAGAATTTTTAAAAACGTTCCTGTAGTTTTTGAGCCTATTCATTACAAACAAAGTTTTCCTCTTTTCTATACTAATATTATAAAGCTGAAGAGTTTGTTTTGTTTGTTTGTTTGTTTGTTTGTTTAAACGCGCTAATCTCAGAAATACTGAACCGATTTGAATAATTCTTTCACTGTTAGATAGTCTATTTATCGAGGAAGGCTATAGGTTACATTTTATCCCGAAATTCCCACGGGAACGGGCACAACGCGGGTAAAACCGCGGGGCGCTGCTAGTTATAGAATATTAGTGTAGAAAAAGGTAAACCTGACGGACTCACTGACTTATATTATCAACTACTGCACCTAAACACTTGAAACTTGGTACAGAGGCTCCTTTCATGATATCACTATTTAGATCTTATGCAAGACGGAATAAAGATGAAAATTGCGTACCCCTCAGACGGTCCGCGCCGCCGACCCGCACATCGGCCTGCTGCACCGCGGCACCGAGAAGTTGATCGAGTACAAGACCTTCACGCAGGCGCTGCCGTACTTCGACCGGCTCGACTACGTGTCCATGATGTGCAACGAGCAGTGCTACAGCCTGGCCGTCGAGAAGCTGCTGAACATCGACGTGCCGCTGCGCGCCAAGTACATCAGAAGTGAGTCGGGATGTGTAAGCGTGGTGGACAGCTGTAGCGGGCCGCCAAACCATGTAATATGGAGACTATTTTGTAAAGACCAAAATAATGTATGGCATTTTTGGCATAATTGAATATTCCTAGGATTTCGTACCCAAAGGGTAAAAACGGGACCCTATTACTGAGACTTTGCTGTCCGTCCGTCCGTCACCAGGCTGTATCTCAAGAACGGTGATAGCTAGACAGTTGAAATTTTCAACAACAAATACTAAAAATAAAATAAAACAAATATTCAAGGGCTCCCATACAAAAAACGTGATCTTTTTACCGTTTCTTGCTGGAATAATTATAATTATTATGGTACGGAACTCTTCGTCTGCGAGTACGACTCGCACTTGGCCGGTTTTTAAAGTACGGAACCCTCCGTGCGCATTCCGACTTGAACACTTGGCCACTTGGCCAGTTTTTTTGGCATAATTGAATAATTGTATTATTGCATATTTTATGGGGGTTTACAAAAGTAAATTAATTATTTAAAATCGAGTATATTGGGACTATGCCCTAAGCCTCCCCTAACTCCTACCCCAGCGCTGTTCGCGGAGATCACGCGCATCCTGAACCACATCATGGCGGTGGGCACGCACGCGCTCGACATCGGCGCGCTCACGCCCTTCTTCTGGCTCTTCGAGGAGAGAGAGAAGATGATGGAGTTCTACGAGAGAGTGAGCGGCGCCAGGATGCACGCCGCCTACATCCGGCCGGGGGGCGTGGCGCTGGTGAGTTGGGACACTATACTAACTTTGATTTGTGAGACGCGTCAAAGTACTTTTAAATTGAAAATACGTTTACGGATTTTCGTTATTATTTTACACCAGCCGCGCCTTGCGGGTCACGAAAAAACTACTGGACGGATTTCGGACAGTACAGTAATACTATATTATACTAAATGAAACGGGTCTGTATCGTGTTAGATAATTTAACGTATTTACTAAAATACGTACCCGACGTTTCGAGTGGATTACACCGCTCGTGGTCACGGGAAGACAGTCTTCCCGTGACCACGAGCGGTGTAATCCACTCGAAATGTAGTATAATGAGTGCAAATCGTGTGAGTTTAAAAAGTTTAGTAATACTATACATCGGAATAATACTTGGGACACATTTTATCCCGAAATTCCCGCGGGAACGGGTACAAAGCGGTGACACCGCGGGGCGCCGCTAGTAATTTCGTAAGATGATTTATAGTCATTTAGAACTGACACTACGGTTTCTTATACTAAATTACTTTTTTCACCTCAGGACATGCCGCTCGGTCTGATGGACGACATATACGAGTTCGCGAGCAAGTTCGCCGAGCGGCTCGACGAGACGGAGGACGTGCTCACCACCAACCGCATCTGGGTGCAGCGCACCAAGGACATCGGCCTGGTCTCCGCGCAGGACGCGCTCAACTACGGCTTCAGGTGGGGCAACCGGCATCCGGCAGAAAATTCGACATCCGGCAAAAAATCCGGCATCCGGCAAAAAATCCGGCATCCGGCAGAAAATCTGGCATCCGGCAAAAATACCGGCATTATCCGACGTTTCCGCCGTTTCCGATATTATCCGGCGTCTATATAAGAAATCTGGCAAAGTTCTGGCCATCCGGCCACATATCTGGCCGTATTATCCGGTATCAAGTTCGTACCTGGCAATGATGCGGTATCCTGATAAAACGTTTCCAGTACTCGTAACTGGCAACTATGTAATATCTGACAGCTATCTAGGGGGGCATTGAAAACTACTCATTTTTAATTGAAGCTACGTTTACACTTCGTTTTTATTTTACATTTTTATCTGACGTTTCGTCTCCTTCACAGGAACCGTGGTCTTTCCAAATCAAAAGCATTTCCTATTGCGTTGTGTTCGGTCGAAAGCTCCGCAAAAGTCTCAGTTAACCATTTTCTGTTTCCTTAATTCTCATGTTTGTGTGGTTCCAGCGGCGTGATGCTGCGCGGCTCCGGCATCAAGTGGGACCTGCGCAAGTCGCAGCCCTACGACGCGTACCACCTCGTCGACTTCGATGTGCCCATCGGCACCAACGGGGACTGCTACGACAGGTACTTACCCGTTACGGGGATTTGGGGTTAAATGTAGAATTTTAAATGCCATTTGAATATAAAAAATTTTGCGTATAAAAAATCATTAAAATCGGTTCAGCCGTTCTCGAGTTATAAATGGTGTAATTAACTCGACTTCTTTTTATATAGAACTAGCAGCGCCCCGCGGTTTTGCCCGCGTAGTGCTTGTACCCGTTAGAATTTCGGGATGAAAAATAGCCTATAGCCTTCCCGTTGAATGTGGCTATCCATTGCAATAATAATTATACAAATCGGGCTGGTAATTTCCGAGATTAGCTCGAACATACAAACAAACTTACAAATTTTACCTCTTTATATATTATTAGTATAGATGTGTGTATCTATACTAATATTATAAAGCTGAAGAGTTTGTTTTGTTTGTTTGTTTGTTTGTTTGTTTAAACGCGCTAATCTCAGAAACTACTGAACCGATTTGAATAATTCTTTCACTGTTAGATAGTCTATTTATCGAGGAAGGCTATAGGCTACATTTTATCCCGAAATTCCCACGGGAACGGGCACAACGCGGGTAAAACCGCGGGGCGCTGCTAGTGTATGATATGTATTAGTATCAGTGAGTTAGATTCCATAATACAAGCTCAGAGCTTACTTTGGGTCTAATTAACCGTGTGTGAATTTTCCCCGGTACATTGACTTATATTTTGACATTGCAGGTACCTGTGCCGCGTGGAGGAGATGCGTCAGTCGCTGCGCATCATCGACCAGTGCCTCAACCAGATGCCCGCGGGCGAGATCAAGACGGACGACGCCAAGCTGACGCCGCCCGGCCGCGAGGAGATGAAGGTGCGTAGGGTAGCGTAGTGGGGGCGTAGGGTAGCGTAGTGGGGCGTAGGGTAGGTGGGGGCGTAGGGTAGCGTAGTGGGGGCGTAGGGAAGCGTAATGGGGGCGTAGGGTAGCGTAGTGGGGGCGTAGGGTAGCGTAGTGGGGCGTAGGGTCGCGTACTGGGGGCGTAGGGTAGCGTAGTGGGGCGTAGGGTAGCGTTGTGGGGCGTAGGGTAGCGTAGTGGGGGCGTAGGGTAGCGTAGTGGGGCGTAGGCTAGCGTAGTGGGGGCGTAGGGTAGCGTAATGGGGGCGTAGGGTAGCGTAGTGGGGGCGTAGGGTAGCGTAGTGGGGCGTAGGGTAGCGTAGTGGGGGCGTAGGGTAGCGTAGTGGGGGCGTAGGGTAGCGTAGTGGGGGCGTAGGGTAGCGTAGTGGGGGGTAGGGTAGCGTAGTGGGGGCGTAGGGTAGCGTAGTGGGGACGTAGGGTAGCGTAGTGGGGCGTAGGGCAGCGTAGTGCAGTGTAGCGTAGTGTTGTTTCGTGTAGTGTATCGTAACATAACGTGTTGAAATGATTTGGTCAAAACAGAGGCTACGTAGCAGTTATTGTGATAACAATTAATTAAATTAAACTCGACGCGAAAGACCGGTTAATTCACTACAATGATATTAGTATGTTTGTCATATATCTGTGGCACGAGTATTTCGTCTGTGGTCTGTGCTGTAGCGACGTCAAAAACACTATTTTATTTTAATGATTACTTTATTTCTTTTATAATAGATTTATTCATGGGGATTTAGTGTAATTAGTAATAAGATATAATTCATTATCGAAATTTAGGTAAATTAAGAATACTTTTGAGCTTCAAGCGGGGGACGCCCGATCCACCTAACAACACCCACAAGTCTGTCATTACTCATTAGGCTACGTTCACATGTAACGCGCGTTAACGCGCGTCAACGCGCGATCAAATTTGAAGAGAGCTATGTTCAGATGGCTGAATTGTGACGCGCGTTTTCAAATCGCGCGCTTAGACATCCTAATATATACCTAGCAACCGTTCACATGCGCGCGCGTTAACGCGCGTCGGCGAGCGTCAACGCGGCGCTCAGAGAAAAAGTTTCTAGACGCAGACAATCGCGCGTTGACTCGCGCTTTGATACTAGCGCTAGACTGACGAGTACTCTCGCACCGCGCATTAGCGCTCATCATCTGAACTCTCTTCAAATTTGATAGCAGTGTCATTAATAACGATTTGCCGCGTTTTACCGAACGTTAGCGGTACTCACGTTTAATAATAACACTTTCACATATGCTATGGCATTAGTTTTTAACGTATTGACCGAGGGTTAACAGTACAATTGAGGTTTAAAGTTTTAGCAAGTCAACACACTTATTATTTGATTGTTTCTCTATTTCCCGGTGGCAGACATCGATGGAAGCCCTGATCCACCACTTCAAGCTGTTCACGATGGGGTACCAGGTGCCCCCCGGCGCCACCTACACCGCGGTGGAGGCGCCCAAGGGCGAGTTCGGGGTCTACCTCGTCGCCGACGGCAGCTCCAAGCCCTACAGGTGCCTTGACATTTATAAACTAGCTGTGTTCTGCGGTTTTAGCCGCGTTGTGGTCGTTCTTGAATTTTGGAATAAGAAATAAACTTAACCTTCTCCTTGCATGTGGCTAATAAAAATATATATGTATAAGATTAGCTCTTTTAAATAATTCTTTTTATATTGGACAGCCACATTTAACGGAAAGTTTTTAGGCTATTTTCTATCCCGAAATTCCTACGGGAACGTATCTTCAATTAGTGAAGCCTCCAAAAATCTCGAATATATAAATGTAATTCCCTCCTTGTCACAGATGCAAGATCAAGGCGCCCGGCTTCGCCCACCTGGCTGCTCTCGAGAAGATCGGCCGCAACTCGATGCTGGCCGACATCGTCGCCATCATCGGGACGCTCGACGTCGTCTTCGGAGAGATCGACCGATAGATCTCCTTGCAGCTAGCTATTGGGGCGATGGAATATTGTACAGGACTAACAGTGATCCGCGGTTTTACCCGCTTTCCTGTGGGAATTTTGGCATGAAACATAGTCATAAACTTGCCTCTTGAAACGCTCTGTATGTTAGTGAAAATCGCATGAAAATACCTTAAGTAGTTTTTGAGTAAAAGGATTACATACAGACAGCTTTTGAGGGTTGTTATAATATGTATATAGATATTCGTTCACTTAGACGTGATCGAAAGTTAAGGAAGGAAATACTGTCTCAGTTGCTATTGAGATACTCCATATGTTGCATATAGGAGATATAATATGATGTGAATATACCGATTTCGTAAGTCATTCTGTACAATTTTCTATCGTCATTTTCAACGTCATCTAAGCATAGTGAATCAAGTAGAACATTCTGTAAATTATAATTTTAAGCAAATAAATTATGTATGTAAATTCATTGCATTATGTTTTAAAATAATCTTTATAACGCCTCGGTGGTCTAGTGGTATGTGCGCTCGCCTGCCAAGACTGAGGTCCCGGGTTCAATTCCCGGGTCGAGCGAAAACAGGTTTCCTACTTTTCAAACGTGGCTCGATTTTGAGATCACCAACCCGCATTTGGCAAGCGGGGTGATTATGCCTAATCCTTCTCACTGTACTGATAACTTCAGCTTTGCCCAGCAGTGGGACATTACAGGCTAACACTTTTTTATAACTATGTAGTGCAATCTCGTCTCCTGAAGTTTATGATCGCCTGGTACTTTGAACTACAAGAAAATAATTATTTCAATTATTTAACTGGTGAGCCCCATCTATAGGTGAGTAATGGTACTTTGATCTAATTTTGCATACAGTTTAAATTAACGCCATCTTTTGGTGAGTTTACTTCGTGTAAACACTAATGTGGGTAGTTATCTCGCTACATTATTATAAAGCTCTCTAACTTAAACACTGTTAGTGAGTGTTTTGTCTCTTTTGCTCTTTGTAAAATAGCGTATGTCAGAAAGGGACAAACCATTTAGTAGCTTATATGCTGCAATTAAGCGTTTACGAATAAGGCCTTAAAAATCTTAGTCAATCTGTTCTTAGCCTACTCTCAAGGACTTTATATTCAAACTAGCAGCGCCCCGCGGTTTTACCCGCGTTGTGCCCGTTCCCGTGGGAATTTCGGGTATTTTTTTACATAAAAACCTTCCTCTTGAATCACTCTACCTATTACAAAAAACCGCATCAAAATCCGTTGCGTAATTTTAAAGATTTAAGCATACAGACAGACAAACAGACGCGACTTTGTTTTATACTATGTAATGATAATGATGATTGGACTGCGGACTTGTCGAAAAAAACGTCTGTGACAAGGAAGTCTTAGAGAGCCTTGCATCGCTTTCTAAGTAGGGTGACCAAATTCTAACCAAATAGGGTGACCAGACTTTCATGGACAGAAATTGTAGTAAAAGGGTTTTACCGCAAAACCCAGGAGGTTCTTAATATATGTATATTTTTGTATTCGTTACGTTATACCGTTGTTAAGGAACAAACTTCGAGAATGAGACAATTAATTTAGCCGATTTTCGTTTTGAAATAAGGAAGAATGTAGTAGTATTTATGAAATTTTAACGATGGATTTTGTTCAATCTAATTGTTTAAATATACCCTTTATAGTAGTCGTTACATGAGCCATGTCAGAGGCCTCTGGTGGCTCAATAACTCTGACACCAGGATTGGTCAGGTTGACCATCCACTCGATGGAGAAGAGGAATATACCCTTTTATTAATACTTGACAATTACCTGTGGGTTAGTAAAGGGATAAAAGATAAAATACCTTCATAAATTAATCTTTTTACTTAATCCTCCATAACAGGCAGGTCCCTATCACTATTATTATAATAATCTTCTGGTATCACGTAGTTTTCCGGCGGCCTCATTGGTCCGTACATTTTTTTCTCTCTTTCACTCCCACTACTAACTTTAGCTGTATCTCCCTCACTCTTTGATATGTTTTTACTGTTTTCTAACTTTTCATCTTTTGATTTCTTTTGTACTGTTACATCTTCTATCTCTGTCGCACTCTCTTCTTTTACATCTATCTGTCCTTTTCCCTGTGTGTTTTGTTTCTCTGCCTGCGCTTCCGTTTCGTCGTCCGAGTCCATCTCTTCAACAAATTCTTCGTCGTCTAGTTTTGGTTGTTTCTGTGGCACTGGCTTCTTTATCGAGTCGGTTTTTAATTTAATTCTGTAAATAAATACAATTTGTGCTTGAGGACAGATTCTTACATTTATTTAGTACACTAGCAGCGGCCTGCGGTTTACCCGCGTTAGGCCCGTTCCCGTAGGAATTTCGGGATGAAAAATATACATAACCTTCCCGTTGAATGTGGCTATCCATTACAAAAAGAATTATTCAAATCGGACGGGTAATTTCCGAGATTAGCTCGAACATACAAACTTACAAACTTCTTTATAATATTAGAATAGATAGATATGGATTGTTATCGCGTGCCGCACCTCTTCCCGTACACCACACTGTTGGTGACCTTGAGATGCGCGTCGGCGGCGCGCAGCGGCGGCAGCGCGGCGGGCCGCGCCAGCTCCGCCAGCCGGGACGACTTCGACAGCTCCGATTTCAGCTTCTGGATGTTCATCTGGGAAATAAAAGTTTTCATTAATCCTAACTTCTTCTTCTTATCGAGTGGATGGTCAACCTGACCAATCCTGGTGTCAGAATTATTGAGCCGCCAAAGGCCTCTGACATGGCTCATGTAACGACTACTATCCGTAGAAAGTAACCGGGACCGACGGCTTAACGTGCCCTCCGAAGCACGGAATCATCTTACTTTTCGGGCAATCAGGTGATTCAGCCTGCAATGCCCTAACCAAACTGAGGACAGTCTCACAAAGTGATTTTTGTGAGATATCCCCACCGGGAATCGAACCCGGAACCTCCGGATCGTGAGCCGAGCGCTCAAACCACTAGACCACGGAGGCTGTTAAATCCTAACTAATATTATAAATGCGAAAGTAACTGTCTGTCTGTTACGCTTTCACGCCAAAACTACTGAATCGATTTGAATGAAATTTGGTACACAGTTAGTCCAGAGCCTGAGAAAAGATATAGGCTACTTTTTATTCTGAAATTCCCGCAAGAACGGGTACAACGCGGGTAACACAGCGGGGCGCGGCTAGTATCTAAAATATACGTTTTTAGGTACCTTAGTTCTAGATATCTCTGCTTTCACCGCCATCGTCTGTCCCCCCGCGCTCAACGAAGACATGTACTCATCCAGAGGGTCCTCCTGTTCGTCTGTCGGTCGCTGAGAACTACTCTTTGTGCTGCGCAGTCGGTCAAGAGTGGCTTCTTCGGACGATATCTGAGCTTCGATGTCTTGTATTTTTTGTACCTGTTGAGAAAGTGATATTTTTAATTAAGCATAATATTAATAGTAGAATGGTATTCATCTTCTAATATATAAAATTCTCGTGCCACGGAGTGCGTAATTGAACTCCTCTGAAACGGCTCGACCGATTCTTATGAAATTTTGTGTACATATCGGGTAGGCCTGAGAATCGGACAACATCTATTTTTCATCCCGAAATTTCCTCGGGAACGGGTACCGTGGTTGAACTCCTCTGAAACGGCTCGACCGATTCTCATGAAATTTTGTGTACATATCGGGTAGGCCTGAGAATCGGACAACATCTATTTTTCATCCCGAAATTCCCGCGGGAACAGGTACAAAGCGGGTGAAACCGCGGGGCGCAGCTCGTATTATACATATCTTACTTATATTGTAAATGCGAAAGTTTGTGAGGATATGTATGTATGTTTGTTACTCTCACGAAAAATCTACTTGAGGGATTTGTATGAACCTTACAGTAATATAGGTCATACATCAGAATACTACATGGGATACATTTTATCCCGAAATTCCCGCGGGAACGGGTACAAAGCGGGTAGCACAACGAGACGTAGCTAGTCTTATATATAAAATTCTCGTGTAACAATGTTCGTTCCCGTACTCCTCCGAAACGGCTTGACCGATTCTCATGAAATTTTGCGAGCATATTGAGTAGGTCTGAGAATCGGCCAACATCTATTTTTCATCCCGAAATTCCCGCGGGAACGGGTACAACGCGAGTGAAACCGTGGGGCGCAGCTAGTATATTATAATTGGCTTGTTATACTGACTAGTTTTGAATTGAAACTACGTTTACGGATACACTTCGCTGTTATTTTACATTCTCTCTGACGTTTCGGCCCTGTGGTCATCGAAGACTCTTCTCGAGTCTTGAGTAAGTTTCGCTTAAAGTAAGGAACCAGTATACGGACCAGTTGCGGGTAGGTGAGCGGCGCGGCGTGTGGGCGGGCGCGCGCGCGCCGCGCCTCCGGCCCGCCCGTGCGGTCCAGGAACGAGTCCGAGTCCGAGTCGTACTCATCAGGATCTTTCTCGATCTTACGGCGACGCGGCTCTGTGGAAAGATAGAACAGCGTAAGATTTTAGCCCCAACTCGCGATTCCCGCCCGGAGTCAACAAGATGTACAGACATAGTTGTTGGCGACGACGTCTGGATGTCAATTATACAGGGCTACAGGAAAAATCGTGCTAGATCCGATAAGGGCGTAGAGTACCCATCATTTCAAACTTATTTCACTATGAAACACCCTACCGTAAACTTAACCCTTTTCAAGATATATCTATATATATAAAAGAAAGTCGTGTTTGTTACACTATTTATAACTCGAGAACGGCTGAACCGATTAGGCTGAAAATTGGTGGGGAGGAAGCTTAGAACCAGGAGACGGATATAGGATACTATTTATCCCGTATTTCCTACGGGAACGGGTGCGCTGTGGGTGAAAACGCGGGGCACAGCTAGTTATTATTAAAATTTAAAAATAATTTTTCTATTTTGTTTTTATTTCTTAACTTTCACTTGTCTACTACGGTCTATTCAATTAACTTATAAATAAATAAATAAATAAATATACCTGGACAAATTCACACACGGTTAATTAGACCCAAAGTAAGCTCTAAGCTTGTGTTATGGAATCTAATTAACTGATACTACTACATATACATACACAAATACTTTATAAGGATATATAATTGACACCCAGACGTCGTCGCCAACAACTATGTCTGCACATATTGTTGACTCCGGGCGGGAATCGAACCCGCAACCCCCGACACAGTAAGCGCTCTCACTGCCACTGTGCCAACGGGCTAGTCAACTATGTACTATGTTAATGATTGACGTAGCTTGACGAGCTTACTTTGGGTCTAATTAACCGTGTGTGAATTTGTCCGGGTATATTTATTTATTTTAGTCCCAACTCGATCCCTACTCTACTTGGGGGGGTGGCCGATAGTGGCATTACTATTACTATGAGCGCCATGACGAGAAGCAGTCGGTTCGGGTTGTTCCAATCATCAGACCATATCGGAGGCTTTTGCGCGGTGTAAAAACTACCACACCAGAGTTTGCCACCGACTCTAAATTAATTAATTAATGTATTCTTATACTCTCATACTTTTTAAACTCACACGATTGGCACTCATTATACTAAATGACGGGTCTAATTTAACGTATTTTACTAAAATACGTACCCGACGTTTCGAGCGAATTACACCGCTCGTGGTCACGGGATGAAACTTCTTATACTCTGTCTGTCTGTATGTATATCTGTATGCTATACCTCTATTATTTACACTGGACAGGCTGCTGTCATAGTAATTTTGTGCCTATTGAGTGTCGTCATTTTGGCGCTGTAGGCCACTGTAGGCAGATACGAATGTCCATGGAGCTAAAATTAGTTATGACTTAAGTCGACTGTGACTAAAATTAATTTTGACGTTCACTGCAAGCAAATAGGGGTACTATTTGCTCGCAGTGAACGTCAAAATTAGTTCTCGGGACACCCGCAGGGGCGCTTCAAATTGCCACACAAAATTAGCTGTCATTTGTATGGTAACAGCCAGTCCAGTGTGTAAATAATAGAGGTCAGTGGCTATAGTGTACTGACCATGCTTGGCCTGTCTCAGCAGCCCGGCGCGGTCCAGTATGCGGCACGCCTCCAGCGCGCACGCGACCACGGCGTCCTTCTTCTTCCCGGTGTGAATCGTCTCCGCCATCACGGGGCGGCCTCGCGCGTCGTCCAGCGGTAACTCTACTCTGAGAAAGAAAAATACTACATATTTTGAAAAAAGTTTCACTCAAAGAAATTACAGTCAGTGTGTCAATAGAGAGCGAATTGAATGAAGTAGAGACGTATTATTGAAGTAATTAAGAGTAGGTTATACCTACTTTACGCTCTATTGGTTGAAATTAATGAGGGATCTATGTCAGTGTAGCGCCACATCTGCGGAACGTACGGCGCCGAACCTTCCGCTCTATGACACATCAGTCGAAATTACGCCGCGTACTGATGTGTCATAGATAACTTGAAATACACTACGAGCGTATTTAGCGGAAGGTTCGGCGCCGTACGTTCCGCAGATTTGGCCCTACACTTACTACGTCTAATAATCGTTCGTCAGACCATATCGTCACCTATAGGCGGTCTAAAAACTCCAACTCCAGGGTTGGCCATTTACCTATTCGAAATGAACGAATGTTCAGTCATTCGTTCATTCATTTCGAATTTAAGTAGTCATAACTTTCAATCAAATTCGTTCAGTAGTTTTTGCGTGAGAACTACAAACATACATCTTCACAAACTTTTACTTTTATAATATTAGATGCCAGTGTTATGGTCACCAGCCCTTGCTAGTAGTTGTTAAGTCTTCTTCACCGAGTGGATGGTCAACCTGACCAATCCCGGTGTCAGAGTTATTGAGCCGCCAAAGGCCTCTGACATGGCTCAAGTAACGACTACTATCCGTAGGAAGTAACCGGGACTAACGGCTTAACGTGCCCTCCGAAGCACGGAATCATCTTACTTATCGGGCAATCAGGTGATTCAGCCTGCAATGCCCTAACCAAACTGAGGACAGTCTCACAAAGAGATTTTTGTGAGATATTGTCCCCACCGGGAATCGAACCTGGATCGTGAGCTCAAAGCACAAGACCACGGAGATGCCCTCCGAAGCACGGAAATAACTTGTTGAGTGTCACCTGCACATGTACTGCGAGTGGCCGCGGTCCTGGCAGTCGTACTCGAGCTGCAGGCCCTCGCGCTCGAAGTAGCCGCGCAGCGTCTTCTTGGGGTCCGCCAGGTACAGCTCCTCGTTGCCGGTGGCGGCGTAAGGGTTGTCGAACAGGTCCGGCTCGTCTTCCGCGTCCTCCGCTGCGAGAGAGAGGTTTCATTATTACCCGCGTTGTACCCGTTCCAGTGGGAATTTCGGGATAAAATGTATCCCATGTGTAATCTGATGTATAACCTGTATTATTGTAAAGTTTCATCCAAATTCGTTTAATAGTTTTTGCGTGAAAGAGTAACAAACATACATATACTATACATATGTACATACATCTTATTTCCCTTTAGTCCGCCATTGTAACCGAGGTTTGGTAATCAGTTACCTATGAAGAAATTTTGCTCTTTCCTGGTAATCCAGTTACAAACGAAGATTTTTCCTTCTGCTTTGGTAATTTTTTCGTAACCAATTATTGTTAAAAATAGGTAGGTACAAAAAAATATTTAAAAAAAATAACCCTAACCTACCGAATTGCATGTATTTACGAGTACTTTGAGTATTTTCTTTGAGATTTGGGAGAACCTAACTTACTTTCGTGTGCCAGAAAGAACAAGTTTCATTATGTTAAAATCTTCGTTTGTAACTGGATTACCAGGAAAGAGCAAAATTTCTTCATAGGTAACTGATTACCAAACCTCGGTTACCATGGCGGACTATCGAGCAGGTCAGTGGCCAACCCTGGTGCCAGAGTTTTTAAACCGCCTTAAGGTGACGACATGGTCTGACTATTGAAGCAACCGGGACCGACTGCTTAACGTGCCCTCCGAAGCACGGTAGCACTCAAATAGGAATACCGTTATCGCCCAACACCTTTCTTTTGTATGGTTTATCCTTTGAAACTTACGAAACCGATTCCATAAAATTTTGTCACAAAAAATTTTTTTTTTGTCTTTAGATGACTCTTGAGAACGTAATAAAATATAGACTTTAAGGGCCATATTAATATACGCGTATTATGAACATTTTAGCTACAAATGGTTTGTCAATTTCTGCCATACGCAATTTTACGAAGAGCAACTACTTACACATCCCCCAACTAATCCCCTGCTCCTCTATCCGTCTCTCTTCCTCCTCTCTGGCCCTCTCCCTCTGTTCTATCGCTTCCTGTATCGCTCTTTCTCTCTCTATCTTCATGACTTCAGATTTCTGTTTTATCTCTGACACTGATAACTCTGACTCCCCTTCACAATCGAAGTCTGGGCCCTGTGAATAAATAAATAGATATATTTCTTTACATTTTCTTTAATTAGTATAAAATAGACTTTATTTTATACTAGCAGCGCCCCGCGGTTTTAACCGCGTTGTGCCCATTCCTATGGGAATTTCAGTATGAAAAATAGTCTATAACCTTCCCGTGAATGTGGCTATCCATTACAAAAATAATTATTACAATTGGATTGGTAGTTTCTGAGAGTGCTGATTTCAGAACTACTATATATCTGAATTGAATAATCTATACTAATATTATAAAGCTGAAGAGTTTGTTTTGTTTGTTTGTTTGTTTGTTTGTTTGTTTAAACGCGCTAATCTCAGAAACTATATTATAAAGCTGAAGAGTTTGTTTTGTTTGTTTGTTTGTTTGTTTGTTTGTTTAAACGCGCTAATCTCAGAAACTATATTATAAAGCTGAAGAGTTTGTTTTGTTTATTTGTTTGTTTGTTTGTTTAAGCATGTGCTACACGGTTTTAAACGGCGGTTTCAAACAGAGGTTTAAAACAGTGTAGATAGTCATTTTATGCCAAATTTCGTTTGACCTCTAAACAACCTTGGCAGCAAGGCTTGCGTTTGAAACCACTGGTAGAAGCGTTGGTTTAAAACTTGTTTGAAACCGTCTAGCCGTTTGTTTAAAACCTCGCGAACGACAGTCACGTTGCAGCGGCGAGCGCAGGCAGACGCACGAGACGACGCATCAACAACGTTCTCAAAATGGACAAAGAAAAAGAACGAGAAGTGGTTACAGAACTTCTCGAGCTGTATCGAGACTTGCCCTGCCTTTGGGACCTAACATGCGAGTCGTATAAAGACTCAACGCAGTAGGTTAATTAAGTTAATATGACTAAGGGTTAATCTCTCCTTTAACCATCGCTTCATCCATATTCTTTTTTTTCTTCAATTGCATACAAAAGAGCAAGACACACCCCAACTCTTTGTTCTTTAGATAGGCAAGGCGCCATGACGTCGTTGTAGTGAATATACGGTGCGAGCGTAGAGACGTCTTATTCACCCAACGTTCTATTAAACACTGATGGTTTAAAACATGTTTTAAACCGTGTAGCCGGTAAAGCGCAAATCTGTTTTTTCTGTTTCAAACCGCCGTTTAAAACCGTGTAGCACATGCTTTAAACGCGCTAATCTCAGAAACTACTGAACCGATTTGAATAATTCTTTCACTGTTAGATAGTCTATTTATCGAGGAAGGCTATAGGCTACATTTTATCCCGGATTTCCTACGGGAACGGGCACAACGCGGGTAAAACCGCGGGGCGCTGCTAGTTGAATAATATTTTTGTAATGGACAGCCACATTAAACGGGAAGGTTATTAGGCTATTTTTCATCCCGAAATTCCCGCGGGAGCGGACACAACGCGGGTAAAGCCACGAGCCGCTGCTAGTTTTAAAACAAAACCTCATTGCTCCACTCACCACCATAATATAAGTCCTGGTACTGTTCCCAAACTTGATCTGGTGTCCGACGCGCACCCTGACATAGTGGCTCGGCCTCAGCTTGTCTTTGTTGAGGAATGTTCCGTGAGTGCTGCCGAGGTCGTAGAGGTACCAGCCGGAGGGCTCCTCCGAGGTGTCGGTGGATGCTTTGTATTGGAGTATGCAGTGATGTCTGGGGAAGACAGATAGATATAGGTATATGAATACTAGCAGCGCCCGGTTGAATAACGTACCTGTTCCCGCGGGAATTTCGAGATGAAATGTATTCAATGTGTTATTCTGATGTATAACCTATATTAATGTAAAGTTTAATTTAAATCAGTTCAGTTGTTTTTTCATGAAAGAGTAACAAACATACATACATACATACTCGTACATTCTCACAAATTTTCACATTATAATATTTGTAGGATCTTATTTATATGAATGGACAGGGAATGTTGGAATCATGGGATAGACCTTAGCCCAGCAGAGGGACAATATTGGTTGAGATAATATTCTTCTTCTTCATCGAGTGGATGGTCAACCTGACCAATCCTGGTGTCAGAGTTATTGAGCCGCCAAAGGCCACTGACCTGGATCATGTAATGACTACTATCTGTAGAAAGTAACCGGGACCGACAGCTTAACATGCCCTCCGAAGCATCATCGTACTTTTCAGGCAATCAGGTGATTCAGCCTGTAATGCCCTAACCAAAGTGAGGACAGTCACACAAAGAGATTTTTTGTGAGAAATTATCACCACCGGGAATCGAAGCCCATTGAGACCGGATTAAATGTAAAAGATGGTCCACCCTTTTTTGATATATGGCAAAACAAGGTTTGACGGGCCAGCTAGTATTTCTATATGGCTCTCTCAAATTGCATCACATCATTAAATTCATTATGCAAATCGTGTGAGTTTAAAAAGTATGTTAAAAAGTACATCATTAAATTGTCAGTCCATAAAATGGTCTAAAAGTTTAGACAATAAGACTGTCCACTAATCTATTCAAACGAACTCACCTGGATATAGTCGGGTGTGCCATCATAACATCACAGTTCGCGAGTCTCCCGAACACATAGTAAGGTTTACTCATCAGATCCACTTTATCAACTATCATACCGGACTTTAGGACTTCTAGGGAGTACTCCGACCCTGAAATGATAAAATATAGGTTTATGAGTGGGCTGTAAAATCCCACTGACGTAAATATGCACCTAGGTGACCACCACAAATGAATGTGCATTTTTTTACTGTCTTTATAGGGTCAATATGGTTAATATTTAGTGTTTACTTAAAAGCTGGTTTTAAAAGTTTTATGTTGTAATATATTACAGATTGGAGGTATCTCATAGGAGTTCGATTAAGACTCACCATCAGGACATATTCCAGACCATTTGGGCTCTTTGTAAGGTATAGGAGTGCTCATTTCTTTGAGCAAAACGGCGGGAGGCAAAGAACTCTTTGAGCTGGTTTCTGATGCATTTTCCCGCTTTTTTTCAGGAGGTTTCTCTTCCTCCACAACCTCAGTTTCATTCTTAGCTTTTTTAGGAAGTTTTCCTATTCGTCCTATTAGCACAGGCTTTTTAAATTCCAATTTTTCATCACTTTTAGATTCTGTTGGGTTTGTGTCGGACATTGTTTGGTTATGTGATGATTATATTAAATTATTGTATGGAAATCGTTGCAGAACTTAAGGAGGGGATAAATGTTTTCACTTGACTTCTACTTAACGTATAATTCAGCTTTACTTCTATATTGAAATACTGCAAGCGAAGCAACAAATAACAATACAACAAAATTAAACATCGCTTGCTTCGACTCGACATTGATTCATTAACACAGACAAAGAAAAATCTGATCAATCAATTCCTAAGTTCATTCGTTCATTAAAAGTGTACAGATTACAAATGTGTTGGAAAATGTCGGTAAACCTTTAAAATATTATTAAATTCTATGTTATTTAGTGGTGAGCGTTTAATGAACGAACAGTTTTCTTAGACTGTTTCTTTGGCGTGAACGGATAAACAGTCTACCGTTCTCTGATAAACTAGTTTATGAATGAACTACAAGCAACGCGTTGCGCTTTGGTCGAGCGAAGTTCACAGTTCACAGTTCACAACGCGACGATACTTAAACCTACGTCATCGTCGAGTGAAATACGAAAGTAGCCGAATATTACCGAAGTAGTCTAGTTCGCCGAGATTGGTCGTAATTATGATAATTTAAAATAGACTCTTAATGTTTTCTATTTAGGTACATTTTGCTTTATCATTAATTTAAATTTTGTTTGTTTACAATAAATTCGTAATATTCGTTAGTAGAAAAGTTAATGTTTTTAAATGTTAATTTAAATGAAAAAAGGTTCGAGAATTACTTGTAAATATAAATAAATTGATTGTGTAAATAGTGTAAATACCCATGAAAATGTATATAAAATGAAATGAACTTCTAAATACGCCAGGTTTATGTGCACCTTATACCTATTTATTAATAAAACACTTTTAAAAACATAAAATTTTACATACAAATAAACCTGCCAGTCCTAAGCCTGGAAAAGTATGAAGGGGAGTTCAGTTTATTTTAAATAGTTTTGTAATAATCGCCGTAGCGTAGTACAACTGCTCACGTTCAGTCTAAGAAGTAAACTAGTCGAAAATTGGACTGTTTTTTAAACTAGTTTATCGTTTACCATAAACGGTCTCGTTGCGTCGACGGAAAATACGTCAACGACCCACCGCTAATGTTATTATTATGATATGTTGAATAATAGTAGTTTATGCAACTGCATATAAAGAAGGGTATTAAAACAAGAGTGAGTTTATGAAACGAGCGCAGCGAGTTTCATAATAGTAACGAGTGTTTTAATACCCGTGTTATATGCAGTTGCATACACTACTTTATCTTCACTACTTAATCTTCACTAAAATTAACAAAATTTTAAAAACAAAACACATTGCGAAACATTAAATTCACGCGTACGTGTATTGTCAAAGTGAACTTGCCGCCATTCAAATCTAACCAATGAGAGCGCAGCTGCGCGTAGGGCCAATCAGGAGCGAGCGAGACCTTACCAAAGAGTTTTGTGTATGTAGTTTCGACGAAGTTTTCACGTATAACCCAACTGTTTTCAAAAGCCAGCCTAATATCAAAATTTTATACAACTTGTATGAGGATTTTGATATAAGGCTCGCCAGGTTAATTGGTCGCATTATAATGATGTTAAAATAAGATTTTTTGATATCGATGTGGATATTATAACATCATTTAGTGTAGATAAAATATATATTTCTCACCTAATTCATTTATTTCTGGACGACAATTAAAGTAAATTATTTATTCAACTTTTTAAAATAAAATCGGTTAATTCCCACAATGAGGGACGAAGGGTTCAAAAATTCGAGAAAAATATATTTACTCTTTGTAAATGAATGAATGTATTAGGCTAACTCCACAATGAGAATAATATCTACAGTCGGTACTTAAAAATACCGCAGAAAGTACTTGTAAATAATTCGTTCTTTTAGTACCATTTTCATTAAATTTAGGTATCACTCACTTGTAAAAAATAATATGGAACGCAATAAATAACATTCAATAAATATTTTACCTATCATATAAATTAAAACAAACGAATTATTTTATGTACTATACTAAAAATTTTAATTAGATTCCAGATTTGACAATTTCAGTGTTGCAACATTATGACAAATACTAAATAGTGACGTTGCGAAATTATTCGATATGGAAATGGAATATTTCCGGATCGATTCTTCTCGTTTATAATTTTACTCTCGTAAACTAAGTATATCAGGAAATTAAATATTTCTGAACCGATAATTTAGTTTTGACGATTAGTTAACGATCTGAGACTTTTCTTTCATAATTGTGTGTGAAATAAATAAAAAAATGTGATCATGATGGAACATGACAAATAAAACAGAAAAAAACGTTGTTTGTTTTGGTTAATGTGCTAGACTGTTCATTCCAAGTAATTAATATATTGGTGTCAAAAAAAAGCTTATATAATCTAGTTTAATAACAAGTAAAAAACAATGAGAAAATACATCGGATACATCTCGGATACAAAATATCGATTCGCAAAGAAATAAGATATTCGTATCACTACACTACACTATTATATGTGGTATCATTATTTCACAAAATGACAGTAGCTAATGTCGAATCTGGAATCTAATAAAAATTCCGAGTATAGTAATAATTTTATTAGTAATTTTCATGCGGTGTGAATACAACCTAAGGAATGAATATTTTATCATATCATTCGTTCAAACCATCGTTCATTTCAATCAAATAAATCAATCAATCAATTGAATTGAAATATTTGACTGACTAGTGACTGCTGTTCTGTCGATTGCCAACAGAACAGGAGATAATTATTTAAAAACGCTACACATTTACTCCAAATAATATCATATCGATAAACTTATCACATGTATGTTTACAACTATTTGTTTCTATAAACAGTGCATTAAATACGTGAACAAAAGTGTTTCAGTGTCCATATTGTTGTTACGTTGCTGTGGTAAACTAACAAAGATTAGAAAATTATTTACATAAAATAAACGTTCTTAACATAAAAATAAATTGTGCATAGTGATTTCATCGTTTTGCTGACGTCCTACACCTTACTAATTGCTCAGGTGAGTTACTAATTATCTAAATTACGATAAAAGTACGATACAATAATTAAAAAATCTTTTGTAGGTTGAATACTTTTTGCAATAGGCTAACCAATTTCACGAGATAAAGATCTTTCGCCGTAACTGAATTGGTGAAAGTATAGTTCCAAGAATTTAAGATACAGGTCCATTGTTTTGTTACTTTTTTAATTTTATGGTTATAAAATATAGTTACTGGCTGAATAGGCAATCAAGATGATATAATTTCATTTTGAACTTATTACTTTGATTCGAAATTGGAATCAAGTTGGAATTTACTGCTGTATCAATTAAATATTTATGAGGGTAGTTTTTGGTTTATGTAGCTGTCCCTTATGTCAGAAGTAGGTCCCTAAGTAAGTATATTTTATTGAAAACAATTGGATTCTTGCATAATTACTGAAGCAAATTAAGTTATAGGTACCTAAATTTATATTCAAAATAGTTGGTGTATCTTCCTCTAACTGAAGAGTGTACTTACATTTTTTTTAAAAAGGCTCTAGCAATTTAATGAGTAATTACAACACCCTGAGGTTTTACCCACATTGTGCCCGTTCCCGTAGGAATTTTGGGATGAAAATTAGCCTATAACCTTCCCGTTGAATGTGGCTATCCATTACAAAAAGAGATATCCAAATTGGATTGATAGTTTCTGTGATTAGGGTGTTCTAACAAACAAAAAGTCAAACTCCTCAGTTTGATTATATTTCATTAGTATAGTGAGGCTTTTGCCTTCCTGTGGGACATTACAGGCTAATACAGAACTTTACTTTTATTATAACATTTGAGAATCTGCAAAAAACGTGCTATTTAATGAAAAATCATAACAATGGCAGTCCATGCATGCATATACTTGCATTAATATAGGGCATTGCATTGATAACATTATAATAGATGCTAATATTAATGCAAAAGTTTGTGAGGATGGATGTATGTTTGTTACTCTTTCATGCAAAAACTACTGGACGAATTTGGATGAAACTTACACCTACATATATTTGTCTATACATATTATAAAACAAAGAACCCAAAAGCTGTAAGTAATAAATTTTTACAAAAACTATGTAACTGATTTTTATGCAGTTTTCACCAACATACAGATTAATTCCAAAGGAAGTATGTGACTTTTCATGCCAAAATTCCCAAAGGAACGGGTACAACGCGGGCAAAACCGCGGGGCTCGGCTAGTGTACAATATATCTTTAAATACATGATATTGACAGATTAAAATGCATAGATAATGGAATCATGGTGATTATCGGATAAACCTAGTCAAACTGTTTTTTACTATTAGTCGTTACATGAGCCATGTCAGAGGCCTTTGGCGGCTCAATAACTCTGACACCAGGATTGGTCAGGTTGACCATCCACTCGATGAAGAAGAAGACTTAATTGAAACATATATATATGTTAATGTCTTTATGATTTGTTAAAACGGGAACTTACGTACGAGGTTACTGCTAAGCATTCCTCTACACATTTCTACTATACCTTCTTACTACGAGGGCGGGTCAATAAGTCCGTGACTTTTGCAATAAAAGACAGATTTTTTTATTAAAAATATATTTTATTTTTCAACGTAGTCTCCCTTGAGCTCTATACACTTTGTCCAACGCTTCTCCAATTTTTTTATCCCTTCCAAAAAATATGATTTGTCGAGGTCGTCAAAATAGGCCTTTGTTTGCGAGATGACTTCATTATTGGAGTCAAATCTTTTTCCACCAAGCCATTTCTTCAGGTTTGGGAACAAGAAGTAGTCGCTCGGAGCCAAATCTGGAGAATAGGGCGGATGAGGGAGCAATTCATAGCCCAATTCATGGATTTTGGCCATGGCAACTGCACATGTGTGCACCCTTGCATTGTCTTGGTGGAAAAGAACTTTTTTCTTGGCCAAATGAGGTCGGTTTCTTTTTAAATCGTCATTGAATCGGTCCAATAAGTTGGCATAATATTCCCCATTGATTGTTCTTCCCTTTTGAAGGTAGTCAATGTGGATTATCCCGCGTGCATCCCAAAAAACAGTCGCCATAACTTTATTGGCCGACAATCCCACCTTGGCCTTCTTTGGCGCCGATTCACCCTTGGAAACCCACTGTTTTGACTGTTGTTTGGTCTCTGGTGTGTTGTGATGGATCCACGTTTCGTCCACGGTTACAAAACGGCGCAAAAACTCCTCCATATTACGATTAAACAATGCTAAACCTTCCTGTGAAGTTGTTACACGATTGCGTTTGTGGTCGACTGTGAGCAAACGCGGCACCCATCTTGCGGACAGCTTTCTCATGCCTAAGTGATCATTCAAAATTGAAACCACTGAGCCATGCGAGATCCCTACTTCTTCCACAATCTCTCACACTTTCAATCTTCGGTCGGCCAACACCATATCGTGAATTTTTTCGAATGTTTTGGGTGTAGAGACCTCAACTGGGCGTCCAGGACGCTCGGCATCTTTAGTGCTTGTACGGCCACAACGAAATTCAGTAAACCACTTTTTTACCATGGAAATCGATGGTGCAGAGTCCCCATAGTATTTATCAAGCTTTGCCTTGGTCTCGGTAATGGTTTTTTTTCGCAAGAAATAATGCTTAATAAGCACACGAAATTCACTTTTGTCCATTTTCTCGTCAAATTAGTGAGTAGTCTGATAAAGATAGCTGTAAAACACAAACTAACTGACGCAGCAAGTTCAAATTTTCAGAGGAGTCAACTGACAGATGCCTGTTGACGGGACCAGTATTATTGTTTCAGTAAAGAGGTCGGAAATTCAAAAAGTCACGGACTTATTGACCCGCCCTCGTATAATTTTTGAGTCTCAAAGAGGTATTTAAACCCAATGCAATTTTTGTACTCAGAAACGAACCTTACTCACTTTGATCTAGAATCTAGATTAGATTAACACTTAATCATCTTATTCCAAGCCATTGTACTTTACAACATATTACATATAACAGTAAATCTTCTTAGGAAACCTACCAACGCTATCCTTACACCATATTATATAAGTGTTTATTTCCTTGAGTACATTATATATGTACATACATACTGAGTTGGTATAGTGTCCGTATAAATGTTTAATTAGCAAATAAATGTGAAGGTTTTGTTGATCGACTTTGCGGAGTGGAGGTTCGATCTTTGACTGATTGTTATGTGAGAAATGTCGAATATTAATTTTTAGGGTTCTGTACCCAAAGGGTAAAAACGGGACCCTAAATCGGTCGAGGTTCACAAAATTTTAAATTTCCGCGTTTGCCCCAAATTTTTGTATTATTATATTTGTAGATATAACTGCGGCGCCGCGGCGCTTTGAAAGTATGTAAATATTGTAGATAATATTTAGATCTACTAAATGTCTAATTAGAATCTTATCAGTAAATCAATTATTCTAATCATGTTTATATACCTAATTTGATATCTTAGATTTGTTAATATTTATTTTTCAAGATAGTTATAACAGTCTTGAATATTTATTTTACTACTACATTGTAGCTAAGAATGTCATTAAGTACTAGCCGCGGTGTCACCCGCGTTGTACCCGTTCCCGCGGGAATGTCGGGATAAAATGTATCCCATGCGTTATTTTAATGTACATATAACCTTTAGTACTGTATCGTTACGTCCAAATCCGTTCAGTAGTTCTTTCGTGAAAGAGTAACCAACATACATACATCCATACATCAACCATCCTCACAAACTATCGCAATTATAATATTATTAGTTGTTGGCGACGACGTCTGGATGTCAATTATATATTATTATAAAGTATTTGTGTATGTATATGTAGTAGTATCAGTGAGTTAGATTCCACAACACAAGCTTAGAGCTTACTTTGGGTCTAATTAACCGTGTGTGAATTTGTCCAGGTATATTTATTTATTTATTAGGATGTAAGTTAGAGCAGGTCAGTGGTCAACCCTGGTGCCGGAGTTTTTAGACCGCCTAAAGGCCCACCCAAAATTGACACCCAGACGACTATGTGTTCACATATTGTTTATCTACTCTGGGCGGGAATCGAACCCGCAATGCCCGATACATTAAGCGCTCTCACTGCCACTGTGTGAACGGGCTTGTCAAAAATTATAGACGCAGTCAAGAAAAAGGTTACAGGCTACTTTTTATCCCGAAATTCCCCCGGGAACAAATATAAAACAGTCAAAGTACGAGCTCTACTGAACTACCTATATTAGATACCACTACTATCTGATAATAACAATCTTCTATGCAGGTAAATCCATCGGAGTGAAAGCAAACATGTTTCCTCCTCAACTTGAAAGTCTAATATAGCATCAATTTCGTGAGTAATCAAACCTGGCTCGGATCCAACGTCTAATACGGGAATAACTTGGAAAATAAGCGCAAAACTGCACTTAGGTAGGCATATTTTTGTAGACCAAACTCTGGGTTACATTGCTTCTGATTTTTATTGAAACCTAACCACGCTCCGCGGTTTTACCCATGTTGTACCCGTTCCTGCGCGAATTTTGCCATAAAATGTATCCCATGTGTTATCTGAATTATCTATACTAATATTATAAAGCTGAAGAGTTTGTTTTGTTTGTTTGTTTGTTTGTTTGTTTGTTTAAACGCGCTAATCTCAGAAACTACTGAACCGATTTGAATAATTCTTTCACTGTTAGATAGTCTATTTATCGAGGAAGGCTATAGGCTACATTTTATCCCGGATTTCCTACGGGAACGGGCACAACGCGGGTAAAACCGCGGGGCGCTGCTAGTAACCTATATAATTGTAAAGTTTAATCCAAATCCGTTCTGTAGTTTTTGCGTGAAAGAGTAACAAACATACATACATCGTTACAAACTTTCGCATTTATAATATTACTAAGACTAAGTGAAAACGCGTCTTAAAAATGCTGTTTAATTAACAAAACAATAAACTAATCATCAGCAATTAATAAATAAAGACACAAACACAATAAAACAATAGTTCTATAGTCATCTTATTACTAACAATATGTGGAAATTACTTTCATTGAACAGATGTATGAACGGTGACTTACTAATAATAAATAATAATAAATATACCTGGACAAATTCACTCACGTTTAGTTAGACTCAAACTAAGCTCTAAGCTTGTAATATGGAATCTATATTAACTGATACTACTACATATATATACACAAATACTTTATATGAATATATAATTGACACCCAGACGTCGTCGCCAACATCTATGTCTTCACATATTGTTACTCCGTTGAATCGAACCCGCAACCCCCGACACAGTAAGCGCTCTCACTGCCACTGTGCCAACGGGCTTGTCAGATAGGTGACCAACTGCCTTATTCATACACTAGCAGCGCCCTGCGGTTTTACCCGCGTTGTGTCCATTCCTATGGGAATTTCGGGATGAAAAATAGCCTATGTTACTCGTGGATAATGTAGCTTTCGAATGGTGAAAGAATTTTTAAAAACGGTCCAGTAGTTTTTGAGCCTATTCATTACAAACAAACAAAGTTTTCCTCTTTATAATATTAGTGTAGATAAACGCTCTAACTAAAACACTGTTAGTGAGTAGCAGCACCCCGCTGTTTTACCCGCGTTGTTCCCGTTCCCGACGGAATTTCGGGATGAAAAACAGCCTATAACCTACCCGTTCTTTTTTTTTTACTAGATAAAAGTCAGGTGTAAAGCATAGTCTTTTAAGTCACAGAACTAATGGTAAAAAAAAGTGCCAGTAGTTCTGTCAACAGAACAGGTGGGAGTAAACGTTAATTGTGGCTATCCGTTACAAAAGAATTATTCAAATAAGATTGATAGTTTCTGCGTTTAGGCCTTACAAACAAACATACAAAGTTAGACACTTTACCTCTTTTTTATATTAGTTTAGGTAGAAGTATATATATGTACTAAAATAATATTATAAAGCTGAAGAGTTTGTTTTGTTTGTTTGTTTGTTTGTTTAAACGCGCTAATCTCAGAAACTACTGAACCGATTTGAATAATTCTTTCACTGTTAGATAGTCTATTTATCGAGGAAGGCTATAGGCTACATTTTATCCCGAAATTCCCACGGGAACGGGCACAACGCGGGTAAAACCGCGGGACGCTGCTAGTATGTACTAAAACAAATATCAAACTCATAACTCCTACTTTCGCATCAGGTTTAATCACTGTTTACCCTTAAAACGTTTAGCCTTGAACTATTTATAACGATTCACAATTTCACACCAACCATTATTTAAACTACCCCAAAGGCAAAGGGGTTGCTATAACAACAAAGTAACTAAACACGAACCAATAGCAAACAATAGTTGAAGTTAAATGACTTGCAAAACTAAACCCTCGGTGGTATAGTGGTTTGTGAACTCGCCTTCCAAGACTGAGGTCCCGGGTTCAATTCCCGGGTCGAGCGAAAACATATGTTTCCTACTTTTCAAATATGGCTCGGGTTTGGGATCACCAACCCGCATTAGGCAAGCGTGGTGATTACGACATCCTCCTCACTGTACTGATATCTTCAGTTAGATGAGAGACCTTAGCCGAGCAGTGGGACACTAGACTTATACGTCTTTTTTAGGTAATGAAATGACTGTGCCTAATCCCTCCTCACTGAAATGACTGCGTATCCTCACTTTAAAAAAGGGTGATTAATTGGATAAACACATTCAACTGGAAGGTTTGCATCCAGAAATTCCCACGGGAAGGGGCACAACCCGTGTAAAATCCCGGGGCGCTGCTAGCTGTTAATATTTTTCATAATACTACAATTCGTCGAGTAGGTCAAACGCCATCCCTATCTCAGATTCTAGTACATCTACCACACACCTCTGCCACCAAAACCGCCACAACTGTACACACAACACACAATAGACACTGTAATTGGCCCGGATCCATTGTCTCTGTATAGAGTATAAAGACAGGAAGGCATCGACTATAGAAGATGACATAACCCGATGTGTGTTGTTTTCACGTTTTTACTGTACATAGGAACCAAACAAGTCGGTACAGTCGTTGGATGAAAATGTTGATAGAACTTTGTCATAATAATATTCATGTGCAGCTCGGATGCTCGGATGGGTCGATAGTGGCATTTCTATTGGAGCGCTACCGTGCTTCGGAGGCAAACAAAATGTTGAGTAGGTAACTTACCGCGCCCCGCGGTGTTACCCCCGTTGTACCTGTTTCCGAGGAAATTTCGGGCTAAAATGTATCCCGTATGTTATTCTGATGTATAAACTATATTACTGTAAATTTCATTCAAATCCGTTCTGTAGTTTTTTCGTGAAGGAGTAACAAATACATATATATAATCTATTTCTTTTCGATTGGCACAAAATGTGGACCAATGTCGTCAATTTTCCAGCCGAAGACGATTGCTTCTAAAGAGGAAACAGGTTTAGAGATAAGGTAAGAATGAAATAAAATCACTAAACCTTTTTCCTTTTCAGGAGCAATCGTCTTCGGATGGAAAATTGACGACATTGGTCCACATTTTGTGCCAATCCAAAAGAAATAGAGTATACATACATACATCCATCCTCACAAACTTTCGCATTTATAATATTAGTAGGACTAGTAGGATAGGATTAGTAGGGCCACTATCAACCCTAATTTATACGTACCTCGGTCCACCGAGGTAAGACCACTGCCTCACATAGTTACTAGACTAACTACTAGCTTTTACATAGTCTGGGAAGTTTGCCCAAGTTTGGCCACTAAGCCTTACGAAGTTATGTTGTTGCTTAAGCTTAGATTACACAGGGAGGTTTCCGTGTGTCGGGGAGTCGCGGCGATTCAAATCAAAAACTAAATGAAGAGTTTTTCAGTTTTTATAAGTAGTACTAAGGTAATGAATGATTGACAAGCCCGTTGGCACAGTGGCAGTGAGAGCGCTTACTGTGTCGGGGGTTGCGGGTTCGTTTCCCGCTCGGAGTCAACAATATCAAGTCTGGGTGTCAATTATATATTCTTATAATTATAAAGTATTTGTGTATGTATATGTAGTAGTATCAGTTAGTTATATTCCATATTACAAGCTTAGAGTTTAGTTTGGGTCATGTAAACCGTGTGTGAATTTGCCCAAAAAAAAAATGATACAACGATGAAATGGTTCATTCCATATCCCCCGGCTAATAAGTAAAGGATATCAGTACCGTCTGTGAACCCCTGCGCGGGTCACGGCCAATTTGACCCGGTATTGTTCGGGTTGCGCTCCATTTCATTCAGATAATGTAACGGTCTTCTAGATCTGTGCCCTTATTAACTGACTGAGAAATGAAGATTTTATCTGCTGAGTTCTAACTTAGATACGTACTAGCCGCGCCGCGCGGTGTTACCTTCGTTGAGCCCGTACCGTGGGAATTTCGGGATGAAAAATAGCCTGTGACCTTCCCGTTGAACGAAGCTACTTAGTACAAAAAGAATTATTCAAATCGGACAGGTAATTCCCGAGATTAGCTCGAACATACAAACAAACAAACAAACAAATAAACTTACAAATTTTACCTCTTTAATATTAGTATAGATATTAGATGAAATGTATCCCATGTGTTATTCTGATGTATAACCTATATTACTGTAAAGTTTCATAAAAATCCGTTCAGTAGTTTTTGCATGAAAGAGTAACAAACATATACATCCATCCTCACAGACTTTCGCATTTATACCGACTAATTGAACCTCACCCTAAGTATTGGTATTAAGTTTGATACGATGAATTAATGAATGACGTTTGTAATGTTTAATGTTTATGTTTAGTTTACTTACATCGTGTATTTATGTATGTATATGTAATGGGATAACTTTGGTGTATGTATATGTAGTATATTGATGTATTTATTATTATGTATTTATATGGAGGTTTATGTATTTATTTTAATATAGTGACAGACCTCTAGGCCTCGTCTGAAAATCAGCGCTGCCAGGGTCACACGACCGTGGCGGCATTACGCTGAGACGAGGCCTTTTCAGACCTCACACAGTAGTTCTGTCCGTGTAATTGTCTAGTGTATGTAATATCTGTTGTTTTCTTTTTGTCTCTGTTTTGTTTTTTCTTTTATTGCTGTGTGATTCGTCTGAATAAATGTTTTCTATTCTAAATGTTTCTATTCTAAGTCACCTAGGGATTCGAATTGGGCTGAAGAAGGCACCTGTGACGTTACGTACAGCAAGCCTTATTACAATAAACATAGAGCACATGTTATTTAGAGGTGTTTCTCGTGTACAACTTCATTCGCAATTTTTGAAATATTCATGAATTGTGCGGTTCGTTGTGATTTTAGTCACAATTAAAGTATTGGCGTCTTAGGTGTCTTCTGTGACCACGGTTCCTGTAGGAGCAGAGACGTCACATAAAAACCGGCCAAGTGCGAGTCGGCCTACGTACTTAAAAAAACGGCAAAACATCACGTTTGTTGTATGGGAGCCCCCCTTGATTCATTTTATTTTTAGTATATATTGTTATAGCGGCAATAGAAATACATCATCTGTGAAAATGTCAACTGTCTAGCTATTACCGTTATTGAGATACAGCCTGGTGACAGACGGACGGACGGACAGCGATGTCTCAGTAATAGGGTCCCGTTTTTACCCTTTGGGTACGAAACCCTAAAAATCACTACATAGTATAAAATAAAGTCGTCTCTTTTTCGTGTTTGTCTGTCTGTATGCTTAAATCTTTAAAATTACGCAACGGATTTTGATGCGGTTTTTTGTAATAGGTAGAGTGATTCAAGAGGAAGGTTTTTATGTAAAAAAATTCCCGAAATTCCCACGGGAACGGGCACAACGCGGGTAAAACCGCGGGGCGCTGCTAGTGTAAAATAAAAGCGAAGTGTATCCGTAAACGTAGTTCAATTCAAAATTAGTAGTGTTCGCTTGAACTTAAGAAACCAGTATGATATCAATGAATGAAGCAAATCAGAAGTCAGAATACAGTACCATTTATCCACACAAACGTATCTATTAAACTCCGTATCACAGTAGCAATGTCATACGAGTTATGTCCGCAAATAGAGCGTGGAGATCGGCTGCTGTCGCTCCTATTACCCATAGATATAACGAGAAATAATGTATCGTCCTATAAGACACTGCAGATCAAAGTCCTCTCACTGAAGATGTTAGTACAGCGAGGAGTACACGTAATCACAAGCGAGCAATAATGTAAAGTATCGTCCTATAAGACACTGCAGATCAAAGTCCTCTCACTGAAGACATGTTATCATGTTACTCAATTTCTTTGTCACTATATGAGTCGTGACATTTGTCATCATAATTGTGAATGTTATACAAACGCGCTACTAACCTCTAGTTTATTGCAAGCCATACAGACCTTATTGTTCAGATATTGACATCAGTCGATTCTGAGCAAGATTAATAGTATTATGCATTCGTGATGCAGTGTTTGTCAACAATACTAATAAGTATTTCAACCGAAGTATTAGACAAGATTTTCATGACAATTATCATATTTTTAACGTATTCGTAATTGCAACGGAATGGGAGTTCCAGGATGCCCGCAGGCCCCCAGGTCGGCCTCCGACTCGATGGCGGAAGGAGCTGGACGATTTCAAGAAGGATTGGAAGGAGTTGGCCATGGAACGGGATAAATGGAAAGAATTGGGGGAGACCTTTGCCCAGCAGTGGGACAGCGAGGTTACGTAAAAAATTCATACGGGTTTTTTTTGCGGCACAGAAGGTTGTTTTAAGGAGCACTCTGATTTTGATTTTATTTCCCAACGAATTATACCTACATACATGAGTTTGTGTAAAGATCGCGATTCTTTTTCCTCTACAGAGTCAAAAGTCAAATATTTTTATTCAGTTTTGACCCCAAAGAGGCTCTTTAGAACGTGCCACCCATTCGGAAGAATATCAGCGGAGAAGAAAGGGCAAGAAACTCTGCTGGTATTTTTTTTAAATAAGGTATATATAATACAATTAAATACTTATAGAATAGATTGTCAAAATTAGATTGTGTTCATTGTGTTACATTAGTGATAGAAGCAATTGTCTTTGGTTCGAAAATCGGCCATATTTGTTGACATTTGAAGACTCGTAGAAAGAAATACACTAGCAGCGCCCCGCGGTTCTACCCGCGTTGTGTCCGTTCCCGTGGGAATTTCGGTAATTATTATACATATAAACCTTCCTCTTGAATCACTCTATCTATTTGAAAAAAAACGCGTCAAAATCCGAGCAGTAGTATTTGAGTTTATCGCGAACTGATAGACGCGGCCGGGGACTTTGTTTTATAATATGTACTAGCAGCGCCCCGCGGTTTTACCCGCGTTGTGCCCGTTCCCGTGAGAATTTCGGGAATTTTTATACATATAAACCTTCCTCTTGAATCACTCTATCTCTTAAAAAAACTGCATCAAAATCCGTTGCGTAGTTTTAGAAATCTAAGCATACAGACAAACAGACACGAAACAGAGACGACTTTATTTTATACTATGTAGTGATATATGCTACTAATTTCTATGTACCCATTCATTTAACAAGCTAGGTAGGTGCGATAGTATGCAAAGTAAATGTAAATATCTAATGTGTGTCGTTGTATGGCTGTCCTTCACCTAAACAGACTTGTATCTTATGCGTTGCGTAATGTAGGTAGGTCGACTTTAATTTGATGGGTGTAATGGCACTAGCCTCTAGCTAGATAATAGCCTCCGTGGTCTTGTGGTTTGAGCGCCCGGCTCACGATCCGGAGGTTCCGGGTTCGATTCCCGGTGGGGACAATATCTCACAAAAATCTCTTTGTGAGACTGTCCTCAGTTTGATTAGGGCATTGCAGGCTGAATCACCTGATTGCCCGAAAAGTAAGATGATTCCGTGCTTCGGAGGGCACGTTAAGCCGTCGGTCCCGGTTACTTTCTACGGATAGTAGTCGTTACGTGAGCCATGTCAGAGGCCTTTGGCGGCTCAATAACTCTGACACCAGGATTGGTCAGGTTGAACATCCACTCGATGAAGAAGACCAGAGATAAGTAGCGCTCATGGCGTAGTTTGACTAAGCGATGTTAGTTCATTGCGATTGTTAAGCAACGTGCAGCTCGACCCCTACTTGGATGGGTGGCCGATAGGGGTATTTCTATCTGAGCGCTATCGTGCTTGGAAGGGCACGTTAAATTGTCGGTCCCGATTGGTTCGTTGGTCGCTAAAACTCGAGAACGGCTGGACCGATTTTGACGATGTTGATTCTGGTTTTGAAATGTTTGTCGTAATCCAGGGAAGGTTTAAACGGTAAGCAGTGGCGGAATCAATGCGGATGAAACCGCAGGGCACAGCTAGTATACAATCCGTACTAATATTATAAAAAGGTAAAATTTGTAAGTTTGTTTGTTTGTATGTTCGAGGTAATCTCAGCAATGGAGAAGGCCAACATTTTTTACTTTACACACCAAATAAATCTATACAAAATTACAAGAAAAACTGTGTTTTTACTTTTTCCATATCTCAATAAATGGCTAAGATATTAACGATCAAAGTGCGTATTTTCGGCCGTGGGATTTTAAAAACGCGGGCGGGCGCTCACTTGTCGATGACGTCACAACTCGACTCATTTGGCAGTCGCGCTCTCGTACGCACGCCGCTGCGCATTAAAAATCAAAATTTAACTGTTTTCTGCGGAAAAATGAGTGAAAAAAAAGTGACGAAATACTGTATTGTACCTCAGTGCTTCAATTCGACAGTTAAAACACCAGATAAACTCCTTTTTAATGTGCCTGGGGACCCAAAAATTAGGAAGAAGTGGATGACAGCAGTAAAAAGGATGGATTCAATAAGCCCTACATACGTCTCCCTCTCTTTTTAACTGTATATATATACCCTATGGCATCATCTCCGTAGCTCTCTCTTCCTGACAAAACACTACGAATTAAAAAAAATACCTTCAAAACGTACGTTTTTAATGTACTTACTATTAGAACGGCTTAACCGATTTTGACAAAACATGTCTATGAACCACTGTTAAAAAACAATATTGAAATAAAATAAAAACGCATCGAAATCGGTTCACGCGCTTAAAAATATGCTACGTTACTACAGACAGACACGCAGACAGACATAGGTAGACAGACACATTAGCGTTCAAACTTGCAACACCCCTATAAAAAAGTAAAAATTTGCGGCCCGCAAGTTGATCACCACTGATTTCTTAACTAAGTATTATTTATTTTTATAAAAAAAACAACTGTGAATGAACAAACTAAAGCGGACATTGGATAAAATAAAAAAAATATCTGGTTTATTTATTATAAAACTATATTAATAGGCAGGTAGGTACTTACCTACCTATTTATCTATACAGAAAAGTAATAACTACGTAAATACCTACCTTCTAGAACTTACCTACATCTGTATATGGGTAAATAGTGACATTTTCTTATGTACAAATAAAACATAGAGGTAAAATAATCATCGAAAACCTCGAGATGTAGATTGGGAGTACCTGGTAGTATTTTTTATCGCCGTCCATAATAGGTAGGTACCTACTAAATTAAACACACATTTCCTAATATACCTACCCGAGAGTAGGAAATGCTTACTCAGGATGTAAATACCTTTTCATCTATCAAACTATCCACTCTTGGAAGATTGTCCGACTGACCTTTTAAAAACCTCCTTCCATTCTACACACTTCACGTTTCAAACAAATTTTTCGAAACACAGGATAATTTACTTTATTTTTTTTAAATATCAGCAAACTATAGGTATTTTGAATACGAAGACAATCAAAACAATATGAAATGAGACGCCATAACGCACCAAAGTTTACTGGAGTTCACCGGACCGATCGACCGCCCGCGCCCGAGTCGAGTTGTGACGTCATAGCGTAAGCGCGCCTAATCTCGGAAATTCAAAAAAGGGCTTGAACTTTTCGTCGTTATAACTTCGGAAATACTGCATGGATTGAAGTGAAATAAAAACTAGTGTAATATATATGACCTAAGCTCGGATTGTAGGTGCATTTGATAGTAATATTTTGACCCTTTGGCCTTCTCTATTATCAGTCCGATTTGAATAATTCTTTTTGTAATAGATAGCCACATTCAACGGGAAGGTTATAGGCTATTTTTCATCCCGAAATTCCCACGGGGACGGGTGCAACGCGGGTAAAACCGCGGGGCACTGCTTCAATATAGACACATAACTGCTTCAATATAGACATACACTGCTTCAATATAGAGAATATAGACATACATACAGACATATTTACAACACCTTCCTTTTTTTTAGTAGGGTCAATACATGTCTAATAGGTACAAGTTATGTCTCGATTCAGTAACCAACAATTATTTGTAGACATTATCTTTGACTTGCAAAAGTGTTGGTTTGTATGCAAATAGGCTTACGTAACGCGTTACGCTGTGTTTACGCGACGGCGAATGTGAAATACATGTTTCGGTAATGTTCAAGTGTGTGTTCTTTCAAACATTCTTTGGTAAGTAATTTTGAAAATTAGTTAAGTCTTGTAAAGCGAGGAATCCTTTTTGCCACCTTGCTTAATCCTACTAGTCACTACATAGTATAAAATAAAGTCGTCTCTTTTTCGTGTCTGTCTGTTTGTCTGTCTGTATGCTTAAATCTTTAAAATTACGCAACGGATTTTGATGCGGTTTTTTGTAATAGGTAGAGTGATTCAAGAGGAAGGTTTTTATGTAAAAAAAATCCCGAAATTCCCACGGGAACGGGCACAACGCGGGTAAAACCGCGGGGCGCTGCTAGTAGTATTATAAATGCGAAAGTTTGTGAGGATGTATGTGTGTATGTTTGTTACTCTTTCACGAAAAAACTACTGGACGGATTTGTATGAAACTTTACAGTGATATAGGTTATACATCAGAATAACACATGGGATACATTGTTCCCGAAATTCCCGCGGGTATGGGTACAACGCGGGTAACACCGCGGGACGCTAGTAAAATCTACTAATATTATAAAGCGGCAACATTTTGAATTATGTTGGTTTGTATTTTCGGGCTAATCTCAGTAATTACTAGTCCGATTTGAATGATTATTTTTATAATAGATAGCCACATTCAACGGGAAGGTTACAGGCTATTATCCAACCCGAAATTCCCATGGGAACGAGCACAACGCGGGTAAAACCGCGGGGCGCAGACTTCACACAATGTATGCTTCAATCTAAATCTACCATCGATCAAATAACATATCTAAAGAATTCACTGTAGCACTGATTAGCTAATTTCCCGCGCAAAATATACGTAGAATCCGATTATTATCGACTTGAGCCGACCTTGGCTGCCTGTCCCGTAAGTCGGTTTACCTGGGCTCTAACTAGTTTTTGCCGCATTTTGTTAACGGCTATTTAATTGCGTTTAAATATATCTTGGACACGTTTGTGTAGATGTCACGTTGGTAGCCGATTTTGAAAAAGGAGGTTTTTGATTTTTGTGTTTGTTTTTTTTGTGACACAAGTGGTAACACTTTGTTTTTGTTAAACAGACAAACAGACTCTGTTTGTGTTTTGCTCCTAAAGAAAGAAACTGATTTTTTTTGTTCCTTTCCAAATTTCTATTTATTTATGTGTAAAGTATCTGCCATGTCGTATAGAGATGTGAAGGAGCTTGCACTGAACAGGAATAGTTGGAGACGTCTGCATCGGACTCACCGACAAGGGCCTTTTTATGATGATGAAAGTTTTGAATTCAGTTATTTTTCGTATTTATGTCAATCACTACATAGTATAAAACAAAGTCGCTTTCCGCTGTCTGTCTGTCTGTCATAAAAATTATCGAAATTCCCACGGGAACCGGCACAACGCGGGTAAAACCGCGGAGCGCAGCTAGTAAATTATATAAATATGTTTTCTTGTAAAACGTCGATCAGTGAATATGTAAATTAATATTATTTGCCTAGATGGAACTTTTATATTTTTATTTTTTATTCGAACGAAGTTCCTTATCGCGCGTTGCGAAAGGGGGCTAGACGGAAAAAATGGTAACGACTTTTTTTAGGCCAGAGAGGGACAGACAGAGAAACTTGCGCACGCCAGAGAGAGACAGACAGAGATACATGCGCGAGAGAGACAGACGGAGAAACTTGCGCACGCCAGAGAGAGACAAAGCAAGCTGGATATTTTCGTTTCGTCTTTCTATTTCGCATTGAACAGTGTGGTGTCGCGACGATTATTTTTGTTGATAATAAATAAACTTCGTTCCATCCGGGTGTCGCTTGACACCTCTCAAGTTTTTTTACTACATCTAAGTGTAGCGCCACATCTGCGGAACGTACGGCGCCGAACCTTCCGCTCTATGACACTTCAGTCGAAATTACGCCGCGTAATGTGTCATAGATAACTTGAAATACACTACGAGCGTATTTAGCGGAAGGTTCGGCGCCGTACGTTCCGCAGATGTGGCCCTACACTAAGTTACTTACCAAAATTGATATATATTACGTAAATGTGATGTCAAAGATTAATTATCGTAATCGTCTTTTAATCGTACTGATATTAAAACTATCTATCATAAATCCAACTAATATTATAAATGCGAAAGTTTGTGAGGATGTATGTATGTATGTTACTCTTTCACGAAAAAACTTCTGGACGGATTTGGGTGAAACTTTACAGTAATATAGGTTATACATCAGAATAACACATGGGATACATTTTAGCCCGAAATTCCCGCGGGAATATGTACAACGCGGGTAAAAAGCGGGACACTGTTATTACTAATATAAAAAGATTTCCATATCATTATTACCATATTATTTAAAAAAAAATCTAGTATATTAATCCTCCTTATTGTACTGATATCTTCAGTTAGACGAAAAGTCTTTGCCCAGCAGTGGGACACAGGCAAATATTTTTCTTTTTTTCCAAATGATTGTAGAATATTTTCGATATTACTATGAAAATTGCTACTTCGTGTTATCTACCCATTTTACTGGCTTGTTAAAATTGTCTGTTTGTCGATAAGCTTGTCGGCCCATTTACATTTAGATAGTACCGTCAGGGGTAAGTGTAACTTAATTTTGCAGAATATTCGTAACTATCTACGCTATAGACGCTCCCCGGCTTTACCCGTGCCCGTTCCCGTTGGAATGGCGGGATGAAAAATAGATTACTAGAAAATAGAAAAATAGGAAGTAAATTTTAGATTACTCTTAGCGAGGTTCTATACTTGACTAGCAGCGCCCCGCAGTTTTAACCGCGTTGTGTCCATTCCTGTGGGAATTTCGGGATGAAAAGTAACCTAAGTTACTCGTGGATAATGTAGCTTCCGAATGATGAAAGAATTTTTAAAAACGGTCCAGTAGTTTTTGAGCCTATTCATTACAAACAAACAAAGTTTTCCTCTTTATAATATTAGTGTAGACATAGTCTGTAGTTTCCTTGTACTCTTTGTGAAGCAGACAATTTTATCGATTACACCTCTATGTTAGGTGGCTCGTGGCGTAGTTTGAACTAAGCGATGTTGGCTCATTGCGATTGTTAAGCAACGTGCAGCTCGGCCACTACTTGGATGGGTGGCCGATAGTGGCTCTATCTGAGCGCTACTGTGCTTTAGTGCGCAACTTAAAGTTGTTGGTTTTTAAAATTTTTAGGCCATGCTGGTTTAGGCTGTCCAGAACTCTCGACACCAGGTTTGGGTTAGATAGAACCACCATCGGTCACCCATCCAAGTGAGGGCCGAGCTGCACGTTGCTTAACAATCGAAATGATCTAACATCGCTTAAGCAAACTTCGCTACGAGTGCTATGCGAGTATAATATAAACAAAGTGTATCCGCATACGTAGTTCAATTGAAAATTGGGTTTTCTTGTAAGTCTAGCATGTGATAGCAGACATATTTATTGATCAGTAGGCTATAAAGGGAAGGTTTGGGTACTACGAATTGAGCATGACTGGCTATTTTTATCAACAGCGCAAAAGAGGGGTGGGATAGGTTTGACGTCTATGTTTATGTTGTGTGTGTGTGTACACTTTATTTTTTAGGGTTCCGTACCCAAAGGGTAAAAACGGGACCCTATTACTGAGACTTCGCTGTCCGTCCGTCCGTCACAGGCTGTATCTCAAGAACGGTGACAGCTAGACAGTTGAAATTTTCACAGATGATGTAGTTTTATTGCCGCTATAACAACAAATAAAAATAAAACAAATATTCAAGGGGGGCTCCCATACAATAAACCTGATTTTTTGCCGTTTTTTAAAGTATGGAACCCTCCGTGCGCGAGTCCGACTCTCACTTGGCCGATTTTATCTGACGTTTCGGCCGTTACAGGAAGCGTGTTCGCAGAAGACTGAAGACTGAGTCTTTTGTAAAGGGACCGAAACGTCAGATAAATTTTTTAATAAAAGCGAAGTTTATCCGTAAACGTAGTTTCAATTCAAAACTAAGCTTTTAAGCTTTTTTAGGCAAAAAATTGAACAATTCCGTGTTTATCCATACTAATATTATAAAGCTGAAGAGTTTGTTTTGTTTGTTTGTTTGTTTGTTTGTTTGTTTAAACGCGCTAATCTCAGAAACTACTGAACCGATTTGAATAATTCTTTCACTGTTAGATAGTCTATTTATCGAGGAAGGCTATAGGCTACATTTTATCCCGAAATTCCCACGGGAACGGGCACAACGCGGGTAAAACCGCGGGGCGCTGCTAGTGTCTATATATAGATGACTTAATCGAAATTGTTCTCAACTAAAATTATTCTATTTGGTGAGATATTTCCCACTGGGAATTCCATTCCAATATTTTTTGTGTGTTGGTGATCTCAATCACAAACCATTTTGTAAAACTTAAAATTGGTTGTCTGGCGAAGTTTTCCAAAAGGTATCCTATTGTTTTATTAAACGTACTTCATTACAATAATCCAAAATTATTGTTAACCGACTTCAAAAGGAGGAGGTTCGCGTTTCTTGTGAATGATTTTTTAATTTTTGATTTATTTATTTATTATAGCAGTGTAACCCAAAACTCTTTATAATGAAATTGAAATTGAATTGAAACGTCAGATAAAAATCACTACATAGTATAAAATAAAGTCGTCTCTGTTTCGTATCTGTCTGTCTGTATGCTTAAATCTTTAAAATTACGCAACGGATTTTGATGCGGTTTTTTGTAATAGGTAGAGTGATTCAAGAGGAAGGTTTTTATGTAAAAAAAATCCCGAAATTCCCACGGGAACGGGCACAACGCGGGTAAAACCGCGGGGCGCTGCTAGTGTAAAATAAAAGCGAAGTGTATCCGTAAACGCAGTTTCAATTCAAAATGAGTAGTGTTCGCTTGAACTTATGAAACTAGTTCCATAGTTTAATAGTCGGGTTTTCACAAAGGTTCACTGCGATGAAAATTATTTTCGATCGTTTTTTTACTTAATTGCTTCTTTTTATTATTATTAGAACGAAGTTCCTTAACGAACGTTGCGAAAGGGGGCTAGACGGAAAAAATGGTAACGACATTTTTTAGGCGAGAGAGGGACAGACAGACAAACTTGCACACGCCAGAGAGAGAAACATGCGCGAGAGAGACAGACACAGAAACAACGCGGCGCGCATGTTTCTGTCTCTCTCTCTCTCTCTCTCTCTCTCTCTCTCTCTCTTATAGAAAGCAAGCTAGATATTTTCGTTTCGTCTTTCTGTTTCGCATTGAACAGTGTGGTGTCGCGACGATTATTTTTTTGATAATAAATAAACTTCGTTCCATCCGGGTGTCCCTTGAAACCTCTCAAGTTTTTTATTTTATTTTATTAATTATCTGAGCTGGTATGTCTGACTGGACCCTTATGCGGTCTTAAAGCTGTTTTGAAAGTTGCAAAAACTTAAATATTAAAATGTACATGTATGGTCAAAAATTATTGATTACATTAAACTGGTTATTCAATATAATTAATTGCATTAATACGTGAATATTTTAGTGTTACAATTTTGATAAAAAGTACGATCTACAAATCTATTTCTTTTTTTCATCCTATAACCGTCCCACTGCTGGGCATAGGTCTCTCCCAAACGCTACTACTACTTTACAAGCCTATTAAAAAGTAAATTGTATTAGCCTGTAATGTCCCACTGCTGAGCAAAGGCCTCTCATCTCACCGAAAAAATCATATAAAGAGAAAATCTCTGAAAAATCTTACTGAAAATATTCTCGGAATGAACTCTGTTTCAAAATAGTTTTTGGAATTGGTCGATAAAACAAAATCGAAGGGCTTTCCGTTTAATAGAACGTTATTTTAGGACCATATCGGATAATTCTTTGTTTTATTGTTTTGAAAGAGGTTTATTTCAAACTAGCAGCGCCCCGCGGCTTTGCCCGCGTTGAGCCCGGTCCCGTAGGAATTTTCGAAAATCCTTTCTTAGTGTGCACTTACGTCACTTGAAGAACTTTCCTGCCAAATTTCATGTTTCTAGGTGTAGCGGTTGAGGCTGTGCGTTGATTATCAGTCAGTTAGTCAGTCAGGACTTTGAATCTATACTAATATTATAAAGCTGAAGAGTTTGTTTTGTTTGTTTGTTTGTTTGTTTGTTTGTTTGTTTGTTTGTTTAAACGCGCTAATCTCAGAAACTACTGAACCGATTTGAATAATTGTTTCACTGTTAGATAGTCTATTTATCGAGGAAGGCTATAGGCTACATTTTATCCCGGATTTCCTACGGGAACGGGCACAACGCGGGTAAAACCGCGGGGCGCTGCTAGTTTTATATATGTATATAAATTCTAAAAAATAATTTGGAAAAAGAAAATTAAATTAATATTGGTACATCAATTTAGGAGCCACCGATCCACAGATACACCCACTTGTAATATAACATCACTATTTATTGCACAGGAGGTTAATAAAAAATATATTTTATCTACAATAGAGATTATAGCAAAATTTTGTTTTGTATTAGGCATAATATTTTTTATTGTACCAGCAATAAAAAGGTAGTTTTACTTTGGGAGCTTCGGGGCGACTTTTTAAAAATTAAAAATTAATTTAATATTTTAAGACAAGTTTATTATTGAGTAACGTACAAAGGAATGAATTTTAAATCTAACTTAAAGTTCTACTGGGCTCGCAGGCCGCCCACAATGACCGTCTTATCTCTACCGGGTATTCGAGCCAGACGCTCAGTCAGCTATTCTGGTGAATACAACAGGGCCGGACTCAGGTCGCATGACTTCTCCCCCCTGAGATTCGAGATTATCCGAATTTACCTGATTCGGAGAATTTCGAAAGTTACATTTATAACCTAATTTTATTAATCTAATATAAAACATAACTCCTGCAAAAACTGCTATAATAAAATATAACCCAATGGTCCAAACACTGACACTATTGACTCTCACTATTTCACTTTCACTATTGGTATCGAACTTTACGGAATTCGTTATTTCTTGTATGTTATCCAGATTCATTTCTTCTAATTCTACTGGTTTTCTCTGTTCCGCCTTTATCTCGCTGATGTGCGGTAGGTTTACAGTTGGCAGTTTTTCGTAGTTCAAATTTGTTGTCCGATGAGGGCGTGATTTTAGTGAGTATTTGTCTATTTTCACTTCACATGTATCTTCTGTAGTAACGATGTATGTTCCTTGGATAATCTCTTGGTTTACTTCGTTTTGACAAAAACTGCGAATTATTGTCTTTCCTTCAGAAAATACAATCCATTTATTATTTTGTAAGCGCTGGACAAGGACACCTTTGTATTTGACAGGTATCAACGTACAGGAAGAGATGTTTTTGGCGAATTGCATCAATTCGGAGATGCACGGATCTTCATTTATTTTATCAAGGTAATCTTCGAAGCAGACGAAATTGTTGTTATCTGTTCGCTGGCACGGTTTGGCTAGCGGCTCGGAGATAAGTCCTTTCACTATGAGGTAAGGATATTTAGGAAGGATAATGTATGTCATATGATCATGGATAATAGGGATAGGATACAATTTATAGTAAGTATATGTTTCTTTACATACTAATGGGATTTCCATTACGAATGTTAACTGGTTTTCTTTGATAAAAGATTTTACATTAATATATTGTTCAATTTTCACAAGATTTTCAGGCTCAGCAGGGAAAATTAATCTTTCAGTAAGTTCAATTTCTTTTAGTAAAATTAATAAGGTATCAGAGTTTATTATAGAGTGGTGTAGAGTTTCAAGCTTACTGAATGACATTGCTGTTTCTACTTCATTTAGCTTTATAATTATAATTTGAAAATTGTGTAAAATCATAGAATACACATTAATTATTATATTATTCAAATAATGAATCTTTTCTGTTTCTTTTGCTTTATCTATACCATTCTGAAACTCTTTCATTCTAAGATCAATTTGTATAACATTTTCTCTAATTTTGTGTGTGGTGTTATATAAGTTTTTAACTACTTCGGAGACCAGGGTCAGTTTTTTACTCAAAAATTCTTGTTTTAACTGAGTATTTTCTATAAGCTTATCGTATTTAATCGCATCTTCGTTATCTAGGTTTCCAGAAATAAGTTTAATAATCGAACCCAGTGGGTTGACAAGACCTCTTTTGGTTCTATATCTAGGAACTATTTGTTTAATCTTATTTATAGTTAAGTTCATAACAAATTCGGTTTGTATTTTATAGTCAGAAAATATTTGATTATCTGTAACGGAATTACCTCTTATAATTCTATTAAGGTCACTTAATCTAGCTATATTAATGTTTATATCGTCGCAAATTAAATTTAAATCTAATCTTTTAATAATTGTCCATTTTTCAGAACTTATAACAGCTGTTCCTTCCTTTATAGGCAAAACACCTGGATTTCCTTCAAGGGGGTGCAGCTGAAGGGCCTGGTTTGCTGCGGCTAGGACCAGCCACAGGACTGTGTCGATTCTGTGGAGGACGTTTAACATCTTTAATGGGGATCCTAGATACGCGATTCTTTGTTGCTATTGTCACTACATTTCTATCTACTTCACCTATAACTTTACCTTTATCATATCTAGGTTTATCTTTACCTCTTCTTACATTCGTTCCTCTATAAAAGATGTCATCATCTAGTTGAATATTAAAATCGGTCTCACCGCCGCGCTTATTTTGAACATTTTCTTTTAATTGCAACATTTTATCAGTTAAATATTTGTAAAGATATTTAGTTCTTTTCTTATGGTCCCGAATAAGTACTTGCATATATTCTTTGTCGAAATTTACGTTAAAGGGGCTTGCTGATTCGGTATGGCCGAATACCACCTCAAAAGGTGTAAAACCTGTTACTGAATGGATACTATGGTTATAGGCTAATACAGCAAAGGTCATAACTGATGAAGCGTCTGTTAACTTTTGCTCGTACTTAGCCAGTCTATATGTCTCTATTATAGTAGAGTGAAATTTCTCAATTAAACCCATTGAATTAGGGTTGTTTGGGGTTCCTAAATGTAACTCTATTTTATAAAAATCTAGAAGTTCCTTAATAAGTGCGTTGTTAAATTCTGATCCTGAATCGGAACTTAGTTTACTTGGGCATCCATAGAAAGAAAAGTATTTGATAAGTGCTCTGACTACTTCTGGGGCAGATTTGTTAGGAATCTCGAAAGCTTGACCAAGTTTACTAAAAGCGTCAATAATTGTTAAAAATGTTTTACTTTCAATTGTGAATAAATCTATAAATATCTCTTGGAAGGGTTTGTTTTGGGTTTGTGTTAATTGAATCTTAGGTTTGAGTGGTTTTCTGTCATATTTTAACTTTTTGCACGGTTCACATGCATTAATGATTGCTGCTACCGTTATGTCCATATTGTGCCAAAAATACGTGCGCTTTATGTGTGTTACAGTCTCTTTGATACCCCGGTGGCAGTTTTTACCTACATGATATTTTTCTACAATTGCTTTCTGTTCGTCCTCATTTTCTACGTAAACTACTCGCTCAGTACATTCTAATATATTAACGGTTCCCTTTTTAAAAAGTGTTAAAACAGCATTAGTAAATTCTAACCTATGCTGTGGGTCTTCGAAATAGATAAAATATTTAATTTTTGTACGAATGTATCTTTTCAAAAAGTCTTTTATTAAATCAGGTCTTTCTAATGGTAAGTGTACTTCCAATATTTTCTGTTTAACATTAGAAATATTTTTAACTGCTATTTGATCTCTGAACCAAGTATATACCAAAATTTGGTTTGGTTTGGTATCTATTGATTCCTTTAATATTGGAATTCCTGTAGAATCCATATTATGTGCAGAGTGTACTGTTTCTGCTCCTACGTGTGATTCTGACTCAGAGGCAGTAACAGTTCCGCTTGAAAATTCAGTGATTGGAAAGGGTGAGCGCAAACGTTTGGGGATGCGAACGGTACGCTCAGAGTCCGATGAAAGTGATATGGGTTTTTCCGATTCTGATGAAATAGAAATTGGACTATCTGGCTTTTTCTTTGCTTTTCCTTTCTTTTTACCTAATTTAGTTATTTCTTGTGTAATTTGTTCACAGTGCCTTTGTAATTCTAAGTCTTTTTCATCTACGTTTACTTTTACTGAACTATTATCTTTAGCTCCCTTTCTTAATGCATTGATCTTAACCCTCGACAACGCATCGGCGTTTGTGTTTTGACGTCCGTTTTTATAAATAACGTCATAATTATACTCCGCTAATCTTAATCGCCATCTCGTGATCTTACTATTGGGTTCTTCGAATGAATGAAGCCATGAAAGTGGTCTATGGTCGGTGTAAATTGTGAACTTTTTACCATATAGATACGGGCGGAAATGTTTTATAGCCCAAATTATAGCGAGTGCTTCTTTTTCAATAACGCTATACCTGCTTTCCGCATCGTTAAGTGTTCGCGACGCATATGCCACAGGACGATCACTTCCTACCGATCCTTGTGATAATACCGCGCCAATTGCATAATTGGAGGCATCGGTTGTCAGAATAAATGGCTTATCGAAATCTGGGTATTGTAAAAGGGGTGCGTTTGTTAGTAATTCTTTGCATTTTTCGAATGATTCTATAAACTCTTTATTGATTACTACTTTATGGTTTTTCTTTAGACAAACGGTTAAAGGTCGTGTGAGTTTAGCGAAATCCTTGATAAATTTCCTATAGTACCCTACTAAACCGAGGAAACTTTTAATCTCAGTTTGGGTTTTTGGAAGCGGAAATCTCAAGACTGCATCTATCTTGTCATTGTTAGGTTTTAGCCCATCACGCGTGATTGAGTGTCCTAAGTATAGAACTTCTTTTCTTAAAAACTCGGATTTATCTAGCTGTACTTTTAGATTCACTTTTCTGAGTGTTTCGAATATTTTACGTAGTTTTTCTATGTGTTCCTGAAGACTCTTAGAGAATATAATAATGTCGTCCAGGTATACTAAACAATGTAGCCCTATTAGTATGCGATCCATGGCCCTCTGGAAGGTGGCAGGTGCCGTTTTTAGGCCAAACGGCATGCGTAAAAATTCAAAATGCCCTTTTTGAGTGCTAAACGCGGTTTTCTCCCTATCAGTTTCGTCAATTTCGATCTGATGGTAGCCACTTGCTAAATCTATTGTGCTAAAATAATTAGCGTTTCCTAATTGGTCAAATAAGTCTGATATATTCGGCAATGGGTATTTGTCATCGGTAGTCAAGTCATTTAAACGTCTGTAGTCTATCACCATTCTGTACTTTTTCTCTCCCGAAGCGTCCAGCTTCTTTGGCACAAGATGTACAGGAAAGTTCCAAGGAGAAAAAGATTCTTGGATAACATTTTCACTTAGTAATTTGTCAACTTGTCTATTAATTTCGTCATTTATCTTCTGGGGTTGTCTGTAAGGTCGTATATAGATTGGGTCTTCGTTTTTGGTTCTAATATGGTGCTTTACTTTGTTTGTAAAAGATAAGGGTATTTTATCGCAGTAGAAAATGTCTCTAAATTCGTAACACAGGGCACTGATTGCTTTATTTTCCTCAGTGTTCATGTGTTCAAGTCTTAATTTCTCTAGGTTTTCTATTAAATGGTCATCGATGTCAAGGTCGTTATCAGGTACCGTATTAGCATTAACTTCACATTTATCAGGTGTGTATGGAGTAACTGAAACTAATTTGTTTATTGTAAAACAAACAGGTGTTTCTAAACTGTTTTGTATAAATGTTTCAGCATGACCATTTTTACAATTAACAAGTGCAGAAGGCATTCTAACACCAGGTTCAAATATATGGTAATTAATAATTCCAGTACCATTAGCAAGATTTGTCGGTAAAGTAACTTTAGTCTCGGTACGTGGTTCTAATTTAATTGTAACTTGAGGATTATACACAAAAGGGATTTCAGTATCGCAAGTCTTTAAAATCAAATTTTTCATGTCAATGCTAGCGTTAAGTTGTGATAATAGATCAGATCCTATAAGTCCGTCATAGTCTTTGTCTACTTCGTAAATATAAAATGTGTGTGAAACTATAGATTTAAATGTTTCAGGAAGTGGGGTGTAAATTGCCTCATTATGTAAGCTTCGAGCATGTGTACTTATCACCTCAAATGGAGCTGGGAATTTATATTGGTTATAATATTCATTCGCCTTTTTAGGGCTGATAAAGGAACGAGAGCTGCCTGTATCAATCATAAACTTAGCGTTGATTTCTGGTAAGTAAATGTACGGAAGTTTTGCAACATTTTCGCAATTTAAATTAATCAATTCGGTCGATCTATATCCGAGGCTATCTGGTAAAAATTTTCCACTGTCTCGTTATTTACCTCATGTGTGTATTCCGGTACTCCACCGTTACCGTCATACAGGTAGTCATCTATGACTACGTCCTGCTCGTAATAATCTTGATCCGTCTCATAGGGTGAGTTTACGTGTAACTCGTTATGGTGAGCCTGATTTCGAACCGGTAATGCTGTACGCATAGTAACATCGGTGTCTACCTTTGGTTTATTCTGATTTGTTGGGGGTATCCCGAATTTAAATTGAGTCTGAGGGTTGACATTTGGTCTAAAAGATTGTCCAAACGAAGGTCTATAACCTTGAGGAACTTGTTGGTTCACAAATTTAGGCTGATTAGTAAAACCTTGAGGTCTAAACTGATTATGTTGCATTCCAAATTTGAATTGTTGATTAGGCTGTTGCTGAACATGAGGGCGTATTTGATTCGGTATACCAAATCTGAAACCCTGATTTTGTTGTGAGTTAGTGGTAAAGAATGGTTTAAGACCAAACTTCTCTACATAAGGGTTACTCGTAATAGCTGAAGGCTGTGAAGGGTTTTTATTCATTAAAGGTCTCATTCTTCTATTGCGCGACTCGTATTGAAATTTAAAATTGACTTCTTCCAGAACAATCCTGAGGGCATCTTCCAGTGTGTTAGTACCCTTAAGTCTCACTATACGAATAAGATCTTCTGGTAAATTATATAAAAATACATTAAGTGCCATATTGTCGTAAATAGTGATTTTACTTCTCCTAATGTGATCATCGGTGATTAAATTAACTTTTGCCAATAAAGAGCTCTTAACCTGTTGAATTCTGTTACAGAAATCTAGATAAGATTCGTTAGTATTAATTTTTAATGTCTCTAGTTGGATGGCTATACATTCTTCCGAACGCGGATCTCCGAAATGTTGGGTTAATACAGATTTTAATTCGGTCCAGGATTCTATGTCTGGGCGCTCACTAATTAAGTGGGCCGCTTTGCCAATTAATTTGCTCGACACTACATGAAACACATATAAATCCTGCGCCGGATTGTTTTCCCGTCTATAACACCTTATAACATATTCACACTTCTTAATATATAAATTTAGGAGCCTTTCATCTCCATCGAACTTAGGTATAATAGATGAAATTTCTTGTGGAATTGACACCAGTTGTGGTTGAGTCATTTTACAATTTAACTTAATTTAGTTGAAACTTATTAAAATAAAATTGTACACGATGTACGCTATAGATAATTGCCTATTTTCTGTGCAATTACCTTGAAAAGTTAACTAATAATTATGAGGTGATTTTGAACCTCTACAATCTAGTTAATTTAATAGGAATAGAATATGAATGGAAAAGGAATAGTGAATTTGGACTACTCACAAGCCAGCCATAATCCTCCAGTGGTGATTCCTCTGCAGTTCACTAATATCTTTTTGCCCGTCCCGGAAAACTTATTTTCTTTGGTTCGAGGATACCGAACACAATTTGCCCAAAACCCGATTTTTGGAGTTTTTCACTAAGCAACACGGTTTACACGGTATCCTACCGGCTGCGCCAGTTTTACTTTGGGAGCTTCGGGGCGACTTTTTAAAAATTAAAAATTAATTTAATATTTTAAGACAAGTTTATTATTGAGTAACGTACAAAGGAATGAATTTTAAATCTAACTTAAAGTTCTACTGGGCTCGCAGGCCGCCCACAATGACCGTCTTATCTCTACCGGGTATTCGAGCCAGACGCTCAGTCAGCTATTCTGGTGAATACAACAGGGCCGGACTCAGGTCGCATGACTAGGTATTTCCTAAACTATTTTAAGCCCCAAAGCGCCATATAATCCCACCCTAATCCACCCTAAAGATTGTAACGATTAGATTTATCACACATTTTAGTTCGTAAACTGACTTACGGGACACACCAACATATACTAAAGAATTCTTGTTCTACGTCAACTTAATTATGGGACAATTTTACGTTAGTTTTAATAAAAAACGTGTTTATTGTAAAACCGGACTCCATTCAGTACTTTGTCAATCATATTAATTTTATATTTTTGTCTCTTTTCGCAGATAACGATTGGAAAGGGACAGCAGATGTCATCGTAAGATTATAAACGTCGGAGTCAACGCGCGGAACGAACGTGTTCGAAAATTAAAATTTAAAAATCCGTACCAATTTTTTTAAATGCTCAATAGTGAAGTGCTCATATTATTGTTCCTTTAACAATGGCCAGTGTGATTCGTCCATTCGTAATATCGATTTGATATGTTGTGATTTTCAAATAAGGAATTGATGTTCAAAGTGTTTTTATTTACAATGGTGTGAGTGATTGGTAACAACGCCATCTAGTGAGTGTCTAATGGAAATGTTTAGTGAATAGTGTTTCAATATGGAAGCCGGGTTCATTCCGGTGGGAGGCGGGAGCGCGGGAAATGCGCCTCCGCCGACGGTTGTGGCGCCACCTACGAATGTGATTCGCGCGCCGGGACTGAAGCGCGGGAAAATGGAAGAAGCTATTTCCGATAGGGTAAGTTAGCAATTGTTCATGTTTTATTTTTCTTTATAGCTCTATAGACGACTCTACAAGCCTACAGACATGCGAGGGTATCAAGGTTCCGAGAGAGTCTATTAATATGATTCGTTTCCGATTTTTCTTTGCTCACTACATATTGTTTTTCAGTAATATTACACAATATTACGTATTACATCAATATTGAATCGTATAACATAAATATGTATTTATTTATGAACGAGCCACCTTCGCATCGATTCAGTTTATCTTATTTATGAAAGGTTCTTATAGTAGATCTAGGATTTAAAGCCAAACCTTCCTCTTGAATGAACAAAAACTTCTTAAAAGTTCTCAAAGAAATCCGTTCTCAGAAACTGCTTGTAGAGTTTAGCGGAAATAAACAGATAAATAGATGATTAAATTTGTTTTTGAGATCCTATCTTGACTAAGGGGGTATTTTAAAATTTCATAGTACCTACATACATCCAACATGGAGAGGGCGTTGAGAGCACATAAGTAAGTAAGTCCGGGTACCTACGTTAAGTGGCCAACTCTTGTGTCGGAGTTTTTAGACCGCCTAAAGGCCTCCGACATGTTCTAACGATAGAAACAACCGGGGCCGACAGTTGAACGTGCCCTTCGAAACACAGTAACGCTTCACTACATAGTATAAAATAAAGTCGTCTCTTTTTCGTGTCTGTCACACTGTTTGTCTGTCTGTATGCTTAAATCTTTAAAATTACGCAACGGATTTTGATGCGGTTTTTTGTAATAGGTAGAGTGATTCAAGAGGAAGGTTTTTATGTAAAAAAAATCCCGAAATTCCCACGGGAACGGGCACAACGCGGGTAAAACCGCGGGGCGCTGCTAGTAGTTAGATATACCACTATCGGTCACCCATCCAAGTAAGAACCGAGCCGTACGTTGCTTAACAATTGCAATGAACTAACATTGCTTAGTGAATCTATGCCAGCAAATCATCACTATTTCACACTATTCCCCGAAAAATATGAATTACCTAACCGGTTCCCGTAGTTTTATCCGCGTTGAAGCAGTTCCCGTGGGCTTTTTAGGATGATAAATAGCCAATAGCCTTCTTCCTGAAATGGCTGTCAGATACAAAAAAAAATATCTTGTGACGTAGTTTGACTAAGCGATGATGGTTCATTGCAATTGTTAAGCAACGTGCAGCTCGGCCCTTACTTGGATGGGTGGCCGATAGTGGCATTTCTATCTGAGCGCTACCGTGCTTCGGAGGGCACGTTAAGCAGTCGGTCCCGGTTGTTTCAATCGATAGACCGCGTCGGAGGCCTTTAGGCGGTCTAAAAACTCGGACTCCAGGGTTCACCAATAACCTACTCGAACTTCCATACTTATTGGTAGTACCAAAAGACTTCCATTCTTACTATAAATAAATATACCCGGACAAATTCACACACGGTTAATTAGACCCAAAGTAAGCTCTAAGCTTGTGTTATGGAATCTAATTAACTGATACTACTACATATACATACACAAATACTTTATAAGAATATATAATTGACACCCAGACATCGTCGCCAACAACTATGTCTGCACATATTGTTGACTCCGGGCGGGAATCGAACCCGCAACCCCCGACACAGTAAGCGCTCTCACTGCCACTGTGCCAACGGGCTTGTCAAGCCCGCGTTACGTTACTGCGTTCCTAATTAGTCGCAGTCATTTAGCACTACAGGAAACAGTCAAACCTGTGAAACACAAATCAAACTATGTTTACAGAATTAATGTAGGTTGGGACCATAATGTTGATCTGCCTACAAACGTTGGACCTGTCTCATTCAGACGGTAGCGGAATGTGTAAAGCGAGAAATACGATGGCGGACGCGGCTGGCGGACGCGACTGACGGACGCGACTGACAGGACAGATATCTGGCACTGCAATGAAAGTACTCTAGAAATGGTGATTGTTGTAATATTATTATTTATTCCAATTATTATTAGCATTGTACGTTATTAAGAACTAGCGGCGCCTCGCGGTTTTACCCGCGTTGTGCCCGTTCCCGTGAGAGTTTTGAGATTAAAAAACTTGAGAGGTGTCAAGGGACACCCGGATAGAACGAAGTTTATTTATTATCAACAAAAATAATCGTCGCGACACCACACTGTTTAATGCGAAATAGAAAGACGAAATGAAAATATCTAGCTTGCTTTCTATAAGAGAGAGAGAGACAGAGAAACTTGCGCACGCCAGAGAGAGACAGACAGAGAAACGTCCCTCTCTGGCCTAAAAAGTGTCGTTACCTTTTTTTCCGTCTAGCCCCCTTTCGCAACGCGCGATAAGGAACTTCGTTCCAATATAGCCTCTAACCTTCCTGTCGAATGTGGCTACCCATTAAAAAAAGAATTATAAAAATTGGAATGGTACCTAGCTTCTGAGATCAGCGCGTTCAAACAAACAAAAACAAACTTCAGAGATGTATTATATTAGTTTAGTACAAATAAATAGTTATTGTATTGATGTTGATAGTAATTTAAATGAAAATATTGTTACCACTCAAACATATACAGAACTAGCAGCGCCCCGCGGTTTTACCCGCGTTGTGCCCGTTCTCGTGGGAATTTCGGGAATTTTTTTACATAAAATCCTTCCTCTTGAATCACTCTACCTATTACAAAAAACCGCATCAAAATCCGTTCCGTAATTTTAAAGATTTAAGCATACAGACAAACAGACACGAAACAGAGACGACTTTATTTTATACTATGTAGTAATACAAGATGAACGTATCAGATACAAGATGTTGAATGTCAATAAACTTTATCTCTTCGGAGATCTAATAGATTGGGAAATTGAACTCTATAGACTAACTAACGTAAAGTCCAAATCACATTAAAAGATTACACAAGTACTAGTAAATTACTATCTCCTCATAAACTTGGTCAGTATAATCATAATTCACTAGCTAATAAGCAATTATTACAGACAAGTTTATTAGCAGATACTTCGCCGGCTGACTAATGAGTCAATAATTCAACTATTTAATAAATAATTTATTAGATATCGACTTTAGTAAAGCTTATTAATTAATTTCGAGTAGTCGCCAACCTTGTCGACGTTTTTAGACCGCCTAAAGGCCTCCGACACTGCACAGCACGAGATAGCAAAATTCAGTATCTGATTGATACAATAATACCGGAAGGTTTTTTTTCCGTCGCGTCGGATTTTATATATTTTTTTTCCGCCGCGTCCGTCAATCTACTCCCAGCCTTACTAACCCACACGTCTCCCCTCCTTCTTTTAAACTAATCATAATCAGTACCGCGGTGCGAACGGTTAGCGGAACACGTTACACGCGTGTGACACAATCGAATTGAATCGAATTCTCTGAGCGAGAGTTGCATTCGATTTCTAGTGTGTGCGTGTTGGTTTCCCGCCCCCGGAATTCGGAATTGGGGGGAAATGGTGTTCTTTATTTGATTGTGGTTTGTGTTTTGTTTATCTGTGAGTTTTTCGAAGTTTAAACTTGGAATTGTTTTTAAGCTGTCCGTGGATATGTTTTTAAATTTGGAATGGATTTGATTTTGTGTCCTAATTCTAATATGGAATGGTGTTTTTTGTTTATCTGTGGAATTTGCAAAGTTTGAAAAAGGAATGGTTTTCGATTTAAAAAAGGAAAACAAAAGTGTGGAATTATGTATTTGAATTTCGAAAATTTATTCCATATTCTCTACCTATAGAGCGAATTAAAACAAAAACAGTTTTTTTTTTCACAAATACCTGTTGTGTCTGTTTTAATATTCAGCCAGTGCGTGTATTATTCCATTGATGTGTTTGAGACGTAGCTGTATCAATGCGTGGAGGTGTCAAACGGCAACAAGGTCACATAACTACGTAAATTAACTTAATCTGTAGTTAACTATAGAATTAAATAAAGTAAGCTATAAATAGAAATACAATAGGATACCCAAGTTTGGATGTAAATAGGTAATCTTGGATATGTGTACATATATTAAACGAGATACCATGGGATTCAAAATAGCTATTTCTTACCGCATCTCACCCTAGTCTCTAGTCAGTCCTGGTGTCTCGCAGTTTTAGCCGAATTGTGTCTGTTCCCGTGGGAATTTCGGGATGAAACGTAGCCTATAACCTTCCCGTTGAATGTGTCTATCCATTACAAAAAGAATTATTCAAATCGGTTTGGTAGTTCCTGAGATTAGCATGCAAATAAACAAAAAGATCAATCTCTTCAGCTTTATCATCACTACATAGGTATCACTACATAGTATAAAACAAAGTCGCTATTTTTGTCTGTCTGTTTGTCTGTATGCTTAAATCTTTAAAATTCGGATTTTGATGTGCGGTTTTTTGTAATAGGTAGAGTGTTTCAAGAGGAAGGTTTTTATGTAAAAAAAATCCCGAAATTCCCACGGGAACGGGCACAACGCGGGTAAAACCGCGGGGCGCTGCTAGTGTAGTATAAAACAAAGTCGCTTTCCGCTGTCTGTCCCTATGTATGCTTAGATCTTTAAAACTACGCAACGGATTTTGACGCGGTTTTTTAAAATAGATAGAGTGATTCAAGAGGAACGTTTATATGTATAACAAATCCCGAAATTCCCACGGGAACGGGCACAGCGTGGGTAAAACCGCGGGGCGAGTTAAACCTGCTTATTATGAGTAGGTATATATTAATATTTCCATTCGAGATAACTTCATTTTAACTAGATAAAGTTATGAGGTCGGGTCAAGTTTTCATTTCATATGTTAACCTTGTTATAAGTACTACAGACAAACATACGTAACCACTTTACGTTCCATTATTAGTATTAATCTAATTTACATTAGTTAGTGGTGGAGTTGTGTTCTGCCAGTATTCTACTAGTTGCTCTGCTAGTGGATACTCGTAGAATTTACTAATACATATATTTTTAGAAGGGATAAAATGTGAATAAATACGGCCTTTTTTTGACCAGTCATCCTGTAAATACGAGTAGAATATTTGTTTTCTGCCTAAGCTCTAAGCTTGTGTTATGGAATCTAACTCACTGATACTACTACTTATACATACACAAATACTTTATATGAATATATAATTGACACCCAGATGTCGTCGCCAACAACTATGTCTTCACATATTGTTGACTCCGGGCGGGAATCGAACCCGCAACCCCTGACACAGTGCGCTCTCACTGCCACGGGCTTGTCAATTATAATGGATAGGAAGGCTATTTTTCAATCCGTAATTCCTACGGGATCGGGCACAACGCGGGTAAAACCACTGTGCGCTGCTAGTATGCCATAACATTATTTTAATATAAAATACTTTATCTATACCTATGTAAATGATATTGAGATAAAATGTAGTCCAGATCAGTTATTATCTGACAAGACTAAACACAGTAACAGTTTTCTCAAAATCGGGCCAGCATTCGAGACTACACTCAAGCGCCAATCAAAATAAGTGATAAGTACTTAATTTTGATACATTTTTAACGGCTCTATTTTCAATAAGAACCTCGCTAAGAGTAATCTAAAACTTACTTCTTACATACAGACAGACAGACAGACCAATACATTTATACCAAACGTTAGGAATTCACTCGCATAACCATTCTAATTAATGCATCTTGATTAGAAAACCAGCACGGAATAGCGAGTGAAGAGATTGTGAACTGAAATATTCAGGTATTTCAGATCTGTACTAATGTAACTAGCGACGCCCGGTTGTACCCGCGTTGAGCCCGTCCCCGCGGGAATTTCGGGATAAAATGTATCCCATGTTTATTCTGATGTATAACCTATATTAGTGTAAAGTTTCAGCAGAATCCGTTCAGTAGTTTTCGTTTTCGTGAAAGAGTAACAAACATAATATACATCCTCACAAACTTTCGCATTTATAATATTAGTAGGATTAGTTTTTACTCCATAACGAATGGACCGATTTTAATATATGTAGTTTAGTTTGTTAAAGAACACATAGAATTACAAAAGAACACTCGTTAAAAGTAAAATTAAAAGCCTGCAACGTCCCATTGCTGGCCAAGGACCTCTCATCTCACCTCAGACATCAGTACAGTGAGGAGGATGTCGTAATCACCACGCTTGCCTAATGCGGGTTGGTGATATTAATTTTTTTACAAGATCTGATAAATAGATTCCTTCACACACTCAAGATGATGGTTACAATGTAGTATTCATCCCTAAATTCTCACGAACCCTGGAACAACACGAGAAAAACAGCTTGACACAACTAGTTTACATCACTATTGTTAGATATCTTTCCCAAAGAATGTCTCGCATTAATTCCGACCTTTTCCTAAAACTCAGCCTACATCCTTTGCGAAGTCGGTTCGCGGGCGGCGAGGCCGTGAACTCAATCGGATGACTTTGACAGCTGTTAGTCAAGGATGACTGCTTTAAGAGGTTTATTAGGCCGTTATGTAACTTATGATCTCAAAATTGGGTCATACATATTTTTGGTTCACAATCATTGCCGTGGTGATTACGCCTCATTCTCTTAACTGCACTCATTCATTTCGGGTAGGTTAGTGGCCAACCCTTTGGTCCTGGTGTTGCAGTTTTTAGACCGCCTAAAGGCCTCCGATATGGTCTGACCGTCCGTCCGTCTGTCACCACGCTGTATTTCAAGAACGGTGATAGCTAGACAGTTGAAATTTTCACAGATGATGTATTTCTATTGCCGCTATAACAACAAATACTAAAATTTAAAAATAAAACTAATATTCAAGGGGGCTCCCATACCACAAACGTGATTTTTGCCGTTTTTTTAGGCACGGAACCCTCGGCGTGAGTCCGACTCGCACTTGGCCAGTTTTTTAAAATATTCTTTTTTCTTTAGATATGGGTTTGTGAACTTCATTATTTCGGAAGCCTTGAGGCGATCTTAAAACTTCCCACACCAGGCTTACCTGATCAAACTTACTTTTAGATTCCCTCCTTCCGTGGACCTCCTAACGTGATAAACACAACACGTATCCATTAAGTCAATTTAAACCGTGATTAAATACCAACAAGGATCGCTACTTATACGGCGTAAGATATTCAATCAGTTACATGATTACATGTAGGAAGTAATGGCATGCTACTCTGATGGATGGAGTAGACATTCTGATGGTTAATAAAGTAACTTACCATCAATACAAATTTTGTAATCTTCTTCTTCATCGAGCGGATGGTCACCCTGACCAATCCTGTTGTCAGAGTTATTGAGCCGCCAAAAGCCTCTGACATGGCTCACGTAACGACTACTATCCGTAGAAAGTAACCAGGACCGACGGCTTAACGTGCCCTCCGAAGCACGGAATCGTCTTACTTTTCGGGCAATCAGGTGATTCGGCCTGCATTGCCCTTATCGAACTGAGGGCAGTCTCACAAAGAGATTTTTGCGAGATATTGTCCCTACCGGGAATCGAACCCCCAACCTCCGGATCGTGAGCTGAGCGCTCAAACCACAAGACCACGGAGGCTGTTAATTTTGTAAAGAGGAAGACTTTTCCCTTTCACTACAAAATGTATGGGCGCGACCTTATCACAAATGGGGAAAATTACGCAAGCGCGATCTAATATATCAAAATTTCCACATTGGCGCCATCTATTGGGTCACAAGTAGGAGCGTAACAGCTAATAAATAAATATTTTTCTCGACTAATTCACACACGGTCATCATCATCATCATCAAGTCAGCTGTAGGACGTCCACTGCTGGTCATAGGCCTCCCTCATTGATCTCCAAGTAATTCGGTTGGAAGCGACCTGTATCCACCGCGATCCTGCAGCCTTCATCAGATCATCAGACCTCCTTGTTGGTGCTTAATACCGATTCTATGACAAACACACACTCGTTGAAATAGACTTCCATTTTCACTACAAATACGGTACTACAAAAACACTTAATAAATTTTATTAAAACCTTCAGAATAAAAAATAATTTATTACATCAGATCATTATAATCATTTATAATTCCTCTGTGCTCTCCATTAACTTATCAATTCTAACCGCAAAGAATTATCGGAAACGGTTCAACCAAAACCTGTCACAAATAATCACCAAAATGATTACCACACGTTGTGACGTCACTTTATAATAATAATGCCTATAACGACCTCTAGAGGCCTATAGACAAACAGACTTGTCATATTATATATACGTATCCTTCAAGATAAATTGACACGAGGTTAGGTAAACTTATTTAGTAGATTATTGTTTTTAGGGTTCCGTAGCCAAATGGCAAAAACGGAACCCTTAAAGATTCGTCATGTCTGTCTGTCTGTCTGTCTGTCTGTCTGTCCGTCCGTCTGTCTGTCTGTCTGTCCGTATGTCACAGCCTTTTTTCTCCGAAACTATAAGAGCTATGTTGTTGAAACTTAGTGTGTAGATGTATTCTGTGAACCGCATTAATATTTTCACACTAAAATAGAAAAAAAATTAAATTTTAGGGGGGTCTCCCATACTTAGAAATGAAAAAAAAATTTTTTTTTTTCATCAAACCCATACGTGTGGGGTATCTATGGATAGGTCTTCAAAAATGGTATTGAGGTTTCTAATATCATTTTTTTCTAAACTGAATAGTTTGCGCGAGAGACTCTTCCAAAGTGGTAAAATGTGTGTCCCCCCCCCTGTAACTTCTAAAATAAGAGAATGATAAAACTAAAAAAAATATATGATGTACATAACAATGTAATCTAACACCGAAAATTGGTTTGAACGAGGTCTAGTTAGTAGTTTTTTTTTTACGACATAAATCGTAAACAACTTCTTTATTATGTTACTCGCTGCTACGGAACCCTTCATGGGCGAGTCCGACTCGCACTTGGCCGCTTTTTTTAAGAAATTAAGCGAGTGTATTTGTACTGACATCTTCAGTGAGAGGACTTTGATTGATCTGCTGTGTGTTATAGGACGATACTTTACATTAGTGCTCGCTTGTGATTACGTGTACTCCTCGCTGTACTAACATCTGCAGTGAGAGGACTGTGATCTGCAGTGTCTTATAGGACGATACTTTACATTAGTGCTCGCTTGTGATTACGTGTACTCCTCGCTGTACTAACATCTTCAGGGAGAGTACTTTGATCTGCAGTGTCTTATAGGACGATACTTTACATTAGTGCTCGCTTGTGATTACGTGTACTCCTCGCTGTACTAACATCTTCAGGGAGAGTACTTTGATCTGCTGTGTGTTATAGGACGATACTTTACATTAGTGCTCGCTTGTGATTACTTGTACTCCTCGCTGTACTAACATCTTTAGTGAGAGGACTTTGATCTGCAGTGTCTTATAGGACGATACTTTACATTAGTGCTCGCTTGTGATTACTTGTACTCCTCGCTGTACTAACATCTTCAGGGAGAGTACTTTGATCTGCTGTGTGTTATAGGACGATACTTTACATTAGTGCTCGCTTGTGATTACTTGTACTCCTCGCTGTACTAACATCTTTAGTGAGAGGACTTTGATCTGCAGTGTCTTATAGGACGATACTTTACATTAGTGCTCGCTTGTGATTACTTGTACTCCTCGCTGTACTAACATCTTCAGGGAGAGTACTTTGATCTGCTGTGTGTTATAGGACGATACTTTACATTAGTGCTCGCTTGTGATTACTTGTACTCCTCGCTGTACTAACATCTTTAGTGAGAGGACTTTGATCTGCAGTGTCTTATAGGACGATACTTTACATTAGTGCTCGCTTGTGATTACGTGTACTCCTAGCAGTGTCTTATAGGACGATACTTTACATTAGTGCTCGCTTGTGGTTACGTGTACTCCTAGCAGTGTCTTATAAGACGATACTTTACATTAGTGCTCGCTTGTGATTACGTGTACTCCTAGAAGTGTCTTATAGGACGATACTTTACAATTACATTAGTGCTCGCTTGTGATTACGTGTACTCCTAGCAGTGTCTTATAGGACGATACTTTACATTAGTGCTTGTTAGTGATTAGGTTTTTAGCACAGTTGATTTGTGTATAACGTCATTCGTCTAAAGATAGTGCTCGTATTAGGTCATAGTGTTTATCTTATTATGACAGACCGTTTTACAGTCTCGTTTTATTGTTACTAATCGTTCAGTCAACATTACTTCATACAATATGAGCATACTGTTCATATATTTCACAAGTTTATTACAAAACTAGCAGCACCTTGCGGTTTTACTCGCGTTGTGTCCGTTCCCAAGGAAATAACTGGTTGAAAAGTAGCCTATAACCTTCTCGTTGAATGCAGCTATCCATTACAAAAAGAATTATTCAAATCGGATTGGTAGTTTCTGAGATTAGCGCGGTCAAACAAAACAAAAATCAAAACTCTACACCCTAGATAAAGTATAACTGCGTAGCATTTCATTACACCGCCGTACATATACATACCTACATTAACTTTTTGTCCCATATGTCGTCATATTTGAAATTAAAACATGTCCAAATAAATTGCAACCGTTTCCTTTGCCCACGCGTGGGCGTAAAACAATTATTGTATTTCATAATTACATGTTAATTACACAACCTCATTACTTGGTAATTAGTATCATAATGTATGCGTGTTACGCGAACAATGTATTTGGATACTAAGGGGACGCTTTATTTTGTTCACTAGCAGCGCCCCTCGGTTTTACCCGCGTTATACCCGTTCCCGTGGGAATTTCAGCATGTAGCCTCGCTAATCTCAGGAATTTCTGGTCCGATTTGAATAATTCTTTTTGTAATAGATCCGCATTCAACGGGAAGGTTATAGGCTAGTTTTCATCCTGAAATTCCCACGGGAACGGGAAAAAAGCAGGGCGCTGTAGGACATTAAATTCGTAGGTGCAACTAATAAATATGCCTAGCAAAACCTAGGCTAGCTGCTAGCTACATATCAACTACTACTAATATTATAAATGCGAAAGTTTGTTAGTATGTATGTATGTTTGTTACTCTTGTACGAGAAAACTACTTATTTACGGATTTGGATGAAACTTTTACTGGTGTATATCAGAATGATAAATTTTATCCCGAAATTCCCGCGGGAACGGGTACAACGCGGGTAACACCGCGGGGCGCGGCTAGTATTTTGATAAAAATCGATCCAATATTGCAATTCGTCTCGCGTATTATCTCATTGTTTACACACAAAGGACATTTTCTTAGTGCGCGGGCGCACCTTATAAGTAAAACTACGTCACTTAATGTATATACGACTTGAATTAATTGGATAATTCACTTCACTTGATAGCTTAAGGCGACGATTACACGTAAAGTATTTACTGTGATCCGTCAATACAGTATTTATTGATGGATTGCAGTATTTACTGATGGATTAATACACCAGCCTACACGTACAGTATTTATTACGTCACTATTGTGTCCGGTCTCCTGCTGTTTACACGTCTAAAATGGATCATGATCATAATCCGACGGAATCAAGAAATCTAGAAATCCATCGATAAATACTGTCATCCATCAATACATTAGGTTACACGTTCAGTAAATACCACGATACGTCATATTTACTGATGGATCACAGTAAATACTTTACGTGTAATCGTCGCCTGATAAACATGATCATAGTTTTGATTTGTTTACAGCTCAGTCGGACACCGGGAAGTGGGTATAATTCAACTTGCAATACTTAATATCAGACAGATAGGTAGACAGTCAGCTAAGACAGATATGCACACATACAGACATGCTGACAGTCAGTGCAGACACACAGACAGTCAGGGTCTTCTTCTTCATCGAGTGAATGGTCAATCTGACCAATCCTGGTGTCAGAGTTATTGAGCCGCCGAAGGCCTCTGACATGGCTCAAGTAACGACTGCTATCCGTAGAAAGTAACCGGGACCGACGGCTTAACGTGCCCTCCGAAGCACGGAATCGTCTTTTTTTTCGGGCAATCAGGTGATTCAGTCAGGGTGACAGCTAAACTAAACACAAACTTCTAAAATACTTATCTACTAACAAGTTAAACGCCTCGCTCATAACACGCCTTGTCTTATTACCACAATTGGTACGCAAATAGCATCATTTTCCCCGTGGAGTCATATCCTCATATCCTCAGTCAGCTAATACTTTTGTCATTAACACCTACGCACCGTTTGATTGCAGCGAACTTTCTGGGCTGTGTGACTGTTAACATGTGTAGGTCACTTAGACCTACATATGTATAAGTCGGCAAATCAAAATGCTTCGTGGTTTAGTCGGTATCAAGTCTATTACTAGTTTTGATTGTTTGTTTGAATGCGCTAATCTTTGAAATTACCAATGCGATTTGAATACTTCTTTTTGGTATGTATAGCCACATTCAAGGGGAAGGTTATTTTCATTCCGAAATTCCGGAAATAACACGATTTAAACCGCTACTGGTTATAAATACGAAAAACCGGCCAAATACGAAGGGTTCCGTAACAAAATCACGTTTGTTGTATGGGAGCCCCCCTTGAATATTTGATTTATTTTATTTTTAGTATTTGTTGTAATAGCGGCAATAGAAATACATCTTCTGTGAAAATTTCAACTGTCTAGCTATCACCGTTCTTGAGATACAGCCTGGTGGCAGACGGACGGACGGACAGCGAAGTCTCAGTAATAGGGTCCCGTTTTTACCCTTTGTGTACTGAACCCTAAAAATCATCACAAATCGTTTAGGGTACATTTAAAAAGGTCGCTTTTAGTAATACCGCGTTTAACTTGGAAATTAAGGCATAATAAAGTTACCTTAACTTACCTGACTACTAAACTATGCCTTATTTTAACTTGCTATGTAACAAATTAGGGATTTTCACGCGATATTTCCAGACCAACTTTGGTAAAATCGTTAGTTAGTTTTACTAGTTATAGTATTTTTTTAAAGATGTTGATATTTTTGACCCCCGACAGAAAAAGAGGGATGTATAAACTTGACCGCTGCTATGTGTGACAGACAGACACACCGTGTCCGTGGCGATGAAGTTACAGACAGATGGACAGACACTTTCTGCTTCGGCGTCTTGGTTCCTTAAAAGAATGGACTGATTTCAAATTTATAGTTATTAAAAGTTAGGTTGTATGAAAGAGAGCTATGAATTAATAAAAAATTGGTCCTTGGCTATAACATTTTAAAATTTTCGTTTTACTGATCTTCCTATAGTACAGTCACGTGCAATGAAATGTATACACGGGCAGATTTGCAAATAAATGTCCACTCTGAAAATTTCAAAAACATATAGCCACTTAACAATTCATTCTATGTATATGTTTTTGTAATTTTCAGAGTGGACATTTATTTGAAAATCTGCCCGTGTATACATTTCATTGCACGTGACTGTACCTATTTCGTTTTGAAAGCACAGAATGTACAACTATCAAAACCGTTTCAGCAGTGCAACTTAACCCTTTCTTTACAATCAAGTAAAAAAAAACAATAACACCACAGAGGTCGCGAGTCGACACACCGGAAACGCCGCCATCTTGAACGGATACGGAACCGTTTGGCGGGAAATAACGCACGCCATATTGGAATAGTGTTTTATGTTCCGTTTATAGATTCGATACTTTTATGGAAAGCGCAGTGGTATATCAATCTCATTATAAGGCTTAGCTGTTTTTGAAGTGTTTTGTAAAGGTGGAAAGTGATTGTACGTTATGCTATTAAAGGGTCATTTTTATGGATATTAATGTGAAATAACGAAATACAATAATGTTGATTGTCTAAAGTTGTTATGTTCGTACGTGTCTTCCAAGATGTCCAAAATGTTGGTACATTTTGAGACCGAGACATTTTGGAAAGAATATTCTAAACCTAATAGATTTTAATCTTCTTCTCGAGTGGATGGTGAACCTGACCAATCCTGGTGTCAGAGTTATTGAGCCGCCAAAGGCCTCTGACATGACTATAGATTTTAATGTCAAAAGTTAATGACTCTTATTGTCCAATTAAATACAAATGATTTGTCTTTTGGACCAAGCCCAAAATAAGACCTAGAATTGACTAGATTTCTTTTTGTATCCAACTAAATAGTCCCGAAGAATATCTCTGCATATATCATTTAAACTTATAAATTTTACATAATAATTTTTTGCATATTTTACGAGTAGACTTAGACACATTAATAACTTCTACGAATTATCATTAAATCCATCTATATATCAAATTATTCTATAAATATTCAACACAAACAACTTAAAACTAAAAAAAAACTCTCTTTAATCACAAATCGCACAACATTCACTTTAATAATTAATTGTAATTATCACACAAAAGTTTCTCACGAGAATGAATTCTGCAATACGATAAATTAATTTAAGATCAATATCGATCGATTCAAATGGTCATTTTATCGATTGGCGCGTAAATAGCTCAATCAATTGACTAATGGCGGGAGAAAATGGCTTCCGAGAAAATGGCGATGTGACAGAAAGCGGGAAATAATTGTTCACATGGAAAGTGTCGTGATGTATGCCGTCTAATGTGTGGAGATTCCGTGGCGAGTCAAAATCTGCGCAATTTAGTTTTTGTTTTGGAATTTTTCATTGACATAGTAGACTCGTCCCGTTTACCCGCGTTGTACCCGTTCCCGCGGGAATTTCTGCATGAAAAGTAGTCTATGGCCTTCCTTAAATGTGGCAAAAAAGTTGTTAAAAGTAGAATCTTCTTTAATATCTTCTTATCACACGTACCTATATACAAGGTGCTAACAAATTAGTCACGGATATTTTTACAGCTGATAGTACTCGGTTCTCGGAGTACATTTAAGTATAAAACATCATAGGTTTTGTTATGTTTTTTTGGAGAAAAGTAGGAAACAAATTTGCTACGTTAAAACACCCTGTTAATAAGATAATTAAATGAGACCTCTTTAGACATATTCTAGAACCTCTTTAAACTATCATTTAAGTGAAACATTAAAGACATTTAAGAAAAACAACTTTTGACGTGACATTACAGACAGTGTTAAACATCTTGACAGGTACATAATAGGGGTGATTATTTTAAAAATTTATTATAATATTTTTTTTTGTTCGGAAAATTAAAACAAAAAAATGATATACAAAGGTTCCTTAATTACAGTTAAAAGTTAATTGTTTTAATGTAATGTATCATCTCTTAAAATATCCGTGATTAATTTGTTAGCACCTTATATAATTTTCTTTGCCACACACCATTGGTAGTTAAAGAGATTTGCGCATTATTTTAGTAACTACTAGACTAGCTCTTTCTCGAGGAATGTTAGGTTAGGTCAAACGATCGTTTCCTTTGTGAAATAATATATTAACTACCTACTATTTCCTTTAAAAACTTCTCACAGGAACGGTAGCGTTACTACGTCTATATTGTTAACTTATCTTTAACTTAACGTTAACGTTAACGTTAAGCCGTCGGTCCCAGTTACTTTCTACGGATAGTAGTCGTTACATATGAGCCAGAGGCCTTTGGTGGCTCAATAACTCTTGACACCAGGATTGGTCATATTGACCACCCACTCGATGAAGAAGAAGAACGATAACGTAACTTTATTACTTACTCACGTATGTTAGCTGATAATGTGAGATCACGCAAAACACCCGAGGCGTTGATAATATGGCGCTTTTTACCAAGATGTCAAGTGTTTAGCCTAGAGGTAGAGATCATAGCACACACCCACTTTCACTTATGTATAGTGGGTAAATAAGGTGAGAGATCAATATGAAAAGCTTGAGTAGTCTAGAGCGTGAGTGTGTTTGGAGTTTTTAGATCGCCTCAAGGCGCATGGTGTTAGGCCCATTGAAATGGAGCGTGTGTGAATTTGTCCTGGTGTATTTATAAATTTTATTCATTACTAGCAGCGCCTCGCGGTTTTACCCGCGTTGTGCCCAATCCCGTGGTAATTTCGGGATGAAAAATAGCTCATAACCTTCCCGTTGAATGTGGCTATCCATTACAAAAAGAATTATTCAAATCGGATTTGTGGTTTCTGAGATTAGGTCTTACAAACAAACATACAAAGTTAATAACTTTACCTCTTTATAATATTAGTATAGATTATATTGAAAGACATAGCATGGAATGGACATAACATAGTGATAGTGGTTTGAGGTTTCCACAAATAGCATCGAACCTAGCACAAAGAAAATGACATAAAACGCAGCGTAGCAACGTAACAAAGCGGAGATGCTATGCCAATCATATCAAACGCATAGCATAGAATGACATAGCTTTGGTGGAAGTATATCTTACACGTATACTTTCACAGTTATTCTGCCGATTACGATTCAATTAAACGTAATAAAACCTCTCCGATCTATTGGGTAAGAAAGCGCGCGAACTGGTTATGTCATGTCAACTGTCAAATGTCATTCGCTCGCGGCCATGATGGTGAACGGTGAACGGTTAGTGAGTCGTGATGCGAGTCACGGTTTGGAAATATTCGATATGTATGTTTTAGAGTTATGCTATTACTAGCAGCGCCCCGCGGTTTTACCCGCGTTGTGCCCGTTCCCGTGGAAAATATCCGGATTTTGTACATATATAAACCTTCCTCTTGAATTATTATATCTATTTTAAAAAAACTGCATCAAAATGCGTGCAGTAGTTTTTAAGATCCAAGCATAACTACATAGGGACAGACAGACAGACAGACAGACAGCGGATAGCGACTTTGTTTTATACTGTATGTAGTGATAATGAATTACTATGTACTACGCCTCGGTGGTGTAGTGGTATGTGTACTCGCCTGCCAAGACTGAGGTTCCAGATTCAATTCCCAGTTCGCTTACTTTTCAAACATGGCTCGAGTTTCAGATCACCAACCAGGCAAGGCGAGCGTGATGATTACGCCTCATCTTTCTCACTCTACTGATATCTTCAGCGAGGTTAAGGATCTTTACCTAACTATTATTTAAGTTACCGTAACAATTTAATTGGGAACCAATAGTCCATTTATTATATTTCGGGTAGGCTAATGGTCTACCGTCGTGTCGCAGTTTTAGACCGCCTAAATTTACGGAACACGGACGGGGTTTAGTGGGTATTACCCGACACGATTGTGCCGGGGTTGAGTCCCACATTCCCCGGTTGTTTCCCCAAACAACCGGGGATGCGTAAATGCATTCCCCACCCTTAAAAAAAAAAAAAAGACCGCCTAAAGGCCTCCGACATGGTCTAACTAACGATTGAAACAACCGAAACCGAATGCTTAACGTGCCCTCCGAAGCACGGCAGCGCTCAGATAGAAATGCCACTATCGCCCTCCCATCCGAGTTGTGACTGAGCGGCACGTTGCTTACAAATTTCAATGAAATAACATCGCTTAGTCAAGCTGCACGACCGCTACCAATCATCACTACATGGTATAAAATAAAGTCGTCTCTTTTTCGTGTCTGTCACACTGTTTGTCTGTCTGTATGCTTAAATCTTTAAAATTACGCAACGGATTTTGATGCGGTTTTTTGTAATAGGTAGAGTGATTAAAGAGGAAGGTTTTTATGTAATAAAATTCCCGAAATTCCCACGGGAACGGGCACAACGCGGGTAAAACCGCGGGGCGCTGCTAGTACATATTATAACTAAGCACATGAATAGTATACATAATTAAACTTTCTAGTTAACCGACAACAAAAAACGGTGTCGTGCTTTTAACCACACACTGATAAGATCGCGCGTTACATAGAGTAATTAAATTGTTATGTTATTATTAAGTAATTGTTATATTACTTTTGAAGTGAGATAGTAATACATAGTATGTTATTAGATCGTCAAAGGTTGTTATGAAATACTAGCGGCCGCCCTCGACCTGACCACCCCCTGTTAGGGGTTGAATTGCGCGCCCTAGCGTATTACTGTGCTGGATTTAGTGGTTACAAGCAGTGCTCTGCGGTTTTGCTCGCCTTGTGCGCGTTCCCGTGGAAATTTCGGGATCTTCTTCTTTATCGAGTGGATAGTTACCCTGACCAATCCTGGTGTCAGAGTTATTGAGCCGCCAAAGGCCTCTGACATGGCTCATGTAACGACTACTCCGTAGAAAGTAACCGGGACCGACGGCTTAACGTGCCCTCCGAAGCAAGGAATCATCTTACTTTTCGGGCCATCAGGTGATTCAGCCTGCAATGCCCTAACCAAACTGAGGGCAGTCTCACAAAGAGATTTTTGTGAGATATTGTCCCCACCGGGAATCGAACCCGTAACCTCCGGATCGTGAGCCGAGCGCTCAAACCACAAGACCACGGAGGCTGTTGTCATCTCGAAATTCCTACGGGAACGGGCACAACGCGGGTAAAACCGCGGGGCGCTGCTAGTAAGCTTATAAGGTAGCAAATGTTTCTAAGCAATGTTTGTCGTAACATTTGTACGTACAATGTCGCGCTTTCTGAGGCAAGAGGCATGCGTCAAAAGATTTCCTTCCCTTTGTTGCAAGTTTAAAAGCTTTTCGTAACGCCTATGTGCTTGAGCTCTGAGCTTCTATTGTGCCTTATTGAATAACAGACGGTGACCTGGTTTGTTAGTTTTCCTTTGGGAATTTCGGGATATAATGTGAACTCATATTAATATTATACAGCTTAGAGTAAGTAAGTTCATGTGGGTTAGTGCTAATCTTGTTATCAACTTTTAGACCGCCTAAAGGCCTCTGACATGGTCTAACGATTGAAACAACTAGGACAGACAATTTAACGTGCCCTCCGAAGCACGGTAGCGCTCAGATAGAAATGCCACTATCGGCCACCCATCCAATTAGGGGCCGAGCTGCACGTTGCTTAACAATCGCAATGAGTTAACATAGCTTAACTAAACTACGTCACACTACAAAAGGGAACAAAATAATGTTTCCTATATTTCTCACGGGATAACATTGAGTACATTCTCATAGATCTATAGATTACAAAAGCGCAATATCATTTAATTGGCGTGCAATAAAAAGTATTCCCTCTTAATGCAAGAAAGTGAGACTCATAGTTCTTACGTTTGTAAATTATAGTTCACTTATTGACGGGGGCCGGACTAAGGATCAAACTTTATGGGGGCTTTAAACAACGTTTAAGTTCTGACCATATTGTAGACTTTATGCTTCTTACACGTTGGTTGGCGGAGACTATATATATAAATATGTGTCCTTGTATTATTAAATATTTGAGGATTTAAGCACTTTATAACAGTTGTTATTTTTACTGGGTAATAGTAATCAATTTTACTATTAATTGAAACGTACGTTGATGTCATTATTATTTGTTTCGGGCACGTCCGGTGACCATCATCAGGAGGTGGGTGAGCCGCTCGATAATAGTAATAGTAAACAAGTTCAAATAAATAAATAATTTAATAAAATAACAAGATAAGGTTAATTAGACCCAAACTAAGCTTGTATTATGGAATCTGAGTGATATTAATACATATAAATACAAATACCTTACTTTGAAGTGTGATTTGTAGTGATTTAATTCTCTTTGAAGAGAAAGGTCGCCCCCCGTCCCCGATCCTGAATACCCCCCTGCGCCAGTGAAAGTAACCGGCCCTTCCACGGTTCACCCGAGATCATATTTCTAATATTATTTCTATTCGAAACTAATACCCGTTATGTGCGGCGAATAGTTTTTATTCTATCACTAGCAGCGCCCCGCGGTTTTACCTGCGCTGTTCCCGTTCCCGTGGGAATTTCGGGAGTTTTTATACATATAAACCTTCCTCTTGAATCAATCTATTTATTTAAAAAAACCCGCGTTAAAATCCGTTGCGTAGTTTTAAAGATCTAAGCATACATAGGGACAGACAGCGGAAAGCGACTTTGTTTTATACTATGTAGTGATTTATTTATACATATTATTGTGGATTGGTGATGTTGCGCATTTGATACTATGGCGAGAATATTAATTCACTAACAGCGCCCTGCGGTTTTACCCGCGTTGTGCCCGTTCTCTTGGGAATTTCGGGACGAATAATAGCCTATAACCTTCCCGTTGAATGTGGCTATCTATTACAATAAGAATTATTCAAATCGGATTGGTAGTTTCTGAGATAAGCGCGTTCAAACTAACAAACAAAGTTAGAAACTTTACCTCTTTATAATATTACTTAGTATTAGATTTCTGTTAAAAATTCAGCCAACCAACGGCGTTTACACTTATTCTAAAGGTTCGTCTCCACAGAAGCGGAACTCAATTGTCCAATCAATCACAACGCCTTGAAATGTCAATTCTTTTCGTAGTTCTTCTTCTTCTTCATCGAGTGGATGGTCACCCTGACCAATCCTGGTGTCAGAGTTATTGAGCCGCCAAAGGCCTCTGACATGGCTCATGTAACGACTACTATCCGTAGAAAGTAACCGGGACCGACGGCTTAACGTGCCCTCCGAAGCACGGGTGATTGGTCGATTGAGTTCAGCACCGCTGCGCCTTGGAAACGCACCCTAAGGGCCCCCCACTGAGAATAAAAAATAATATACATCGATAAAATACATTTTAACTTCAATAATATTGTGTTGGTTTAAGTGATGTGCAAAAAATAACAGGTTATTTTACAATAACGTTACGAGTTTAATATAACGTTTGTCTGACCTTGGTTACGTAAGGATTAGGAGGAGCTGCCGATTGCAACGCATTTGATGTAACTATTTGTGTGAGATGGTTCGGTATTTTGAAATCCATACTAATACTAACTGTGCCGGCGGTTTCACTGCCAGCGCACCTAGGAATTTTATAGGAATTTTGAGAATTTTATTACTTACCTATTCCTGACCAAGGTAAATTAAAAAAACGTATCATTAAAATCGGTCCAGCCATTCTCGAGTTATAAATGGTGCAAGTAACACGACTTTCTTATATATATATATATATATATATATATATATATATATAAATAATAATAAAGCTGAAGAGTTTGTTTGATGCCTCGATGGTCTAGTGGCATGTGCACGCCTGCCAAGACAGAGGGTCTCGGGTGCAGTTCCCGGGTCGATCGAAAACATGTTTCCTACTTGGTTTGAGATCACCAACCCGCATTAGGCAAGCGGGGTGATTACGCCATCTTCCTCTATCTTCAGTGAGGTCTTTGCCCAGAAGTGGGTCATTACAGGCTAACTATTTTACTGTTTGTTCGAGAGCAACAACCAATCCAAACCATTTACTTATTCCTTTCTTATCTACCTACTCCAGCCTCCGTGGTCTAGTGGTTTGAGCGCTCGGCTCACGGTCCGGAGGTTCCGGGTTCGATTCCCGGTGAGGATATCTCACAAAAATCTCTTTGTGAGGCTGTCCTCAGTTTGGTTAGGGCATTGCAGGCTGAATCACCTGATTGCCCGAAAAGTAAGATGATTCCGTGCTTCGGAGGGCACGTTAAGCCGTCGGTCCCGGTTACTTTCTACGGATAGTAGTCGTTACTTGAGCCATGTCAGAGGCCTTTGGCGGCTCAATAACTCTGACACCAGGATTGGTCAGGTTGACCATCCACTCGATAAAGAAGAAGATCTACCTACTTCATTTTTTTTTCAAATTAGAACAAAATACTAAACTATTCAGCTGAATTATCTTTACTTAGCTTAATCACTGAACTCCTCCTAAACGACTGGACCGATTTGAATGATTTTTTTCTATGCCTTTCGGGTGGCACCCTGGATGGTTTAGATTCACACTAGCGACATCTATTGGGTCGCGGGTGGAACCACCACGCGGGGCAGCTAGTATGAGATAGATTAGTATAGACAGTCATGTGACTATTCAATGCATTGTATTACCTCACCTTAACTATTCATTTACCTATTATTATTTTTGTTATTGTTGGTATACTTAATTTGACAATTGTTTAATTTAACAATAATTACAAGATGAATGCACAAATCATAATAAACTTTGCCAATACAATCGTTTTAAACAACATTCCCACTTGTATGAAAGCACCGCTAGAAAAACAAAATTATCATTATTCATTTGTGTAGGGGCTACGATGCCATTACACACACATTACACAGTGTGTGTGTATGTGTTGCCTTTCATACGACAAACTTAAATAATAATATTTAAAAAAAAAAGATAAATAATAAACAATCAGACTTTAATCTCTTTTTACAAAATCCAACGATTCCGCAGATAAATCAAAATAAATTGAACGGTTCCACAGATAAATAAATAATACCACAGATAAACTAAAATAAATTGATGGATTCCACAGATATTCACAAATTGTCAACGATTCTGCAGATAAATAAATATTACGAGTGTCTCTGCTGTTATTTATTTAATAGTGCAGTGTAGATCAGTGTATTGGTGTGTTTGTGTGTAAGATGTCAAGATGGCGTATATTGGACCTAGGAATAGTGTGCCAGTTATCCGGGACAGTCTGCATACACCAACTTATGAGGTAACGTATACCATTAACATTAAAACTTCTTACGAATTTTCGATCAGGTCTCGTGTCCTGACGCGAATTAAAAAAAACCTTCCAAGTGCGAGTCGGAACCGCGCACGGAGGGTTCCTTACTTTAAAAAACGGCAAAAAATCACGTTTGTTGTATCTCAAACAACCCCATACAGCCCCCCTTGAATGTTATAGCGAATATAATAGAAATACATCATCTGTGAAAATTTCAATTGTCTAGCTATCACCGTTCTGGAGATACAGCCTGGTGATAGATGGACGGACGGAAAGCGAAGTCTCAGTAATAGGGCCCCGTTTTTACCCTTTGGGTACGGAACCCTAAAAAGTACGTAAGCAAAACTCATTTAAATTTGATTCGGGTACAAATTAATGATTTCTTGTAATTAGATTAGATAATTACGAAATGTCAAATCACTACACGGAATTTTGAGTTGAAGTATATACCTACCTAGTCCATTTTCTCGATATTGATGCTGGACGGATTTCAATAAAACTATTAATGTATGTATGTGATTATCTCTGAAACTACCAGTCCGGTTCGAATAATTCTTTTTGTATTCAATAGTTACATTCAAGAGGAACATCACAGGATACTTTTTATCCCTAAATTCCCACGGGAACGGCCACAATACGGGTTAAATAACGGGGCGCTACCAGTGTACGTATATGGACGAGACAAACGCCCACGCAAATACCATCTCCATAAGAGTAATTGATTCGTCATACATTATATTATAATACAGTCGTTGTTTTAAGATTAACTTCTTGGAACTTTGTCACTTTAATGTACTTATATTTTGATGTAGGATAAGAGTAAAGAAAAGACAGATTTCTCAGAGGAATCCTACTAATGTTATAATTGCGAAAGTTTATGAGGGTGTATATATTACATGTTTGTCTATCACGAAAAAACTACTGGACGGATTTGGTTGAAGCTTTACAGTAATATAGGTCATACATCAGAATAACACTTGGGATACATTTTATTCCGAAATTCCCGCGGGAACGGGTACAACATAGGTGAAACCTGGGAGCGCGGCTAGTGATTCCTATTGTTTTAGATCCAATAACTACTAGAGAACTAGAGTTCAATTAATATTGTTTCTCTGTCTATTTACTCATATTCTAACATTGCCATGTCTTGCAAAAAGATATCCTTACTTCGACAAGGTACTTGAGCATTGTATGGTAGCTATTCTAATTGAGTATGTATTACTTATTTACATAAAAACTGTAGTAGCAAGGTCGTTCAATTTAGATTATTGTTTGTACTATACATAGGTATATATTTATTGTGATTATGTATGTCAATATGTCAAGTCAAATATTTAATAGGTTTTGTTATTAACTTATCATGTCCCACTATTGGGCATGATAAGTCAACGGCCAGGTCACACAACATTAACTATAAATAATAAAGAAATGGCAGTAAGGAACCTTAGACTTGGTACAACTTTGTCGAGATGTCATACTTTTTAGAGATAAACAAGCGGCTCCATCGAGACTTGGCTAGTTTTTTACAGGATGTTTTTGATGGGATCAAACTGACAGTTAGCTTATTGGTGTAATTTTCATACGTTTCAGGCCAAAAATCATTCATTATCCTCTCTTTAATAATTATTTGAAGTCTATGTGACGTGATGTAAAGTAACTAATTATTTTAAGACTAGCTATGATAATAAAGATACTCCATTTTATTGAACACATCCATAATTTTATAATGCGAAAACAATACCCACGTAACGAATTCCTCTAACTAAACATTCATTTCGAAATTCGAATTATGTCGAAATGACAACATTCCGTCCAACATGGCCGCCGCAAGATGGCGCCCACGCAAACAGCTGATACACTATGAATGAAAGTGGAAAGAAGTTGGCCTCTGGACCGCACTAGCGAATAGTTAGGCAATCATCGCTAGTGGTGTTGTTTGAATGAGTGATAATTCATTTTTAATGTTAAGCAACGGCCATATCGGATACGATTTGGATGGGTGGCCAAAGGCATAACATATTAGGTACGCCATCTGAGATAGTACAGTACTTCGTGATCTTAAATTGTTGGTCCCTTTTATTTCAATCATCAGACGATATTGACCTTTGGTGGTCTTAAATCTAAAAATCGGACACACGTTAGTGGTCACGCATATAAGTAGTGTCGGAGGACATCGGTCAATCTCCGCTACGAAGAAGATGTTAATAGAGAAGAAAAGCGAAGATGCATCCTATTTGGTTTAGCTTTCATGAAAGTAAAATTCTCCTTGAACGCAACCTTCTGTATGTCATATTAGTTAGGTATACTAATATTATAAAGAGGTAAAGTTGTTTGCTTGTAAGGGCTACATCTCAGGAACTACCAATCCGATTTGAATAATTCTTTTTTTAATAGATAGCCACATTTAACGGGAAGGTCATAAGCTACTTTTCATTTTAAAATTCCTACGGGAACGGGCACGACGCGGGTAAAACGCGAGGCGCTACTATTACGCTAATATACGGCCTTCACGGTCCGGTCTGCGGTGACGCATCCTTGCGCGCACGCAAGGACACGGCCATCTTTGAAATCAAGTTGCAGACGACCTTGAAAAAAAAACAGTGGTTTGAAAAAGGAACCTGTTCTTTTAATTATTTTATGTGCCTAGTCTTGTTATGGTTGGAATCAAGGACGGATATGGTCTGTTGTGTTTATGGTTGTTGTTAAAAAAAGTCTGATACGAATCTTTATGGTGTTATGTGATAGGATGTGTGAATGGATGGATGGATGTTTGATGTTCTTTCATAGTTTAACTGCAAGGGCTTGAGACATGTAGATGTCCAATGCTGAACTGTTTTTGATGAAATTTTTCATAGGGTGGTTAAAAGCTTCTTAGCTCCATTTTTTTTTCGAAAACTTGATAGCATCATTAGTTTTGATTGTTTCTCATTATGATGCATTATGAATTTTGACTAAAATACATAAATAATACCTACTTTATTGTCACATAGATAAATTCACTTATATACCTATTATACGAGTATAGGTCATATTTTGCAATTCAACAGCGGCAAATCGTAACAATACTTGTACTCTTGTACCCGAGTAAGATTTAACTTAACAAAATTTTACAAAATCTTAAATTTGAAAAACATCAAATAATTCAAAAAGACAACCAGTTTTAATATCTTTACGCTAGTATAGTTATGGTTGTGTCTGAACCGATTAGCATGATTCATATCTGTTTGAAAGGGAAAGGACTCGCGGTCCTTTTAAGGTTTAATGTCAAATATTTTGTTGGCTTACTTTGGATGTGTTGGTTAATATGACCTAATGTTGTCAAGTAAGAATTAGAGGCTTATTTACTTTGAACGTATTTGTGTCCAAAATCCTAACTAATATTATAAATGCGAAAGTAACTCTGTCTGGTACGCTTTCACGTCAAAACTACTGAATCGATTTAAATGAAATTTGGTACACAGTTAGTCCAGAGCCTGAGAAAGGACATAGGCGATAAAAAGCGCTTCGCGGGTAAAACCGCAGGGCGCTGCTAGTCACTACATAGTATAAAATAAATTCGTCTCTTTTTCGTGTCTGTCACACTGTTTGTCTGTCTGTATGCTTAAATCTTTAAAATTACGCAACGGATTTTGATAAGGTTTTTTGTAATAGGTAGAGTGATTCAAGAGGAAGGTTTTTATGTAAGAAATTCCCGAAATTCCCACGGGAACGGGCACAACGCGGGTAAAACCGCGGGGCGCTGCTAGTGGTCTAATAAGTAAAAGTAATTTCGAGTAGGTCAGTGGCCAACCCTGGTGTCGGAGTTTTTGACCACCTCAAGGCCTCCGATTGAATAACGATTGAACCAACCGGGACCGACAATACCTTTTCGGGATCAAAAATAGCCTATAATATTTATAATCAAAATGATGGAGTGATAATGTATGTTAAGGACACGATTAATGCTTCAGTTCTCGAAATTACTATAGCAGAATCAAATTGTTTAATGGCGAAAATTGGCAATATGTCAATTTTTGGTATATACAGGCCTGACTGCTTCAAAAACCCTACTACATTTATAAATTCACTAGATACAGTTTTGACTATCCACCGATCGCGGAATATTGTTATAACGGGCGATATAAATATTGACACGATAGAAATGTCAAAAAAGTATGCTTCAGATTATATGGACACTTTGAATGCTTATGGTCTTCAACCTGCTATACATACTCCGACACACGGTCGTACTTGTTTGGATCATTTTATGGTTAGACTGGTTAGTAAATGTGAGAGCTTTATTTTTGACTCAGACATTACAGACCACTTTCCAATAATGTTATCGATTATTGGGTCCCCAGCTCGCACTAATGCCACCACCAGCTACACGCGTACTAAGGTTGACTACGAAGCTATACATACCGCCATTAACGAAATAGACTGGGTTGCATTTTCTAAAATAACTGATGTGAATCAAGCAGTAGATTACCTAACGTCAACCTTACAAGACATTATTATAGCGAACACAGAAACATTAACATTCTCTAAACGAAATCAACCGATTAAACCATGGATAACACATAATATTATTAAATGTTTCCGCAAAAGAGACAAGTTGCACTTGCAATCCAGAAATGACCCTACCAACTATGAATTTAGGAAAATATATATTGCTTATAGGAATATTTGTAATAGAATTGTAAAATCACTAAAAAGGACATACTACAGAGAGAAACTACTTAAAAACTTAAACAATAAAAAGAAAACTTGGGATGTTATAAAGGAAGTTAGTAATATTAAAGTCAAGAATACACAAGCTACTAATCTATTGGCACTAACAAATGACCCTTGTAAATCGCTTAATGTTATAAATAACTTTTTCACCAAAGTAGGAGCAGACCTTGCAAAAAACATACTTAATAAAATAAATTCAACAGAAAGCGAATTAATACAAAAAAGTAGACTTACGGAAAATAACATTAATAGTTGTAACTCGTTCATGCTTTATCCTACAGACTATCTTGAAGTTGACAAAATTATCCTCAAACTGAAAACTAAAAGTGCACCGGGTATAGATACAATCTCTAGTGATTTCCTTATTAGGTATCACACAACACTGTGTTCTCCGATTGCGCACATCTGCAATCTTAGTCTTAGCCACGGTGTCTTTCCAACTTCATTTAAAAAGGCAGTTGTTGTCCCTGTTTTTAAGGATGGGGATAGGAACACTGTGTCGAACTACAGACCAATATCGCTGCTAAGTACATTAAGTAAAATACTAGAAAAAATAGTGAATCACAGACTTATAAAATATTTAGAAAAGAACAAATTACTTTCGAGCAACCAATATGGCTTCAGATCATCTAAATCAACGACTGATGCTGTTCTTTCCTTTACTAACAAGGTGACGGGCTATATTGATGGGAAGAAAAAGTGTGTAGGTGTATTCCTTGATCTCAAAAAAGCGTTCGATACAGTGTCTTTACCTCTCCTTCTGAACAGACTAGAAATGCTAGGAGTACGGGGATTGGCCCTGGATTGGTTTCAAGATTATTTAAAAAACCGAGAACAAGTGGTAAAGGTGGGTAACACCATTAGTACTGTTAACAAGACCACATATGGTATACCGCAAGGTAGTACGTTGGGTCCTACTCTGTTTCTTGCTTATGTCAACAGTCTTGCCAGTCTTAACATCCCCAATGGTGAAATTGTTGCATTCGCTGACGATACAGCGATTTTATTCCATGGACACTCTTGGCCTGAAGTAAAGATGAGAGCTGAGATAGGATTAAGTTTAGTTACACGATGGCTGGAAGATAACTTGCTTACGATCAATGTGTCCAAGACTAAATATATTTGTTTTCATAACACCATGCACTCAAAGCCTCCCGATGACTTTTCTTTGGTAATCCACACTTTTCCATGTAACCGGTTAGACAAACCTACTGACAACTGTAAATGTGACCACCTAGAATCAACCCCATACATAAGATACTTGGGGGTTATAATTGACAAAAATCTTAACTGGGTCCCACACATATCCACCTTAACAAAAAGAGTAAGGAAACTTATACCAGTTTTCAAGAACTTAAGAGATGTGGCTGATACTGATATACTTATCAATGTGTACTCCGCACTGTGCCAATCGCTACTATCTTATTGTTTGCCAGTGTGGGGAGGAGCATCTAAAACCCATATGCTTGAGATAGAAAGAGCCCAACGTGTGATTATTAAAGTAATGTTTAAAAAGCCTCGCCGATTCCCAACTGAATCTCTGTACAGTGAAGCTAAATTATTAACCGTCCGCCAACTATACATACGCGAGGTAGTACTCAAATGTCATTCCACAATACCTATACCTGGTGATGCAATCGGTAGGCGACCAGTTATCCCCAGTAAACGCACACGTACAAAATTTGCGCACCACCAATATCCCTTTCTCAGCTACTATATATATAAACAAATTTGTAAATCAGAAGAAGTTGTTAGGAAAAATAGGTACTCACTGAAAAAAGCACTATTTACAGAACTAATAAAACTAGATTATACCAATACAGAGAAATACTTAAAACCACTAAATTAATGTTAATATTCCAAATGACACACACAAGAATCCCTTTCACACATTCACAAATTACACTGATCACACATTCACAAATTCACTGCTCACTCATTCAAAAATTACACTGTTCAAACATTCACAAATTACACTGTTCACACATCACAAATTACACTGTTCAAACATTCACAAATTACACTGTTCACACATTCACAAATTACACTGTTCACACATCACAAATTACACTGTTCAAACATTCACAAATTACACTGTTCACACACTCACAAATTACACTGTTCAAACATTCACAAATTACACTGTTCACACATCACTAATTACACTGTTCAAACATTCACAAATTACACTGTTCACACATTCACAAATTACACTGTTCACACATTCACAAATTACACTGTTCACACATTCACAAATTACACTGTTCACACATTCACAAATTCACTGCTCACTCATTCAAAAATTACTCTGTTCACACGTTCACAAATTACACTGTTCACACATTCACAAATTACACTGTTCACACATTCACAAATTCACTGCTCACTCATTCAAAAATTACACTGTTCACACGTCCACGAATTATACTGTTCACACATTCACAAATTACACTGTTCACACATTCACAAATTACACTGTTCACACATTCACAAATTACAAAGTTATTTTGTTGATGTTGAATGTTGTAAATATCTTGTTATTTAATGTTGGTACTTTTATTTTAAAATAAATAATCTTTTGTGAAAACAATGACCATGATGGTGGAGTCTGACTTCCAAGACACAGATACCCTCTAGTTTGGAAGTCAGAGATTTTTGTAAAATATGTAGATTAAGTTTTTTGGAACAATAAAAATTATTCTTATTATTATCTTATTCTTATATAACCTTTCCGTTGAATGCGGCTATCTATTAAAAAGAATTATACAAATCGAATTATACAGATGGTTTCTAAGACCAGCGCGTTCAAAAAATAAACAGAAATAATAAAATTAACTCTTTTCAGCTTTATTATATTAGTTAAACGCATCCTTGCTCATCGCTAAGACGCCATATTGAATTAAATGTCAAAAACGACCTTGAGAGCGCGATTTTGTTTTGTTCTGCCACACCGAAATACAAATATATTAGTACTAGTAGCGCCCCGCGGTTTTTCTCACGTTGTGTCCGTTCCCGTGGAAATTTCGGGATGAAAAATAGCCTATAGCCTTCCTCGATAAGTGGACTATCCAACACTGAAAACATTTTTCAAATCTGACCAGTAGTTCCCGAGATTAGCGCGTTCAAACAAACAAACTCTGCAGCTTTATAATATCAGTATACATAGATAGATAAGTTCTGTAGTTTTTATACATTTAATTGTTGTTTTTATACACACAATAGATTGTTGTGATGATATTATGTAAATTAATGAGGAATTGTTGGATTGCGTATTTGTTTCGCAACTCTTGTTAATGAAAACATTTTTTATTAACATGGATTATAAATGATTTTTAATATATAAATTATGATACTTAGTAGTTTCATCAAATTTATTTTCTGTAGGAAATTTTCAGACAAAATTACCAGAGTATTATCCCACGGTTTATCCCAGTTGTACCCGTTCCCTAAATAATTTAGGGATGAAAATTAAGCTATAACCTTCTTTCTTCTTCAATATGCCTATAGTATTAAAACTTCTTTTTAGGGATCCGTATCCTAAGGATAAAAACGGGACTCTATTACTGGGACTTCGCTGTCCGTCCGTCCGTCCGTCTGTCACAAGGCTGTAGGTATCTCAAGAACGGTGATAGCTAGACAGTTGAAATTTTCACAGATCATGTATTTCTATTGCCGCTATAACAACAAATACTAAAAATAAAATAAATATTCAAGGGGGGCTCCCATACAACAAACGTGATTTTTTTACCGTTTCTTGCTCGATACTTATAATTTTTAATAGATAATGGTACGGAACCCTACGTCTGCAAGTCCGACAAGCACTTGACTGGATTTTTGTTTGTTCAAATCCAACGGGAAGGTTACCAGTTATTCTTTAAATAAATAATTTATGATTATGATCCCGAAATTCCCATTAAAAAGGCCACAACGTGGATATAACCGCTAGCTAATTTTGAATACTGAATTTAATGTTATTATCTACGCACCGCCATAGTTTAATTTTAATCTTGTACAAACTGGCTCGGTAAATAGACGCAAGGCTGTGCCGGTTCGCAAACATCCTAGAAATCTCCGCGATAAGTCGGGTTCTGTTATCATTGAGGTTTTTAGGGCCTCTCGGAAACAATGGTTAGGCATTACTGGAGTATTTCAAGACTTTTCTTAATTAATTTATTAACATAGTTGTTGGCGACGACGCGACGTCTGGGTGTCAATTATATATTCTTATAAAGTATTTGTATATGTATGTGTAGTAGTATCAGTGAATTAGATTCCATAACACATGCTTAGAGCTTACTTTGGGTCTTCTTCTTCTTCATCGAGTGGATGGTCAACCTGACCAATCCTGGTGTCAGAGTAATTGAGCCGCCAAAGGCCTCTGACATGGCTCATGTACCGACTACTATCCGTAGAAAGTAACCGGGACCGACGGCTTAGCGTGCTCTCCGAAGCACATTTCTAATTAACTGTGAGTGAATTTGCCCGTGTATATTATTTATAATATAATGTAAAATTATATCGATGGACGTTAACCGGTTTGTTTGTTTGTTTGCAGATCAAGTTGGAGAGTGTCCTCGGTCTGACAGTTGGCAGCAATGCAGCCCTCGACTGCGACCCCAACACGGAGATTGTGGCGTATCCGGCCGGGTGAGTTTCATTATGCATAATATGCTCGTATGTAGATTGTAGGTTATACTGACTAAAAATGTTTGGGGAAAAACAACCACTTCTTTTTTATAAATCCTAAATTATTTAGAGACCAACCATGGCACGATGCGGCTATCATGCCCTGAACCTTAAATAATAAAAATGTAACTACACTAACTTCTACTTAAAATTATTATTAAACATTTGTATCAAAACAATACTGCGTCAGAGAAAGGAGAGGCTTCCTACATTAAAATGAAAATTTGGAAAGTAAAGGTAATGATTACGATCAAAGTCAAATATTTTTATTCAGTTTTGACCCCAAAGAGGTTCTTTCGAACATACCACCATTTCGGAAGATGCGGAGACAATGCTGGTAAAACAGTGGGGCCGCTTGACCTCGCCTCGCCGTCAGTGACCCTGGTGTCAGAGTTTTAGACCGCCTCAAGGCGATAATATGGTCTATCTATTGATTGAAACCGGGACCGAATAGTTTTACGCACCCGAAGCACGGTAGCGATCTGATAGAAATGCCACTATCGGCCACCCATTCAAGTAGGAACCGAGCTGCACGTTGCTTAACAATCCCAATGAACTACCATCGCTTCATCAAAGTACTACGTACTAAATACAGTGACAAATTAATATTCCGTCAAGCATAAGGCAACGAAATGAATTTAAAAATGACTCATACAAAGGGCTCTTAATCTCCCACTAATAAAATGATTATTCAGGAAATAGCAACAACTTATGTAGATTCACCCCTCTGTTAAAATTGAGGTGTGTTCACACCGCGCCTTGCCATAAGGGTGCGTCCACACGCCAGGCAGCGTTTTAAAGTTCATTGCCTTGTTCATAATACATCCCTAGTGTAATGTTATGGGTGGAATGCATGTCAATTTTGGTCAGTTTTTGAAATAGCTATGACATTTTTTTTTTACTGATATCTTCTGTGAGACCAGAGGAATTGCTCAACAGTGGGACATTATAGGCTTATGCTTTTTTTAATGTGGATGCACTAATCTCTGATACTTACTACCATTCAAGCCTGTAAAAATATGTTTGTATAAGTATTGCACACCTACTTACATTAAAAAAGCGGCCAAGTGCGAGTCGGACTCGCCCATGAAGGGTTCCGTAGCAGCGAGTAACATAATAAAGAAGTTCTTGAAGTTCGTTGTACTTGTTTTTTTATTTACATTTGAGTTATTGAATGAATAATCAGTATTTTTTTGCGGTTTACGATTTATGTCGTAAAAAAAAAACTACTAACTAGACCTCGTTCAAACCAATTTTCGGTGTTAGATTACATTGTTATGTACATCATATATTTTTTTTAGTTTTATCATTCTCTTATTTCAGAAGTTACAGGGGGGGGACACACATTTTACCACTTTGGAAGAGTCTCTCGCGCAAACTATTCAGTTTAGAAAAAAATGATATTAGAAACCTCAATACCATTTTTGAAGACCTATCCATAGATACCCCACACGTATGGGTTTGATGAAAAAAAAAAATTTTTTTTCATTTCTAAGTATGGGAGACCCCCCTAAAATTTTTTTTTTCTATTTTAGTGTGAAAATATTAATGCGGTTCACAGAATACATCTACACACTAAGTTTCAACAACATAGCTCTTGTAGTTTCGGAGAAAAAAGGCTGTGACATACGGACAGACGGACGGACAGACAGACAGACAGACATGACGAATCTATAAGGGTTCCGTTTTTGCCATTTGGCTACGGAACCCTAAAAACATACTTATAAGCGCTACGTTTCATCCTGAAATTCCCACGGGAACGGGAAAAACACGGGGCTTTATTAGACCTACAATATTTATTAATTCCTCACTATACTGATATCATCAGTGAGCGTAGAGGTCTTTACCCGGCAGTGGTACACTACAAGCCCATATTTTTTCATTCAATCTCATTATATCCAAAATCTTCATCTCTGCAGCACGCAGTAATCTTTCAAGATTGTTATTTCATTTAAATCTCCTAAATTGATCAAAATATTCCTGCAGTAAGATCTTTCAGGCTTAACTTACATAACTTCATTTACGTAAAAAATTTGAATATAACGCAATTTTTCGCAACACTTAATTCCGCTCATGAATCTCTCGTCATATCTATCTTTCACGGTTAGCCGCATACTTTACGGTCACTTCATATTGAAGATGAGTTTTTGAAGAAGCCGTCGTGAAATGAGACCTAGATTAAGGAAATTAGGCTATCTGGTTACTTAACTCCTGTAAAGGGGCTGAAACGTCAGATAAAAATCCTACTAATATTATAAATGTGAGGATATATGTATTTGTGAGAATATAGGGTACATTACTGTTAAGGCCCCCTTGTTCGAAGAAGATTTCGAAGATGAAATAACACTATAGCATCCACCTCAGCTATGTGTACTAGAAAAATGATTTATCTAAAGATTGGTGTAAAAATAAGGTCAATAATTTTATTATTTTAGGCACAGTATTGAAAATGCTTTTTAAAAAGAGGCAACTTTGGTTTTTTTTCTATAGAGCGAAGTTCATCTGATCGTGTAACTGTAAACGAATTACTCTGTAAGATCCTCAACTGAAACATTTTTTTCAGAATATTACGTCAATTATTGACTGATTCATATTGATTTTAAAAACAGCATTTGCGCTATAAGTTTCATCCCCCTTAAGTCTCATCCAAATCCGCCCTGTAGTTTTTTCATGAAACAGTACCAAACATACATACATCCTTCACAAACTTCCACAATTCTTATATTAGTAGGATGTTAAGCAAACAGTCCACGTTTGCTTAGCATAGTTATAATTTGGTTGTTTTAATGAAGACATGATACGCGTGAATGTTATGCAAGCGGCCTGTTATCAAGTATCAAATTATTTCACTACGACGAACTGTAATTATGTGAAACACAATATAATAGATAAGAAATGCAATCGTATTCGTCATTACGGCATTGTTCAATATCACTATCACTACATAGTATAAAACAAAGTCCCCGGCCGCGTCTGCCTGTCTGCGATAAACTCAAATACTACTGCACGGATTTTCACGTGGTTTTCACCAATAGATAGAATGATATCTCCGGAAGGTTTATATGTATAAAAAACCTGAAATTCCCACAGGAACGAGCACAACGCGGGTATAACCGCTGGGCGCTGCTAGTTAAGTTATACAAAGTTTAAATAAGTAAGTCGGAAATTAAGTTCGAGTGGGTCAGTGGTCAACCCTGGTGTCGGAGTTATTTGACCGCCTAAAGGTGACGACTTTAGGGGGGTGTGCGTGGTAATATTGGTTGAATTAAACCACAAAGATGTCTAGTAACTATAGACCGCCTTAAGCCAGCCTATATACTAGACGTTCGTGTACCCGTTCCTCGATCCTACACTGCAACTCCAGAACGTGTCCCTGTTCATCCACCGCAGGAAAAGACCGCGCTAACAACTACGCGTTCAGGTCGTACAGTACGGTTCCCTGACTTTTATCGCCCTTAGTCGGTCTCTGGAGGGGGATGATGTAGGTGACCTCCACTTAAACATACATTATAATTATATTTTATTTACACACAATAATATATTAAAAACCACTTACATACATCACACATTCATATCCCAGTAACATAACATTCATAACACAAATAAATAATTTCTAACCAAATGTAAACAAACAATAATTCGGCAAGCAAACCCGCGCGATATGCGTTGTTCCGAATTTGTGCAAATCTTGCATTTAAGTTAATTGTGGAATGTGAAGCCACGCGGAGGCGCAGAGGCGCGGAGGTTTGTGTTTAACGGGAATGTGTTTGGGTTTGAAGTTAAGACAAATTCAGTTTTTATCCTAAAGGACTTTTGAGCGTACCGTCCAGCCGTTTCGCTTCGATAAGGAATGGGCTAGCTAGCCGCGCCTCGCGGTGTTACCGTCGTTGAGTCCGTTCCCGCGGGAATTTCGGGATGAAATGTATCCCATGTATTATTCTGATGTATAGGCTATATTACTGTAAAGTTTCATCCAAATCCGTTCAGTAGTTTTTGCGTGAAAGAGTAACAAACATACATGCATTTGTAGGATTATTCATCTGAGATTTCTAAGAGACCTTATGATACATAATATTATTTTTATTTTTTATTTTCGTGATTTGCAGCTCGGCCACTACTTGGATGGGCATTTCTATCTGAGCGCTACCGTGCTTCGGAGAGCACGTTAAATTGTCTAACCGGCTGTTTCAATTGTTAGACCATGTCGGAGGTCTTTAGGCGGTCCTGTAGATCTGACACTAGAGTTGACCACTAATCTCTTCGATCAACAATACACAACTAGATATCGGGTCACGTACAAAATCAAAGCTAAATACTGTCCGCGAGGATGACGTGTGACAGCTTATTTTGTTTACTACCGAACTGAAACAAAAGTTTTAAACAGTTCGAAGTTCAACCTAATTACAATCATGACACCTGGCAATAAAGTAGCAAATCTTATGAATAATATAAGAGCTCACTTTTCAAATGAGGCGTTATTCACCGAGACGTATTTTTTGCGCCGACCCGACATCTAGTTGTGTATTGTTGATCGAAGACTAATCTACGCAAACTTAGTTACTTGCTAAAGTAAAGCTTTAAGGCCTGTACCCATTACACCGTATCATACCATGACGGGTCCATATTGGCTCAACTAAAGTTCTTTACCCGAAATTGTTCTTCCTAACGATTTGTAATCCGAATGATCACTCTTCCTAAAATTTTTCATCCTAAAGTTTTCATTCATACTATTTGTAGTGCTACCGGCGATGTTCATAACACTCATGTTTCCGAAAATTGTAATTAATAATATCATTAATGTAAATATATTTAAACTCCTACTGTTTTTTATCATAACGCTTTAAAGGAAAAGGTTTGTTTTTAAACTATTTCTTGTGATTACAAAACGGTTCCCTATCCATTTGCATAAAAACTTTAGACATAATATAACATGGCATAATTTTGTTGTAGCGCTCGCCGGCCGCTGCCGCGGCACCGCTCGCTTCGCTCGCTCGGCTCGCGCGTAGTTGGTCACAGTTCTAACCTAACCTAACCTATAAAAAGAAATCTAAACAAAAAAGATATGACTTTGAATAATAGTATAAAAGAAACATGAGTGTTATGAACATCGCCGGTAGCACTACAAATAGTATGAATGAAAACTTTAGGATGAAAAATTTTAGGAAGAGTGATCATTCGGATTATGAACATTAGAGACAAAGTAGTTAGGAATTGTGATTGTTAGGATGAAAAATGTTAGGAAGAACATTTTCGGATTTCCAATTATCGGAGTTGAAAATTTAGGTGAACTTTGGCGCACCCTACCATGACCGTGCTATGAACGTGTCAGGCAAAAAAGTATTCTTTGTATTGAAAAGTATGGGACTATGCTCACTAGACCGTTCCGTCACCAACCAACAACGTCGACTATTCTCACCTAATATTTTGCCGGTGCTGAAACGTTCATAGCACGGTCATGGTATGATACGGTGTAATGGATAGAAACCTTTAATGGTTAAGTTTTTCGCCTATCGGAGGCCTTTAGGCGGTCTTATAGCTCCGACGCCACGGTTGACCACTAATCTTCAACTTACTGATTCAGTTTTAACGATTACTTTACGCCACCAATACCGATAACCTAACGTGTTTCAATTTAAGTATTCGCCATGTATGCATGGCGAGGAATCCGTGAGAATCACCCATGTCCATGGTGAATGTCATACATACAAATTATTGAAGCCACGATTGGGGTGCGGTTGTGTTTGAGAGAGGAGCGATTAGCGATTTTGAAGTTAGCAGCTTGATCGCAGACGTCTAATTGTGGAAAAGGGGGTCAACAGTAATCAGGCAACAGTAAAAACGGATAACAGCGCTCCAGCGGTATTCCGTGTGTTGTTCTTGTTCCTGTAAGGATTTTGGGGGTAAAAATTGCTTTAATCTTTCTTCTTGAATGCGGCTATCTAATACGAAACGAATTATTCAATTCCTCTTTGTAGTTCCAAAGGTAGTAGCGTTCGAAGAAACTCTTATCTTATTAGTATAACCCACGGTTTTATCCGCGATGTTCCAATTCCAGTGGGATTTTCGGGATGCAATATGGCCAATATAACTTTTCTCTCAAAATACTCTGAAAAATATTTTCTAGAAATTAGCGTGTTCAAACCAAAATCAACCTTTTCGGCTAATAATACATTAGTACAGATTTCCAATGTAAAATGGTTGTTTCAATCGTTAGACCATGTCGGAGGCCTTTAGGCGGTCTAAAAACTCCGACACCAGGGTAGGCCACTGACCTACTTGAAATGAATGTATGAACAGATTTCCACCCCGCTTCGCTTGTCACTGACAACGACCCTTACTCTAACTACACATCAAACATTATCCAACGCGTGACATACAGACAAACGAAGTTATTATTAGTTATTCTAGTCAAGTGAGGTGTGTTCGTATGGACGTGTTGTATAGAATCCGAAAACGTAGTTTCAATTTCAAATAGATTTTTTAAGCAAAAATCCGATTTTAATCCTAGTTTTTTAATGAAATCTACCAACTTTTTAAAATAGGTTAAAACGGGATCAATCAGTTAGCCTACCTTTTTATACACTGAAAGAGTTTTCGAATTTGGTTCCTAAAAACATAAGACAGTAACCAGCAGATTGTATAATCTCATCAGATTTTTGAAGTCCACTATTTATGTTTTCAACAGCTAAAACGTTTTCGTCTCCTCATTCCAGATGCACAGTGGTCCTCTACAATGTCCGCAAAAACAGACAGACACACATCCTCAACGTGTCCCGTAAGAGCATCACGTGTGTCGCCTTCTCGCCCGACGGGAGGTACCTGGCGACGGGGGAGTGTGGCCACGCGCCCGCCGTCAGGATATGGGATCTGCAGGTCAGTGCAGTGGAACAGATAGGAAAACGCAGGCATTACAGCTAAATTAACTTCTTCTTCATCGAGTGGATGGTCAACCTGACCAATCCTCGTGTCAGAGTTATTGAGCCGCCAAAGGCCTCTAACATGGCTCATGTAACGACTACTATCCGTAAAGTAACCGGGACCGACGGCTTAACGTGCCCTCCGAAGCACGGAATCATCTTACTTTTCGGTCAATCAGATGATTAAATTAAATTAACTATGGACTAAGAATCAAGAATGCAACCATAAAATAAAAAACTCGGCCGATTTTTTATCAAATATAGCTAAAACCCACCGTAAGGTTACTGCAAATATGTACAAAACTTTCATGTAAAATTATTAAAAACCCTTACCCAAAAACGGTGGGACCGAGTTTTACCGAACATAAGAACCACCGCCAACAAATGACTTACTACTGAAAAAAACGCATCGATATCGGTCCATCCGTTTGAGAGGTACGGTGCCACTGACAGCCACACACATCCACGTGAAGCTTACAACACTCCTCTGGGTTAAAGTCCTTAATTCGTTGGGGTTAAACTACTTAAAAGGAGATACTTTTCTTTCTCATTTAACAATCTATTAAGGGTGCCTGTCCATTGATGCGGAGCGAGGCTACGGAGCGGCGAAACGGATAAATATAAATCAATAGGATTGCATAAAATTTTATGCAATCCTAAAGCAGCTCTCCGTTCAGATATTTTATGCAATCCTAAAGCAGTAACAAGCCAAAATTCCTGGTTTTAAAAAAGCTGTCCGTCCGTTAATTATTAAAAAATCTTTAGATCCTTACCAAAACTCCTGATTTTGAAAATGTTATCCGTCCAATAATTAATGTATTTTATTTCCAGGACCCGTCAGCTTCCGGGGCAGTCCAGATCGCAGAGTTCCCTGGACACACCCATGGAGTCAGCTGTGTGGTGAGTTTTAATCTAAATCAGCTTAAATTAGATTACCTGAGTATTACCTGAAATAAAAAAAGTTGATATTAAAATAATACTTGCTCTTACTATATTACTATTACTAAAGCCTTAAGTGTCCCATTGTTGGGCAAAGGCCTCCCCCAAAAATGTAATAAAATAAAGTAAGTACGACTTATTTAGTGGACACCTCTGGCGTAGGAGTTTTTTTGTCTGGCGGACCAAATCTACCATGAAAGCCCGTTTTATCCATGAAAGCTACCATGAAAGATCTTAAGTTGTTATTAAATACGTATCGCAGGAAGAGAGAGAGAGCGAGAGAGAGCAAGCGAGAGAGAGCAAGCGAGAGAGAGCAAGCGAGAGCGAGCAAGAGAGAGAGAGAGAGAAGCCTTTGTCCATCAGTGGAACATTACAGGCTAATATATTTTTTAAATGAAATAGAAATATAATATTTTTAATTTTTGTTCCAGGCATTTTCAAAATCGTCCAAATATCTAGTCTCGGTTGGATCGCAGCACGATATGATAGTCAACGTCTGGGATTGGAGACTCAACCTTAAGTTAGCTAGCAATAAGGTAAATATTCGCTCTATGGGTATTTCGATAGAAGCGGCGTCCCGATTCAACAATCACAGCGCAGCACACAAAATTTCATGAAATCGGTGGAGCTGTTTCGGAGGAGTATGGTTACTTACATTGTGACACGAGAATTTTATCCATCCTACCAATAAGATGTATACGTAGTAGTATCAGTGAGTTAGATTCCATAACACAAGCTTAGAGCTTGCTTTGGGTCTAATTAACCGTGAGTGAATTTGTCCGAGTATATTATTATTATCTTATATATGTCGGCTGAACAACGATAATCATCCCACTTCTGATGTCGGCAGAACAGGGATATTTATCCCACTTCTGATATTGGGGACATGTCACATCAGGATATGCACGAGCATTATACTGTCAATACAACATCTTAGGATTTCTAGGTCTTGATCTTGAAATAATAACTCACAGGACTTCATTACAATGACATTGCTTGTATTTTACACACGATCATCATGGATTACACATTACAGTTAGGATACGTCTAGATTCAATTAATTGATGGAACCTAAACGACCTCCCTACACCCCATAGTCGTCCTGTCCACGCCATAGAATCTTTTCCTAATCCTATACTCGATTCGCAATACGATCGTGATGTCGTCGACACATCCTTCCTCCAATCTACGTTCCAATGTAATCCGCCATCCAACCATCTCCATTCGTCACATCACGTCTAATGTACGCCATCTTTACTTATCATAGACTCACTCACTCACTCACTGCCACAGACTACCAAACCAGCTCACATCCCTCTATCGAACAACTGTCATCTGTCACAGTGCGTAACACCACAGACTTAACATAGTCTATTCTCATACCACAGACTACACCACGAAGGTAGAACTCACGTCACGGAATAACAATACTACCGATTCCATCAGTCAACTGAATTTACAAACTACTCTTAAACTTCTATAGCTTGATTATACGTCCATCTCCGACACGGCCATCCTGCTAGCACACGTCCTCGTGTGTTATTCTGTAACAATAAAAACATAGCACAGTACATACCGTTCGGCTACTCCTGACACCCAACTTTAGTATTAACTCAACTTTGAGAAGGTAAATTGAAATAAACTTCTCGGCAAAACTATTGTTTTCTTTTGACTTAAAAAAAGACTTACAAAGAAAGAACAGAAAAAAAAACACTTTAAAGAAGTTACAATAACCGAAGAAAATGCTAGAGCAGCAAAGTACCACTTTCATCCACTATTTACAATCATTAAAGCAACATAGAGATACTTAAGCATACGGCAGGAATCTTATTCGTGGCCTGTGGCTTTTCACTAAGCCCCTCCATCGAACCTCATGTTCGTTTCCTTGCATTCCACGAATGCCGATTCCCTCGGAATCTATGGTCTCTACCAGACCCGACCTCCACCAGAGCCACCCGCTACCGCGCATCCACGGTCTACTCAAAGCAGATACCGACTTCTAACGGACTACGGCTACGAAATGGCCACTGGTATTGTCTGACCAGCCGAACTAAGATTCCCCACCATCCTCCCCAGATTCAGTCTCTTCTACCTCAAGTGGTACTTCGCCCTCGGGCATCCGTCTTAACCTATCATGCGCGTACTCGTAAGTACGTTTAGAGTTCAAAGCTTTCAACGTGTAACGATCACCATCGTTCGGTCACTCCTGACCTAATTAACTACTTCAACGAAAGACTTAGTAAAGCTCAAACTATTATTCTTTTCCAATGAACAAATTTAACTATCTCAATATTCATGATCACATTGCTTATCTAAACATTAGAACTAGAACATCGTCAGGCGCAAATACCCATTAAAATTAAATTAATCTCAAATCAAAGTAAAAGTAAAGTGTGTGTGTCTCTATTGTTCGGCTATCCCCGTAGCCCTAATACGCAGTCATCCCTGTGACTGGCTGTGATCATCCCAGTGATCACCCATGACCCTGATCATCCCTGTGATCAGTCACTCCCGTGATCATCCCAGTGATCACCCATAGCCCTGATCATCCCTGTGATCAGTCACTCCGGTGATCATCCCAGTGATCACCCATGACCCTGATCATCCCTGTGATCAGTCACTCCCGTGATCATCCCAGTGATCGCCCATGATCATCCCCGTGACCCCCCAAATTTAAGACTCAAGAGGACACGCAAAACTAATTACCACACTATGTAACACATGAATACTAGGTACCACGTCATTTTCAACTTTAACTTCAATAGACTATTAATCTCAAATGCACATTACAATATGAGCCATGAGTAAGTAACAGTAAGCTTGTCTAGTCACGTCTAGTCACGGCAACCAGCCGACGAGCAATCACATTGCTCAACAACACACGGTCTCAGCAGACCACTCCACAGTACGGTCAATCCAGACCACGAACATCGCCGAGTTCGAACATTGAACTCAATAAGTCACATAGTCACATAGAAACCCTTACTCATACTCTCATATTTTACAACGGGATAAACATCCAAAATACTTTCAACTTTATCAAGTGGTACGAAGATTCACTACAAAACTCTCAATGTTAACTGACTCAAATATCACAAAATAGCTCACCGGATATTTCCCAACTAAGATACTTCAATACGCCAATTCATGCCAATCATTACCGCAATCCCTCATATTCCTCAGGTAACAGGATTGAGAAGAGAACCACGTTCTTCCCTGGACGAGGTTTATCAATGCTCACAATAATTACCAGCATTGAACCAACATGAAAATAAGAAAACATATTAGAACATATCACATTACGTACAAGATTAAACTTGACTCTTTCGGAAGCTCATAATTACCTTCTTAACTCCACAATAGAGTAGAAAACTAACTAACTATACTCACAGAACATTCCAAGTTTTATAACCAATTGCAAAATAAACATTACGTAAAGCGCATGACAGTAGCGCTTTTGGCGGGATGATGATTCAGACATATCTCCGAATACTACGAGCTTCATAATCCAGGGGAAGGTACATGAATTTCAATCTCGTCGTCGTCGTCGTCGTCGTCGTCGTCGCCGTCGTCGTCGATAACATGCACTAACGAGCTCAGCTTGCAGCTCTCAATATTCTTTCATCTTATCATAAACCTAGCTCCGTGGTTGATCTTGAACACAATCCATGGCGATATGATATTCAGCACAGTGGGCAATCCAGGCTCAGTGGGCAATAGCGATCTTTATCATTCTCTGCTGGACGCTCGGTGGGCAATCCAGGGCGATCCAGGCTCAGTGGGCAATAGCGATCCTTATCATTGTCTGCTGGACGCTCGGTGGGCAATAGCGATCTTGATCCCACTTCTGATGTCGGCTGAACAACGATAATCATCCCACTTCTGATGTCGGCAGAACAGGGATATTTATCCCACTTCTGATATTGGGGACATGTCACATCAGGATATGCACGAGCATTATACTGTCAATACAACATCTTAGGATTTCTAGGTCTTGATCTTGAAATAATAACTCACAGGACTTCATTACAATGACATTGCTTGTATTTTACACACGATCATCATGGATTACACATTACAGTTAGGATACGTCTAGATTCAATTAATTGATGGAACCTAAACGACCTCCCTACACCCCATAGTCGTCCTGTCCACGCCATAGAATCTTTTCCTAATCCTATACTCGATTCGCAATACGATCGTGATGTCGTCGACACATCCTTCCTCCAATCTACGTTCCAATGTAATCCGCCATCCAACCATCTCCATTCGTCACATCACGTCTAATGTACGCCATCTTTACTTATCATAGACTCACTCACTCACTCACTGCCACAGACTACCAAACCAGCTCACATCCCTCTATCGAACAACTGTCATCTGTCACAGTGCGTAACACCACAGACTTAACATAGTCTATTCTCATACCACAGACTACACCACGAAGGTAGAACTCACGTCACGGAATAACAATACTACCGATTCCATCAGTCAACTGAATTTACAAACTACTCTTAAACTTCTATAGCTTGATTATACGTCCATCTCCGACATATATAAAATTCTCGTGTCACAGTGTTCGTTCGCGTACTCCTCCGAAACGGCTCGACCGATTCTCATGAAATTTTGTGAGCATATTGAGTAGGTCTGAGAATCGGCCAACATCTATTTTTCATCCCGAAATTCCCGCGGGAACGGGTACAAAGCGAGTGAAACCGCGGGGCGCAGCTAGTTATCTATAAATATTATAAAGAGGTAAATTTTTTAAGTATGTTTGTTTGTATGTTCGACCTAATATCGGGAATTACCGGTACGATTTGAATAATTCTTTTTGTAATAGATAGCCACATTCAACGGGAAGGTTATAGGCTATTTTACATCCCGGATTTCCCACGGGAATGGGTATAACGCGGATTAAACCGCGGGGCACTGCTATTATAGATAATTATATTGCTTCCTTCCAGGTATCATCTCGCGTGAAAGCGGTCAGTTTTTCTGAGAGCGGGAACTACTTCGTCACAGTCGGCTTCAGGCACGTCAAGTTTTGGTATCTGGAGTACTCTAGGAATGCTAAGGTGAGACCTAGATTTAGGTACACTGATTTATCTCCGGAAATCTGGAGTAAGAGTAACTACCGCACTCCAGTCGTCCATTAAATCTACAGTTATCTAATTGACGTACTTCATCTAAACTAATAATATTATAAAGCTGCAGAGTTCGTTTGTTTGAACGCGCTAATCTCAGGAACTACTGGTCCGATTTGAAAAATTCTTTCAGTGTTGGATAGTCCACTTATCGAGAAAGGCTATAGGCTATTTTTCATCTCGAAATTCTTACGGAAACGGGCACTACGCGGGTTAAACCGCGGGGCGCAGCTAGTACGTTATATGTCAAACGCCTCGATAGTCTAGTGGTATGTGCACTCGCCTGCCAAGACTGAGGTCTCGGGTTCAATTACCAGGTCGAGCGGTAACATTTTTCTCACTTTTCAAACATGGCTTGGGTTTGAGATCACCAACCCGCATTTGGCAAGCGTGGTGATTACGATATCCTCCTCACTGTACTGATATCTTCAGTGAGATGATAGATAGGCCTTTGCCTGACAGTAAGACATTACAGGCTATTATTTTACATGTCACAATCACTCATTAAATCTATACTAATATTATAAAGCTGAAGAGTTTGTTTTGTTTGTTTGTTTGTTTGTTTGTTTGTTTAAACGCGCTAATCTCAGAAACTACTGAACCGATTTGAATAATTCTTTCACTGTTATAGTCTATTTATCGAGGAAGGCTATAGGCTACATTTTATCCCGAAATTCCCACGGGAACGGGCACAACGCGGGTAAAACCGCGGGGCGCTGCTAGTCTTTACTAAAGAGAGACATTCTTCTTCTTCATCATCGAGTGGATGGTCAACCTGACCAATCCTGGTGTCAGAGTTATTGAGCCGCCAAAGGCCTCTGACATGGCTCATGTAACGACTACTATCCGTAGAAAGTACTCCGTACTCCGAAGCACGGAATCATCTCAATTTTCGGGCAATCAGGTGATTCAGCCTGCAATGCCCTAACCAAACTGAGGGCAGTCTTGCAAAGAGATTTTTGTGAGATATTGTCCCCACCGGGAATCGAACACGGAACCTCCGGATCGTGAGCCGAGCGCTCAAACCACAAGACCACGGAGGCTGATACAAGACCACGGAGGCTGTTAACGTTTCTGAGTACAGGCGTAAAAATAAGTGCGTGCCTTATTGTCTACCTTATTAACAAAAGACCATCTTAATTCCCAGTTCAAAGAGCCAGTGCCGCTGATGGGCCGGTCCGCCATCCTCGGCGAGCAGAAGGACAATGAGTTCTGCGACGTGGTGTGCGGCCGAGGAGATGCTTCCGAGAGCACGTACGCCATCACCCGCGGGGGACTGCTGTGCGAGTTCAACAGCAGGCGGCTGCTCGACAAGTGGGTGGAGTTGAGGGTGAGTGGGGAGGGAAGTTACAAGAGGGGGGATAAAAAGTATAGGGAAGGAATTATTGTTAATATATTTTCCTATCGTCCTACCTATAATAATAATTACCCCATATTCCAACCATATTGACCATGACCACCAGTAATCCAAACCTAATTTGTCCCGTTCTTACCTGGCCCTAATTAGTCTTGTTCTTACCTGGCCCCAATTTGTCCTGTTCTTACCCACCTGGCACTAATTAATCCTGTTCTTATCTGGACTTAATAAGTCCTGTTATTACCCGGCCCTAATTTGTCCTGTTCTTACCTGGACTTAATTAGTCTTGTACTTACCCGGCCCTAATTTGTCCTGTTCTTACCCGGTCCTAACTAGTCCTGTTCTTACTGAGACCTAATTAGTCATGTTCTTACCCGGCCCCAATTTGTCCTGTTCTTATCCGGCCTGTTCTGACCCGGCCCGTTCTCCCACAGACCACATCCGCTAACTGCATGGCGATCGGGTCATCGTACATCTTCGTGGGGTGCGCGGAGGGCATCGTGCGCTGCTTCGCGCCCGCGTCGCTGCGCTACGTCACCACGCTGCCGCGCACGCACTACCTGGGGGTCGACGTGGCGCAGGGGGTTAACATTAGGTACCGGTTTCGTATACCTATCTTATTTGACAAGCTCGTTGACATGTGACATGTGATAGCGCTCACTTATGTCATTAAAGCGGGATTTACATTACGTAACTAGTGTCATGCATGATGAAACTAGTTTCGTGAAACTAATTTCAGCACATGTGAAACTACTTTCGTTTAAATTATCGTGAAATTATCAGTATCGCGGAGATAACGGCCCTGTCAATATCAAAGCTATTGCTCCCGCTGTCTCTGAAATGCTGTCGCGACACTAGTTTCGCGTCGCATTTACATGATAAACCTAGTTCCATGACATTAGTTTCACAAAAAATATGCGCATAGCACGAAACTACTATAGTTTCACGAAAGTAATGCATGTATAGTAAAACTAAACGTTTACACGTGAAATTACTGGTGAAATTAGTATAATAAAACTAGATTCGTAATGTAAATCCGACTTAACTCTTTTTTACTCAAATCTATAGGGCGATTTGCATACCAAATTCACCACCCACTGAACTGATATCTTCAGTGAGATGAGAGGCCTTTGCCCAGCAGTGGGACATTACAGGCTAATACTTTATTTATTTTGATTACAGTCACATGTTCACTCAGCCGCCCAACGCTAGATATCCGGACGCTGTAGCGCTGACGTACGACGAGAGGAACCACAAGTTAAGCTGCGTGTACAATGACCATAGCTTCTACGTGTGGGACGTGAGAGATATTAAGAGGGTGAGCACGGAATCATCTTTTATCTATATTTTATACTAGCCGTGCCCGTGACTTCGATCGCGTAGAATTTTGGAATAAAAGTAGCCTAAGTTACTCCCTATTACATCAGCTAGTTGTCAGTCAAATCCCCGTTAAAACCGCTCTAGCCAATTTAGAGATTACCCGGAACAAACAGACAAACAGACAAAATTCGTAAATAATGTTATTTTGGAAAATGTACTGTATATATTCATATGTAAGTAGTAAAAAGCGGTTATTTTAGTATTAAAAACAGACACGCTAATTTTATTTATATGTATGGAATGTGTGTGATATGTGAATACGTTAATATTATAATCCTGTAATCTTTGCTAACAAGCCGGTTGGCACAGTGGCGTGTCTTCGCGCTTACTGTGGCGGGTGTTGCGGGTTCGATTCAAAAGACATAGTTATTGGCGACGACGTCTGGGTGTCAATTATATATTCACACTAGCAGCGTCCTGCGGTTTTACCCGTTGTACCTGTGCCCGTGGGAATTTCGGGATGAAATTAGCCTGTAACGTTCCCGTTGAATGTGGCTATCCATTATAAAAATAATTATACAAATTGAATTGGTAGTTTCCGAGATAGGCGCGGTCAAACAAACAAAAAATCAAACTCTTTGGTTTTATTATACACTAGCAGCGCCCCGCGGTTTTACCCCGTTCCCGTGGGAATTTCGGGAATTTTTATACATATAAACCTTCCTCTTGAATCACTCTATCTATTACAAAAAACCGCATCAAAATCCGTTGCGTAATTTTAAAGATTTAAGCATACAGAAAAACAAACAGACAATAGTAGCGACTTTGTTTTATACTATGTAGTGATTGTATTAGTATAGATAGTAACTTTTTCACTGTACTGATATCATCAGTGAGATGAGACTTCTTTAACCAGTAGCGGAGCAGTGGGACATTACAGACGTTACATTTTCAACTCTGTACTGATATCAGCAGTGGAACATTATAGAGTAACGTTTCTACCTTTTGCACGCTTAACAAAAACGCACCTCTATCCTCCTCACTGTACTGATATCTTCAGTGAAACGAGAGGCCTTTACCCAGCTTGGTAGTTATATCTTCTTCACCGAGTGGATGGTCAACCTGACCAATCCTGGTGAGTTATTGAGGCACCAAGAGCGTCTGGTAGTAACATCCCGTGTGGCGGGCAGGTGGGCAAGTGTCACTCGGCGCTGTTCCACTCGGCGTGCATCTGGGGCGCGGACATGTTCTCGCGCGAGCCCGCCTTCCTCACGTGCTCCAGCGACGACACCGTGCGCCTCTGGAGCCTGCAGCCGCACCCCGCCAACATATACAGCAACGTCAGTATACTCTACTCAATACATTTATTAAACATCATTTATTGCTTACAAGAACAAGGGCAAAAGTTTCAGAATATCTTAATATTAACAAATGGATAACACAAAGTTTAAACGTACTCACACGGGATTTTTCGCGTTAGAAAGTTAATAAAGCAAGTAATAACTTACTTTTTATTTCCCGACGTTTCGAGGGAGGTGTAATCCCCTTTATTAACTTTCTAACGCGAAATAACCCGTGTCAGTACGTTTAAACTATGTGTTCAAATCGTGTAAGTTTAAAAAAGACAAATGGATAACAGCTTTCGTGGTCTTTCGTGCTCTTTCGTGTTTGAGCGCTCGGCTCACGATCCGGAGGTTCCGGGTTCGATTCCCGGTGGGGACAATATCTCACAAAAATCTCTTTGTAAGACTCTCCTCAGTTTGGTTAGGGCATTGCAGGCTGAATCACCTGATTGCCCGAAAAGTAAAACGATTCCGTGCTTCGGAGGGCACGTTAAGCCGTTCTGTCCCGGTTACTTTCTACACTAATCCAGGCAGCGCTGGTTTTCAGCGGCTGCTGTGCTTCGTAGTTCACTTAAAATTGTCGGTCGTAAAATTGTTATTTCAATCGTCAGACCATATCGTCACAATTAGGCGGTCTAAAAACTCCGACACCAGGGTTGGCCACTGACCTACTTATACAGGGCGACTTCAAATTAGTAATACAAAATCAAAGTTTTGCACACGTTTGCCCTACACTAAGCACCTCCATTAGGTCTCATGCTTTTAAAATAACCAGAAGTATTTTTTTTGTTAATTTTAAATTATCCCATTTTCTTTGGCTTCATATGGCTACCTTACCATTAATTATTATCTTACGTTGAGAACATCGCGTGACAGGTCTGGCAGTTGACAGTGAGGTATTGAATGTGGGGTAAACACACTTCGGGACTGTAATTAAATAGTTTAAACGTACTCACACGGGTTTTTTCGTGTTAGAAAGTTAATAAAGCAAGTAATAACTTACTTTTTATTTCCCGACGTTTCGAGGGGATTGCACCTCTCGTGGTCGCGGGTGAACTGAAGACATTGGAGTTACCGCTGTGATGGGAGGGTAGGCGTTCCAAGTGTTGGAAGTACCCTCGAATGGTCAATGTTAGAGTTTGCATCACACCACCATCCCGCTCATCTGCAGTCTGTAGTCACCACACTGACGCGCAGAGCCCATGACCTCTGTGACCCTGAACATTTACAGAGCGAACTACAGCATGTTCAGGAGGTACTGAAACGTAATGGCTACAGGACTGGCAGATCGCAGACGAAACGCACTAGGTTGAAACACGCTGAGGCGACTCGACAACCGGCGTATTTACCTTATGTGAAAGGAGTGACGGATAAAATTGGAAACCTACTCAGACGTTTTTCAATAAAATCAATTTACACCCCGCTCACGAGAATGGCCAAGCAGCTACGAACACCGAAGGATGTAATACCCTTACAGATGCCGGGTGTTTACAAAATTGACTGCAGCTGTGGTCATTCATATATAGGTCAGACCAAGAGGACGATCGCCGAACGCGTTAAGGAGCACATAGCGGCTGTGAAGAACCGTCAAATTAACAAGTCTGCTATAGCCGAACATTTAGTTGACTCGGGTCTCAATCACTGGATCGAGTTACATGACCCTAAAGTTATTGCAAACGAGCCGCACTACTACAAGAGGATTATTCGGGAAGCGATTGAAATAAGGAAATATCCGAATTTCAATCGTGAAGACGGTTTTAAACTCTCTGCGGCTTGGAATCCGGTAATAACTTATAAGTGTTCGAGACGTGCCCAAAAGACCAAGTGCCAGGATACTGTCAGTGTTGTGTGTCAGTCTAATGTGAGCGCACCGTTAAACTCTAACATTGACCATTCGAGGGTACTTCCAACACTTGGAACGCCTACCCTCCCATCACAGCGGTAACTCCAATGTCTTCAGTTCACCCGCGACCACGAGAGGTGCAATCCCCTCGAAACGTCGGGAAATAAAAAGTAAGTTATTACTTGCTTTATTAACTTTCTAACACGAAAAAACCCGTGTGAGTACGTTTAAACTATGTGTTCAAATCGTGTAAGTTTAAAAAAGACTACTGTAATTAAATATTTTATTAGAAAATTATCAATTATTAAAGACAGCTAATTTTAACATCGGAGTTAATTAATTACAATACTTAGCATTAATGAAGCCAAAATCAAGTGTTTTGTATTACCAATTTGAAGTCGCCCTGTATAAAAACCTTGCCCTGACAATAAAGATCACATAAAAAAAGAATCATACAATTGGGTCCAGTCGTTCTGAAGTTATACGCTGAGCAAGACATTCAGTAACTCATTTTTAAATTATAGATTATTGAACTGGATTGTTTCAGGAATTGAACAAAGTGATGTATATAGACCCTGAACACAAGTTCCTGAAGGACGTCGACCTGACGGCGACCAGCGACAAGGACAAGTCCAAGACCTATGATGAAAGGACGGGGGTCCGGTGAGTACTCTGGATTACATCCTTGATCTTCTTCGTCGTGTCAATATGGTTCCAGTTAAAATTGTATGCAGGCAGACCAAAACTTTGCAACAGCAATAGGGCTTATCACTACATAGTATAAAATAAAGTCGCCTCTTTTTCGTGTCTGTCTGTCTGTTTGTCTGTCTGTATGCTTAAATCTTTAAAATTACGCAACGGATTTTGATGCGGTTTTTTGTAATAGGTAGAGTGATTCAAGAGGAAGGTTATTATGTAAAAAAATTCCCGAAATTCCCACGGGAACGGGCACAAAGCGGGTAAAACCGCGGGACGCTGCTTATAACTTATATTAAAACCGCCTTATTAATAAACGATATTTAACTTGAACAGCGTTTTAAAGTGTTTTGTCTCTTTCGCTCTTTGACAAATAGCGTATGTCGGAAAGGGACAACCCATTTGATAGCTAAAGTGCTGTTAAGCGTTCATGAATAAGGCCCAAAGTGTACAATTTGAGGTATGAATAAATAAAATAAATAAAATTATGATCAAAACTGAAATCAGAAGCAAAATCGATTATTATATAAATAAATTATAAATAAATTATGGCTCTGAAAGACTATCCTGTCCCTTTCTTGAAAAAGATTTTTTGTATGCGACGTCTATGGTTCAGAGGCGCCCGGCTAGTTTTCTTTAAAATAAAGCTTTCCTATGTAGTAATTTCCAGATATCTATACAAATATTATAAAGAGGTAATCTCAGGAATTATCAGTCCGATTTGAATAATTCTTTTTGTAATAGATAGCCACATTCAACGGGAAGGTTATAAGCTATTTTTCATCCCGAAATTACCATGGGAACGGGTAAAACCGCGGGGCGCTGCTAGTTTATTATATAGAGATAGACAATAGACAAACTAATGTGTAAGTAAAGTTTATAGTACAAGTAAACCACTTTTGAAATGTTCTCTTCAATGTTTAAAAACACTATGTTGACGATTTCGCATTTATATTTTTCCAAAAATTTGTCCAAAAGCTTTCACATGACATGGATTTTATCACTGACTAGCAGCGCCCCGCGGTTTTACCCGCGTTGTGCCCGTTCCCGTGGGAATTTCGGGATAAAATGTAGCCTATAGCCTTCCTTGATAAATAGACTATCTAACAGTGAAAGAATTATTCAAATCGGTTCAGTAGTTTCTGAGATTAGCGCGTTTAAACAAACAAACAAACAAACAAACAAACAAAACAAAACAAACTCTTCAGCTTTATAATATTAGTATAGATAAGCATTCTGGCTCCATCACATCTCTCAATGCAATTCTTCAATAATCGATAACACCATGTTAGTCGTCAATGTTGACATGGATGTCAAAAAATGACTCGTCTTCAAAGTCAAAAAGTCAAAGTCAAATATTTTTATTCAGTTTTGGCCCCATAGAGGCTCTTTTGAACGTACCTTCTTTGAAAGCTTCCATATGACATGGGTTTCATCACGTATCATGATGAGTATTTGGGCCAGACTCCATAGGTTGAATGTCTTCCATACACGTTGGATTTCAAAGTCCAAGTCAAATATTTTTATTCAGTTTTGGCCCCACAGAGGCTCTTTTGAACGTACCACCCATTCGGAAGAACATCAGCAGAGCAGAATAGGCAAGAAACTCTGCTGGTTATTTTTTTTAATTAAAGTTTAATACAATTTAATACTAGTAAGTAAGATTACATGTCAAAATCAGGTTGTGTTGCTGGTGCAGGAATTTGACTCCAGACATATTTGTCCTCAATGTAATCAGTAACGCTATAGTATGCTTTAGTCAATAAAACGTCTTTAACGTACGATTTGAATTTACCTTCACTAAGCCCAGTTACCTCCTTTTGATTAGAATGAAAAACTTCCTTAGGGAATATTATCCGCAGTTTACAAACACTTTTGCTATCATGTTTTTTCCGGCTCGTCTAAATCCGAACCTGAAGCGATAACCTGATACAAATACTTCATATGAATTTTGAAGAATGGTGGAAAAGTCTGTGGTCAGACAATCTTCTGTGACTACGGTTCCTGTAAAGGGGCCGAAATGTGAGATAAAAATGTAAAAAAAAAGCGAAGTGTATCCGTAAACGGAGTTTCAATGTAATATACTCAACATATACGCTCCAATGGCTTCGAACTATATCAGTGAGAGTTCCATTTTAGTTGCGTCCGCATCAGCCCGGATGGTACGGAGGTGGCGTGCGGCGACCGCGCCGGCAACATCTGGGTCGTGAGCCTCACGGGCGGCGCGAGGCTCACGCTGGAGGCGCATGATGCAGAGGTGCTGTGTCTGGAGTACGCGGCGCGCCCGCGCCTGCTCGCCTCCGCCTCGCGCGACCGACTCATACACGTCTTCATGGTGGACCGGGTGAGTGCGACACGACACACACTGCACACTGACACATACCGCACACTAACAGTTACCAAACACTGACAGACACCGTGTCACATTGGCAGACACATATCGCACACTAAGACATACCAAACACTGACGCACTGACAGACACCGTGTCACATTGACAGACACATACCGCACACTAACACATACCAAACACTGACACGCACCAAGCACTGACAGACACAGCACATTGACACACACGAAGCGCCCAAGTAATAACACACTCCGCACACTGACACACCGGCACACACCGCACACTGGCAGATATCGCGCCACTGGCAACAAGCTTATGAAGAGCATGTACACAACATAGGTACACCTCCTTCTCTAAAACTTTCTATCAAACGAAATAGCTTTCATCACTGTTCAAGGAACTGCTTTCAAACTCCATAGCATCGCCTGATGCAATTCTCTTGTGGCCTAAAACACCATGTTGACTGTTTTGATATCACTTTCGAACAGTGACAAAAGGCTCCTAGAAAACTTAATAGCGTATGTCGGAAAGGTACAAACCATTTGATGGCTAAAATGCTGTAAATAGAATCGAATCCGCCACCAACGACAAAGTAAGCGCTCTCACTGCCACTGTGCCAAAGGACTTATACGTAAATTGGTGACCCTTAATCGAGAAGAGTGCGGGTAGGTGATACGGTGATAGTAACCTATCTTCATCTTTCCAGGGTTACCAAATCCTCCAGACTCTTGACGAGCATTCGTCCTCCATCACGGCGGTGCGGTTCCTCAGCTCTGGGGGTAACCTGCAGATGGTGTCGTGTGGCGCTGACAAGACGATACTGTTCAGACAGTTGAAAACGGTATGTTCTTCATCGAGTGGATGGCCAACCTGACCAATCCTGGTGTCAGAGTTATTGAGCCGCCAAAGGCCTCTGACATGGCTCATGTAACGACTACTATCGGTAGAAAGTAGGGGAAAGATGAGTGCGATATTTTTAGTGGTACACCTACTACATATACTAATATTATAAAGCTGCAGTTTGTTTGTTTGACCGCGCTAATCTCAGGAACTACTGGTCTGATTTAAAAAAAAAATTTTGTAATAGATAGCCACATTCAACGGGAAGGTTATAGGCTACTTTTCATCCTGAAATTCCCACGGGAACGGGCACAACGCGGGTAAAACCGCGGGACGCTGCTAGTTAGATATAATATGCTTTAGAAATAAAGGTATGACAGCTAATCTATGCTAATTGTATAAAGCGAATTTTTTGTATTATTGCCAAATGCGGGTCGGTGATCGATCTCAACCCGAGCCATGTTTAAATAGGAAACATGTTTTCGCTCGACCCGGGCATTGAACCTGGGACCTCAGTCTTGGCAGCTCAATTACTCAGACACCAGGATTGGTCAAGTTGACCATCCAACATGCACATGCCACTACACCACCGAGGTATTGTATATGTAAAAAAAAATAACATAATATTCCCCGTGTCCTTCCAGTCTCAAGACGGTAGCTACCAGTTCGCGCGCGGGCAGAACGTCTCCGGCAGGACCACCCTCTACGACATGGAGGTGGACGCGGGCGGCAGGCATATACTCACGGCGTGCCAGGTAAAAATATAATAGTAGTTTATGCAACTGTCATATAATGAAGGGTATTAAAACACGAGTGTGAGTTTATGAAACGAGCGCAGCGAGTTTCATAATAGTAACGAGTGTTTTAATACCCGCGTTATATGCAGTTGCATACACTACTTTATCTTCACTAATGCAATTAATCGAACAAAATTTTAAAAACAAAACACATTGCGAAACATTAAATTCACGCGTACGTGTATTGTCACAGTGAACTTGCCGCCATTAAAATCTAACCAATGAGAGCGCAGCTGCGCGCGCAGGGCGCGATGTTATAATGAGATTTTACGATATCGATGTGGATATTATAACATCATGTGCAATTGCTTAAATTCAGTGTTTTAGTTGTCTGCGCTATAACAGTAGTAATTATAAGTCAAGTATTGGAAACATAAGTAGAATGTTACAACATTAGTGTAGATAAATAATATTATACAAAACTTACTTCTATTACATATTAATAAATCTAGAATATATATGTAAAGAAATGTTTCATCTATCATATATGTTAAAATATCATCTTTTTCCAATCTTATTATAACCTTAAAGTATTCCGCATAATCCGCATTGTCAGCACTGCTTTACCGACAGTACAGCTAAAACACCACGCTGCTTTACCGACAGAGCGAGTCGCAAACCAAAGAAATGTTTTATCTATTTCTTTACATATATTTATAGCTAGGAGTAAACACGAGAGTGAACTAGGTTGAAACCTGTGTTTCAGGCAAAACTGGACTATGAGGTCAATACATATTATTTATTATTTTAGACATGACTATCCCACTGCTGGGCAAAGGCCTCTCCCATGTCTATATATCCCTATCATGGGCCAACTCCAATAAATATTATAAATGCGAAAGTTTGAGAGAATGTATGTGTATGTTTGTTACTCTTTCTCGAAAAAAGTAATGGACGGATTTGAATGAAACTTTACATTAATACAGGTTATACATCAGAATAACACATGGGATACATTTTATCCCGAAATTCCCGCGGGAACGGGTACAACGCGGGTGACACCGCGGGGCGCGGCTAGTACTAATATAATAAACAGAATGGGATATCACAGACTTACATCCTTATTCATTAACGCTTATCAGGGACAAACCATTTGATAGCTAAAGTGGTCTAAACTTTAGCTATCAATTGGTTTGTCCCTTTCCGACACACGCTATTTGCCAAAGAGCGAAAGAGACAAAACACTTTAAAACACTGTTTAAGTTAAATATAGTTTATGATAAAGGCGGTATTATTTTACTTTTGAGTGTGAAATTATAGTTGAATTGAAATGTTTATTGTATGTTCAGGACCGTAACGTGCGCGTGTACAGCGCGGCGCACGGGCGACACACGAAGACGTTCCGGGGGACTACGGCTGAAGACGGCACGCTTATCAAGGTAACCACCCTACTCATACTATACAATCTTCTTCTTCATCGAGTGGATGGTCACCCTGACCAATCCTGGTGTCAGTTATTGAGCCGCCAAAGGCCTCTGACATGGCTCATGTAACGACTACTATCCGTAGAAAGTAACCGGGACCGACGGCTTAACGTGCCCTCCGAAACACGTAATAGTCGTTACATGAGCCATGTCAGAGGCCTTTGGCGGCTCAATAACTCTGACACCAGGATTGGTCAGGTTGACCATCCACTCGATGAAGAAGAAGACTCACTTTTTATTTATTATTCAACGGAGTCAACAATACGTGAAGACATAGTTGTTGACGACGTCTGGGTGTCAATTATGTAATGCGAAAGTGAGTGGATGTATATAATGTTTGTTACTCTTTCACGCAAAAACTATTGAACGGATTTAGATAAAACTTTACAGTAATATAGGTTATACATCAGTTTAACACATGGGATACATTTTATCCCGAAATTCCCGCGGGAACGTGTAAAACGCGGGTGAAGATGTAATATGTAACATATTTTTCTGCATTACAGGTAGCTCTAGACAGCAGCGGTATCTACCTAGCCACCTCCAGCACGGATAAGATATTGAGCGTCTACGATTACTATTCCGGGGAATGTATGGCCACCATGTATGGGCATTCGGAGATTGTCACGGGCTTGAGGTGAGAACTATGTGTAGAAATAAAAGTTTACTCTCAAACATCGTTATTAAGTTTAACAAGCCCGTTGGCACAGTGGCAGTGAGAGCGCTTACTGTGTCGGGGGTTGCGGGTTCGATTCCCGCCCGGAGTCAACAATATGTGCAGACATAGTTGTTGGCGACGACGTCTGGGTGTCAATTATATATCCTTATAAAATATTTGTGTATGTATATGTAGTAGTATCAGTGAGTTAGATTCCATAACACAAGCTTAGAGCTTACTTTGGGTCTAATTAACCGTGTGTGAATTTGTCCGGGTATATTTATTTATTATTTATTTATTTATTTATAAGTAAGTAAGTAAGTTCGAGCAGGTCAGTGGCCAACCCTGGTGTCGGAGTTTTTAGACCGCCTAAAGGTGACGACATGGTCATACCGTGCTTTGGAGAGCACGTAAAATCGTCGGTCCCGGTTGTTTCAATCGTTAGACCATGTCGGAGGCCTTTAGACGGTCTAAAAACTCCGATATCAGGGTTGGCCACTGACTTGCTTGAAATGAAGGAATGAACAAACATTTATCAAACTTTATCAACTATTGGACAAACTTTATCAACTATTTGACAAATTTTATCAACTATTTGACAAACTTTATCAACTATTTGACAAACTTTATGAACTGTTTGACAAACATTTTCCAAACATTTGTCAAACTTGATCAATTATTTGACAAACTTTATCAACTATTTGACAACCATTTTCCAAACATTTGTCAAACTTGATCAATTATTTCGCAAACAATTTAACTTCCAACCATCAATTCGGACAAGCCCGTTGGCATAGTGGCAGTGAGAGCGCTTACTGTGTCGGGGGTTGCGGGTTCGCGTTCCCGCCCGGAGTCAACAATATGTGAAGACATAGTTGTTGGCGACGAACGTCTGGGTGTCAATTATATATTCATATAAAGTATTTGTGTATGTATATGTAGTAGTATCAGTGGGTTAGATTCCATAATACAAGCTTAGAGCTTAGTTTGGGTCTAATTAACCGTGAGTGAATTTGTCCGGGTGTATTTATTTATTTATTTATTGATCAACACCCCGTCAGGTTCACGCCGGACTGCCAGCACCTGATCTCCGCCTCGGGCGACGGCTGCATCTTCGTGTGGCGCGTGCCGCACGACATGGTCGTCACCATGCGCGCGCGCCTCGCGCAGCAGGCCATCCGCCAGGGCAAGTGAGTGCATCCCAACGGAGTTTAGGGATTACATGTAGCCTGGAACGTTGCTGCTGAATGTAGCTATCTGATGGAGGAAGAATTATTCGAATCGGATTGGTATTTGCTGAGATTAACACGTTGAAATAAACAATGAAAAATATTAAAAAGATGGCTTTATTACGAGTATGTTAGTATCTTTCTTTTATGTCTTATTCGAAGTTAATCGCTTTTTAGAGGTCGCCTGCAATAATGTGCTACCACTTTTGTAATACTGGTTATTTCACGGTTTTTATAGGATGCTAGCAGCGTCCCGCAGTTTTACACGTCTTGTGCCCGTTCCATTAAAAAATTCGGTATGAAAAAAAAAACCCGAATGGAACGAAGTTTATTTATTATCAACAAAAATGCGACACCACACTGTTCAATGCGAAATAGAAAGACGAAACGAAAATATCTAGCTTGCTTTCTATAAGTGAGAGAGTCTGTCTCTCTCTGGCGTGCGCAAGTTTCTCTGTCTGTCTCTCTCGCGCATGTTTCTCTGTCAGTCTCTCTCTGGCGAGCGCAAGTTTCTCTGTCTGTCCCTCTCTGGCCTAAAAAATGTCGTTACCATTTTTTCCGGCTAGCCCCCTTTCGCAACGCGCGATAAGGAACTTCGTTCCAATAACCTAACCTTCTCGTTGAATATGACTCCATATGATCCACTACTAAACAAATTATTCAAATCATATTGTGGTAGTTTCTGAGACGCGTTCAAACAAACAAAAAATCTCTTCAGCTTTATTATATTAGTACAGATAACTCTATCCCACTTTTCCCGCAGGAAAGTGAGCTCTACCAACGGGATAGCGATGGACAGCGAGACAGACTCCCACTTCGGCTCGCCGCCGAGAGAGATGCACGAGGAGAAGTTCACTGCGCCCACCGTGCCGGACTATACGTAAGTAAAGGAGCCGAAACGTCAGATAAAATTATAAATGCGAAAGTTTGTGAATATGGATGTATGTTTGTTACTCTTTCACGAAAAAACTACTGGACGGATTTGGATGAAAGTTTACAGTAATATAGGTCAGAATAACACATCGGAGAACACATATTTTTCACAGCAGATATTGTAACTGTCGGTAGAGATATCTCTTTGGGATCGGCTGAGGTCCATAATTGCACTGTTTTAAAACATTTGTTTATTCCAGTCTCCGCATCGGCCGACTCCCGTCGTGGGCGAAGAAGTCCCTGGGCGACCCCGCCGCCCCGGGCGAGTCGCCCGCGCCCGCCGCGCCCGCGCGGGGCAAGTGGGCCACGCGGATACAGCCCACAGGTATACTATTTATTTTATTTATTTACATTTTTACTACCTGACCCGCAGTGGTTCCACCCGCGACAATAGATGTCGCTAGTGTGAATCTAAACCATCCACGGTGCCACCCAAACGCATACAAGAAATCATTCAAATCGGTCCAGCCGTTTAGGAGGAGTTCAGTGACATACACGTACAGTAGAATTATATACTGTATAACATATTATACAGACTAGCTGCGCCCCGCGGTTTCACTCGCGTTGTACCCGTTCCCGCGGGAATTTCGGGATAAAAAATAGACGTCCGATTCTCAGGCCTACCCGAAATGTACACAAAATTTCGTGAGAATCGGTCGAGCCGTTTCAGAGGAGTTCAATTACGCACAACGTGACACGAGAATTTTAAATATTAGATTTAAAGAAGTTTATTCGGTAACTGTGCTCTGAAACATATAATACTGTCATATAATTATTTTCTAAATCTATAATCACTACATAGTATAAAATAAAGTCGTCTCTGTTTCGTGTCTGTTTGTCTGTTTGTCTGTTTGTCTGTATGCTTAAATCTTTAAAATTACGCAACGGATTTTGATGCGGTTTTTTGTAATAGGTAGAGTGATTCAAGAGGAAGGTTTTTATGTAAAAAAATTCCCGAAATTCCCACGGGAACGGGCACAACGCGGGTAAAACCGCTGGGCGCTGCTAGTAATATTATAAAGAGGTAGAATTTGTAAGTTAGTTTGTTTGTTTGTATTACTTTGTATTTTCGAGCTAATATAGGGATATACCTGCCCGATTTGATTTTTTTTTTGCAATGGATAGCTGTATTCAACGGGACGGTTATAGGCTATTTCATCATCCTCAAATTCATACATAAAAAAAACATAGCTAAATATAGGTTAATATTTCAGATAAGCGCATGGATTCGGATAAAGAGAGTTCCATAGACAGCGGCACCGACACACGATACGTAGACAAGAGAAAAGACCAGACCAATGTTAAACAGGTAAGAAAAAAAATAAAAAAAAACATAAAAAAACAACAAAACATATTTTTTTACTAAAGAAAAGTGTTTTTTTGTTGTTAAACAATGTCGGATCATATAAAAAAACGAAAAGTACATTAAATATTGAAAAGAAATTTTTCTTTTTGTTTAAACTTTTTTACTTAAAAATGTGTCTCACTGTTGGGAAAATATCTCCTAGAAACAGTGGACAAATGTGAGGGGTATATGTATGTCTGTTTATAGCACTTTAGTCCAAAAACGGTTGCACTGTGCTCCGTCATTTGGTAAAAGGCGGAACTATTATAACTTTGGAACATATTATCTATCTATATAAATAAAAATGAATTGCTGTTCGTTAGTCTGCTTAAAACTTGAGAACCGATTTGGCTAATTTTGGTCTTGAAATATTCATGAAAGTCCAGGGAAGGTTTAAACGGTAAGCATTGACTGAATAAATGCGGGTGAAACCGCAGGGCACAGCTAGTAATAAATAAAGAACCATTTATATTCAAAATCATGACTAACGTTGTGTATTGACAAACCCTAGATCTAACCAAGTCTAGTCTCTATGGTTTCCCTTTGTCTTTACCTCTATGTTAACATTGTCTATGTGTTACTTACGTAAAGGTTATGGTTTTCGGTGATGGAATTTATGAGTATTTTTTTGTTATTTCTGTAAGGGTAGTCATTTCAATTTGGTTATTTACTAATTGTATATTATTTGCCGTTGTTCGGATACTTAAACTCCACTCAAAATAAGAACTACTGAATTTCATAAAGTTTTGACAAAAAAGATGCCGAAATTTAATAAAAAATAATAAAATAAAATAATGTTGAAGAATATTAAAAAAATATATTAGAGAATATTCATTGTCAAATTATGACAACTGTTTGTCAAAAATGCATGAAATTAATGTTCCTTCTAATTTGAGTGTCATTTTTTGTATTCGAAGGTGTGTGGTAAAATGCAATAAATCCTTAATACATTTTTATCCATATTTTTTTCTATTAATGTAAATAATTTATGGACTTACTTTTTCTATTTATGGATGATTTAAGTTGCGTTTTCCCTTTTTTTTATTAATTATGTTAAACATCTCAAAATGCTTCTTATTTTTTTCTGACAAAATCTGACAACATCAATAGCATTGTAAAATACGTTTGACAAATAATGTCAAACTCTTTGACATATAGTGTCCAATTACCAAGTAACGTAAAACTTGAATCATCCATTGTAACATGCCACATGTACACGGTTACGGACCTTATTTCATATTACAATAGAGGCCGAAATCGCTCAACCTGTCGCAACTGCCTCGTGTCGAAGAGTTGTTCCGAAATTTCGATGCAAGAATGAGAACGACTTACGATATTTTGACAATATCGCCGAGGGTAGAAAAGGTTTTTCAGTTATTTTCTTTTTCGTTTGTTCATGGCTTAGCATTTTGACGTGCGTCACCTGTTTGTGGAATGTCAACTGTCACTGTCATAGAAAATGTCATTATGGAATGTTTGCCAACTTTTTTGATTGTTTATTTATGTTGTTGAAAATATTTGTAACATATATTTGTATGTGCTATTGACAGCAATTATAATGCATTGTGGAGCAATTTTCAAGTCTGAGAGATAGCTTTTCGAATGATTTCTTCTTGAACACTACCGTGCTTCGGAGGACAAGATAAATTGTCGGCTCGGATTGCTTTAGTTAGTTTTTTCGCTTTAGAGACATTAAGTCGGTATAAAAATCTCTGACACCAAATGATACTACTGATTTGCACAACGATTTAACTGTCAAAAATTGCACGTAGACAAATGTCCCACTGCGAAATTTCCTGTAATATCCCGCTGCTGGACAAAGGCTTTGCATGGCACTGTAGATCGGTACAGAGATGACAATTTTGGGATTAAATAAAGCTAATTAATTCAGGGAATTTCACTATGTGTATGTTACCTATATTTTGACAACTTACAAATGAACGATTTAAGAGGGCCCTTCCCGGGCCGTCAATCTCCAACGCGAACATTATTGAAAAGCTTGTTGTTTCAACTAGCGCAATGTTAGAAAAAGAGGCACTGCGAAAAGAGTGACCAAGTGCCTGAGCGCTCGTTTGGCATTCGATAACTTTCGTCGCTCACTCGGGGCGGCCGGCCGATGACGTTACGTACGATGCCATTCATAAGGCGACGATTACACGTAAAGTATTTACTGTGATCCGTCAATACAGTATTTATTGATGGATTTCAGTATTTACTGATGGATTAATACACCAGCCTACACGTACAGTATTTATTACGTCAGTATTGTGTCCGGTCTCCTGCTGTTTACACGTCTAAAATGGCCACAGAGCTGAAAATTAAAGGTTGCGTGGCTATTATTTTAGCACTTAGTTTAAATAAAAAGTCCAAGCGAAAGCGATGGGCAAAAAGGGAAAGGTACACACATTTGAATTTAATGGCAGAAATTAAATTACATGGTGAAATGGATGATTACGAGAATTATTTTCGAATGCCTGAACCCTGCTTTGAAGAACTTCTGACAATAGTAACACCTTTTTAAATCATAATCCGACGGATCATCATTACAGAATCAAGAAATCTAGAAATCCATCAATAAATACTGACATCCATCAATACATTAGGTTACACGTTCAGTAAATACCACGATACGTCATTATTTACTGATGGATCACAGTAAATACTTTACGTGTAATCGTCGCCTAATAATATCACAGTAAATCTAGATATCGTATAAGTCGCTATTTTTGTCTGTTTGTTTGTCTGTTTGTCTGTATGCTTAAATCTTTAAAATTACGCAACGGATTTTGATGCGGTTTTTTGTAATAGGTAGAGTGATTCAAGAGGAAGGTTTTTATGTAAAAAATTCCCGAAATTCCCACGGGAACGGGCACAACGTGGGTAAAACCACGGGGCGCTGCTAGTGATACATAAAAACAATGTTCAACATAATCAAACTTTGATTATTTCGAACATTGCGTTGCATTGCTCATTGCTCATTATTGCGTACAAATAAGTTCGCGAAAGCATACGTGTGGGATACTATGGAAATATATAAAAATCAATGCCACTTTTCGTTGTAATTTTATAACTTAGGAACGGGCTGACCCATCCAAACTAAATATTTAGGCTTTGTTCGGACTATTTAGTAGATGGTCTATGTGAAGTTTGCACAAAATCGGTCGAGCGGTTCTTAAATTCCCCCGGGAACGGGCACAACGCGGGTAAAACCACGGGGCGCAGCTAGTAAAATATATATCGTAGGCACAATACAAAGAACGAAGAAAGTTCTATACGAAGCGAGCGAGCGACCGAACTAGCGAGCTAGCGAGCGAGTGCGCCATTCATAGATAGACTCGCCCCCCGCATACCTCTTTCCGTCACTTGACAACAAGCAAGGGAGACCGCGATAACGTTGAACAAAATATAGTGTGCGGAATCTTCATAAAACATGTTCCAGGATATACGTGTTTTTTTAAAAACCTTGCATGTTTGTAAAATAAATGATTGTTATTTAAAATCTCCAATATATTTACGAGGTTTCTATCATAATATTTTCTTTAATTTTACAATTTATAAGTACAATATGACCGCCCAAAGTTTAGGTAAAATTTGTGCAAAAAGCCGGTTTTCGGAGGCTTATACTGAATTTGTTTCTAAAAATTTAGATTTTCTGTTACGATAGAAACCTAGATATAGTGCATAAGATACTTATTAGCTAAAAAAATTCAAAGAAAGATCTATAACAACGCCGTAATCACGTAACAGCGTTTGTATGAAAAGTAAGACGGGTTGGCCGCTCTTAAAAGTTGAATTCACCAGCAACTGTCATTAGGATTTGTTTTGTTTTAGTTCTACTGCTTTTTGATAGATGGCGCTGTTTTTAATCTTTGTTTATTTTTAGATTGTTTGCTTTTTATTTTGAATGTATGTCTTGTGTTGTATTGTATCTGCTTTATGTATTGTACGCTTTATCATTGAACATTGAATTATTTATTTCATTATCAATTTATTTTAGATACGTGATATTTCACTTATAGTAACGTTTTTTCTAATACACTACACATTTAAATTCGAATTTTGATGGGAGATGGGCTAGTTTCTGTCTCGTTAAGAGTGTTAAGCAACGTGCAGCTCGACCCCTATTTGGATGGGCGGTCTGTAGTGGCTTTTCTAACTGAGCGCTTTCTAACGATATGCACCGAGACGTCAGACTATAGATCGTCCATAAATCTAAAACCATTTAAACCATTTAAACCATTTATTTCTACACCACATAAAATACAACATGAAAAGAAGCAATACTTATATACTATGAACTAAATACTAAAATATATGAAATTAAAACTAAGTACAGTGGCAGTGATGTAGAGGACAGACTCAGTGTACGCTATGGGGTTGTTACACCCCACAGCACTGGTTTTCAGTCTGCCCCATTCTCAACAAGGTTTTACATTAATAATTTTACATGGAGGGTTATATTTTAATTAATAAATGAGATCACATGTAAACAAATCTAAACAAGTGTTATGTTAGTATTAAAAATTAGAAATCTAGAAATTTAAATTATTGTAAGAAAATAAGGAAATTAAAATTAATGATAACAAAATATATAAAAAATATGTACTATCTACCATTAAATACATTAAACCGGAGATCATATTAAACAAGAGATCATACTCCACTAGCTTTTTGGATTTGGAATAATAATAATTTACTTTTGGATTTGACATAGTGGTGGGACACATCTCTACGTAAGGGTGGCGGGAGGTTGTTCCAAATTTTAGTCGCGGAGTATTTAAAGCTACCTCTATATCCTGCTGTTCTATGCTTAGGAATGGCTAGAAGGTTTGCCTTGCTTCGACGTGAATTTATATTATGTGTATCTCTTATCCAAACAAGTTTCTCATAAAGGTATTTCGGTCTTTTCTTCATTATAGTTTTATGAACCAAACAAGTCAGATGGACCTGCCTTCGATATCCCATCTTTAAAATGTTATGTTCATTCATGAAAGGTGTTACGTGGGCTCTGTTTGGAACTTTAAAGCAGAATCGAATACATGCATTTTGCACTCGTTGAATAGCCTTCGCTGATTTTTCGTACATTCTTGGGCCATACACGGTGTCGCAGTAATTAAACAGCGACAACACTAATGAGTCTACTAAGATCTTTCTGATGTGTTCTGATAGATACTTCCTAACGCCGTATAACACTTTGAGTCGATAGAATGCACTTCTTATTGTATTGTTGACGTGTTCTTCGAATCTCAGATGGCTATCCATTAAAAGTCCAAGGTTTCTCGCGTTGGTTACTCTTTGAATTGCTTCATTTCCAATAACAATTTTTGGGTTTTGTTCCACTATTTTGTCACACTGTCCTTTTGTGCCCATAACCATAAATTTGGATTTACTTGCATTTAAAGATAACCCATTTCTCTTCGCCCAGTCGTATATTCTATTCAGATCGTAGTTTATTTCCTGTATCGCTGTTTTCAACTCCACGGATTTAAAGGACTTATAAACTTGTGTGTCATCTGCATACAGGTGACATGTACAATATTTCAATATACCTGGCAGGTCTGCTGTGAACAAAATAAACAGGATTGGACTTAATACAGATCCCTGCGGAGTGCCTTTATTTAACGTGAGCGTGGAGGACCTGACCATATCTCCTTGTTCGTTTTCCATTTCCACGAATTGTTGGCGATTTTTCAAAAAAGAACTGAACCATTCACAACTTAATCTTGATATTCCATAATAGTGCATTTTTGCCAACAAGAGTTCTATGTTTATAAAATCAAAAGCCCGGGAAAAATCTAGCAGTGCCAGAATACTGGCCATACCTTTGTCAGCATATTCCAAAATGTCATCTGTAACATGTGCTAGAGCAGTTTCAGTGCTGAACCCACTTCGGAAGCCGGACTGGTTAGCGGGTAGAATCCCTGATGTTTCAAGGAAACCTATGAGTTGCGAGCATACTGATCGTTCTATTATTTTAGACAGTACTGGCAAAATACTGATTGGCCTTAGATCCTTATACGACTCTACCTTGGTACATTTTGGTAGTGGTCTAACTTTGGCAATTTTCCACGAGTCTGGAAACTGACTAGCCTTAATAGATTCATTTACTAAATGTGTTATTATTGGTAATGTTATTGGCAGTGTCATTCGCAACATTGATATAGATATCGAGTCATGTCCAGCCGCGTTCGTCTTTATGTTCTTTATGATTTTTGTCACCTCAGTTTCTGTAGTCGGACATATCGTAAACTCCGCATTAGAGAACCTATTATTTGCGAAAAACTCCATTGTGCCCTTATCCACGTTGTTAGTTCCTGCTGTCTCTATAAAATGTTTATTAATACATGTCGGACTTTGCAAGTGTTTAGGGATCGCCGACTTTTGACTTGCTGTTTTACCTACTGGCGAAACCTGTTTAAAGTGTTTCCACAATAATGTTGGGTTGTTTTTATTACTATTTACATAGTGAGAGAAATAAGCTACACGCTCTCTTTCCAACGCACTCGAGACTAGATTTCTTAACTGTTTATAATATTCCTTGTGTTCTCCTTTTCCAGTTTTGTGTACTCTAGCTAATGCAGAGTCACGTAAACGCATCATTAATTGTACGGTGTCAGTTAACCAAGGCTTAGATTGTTCTTTGATTCTCACGCGTTGAAGTGGTGCATGTTTATCAAAAAGTAATAAGAATAATGTATTGAAAATTTTGACTTTCTGGTTTATATCCGTTTCTAAAGCTATTGTGTTCCAGGGTAGATTTCTCAGATCATTATCAAATTCGGTTATATTTATATTGTTCAGGAATCGCTTGTAAATGTATTTAGTGTCACGTTTAGTTTTTTTAAAACTAAGAGTACACTTTACTAGTGCATGATCGCTCAATCCCGGATTATGGTGCACGACAACGTCAGAGCAAGTCTCTGGCTTATCCGTGATAATTAGATCCAGCAACGTGGCAGAGGTGTCTGTTACACGAGTGGGCTCGCATACGAGTTGGTCAAGTCCACGTTGCCTTAAAAAAGTTAACATTTCCATTGACTTTGTCTGGGAGGAGTCTAACATATTAATATTCAGATCGGTCAGTATGTAAATGTAATCAAAGGTGCTGAAATGACTTACCGATTCATCCAGAGAAATTGGTTTCATAAATTTTTGTTACATTAATTTAATCAAATAAACTCTTCAATTGTTTTATTTATATTTATTTTCACTTTATTTATTTGGGTTGCTCTAAAATAATTTTCATTCATTTATGTTTATTTTCACTTCATCTTTTTGGATTGCTCTACAATCATTTTCATTCATTTACATTTATTTTCTCTTAATTTATTTTGATTTAGTTTCATTTATTTCCATATAGGTAACGATTGTAACAAAGCCTAGACTACCGGACGGCAGGACACGACACCACACCGACGATTCGTCGTTAGGCAGTTTTAAATATGAGGTATTTTTTATTTAATTTTGTTTTTATTTATTTAGGTTTTATTTTATCTACTATATAAAAATAAGTCGGGGTTTCCTCCCTGACGCTATAACTCCAGAACGCACGAACCGATTTCCACGGTTTTGCATTCGTTGGAAAGGTCTCGGGCTCCGTGAGGTTTATAGGGAATAAAAATCTCAAAATTCCCACGGGAACGGGGGCGCTGCGGCCTGCGGGTGAAACCGCGGGGCACAGCTAGTTTTTTATACATATTAAGTTACATATAAGGTTTTATTTATCATATTGGCAAGCGATTTATTAGGGTACGTTTCTGTTGAAGCGGAGCGGAGCTGTGCGGAGGTCAACTGACCAATCACAACGCATTACGAAAAGATTTTGACAATGTCAATGCGTTGTTTGACAATGACAATGTCAATGCGTTGTTTGACAATGTCAATGCGTTGTTTGATAATGTCAATGCGTTGTTTGACAATGTCAATGCGTTGTTTGACAATGTCAATGCGTTGTTTGACAATGTCAATGCGTTATTTGACAATGTCAATGCGTTGTTTGACAATGTCAATGCGTTGTTTGACAATATCAATGCGTTGTTTGACAATGTCAATGCGTTGTTCGACAATGTCAATGCGTTGTTCGACAATGTCAATGCGTTGTTTGACAATGTCAATGCGTTGTTTGACAATGTCAATGCGTTGTTTGACAATGTCAATGCGTTGTTTGACAATGTCAATGCGTTGTTTGACAATGTCAATGCGTTGTTTGACAATGTCAATGCGTTGTTCGAAAATGTCAATGCGTTGTTCGACAATGTCAATGCGTTGTTTGACAATGTCAATGCGTTGTTTGACAATGTCAATGCGTTGTTTGACAATGACAATGTCAATGCGTTGTTTGACAATGTCAATGCGTTGTTTGACAATGTCAATGCGATGTTTGACAATGTCAATACGTTGTTTGACAATGTCAATGCGTTGTGTGACAATGTCAATGCCTTTTTTGACAATGTCAATGCGTTGTTTGACAATGTCAATGCGTTGCTTGACAATGTCAATGCGTTGTTTGACAATGTCAATGCGTTGTTTGACAATGTCAATGCGTTGTTTGACAATGTCAATGCGTTATTATAACGGTTACGGTTATATTTTATCTCCTATTATATGTATATTTATCCTATCTATAGTTATTTATTTATTATTTCGTATATTTTATTTATCTATTCGTCGTTGTTGACTTTACTTTGTCAACATAGTCTTCCAAAACAATGCCATGTTTCTATATTGTATAAAAAGTTTTCTTAACTTTTCGAAACAATGTTTTTGCACTCAAAAAATGTAACATTTTCTAACATAACGTTATAATTCCTAACATTTGTTAGTGTCCCACAGCTGAGCAAAGGCACCAAACAGTTAATGTATACGTGTATGTTTGTTTGTAAGATTTGTGACACCAGTGTAAGAACCATTATATTTGAAATTTTTCACTGACTTGTCAGTATTATAAACTGAATACGCAAAGGTTGCAAGTACCTTTAACATTGTCATAGTCTGGCTGTACTTATTTCTATAGGATAAATTAAAATTAAGCCGTTAAGCCGTCGGTCCCGGTTACTTTCTACGGATAGTAGTCGTTACATGAGCCATGTCAGAGGCCTTTGGCGGCTCAATAACTCTGACGCCAGGATTGGTCAGGTTGGCCATCCACTCGATAAGAAGAAGAATTAAAATTAATTTAACGTCTCGATGGTCTTGTGATTAAGTGACTAAGCAATGTTAAATAGTTCATTGCGATTGTTAAGCAACGTGCAGCTCGACCCCTAGTTGGATAGGTGGCCTATATTGGCATTTCTATCTGAGTGCTACCGTGCTTCGGAGGGCACTTTAAATTGTCGGTCCCGGTTGTTTCAATCGTCAGAGCATGTCGTCATCTTTAGGTGGTCTAAAAACTCCGACACCAGGGTTGGCCACTGACCTTCTCCAACTTACCTACTTACAGTGCTATTAATCTTGTAATCACTACATAGTATAAAATAAAGTCGTCTCTGTTTCGTGTCTGTTTGTCTGTATGCTTAGATTTCTAAAACTACGCAACGGATTTTGATGCAGTTTTTTTAAGAGATAGAGTGATTCAAGAGGAAGGTTTTAATGAAAAAAAATTCCCGAAATTCCCACGGGAACGGGCACAACGCCGGTAAAACCGCCGGCCGCTGCTAGTCTATTTCTAAAGTAATGAACGTTTTCTAATTCCAGGATCAGGAGTCCACTGAACACGATGGAGACATTGAAGACATATCTGACGGTGAACGGACGTCGTCGTCAGAACGCGGCAACCGGCCCACTTACTACCCCGGGAATAATGAAACGGAGACTCCGGGGTGAGGACAAATAGATCCTACTTCTACACTAATATTATAAAGAGGAAAACTTTGTTTGTTTGGTTGTAATGAATAGGCTCAAAAACTACTGGACCGTTTTTAAATTCTTTCACCATTCGAAAGCTACATTATCCACGAGTAACATAGGCTATTTTTCATCCCGAAATTCCCACAAGAATGGACACAACGCGGGTAAAACCGCGGGGCGCTGCTAGTATATTATAAATGCGAAAGTTTGTGAGGATGGATGTATGTTTGTTGCTCTTACCTTACACGAAAAAACTACTGGACGGATTTGGATGAAACTTTACAGTAATATAGGTTATACATCAGAATAACACATCGGATACATTTTATCCCGAAATTCCCGCGGGTTCGGGGACAATGGAAACACACTCATTACAGATGTTGCCGAAAGATTTTTGACATGTTTTTTTGAACTATATATATACTGATTTCTGTGTTCCTCTCTGTTCCAGTGAGTTCATGGTGAACGCGATGGACGCGGAGGAGCTGCGCCAGTCAGTGAGGCGCTCCAAGCGCTGGAACGACACGCGCCTCGACATCCCGCCCGCCGCCTCGCTCTCCGGCTCCGCGCACGACAGCGACGACGACGAGGTAATCCCGAAAGATTACTAGGATAAAACATGCCTTAGCACCTTCCTGTTGAATGTAGCTATGTAGATCAATAAGAATTATCCGAATCGGACCGGTAGTTCCTGAGATAATGACGTGTAAATAAACGGAAGAAATCAGTCTTCAGATTTGTTGTATTACTATAGATAGATTATGTCTGACAGGACCTGCCTTGTCGACTTATTGGTCGATTTTAAGAGGGAGAGACTAGAAATATCGGTCGAAATAGACGTTCGACCATTGGATAGCAGTAGATAATTTTAATTACAGTAGCAGCGGTAGAAATAGTGGTCGAATTTATGAGGGCGAAAATTTTCGATTACTCTACTGAATTTGGAATTAAACTATAGATTACAGCCCTATCTAACGACAATATTAAATTTACTTCCTATACTAGTATTTTTCCCGTCTCTCCGTGCTTCGGAGAGCACGTTAAGCCGTCGGTCCCGGTTACTTTCTACGGATAGTAGTCGTTACATGAGCCATGTCAGAGGCCTTTGGCGGCTCAATAACTCTGACACCAGGATTGGCCAGTGGACCTTCCACTCGATGAATAAGAAGAAGAAGATTATTTCCTTTACCCCACGGACACTAACCTCCCCCAGGTGTCCACCCCGTCGGGCGACACCACGGAGCGCAACCCCCTGTCGGGCTCGAGCGAGTCGGTGGACACGGCGGGCCGCCGGGAGAGCTACATCAAGTCCGCCTTCGACAGCCTCACCGCGGCTGACGTCGACGCATCCCTCACCGCAGGTTAATATACTCTTTAAATATTATCATTTTTCTCTTAGTTTATACAAAACATCTCATAATCAACCTAAATGCCCAACAAATCATAATATATCAATACCTATCCTGTATTTCCCGCAGGAAACACCTCGCTGTCATCCCAGCACCTATCCCGCGCGCCCGCGCCCGCCCCGCGGAAGAACGTCGACCCGGAAGCCGCCAGAAGAAGAGAAGAATTGAACAGAAGAATATTAGAGACGCGAAGACAACTGGAAAACGTGAGTAGTGTTGTCTCACTCGTTTTAGGAATGTGGAAGAGAGATGGGAACACTTTGAACGTTTATTATTCTAAATGGATCGGGTCTGTATCGCGTTAGAATATCACTACATAGTATAAAATAAAGTCGTCTCTTTTTCGTGTCTATCACACTGTTTGTCTGTCTGTATGCTTAAATCTTTAAAATTACGCAACGGATTTTGATGCGGTTTTTTGTAATAGGTAGAGTGATTCAAGAGGAAGGTTTTTAAAAAAATTCCCGAAATTCCCACGGGAACGGGCACAACGCGGGTAAAACCGCGGGGCGCTGCTAGTACTCGTATAAAGTACTAGCTGATCCGGCAAACGTTGTTTTGCCATATAAAATGAAGGGGTGGACCACCCTAATCACTATAAATTGAGATGAAAGCTATCCTATCCTTCAAGTTGGATCAAATTGCACACACTGTGCAATTCAAATTTAAAATCGGTTCAGTAGTTTAGGAGTCCATCGCGGACTAACAACGTGACACGTAATTTGTATATATAAAGACGATATTGAAATTGATGCCCGACGTTTCGAATTACACTACTCGTGGTCACGGAATGAGTGGTGTCATCCACTCCAAACGTCAGGTACGTATTAAAAAAAGGCAACCCAGTTTCTCTAACTCTCTAACTCTACTCTAAGTTTCTTGTTAATTCTTCTCAGTAGGTGGCGCGATGCGAACTAACGTAAACTTAATTTTAAGCTGACGATTATAAATGATTGTAATGATCTGATATAATAAAGACATTTGAATTTGAAATTTGAAAATCATCCCCTATCATCCCTTTCAGGTGGCCTTCCGCTCGAACCTGAAATCCAGTCAGTCGACCACAGACCTCTCGTACATACCTGAAAAAGACAACAGACGAACGCGACCCGTCTCTATGGCAGTCCCCTCCAATAGGAACTTCGGTGAGTTTGTCTATGGTTCGCTTATAGTTTTGAATTTGGAATATCAAATAACGTGACACTTAGGGTGAATTGCACAAAGATTCTCAATATGATATAGCGCCTAAACTTATTTAAAATACAAATGACGTTCGTTTGAAATGGTGCTCTATTTGATGCACTATAAAGTTCAATTTTGAAGGGACAGCTTTTGTTTCTTAAGCATATTTAGGTATTACATTGATTTTAAAGTTTTTATGCAATCCGCTCATAGCGCAACTCTTAAATCTGTATAAGTACTTAAATATGTTTTAGAAACAAAAGCTGTTCGTTCAAAATTGTGTTTTATTTCGTACTAAATAGAACACAATTTAAAACGAAGGTGTTTTGTTTTTTAAATATGATTAAGCCCTAAATAGGTTTGAGAGTTCTTGAGCAGTCGGCCCTTTAATTACAATTATAAATGATCTTCATAATAATATCTTTAGTCGTTTTATGTTAAACTATTTTTGAAACTAGATATTATCACAACTAACTCCTTTTTTGAATTCGGGAAATTAAACATGGGACCATTCTATATACTATCTATATACATAAGTCAAACCTGACTGACTCACTGACTTATATATCAACGTACAGCCCAAACTGTACCTAGAAACTTGAAATTTGGTACAGAGGATCCTTTCATGATGTAAGTGAGCACTAGGAAAGGATTTTGCCAAAATTAACCCCCAACAGGGGGTGGCCTTGCAATAGATCGATGTCCCGTATGTGACACACGGTTAATTAGACTCAAACTAAGCTCTAAGCCTGTATTATGTAATCTAACTCACTGATACTACTACATATACATACACAAATACTTTATATGAATATATATTTTTTAAAGATATAACTCTTATTTGATATTCCAAAAGTATATTACTAATGAAATAATAATATATATTACAATATTGGATAACTTGCATTTTAATTTACAAAATAAGATACTTAAGTAAAGTATTATTAAAGAATAATATATTATGACTAGATTTGTTTTAGTCAAAATATATTAGTCTAGTTCTAGTCGTTATAAAAATCATCAATTTTTTTCAAAATATGCTAGAAAAAAGAAAAAATAATTAAAATTAACTTATGCAAGCTATCCTATACAATAAATATCATCGTGTATCATTAATAAGTATTTTGGTTTTGTTTCTAACTGCGTACATTTTGATGTATTAACTACAAAATCCTTGTATTATTTTTGCTAAAACTAAATTTTACAGACAACAAAAAAGTTATAGATTATATTACAAAACGATCGTAGCAAACAATTTTAAACAAATTAGTTGCAATTTACATGTAAAATAGTGGAAATACAGATTAGTATCTTTATTTTCTATAAGTATTATTAGTAAGTTATAACTAACTTACTTTTCTCAACTTAACTACATTAAAAACTAACGTTAACTGCTACTTTAACGTTAACCAGAAACAAAATCAAACTACCCACAAAAACTAACCATTACTAACACATCACCTGTTCAAAAACGCTGCCAGGAGTCGAGGAGAACCTAGATAGCCTAAACTACTTCGATAGCCTAAATCAGAACCTAAATCAGAACCTAGATTATAGGTCTAAAAATCCTTACGCGATTCCCGCTAACTTTAACAAGTTGATACCTGAATTTGACACGCCCCCTTATGTGCCACCACATGCGAATATCATTAGTACACACACAGGGAAAAGACAGTTGAATTTCACCCCCTACGGACCCAAGCCAATGGTGTTTAAAGACCAAATGGCTAAACCTTGTGCTTTCACTGTAGATGTGAAACAGAGTAAAGTATTCAACAGACTCTTCCCAATGGAGGATGGGACTAAAAATCGGGAAGAGAAATCTAGATATTTTCAAGAAGAAAATAGGTCTAGGAATTTCTCTTTAGACGATAAAGGTAGACACTTTTCTACTGAAGAAAAGTGTAGAAATAATGAAGAGCCTAAGACTAGAAATTTCCATTTGAATTTGAGTGAGAAACCGCTGCCGAAGACGCCAAAGCCTAACGCTAGGAGTATTTTTAAGAACTACAAGTCTTGTCCTGTGTCGCCTGTGTCTGAAGAGTGCAAATGGGCTGACAAGGTGAATAATAAAACTGACACTAACGCCAATCCCAATCAGAGAGATAAAACGAACAGTTTGGACCCTAAAAAGAGGAATTCCTTAAGTTTCTTCATCGGTATGGACCAGAAACCTTTGAAAGATAATGGAAAAAGTATAGTGGATACTATCAAAAGTGATACAGAGAAGATGATAGCTGAAATAACGAAGAAATATGGAGATTTGGACGAGTTTGAGCCTCAAAATGATCTAGATTTTGAGCCTACAAAAGAAGTAGGGGAAAGAGATGATGGGAACTTCTCTTCTGATTCGTTAGAAGACTGCAGCCTAAGTCAGGACGCTAGCTGCAAAAACAAACTTTACTCGAAGAAAATATGCAAAAAACATAATAAAACTATACCAAAAAGATCGGTTTCTAACTACGAAATCTACGGTACAGAGAAACCACAAATTCCTGCTAAACCAGCGTCGATATCTAACCAAAAAAGCTCCACTCTACCAAGAAATATGCCTTCGAATTTGGACGATATTATGGATGAAGACTCAATTAACTATAATTACGCTAACATGTATAGATGTCAAAGTGTTCTGACCAAAAGATGCATTACCAGGTCCAACGAATCTGTTCTAAGCGAGAATTCCAATTGTTCCAGCGTTTCAAATGAGATTTTCCTAAGATATGGGAACGAAGTGGCGTTCCAACAAGCCAAATTTGACAGCAGATATATCAATGATTCACAGAATTGTTCGTACGAAAATTTGAACGAGCCAGATGAGAAGTATTTGGAAAAACATAGACACTCAAGTGCCAGTTTCTTTTTAAACCAAAAGAAGTATATGAAGACTTCTTGTAGCCAAGAATCTGTTCTATCTGACGAAATGTTCCTAGACAATAACCAGCTATGTCGTACGAATTGTAACTCTCTTGAAAGCGTACTCTCTGATGATTCGGAATGCACCAAAAGTGCACCCCTGGAGATGCTATTCGAAGGCGCCAAGCCTAAAAGACAAGCTAACATACCAAGAGACAGCAAGAGCTGCTACGAATTCGACAATACATCGAAAAGCTACGGGTCCAGTCCAAATACTACCCCATATTTTGGATACATGTACAACAATTACTTAGAACAAGGCAGTTCCAACCACAAGGAACCAACAACATCTAATTATTACAAAGAAATTGCAGCAAAACCGACTACTAATAGAGTTTATGGCTTCGAAGTCCCGGTAAAGGAACTTACTGGACACAAAACAGTGACAAGATCGAAAAGTCTATACGATTCTTGCAGCCAACAACCGCCACCGGCCAAGAATATAGCTTACTACTTCGATGGTAATAATGTGCAGCAGTATAGTAAAGAAAAGAAGGTGACTGATGAAATTCCGAGGTTGAATGCTAAAGATTACACGGCTAATACAAGCAAGTCTTTAAAAGCATCTTGTGTAGAGAAACATAAGTATAAAAGCGAAATGGATGGCTGCGAACAAAATGCTATGGTCAAATCGAAAAGCTGTAGTTTCGAAGTCGTCTTAGAACCGGCATCTAAACCGAATCCGTTAAAGAATCTAATGGAAAAACGCAACTCTCACGTTCAGAAGAACTTAGAGAAATTCGAAGAACAGATCCGTAAAAATACTCAAACGAAAACGAGCAAAAATCATCAGAATAAAGAAAAGACTACAACCAAAAACAATAATACAACTAAAAGTCTTGAAAGAGGATCCCAAAAGAATAATAATACTAAAATTACTATGGAGTTTGTACCCCATAAACCTCCAAAGCCTATCAAAAGAACTTCTTCAGTCAAAATGAATAACAGATTAAAAGCGGGCTTAGATAAAGCCGGTCTCAGTCCAATATCTTCACAGTACAAAGCTAAATTAGACGGATTACACAATAAAAACTATATAACTAGCAAAAAGAATGAAGATTCCAACTCCAATTTAAGTGACGAGAAGACTTTCGATGTTTTTGTTAAAGAAAAAGACGTGAATGAGAATAAATCTGAAATGCAACTTGATAGCTTAGAAGTTTTCGCTATGCAACGTAAAGAACGACTTACCCATGTTAGTATGGATTCGTTGGATGTTATAGACTGCGACTTTGCCAAAGATTCCCTAGATTATTACGCTGAACAAGACAATAAGATACCGTTCGGTAAAACTATTAAAGATCAAATTAACTTAGAGATAGCTAAAAACGATCCGTGTCATAGTAAACAAAACGAATGCAAAGAAAATATCGCCCCCAATCACGATGAGATAAAGAAGTATAAGTACATTGAAAGGAAGATCGAAATTATTAATAAATTAGTTGAAATGGAAGAACGGAAAATTTTGCAAGAGAAAATACTTAAAGAATGGCGCATGAGACCTTTGAAGGCTAATATAAATGACGGCAAAGGCGTAGTTAAAGTCCTTTCTAGAAAATTCGAGAAATTAGCTACGAAGCAGTCTACAAGCAACTTTGCCAGTCTTACTTTGGAAGAAGCGGATGTAGAGACAGATACAAGCATTGATGGAAAAGAAATCAAACGTAACTTGAGCCTTCCTGACATACTAGACTCAGACCAAATCGGAGGTCTCGTCCAAATGGACGCGGAAACCACTAACCAATCAGAAAACGTCATACTCAACAATTCTGTGCTAAAAGAAAATGCCCCTAAAAGCCTTAAGCAAAGAGTTTACAATGAAATGGTAATACCAAAAACTGATGTACATTTGGACAGCGAAAACTATGAATCTTCTACAACAAGTTCGAGTTGTACTAACAGTCCAAAAAGGTTGGCGTTTTACAGTTTGAAACCTCGGCCTCCTTTTAGAAAAATCATTCGGATACCCACGCCTAGACTATGTATGGAGAATAGAGATAAAATGAGTCCAAATAGGTTTAGACCTGTTTTGAGTGGCGGGAATTACGTAAGAGGTTGTCTGGCTAGAAAAGTTCCAATAGCTCCGATGTTGCCATCGAAATTTTCTCCGTTATCAGGTCGGGTTGCATGCTTCAAAAATTAATTATTTTTTGAATTTTTATTATTGATGTTGTTTAGGTTAGCTTTAGCGCTTTTTACGCTTAAGACATTGTTATTATTATTTTTGAGAAGTGTTTTAATAATTGCTGTTTCATTTTTAATAGAAGTTCTTTTATTAATAGTAGTTTAATAATTTTAATAGAAGTTTATTAATAACAATGTCTCTCATTAAGTTTGAATGTCTATTATGTTATGTCATTGTTTATTTAAAATTTCGAAATATTACTTACTTTATACGTAAGTAAGCAAGAAGTAAGTATAAGACATTATTATGATTGGTATCCAACAATATATCAAATTAATATGAAATAATGCATAGCAATGTATGTATATTATACAATAGCTCTGGTGAAAACGCCTTTATACTTACTTCAAAAATTATTTCAAAATTTTCCATTTTATTGTTTATTTGCAGGTTATATTAAGTGCATGTTTATCGTAATGACTGTGCAAGCCACATTGCATGCGTTTGCATTGCGATCATTGTTTTTGCAGACAAATTATACTTTCAAAATTAGTGCCTTCAAATTATTTTTTAAGCGACAAACGTAACACCGTATTAATAATAACTATAGAAGCTTATAGTTATTTAGTAGTCTATAAAATAGATAAACTTATACTTAAAGTAAATACGTTAAATAATAAAGGAAAACTTCCATAAAAAATCAAATGAGAGAATTCTACGCGTGATAGCACTGTTCCTTTCAGCGGCCCAAAAGTCGTACTATGACATATACTAGCAGTGCTCCACGGTTTTACCCACGTTGTGCACGTTACCGTGGAAATTTCGAGATGGAAATAGCATTCCCGTTGAATGTGGCTATCCATTAAAAAAAGAATTATTGAAATTGGATTGGTAGTTTCTGAGATTTGGGCGTTAAAGAAACAGACTCTTCAAATTTATTAGATTAAAAAGAACGAAGTAACAAAATAGCATTTCGAAAGTAAGGAACTACACAATAGTACTTCTTAGTAACAACGATACAGTCTTAGCACTAGCTTGCACTAGTAACACTCAATAAACTTCACATTATTACGTTTAAGGAGCGAAGTTGTATAATAATACTTCAGAAGAATAATAATTAATCAGGGAATTAAGTATGTAGGGAAGTAACGTATAATAGGCCACAGAAATAGAAATTCACTTCGCTTAGCTTAATTATGTAGCAAAGCCACAGAACATCAGTGCATATATTTAAATTTAAGAAGTGTAGTCCCATAATTTAAACAAATTAACAGTTTACTGTGGCAATTATTAACGCGAATAGGAATATAACCTTTTCGAGTAACCCAGAGAGGAGAAAACCAGTAGCGGCATTCGAAGTGCTGCTCTCTATCTTAACAGCCGACAACTGTGCCATTCTATACATTTTATTAAGAAGCGAAGTTCAATAATAGCACTTCGCAAATAGTAACACATAAATAACTCAATATTGATTTTTGTTTGATGGCTTCTGCTGACATTACGTCGCAATTCTGCCAGCGTGTTTGTTTGGCATAAACAAGGTGGGGATTTATTAGACCTAAAACAAGACAAAACTCAAATATATACATATACGCAACAAATAAAAACATGAGTATGATACATTTAAACAACAATAAAACAAGCAACTAAAATACCAATATTGATTTAAAAAAAGCGAAGTTCTATAATAACACTTCGGGAGTAGTACTATTACATATTATTTTTTAACTTATTCAACACTTGAGAAGTATAGACGCACATTGCATTAAATAAATAAGCAGTTACACATTAGCAATACTTTAGACATAATACATAAGTTAAAGTAGCGAAGTCCCTATATATAATACTTCGGAATTATTACCGCACTTCTTTGAATACAAATATTATAAACCGGACTTATTAAAGCACTTCGAATAGAAATATATAAAGAAGTAATACTTCATACATATAAGTTAAAGAAGCGAAGTCCATATAATACTTCGGAAGTATTTTCGCACTTCTCCGAATAGAAATATACAAACTAGCAATACATCCAACAATAGTTCATACATATAAGTTAAACAAGCGGAGTCCCTACACTTCGGAATAATTAATGCACTTCTCCGAACACAAATATAAACTTGGAGTAACCTAAACGTAATATTCAATAGCTAATCGTTCGCACACGTCCGCTTCGGACCGCGAGGAGGAAACCACTGGCGGCATGCGACGCGCGATATCGCTCTCCGACCTAGCGGCCAAGCCGATGCCGGCGCCCAGAACTCCGCAAGGTAAGGGGTTTGGATAAAGGAGGGGTGAAGGGGTGGTGTGGTGGTGGTAGAACAATCTCAATGAGAGGCTTGGTGGTGGTAAAACGATCTCCTTGAGCGGTTTGGTGGTAAAACGAACTCTATGAAAGAAGTAGTGGTAGGTTAGTTTGTTTTTTTGTGGTGATAGGAATATAATTCCACTTAGTAAAAGGTCAATCAAAGTGTTTGGTGGTGGTGAAATGATGGCACAACTTTAGTCTCCTTCATTTTGATGATATCTATTCTGGGTGGCATTTTTGAACCGGTATAAGTAAGTCTGTAACTACAAGATAAGAAAATATGTATCGCTTGTAGTTTCAAACTTGTCCATACTGACTGATATAATAAAGACACAATATGTATAATGTATATATCTATATAGTGGCTTACCAATACTTTGCCGCATCGATTGCGCTTAGAGATCATGCACAGATCTTCCAGTGTGCAGGGGAACGTATAAATTACTTAAAATATGTATGTAGCTAAAAATGGGCTAAAATTAACACTATGACTAGTAGCGCTATGTGTATACTCTTATTATTTATTTCACAGATTTCTGTATAGTGAACACTGTAATTTTGTGGTGGGGAGCAGTTAGTAGCTCAATATTGAATGAAAAGTATAATACATTAATTACTCGAATAATGTATTCTGTGTATGTATTTTTATGGTGATGGGCAATAAGGAGACTAGTGGTAACACGTAGGTACTGCCTTATTAATAAACGCGGTGTTAGTGATACTGTGTTTTGTCTCTTTTGTTCTTCGGAAAATTGGGTTTGTCAGAAAGTGACAAACCATTTTATAGCTAAAATTTTCTTAATACGTTTTTATTAAAATGGCCCATGATGTTTAGAAATAGTATTTATTTAGTATTTAATGGATATACAGGGTGGCATGGTTCTTTACAAGGATCTTCGTATCTCTATAGTTTTGTATACATATTTCTCAACGCCACCCTGTATGTAGAAGGCAAAAGTATATCTGCAATGATAATAGTATATGTATGAAGGCACATAATATGTTTATTGAGATATTTATATTGAAACTTGTATTCATTCGATAACTTAATAGGAAAACCAAAACAAAAAGACATTGGTGTTAAAATTGGAAGTTCAAATCTATGTATAGATAACTAGCCGCCCGGCAAACGCTATTTTGTCTACCCCTTAATTTTATATGGCAAAATACCCATTTTGGGGGATGAAGAATAGATATTATCCGATTCTCAGACCTACCCGATATGCACACAAAATTTCATGAGAATCGGTCAAGTCGTTTCGGAGGAGTTTAACTAAAACACTGCGACACGAGAATTTTATATATTAGATATTTTCCAAAATTTTGGGTTCGGTGGTAATGGCTACGGTAATCCGTAGCCAAAAAATTCCTAGGATAAAAAATGCGTATTCTTTTTGGAAAACTCGTATAAAAAAGTGTTATTTAGTATATTAGAATATGTATGTGCTTTGCATGTTTTGAATGTAATATTAACTGCATGTAAATATTACTTTTGTCTAATTATGCGAGGTTATCAGCTTCAAGAAGTGCAATAATAATTATTAAAACACTTCTGTCAGAAGTGACACGCTTCGCTTACTTCTATGTGCTTAGTTTTAATTATATATTACTGCAAATTAACAGGCAAGTATATTTATGTATATTTCAAATGTTTTCACAACTTTTGTCCATGTCATTGTTCTGTTTATTTTCCACAAACAAATAAAACTAGCATCACCCCGAGGTTGTACCCGCAATTTGCCCATCACCATGGGTATTGCAGGATGAAAACTAGCCTATAGCTTTCCCGTTGAATATGGCTATCTATTACAAAAATAATTATTCAATTCGGATTGGTAATTTCTGAGATTAGCGCGTTCAAACAAACAAACTCTTCAGCTTTATTATATTAGCATGTATAATAATTGACATCAGTCACATGTCTTTTGTCTTTTGTGTCACACAGTTTCTTTGACATTTGATTTCTTGTGAACTTTACTCACCACAATTTCACAACAAAAAAACACAATTTCACAATTTCTATTGATATTTTTCATTATTCTGTTATATGTCCGAATATAAATAAAATAATATATTATGTCATATATTTTTTTAAATTCTTTTGAATATCACTTTCTACATTATGTAATAAGTTTTAATATATTTTGTTGTATATTTTTATTAAAAACCAACCTACCCCTTATAATACAACTTACCCCGACACAGCCCCGCCAAAGCCGACTACGCCTCAGAACGGCACCGCCAAATCACCCGGCTTCGCCCGCCCCGCGCCGCGGTACAACAACAAGAGTAACATGACTAGAAGCTCTAGTGTTGGCGTGTTGAATCAGGTTTGTCCAATTTATATATATTTACTAGCAGCGGTGTTACCCGCGTTGTACCCGTTCCCGCGGGAATTTCGGGATAACATGTATCTCAAGTGTTATTCTGATGTATAACCTATATTATTGTTAAGTTTCATCCAAATCCGTCCAGTGGTTTTTAAGCTATTGCATAGCTTCTATCGCGGGCCTTGAGCGCGGGGACCGAATCCAGAAATTCCGTAATGAAAAAACCTCACGTGAAAAAACCTCACGCTCCCCACTAACGCCATCTAGTGATACAAAAAATAACTATGCAATAGCTTTACCGCGGCAGTCCCCGAGTGCCACACGTCTTTTTTTTTTTTTTTTGTGAAAGAGTAACAAACATACATAAATAAATTTTCACAAACTTTCGCGTTTATAATGTTAGTAGGATTTAAAGATTTTCATGATCTTTCATAGTAATAATGTCTTCACATTCACTCCCACTAACCTATACAATAAATTACTCTTTCAGAGTGACTCCGAGTCAGACGGGCAGCCTTCCCGTCAGCAGACCAACCGCGCCCAAGGCCTGATGAGACCTACCATCAGCTCAATGAACAAGATGGCCGCCAACACGACCAGGCGACGCGGGCCCGGGCACGCGTACAGTGCAGGTGAGATCAGAGCTCTTGGTTATTGGACACTCGCACTGATACACTAGTTAACATTATATACACAGTAGATTAACAGGCGTATGCTAGAAAACTTACACGCAATTCTAATTGAAACAGAATCCATATATTATGTAACAGACGTGTAATCTGCTCGAAGCGGTATAGTCCCGTTTCGTACACTATATTACTATACGAGCCATGTCAGAGGCCTTTGGCGGCTCAATAACTCTGACACCAGGATTGGTCAGGTTGACCATCCACTCGATAAGAAGAAGAAGACTATACTGTATTACAGTCCGCTATATTACAATCCACTATATTAAACTTCACTATATTACGTTCCGCTATATTATACTACACTATATTACACTACGCTATATTACAACACACTACTACACTATATTAACTAACTAACATGCACAGTGTCTCTCAACACGGGCAACCAAGAGGAGTCCTCGTCGGAGGCCGAGGGCGCTCCGGGCCCGGACGGGAGGCCTAGGGCGGCGTCGATAGACACTAGGAGAGCCGGTAAGATATACTTTATGATTTAAGTTATAGGGACTACATAATATAGTTGTTAAATCATCCCGCGGTTTTATCCGCGTTGTGCCCGTTCCCGTGGGAATTTCGGGATGAAAAATATTACCTACTAGCTGTGCCCCGCGGTTTCACCCGCAGCGCCCCCGTTCCCGCGGGAATTTTGAGATTTTATTCCTTATTTCTTTATTTAGCCTCCGTGGTCTTGTGGTTTGAGCGCCCGGCTCACGATCCGGAGGTTCTGGGTTCGATTCCCGGTGGGGATATCTCACAAAAATCTCTTTGTGAGACTGTCCCCAGTTTGGTTATCGCATTGGAGGCTGAATCACCTGATTGCCCGAAAAGTAAGATGATTCCGTGCTTCGGAGGGCACGTTAAGCCGTCCGACCCGGTTACTTTCTACGGATAGTAGTCGTTACATGAGCCATGTCAGAGGCCTTTGGCGGGTCAATAACTCTGACACCAGGATTGGTCAGGGTGACCATCCACTCGATGAAGAAGACTAACCTACTTTCATCTTCAGTGAGATGAGATTGCCCAGCAGTGGGATATACCTTTTTACTTTAATTCTAATATACATTCATCAACATCTTTAGGTCGGAGCGGTAGTGAGAGAGATCTGTCGGCTAAGGCTCGCGAGGTGACGGCGCGACTCACCTCCAACACACGGCAGCGGCCCAAACAAGATGCCGATACTAATAGTACGTATAAACTTGTGTTATAGTTATATGTACTTCATTTTCTTTCAAGAGTCAAAATTTGAACTAATTAATTAAATTGTCCCTAACTATACATATACAGGGCTGTTAAGTTTTTTCTAAACATTTATTTGTAGGTAAACACGAAATAAAACCAATAAATATGTTTCCTCTATTTACTTCAGTCTCATAAATCTGCATCGTCTCAAAGGAATGATGAGCTTTATGTCTTTTAAAAAATATATTTACAGTGTCTCACATAACAAACTTTTTACATTACAACTACATATTTACATTTTACATTACTTCTCACAACTATTTTATCCGCAGTGTCTCATAAACGAGTTATCTACAGTGTCTCACAAACTGTACACTGTCTCAGAAATATTTAATCCGCAGTCTCATAAACAATTTATCTACAGCGTCTCACAAACATTTTAAATCGTCTCACAACTATTTTACCCGCAGTGTCTCATGAACGAGCTATCTATAGTGTCTCATAGACATGTTTACGGCGTCTCACAAACTTTTTACATTGTCTCATAAATATTTCCAGTGTCTTCATCGCAGCTATGCTCCGCGCTGACTGAGCAGCTGACGAAAACGGCATCGAAAGTTGTCCAGCTGTACGCGAGCCTGCAGCGGGAGCCCAACGCCGCCGCCGATATTAGTGGTAACTATCTAATTTAGTATTTTAAGAAACAAAATGTTTTCAAATGTCAAGTTTCCCATTACCTATTTTTGACACGCCCGTTGTCACAGTGGCATGTGAGAGCGCTTACTGTGTCGGGGGTTGCGGGTTCGATTCCCGCCCGGAGTCAACAATATGTGCAGACATAGTTGTTGGCGACGACGTCTGGGTGCCAATTATATATTCTTATAAAGTATTTGTGTATGTACATGTAGTAGTATCAGTGAGTTAGATTCCATAATGCAAGTTTAGCTTAGTTCGGGTCTAATTAACCGTGAGTGAATTTGTCCGGGTAAGTAATGGATGTGTCCTCCCGCAGGCCTGGAAGCCGCCATCCTGGAGACGCAGAAGGTGCTGTGCGGCGCCGTGCCGCGCGCCGCCCGCGGGCCCAGCAGCCTGTCCTCCACCGACGGAGAGCTCAGGGCTGACGAGAGGCTGCGCACAGGTACACACCACGCGCTTACCACACATATCCGGCTCGATAGCGAATAATACCTTTTGGTCCTTACTAACAAATATTATTCAATTATTTTAACTTTCAAAAATTGGAAAATCATGAAAAAATCTTTTGTCCAATTGATTAAAAAATAGTTGAAAAAATAGGAATAGTAACCAGCCAAATAGGGACCGAGCTACGTTGCTTAACAATCGCTTACATCGCTTAGTCATACTACGCCACGAGCGCTAGTGGCATATCTATCTGAGCTCTGCCGAGCACGTAAAATTATCGGTCTTGGTTACTTCAATCGTACGGTTATGTATGTCGTCACCTTCAGGCTGTCCGACACCAAGGTAGGCCACTGACCTAGTCGAACTTGCTCGCACTAAGATCTCAGTCATACCAACCCCATTTATTCATGCATGTCGAATGGGTTAGTGGCCAACTCTGCTGTCGCAGTTATTAGACCGTCCAAAGACCACCATTCATTAATTCAATCATGTCAAATAAGTTATTAGCCAACCCCGCTGTCTTGAGTTTTTAGACCGCCCAAAGACCACCATTCATTAATTCAATCATGTCAAATAAGTTATTAGTCAACCCCGCTGTCTTGAGTTTTTAGACCGCCCAAAGACTGCCATTCATTAATTCAATCATGTCAAATAAGTTATGAGCCAACCCCGCTGTCTTGAGTTTTTAGACCGCCCAAAGACTGCCATTCATTAATTCAATCATGTCAAATAAGTTATTAGTCAACCCCGCTGTCTTGAGTTTTTAGACCGCCCAAAGACTACCATTCATTAATTCAATCATGTCAAATAAGTTATGAGCCAACCCCGCTGTCTTGAGTTTTTAGACCGCCCAAAGACTACCATTCATTAATTCAATCATGTCAAATAAGTTATTAGTCAACCCCGCTGTCTTGAGTTTTTAGACCGCCCAAAGACCACCATTCATTTATTCAATCATGTCAAATAAGTTATTAGTCAAACCCGCTGTCTTGAGTTTTTAGACCGCCCAAAGACTACCATTCATTAATTCAATCATGTCAAATAAGTTATTAGTCAACCCTGCTGTCTTGAGTTTTTAGACCGCCCAAAGGCCTCCGCGGTCTAACGATCCCCTTGTTTCCAGAGTCGAACCCCAGCAACCCCGCCCTCTCCCTGATCGAACAGTACTCCGACATCTTGCTCAACATGATGCAGAACAAGATGGTGAACCAGTTCGCCGCCAGCCCGCAGAGCCTGCCGCCGCACCACAACCAAGCCGACGACAGCTAGTACCCGGCACCTGTCTGTATGAGCTATCTCAGATAGCAATAGAACCGGATCACTTATCTCTAAATGATATCTTAGATAGTAGATCAATACAGTCGTAATAACCTAAAATCTGAGATAGCAAATTAAATGGTACCTATCTATACGAGTTATCTCAGATAGCAACAGAACCGGTTAACTTATCTCGACGTGATATATTAGATAGTAGATCAATGTAGCCGTAATAACCTATTTCTATTAACTATCTGAGATAGCAGATCAAATGGTACCTGTCTTTAAGAGCTATCTCAGATAGCAACAGGACCGGATAAACTACATGATATGTGAGATAGCAGATCAATACAGTCGTATTAGCCTATCTCTATTAACAATCTGAGATAGCAAATCAAATGGTACGTATCTTGAAGTGCTATCTCAGATAGCAACAGAGCTTAATAATCTATCTTTACGTGATATTTTAGATAGTAGATCAAGACAGTCCTAAACCTATCTACAAGCTATATTAGATAGCAGATCAAACCGATCCTAACAGCTATCCTTACAAGAGACAGCAGAGCAAGTTTTGTATGTTAATTCTCCTAGCTCAAGAAATAATGACAAATATTTATCCATTTACCTACTATCTAAAGTTATTACTTTAAAGGTCATTAGAACCCCAAAAATTCCACATCCTCCTCACTGTACTGATATCTTCAGTGAGATGAGAGGCTTATGCCCAGCCGTGGGACATTACAGGCTTAATTTTTATGAAGGATCTTATATTGAGATAAGATACCACTAATAGTGATTTGACCGAATACTGAATTTTCGGTTCCGCTCTCAACCGAATATTCGGCTTCACCGACCGAATACCGAAAATTCGGCGTTAAAGTATACGATGCGTACATTTCGCATTTTGATTTGAAAATCAATTTTGATTGCTCATTGCCATTAAAGACATACAAAGCATTTAATTTTAGTATCATTCCAAGAAATTTATAACTTGTGACTAAAGGAGACATTTTATTTAAATTTAATTTGGCGTTATTTATGTAAAAGAAGATTGTGTGAAAGAGATAACATTATTATTAGAAAAGGAAGGCGATAAAAAGCAAAACATAATGAATACGACGACTTGTAACGTCCTTTTGAAGTCGGCTTATTAAAAAGATCAGCCTTCTATTAAGAAACCTGCCAACGTTTCGCTGTAAACATATGAAATAATACAAACATTGACTGTTAGCTGACAAGAGCCCAATCGACCAATCACGAACGTATTGACATTGTCAAACAACGCATTGACATTGTCAAAATCTTTTCGTAATGCGTTTTCGTAATTGGTCAGTTTAGGTCCGTACAGCTCCACTCCGCTTCTATAGAAACGTACCCTTAGTTATTCAGTCGTGAGGTAATAGAATACGCTGATGTGGATTATAACTAATTAATACAATATGGCGTCAAATTACAACTGTCATTTTATAACACTAAGTGCCGACACTTCGTTAAGCGTGCGCAAGCCGCGGTTTCATACAGGAGTGAACCGTCGCGTGCGCCCGCGGCGTGCGGTGTCATACAAAAGTGAACCGTCGCGTGCGCCCGTCGCGTGTGACTTCATATAAAAGTGAACCTTTGCGTGCGCCCGCGGCGTGCAGTGTCATACAAAAGTGAACGGTCGCTTGCGTCGGCGCGTGCGCACGCGACGGGCGCACGCTTAACGCAGTATTGACCCTAATACTTATGCCATTCGAAATTAAATATACTTTTAAAAGTTGGTAGAAAAAGGTTTGACAATATTTGACAAAAAATAATGTTGACTAAAATTGGTCACAAAATAATAATTGTCACACAATAGTCAAATTAAATACTGAAATTGAATGGCGTTCAAATATTCGGAGTTAGAAGTTTTGAAAACTTACAATCGGTTGTTTATGATCAAACATTAAAACTATACAAGAATATAGTAGGTATTTGGTAATAATACGTGTATAAAATAACTGTAAGATTAAACGTGTTATTGTAATCTACAGCTGTCTTTACATTTTAATTATCTTTCCAATCAACGAATACTCAAAAGGTCAAATGAAGAAGCGCTTTCAAATTTTGACTTATACTTATCTGATAGTTTGACGTGGTGTCAAATAGATTGACAAGTAGGGCAAATACAAGGAGTTGTCAAATATTTGGACAAAGACTTGTCAAAATGCATGGAAATTTAGTTTAAATTAAACTTTTGAGTATTCGGAGCTTTGTATTTTTTATATATTTTTATCAAACTTGAGGTTTTTAAATTATGTGTAAAAATTCCTTTTTAATGTCTGTAGATAAAACAGTGTAGTCCATGTTTTTGTATTAAAATCATTTGATGGTGTTAATATTTGTGTAAAACAGCGAAACCAATGTATAATTATTATCCGATAAGTATTTTCTTATTATTAATAACGTCACAATATGAATAATAACTGTATTATTGAATAATATTAATAATAATGTGCATGCGTGAATGTATGAACGTAGGTTTTAGGAAATAAAATAATTAATAATCTTAAAGCACTGTAAATAATAATTGAAAAATGTTGTTCGTTAAAATTAAGATTTCGTCAGATTTTGCCACCTTCTGTCAGATTTGACACATGTCATTGAAACTGACATTTCATTCGAAATTGACAGTTGTCATTTTAAATCTGACAGTTGTCATTTCGAATCTGACAGCGCGGCAAAAATGTAATTTCAGTAGGTCGATGACCTTTTATGTATGTAGATTTTTTTAAATAATGTTCAAAATTGTATTGCCATTTACAAAAAAGACTAATGTTACTATGATATTATAACTATTGTAAAATTATTTTTTGAGTTTTTTTTTGTTCCTTTATAAATCCTGTATTTATTATATTTACTCTTTCTCCTTTTTCTATATTTTGTCCTTTTCTAATATTGTTTTGTATTTTATTTATGAATACTCAACTATAATAGTATAGCGTAGCATTACTGTGGTGGAAAACGCCCTTAGCCTCAAGATAAAAAATTAAAGAAATGTATGGGATTGAATTAATTCATTTAATTATATTTTACTAACAATTTAATCTGTTCATAATAATGATACTAATATTAAAAATTAATTGTACTTAATTAGTACAAACGAATTTTAACGCCGGATTAAACTAATTCCTCGTATTTTTTAATGAAGGATTAAAATTTAATGTCAGATTAAAATCCGTTTGTACGTCAAATTGACGTCCAAAATGACAAAATAACATCTTATGAATAAAATAGGTTTTAGTAAGTATACCCTATTTTTTCTTACTTGTCCCAAAATGTTGACTAATATCGTCAATTTCAAAATCAAGACGATTGCTCCTGAAGAGGAAAAAGGTTTAGAGATAGGGTAAGAATAAAATACAATTACTAAACCTTTTTCCTCTTCTGGAGTAGTCGTCTTCGGCGGGAAAATTGACGACATTTATCTACATTTTGGGACAAGTAAGAAAATATAGAGTATATTTATAATATTTATTGAGCTAAGTAGGTTAAAACTGCTTTTAACGAGCGTTAATAAGGCGGCAAGACTTTAACTAAAGTGTTTTGTCTCTTTTGCTCTTCAGAAAATAGCGTGTGTCGGAAAAAGACAAACCATTTGACAGCTTAACTGAATAAAAATATTTAACTTTGACTTTTGTAGGACAGGGTATCTATTAAGAGACCTAAAAGTGGTTGCAAACCTACTTAGCTTAGTAATTACTAAATAATAAACTAACTATAAGAATCATTGTTTTCCTTAATCATTTGGAATCATTAATCTAATCATTTCATATAATCATACGCTTTGAATAACGCTATTTGTACTGTAGCACTTGGGCGATACAGCCTACAGGGTGAGGCTTTGTAATTTTTTACTTGACTTGTAGATAGTATACAGGGTGGAAACGATAAGTGAACCTACTCGGTCATTTCTAAACTATACGAGATATCGAAAAATTATTTATAGATTAGAAATAATCGAGAGGGGTTTCTACCCTGTATAATGATTTTCACTTTCTTTTTGGTTCGAACTTTAATTAATATCAATTAAACTAGCAATGCATGAAATCTTAGGAATTTTCGACTAGCCAAACTAGCCAAAATACTTCATATAAAATCACTTTCGGCAAAAATTTGGCAATGGTTTTGCCAAGTTGAGTGATATTATGAAAGCAGCATGAAAATTCGTGAGTAGCGTGAGCATATAGACAAACTGATGCCCCAAAAATGCTACAGTGCAAAGGAAAAATAGTCCCTAAGTTATTAGTAGAATGCTTCCGCCATTTTGCAACGCCACGTTTTAAAAAATGGACGCTCATTTTAGCGGGAATTAATGTAAGTTATAAATAATTGTACAGCAAGTTCTAAGTCATTTTTTATTAAAAAATAAAGGACATTGAAAATTTATTCATTGTTTTATTAACAACTATTATTACTTGGCTAGTTTTTTGATAAATTAATGATGTCTTATTATAAGAAAGAAAAACAAATTTTTGTACTAGCACTAACACCGATGTGACTAACTATAGTTATAGAATTGTACTGTTTTATTACAGATAATTTATTTCACGAGCATTTCTGAGACCCTATATGCACATAGAACACATTTCCTTAGAGTGTATCTTGGTTTGAGCTCAATCACAATGCATTGGACTTTAGCCCCGTACCCACCTAGCGCACAGGCTCGCGCGGCAGCCTCGCGAGCCAAATGCTCGGCTGGTGTGGACGTGCCTCGGGCTGCCTCGGGCGCGCGTTTGCTCGGCTGAGCACGGCTCGGCCCCGAGCCATCTGTTGTCGGTAAACTTGACGCGCTCAAAGGTAGGGATGGGCAAATGGAAAAAAAATATCGATATTTATCGTATCGATATTTTTCAAATATATCGATATATATCACCCAAGAAATATCGATATTTCGATATATCGATATTTTTTGCCCAATTTGCAATTATTTATAAAAATTGCCTAAATTATCGAAATTTTAAAGCAAATACACATCTGGCTGTTTCAAACATAAGTTTTATTATTTAAAAAAAATCGAATTGCTTGACATAAAAAAAGAAACAAAAAAATACTGCATATTTTCTAAATTTAAGAAATCGGATTGGTCAAAATCATGATGTGACGCATGAGCAGACATCAGAGCTTTAAAAATATATCGATTTTGATATCTGAAAATAAATATCGAAAATTGATATATCGCGGAAAAAAATATCGCTAATTAGTATCGATATTTTTCTGAAAAAATATCGATATTTTGATATATCGATATTTTTTACCCATCCCTACTCAAAGGTGCCTCGTTGAGCGTTGTGTGTTAGGTGGGTACGGTTATGTTTTGGCTCGCGCGCGAAGCTAGGAAAATAGCTGCATTTGAATATACACGACTTATGATGGCTCAGCCTGCCTCGCGAGGCGGCCTCGTGAAGAACAAAACTACTGAGGCTGGCTCGCGAGCCATGGCTCGCGATCCGGACACCGAGGCTGCCTCGCGAGCCTGTGCGCTAGGTGGGTACGCGGCTATGAAAACGTTCCCTAAGTAGCAATCTATACTAATATAGTAAAGCTGAAGAGTTTGTTTGTTTGACCGCGCTTATCTCAGAAACTACCAATCCGATGCGAATAATTCTTTTTGGATGGATAGCTACGTTCAACGGGAAGGTTATAGGCTATTTTTCATCCCGAAATTCCTATGGGAACGGGCACAACGCTGGGAACCCGCGGGGCGCTGCTAGTTGAAGTATGTTCATATAAAAGTGTATTGAGTTTGATCACTTGAACTTTGAGATTGTACAACTTCTTTCTTGACATTGACTGTTTCAAGGTTATTTCGACTACTTTTGACACTTTTCACTAACTGAAGCACTCCCATTTGGAATTCTATTACTTGGTCTTCGTCAAAATTGTCTAAAATTGGAATTATACCGTTAAAAAATGAAATATGTCTATTTACATCTCCTCTAGGATTATCGAGTGTTTCAACTTTAACGAATTTAGGCTCGATTCGATTGGGATCCATTTTGTTTAATTTTCTTTTTTTCTGTTCATTCATTGGGACATTAGGTTCATTCAGTGTTATATTTTCTATGGGTTCGTCTGAAATGCTCGAGTCTTCTTCTTCTTCTTCAGACTCTGTGGCACTTTGCACATCTTCTAAATTAGATTCTGTTTCGGTCTCAAACATTTTTTGCAAAAATCTTAATTGTTTACTGTAAACGTACTTTTTGGATAGTTTCTTTTTTCCCGCCAGTTTTTGCGCTTGAATCTTTTTGAATGATCTGGTGTAGTTGTCCCGGATGTGCGTCCATCTTTGAACTACTTGTTTTACTGAAAAAATATACAGAATGAATTTTTCAAATAGGCGACGATGATCAAATATTTACCAAGAAAATATTTATACATACGAAAACTACTCAAGGGAGTCTTGGAGCCGATGTGTAGGAAAGTTACAACTAAAGAATCACAGATTTTTGGAAAATAGCCAGTAAGTAGGTACATCATTTGTTTATTGTAAAATAAGGTTGATTGAGAAAAGAAACTTGTAATGACTTGTATTGTTATCTCAACGTCATCTAGTGTAAAATGTCAATACTAAATCGAACTATGTACCTATGTCACATTAAACTACGATAGGTAGGTTTGCTCGTGGTCAAATTTGGAACTAACTAATAGAACGTGGAATAATATCAGTACAATAATATCAGTAATATTTCACTATATTTGTTAAGCGACAGTGGCGACCTCGAATTATTACAAGATTTGAAGATTTTTTACTTTTCTGTCGCATACTCCAATAAAAGTAACCTTTTAATGTTAATCAAACAAAAAATACTGTTTTTAATACAATTTTCACAATAAATACTACATCGAACACTATTATTATTCAACAAATACGTACCCCAGAACCCGTAATGAGTTTTATCCGGTTTTACTTTCAAATTAGGTTTTAATTCCGAGACAATGTCTTTCCACGCGATATGTGTAGCTTGTCGATTCTTGTATAATTCCAGACTTTTATCCCAAAGCACCGGGTTTTGTTTCACTAGTGAGATTAGTCTGTAGTTGTCAATTGCAAATTCTTCCTCCATTTTGTTTTTACGTGACGTTCGTTCGCGCGACACGGGGCGATATAAACCGTTCGTTTTGTGTTCGGTAAAAAACGTATAGTAATCGTGCGAGCGAGAAAGCGTATGTTAGTGATGGCTTTAGAAGTGACTGCATTCAAATGATATTGCTCGGAAATTATTGATTCGATTTTTCGTTTTTGTGTTGGTCTGATATAAAATAGTTTTTGTTTTTAATATAATCGATGTTATAATAAAATTGGAAAGAAATGAATCAAGAAGATCAATAATGGAATCTTTCGAAAATTGCAATACCTAGTTTTTTTATTGTATTTAAGTTTAATTAATGCTTTGAATATAATATTAAGTACTTACCTAGTTAGAATTAAAAATATCATTCACATAGTTCGAATGATTCATTAATTTCGTATTGGTTAACGACCGTTAACAGCCCTAGTGACGGAATTATTAGACCGCCTAAAGACCACCGATACCTTACAACGAACATACGACCTTCCAACAACGAAATCAGTTCATCCGATTCGTTCATTCCTTCAATCGATTGACCGAATCATTCTTATTTTCCCATCACTATGTGTCTAACTAGGCCGGCCTCGTTCACTGACAGGTCGAGTGGTTTTTTAACGCGCGTTAAATTACGTGAGACGTAGTGTGAACGGGGCGTTTGGGAGAGTAGTTAGTGTTGTGGAATTGTTTTTCTTTGGGCCCAAGGACTTTGTATTTGTATGTTCGAGCTAATCTGAGGAATTACCAATCCGATTTGAATGATTCTTTTTGTAATCGATAGCCAAGTTCAACGGGAAGGTTGTAGGATATTTTTCATATAATATTTAACCGCTTTATTCATAAACTTTGTATACCTAAAACTCTTTAACTTTGTCTCTGTTGCTCTTTGGAAAGTAGCGTATGTAGGAAAGGGGCTTGCCTAACGCGGGTTGATGGTCAAAATAAAGATTAATTAAACCTACCTTTAAATCAGATAATCTAGACACGCGGCAGCGTGTCAAGCCAAGTTCAAGCAAAGGAACGGCTAGCCAGCGCCGAGTGTAATATTACACGAACCATTTGGTGCCACTTTTGACCCTTCTATAACTCAAAACCTATTTAACGTAAACACATGAAACTTCGTGTGTTTAATTATATCCATTAGGACATCTAGAAACCCAAATTTCATGAAGCTAGCTCAAACGGTTATAAAGATATGAACGTCAGAAAGTCGTAAATTTTAGTATTGACTGACTGACTGACATATAGTACCTAAACCTAACCTACTTCCAGATGACCTAGAAGGATTAAATTTGGAATCTAGCTCGGTAATTGTGTGTAAGCGTAAGAAAAAATCTAAAAATATAAAATAGTTAAAAAATAGGGGGGGTCCCCATACAAAAAATATATTTTTTAATTGTAGCGTTGGAACCGTTACTAGCAGATATTTGAAACTATCCCAATATATGTATTATTATATTTGCTATTTAACTGCAATATAAACGTAAAGTTAAGTAAAAAAAATAAGTGGTGTCCCCATTCAAAAAAACTTAAATTTCGCGCTAAACAACCGGCCAACGGTGTGTCGTCGGCGGCGCGCGGTAGGTACTTATGACGCGGTCGGTCCACCGTCGCCCCAGCCAATCAGCGTCACGCTCTGATGAATAGTACACAATTATAAGCGGTAGCGATTTGGTAAAAATTTAGCGGGTCGGTTGGTTTATACCTGCATGGTAGTAAAGCGATGTATTATTGTTACCGATATAATGTATATGTATTGACTAATTTAAGAATGCTGGTTGAACTCGCTCGCGCCTTGCACTTGTAGGCTAAGGACTCACGAAGCGGTTTTCACCCGTGCCCGCCGCGGTTGCGGGCCCGCAGCCTTTGTAGAATACAGATATTTATGTAAAAACTTAAAGCACATTTCACGACGCGTTTTACGCCCGCGGCGTGTGCGATTGTTTGCGGGTCCCGCTGCTCCAGCGGTCATCTTGTACCGGCGGGCGCGGGTCGCGGTCCCGCAGCCGCGGCGGGTTGCACCCGCGCGTTCTGCGGTCGGTTGGCGGGCGACCGCGCGTGGACAGTGGGGGGCGGGGGGGGGGGGGGGGGGGGGGAGGTTAGAAATCCGATGCCATTTTGCAGTGACTTGTTATTACTCGTTGCGTAGTAGTTTCTGGTGTGTGTCCATGACGGTCTGGAACTCAACTGATCGTTTAACCGCCCGTCTTGCGATTATCAACCACCAAGTTTGCGGGCGATAATCGCAACCGCGACGGCTGCGTAACCGCACAAAACTCCGGTCTCGTGAGTTTTGAAAATAAAACTCCATTCCGCCACCGCGGCGGGCACGGGTGAAAACCGCTTCGTGAGTCCTTACTCGTACGCGGGGGCAGCGCGCGGCTCACAAGCGCTATACGATACAATTTAAAATGCGAACGAACCAAAGTACCTATGCAGCGGAAACGCAAGAAAAAACAATAAATATCAATACCTAGTTTTCTTTACAAAAAGTAATGATATCCCACCAAAAACATAAATGTAAAAAAGGAGAGCCAAGTTCAATACAAAAATTATGCATGGCTATGGGCTTCGCTGCAAAAAGAATGGAGATCTAAATGAGGGCCAAGTTCTAGGCAATATCTCAATATGTATTTATAGGAACAAAATAACATTATGAACAAGTATTAAACTCTATTTCTTCTCTTTATTCGATACCTATGACAATTGCTGTTATTTAAAAATGTGAGATCTTAAAGTGGGTTAGATTTAACTTGGCCAGTTTGTTGTTTTAGGTTGAATAACTTTATAAAATGACTGCTGTAATGAAAACTGGTCAAGTCAAATCTAACTCACTTTAAGATCTCACATTTTTAAATAACAGCAATTGTCATAGGTATCGAATAAAGAGAAGAAATAGAGTTTAATACTTGTTCATAATGTTATTTTGTTCCTATAAATACATATTGAGATATTGCCTAGAACTTGGCCCTCATTTAGATCTCCATTCTTTTTGCAGCGAAGCCCATAGCCATGCATAATTTTTGTATTGAACTTGGCTCTCCTTTTTTACATTTATGTTTTTGGTGGGATATACAGTTACATTATTGTTCCTATCTAGGCTGGTCTAGGTCGTCGTCCACTAAGTTGATGCGATACGAGGCTTCTTTCAGCAGTCCCAGCCGTAACAGGAACTCCAGCAGTGGGCGCCGGCGGTAGACCCGCTCGCTGTATGAGGCGGAACGGATTCCTGGGGGAAGAAATTGAAAATTGAATTGAAAAATAAATTTTTAAAAAACTAATTAAGTAATGAAAATTTTTAAAATGAAAAATAGAATTTTTTTTCAATTAAAAAGTAAAAAAAACTTAAAGTATTACAAAAATTTAAAGTATTCCAAATTAGAAATGATTGTTACCAAAAAATGTCCCGTAACAGTGAAAATTTTGATTAAATTGAAGTCAAAAACACTCCCCATGAAAGCATTTAACGACATACAGGCATCAAAATAAAAGTTACGATACCACAGACGTACAGACATGTCAAAATTAATTTCGTTTCCTTTGAAGTGGAGCGGAGCTGGGCGGAGCTCACCCGACCAAACACAACGCATTAAAATGGTCAAATAACGCATTGACATTGTCAAATAACGCATTGACATTGTCAAACAACGCATTGACATTGTCAAATAACGCATTGACATTGTCAAACAACGCATTGACATTGTCAAACAACGCATTGACATTATCAAACTTTTTGCTATCTGATAGCTTTATTTTAAGTTTAGGCCCATCTCGTAGCCAGATTTGGTAGCTAGCTACGAAATGAGAAAAGTGTTTTCCCATCTTGTAGCTAGCTACTAAATGGGAACGATCTATTCGGTAGGTTAGGGTTATTTTTTGTTTACTAGTTAAAATCCTAAATCATGGACTTTCGAATTCCTATTTCGTAGCCAGCTTCGAATCGGGATTATTTCTCCCATTTGGAAGCTAGCTACCAAATCTGGCTACGAGATGGGCCTAAACCGTATTTTATCCTGTTATAAAATAAATTAAGTAGGTATTTCTACTTACGTATAGGTTGTAGAGGTCTAGAAACTTGCTGAGGTCCCAGTTCGTACATCACCTGGAGATCAGCATGGTTTCCAAACCGAAAACCGAACCCTAGGCGATGATCATTACCTGAAAACATTATCCTATAAGACACTGCAGATCAAAGTGAAGGTGTTAGTACAGCGAGGTGCATCACTAACCTGTAAAAATTCTTGGTGAAAATCCGTATATGGCGGCAAAACCAGTGGCCACATCTTCAGGTATTACCAGGAAAATTGCGTCGGTAGAATTTACTGAAAAACGAAAAGATTGGTCAGACCCTTGTAAATGTTTTTATGACTAAGAAGAGGAGAGAAGGTGACGCCGCGGTCTGTCAGGAGTGAGGAGGTTTCCGCTTGTCAAAGGAAAAGCTTCGTTTTGTACTGCAGCAATCAAAACTATGTGTTTAATTGTGTGTTGTGTCTCTATCGGGCTGCAGCCAATGAGGATTTTCACGAAAATTACACTTTTGACAGATTTCTGGACCTCACGTCTCAATTATGTACATTTATTATACACTAGCAGCGCCCCGCGGTTTTACCCGCGTTGTGCCCGTTCCCGTGGGAATTTCGGGATTTTTTTTACATAAAAACCTTCCTCTTGAATCACTCTACCTATTACAAAAAACCGCATCAAAATCCGTTGCGTAATTTTAAAGATTTAAGCATACAGACAGACAAACAGACAAACGACAAACAGACGCGACTTTGTTTTATACTATGTAATGATACATTTGAACATTACATTTACAAGCTGAAATAATATTCAAAATCATTAAAAAAAACGGCTAAATGCGAGTCGGACTCGCGCACGGAGGGTTCCGTATTTTACGGCAAAAAACACGTTTTTTAAATTTTATTTATAGTATTTGAGGATCCCGTTTTTACCCTTTGGGCACGGAACCCTAAAAACTAAATAAACATGAAATATAAGAATTATTATTTTGTCCTGATTTTCAATATTGTTAAAAGGGTCCACATAAACTAAAAATTTAAGAAATTTTAATTTAAAATCATTAAATACTTACATCTCAAAATCAACACACAAAATAAAACCAAAAAATCACTGCCACGTAATTTCAAACACATTTTTAACACACAAAATTTAATAAAACGACAAAATTTCAACAAGCCCTGCTGGCTCTAACCCTACGTACAAAATAAACCTTCCAATAGGACATTCACGAAACCTAAGTAAATACCTATTCCCTTGTCAAAGTAATAACCAATATTTACCCATAGATAAGATTGCTTGCGGACAAAATAGGAACTAACTCAAAAACAAATCTCTTCATAACAGATCACTAGCAGCGCCCCGCGATTTTACCCGCGTTGTGTCCATTCCTGTGGGAATTTCTGGATGAAAAATAGCATATGTTACTCGTGGATAATGTAGCTTTCGAATGGTGAAAGAATTTTTAAAAACGGTCCAGTAGTTTTTGAGCCTATTCATTACAAACAAACAAAGTTTTCCTCTTTATAATATTAGTGTAGATCACTAGCAGCGCCCCGCGGTTTTACCCGCGTTGTGCCCGTTCTGGTTCTAGTCCAACTGTAGCAAATTCCATCAAAATCGATTCAGTAGTTTAAATATGAAAGCATCAGACAGACATATGTTTAGTTTCTTTTACATTCAAATATTAAATTAAAATTTAGAAATGTTTTAAAAAACGCTAAAGTGGCGACCTCTGTACAAACACACTTATCTACCAACATAAACTTAAAATCAAATTACTTACTATAAATCTTATTTGAACAAAGTCCCATAATAAAAATTACTATTGAAAAAATTAACATACTTTAGGACCTTGTCATAATAAATCAGTGCTAACAAGAAGAACATTTTCAATAAAGATTTTGGAGTAACTTTAAAGCGATATGGTTCTATGTAAGTATCGTATGTGACTTATCGGTTAGATTGCAAAATGTATTGTCTTAAGTTCTCATAACAGAAGGACTTTTTTTATTTGATTATTGACAGGAAAATATTATCACACTAGCCCCGCCCCGCGGTGTTACCCGCGTTGTATCGGTTCCCACGGGAATTTCGGGATAAAAAGTATCCCATGTGTTATTCTGATGTATAACCTATATTACTGTAAAGTTTCATCCAAATCCGTCCAGTGGTTTTTACGTGGAAGAGCAACAAACATACATCCATGAGTAGTAGAGATTCCCTGGTTCCTCCTCGCTGGCTCCGGCTCCGGTCTAAGATCAAAAAAGAGTCCAACCGAAAAAAAAAAATATATTCGGCCACGCGCGATCGATCTGTGTTATCAGATTTTTGATATCTCTCACGGATCACGAGATAGCTTTCAGGTTTCAGGAGCTTCAGTACCCCTCATTAAACCAAGTCTAATTGTCCTATTGTTCCTAATTACGGTCCAAGATCTGCTACAACCTCAGTTGTTTACTCAGACTAATTACTATAATTTTTGCTAATTACGGTCATCCATTGTATTGCTGGTATTCGCAAAGTCAATAACAACACTTCTTTATTATTTCCTTCTTCTTTATTTATCAATAAATCGGGATTCAAACATATGTATTATAAAGCAATATATCATTGTACAATGTTTCCATATCGAATAATCTTATAAAATCAGACATTGTATTACCATTGTATGCACTTGTAGTATAAGTACAATAAACAGTACTCACCGCATACAGAAGTCCAATCATTTTGTATCCTATACCTATTGAAATCCCATTGCCTTGAATTCTTCTTTGAACATTTTGGTGGTAGCCTTTTGGTGGGCGACCATACGAATCAAAATATTGCCCAAGACCGTTTATATCAATGTGTATGGCTACCCAGTGACATCCCGGCTTTGTGTCTGGATCTAAATTGCTTATTATGTATGTTGGATTCTGGGTGTATATTGGCAATCGATTTGCAGCATATACATTATATTGTAAGCTCGGATGAATTTTATTTAAATATTTCTGTACCTCTGTTGTATTCATAATGCATACAAAAAACACTTCTCTGTACAATGGAGAAGGCAAATGGGTCAAAATATTACTATCAAATGCACCTACAATCTGAGCTTAGGTCATATATATTACACTAGTTTTTATTTCACTTCAATCCATGCAGTATTTCCGAAGTTATAACGACGAGAAGTTCAAGCCCTTTTTTGAATTTCCGAGATTAGGCGCGCTTACGCTATGACGTCACGAGACGACACAAGGCGCGGGCGGTCGGTCGGTCCGGTGAACTCCAGTAAACTTTGGTGCGTTTTGGCACAGTAATACTGTGGTTTTGGCGTCTCGTTTCATATTGTTTTGATTGTCTTCGTATTCATAATACCTAGTGTGCTTATATTTTAAAGATATAAAGTAAATTATCCTTTATATCCCATTAAATCGAGTGAAACGTGAAGTCTGTAGAATGGAAGAAGGTTTTTTAAAAGGTCAGTCGGACAATCTGCCAAGAGTGGATAGTTTGATAGATGAAAAGGTACCTATTTACGTTCTGAGTAAGCATTTCCTACTATTTAATTTAGTAGGTACCTACCTATTATGGACGGCGATAAAAAATTCTACCAGATACCTACTCCCAATCTATATCTCGAGGTTTTCGATGATTATTTTTACCTCTATGTTTTATTAGTAAGTACTTACATAAGAAAATGTCACTATTTACCCATATATAGATGTAGGTAAGTTCTAGTAAGTAGGTATTTACGTAGTTATTACTTTTCTGAGTAGACAAATAGGTAAGTAGGTAAGTACCTACCTGCCTATTAATATAGTTTTATAATAAACCAGATATTTTTTTAATTTTATCCAATGTACGCTTTAGGTTTTTCATTCACAGTTGTTTTTTTTTAATAAAAATAAATAATACTTAGTTAAGAAATCAGTGGTGATCAACTTGCGGGCCGCAAATTTTTCCTTTTTAAAGGGGTGTTGCAAGTTAGAAGGTGTCTGTCTACCTATGTCTGTCTGCGTGTCTGTATGTTTGTCTGTAGTAACGTAGCATATTTTTAAGCGGGTGAACCGCTTTCGATGCGTTTTTATTTTATTTCAATGTTGTTTTTAAACAGAGGTTCGTAGACATGTTTTGTCAAAATCGGTTAAACCGTTCTAATAGTAAGTACATTAAAAACGTACGTTTTGAAGGTTTTTTTTTTAATTCGTAGTGTTTTATGGTTCTAGGTCAGGAAGAAAGAGCTACGGAGATGATGCCATGGGGTATATACAGTTAAAAAGAGAGGGAGACGTATGTAGGGCTTATTGAATCCATCCTTTTTACTGCAGTCATCCACTTCTTCCACATTTTTGGGTCCCCAGGCACATTAAAAAAGAGTTTATCTGGTGTTTTAACTGTCGAATTGAAGCACTGAGGCACAATACAGTATTTACTCACTATTTTTTCACTCATTTTTCCGCAGAAAACAGTTAAATTTTGATTTTTAATACGCAGCGGCGTGCTTACGAGAGCGCGACTGTCGTCTGATGACGTCATCGACCAGTGAGCGCCCGCCCGCGTTTTTAAAACCCCACGGCCGAAAATACGCACTTTGATCGTTAATATCTTAGCCATTTATTGAGATATGGAAAAAGTAAAAACACAGTTTTTCTTGTAATTTTGTATAGATTTATTTGGTGTGTAAAGTAAAAAATGTTTGCCTTCTCCATTGATCGGATGCAAGTGTTAAATTTAAGGGAAAAGATTGATATTTCAAGTCGATGGGGTCGTGTAATTAATACAAGGTAAGTACATGTTACAAATCATATTTTAAAATAAATACTCTAACACAAGTGTTGCAAAACTACTTAAAAGAGATGTTTCATAACTTGATGATAATGTACTTTATGTTAATAAATTTTTTTTTTTATTTTTTTTTATTACCTATATATTTTATTCAAATAACATAGGCTAACACTTTCGCTTAACTACTATAGTCTACATACACCACAAGTAAAGAAAAAGAAGCTCATCAACGGTCTCAAGAAGTAACGAGGAGGGTGGAATAACTTGCTTATCCACAAGCATTGATGATAGTTCGACTCATTGAGTAAAAATTGAAATATACGACCTGAAAAAGTTGGTGAAAATACCTCAAACAGAACACTGGAGAAACGCTGACATAAGAATCAAATTCTACACGGACTCCAAAAATAAGAACTACATGGATAGTAACAATTTTATATATAAAATTGCAAAAGAAATATCTAAAACAGATAACTGCAAAAAATATTTTTTTAATAACAAATCGAATGCATCAGTATAATTATATCCATTGTTCACGGTTACTATTTAATTACTTACTTTCATAATTATCTATTATACTAATTACCCTACTTTCATAATCACCCTCTATCGCAGTAATATAAATAGTCAAAAAGTGATAATTTCAAAACATTAAGTCCTTGCAGTCGTCTAGAGTAGTATCAAGCAAAATGAAACAAAGTGGTGAAGTGTGTGTCAGCGCTTTCTTCAATATGGAACTCAATGAAGATGATGAGCAGAATTTATACGAACTCTGTGAAACCATAGAAAAAACTGAACAGTCGTCTAGAGTAGTATCAAGCAAAATGGAACAAAGTGGTGAAGTGTGTGTCAGCACCTTCTTCAATATGGAACTCAATGAAGATGATGAGCAGAATTTATACGAACTCTGTGAAACCATAGAAAAAACTGAACAGTCGTCTAGAGTAGTATCAAGCAAAATGGAACAAAGTGGTGAAGTGTGTGTCAGCACTTTCTTCAATATGGAACTCAATGAAGATGATGAGTAGAATTTATACGAACTCTGTGAAACCATAGAAAAAACTGAACAGTCGTCTAGAGTAGTATCAAGCAAAATGGATCAAAGTGGTGTAGTGTGTGTCAGCACCTTCTTCAATATGGAACTCAATGAAGATGATGAGCAGAATTTATACGCTCGTTTTACGATGATGAGCTTTTCAATATCTGTACTGATGTTGAAAAACCTTTGAAGTAAGTTATATGGTTTTTTTTTCTAAAATATTAATATACCTACCTTAAAGATAATTATTTAATAACATAAATTTCATATTTCATTATAGTCAACCAGTTCAGATTGGAGGAGCTGTTAAAAGAAGTCAGATTACGCAAGACGTAGCAGATATGGTGACATCAAAAAAATCGAGGACTGAAGAAGGAGAAGCTTCAACTTCAACTGCAGCAGAAGCTACAACTTCAACTGCAAGATCCTGAGAGTTCCACCATTCACTGATCAGGTAAATTGTAGTACGTGTCAGGTTTTCGTTAACAAGCGGTATTTTGCCAATCATTTAAAAAGTAATTTACACAAAAATAATGTATGGCAATCACATAGATCTTTACCAAATGTATCCGTTGTTGAGTCTGCTTTTGGAGAAAGAATTATCACTACATAGTATAAAATAAAGTCGTCTCTTTTTCGTGTCTGTCACACTGTTTGTCTGTCTGTATGCTTAAATCTTTAAAATTACGCAACGGATTTTGATGCGGTTTTTTGTAATAGGTAGAGTAATTCAAGAGGAAGGTTTTTATGTAAAAAAATTCCCGAAATTCCCACGGGAACGGGCACAACGCGGGTAAAACCGCGGGGCGCTGCTAGTAACATATAAAATTAACAGTAAAAACGATCCGACATCTGAAGTAGTATTTGAAACGCCTGAGTTATTTTTGAATTCGATAAAAGATGAGTTATTCGTTTTGATTGAAGACGCTTTTCAACAGCATACTGTTTTTAAGGTAAATTTCATTTTGAATGCTGACTTTGTACAGTAAACTAAAAATATTTCGAATTCATTTGACTTTCAAACTTGTAATTACATACATAATTTTTCGAGGAGATGACATAAGATCTCATAAATTAAACTGTTGTCAGTAATATTTTTGTTCCATCGTTGAATTTTTTTAACATGTAATTGTAATGAAAATCATACATAAGAGTTTTGGATATATCTAAATCTAATATACAAAATCCTAAATAGATGGGTTTATTATGAAGTAATTTTATTCTTCGTAACTGTACTGCAACCAAATTTTCAGAAAAAACTGATAAGCTGTGAAATTCTGGTTTGGCAATTAAGTCTTGGACACCTAAAGATTTACCTATATTTTCCCAATGTGTTAATAGTTTTACATTGGCTCGTTTCTCAATGTTTTCCATTGTTTTACCAAAGACAGAGTTATTCATTAACTTATAAAAATCTTTTTCAAAATCTGACGTTGCCTTTGTTCTTAATTTCGTATTAGATTGCATTTTTCTAACCAAGGGTTTTGTCGGAACTTTAAAATTCTATAAACTTTAGTTAATTTGATACCCATTGATAAACATTGTTTGAGATTTTTATAATGAATTTCGTATTTGATTTTATTGATAAGATTTGGAATCAGTTTTTTATCTTTAGAAGTACCTGCACATATGTTTTCCAGACACAGTGGTAAATCTGAGTGTAAAGTTCTACTGGATACTCTAAATCGACTTCTAAAATAAAACCGAATTCGGATGTATCAGGCACTTCAAATTTGTATCTGGACTGACCCATTCAAACCCACTTACCGGAAGATATTGAGACATAGCCCAACCGTACAGATTGTTGGCATCCAAATAAACAAGATATGATTTTGGCTTGTTCTCATCAAAATCTTCCAAGAATTCATTGTTTGCCTTTGCATGTCGTTTGCTACATTGAGATACACCTCCTCTAATACCACTTGATCATAATCTGTTAGTTCAATCTCTAGTTCAATTTTAGTGTATTTTAACATACCATCCCAACTAAGTCCTGGTGCTGTATAGTAATGAGCAGGATCTAAATCTTAAGTTGCAATACAAATATTTCTAAAGTTTTCAAACACATCGGTCAGCAACAAAACATCTGTTTTTAAGTACAAGTTAGAGTAATCCAACATATTGCAACATTTAAAGTGTTGCCAAACATCCTGAGCACGATTATAACATCATCAGAAACATTCGAATCGGTCAATGAATTATAAAACTGACATTGACTAGGGAGAGATGTTAGTTTTAAGCAGTCCTATGATATCATACACTCATAAGGGTAGATACCCTTTTTTCTAAGACGATAAAATCTTCATCTTTAGGGAAACATCTTTTAAGGGTGTGAAATTGTTCATCTTTGAGATTATTAGCTAATTGTTAAGACTGCATGATAAAAATTTAAAAGAATCTACAAATCTTAAATGAACTTTGTGGTTATTTATAGTTAATAGCTTTGAAAATGAAATGTATCTCTCTTTGTTTTGGAGAATTACTTCCACTTCGCCTTCAACAAAGTTTAATGTATGGACAATGAAATGTGCATCATAGTTACTGAGGTTATGTAGAAATACTGGAATGTGTCGGGGGGCTCGGAACTTTTCTATGCAGACTTCGTGTGCGATACCTCTAAAGTTCCCCGTATGCCAATCAAAATCGAGAACGTTATCTCCATTTATATTAGTTTCACAAATGTGACATTTTGTAGAATTAGCAATTTTATCTTTGTCTGCAGTTGATAATGGTTTGGGACATTTTTGAATTGCACAATTTTTTTTAAGTCATTGTATAGACGTTTCATAAATATTTGTGCACAGTTTGGACCACTGTATGTTTCATATTTTGACAAGTTGTCAACATAGGAACATCTTCTTATATATAAAATTCTCGTGTCACAGTGTTCGTTCGCGTACTCCTCCGAAACGGCTCGACCGATTCTCATGAAATTTTGTGAGCATATTGAGTAGGTCTGAGAATCGGCCAACGTCTATTTTTCATCCCGAAATTCCCGCGGGAACGGGTACCGTGGTTGAACTCCTCTGAAACGGCTCGACCGATTCTCATGAAATTTTGTGTGCATATCGGGTAGGTCTGGGAATCGGACAACATCTATTTTTCATCCCGAAATTCCCGCGGGAACGGGTACAACGCGGGTGAAACCGCGGGGCGCAGCTAGTTTTATATAATATCCGAAACTATACACTTCATGTTTATGAACATTGTTTGTATATGACTTAGACGGATCATTAGACATGATTTTATTGGGTTTAAAAATGCTTCGAAATCAGCGTATACAACAAATGGTATTTTTAACTTTTTTTGGAACCCATCAAACTTTATTTTATCGTTAGATACTGGTTGCCCAAACCAATTTTTCTTTGTTTTTTCATTACTTGGAAGTTCTGTACAAATGTGAGAACAATCATGTGCTTGATGGTTAGTCAACCTCTCTTGTGATGGAAAGTGTTATAAACATCCATCACAGATATAAACTGCATGCTCTTGGTTTGAAAGCTGTTTGCTAACTAGCCGATAAGTTTTTAATGTAGCAATAGTGACTATTTAATAAATATATTCCTGGACAAATTCACACACGGTTAATTAGACCCAAAGTAAGCTCTAAGCTTGTGTTATGGAATCTAATTAACTGATACTATTACTTATACATACACAAATACTTTATAAGAATATATAATTGACACCCAGACGTCGTCGCCAACAACTATGTCTGCACATATTGTTGACTCCGGGCGGGAATCGAACCCGCAACCCCCGACACAGTAAGCGCTCTCACTGCCACTGTGCCAACGGGCTTGTCCTATTTGCTCCGTTTTGTATACAATAGATTTATATGACGGCTTTTGTGAGATTTCGTTAAAAACAGTGGACCTACTACGTTATTTTTTTCATTTCTTTGTTAAATTCCAAGCCATTAACATTTATACTAATATCATTTAATTTTTCAACCTTAGATATATCATTTAATTTGACTGGGAAAGGAAAGATACACCATCGAACTTAAGTTTGCTAGAATGTCTACTGTAAGATGATACGCGATCTGAGTTTTTACTTTGAGAGTAATGCCCATTTAAAACAAAACTTGTCTGCATTCTTAACATTGATTATAGCTTTTTTTAATTTTATATCATGAGGTAAATCAACATATGAAGTTCCTCGCAGTGGGTTAAATTTATTTATATTCATATCAATAGATTTGATTTGTTTGAGACTCCATCCACTATCTTTTCTCTCGAAAGCACTTACTTTGTTTGTTAAAGTGTCACATAAAGATGAAAAGAATATATCTAAGTCATCTGTTTGCAGTTATCTGTTTTAGATATTTCTTTTGCAATGTTATATATTAAATATTTACTATCCATGTAGTTCTTATTTTTGGAGTCCGTGTAGAATTTGATTCTTATGTCAGCGTTTTTCCAGTGTTCTGTTTGAGGTATTTTCACCAACTTTTTCAGGTCGTATATTTCAATTTTTACTCAATGAGTCGAACTATCATCAATGCTTGTGGATAAGCAAGTTATTCCACCCTCCTCGTTACTTCTTGAGACCGTTGATGATAGCTTCTTTTTCTTTACTTGTAGTGCTTCAAACAAATCATCTAAACTCTCTAATGAGGTTTGGTTTCGCTTTTTTTTTGTTTGTTTGGCTTTAAAGGGTTCTTTAATTGTCAATTCATCGATCGTAGTATCTGACAATGGATAATAATATTGTTTATAAGTATTTTCTTCGTCGAGATCAATTGTATTATTGAATGAATTCTGGAACATATAGATTGAAATATTACCAGAAACAATCAAATTAGGAAACAAACAATATATCAAATTAAGTTAAGGAACAGTTACAGAAATAACATTTTTGTAAACTGACTTTAATTACCTCCATTGTAGAGTAGTAGATAAGAAGGATGGAATAACTATATTATTAGTCACTAAACACGACTAGACACTTCACTTATTGTTACTTTAAACCGTGGATATTAATACATTTCGGAGTTTATATACCACTTGCATTCCACTATCAAAATTATTGTGTAACCATCATTAATCTAATTATCCAAATTTATCTTTATCGGTCAAAGTCACAAAGAATGTGTACTGACACAACACTTATCTATTGTAATTATAATTATATGGTAGCGTAAGATTGGAAGTTCGTTTTGAATCAACTCTTTCACTATCAACTGTATTGTGTATGCAGAGTTTGATAATGTTATTGAAATTGATAAAAACCGTAATGTGTGTGTAGACTATAGTAGTTAATAGAAAGTGTAAACCTATGTTATTTGAATAAAATATGATTTGTAACATGTACTTACCTTGTATTAATTACACGACCCCATCGACTTGAAATATCAATCTTTTCCCTTAAATTTAACACTTGCATCCGATCAATTGTACAGAGAAGTGTTTTTGTATGCATTATGAATACAACAGAGGTACAGAAATATTTAAATAAAATTCATCCGAGCTTACAATATAATGTAGGTATATGCTGCAAATCGATTGCCAATATACACTCAGAATCCAACATACACACAGACCACACAGCCTAGTGTGGTCTGTGAACATACATAATAAACAATTTAGAACCAGACACAAAGCCGGGATGTCACTGGGTAGCCATACACATTGATATAAACGGTCTTGGGCAATATTTTGATTCGTATGGTCGCCCACCAAAAGGCTACCACCAAAAATTTTAAAGAAGAATTCAAGGCAATGGGATTTCAATAGGTATAGGATACAAAATGATTGGACTTCTGTATGCGGTGAGTACTGTTTATTGTACTTATACTACAAGTACAATGGCACATAATACAATGTCTGATTTTATAAGATTATTCGTTATGGAAACATTGTACAATGATATATTGCGTTATAATATGTTTGAATCCCGATTTATTGATAAATAAAGAAGAAGGAAACAAAGAAGTGTTGTTATTGACTTTGCGAATACCAGCAATACAATGGATGACCGTAATTAGCAAAAATTATAGTAATTAGTCTGAGTAAACAACTGAGGTTGTAGCAGATCTTGGACCGTAATTAGGAACAATAGGACAATTAGACTTGGTTTAATGAGGGGTACTGAAGCTCCTGAAACCTGAAAGCTATCTCGTGATCCGAGAGAGATATCAAAAATCTGCCAGGGTCACACGTCCGTGGCGGCATTACGCTGAGACGAGGCCTGTTCAGACCTCGCACAGTATGTCTGTTCGTGTAATAATTACACGAACAGACATACTGCAATAATTGCATACGTTGAACAATTATTGTTCAACGTATGTTATTTAATGTAAGTTCTGTAGTTTTCTTTTTGTTTTGTTCTTCCTTTTGTTGTGTGATTGTCTGAATATGTTTCTATTTCTATAATTATACAAGTATATTGTTTTGTTCCTAACCTGTTAGCTTAACCTAAACTCAGAGGTTCTATAAACTCACTGAAGCATCGATATAAAAATGCAATTTTACACATATCAACGGATTACCTAACGGTTAACGTTAATTTGCGTTAATTCTTCGGAAATGTAAGCTAACTTTTTTGTAGTAGATTAACGTTAAAGTTAACTATTTGATTAACGGTGCCCAGCTAAGACCACAGGCATATTATGTTGGGCCGCGGGCATGTAATTTGTACCACGGGCATGTAAATTGCACCACGAGCATGCAATTCACATACTAATTTGTACCATAGTCATAATTATGTGGACCAGGGATATGTAATAAGTACCACGGGCATGTTATTTTGTATCTAGGGCATGTTATTTTGTACCTAGGGCATGGTATTTTGTACCTAGGGCATGGTATTTTGTACCTTGGGCATGGTATTTTGAACCTAGGGCATGTTATTTTGTATGGTCAATAGAAAAGTCTTTCTTATTTACCCAAAAAGAAACTCAAAAAAATAATTAATATTTTATTAATAAAACTACAAATTATCTTGTATTGTATATAAAAACTATAAAAATATTTTGTGTATAAAATTAATCCAAGTCCACGTCAGACAAGTCAGCTGTTATTTTCTTAATTTCGGAATCGCTTCGCTTCTTCTGAACTGTCAACCTGCAACAAGAAAAAATCATATGAACAAAATTTTGTTTAAATTAATCTATACTGATATTATAAAGCTGCAGAGTTTGTTTGTTTGAACGCGCTAATCTCAGGAACTACTCGTCCAATTTGAATAATTCTTTTAGTAATGGATAGCCACATTCAACGGGAAGGTTATAGGCTATTTTTCATCTCGGTATTCCTACCGGACCGAGCACAACGCGGGTAAAACCGCGGGGCGCTGCTACTATTAAAATATACCCGGACAAATTCACTCACGGTTAATTAGACCCAAAGTAAGCTCTAAGCTTGTGTTATGGAATCTAACCCACTGATACTACTACATATACATACACAAATACTTTATAAGAATATATAATTGACACCCAGACGTCGTCAACAACTATGTCTTCACATATTGTTGAATCCGGGCGGGAATCGAACCCGCAACCCCCGACACAGTAAGCGCTCTCACTGCCACTGTGCCAACAGGCTTGTTGTATTAAACTTTATTAAATTATGTTTTATACTATGTAGTGATTTTTATCTGACGTTTCGGCCCCTTTACAGGACCCGTGGTCACAGAAGACTGGGTGTTAGGCGTCTATACAAGAATATACTAAGTATATATTTTTTACTTTTTTTCAAAAAAAGCGAAGTGTATCCGTAAACGTAGTTTCAATTCAAAATGTGTAGTGTTCGCTTAAAATTGAGAAACCAGAGAAGAGAAGAGAAGAGAGAGAAGAGAAGAGAGAGACGGAAGAAAAGAGAAGTCTTACCGCTTCGCTTCTTCCTTTTTCTTCCCGTAAAGCTGCGTCAAGTCGTCCAGGACATGTTTGGGCAGGTTCCCGGGACTCGGTTGGTGGATCTCGTACTCCCCTTTGTCATTTTTGATGAGTTCCACCATAGATTCCTCCAAATTGGGCACATCACCCGGTCTGGGCATCATGTGGGCAGGTTTGGGCGCGAGCACCGGTTTGGTCTTCATCTTTTGGGCCCAGTTTTGTAAGTAGTTCGTTGGGTCTGACTGTAGGAGCTGGAAATTTTGGAAATAATAGGAAAAAAAGTATTAGCCTGTAATGTCCCACTGCTGGGCAAAGGCCTCTCATCTCACTGATGATATCAGTACAGTGTCGGATGTCGTAATCACCACGCTTGCTGCGGGTTGGTGATCTCAAACACGAGCCATGTTTGAAAGTAGGAAACATGTTTTCGCTCGACCCGGGAATTGAACCCGGGACCTCAGTCTTGGCAGGCGAGTGCACAGACTTTTTACTTTCAAACATGGCTCGGGTTTGCGATCACCAACCCGCATTAGTCAAGCGTGGTGACTACGACATCCTCCTCACTGTACTGATATCTGAGGTGAGGTGAAATTCCTTTGCCCAGCGGTGGGACATTATTCTTTTTTTCAGTATCAGTGCCTGCACTTTTTATCCGGGCTGTACCCGTTTCTAGGTGCATATGTTTTTACTATGGTATAGATTAGTAGTCGTTACTTGAGCCATGTCAGAGGCCTTTGGCGGCTCAATAACTCTGACACCAGAATTGGTCAGGGTGACCAACTCGATGAAGAAGAATATAATTTGGCACCTTTTCTCTGTTCTTGTTGAGTTTGGCGTACGGTAACGGGGGCGCCTGTCGCTTGGCGTTAGTTGACGCTGAGCTGAACGGCTGGCCCGCTGGAAAATGAAAAAAATATCAAAATAACAAAAATACAAGTGAAAAATGTTTTGGATCTAAGCTTAATGATACGAACTCTGAATCAAATCAAATTTCAAAGAAAATAAATGTTTTAGTTATGGATTTACGGACCTTTTGTCTTGTCCTACGCTGACATAGTCTTTTTGTCCTGTAAGTGTCTTGTGTGTCTTCATTACACTTTCTTTTTGTACCCCACAGACACTTTGTCCGTCAGACTTTTAATCAACTCTCAGACTTTTTGTCCCTTCAAAGACTTTTATCCTACCACAGACACTTTGTCCCCAGCAGAATTTTAGTTCCTTCACAGACTTCCGGTCAACTCTCAGACCTTTTGCCATCACAGACTTTTAATCAACTTTCAGACTATTTGTCTTTTCACAGACATTTTGTTCCCAACAGACTTTTAATCCTCCCAGAGGTTTTTGTCCTTTCACAGACTTTTAGTCTCCTCACAGATTTTTTTTCCTTCCACAGACATTTTGTCCCAACAAACATTTTGACTCCAAAAGACTTTTAGTCCTCTTTCCCAATAAAGTCCCCCAAAGATCAGACTTTTTGTCCCTCCACAGACATTTTGTCCCCTTCAGACTTTTTGCCCCCACCCCCCATACTCACTCAAGTTCATAGTATTGGTCTGCGGGCCCAGCTCCAGCAACACCTGGAAGTCGGCGTGGTTCCCGAACGCGAACCCGAAGCCGACGCGGGAGTCGGTGCCTGGGGTAGAACGAACAGGGGATGAATACTTTTGAAAATTTTCAAAATCTACACTAATATTATAAAGAGGAAAACTTTGTTTGTTTGTAATGAATAGGCACAAAAACTACTGGACCGTTTTTAAAAATTCTTTCGCCATTCGAAAGCTACATTATCCACGAGTAACATAGGCTATTTTTCATCCGGAAATTCCCACAGGAATGGACACAACGCGGATAAAACCGCGGGGCGCTGCTAGTGAATGATAAACAAAATGGCGGTTTAATAAATGAATGTATCACGAATATATTAAAAAATCTCGTCTGAAATAGTTATATCAGTAAATAACGCCTCGGTGGTCTAGTCTCTGTACTCTGAGGTCCCGGGTTCAATTCCCAGGTCGACCGGAAACATGTTTCCTACTTTCAAACATGGCTCGGGTTTGAGATCACCAACCCGCATTAGGCAAGCGTGGTGATTACGACATCCTCCTCACTGTACTGATAACTCCATGAGACATTATTTTACTTTTTATACTTTTGCATAAGAATAAATTGAAGATTACCTTTTTTAATAGGCGGTATGTTGGAGTAGGCTACAGAAAGGAGCGAAGGGAGTTCCTCGGGGATGATCACCGAGCTGGACACTGGAAGTAAAGAAGCAGACATACATTATAAACAAACATATACAAACATAGAGATAATTTAGCAGCCTCCGTGGTCTTGTGGTTTGAGCGCTCGGCTCACGATCCGGAGGTTCCGGGTTCGATTCCCGGTGGGGACAAAGTGTCACAAAAATCTCTTTGTGAGACTGCCATCAGTTTGGTTGGTGTATTGCAGGCTGAATCACCTGATTGCCCGAAAAGTAAGACGATTCCGTGCTTCGGAGGGCATGTTAAGCCGTCGGTCCCGGTTACTTTCTACGGATAGTAGTCGCTACATGAGCCATGTTAGACGCATTTGGCGGCTCAATAACTCTGACACCAGGATTGGTCAGGTTGACCATCCACTCGGTGAAGAAGAAGATTATTCTGTAAAATGTGCAATAACAGCCATGAACCTCACTACAGGCTAAAAATCTTCTTCAATAAGTGCAAAAACGGCCTGTAACTTCAATTTCAGAGCAAAACCCTCTTACAGTAATTCCAAAAAAGCCTGTATGATTTATTGAGCTTGAGTAACATCTAAGTTAACGAGTAAACAAACGTTAACGTTATTACATAACATTCGACCTCATAAGTATGTCACGACATGACACGAGAATTGTGCAATATATAAACGTAGAGATGCGTCGCGGTTTTACCCGAATCGTACCCGTTTCAATGGGGATTTTCGGGGTGAACAGTAGCCTATATCCCTCTCTATAAATTGAGCTATATGTATGGTAAAATTCGTCGAAATCTGTTCAACCGTTTTGAAATATACACTTTCGCATAAGAAAACTAATGCCTTAAGGTTTTACCCAAATTGTACCCGTTGTAATGGGAATTAAAATATGTCTATGTTTCCTTCCAGACTTTAATCTATCTCTGTACATCAAGATCCGTTCAGTAAAATTTGCGTAAGAGTAGCACACATTCATCCAACAATCCATTTTTACAAAATAATACATAGCAGCGCCCCGCGGTTCTACCCGCGTTGTGTCCATTCCTGTGGGAATTTCGGGATGAAAAATAGCCTATGTTACTCGTGGATAATGTAGCTTTCGAATTTATCGGCTATTTTTCATCCCGGAATTCCCACAGGAATGGACACAACGCGGGTAAAACCGCGGGGTACTGCTAGTAATTTATAAAGCTACAGAGTTTGCTTGTTTGAATGCGCTAATCTCAGGAACTACTGGTCCGATTTCAAAAATTCTTTCCGTGTTGGATAGTCCACTTATCGAGGAAGGCTATAGGCTATTTTTCATCCCGAAATTCTTACAGGAACGGGCACAACGCGGGTAAAATCGCGGGGCGGTACTAGTGATGGGATAAGAATGAAATAAAATACTTTTTTTAGATTTAATTGTCTTTGCTAACTGAATTAGCCATATTAGCTAGTTAGATTTAAGCTCGTGTTATTAATATTCATATCACGTTAAACAATGAAAATTATGCATTAAATTATAAAGAATAGGTCAGTACTGTACGCAAGATTGACAAATAACCTTGAAATACAGTTGTAGATTTTGTATTTAGATAAAAGCTGACACAGGCAGTTAATATCTATGCGTTGTAATCAATTAGGGTGCGTTTCCACAGAAGCCGAGCGGAGCGATGCGGAGCTATGCCCTCAGAAGCACGGTAGCGCTCAGACAGTAAGGCTACTATCGGCCACCAATCCAAGAAGAGGTCGAGCTGCACGTTGCTTAACAATCGCAATGAGGTAACATCGCTTAGTTAAACTAATGATAGTCTTGAAGCAGTCAACTGTCTAATCTCAACTTATAGTCTGCGATAGTCCATCTATCACGCAGTTTTAAGCAATACAATTGGCAATTGGATTTTGATGCGGTTTATTTTAATAGATAGAGAGATTCAAGAGGACGGTCTATATGTATAAAACTTCCCGGAATTCCTACGGGAACGGGCACAACGCGGGCAAACCGCGGTGCTCTGCTAGTCCTACTAATATTATAAATGCGAAAGTTTGTGAGGATGGATGGATGTATGTATGGATGGATGTATGGATGTATGTTTGTTGCTCTTTTACGCAAAAACTACAGAACGGATTTGGATGATACTTTACAGTAATATAGGATAAACATCAGAATAAAACATGGGATACATTTTATCCCAAATTTCCCGCGGGAACCGGTACACTCGGGTAACACCGCGGGGTGATGCTAGTTAATATTATAAATGCGAAAGTTTGTGAGAATGGACGTATGTTTGGATGTATCTAAGTTTGTTGCTGTTTATCGCTAAAACTACTTGACGGATTTGGATGTAACTTTACAGCAATATAGGTTAAATACATCAGAATGACCCAAAGTATATATTTTATCCCGAAATTCCCGCATGCCGGGTACAACGCGAGTTATAGCGCAGGGCGCGGATAGTATTACATAACAAAAACAATATTAAACAAATTATGCATTGTGCTAAATGAGTAGCTAATAAACAAAGTTATACAACTCAGGAACTCACCCAAAGAAAGTAGAGAAAAGCATATTATCAACACTTTCGCTGCCATATTAGAAAATACACTAGAATCACAGAGAAAAAATAATTAAAAAAAGTTTTAGGCTGTATGTAAAACCTTCATGATATCCTTAGCCTCAATTTAGATTTTTTTATAAGTAAAACTTGTCTCTGGTACGACTTTAAGCGCGAAACTGAATTGAAATAACGCAAAGCGAATGTTGTAAGTTAGTTGTAGTAACCAAAAGACTTATTTAAACACATCATTATGCTAATTACATTCTTAGCCCAAAAGCAATTAAGTCGAAATTCTTAGAAAATGAATCACGACTAATGACATTTTGTATTCGAATTTGTTCAAACCCATGTGTTCTCCATTTGAAATATAAAAAGTTCTATATGCCCTAATTATTTCAAGAGACTTTTCTCTTTATTGCATTAGTGTTAAAGTTTACATTTCTTTGTACAAAACTCACATGTTTTCATTGCAAATGTGTAAGTATCCATTCACTACTAATGCAGTGAAAGTTTGGCATCATAAGAGACGGATGCTTGTTGGAGTAAATTGCATCTTACTCTTAAAGAAATATGACATACATTTCTTTGGCCAGCTGGTGTAAATATCTGATTATGATATCAAAATGGCGTCCACCACTTTCTTATTACATATTACGTGTTCATTATGAGTTATTGGGATTTCGAAATTAAATAAATTAAAATAGGATTACATTAGAGGAAATAGCAAAACAAATAAACAAGCCAAGACTTTTTTGACACGCCTCTTGGCACAGTGGCAGTGAGAGCGCTCACTGTGTCGGGGGTTGCGGGTTCGAATATAACTATTACTATCATCATCATCATCACTACATAGTATAAAACAAAGTAGCTTTCCGGTGTCTGTCTGTCTGTATGTCTGTCCCTATGTAAGCTTAGATCTTTAAAACTACGCTACAGATTTTGACGCGGTTTTTTAATAGATAGAGTGATTCAAGAGGAAGGTTTAAATGTATGAAAATTCCCGAAATTCCCACGGGAACGGGCTACTACATACTAATATTATAAAGCTGCAGAGTTTTTTTGAACGCGCTAATCTCAGGAACTACTGGTCCGATTTGAAAAATTCTTTCAGTGTTGGATAGTCCACTTATCGAGGAAGGCTATAAGCTCATCTCGAAATGCTTACGGGAACGGACACAACGCGGGTAAAACCGCAGGGTGCTGCTAGTATTTGTATTAAAATCGTAACTGATTGATATTATGACTTGATATCCGCATTTAGCCCTTTCTTTTCAACATAGCCTTCATTTTGAGCAATTATTAAAACCTTGATGTAAATAATATCTATATTTTTCCGGCATAATTAGTTACTTTGCTTGTTTTATCCGGCAGTTCTCTCTGCGACCACTAGATGGCGTTAGGATGCAAGTTGTAAGTAAAACGTAGTGATTATTTTTTGTGTAGGTCAGTGGCCAATGTCGCAGTTTTTAGACCGCCTAAAGGCCTCCGACATTGTCTAACGATTGAAACAACCGGGACCGACAATTAAACGTGCGCTCCGAAGCACGGTAGCGCTTAGATAGAAATGCCATACTATATTTTAAAAAGTTGAATGCCTTAGAAAAGTATAATAGCAATGCTACTAACGAAATATTGCTTTTATTTTTCTGCAGTGTTATCAATACTAATATTATAAAGAGGTAAAATTTGTAAGTTTGTTTGTTTGTTTGTTTGTTTGTTTGTTCGTTTGTTTGTATGTTCGAGGTAATCTCGGGAATTATAAATTCGATTTAAATAATTCTTTTTGTAATAGATAACCACATTCAACGGGAAGATTATAGGCTATGTTTCATCCCGAAATTCCCACGGGGACGGGTACAACGCCGGTAAAACCGCGGGGCGCTGCTAGTCTATTTTAATTATATTTTCTTTATTTTCTCACAAGCAGCGCTCCGCAGTTGTATTAGCCAGTAAACTTACAAATTTTACCTCTATAGAATATTAGTACGGATTAATGAAAGGGACTTACAGGCTAATAAGAGTGTCAAATCCTAACTTATATACATAATTATAAATGCGAAAGTAACTCTGTCTCTCTGTTACGCTTTCACGCCAAAACTACTGAACCAATTTGAAAAAAATTTGGTACACAGTTAGTCCAGAGCCTGAGAAAGGACATAGGCTACTTTTTATCGCGAAATTCCTGCGGGAACGGGTACAACGCGGGTGAAACCGTAGGGCACTGCTAGTTAATATAATAAATCATAATTATAAAACAATGATCTTGTCGACGGTACGATTGTCCGTACACAAAGACGCGTGTCTAGGTATACTCGTTACAAGTACAAGTATGGCTCAGGGGCGCTAGTGTAGAACTTTAAAACCAGTCAAATAAGTAAGGAAAAAAACTGGTTCTTAAAACGACCTCAGTCTCACTGTCAATGTACTAACTTAAGGGCTTGGGAACACCGTAAAGGGATTGTAGGTACATCTTATAGAGCTTTTAACTTCACTACATAGTATAAAATAAAGTCGTCTCTTTTTCGTGTCTGTCACACTGTTTGTCTGTCTGTATGCTTAAATCTTTAAAATTACGCAACGGATTTTGATGCGGTTTTTTGTAATAGGTAGAGTGATTCAAGCGGAAGGTTTTTATGTAAAAAAATTCCCGAAATTCCCACGGGAACGGGCACAACGCGGGTAAAACCACGGGGCGCTGCTAGTATCATATAAAAATAATGTGGCCATGAACATTACAAACTAGCAACGCCCCGCGGATTTACCCGCGTTGTACCCGTTCCTGTAGGAATTTCGGGATAAAAAATAACCTGTAACCTTTATCTTGAATGTAGCTATCTATTACGAAAAGAATTATCCAAATCGGACCAGGAGCCATACCATGACCTCTTAGCGCGATACAAATGCGGACCTAAACTAGTTCGCTGTCAGTTTTCGTACCATGACATCAATGAGTGACAAATTGTAGTTGCTTAGCAGATTACCTAAACTGATTCGCTATTTGTCATACTAAAGATGTTTTCGTTCATTCATTTCGTACCATGAGCGTCTTTTGCGGCTTTGGTAAAGCGTCTCAGCTGTCAAAATTAGCAATTCAATAAAAGATACATTTTTCTAACATAAATTGAACCGTTGTTGATATTTTTAACAACAATAAGTATGTACTTTAGTTAATTATTAATGTTTAATTGTTCCTTACTATAAACAATGCATTTGTGCAAATAACTTAATGATATTCAACTGAAAGAATTGATTAAAATGTGCGAGTTTGCATTTAAAAATTAAATTAATTATATTAAATTAAGAACTTTGGAGCTTTTGGACATTAACGAAGAAAAAGTTAATCGACGTTTGAGGCGATGTCCACTAAGATACTAAGATTAAGTCGAACCCGTTGAATGATTACATGATTGGAGAGTGAAGAATTTATTAGTTCTTACACGATATAGCCTCACCAAACAATTGGTGAAAACTGAGACCACTGTTTAACGACCCCAATAAAATCAACAGACCTTTACATTATTAAAATTGGACATTTCTTTTCTGAGTTATGATGAGAAGTAAATATGTACTTACACAAAATAAAATACGAGCGCGGACGGGTTGTAGTACTGTATAGTGTAGATTGAGCGCAGGGGATGTACGAGTAGGTAGGTATTTACGAGGGTAAACATGACTATCAATATAAACATGGAGGATATGCTTTGTTTTATCCCGAATTTCCCCAATGAAGCGAGAGCGACAAGGCACAAGGCTCTAGAATTCTGAGACTTAACTTATATTCCTGGTTAATCCATAATACTCGTAGAAATAAATCTTTAACAATCGCAATTTATATCAAACGAGCTTGAAGGTAATAATTTAAATGCTTAAAAAATATACCTATAATAATATATTTAATCTATGTCTATATTATAATCTATGTCTATATTTTAATCTATGTCTATTTTATATTCTATGAATTGTTTGATCTTTGCCAAAAATGAAATGCCACTTTCAGTGACGTTCCGAACACTTAAATCTTAATTTTATTTTGGATGTCTGTTTAAAATTAAAAATACCATTGGTTTCTGGAGCAATAAATACTTTATAGTTCAAACATTTTATGATTACAAATTAGGTAAAAATAATTATTGTGTGTATAAACAAACCAATGTTTGTTTTAAATAATACTTATCATTTTAAATAGGTTCTCATAAAAACCGTAACTTTCCATAATTTTAATTATTAAGGTTTTCGAACGCACCTTAATAACTTCTCTTAGAGGAAGTGACGCAATTAGCCGATCAGCAAAATGGTTTGTTCATTCATTCAAAGCGATGGCGATTCAAGTGCGATATTGTTTAAATAAGGTCACGGTACGAATTGAAACGCAAACCTAAACTAATCTGCTTGGATCTTGAGACGCTATCTAAGAGGTCATGGTATGGCTACAGTAGTTCCTGAGATTAGCGCGTTCAAACAATAAATTAAAAACTCTTCAGCTTTATTACGAGTATATTACGAGAAAAATAGCCTATGTTACTCGTGGATAATGTAGCTTTCGAATGGTGAAAGAATTTTTAAAAACGGTTCAGTAGTTTTTGAGCCTATTCATTACAAACAAACAAAGTTTTCCTCTTTATAATACATATAAGTGTAGATAGTTACCAATTAAAAGGCTATTTTTACCCGTAATTGCCACGGGAGCAGGTATAATGCGGTTACATGTCGGGGAACAGCATATCTTTGCTAATATTATAAAGAGGTAAAATTTGTAAGTTTGTTTGTTTGTTTGTATGTTCGAGGTAATCTCAGGATTTATCAGTCCGATTTGAATAATTCTTTTTGTAATAGATAGCCACATTCAACGGGAAGGTTATAGGCTATTATTCATCCCAGAATTCCCACGGGAACGGGCACAATACGAGTAACAACTGGTCAGTCATAAATTGATTATATTATGTGCTTGTCTCGAATTTACGAAGAAAAATATCGAATGAAAAAGGTTACTTAGTTTAATTTCCTTTTTATAACTATGAAATGCCAGAACTAACCTGATTTTACTTACAATTCATATATTTAAAGTAAATCGGTGACCATTTGTATTAACCTTGTATGTTAACCTACTGAATAGAAATACTTCAATCGATAGTTTAATTATTCAATGATTAAATACCTATGCGTTTGACTTCGTGAAAAACATAAAATTGTTTAACAAAAATTAGATAATATCTTGGCATAAATATAATTTGCAAATCATGCCCCTCGGTTTGCCCGCGGGTGCCTGTTCCCGTGGGAATTTCGGGATAAAATATATCTTATAACCTTCCTCTTGAATGAAGCTATCCTATGCAAAAAGAATTAGGTATTCGAATCGGTCTGGTAGGTTCTGAGATTAGTCTGCACAAAATAACCTAGGTAGGTATAGCTACCTCTTAAGGCTAGATTACACCGGGGCAACACTGTGCGGCATTGCGGCATGCCACAAGGCCGCATGCTACAAAGTCAAAAATGTCGCACATTGTGGCAAGGGCACAATGGATTCCATGCGACATTTTTCGTGCGTCAAAAATGTCGCATGGAATTCCATTGTGCCCGGATACAAGATGCGACAGTCTGCCACGTGACTCAAGGTGTTGCCATGCCGCACGGTTCTGGCCACAATGTGCGACATTTTTGACTTTGTAGCATGCGGCCTTGTGGCATGCCGCAATGCCGCACAGTGTTGCCCCGGTGTAATCTAGCCTTTAGAAACTAATATAATCACTACATAGTATAAAACAAAGTCGCTTTCCGCTGTCTGGCCCTATGTATGCTTAGATCTTTAAAACTACGCAACGGATTTTGACGCGGTTTTTTTAATAGATGGAGTGATTCAAGAGGAAGGTTTATATGCATAAAAATTCCCGAAATTCCCACGGGAACGGGCACAACGCGGGTAAAACCGCGGGGCGCTGTTACTTTATAAATCTGAACACTGTTTTTTGTTTTTCAACACGCTAATCTCAGGAATTACCAGACCGAATCGAATAATTATTTTTGTATTAGATAGCTTTATTCAAGAGGAAGCTTACGGACTACTTTTCATCCCGAAATTCCCACGGGAACGGGTACAACGCGGGTAAAACAGTAGGACGTGCTTGTTTTAATTACAATTTAATAACAAAGGTTTTTTATCGTTAAATGCATTAACGGTCTCGAATATCTTTAATTAGTTTTTAACGATGATATAATCTATTGAATTTATTATTTTAGAAGTTATTTTGCTGCTACTGGACGGATTTTGATGAAACTTTACAGTAATATAGGTTACTAGCGGCGCCCAATGAAATGGAAATTATTATTTTCCAATGTATGGAAAATAACTTCAATTAGTTAAATGTTGATTTAATGGACGACTCTTAGTATTAATAAAAAATTAATTAAATGAAAATCCGACTGAAACTATTCAATAACTAGCCGCGCCCCGCGTTGTATCGGTTCCCGCGGGAATTTCGGGATAAAATGTATCCCATGTGTTATTCTGATGTATTATCTATATTACTGTAAAGTTTCATCCAAATCCATTCAATAGTTTTTTCGTGAGAGTAACAAACATACATCCATCCTCACAAACTTTCGCATTTATAATATTAGTTGGATTAATTAATTACTTAATATATAATACTCTTTCATGCAAAAACTACTGGACGGATTTGGATGAAACTTTACAGTAATATAGGTTATACATCAGAATAACACATGGGATACATTTTATCCCGCGGTAACTGGTACAACGGGGGTAACACAGTGGGACACGGCCAGTTATAAAAATATTTCCTGACGATACGAGTATTTTCATTATATTTGTGATAATTTTTAATTAATAATATGAATACATTTTGAACGTGTCTGAATCAATAAACATGGGAACTTGTTGACTCCACAAAACTATATATTAGGTTCAAAGCTCAGCTACATAATAACCAGGGGTGAGCAACTGTTGGTGAACAGGTAAACACTTATTTTTTCATCTATACTAATATTATATAGAGGTAAAATTTGTAAGTTTGTTTGTATGTTCGAGGTAATCTCAGGAATTATCAGTCCAATTTGAATAATTCTTTTTTTATCAGATAGCCACATTCAACGGGAAGGTTATAGGCTATTTTTCATCCCGAAATTCCTACGGGAACGGGTACGACGCGGGTAAAACCGCGGGGCGCTGCTAGTCCTGTATAATTCCACTGATGGGCAAAGAAGTCTTCCAAACGCTTCTCACCATCTTTGATGCGGTTTCCCACCACACGCTGTCGAAGGACACAAGGTCATCCCGCCAGCGTTTCCTCGGCCGTCTGCTGCGCTCCTCCCGGGGCACACTGGGTGGTGATGTGGGCCCACTGAAGATATCAATCTTACTTAGTCACATCTCTTGGGCAGTCTTTAAAGTAAGTATTACCTATCCTGTAAAAGGCCTCTCATCTCACTGAAGATATCAATCTCAATACACCTACAATACATACTATGTTTCACCAAAACTTGCATTAAAAACAGTAAATTAAAAAGGAAAATGGATTAAATGCAAGAAAATTGCATCAAAAGGTTGCGCACACCTGCTTTTTAACCAGAGCTCGATATCGTTGACAATAGTACGTGACAGTCAGATGTTAGACGAACAGACGGACAGACGTTTCAGTGGCATATTATATATATAGTTTACTAAATAAAATAACTGTGATAGTTTTTACAAGCTCAGTACTGACGTACTAAAGGAAAATAAGGTATGTATTTTAATTATTATGGAATTTGATTTATTTTACAACTGGATAATAACAACTACCGCCTTTTTTGGAATCGGCTAAGTTGTCTAAGCGATGTTAGCCTGTCTCTTCTTCACCGAGTGGATGGTCAACCTGACCAATCCTGGTGTCAGAGTTATTGAGCCGCCAAAGGCCTCTGACATGGCTCATGTAACGATATCTATCCGTAGAAAGTAACCGGGTCCGACGGCTTAACGTGCCCTCCGAAGCACGGAATCATCTTACTTTTCGGGCAATCAGGTGATTCAGCCTGCAATACCCTAACCAAACTGAGGACAGTCTCACAAAGAGATTTTTGGGAGATATTGTCCCCACCGGGAATCGAACCCGGAACCTCCGGATCGTGAGCCGAGCGCTCAAACCACAAGACCACGGAGCCTATTGTGATTGTTAAGCAACGTGCAGCTCGACCCGTACTCGTATGGGTGGCCGATAGTGGCGTATCTATCTGAAGGCCACAGTGCGTTGGAGAGCACGTTAAATTATCGGTCCCCGTTTTTATTATCGATAGACGATTTCGGAGTTCTTTCGACGGTCTACAGACTCACACCAAGGTTGACCACTAACCTACTCGAACATATTTATAAAAATACTTACATCCTTTTCCCTTTGAAGTCGGTCAAACTTAGTTGTTAAGTCTATATTAAATGTACTAGCAGCGCCCCGCGGTTTTACCCGCGTTGTGCCCGTTCCCGTGGGAATTTCGGGATAAAATGTAGCCTATAGCCTTCCTCGATAAATAGACTATCTAACAGTGAAAGAATTATTCAAATCGGTTCAGTAGTTTCTGAGATTAGCGCGTTTAAACAAACAAACAAACAAACAAAACAAACTCTTCAGCTTTATAATATTAGTATAGATTATAAAGAGGTAAAATTTGTAAGTTTCTTTGTTTGTTTGTATGTTCAAGGTAATCTCAGGAATTATCAGTCCGATTTGAATAATTCTTTTTCTAATAGATAGCCACATTCAACGGGAAGGTTATAGGCTATTTTTCATCCCGGAATTCCCACGGGAACGGGTACAACGCGGGTAAAACCGCGGAGCGCTGCTAGTTTTTAATATATTAGAAATCGAATTGTTCTATAATTGATTTATTAAGGTATGGAAATTGATATAAAAAGTAATACCAGCGCTCCGCGGTTTTACCTGGTTCGTACCTGTTCCGGGGAAATATCGGGGTATCAATACCTTATAGCCTTCTCCTTGAATGCACCTATCTAATACAAAAAGTCTTATCCAAATCAGACTAGCAGTTCCAGAGATAAACACGTTCAAACCAACTAATCTTTTCCGCGTTCTATATATGGATGTAATCTTGAATTTATTTCGAAACACAATGGGTAGTTTATTTGCAAAGAAATGGCTTAATTGTATCATTATTTCAAAAAGTAATTTCGAAAACCATAACAAGGCAAGTTTAGTAATAAAGTATCAATAAAGTATAATATTTTTAGGGTTCTGTACCCAAAGGGTAAAAACGGGACCCAATTACTGAGACTTCGCTGTCCGTCCGTCCGTCCGTCTGTCACCAGGCTGTATCTCAAGAACGGTGATAGCTAGACAGTTGACATTTTCACAGATGATGTATTTCTATTGCCGCTATAACAACAAATCATAATAATAATAATCTCTTCCTGGCCGATTTCGGCCACAGCGACTGCTTATAAAATATGGCTATAAGGAGGATGATGGGCTTTGATGTTCAGCCCGACGGTGAGCGCGATCATGACTGGCGTACCCAACTTTATTAGAAAAAGTTCGATGACATTGAGGGCACGTCAGGACACCGTTCACTATATTATATGCAATGGCCGCAGGTGGTCTGGCCTTAATATCGTCCCTCTTGCGGTCTAGATCATCACGTCTTCCGGACTCAAAGTCCTTCACGTGCTGATTAATGAGCCGCCTCCACAACAAATACTAACAATACAATAAAACAAATATTCAAGGGGGCTCCCATACAACACACGTGATTTTTTGCCGTTTTTTAAAGTACGGAACCCTCCGTGCGCGAGTCCGACTCGCACTTAACCGGTTTTTTATAATACTTACTTCATAACGCCTCGGTGGTCTAGTGGTGTGCACTCGCCTGTCAAGACTGAGGTCTCAGGTCCCAGGTTCAATTCCTTAGTTGACCAAAAACATGTTTCCTACTTTTCAAACATGGCTGGTGAGGATTACGACATCCTCCTCACTGTACTGATATGTTCAGTGGGATGAGAGGCCTTTGCCCAGCAGTGGGATATTACAGGCTAATATTTTTTTCTACATTTACTTCACAACTCACAACTCACTCAACGTCACAACTGTTTTCGTATATGTGTTAATTTTTGCTCCGAATAAATTTATTTATTTATTTACTTACTTCGCCTACGTGCTCTGAGGCTAAAATGTTAAGTAGGTTAGTGTTTAAAGGTAAGAGTTGGATCAGCAGACCATTACATTACGTTTAAATAGTTTTATTGAATCTCTAATTAATTGTAATTCCCCGCATTTTGGGGAAATTTTCACACATTGGCAACGTTGATTATGTGGTGTGCAGTCGGCAGTGAATTAGCGACTGCAGACTGCACTGCGGACGACTGCAACGCCCTGCTGCCTGCAGTCTGCAGTCGACTGCAGCAGTCGCTGATCCAACTCTTTAAAATTGTTATTTTTAAATATATTAATGTACCTATATAATTACATATGTGACAGGGCTGGCATACGAGTAAGTGCTGTGCAATCAAAATTCCTTTTTGTTATTTTTCAAGATTAAAAAAACAAAATTCGCTTACTCGCAAACCCAAGCAATGTCGGCGCGTCTTAAATACGACTAATTTATATAGGTAACTAGCAGCGCCCCGCGGTTTTACACGCGTTGTGCCCGTTCCAGTGGGAATTTCGGGAATTTTTATACATATAATAAACCTTCCTCTTGAATCACTCTATCTATAAAAAAACCGCGTCAAAATCCGTTGCGTAGTTTTAAAGATCTAAGCATACATAGGGCCAGACAGCGGAAAGCGACTTTGTTTTAAACTAAAGATTTTTACATAATTTCGATCGTATCCTTTATCAAGTCGGTTCAGTTCCGGCTTACCTTGGTTCGTTCGAACCAAATTGGCGACATATAGGTATGTGTTTTTCTTAGTCAAGGAAAACAAGTTGGTCACACGAATGTTCGATATCTTTATCACTACATAGTATAAAACAAAGTCGCTTTCCGCTGTCTGTCCCTATATATGCGTAGATCTTTAAAACTACGCAACGGATTTTGATGCCGTTTTTTTAAATAGATAGAGTGATTCAAGATGAAGCTTTATATGTATAAAAATTCCCGAAATTCCCACGGAAACGGGCACAACGCGGGTAAAACCGCGGGGCGCTGCTAGCGATATATAATAAAAACTAGCAAGCTAACCTTCCCGTTGAATGTAATCCATAAGAATTTTTCCAATCGGACCAGTAGTTCCTGAGATTAACGCGTTATAACAAACAAACAAACAAATTCTGTAGCTTTATAATATTATGTATAAAAATATTTAAAAATACGAAAAAAAATAATTACGTGTCATGTTGTTTATCCGCGATAGACTCCTACACTACTGAACCGATTTTAAATTTGATTTGCACACCGTGTGCAATTTGATCCAACTTGAAGGATAGGATAGCTTACATCTCAATTTATTTATAGTGATTAGGGTGGTCCACCCCTTAATTTTATATGGCAAAACAACGTTTGCCGGGTCTGTTATTAAGAGTATATATCAAAAATAGCTGTGGCTTGCGTTTAACCCGCGTTGTACCCATTCCTTTTGGAATTTCGGGATTGAAAAATAAATATATATAGCCTTCCCGTTGAATGTGGCTATCTATTACAAAAAGAATTACTCAAATCGGATTGGTACTCTCTGAGATATGCGTATTCAAAAAAATAAACTCTTGCTCTTTATTAAATAACTTTAAATAGATAAGAATATTTTTTAGATAAAGATTTTCCCAACGATTCTAGATTAATTATTAAAATCATTAAACTTAATAACATTTTACGCGATAACGCAATAATTTTGACATTTCAATAATGACACTTTAATTGGATTTCTTAATGTCATTTTTCGATTAACAGTTTTGGATTACCGTCTAGATTGCTAGACCAAAGTTAAGCACTAACCTTGCACTATTGAATCTAACTGATTTCACAATGAATTCTTTACAAATCAAAAAACAAAGTCCCAGAAACTGTATGTCTGTATGCAATCGGTTTTCTCAAAAAAATATCTATTAGTAGATACTAATCTATACTAATATTATAAAGCTGAAGAGTTTGTTTTGTTTGTTTGTTTGTTTGTTTAAACGCGCTAATCTCAGAAACTACTGAACCGATTTGAATAATTCTTTCACTGTTAGATAGTCTATTTATCGAGGAAGGCTATAGGCTACATTTTATCCCGGATTTCCTACGGGAACGGGCACAACGCGGGTAAAACCGCGGGGCGCTGCTAGTAATATTATAAAGCTGCAGAGTTTGTTTGTTTGAACGCGCTAATCTCAGGAACTACAGGTCCAATTTGAATAATTCTTTTTGTAATTCTTCTTCTTCATCGAGTGGATGGTCACCCTGACCAATCCTGGTGTCAGAGCTATTGAGCCGCCAAAGGCCTCTGACATGGCTCATATGTAACGACTACTATCCGTAGAAAGTAACCGGGACCGACGGATTAACGTGCCCTCCGAAGCACGGAGTTTTGGAATGGATAGGCACATTCAACGGGAAGGTTATAGGCTACTTTTCATCCTGAAATTCCCACGGGAACGGGTACAACGCGGGGCGCTACTAGCCGCGCCCCGCGGGAATGTCCCCTGGGAATTTCGGGACAAAATATATCCCATGTGTTATTCTGTTGTATTATTATATTCGACCTATATTTCTGTAAAGTTTTATCCCAAACCGTGCAGTAGTTTTTTCGTGAAAGAGTAACAAACATACATACATCCTCACAATCTTTCGCATCTACACTAATATGACATATTAGTGTAGATGTTTAACAAACAAAGTTTTCCTCTATAAAATACATTGTATTATAACATTGTATACTTTGTTTGTTTGGTTGTAATGAATAGGCTCAAAATCTACAGGACCGTTTTTAAAAATTCTTTCACCACTCGAAAGCTACATTATCCACGAGTAACATAGGCTATTTTTCATCCCGAAATTCCCACAGGAATGGACACAACGCGGGTAAAACCGCGGGGCGCTGCTAGTTTATAATATTAGTAGAATTCAAATCGGATAGCTTGTGAGGATAGCGTTCAAACGAACAAAAACAGATTTATTATCTTAGTGTAGAAATTATTAAAATTTTCCTCTTTATCGATTAATAAATGAATTCCTCTGTATTGTATTATAATCAGTATAACTAAGTACTTAACTTAAGATTACTAAGTACACGCTAAGTCTAAGTTATGTCTAAGGCGGCCCCTAGACGATCAATTATATTGCGCAATATTGAATATTGTGCAATATAATTAACCGTCTAGGGCTAATATATATTGAAGACTGCGCAATGATTGAACGAAAGTTTGAGCGAGTTTAATTTTTATTGTACAATATTTAATATTGAACAATATTGCTTCGTGTAGGGTCAGTATTGCGCAATATTTGACATGTTGCTCGGGATCAAACTATTCTCCGACTGAACAAGAAAACATTGCACAATTTTCTTATTGTGCAATTTACTTGACCGTTTGGATCCAAACGCAATTCAATCTTATTGCACAATTAAATATATTGTACAATGTTATTGTAGGTCTAGGGGCCTCCTAAGTAAAGGAAAATAACTTAATTGTGGACTATTGTGAGTCGATCAATGGTTTTCATGTCATCGTGACGGTATAACAAACATTACAGATTGTTAGTAGTCCAGTCAGTTTTTAAACTGCCTTGATTCGACGGTCTAGTGGTATGTGCATTCGCCTGCCACGACTGAGGACACGGGTTCAATTTCTAGGTCGAGCGAAAACATGTTTCCAACTTTTCAAACATGGCTCGGGTTTGAGATCAGATTTGCGATTATATTATAGTATTGATTTGTTAAATCTCGTAACTGTCCGAGGAACAATGGAATGGACCTTGCACAAACAATCAGTTTTTAACTCAATAATAATTTAACTATGGTTTGCTTAACTAACCCAAGTTCACTACATAATTTAATCAGCGAATCTTAACTTCTTTTACTCGTCAAAATCCGTTGCGTAGTTTTCAAGATATAGACAGACAGACAGACAGACAGCGGAAAGCGAATTTGTTTTATACTATACATGTAGTGATGCGAAAATTTGTGAGGATGATGAAAAATATATGTTTGTGACTGTTTCACGTAAAAAACTACTCAACGGATTTTTATGAAACTTTACAGTAATATACATAGATCATTTATTTATTTATTTATTTTTTTGGAGTATCAACAGCAAGATACATAATAAACCTAAGTTTCACTATTGAAATACAGCAGCCAGTTATAGATACCCACGCATAGAATATCATACATCAGTATATCACATAGGGTACATTTTATCCCGAAATTCCCGCAGGAAATTTACTACGCGGCTAACACCGCGGGGTGCAGCTAGTGTAAAATAAGCGAATTTTTATCCGTAAACTTAGTTTTAATTCAAAATGAGAAGTGTTCGCTTAGGGCCGACACTGCTTTAAGCGTGCGCACGCCGTGGTTCCATACAAAAGTGAATCGTCGCGGGCGCCCGTCGCGTGCGCTGTCATACAAAAGTGAACCGCGACGGGCGCTCGCTTAACGCACTGTTGACCCTAAGACTTAAGAAAGCAGTTAACATACACGAATAAAAATTTTCATTTAGTTTTAGAGCCTACACTGCGTTAAGCGTGCGCACGCCGCGGTTTCATACAAAAGTGAACCGTCGCGGGCGCCCGCGGCGTGCGCCCGTCGCGTGCGGTGTCATACAAAAGTGAATCGCGGCGGGCGCACGCGACGGGCGCACGCGACGGGCGCACGCTTAACACAGTGTTGGCTCTTAGTATTACCTAGATCTAAGTAACGCTGCATCTATTCCTACTTCCTACTCAGACCTTGATTCTCAAGTTCAAAGTTAATAACCACCTCGACGTCACTAATTATATAGTTGGATCGCAATTGTTTATTACACTAGCCGCGCCCCGCGGTGTTACCCGCGCTGTACCCGTTCCCGTGGGAATTTCGGGATAAAATGTATCCTATGTGTTATTCTGATGTATTACCTATATTACTGTAAAGTTTCATCCATATCCGTCGAGTAGTTTTTTCGTAAAAGAGTAACATACATAAGTATATCCATCCTCACTAAAGTTTCGCATTTATAATTTTATGACATGTTTTTTTTACAAATGGATTTTTTTTTACAGTTCTTTGTTATTAACTTATTACGTAGAATTGTTATTAATTTGCGTGTGATTCAAAAGGTCAGTTTTGTTTTTACGATTTTCCATCGAAACCGGTCGGACTAGGCTTCCGACTTTGTCATGCAGTTTATAGACAAATCCAGGTGATAAAGTAAAGCTTTTTCGTAAAGTAAAGTAAAGTATTAACCTGTAATGTCCCACTGCTGGGCAAAGGCCTCTCATCTCACTGAAGATATCAGTACAGTGAGGAGGATTTCCTAATCACCACGCTTGCTTAATGCGGGTTGGTGATCTCAAACCCGAGCCATGTTTGAAAAGTATGAAACATGTTTTCGCTTGATCCGGGATTTGAACCAGGGGCTAGATTAAAATATACCACTAAAGGGCTGAGTAAAGTATTAGTCTGTAATGTCCCCCTGCTGCGTCACATCTCACAGCGAGGGGTGTCTTAATCACCACGCTTGCTAATGCGGGTTGGTGATCTATAATCTGTAAAATCAACGGTGGCAATCCGGGAGGGATGACAGAAGTGAAAACTTGAATATGAACGTCACAACGTGTTACGAATGTTCGATCAGGTCACGTGGCCTGACACGAGGTTAACATTTTTTACCCATCAGAAAAGTGCACAACGCCCATAAAGACGTTTTCATTTCAAAAATACATATAACCGAAATGCTATGATTTTCATCTCACTGATGTTATCAGTGAGGAAGATTAATTATATAATAAAAATATACCCCAAAAATCTGAATCAAAATCGTCCATTATTTATATCAGAACTAGCAGCGCCCCGCGGTTTTACCCGCGTTGTGCCCGTTCCCGTGGGAATTTCGGGATTTTTTTTACATAAAAACCTTCCTCTTGAATTACTCTACCTATTACAAAAAACCGCATCAAAATCCGTTGCGTAATTTTAAAGATTTAAGCATACAGACAGACAAACAGACAGACAGACACGAAAAAGATACGACTTTATTTTATACTATTTTATAGTAGGACTATGTAGTGATGTGTGTTAGGCATTTTTATGAAATAAAAATATTTGTATAGACAATTAATTCAATTCGCGTAGGTCAGTGGCCAACTCTGATGTCGGAGTTTTTAGACCGCATAAAGCCCTCCGACGTGACGTGAAACAACCGGGACCGACTGCTTTACGTAACCGCCTAATATAAGCACGGTCGACGACAATAATAACCAGTATTTACATAAACTTTTTAAACTCACACGATTTGCACTCATTATACTAAATGAAACGGGTCTGTATCGTGTTAGATAATTTAACGTATTTACTAAAATACGTACCCGACGTTTCGAGTGGATTACACCGCTCGTGGTCACGGGAAGACTGGCTGGAGAGGCGAATATTCACTGCACAATATTGTTTTTTCCCAATTACCCGCACAAACTACCCGCACTTAATGTTTATCACCAAATTGTTAGTCATTAAGTTGGCGACACACCACGCTCACTACATCCGAATTTTCGGTCAATTTTCCGTGATGCCGACGACCATTAATTACCGGATTCCACATGGACGAGAGCTTAAAACCACTTTCCCGGTTGAAATTCAAATGTTTTTTGATTTCCACCGCTTCACGAACAATCCTGGAGTAGAAATGTCGTTCCGTGGAAAGGATTTTCGGCGTATGCAACTCAATCCAATGGTTTGGTCCTGATGATAATAAATGGTCGGCAATCGCGGACTTTTCGACCTGGCGGTTTTTGACCGCTGCGATATGTTCTCTGACCCTCTCCGCTATCGTGCGCTTGGTCTGTCCAATGTATGAACTACCGCAGCTACAGTCAATTTTATAGACGCCTGGAGTCTGGTAAGGGATCGTGTCCTTCGGTGACCTCACTTGCTGTGCTATTTTCGACAAAGGAGTAAATATGGTGTTTATGGAATACGATTTTAAAATCGAACCAATCTTGTCTGTTACTCCTTTGATGTATGGCAAAAAAGCGGGCTGCCTGACAACACTCGTTGCCTTTCCCTTAGACTTCCTCCTCGAATGTGGTCTCCCAACGCTGTATCCATTGTTCTTCATAAACTTTCTCACGTGAGCTAGTTCCTCATCTAAAAACTCCGGGTCGCACAACGCGTAAGCCCTGTTTATTAGAGATGTCTGCACGGAGCGAAGGTGTCGGGGATGATGATGAGAAGACGCGTTGAGGTACTTGTCGGTGTGAGTGGGTTTTCTATAGACGGTGTGTTTTAGGGATCCATCTGGTTGCACCATAATCTTGACATCCAAGAAGGGCAATGTTCTGTCTCTCTCAACCTCGTAGGTGAAGTTGAGGTTAGTGTGAATTCCATTTAAATGTATCAGAAACTGTTCGATTTCCGGTATGTTACCTTTCATGACACAAAATACATCATCGACAAAACGTTTCCATAGTCGCACTCCAAATGCCTGGAAATTTATCAGCGTTTCGACGTGTTCCATCCAAATATTGGCCATGACCGGTGCCAAAGGGCTACCCATAGCAACACCATCGATTTGGAGGTAGTATTTGCCTTTATATAGAAGGTAACTCCCCTCTAAACAGTTTCGTATAATTGTCATGTACCCTTCTGGCATGTTATTGTCTGCAAGTTTTTTCCTGATGACATCTAAGCAGTCTCCGACCGGAACATTGGTGAAAAGGGACTCCACATCAAAACTCACCATGACATGTGATGGTTCCAGTTTGAAACTGTTCAGGATCTCTATAAAATGGCGCGAATCCTTCACAAAGGACGAAGTAGTTCTATATAAAGGCAAATACTACCTCCAAATCGATGGTGTTGCTATGGGTAGCCCTTTGGCACCGGTCATGGCCAATATTTGGATGGAACACGTCGAAACGCTGATAAATTTCCAGGCATTTGGAGTGCGACTATGGAAACGTTTTGTCGATGATGTATTTTGTGTCATGAAAGGTAACATACCGGAAATCGAACAGTTTCTGATACATTTAAATGGAATTCACACTAACCTCAACTTCACCTACGAGGTTGAGAGAGACAGAACATTGCCCTTCTTGGATGTCAAGATTATGGTGCAACCAGATGGATCCCTAAAACACACCGTCTATAGAAAACCCACTCACACCGACAAGTACCTCAACGCGTCTTCTCATCATCATCCCCGACACCTTCGCTCCGTGCAGACATCTCTAATAAACAGGGCTTACGCGTTGTGCGACCCGGAGTTTTTAGATGAGGAACTAGCTCACGTGAGAAAGGTTATGAAGAACAATGGATACAGCGTTGGGAGACCACATTCGAGGAGGAAGTCTAAGGGAAAGGCAACGAGTGTTGTCAGGCAGCCCGCTTTTTTGCCATACATCAAAGGAGTAACAGACAAGATTGGTTCGATTTTAAAATCGTATTCCATAAACACCATATTTACTCCTTTGTCGAAAATAGCACAGCAAGTGAGGTCACCGAAGGACACGATCCCTTACCAGACTCCAGGCGTCTATAAAATTGACTGTAGCTGCGGTAGTTCATACATTGGACAGACCAAGCGCACGATAGCGGAGAGGGTCAGAGAACATATCGCAGCGGTCAAAAACCGCCAGGTCGAAAAGTCCGCGATTGCCGACCATTTATTATCATCAGGACCAAACCATTGGATTGAGTTGCATACGCCGAAAATCCTTTCCACGGAACGACATTTCTACTCCAGGATTGTTCGTGAAGCGGTGGAAATCAAAAAACATTTGAATTTCAACCGGGAAAGTGGTTTTAAGCTCTCGTCCATGTGGAATCCGGTAATTAATGGTCGTCGGCATCACGGAAAATTGACCGAAAATTCGGATGTAGTGAGCGTGGTGTGTCGCCAACTTAATGACTAACAATTTGGTGATAAACATTAAGTGCGGGTAGTTTGTGCGGGTAATTGGGAAAAAACAATATTGTGCAGTGAATATTCGCCTCTCCAGCCAGTCTTCCCGTGACCACGAGCGGTGTAATCCACTCGAAACGTCGGGTACGTATTTTAGTAAATACGTTAAATTATCTAACACGATACAGACCCGTTTCATTTAGTATAGTATTTACATAGATGGGTATTTTATAATGGCGATTATTTATATAGTTATACAGTTGTTTTTAACGAGCTGTTTTGTGTACACAATGTACATACGAATTGCAAATTAATCACATGTTTAAAGATTATTTATTTCTCAAAAAAGACAATACAGTCACTTCAATGAGAAATTATAACTAATGATTAGTATTTCACAATGAGTTGACAGTCGTAGTAGTGTGATACAATTCACTCGCACAATGTTTCATCCGAAGGTATCAATTTGTTGACTATAATAATGTACTTAACTTTACAAAATACTAGCAACACCCCGCGGTTTTACCCGCGTTGTGCCCGTTCTCGTAGGAATTTCAGAAATTTTAATACATATAAATCTTCCTCTTGAATCGCTCTATCTATTAAAATAAACTGCATCAAAATCCGTTGCGTAGTTTTGAAGATCTAAGCATACAAAGGGTCAGAGAGCGGAAAGCGACTTCGTTTTATACTATGTATGTAGTGATGAATATGACAATGCTAAACATAAATAAACACATCTAGACATATTCATACGCGGTTAATGAGACCTAAACTAAGCTCTAACGCCCGAACACAGAGAGGTCAAAATATGCTTCCTTAGTAGAGACTAGCAGCGCCCCGCGGTTTTACCCGCGTTGTACCCATTCCCGTGGGAATTTCGGGATGTAAAATACGAGGGCGGGTCAATAAGTCCGTGACTTTTTGAATTTCCGACCTCTTTACTGAAACAATAATACTGGTCCCGTCAACAGGCATCTGTCAGTTGACTCCTCTGAAAATTTGAACTTGCTGCGTCAGTTAGTTTGTGTTTTACAGCTATCTTTATCAGACTACTCACTAATTTGACGAGAAAATGGACAAAAGTGAATTTCGTGTGCTTATTAAGCATTATTTCTTGCGAAAAAAAACCATTACCGAGACCAAGGCAAAACTTGATAAATACTATGGGGACTCTGCACCATCGATTTCCATGGTAAAAAAGTGGTTTACTGAATTTCGTTGTGGCCGTACAAGCACTAAAGATGCCGAGCGTCCTGGACGCCCAGTTGAGGTCTCTACACCCAAAACATTCGAAAAAATTCACGATATGGTGTTGGCCGACCGAAGATTGAAAGTGCGAGAGATTGTGGAAGAAGTAGGGATCTCGCATGGCTCAGTGGTTTCAATTTTGAATGATCACTTAGGCATGAGAAAGCTGTCCGCAAGATGGGTGCCGCGTTTGCTCACAGTCGACCACAAACACAATCGTGTAACAACTTCACAGGAAGGTTTAGCATTGTTTAATCGTAATATGGAGGAGTTTTTGCGCCGTTTTGTAACCGTGGACGAAACGTGGATCCATCACAACACACCAGAGACCAAACAACAGTCAAAACAGTGGGTTTCCAAGGGTGAATCGGCGCCAAAGAAGGCCAAGGTGGGATTGTCGGCCAATAAAGTTATGGCGACTGTTTTTTGGGATGCACGCGGGATAATCCACATTGAATACCTTCAAAAGGGAAGAACAATCAATGGGGAATATTATGCCAACTTATTGGACCGATTCAATGACGATTTAAAAAGAAACCGACCTCATTTGGCCAAGAAAAAAGTTCTTTTCCACCAAGACAATGCAAGGGTGCACACATGTGCAGTTGCCATGGCCAAAATCCATGAATTGGGCTATGAATTGCTCCCTCATCCGCCCTATTCTCCAGATTTGGCTCCGAGCGACTACTTCTTGTTCCCAAACCTGAAGAAATGGCTTTGTGGAAAAAGATTTGACTCCAATAATGAAGTCATCTCGCAAACAAAGGCCTATTTTGACGACCTCGACAAATCATATTTTTTGGAAGGGATAAAAAAATTGGAGAAGCGTTGGACAAAGTGTATAGAGCTCAAGGGAGACTACGTTGAAAAATAAAATATATTTTTAATAAAAAAATCTGTCTTTTATTGCAAAAGTCACGGACTTATTGACCCGCCCTCGTAGCATTACTTTCTACAAAACTTTCTTACTAAAGAATTGACCACTGACCTACTATAACTTACTATATCGTTTCAGAAAAATGAATTTAGAAGAATCTAGACAGACTCCGAGCAAAATCCAGGAGAACATGACCCGATGGGTGGAAGCCCAAAAAAGGGGGGAAAAAATTGACATTGACGTCTACGGGAAACCGACACAGAAGCAGTTGAAAGATCTGGAGAATGTCAGGACTTTGAGCAAGGAGTTGCAGGACAACCTACATGTAAGTCTAACGACCTCTGAAAGGCTTATAAATGGTTGAAATTACCAACTAATTACATAGTTTTGAGATTACGGTTTACGGATACACTTCGCTTTTATTTTTGTCACTAGCAACTTGCGGTTTAACCCGCGTTGTGCCCGTTCCCGTGGGAATTTATTTCGGTTCCTTTACAGGAACCGTGGTCACGGAAGATGAAAAGATGAGGTGTCAGATAAATATGTAAAATAAAAGCGAAGTGTATCCGTAAACTTAGTTTCAATTCAAAATGAGTAGTGTTCGCTTAAAACTAAGAAATTAAATACATAGTCCCTATTAATCACTACATAGTATAAAACAACTAGCAGCGCCCCGCGGTTTTACCCGCGTTGTACCCGTTCCCGTGGGAATTTCGGGAAGTTTTATACATATAAACCTTCCTCTTGAATCACTCTACCTATTACAAAAAACCGCATCAAAATCCGTTGCGTAATTTTAAAGATTTAAGCATACCTACAGACAAACAAACAGACAAAAGTAGCGACTTTGTTTTATACTATGTAGTGAAGTCACCGGCCGCGTCTATCTGTCTGTCTGTTCGCGATAAACTCAAATACTACTGCACGGATTTTCACGCGGTTTTCACCAATCGGAAAGAAGGTTTTATATGAATAAAACATTCCCGATATTCCCTCGGGAACAGGCACAACGCGGGTAAAACCGCGGGGCGCTGCTAGTAAAATCTACGAATCAAAGAGTAACTACCACAGTCAGAGATGTCAAATAAATCGATTACTTTAGTACCAACTGACGTAATTCATACATGACAGTCAAATCACTCATTACATCTCTACAGCCTCCGTGGTCTTGTGGTTTGAGCTCCCGGCTCACGACCCGGAGGTTCCGGGTTCGATTCCCGGTGGGGATCTGACAAAAAATCTCTTTGTGAGACTGTCCTCAGTTTGGTTAGGGCATTGCAGGCTGAATCACCTGATTGCTCGAAAGTAAGATGATTCCGTGCTTCGGAGGGCACGTTAAGCCGTCGGTCCCGGTTACTTTCTACGGATAGTATAGTCGTTACATGAGCCATGTCAGAGGCCTTTGGCGGCTCAATAACTCAGAGACGACGAGTGTCACAATCATTCTCATTGATAGGTTGAAAAAAAAAAACTTGATGAAAAATATATAGAGGTCATTATTGATTCTAAAGTACAATATTATAAATGGTGCAGTCTTTTCCGAAACGTGGACCTATTAAGACGTCTTGAGATTAAATTTTTTGAAAAAAATATTTTAAATATTTGTGATATTGTTAAAAGTGACTAATTTAATTTGTGTCAGTGTTTTTAAAATTCTGGTTGGTTTTATTTTTGTTACTAAAATGCGGTTTTTTGACTTAAAAAAATATTGTTTGATGATGATTAGTTTGAGGTGTTGTGTGTATGGTGTGATTATAAAAAGAGTGGACCGATTTTGATTAAATTTTCTTTTGTTTGAAAGGTGATTGGAAGTGCTATTGTTTCTAAGCTGTTATAATGAAATATGATTGAAACAAAAATCTATCGTAGGTTTCAAATTTATTGATAATAGATTCTTTTTATATGTAATCATTAAAATATTAATATTAATTATTTATGCGAAATCTTTCGTCATTTTGAACAAAACTAGTTTTGGTTATCTTAAAAAAATTATTTGCTACAATTATTTATTTTTAAAGCCCCGACGCAAAATTGGCGTTTTAAATTTGATTTCGATCTCTCTGTCTCTGGCTTTAGATTTCAAACGGATGGACCGATTTCGATTTGTTTTTTTCATTTGAGAGCCTTGCGATGGTTCTACCTAGGTTCAGCCGTTTTTTTACCCAAATTAGCTATTTGATTGCGCTACTTTTAAACATGTTATTTTATACTATCTCGTCATCATTGATAATGAATTATCATATTTTCTGAAAAAATGTTTCCTACTTTTCAAACATGGCTCGGGTTTGAGATCACCAACCCGCAGTAGGCAAGCGTGGTGATTACGACATCCTCCTCACTGTACTGATATCTTCAGTGAGACGAGAGGCCTTTGCCCAACAGTGGGACATTACAGGCTAATACTTTTTTTTTCCTGTACTGACAATAATCTGCCATTTTAATTGAAACTACGGACGTTTACGGATACACTTTCCTTTTCTTTTACTACCTTGACCACAGTTCCTTTAAGGGCCGAAACGTCAGATAAAAATGACAAATAAAAGCGAAGTGTTTCCGTAAACGGAGTTTCGATTCAAAATGAGTAGTGTTCGCTTCAACCTAGAAGATTTTTATCATTCGATTTAATTCAAACGGTTTATTTTTTGCTGAATTAGACATGAATTTTCAAAAAAAGTTTTTTTTCTGTATTGAAACTAGACTTACGAGTCCAGAATCTGTATATATCACGACTAGTAGCGCCCCGCGGTTTTACCCGCGTTGTACCCGTTTCCGTAGGAATTTCGGGATGAAAAATAGCCTATAACCTTCCCGTTGAATGTGGCTATCTATTACAAAAAGAATTATTCAAATCGGACTGATAAATCCTGAGATTATCTCGAACATACAAACAAATTTACAAATTTTACCTCTTTATTAATTATTATATAATATTATTATTATAGTATAATAATTATTCGCACCTCTATCAACAGGAAATAGAAAACACAGTCCGAATTTCGGACGCTGAAAACCAAGCGATGAATCCGACCGCCCAAATTTTGGACTTCTCTGAAGACCAGGAGTTCGTGTCAGCGAATGACCTGACCAACTATTATGCTGAAGAGGATCGTGTAGACTCCAAGGAGGCGGAGAAACAGCGTCTCACGAAGGGTAAAGGGACCTCCACTGAAATTCAGGAGTTTTATAAAAACCAGTGTGTGTTTTTGACGGGCGGTACTGGGTTTTTGGGAAAAGGTAAGTCGCATGTGTTTTTGCTATTTTTTTTTTAAATTTTTTAGTCGATAAGTTTTTTTCGGGTCCAAAAGACTTGATGTTTAGGTTATTGGGTCTGAAATGAATTTTTTTATGTTTTCATATTCGGGTCCGAAAGGAACAGTGATTTAGATATTTTTTTTATACTTTTTTAGTCGAAATGTGTTTTTTTTTTCGGGTCCAAAAGAACCTGATGTTTAGTTTTTTGGGTCTAAAAGTACCAATGTTGAATTTTGATATTCTGATATTTATTTAGTATTGAAGGGTTTTTGGGTGTAAAATGACCAATTTTTATGTTTTTTTTTTCGGGTCCAATAGAACCTGATATTTATATTTTTGGGTCTAAAAGGACCAATGTTAATAGGTATTTTGATATTCTGATTTTTTTCAAAAGGTTAAGTGAGATTCAAAATACGTCTTTTGCGATTTTTTTGAGATTTTTATTAAAATGAAAACTTCTTTAGCAGCGTTGTGCACTTTTTTGTGATGTGTAAAAATTTTTAAACTCGCGTCAGTACGTGACCTGATCGAAAATTCAAGTTGTCACTTCTGCCGGCACTCCCGGAGTCTATGTATAAATCCAACTTTATACTCAACTCAAAACCAGGAGTGCAACCCGTTGATTTTTATTATATCAGACCACTAGCAGCGCCCCGCGGTTTTACCCGCGTTGTGCCCGTTCCCGTGGAATTTTTTTTACATAAAAACCTTCCTCTTGAATCACTCTACCTATTACAAAAAACCGCATCAAAATCCGTTGCGTAATTTTTAAGATTTAAGCATACAGACAGACAAACAGTGTGACAGACACGAAAAAGAGACGACTTTATTTTATACTATGTAGTGATTTTCGTTTACGTAACTGGCAAAACCGCAGAATTTACGGCGGAAGGGCCGTACCAAAAACTAACGTTTATCAAGCACTAGCAGCGCCCTGCGGTTCTGCCCGCGTTGGGCTCATCTCCGTGAGAATTTCGGGATGAAAAATAGCTGTTGAATGTGGCTATCCATTACAAAAAGAATTGTTCAAATCTGATTGGTAGTTTCTGAGATTAGCGCGTACAAACAAACAAAAGTCTAACTCTTCAGCTTTATTATATTCTACTAGCAGCGCCCCGCGGTTTCACCCGCTTTGTGTCCATTCCTGAGGGAATTTCGGGATGAAAAATAGCCTATGTTACTCGTGGATAATGCAACTTTCGAATGGTGAAAGAATTTTTAAAAACGGTCCTGTAGTTTTTGAGCCTATTCATTACCAACAAACAAAGTTTTCCTCTTTATAATATTAGTGTACATTGACTATAGACAATAATAAATTTATAAACGTGACAAAACTGACAATTGAACAAGAAGGAACTATACTTACCGTATTTGCTTAATAAACACATTTAGTAAACAAAAACAAATAAATTCAAGGTTTTTACACTAGTTCTATACCTATTACATGGACTTACTTAGATGTAACTATTAAGTTCATGTAATACTACTCGTAGTAGTGCCTTGCGGTTTTATCCACGTTGTGACTTTTACTGTGGGAATTTCGGGATAAAAAATAGCTCAAAACCTTCCTGTTGAATGTGGCTATCTGTTACAAAAAGAATTACTCAAATCGGACTGGTAATTTCTGAGATTAGCGCGTTGAAACAAAAAATCAAGCTTTATTTATTATATTAGTATGGTAAAAATGTAATATACATATTACAAAAAAAAAAAAAAATTCATGTTTTTTTATGCTTCAATTTATTTACCTGATTATCTTGTTATTCAAATTAAAAATAATTATTCATTTGCCAATCATCAAAATTAATTTAGATATTTTTATATTTAAAAAAATCGGTTCTTATACAAAGAAGTTATCCGCGAACATACAAAAAAAACAAACATCCGAATTGAGAAACTCCTTTTTATTGAAGTCGGTTAAAAAACTCGAAAACAATGCATCGATTTTTTTTGTAAATATTTTGTCCGATAAAAATAATTAAGGTACGTTTAGAATCGTAAAGATCTTTTCGCTTTTTCGGTTGTTCGATACAAAATCACATTAACCTGCCTTATAATTAATTTACAATTAAAAGACGTATTATCGCAAAAAAAACCTTTTTCTCTTATCTTTTTATTCAAACCTTTATAAACATAAAAAAAAAAAACAAAAAAAACAGAACTCAAAATGGCGAACAAGCATTTTCGATAGTTTTTCAAATATTTGAACAAGTTTAGATGGTCATGATTCATTCAGTGCGTCAAAAACAGGAAAAAACACATGTATTGAAACTGTTATAAAAAATGGATTTTAATGATGTACTTAAATAACTCGTTTTTTAATACGGTACAAATCGATATAATTACACTTTTAAAACAAATGCAGCTTAGATCGAATATACCTCTTGGTATGAAAATGTATGAATTTTATGTAAATCACGACATAGTATAAAACAAAGTCGCTTTCCGCTCTCTGTCTGTCCCTATGTATGCTTAGATCTTTAAAACTACGCAACGGATTTTGATGTGGTTTTTCTTAATAGATAGAGTGATTTAAGAGGAAGGTTTATATGTATAAAATTCCCACGGGAACGGGCACAACGCGGGTAAAACCGCGGGGCGCTGCTAGTTCTTAATTAAAAGACTTAGGGGTATTTTTATGAATACTTTACATTAGTTTGTACGTTTGACAATTTTAGTTTTTTAGTTAAAATTGTATTTTTCGTTACAATTTTTTGTAACATAGTTATTATGTACTTCCCTACATTTACATTATTAAAACTAAAGAGACCAAAAGTATCAAATCGTAAACGAAAAGATATCAAAGAGGTTATAAAAATATAAAAGGCAGGATATATAATTCGACCTCTTTGAAACATTATTATGGCGGTATTTTTAAATATCCTTTAAGTCAATGAACTTGGTTGATAACCTCAAACATTCAAAATCCAAGGTAAATTCCATTTCTGGGTACCTTTTCAATCACAATCGGGTAATTAACAAGCTTATTTTTTTTTCATTTTTGTTTTATGTGATTTATCTGTTAATTATATTTTATCCGATTTTCAAAGGGTGGAACCATTTTTGATTTTGATAGGTTTTTGTTTGCTTTTAATTGTAGCTGTGCCCCGCGGTTATACCCACGTTGTGCCCGTTCCCGTAGGAATTTGGGGATAAAATGTAACCCATGTGTTATTGTATGCATATTTGTTACTCTTTACGAAAAAACTACTGAACGGATTTACATGAAACTTTACAGTAATATAACACATGGGATACATTTTATCCCGAATTACCCGCAGTAACGGGTACAACACGAGTAACGCCGCGGGGCGCGGCTAGTTGTATCTAAAGATAGAGACAATTAACAATTATAAGGCAAGACGCTAAATAAATTGCATAGCAATGAGTTAATAAAAATAATATGTAAATTTTCCAATTATTTTAATAAAATGGTCTTAATAAACATTTACAATATTAAACTGTATAATTTTAATACAGCGTGTTGTACGTGCAAATCAGATAAATATACCTTCTCGAAACACGTGACAAAAGCGGCTTAATCACGTTTTTAAAACATCGGTATGTAGATTTTTTTTAATCCGTTTTTTTTTCGTCCTCACTGTTCTGATATCTGAGGTGTGACGAGAGGCCTTTTGCCCATATCGCATATCGCTCAGGCATATCGGTATCTCCTCCTGTTCAACTGATTTAAAAAACATTTGAATCTCCTTTTTTACGTTTTGACTGTATTGATTTTTATTGTTTTTGGTCGAATTGTCAAAATTATTTTTTGGTTCCAAATTTTTTTGCGGAAATTATCCAATATAAAAGTTTTTTTTTCTGCAGCCGTAACATGACATCCATTTATGGGTAGGACCCATATACATTTATAGAAATGTTAATGTTTTTTTTTTAAATGCTGTCATTTTGACATTTCCCCCCATTAAATCCCGTATATCAGGAAATCACTAACGTATTGTACATCCGACAGCCAGTGTATGAACACATCTGTTATTTAAAATTGTTATTACCATTGGTATCGCTTGTTTATACCGTTTTAGTAATTATTTACCAAGAAAAAATGTAGATTTCTCCTCGCAGTCTTGTAATCGCATCAGATCATAGTGTATTGCAAAAAAAAAACTAATAATCATACTAAGAATAAAACTAATGGCGTTACAGTAATAAAATCATAATTTTAACATTCTTACACAAGGACGTTTCAAAATTAGCTGTTAGTATTTTTTGGCAATCTACACTAATATTATAAAGAGGAAAACTTTGTTTATTTGTAATGAATAGGCTCAAAAACTACTGGACCGTTTTTAAAAATTCTTTAACCATTCGAAAGCTACATTATTCACGAGTAACATAGGCTATTTTTCATCCCGAAATTCTCACAGGAATGGACACAACGCGGGTAGAACCGGGGGGCGCTGCTATACTATATATGTTTTTTGTTACGGAATAGCCGCGTACCAGTATTACCGGTATTGTACCCGATACCGTTAGGAATTTAGGATTAAAAAATAGATTATAACCTACCTTTTGGATGTAGCTATCTAATTAAAAAATAAAGATTTGAATGAGCTGTAGTTCCTAAGATTTACGCGTACAAATAAACAAAAAAAACAAAGATTTTAAGCTATATAAGCATAATCTAGCTCAAGCGCTTTCTTGAGCTTTTGGTTTAATATACAACTAGTATTGTTTTATTTTTTTCTAGTAATAATGTTAATATGAATATATTCAAATAGCTCGTTCTTATAAACTGTCTGTGTGTGAAAAAATATTTTTTAAACAAGAGTTGTCTAACTCGAGTCATGTTTATCAAGATTTTTTTTTCTAGGTGCTTAGTTTATGTGCATGGTGTTTTTCCTTTTCATGAAAACCTGACATAAAATTTGATTAAACATTGTGCTTTTATTGGTAATTGGTGTAAAATAAAACGAAAAGTCATTGAAACCCATCATATCTGATATTTTCTATCATATTTCACTTATTTCTTTGAAAAAAAAACCAGCATTGTTATTACATATTTCTTGTATACAATTATTTCGCCTGGCTGACACACTTAAATTTTAATGCAATGAACATCCTTCTTTTTGTTTGAGTGTTAAAATAAATCATCAAGATGTTGTTTCTTCCATTTTTTTTCACTAAAAACACAACTTTTTATCATATCAAATATCTTTTTTATATTAATGTTTGTATTTTTTTAGCATGGATTTTTATGCCATAATAAAACCTACACTATATGACTATGACTAAGTATAAACTTTATGGTCATTATAGAGTGGGAGTTATCTATGGTTTATAGAGGCAAATATGTTTATTTTGTGAGTTTTTTGACGTGTACAATATCTATATTTGAGTGGCAATTACGTTATACTCTGCATGATTGCGTAATTGGTTGATATACGTTTTTGCATGTCTTCTTGAGTTTTTTTTTGTGGCAAAATGTTTTTTTTTTCGTGTGTTTGTTTTTTTTTTTGGTTAAGGTAAGTGTTCTGTTGTGGTTGTAATTGTAGAGTATAATGTAAGTATTTATTTAAGCGTCTTTTTACTTCTTTTATATGTTTTTTTTCCTTGTAAAACAATTACCTACATTATTTAAAAATCATATAGCTCTTCCGAACTCCTTAAAGCCTTTGTCCAATTAAATAATAACCTCAAGAACCAAATTTTCATCAAAATCTGCCCAATCCAACCCAAACAACACATCCTTTTTCGATATACAAGTACATTTTATTTTAAGAATATTAAACCTTTTTAGCCTTGTTAAGGTTGAGCGAGCTTTTCAACCTTGGGGTAAAGCGAGGTCATATTGGACTAGCGAGTCTGGTAGTAGCTATATGTTTGTGACATTAGTGACACAGCTTGTAAACTCGCGCAATTTAAAAGAAGCTTAAAGTTTTAACACTTAAAAAATATAAAAAACTCGATGGTGAAAAATCTAATTTTCTTGTTTTTCGTATTTCAGATGGCCGCATGAGTCTGAAGGCAAGCAGAGTGGTGGAAAAAGTTGTTCTATAAATATAAATTGTGTATTTTATTTTTTATGTACCTTACTTATTTGTTTGCAATGAAATATATAATATTATATATTTATATTATTCAAAAAATAGTAATAGAAAAAAAACTATGTATTTATTAAAATAACGTATACTATGTATTTATGTATAAATAAAAGGAAAATATACAACTTGTTTTTATTATTAAGATAAAAAAATATAAAAACAATAAGTATATAAGTTGAAAAGAACGGTACCATTCACCTCACATAATTATTTTTTAAATAGCGATTTGAAACAATAAAATGCCTATTAATAAAAAAATGCCATGAGGAGTTTTTTTTTTCACCGTCGAATAAAAACAGTTAAAAAATATAACATTGTGATATTCGATTCAACATTTTTTGTTAAAAACTTACTCGTTATTTGGATTATATCTAATTGGTAAAAAAAATAAAAGGTTGTAAAAATAAACCTTTTTAAATGTTTTGTCATGTTGTCACACTGTAGTCTTTCATGAATATTTAAAAATTAAAATGGACGTTCGAACAAAAGAATAAATTGAGTGTTATTATTAGATTAACCTTTTCAATTTGTTAGTATAATCAATCATGGAATATTTAAATATTAAATTGACTTGACTTCAAAAAAATAAAGTTTAAATGCTATTTTTTTTTTACTTGACTTCAAAGGAATACATTTGATTGCTATAACTAATAATGTACCACTGCTGTGCAAAGGCGTCTCATCGGCTGCAATTATTACCCTAAAAAAATCAAAGGTATTTTGCCAACTTCCTTGTATTTTAATTGTATCTCTGTGTTTATGTCAATTTTTTAATTTTTGGCAATAAATTTATTTTATTCTTATTCTTATTCAAAGGCTTTCAAAACTTTAAAAAATCATATTAGATTGAGGTTGAAATTTTTTTACAAATATATTTGTACTTAGTCATATTTTTTAATTTGAAGTCGGTGAAATATTTAAAACTCGTCTAAAACATTTTAGACAATTTTTTTATACATTTTTATTTTATTTATTTACGTAGATACTTTTATATGAATTTGTAATTTGTTAAATAAATAATTTTTATTTATTTATCTTAAAATTGGTCAAAAAGCAACGGGCTCAAGAGATTTTCTCTCTCACTGAAGTTCAGTGAGAGGAGAAATGACAAGCGCCACTTATAAATTGTGATTTTATCTACTTAATAAAATAAGGTACTTCTAAATAAATAAAATACGTTTATTTTACGGTGTGTGTAATCAATAAATAATTTATTTTGAAATAAAGTTTTTTACGAAATGATTTTTACGTTTTGTTTTATTTTTATTTTGTTTCTCTGATATTGTTTTTTTTGTTTTAACCTAAAATAATGTCATCTGGAGAAAATTGATGTTTTAAATATTTATAAAAAAAAGTTATAATACTGAATTGTATTCAGTGAAATTAAAATAAAACTAGTCCATCGAAAAGTTACATTTGGGGTTGCGTTTTTAGAGGACGCAATTTTATTTTTTTGATGTGTAGGGGGGGTCAGTGTAAAGCTAAAAACAAGTTTGTGGGGTCGCCACCCTTGTCCCACGGCCGCCATCTTGAAAATAGGGGTTGAAATGGTTTTTACGATATATCTCTTAAACTAATAATTTTATAAAAAAAAATTGTTAACATTTCTGTTGCAAATTAAATTCTCTACAACTTTGGTCCAGTAACTTTTTGTCGTAGAACTATAAATAAAAAAGTTATAAGCGAAAATGTTCAGAAATTCGAAAAGTAAAAATAAAAGACATAAGGGACATTACAGCTGCTGCTGATCCTAATACCGATCTATCGAAGGTCGTAGTTCGATTAGGTGGGTTCCATTTGCTCATGTCATTCATAGGTGCGATTGGATATATCATGTCTGGTAGTGGACTCGAGGATATCTTCAAATTAATTTATGCTGAGAACTGTGTACAGCACATAATGTCGGGACATGCTTATGGTAGGGCTGTACGTGCTCATTTATAGTACTATTATCATCCAGAAAATCTCGTTCTTCTTCTGTAAATTCTATTGAATCCATAACTATTTTTGTTACTGATAAATGCACTAGCAAATGAGCACGTACCAAAGCCTTACCAAAAGCATGTCCAGACATTATGTGCTGTACACAGTTCTCAGCATAAATTAATTTGAAGATATCCTCGAGTCCACTACCAGACATGATAAATCCAATCGCACCTACACCTACACATCAAAAAAATAAAATTGCGTCCTCTAAAAAACGCAAGGTTAGGCCTAAAAAATGTAACATTTCGATGGACTAAACACAAATATTTTGTTTGTTTAATTTAAAAGAGCATTTTTCATTATTATGATCATAGGTTTTAATTATTAGTAATTATAACGTAGTCTACGTACGATAATTTCGCCCTGCAGAGCATTGGTTCCGTGGTGTAGTGGTTATCACATCTGCTTTACACGCAGAAGGCCGCCAGTTCGATCCTGGCCGGAATCATATTTTTAAGTAATATTTCTAAGTTGCATAACTAATTTTTAACTAACTTTTAGTCTGGCCGCATACGTGCGGAATCCAAATTCGATGTCCACATTCGTTGCCGCATGCGGAATTCCGTGGACCTAGCGCAGACGTTAGTTTTTTTATTTAGTTTATATAGCATTAGGATGAATGTGTGCGGCCCCCAATATATGTATTTTCTATGGATTTGATGCATTCCGGTCTCCGAATGCGGGAATCGAATTCGGGTTCCGCACGTATGTAGCCAGGTTTTAGTAACATAAACCTTTTGAGGTAGGGGTCTCTAAAAAGGATGCAAGTGATATTATATTTTATTTTCATGTACTTAAAAAAAATGGATTTTTTTGTATAGATGTTTGGTGTTTTTGAAGGGCAATCATAATTACATCTTTCAAAATTTAAATAAACAAAAAAAATACCAATTTAAGCCCTACATAATAAAAATAATGCCAAAACTTCAATCAGCGCCATCTCTTGAAAATCTCACGCAACTTGTTACAGTTTTGATTGAAAAGGTTCTGCGAGCTTGTGTAGATGTCGACACTGTCTACGTGTTGATTCGTAACAAGAAAGGCAAGGACCCGAGGGCGAGATTACACGAAATGTTGGACGATTTTGTAAGTTATCATAATGAAAAACCACGTTTTTGAACTTAACTAATAGTTACAAGCTTGGATTTAGGTAGATATACAATGTACTCAACTTCTACTTTATATTTCTTGTAACATCTAATAGTTATATGATATTAATGGAAACTTTTTAAAATAACTGACAGAAATACTCTAGCTAAATAGAGTCAAATAGCGAACTTAAAAGTTATATCAAAATCGGTTCACCCACTTTGCCACAGATCAGAGAGTGAGTTTCTGTCTTGAAAGGGTCTACTACATCCTAAGTACTTACATTAAACTGAACGGCCGAATTTGATTTAGATTGATGAAATAGATGCCTTCACAAATAATTAAGTGTATTTTTTTCCATTGCCAAGTTTTTTGTTTCAGCTTTTCCAAAGAGCACACGAACAGAATCCCAAAGGAATACACAAAATTGTGCCTATTGTAGGAGATATGGAGCTGCCTGGCTTAGGGATGAGCGATGAGGACCGAAAGACTTTGGTTACCAGGGTAGGTTTGATTTAGTTCGGCAGGTTATGAATAGATGGCACTGTTACTAGTTTGCTAGCGTACTGCGTAAAAACTATTCGGAGAAATTAATGAGTTTAAACCCCTAATGTAAGTAAATAATTTATCGTATAATGTATAAATTGAAGTTATCTTCAAATTGAACTTGCAAAGGTTTAATAACAGACGGACAATCAATTTAAAATAACAGCTTGTTAAAATAAACATTTAAGTTAAAAAAAAACATAATTCAAATTAGTTCCAAAACAAACTAACAGATGGCGCTATTCTTAACTTTCAGGTGACCATAATAATCAACGCGGCTGCCACAGTGAAATTCGATGAAAAGTTATCAGTTTCTACCGCTATCAACGTAAAGGGTACCAAAGAAGTAATCAAGTTAGCTAAGGAGTGCAGGAACTTGAAGGCCCTCACTCACGTGTCGACCGCCTACTCGAACACACACCTCACGCACATAGACGAGAAGCAAGTTTTACATTATTTTTAAACTTAATCCAACTAGTCTTTCTTATATATAAAATTCTCGTGTCACAGTGTTCGTTCGCGTACTCCTCCGAAACGGCTCGACCGATTCTCATGAAATTTTGTGAGCATATTGAGCAGGTCTGAGAATCGGCCAACGTCTATTTTTCATCCCGAAATTCCCGCGGGAACGGGTACCGTGGTTGAACTCCTCTGAAACGGCTCGACCGATTCTCATGAAATTTTGTGTACATATCGGGTAGGCTGAGAATCGGACAACATCTATTTTTCATCCCGAAATTCCCGCGGGAACGGGTACAACGCGGGTGAAACCGCGGGGCGCAGCTAGTATGTATTATAAAATATGCGAGTGTGGTGAAAAATATATGTTAATAACTCTTTCACGTCAAAACTACTGAACGGATTTGGATGAAACTTTACAGTAATATAGGTTAAGTATACATAAACGATTCTGAGACAAATCTATCCCAGATTTGTCCCGAAATTCCCGCGGGAACGGGTATAACGCGGATTACGTCGCAGGTCGCGGCTAGTACAAAAAAAAAAGGTTGGTTATTTATTCAGAGAGTATACCGAGTCTTCAGTGATGTGAATAAATAATCCTACTACTAATATTATAAATGCGAAAGTTTGTGAGGATGGATGTATGTTTGTTGCTCTTTCACGCAAAAACTACTGAACGGATTTGGATGAAACTTTACAGTAACATAGGTACATACATATACATCAGATGATGATTATTAGATAGATTGATGATATACATCAGAATGACACATTGGATACATTTTATCCCAAAATTCCCGGGAGAACGGGTTCAACGCGGGTAACACCGCGGGGTGCGGCTAGTAATTAAATATTTACACGCCTTTAGGCGGTCTAAAAACTCCCGACACCTGTGTCGGCCACTAACCTACGCGAGCATACTTTTTTCTTTATCCCACTGTTGGGCAAAAGCCTCCGTCATTAAGCAGTCTTGATAAGAGACCTAACTACTACGACCTAAGACCTACATTTATTCTAGATTCTACGAGCCTCCGATGTCGGTTGAAGCTTTGGAAGCGGTCTCTGAACTGGATGAGAAGCTGATTGAAAACATTCTGCCCACGTAAGTATCCTACCTATCCTACCAATATTATAAATGCGAAAGTTTATGAAAATGGATGTCAGTATGGATGTATGGATGTACCTATGTTTGTTGCTCTTCCACGTAAAAACTACTGGACGGATTTGAACGAAACTTTACAGTAATATAGGTTATACATCAGAATAACACATGGGATACATTTTATCCCGAAATTACTGCGGGAACGGATACATCGCGGGTAGCACCGCGGGGCGCGGCTAGTATTTAAATAATATCACAGTATCTCCCACACCCTGTATAATGTTTTCTATACAGGGTGGCAATAGCACTTGGAGATTTTTTTTTGAAAATTCATGTCATACTCGGAAACCGAACCGGTTTCAATACAGAAAAAAGTTTTATGAGATATCATGTCTTTTCACCTAGTGAAAACCCTTTTTAGGGTTCCGTACCCAAAGGGTAAGAACGGAACCCTATTACTGAGACTTCGCTGTCCGTCCGTCTGTCTGTCACCAGGCTGTATCTCAAGAACGGTGATAGCTAGACAGTTGAATTTTTCACAGATGATGTATTTCTATTGCCGCTATAACAACAAATACTAAAAATAAAATAAAACATAATATTCAAGCCCTTGAATATATCTCATATAAAAAACGTGACTTTGTCGTTTTTTAAAGTAGGTATAGAAACCGCGAGTCCGACTCGCACTTGGCCGGTTTTTTTATTTTTTGTCTATAAAAGACTGAATAACCTTTTTGTTCCAGCCTCCTCGGGAAGCGGCCCAACACGTATTGCTTCACGAAGGCTGTGGCGGAAGAAGCGGTCCGGATCTACGGAGAGGGGATGCCCATCTGTATCCTGAGGCCTTCCATAGGTGAGGCCATTATATCATTGACTCATCATTTAATAAACAGCCTCCGTGGTCTTGCGGTTTGAGCGCTCGGCTCACGATCCGGAGGTTCCGGTGTCGATTCCCGGTGGGGACAATGTCTCACAAAAATATCTTTGAGAGACTGCCCTCAGTTTGGTTAGATTGCAGGCTGAATCACCTGATTGCCCGAAAAGTAAGACGATTCCGTGCTTCGGAACGTTAAGCCGTCGGTCCCGGTTACTTTCTACGGGTAGTAGTCGTTACATGAGCCATGTCAGAGGCCTTTGGCGGCTCAATAACTCTGACACCAGGATTGGTCAGGTTGACCATCCACTCGATGAAGAAGATCATTTACTCAAACTTTACCGATTTGTACACATTATTACGACACGCCCGTTGGCAGTGAGAGAGCTTACTGTGTCGGGGGTTGCGGGCTCGATTCAGCGGAGTAACAATATGTGAAGACATAGCTGTTGTTGACGACGTCTGGGTGTCAATTATTATATTCTTTCTAGCAGCGCCCCGCGGATTTACCCGCGTTGTGCCCGTTCCAGTGGGAATTTCGAGATTTTTTTTACATAAAAACCTTCCTCTTGAATCACTCTACCTATTACATCAAAATCCGTTGCGTAATTTTAAAGATTTTAGCATACAGACAAACAAACAGACAAAAATAGCGACTTTGTTTTATACTATGTAGTGATAAAGTATTTGTGTATGTATATGTAGTAGTATCAGTGAGTTAGATTCCATTTCCATATTACAAGCTTAGAGCTTAGTTTGGGTCTAATTAAACGTGTGTGAAAAAAATAAAAATTAAACTACCTATCTATACTACGGGATATTTTTTGGGAGCTGTCGTTTTCTATAGATGTTTTAAAAAATGCATTTTACTGCCTTAAAATGTATGGTACCAAATCCTATTCTACTAATATTAAAAATGCGAAAAATGTGAGGATGTATGTATGTATATGTTACGGCTAATACCCGAAGTGCGGCTACACCTAGTTCTAACCGGCTAAAACTAGGTGCATATATATGTCATTTTAATGAAAAGAGAGAGTTTAAACATGAAAAAAAAAATAACCCTAACCTACCGAATAGTAAGTAATTCGGTAGGTTAGGGTTATTTTTTTTTTCATGTTTAAACTCTCTCTTTTCATTAAAATGACATACGGCTAATACCCGAAGTGCGGCTGCACCTAGTTTTAGCCGGTTAGAACTAGGTGTAGCCGCACTTCGGGTATTAGCCGTAACATATACATATATGCACCTACGTTTGTTACTCTTTCACGCAAAAACTACTGAACGGATTTGGATGAAACTTTACAGTAATATAGGTTACACATCAGAATAATACATGGCATGCTTTTTATCCCGAAATTCCCGCGGGAACGGGTACAACGCGAGTAAACAACGGGGCGCGGCTAGAACATATTTATAACAGTGTTTACGTTATGAGAACGTTTATGTATAAGACGGATAATGTTTATTTTCAGTTGTATCAACATACGACGAGCCAGTCCGGGGGTGGACAGACTCCGTGTACGGTCCCACAGGACTCGTGGTGGGGATCGGCACTGGGGTGAGTGGGAACTATTTGAAAAACCTTACTTAACACCACTGACCTCTACTTTGGACTGGCTGCAGTCATAATAATTTTGTGCCTATTTGAGTGTCGCCATTTTGGCGCTGTAGGCCACTGTAGGCAGCTACGAATTTCCATGGAACTAAAATTAGTTATGTCATAAGTCGACTATGTACCCATATTTGCATTTGCTTGCAGTGAACGTCAGAATTAGTTCTCGGGAAACTAGTAGGGGCGCTTCAAATTGCCACACAAAATTAGCTGTCATTTGTATGGTAACAGCCAGTCCATATAGTAGAGGTCAGTGCGTAACACCCTTGAAAACAGCCTGTATTAGGGTCGGTTCATATCACGAAGCTAAAACAAAGAGGAGGTGTGGTAATTCAATTTCCCTATGAAACGACGCGTGATAGTTTGCGGGGTGAGGGGGCACTGAGGTGGTGTTAAGCTCCGCCCACTTCTCAATATTCCATCTATCGGCTAATAGCAAAACTACTAGTTTAGGTTGATGTTGATGTTACTACGTAGTTCAGCTACTTCACACTAGGTGTCAAAAGTCTTAATGTGATGGGACGTACTCAGAACTCAAAACTCAGCTTCAAAAAAATTTTATAGGGAAATAAATCAAATGAAAAGACTTTTTTTTAAAACAATCTTTTATTATTTGTTAATAAAATGAACTAAAATAATAAAATAATAATTAAAACAAGATAATAAATGTATGCACTGACATTGCAACCTTTAACGAAAAATTAAGCTTCTTTGTCTTCGTCACAATAATATCGTAGATTACCTAATTATCTAGATACCTAAGTATCTTTTACACCTTGTATTAAATCTTTGCGTTTTTATCACGTACCCAATTTTTGTTAAATAAAAGCATGTTACATTTTTTCCTTTTGCAATCGCGATCACGAATATAAATAACGACAAAAATGTACACCGCCATTTTGTTAGGGCGGCCATTTTAGATTAATAACAATACCGACTACAACTAATTAATTGCATTGTCATCAGAACCAAAGATGTGTTGCAAATTTCAGCTCAATCGGTAACCGGGAAGTGGTCCAAATTTAACTTGCAAGATTTAATTTCACACAAACATCGGGACAGGTGAAACTAAATAAAAGCTTGTAATAAAATAAGAGCCTTTGCACACAACGTTTTTTATACGCGCCGTCAACGCGCATTTGTATCGATACAAACGCGAGTCAAATGCACTTTCTAGACTGTTGCATCCTACTATAATATTATGCGAAATTTTGTGAGGATGGATGTATGGATGTATGTTTGTTGCTCTTTCACGTAAAAACCACGCGACGGATTTGGATGAAACTTTACAGTAATATAGATTATACAGAATAACACATGAATGTACTTATTTATTTATTTTATCTACACTAATGTTGTGACATTCTATTTATATTTCCAATACTTGACTTATAATTACTACAGTTATAGCGCAGACAACTAAAACACTCAATTTAAGCAATTGCACATGATGTTATAATATCCACATCGATATCGTAAAATCTCATTATAATATCGCGCCCTGCGGCCCAGCGCGCGCAGCTGCGCTCTCATTGGTTAGATTTTAATGGCGGCAAGTTCACTGTGACAATACACGTACGCGTGAATTTAATGTTTCGCAATGTGTTTTGTTTTTAAAATTTTGTTTGATTAATTGCATTAGTGAAGATAAAGTAGTGTATGCAACTGCATATAACACGGGTACACCCTTCTTTATATGACAGTTGCATAAACTACTATAATAAGACATCATTGAAATGGCAAGAACAAATTTTTGTGTATTTTGTTGGTGTCCAATCCGGTCCATTAAGTTTTGTAATCCATTGCTGTTTTAAATTATCGTCGGATGGAAATCTAAAACGAACAAAAATAATTAAAATTACTTTTAATTAAATTAGTTGGTAAAATTTTTACAAAAATCTGAGTACGGCCCTGGATATTTCTGAAGTTTAAAATAGTTATTCTAGTTGACGATAGATGGCGGCCCATTAATAATATAATAATAAAAACTATAAAAGTACTGTTTTAGCTACTAAAAGGTATTTAGGACTAAGTGTATAACAGTTTTTAGTATTTACGTATTATTATTACAATATAATACTGCAAAATTATACGTAAACTTATGTATTTTCTTCCGAAATGTGTCGCCATCTAGTGTCAAGTAGTAGAATTTTAACGCTGAAAGCTGAGAATGTTCTAGAACTTTTATATTTATTTGGGGAAAAAAATACTTACACATGAAATGAGATGCCACTCATATTATCAGAACGTCTGTCTGAGTAACTTTGACATAGTAAAACACAACACTTCATCCTTTTCTTGTTAAAAACGCAAAAAACACACTTTTATTGCGAGTCTCGTCACATGTGCACCTGAGGAACGCTGATAGCATACTACAGCGTTCAGGTGGGCGGAGCCTAAGTGGCTCCGCCCACCATGACAACGTCAGGACCGAGTTGAATCCCAGTGCTACGTTGCTTAGGGCAACTCCTCTTTGTTCTAGCTTCGTGGTTCATATCTGACGGAACATTCGTCGCGTATTATCGGTCGCGTAACGCCAGAACAGACAAATGTATAGAAAAACACTCGACCGTTCACACTCAACTGATGATACGTTATTGCGTCGAGTGTGACCGGTCGAGTGTTTTCTATACATTTGTCTGTTCTGGCGTTACGCGACCGATAATACGCGACGAATGTTCCGTCAGATATGAACCGACGTCATGGACAGAGTTTTAGTGTTTTCCTCGATATCTTCGGTGAGACATGAGGCTTTTGCCCAGCCGTGGGACACTACTGGCTGATACTTTAATTTACTTTACTTTTGCACCAGGTACTAAGAACAATGTACTTGGCCGAAGACAAAATAGCTGACATGGTTCCTGTGGATATGACTGTAAACGCCATCTTAGCATCAGCGTGGCATACCGCCAAGAACTTCAGAGAGAAGTGAGTAACATCTTCAGTGAGAGGACTTTGATCCGCAGTGTCTTATAGGACGACACTTTACATTAGTTCTCGCTTGTGATTACGTGTACTCCTCGCTGTACTAACATCTTCAGTGAGAGGACTTTGATCTGCAGTGTCTTAAAGCACGATAGGTACTTTACACAATATTTCGGATAATTAACTTTTTTTCTTTACGTTTTCAGCCAAACTTCTCACATACCGATTTTCAACTTTGTTTCTGGAGCTCAAAATCCAATTACTTGGGAGAAATTCATTGATTTGAACGCGAAGTATGGTATTGACAAACCTACAACTAAGGCTGTGTGGTAAGTAAATATATTCTACTAATTAGTAATGATGCAAAATAAAGATATAGAAAAAAAAAATATAGACAAATTCGCGTTTATTATTCCCTTTATTGCTCTGCACATCCTGATGCTCTGGTGTTCTTGTGAAGGTAAAAGGCTATATACTTTTCATCCTGAAATTCAAACGGGAACGGTTACAACGCGGGTATAACCGCGGGGCGCTGCTAGTGGTTATTAAGCATTTATTACTAGCAGCACCCGGATGAAAAGTAGCCTATAACCTTCCCGTTGAATGTGGCTATCCATTACAAAAAGAATTATTCAAATCGGAGCAGTAGTTCCTGAGATTACCGCGTTCAAACAAACTCTGCAGCTTTATATTATTATAGTCTAGATTTAGGTACATAGGTATGTGTCTGGACCAGAATTAAGCCACCTCTATCGCACTGTTGCAGGCTTTCCATAGAACCTCCATAGTGCACATGGGGGCAGTTATAGCATTGTAGATGTTGATTGCTTAATAGCTCTCTCTGGTTTCAACAATAAATTTTGTTTATCTGTTTCAGGTACTATGGACTCAACCCGACCAGTAACTACTACATGTTTCTGTTCTACAACTTCTTTCTTCATTACTTGCCGGCGCTCTTTATCGACATGTACTGTTTAGTTACTGGCAAAAGACGAGCGTAAGTACTCGTAATACTCTAAGGGCCTAGGATGCGAAAATTTGTGAGGATGTATGTACATATAATTATATGTATGTTTGTTACTCTTTCACGCAAAAACTGCTGAACTGATTTGGATGAAACTTTACAGTGATATAGGTTATACATCAGAATAACACATGTGATACATTTTATCCCGAAATTCCTGCGGGGACGGGTACAACGCGTTTGAAACCGCGAAGCGCTTTTTTATTCTCAATACATTATTTTCCATCTTATTCCAGCATGTTGAAACTGTACCACAAAGTGATGAAGCTGGCCAACATCCTGTTCTACTTCTCGACTCAAGACTGGAAGTTCAGCGACGCGGGGGTGCGCGGGATGTGGGCCTCGCTCTCCGAGCAGGACCGGGTCATGTTCCCCTTCTCTATGGCGGAGATGGATTGGGAGTACATGTGCGAGACTTTCTTAGTCGGTAAGTGGCTTTTGAATTGAACGAACTAGTTCATTTTGACAAGCTCGTTAGCACAGTGGCAGTCGTGGCGCATGTTCTTATGAAGTATGTTCTTATGAAGTATGTTCTTATGAAGTATGGTCATATGAAGTATGTTCTTATGAAGTATATGAGGAGTATGAAGGAGTATGAAGTATCCAAAAGAGTAAATACTTCTAAAATATATTATGAGTATTTTTTTATTCATTGTTCTTGTTCATCCTGTACTTATTATATTATTTCAGGTTTAAGAGTGTATTTAATAAAGGACGATCTTTCAACGCTTCCTGAAGCGAGAAAGAAGTGGAACAGGTTTGTACTTTAAAAATATCAATCTTACTTCCTACTATATTATTCCTATTAAATATTTTTTTTAATATTATAAATGCGAAAGTTTGTGAGGATGGATGTATGTTTGTTGCTCTTTCACGTAAAAACTACTTCACGGATTTGGATGAAACTTTACAGTAATATAGCTTATACATCAAAATAACATATGGGATACATTTTATCCCGAAATTCCCGCGGGAACCGATACAACGCGTGTTAAACCGCGGGGCGCGGCTAGTATATAATTATACATATTATAAAACGATAAATTAGTCATGGCTTCTATTTATTTATCTTCGCTTTTAACCCCTGACGCTAAATTAGGAGATGATAATAATTTTGACGTCGATGTCAGTGTGTGAGTGCGTCTGTGGCATCGTAACTCTAAAACGAATGGACCGATTTCGATACAGTTTACTTCATTTGAAAGCCAGTTTCTTGCACTAGTTCTTAGTTATGTTTGGCTAAAATCGTTCAAGCCGTTTTGGCGTAGGGGTTACTGTAATTGTCATCTAATGCTTGTTTTTATTTATTTTCAGATTGTATTATTTACATCAAGCAGTGAAAGTCATTACTGGTTTATTTGTACTTAACATATTGTATTTAGTTTTTAAGCCTTTATTATGTATATTATTTTAATTTAGGATTAAACGTTTTAATTAATTGTAAGTATTATGGTGCATACTGGTTTCTGAAGTTTAAGCCAACACTACTCGTTTACGGATACACTTCGCTTTTATTTTACATTTTTATCTGACGTTTCGGCCCCTTTAGAGGACCCATACACCTACAATAATATTGCGCAATGTTGATGATTGCACAATATGATTGATGAGCTCCGAAACCCACACGGTACAATTAAATTGAGGCAATAAAATTGAACAAGCATTCTCGTCTTTACTGTACTCTGAACTGTAGACTAAAAAATATTGGGCAATATACCATACACAAGACACAATAATATTGTGCAATAAAATTTAAAAGTCCTCAATCTTTTACTCAATCATTGCGCAGTCTTCAATATTAGCCCTAGACGATCAATTATATTGCGCAATATTCAATATTGCGCAATATTATTGTAGGTGTATGGGTCCTCTTACAGGAACCGTGGTCACAGAAGAAGGGGCCGAAACGTCAGATAAAAATCTACACTAATATCATAAAGAGGAACACTTTGTTTGTTTGTAATGAATAGGCTCAAAAACTACAGGACCGTTTTTAAAAATTCTTTCACCATTCGAAAGCTACATTATCCACGAGTAATATAGGCTATTTTCATCCCAAAATTCCCACAGGAAACGACACAACGCGGGTAAAACCGCGGGGCGCTGGTAGTGTAAAATAAAAGCAAAGTTTATCCGTAAACGTAGTTTTAATTCAAAATGATTATGGTGCTTAACCAATAGTCTCTAGAGTAATCACTACATAGTATAAAATAAAGTCGTCTCTTTTTCGTGTCTGTCACACTGTTTGTCTGTCTGTATGCTTAAATCTTAAAAATTACGCAACGGATTTTGATGCGGTTTTTTGTAATAGGTAGAGTGATTCAAGAGGAAGGTTTTTATGTAAAAAAATTCCCGAAATTCCCACGGGAACGGGCACAACGCGGGTAAAACCGCGGGGCGCTGCTAGTACTAGCTAAGAGTGCATTTGCATTGAAGCAAGGCAGAGCTGTTCGGACCTCAACCGACCAATCAGAACGCATTACGAAAAGAGATGCGCTCTGATTGGTCGATTGAACTCTGAAAGAGTTTGACAATGTCAATAATGCGCTCTGATTGGTCGATTGAACTCTGAAAGAGTTTGACAATGTCAATAATGCGCTCTGATTGGTCGATTGAGCTCTGAAAGAGTTTGACAATGTCAATAATGCGCTCTGATTGGTCGATTGAACTCTGAAAGAGTTTTACAATGTCAATAATGCGCTCTGATTGGTCGATTGAGCTCTGAAAGAGTTTGACAATGTCAATAATGCGCTCTGATTGGTGGAATGAGCTCGGCACAACTCTTCTTCGATGAAAAATCACCCTTAGTTCGGTATTAGCCAATCAAATCAAACGTAGCGTTGGTGGTAGGAGTTTCTACCAATCAAATTAAAAGAAGCTTGTGACGTAGTTTGACGCGATGTTAGGTCTTCTTCTTCTTATCGAGTGGATGGTCAACCTGACCAATCCTGGTGTCAGAGTTATTGAGCCGCCAAAGGCCTCTGACACGGCTCATGTAACGACTACTATCCGTAGAAAGTAACCGGGACCGACGGCTTAACGTGCTCTCCGAAGAACGGAATCATCTTACTTTTATGTTAAGTCGTTACTATTGTTAAGCATAGTGCAGCTCGGTCGTTTTTGAATAATCGATAGTGGTATTTCTATCTAAGCACTAGCTGTGCCCCGCGGTTTCACCCGCAGCGCCCCCGTTCGCGTGGGAATTTTGAGATTTTTATTCCTTATTTTTCTTATATAAAAACCTTGTCCTGACAATAAGGAACAGATTAAAAAAAGAATCATCCAATTTGGTGCAGTCGTTCTGAAGTTATGCGCTTAGCAACACATTTTGCGATTCATTTTTATATTATAGATTACGGAGGGCATGTTAAAATCAGACCATGTCGGAGGCCTTTGGGCGGTCTAAAGACTCCCGACACCAGGGTTAGCCACTAACCAACTCGAACTTATTTATCAAAAGTAGCATAGCATAGGCGGATGCATCAGTAGCATACAGTAACAGCCTCCGTGGTCTTGTGGTTAGAGCGCTCGGCTCACGATCCGGAGGTTCCGGGTTCGATTCCCGGTGGGGATATCTCACAAAATCACTTTGTGAGACTGTCCTCAATTTGGTTAGGACAATGCAGGCTGAATCACCTGATTGCCCGAAAAGTAAGATCATTCCGTGCTTCGGAGGGCACGTTAAGCCGTCGGTCCCGGTTACGTTCTACGGATAGTAGTCGTTACATGAGCCATGTCAGAGGCCTTTGGCGGCTCAATAACTCTGACACAAGGATTGGTCAGGTTGACCATCCACTCGGTGAAGAAGAGAATAGCATACTATATTCTAGCACTGGTGGAAATCACCCTAACTGGCGTATCAAAACCGTATCTAAAGGGTTTTAAAATCAATATGTACTTACTTTAAATATAATTGCGAAAGATTCATAGTGAAGATAATACGTCACGTAGTTTAATTATTTTGTAGTTGCCATTAATATATAAGTATTTTCAATAAAATTTACATTAAATTAGGGCCTATTTTTGTATTAAATTCTAGTTACAATGAATACAAATCATTTTATACATATATACTAGATTTTACAAGCTACTTCATTTGCTTGGAAAATCTTTTTTGATTTTTTACGTGATTTTCAAAAGGGTGGCATATCAGAATCTCATTTTGAAGTTTCTTGAGAAAACAAAAAAATAATTTTGAATAACTGTGAGATTAAGTTAGTTAAAAATATGTACATTTATGTAAAAATTGTGGTACTATTGTAGTAAACAAATAATAAATTATTTCGGAATTATATTTTGTTTTTTTTAACGGTTGGACCGGTTTCCATAAATTTTGCTATATTTTTTCCATATTTTTGTACTACGGGTAATATGGAGTATAAAAGCCTGTAATGTCCCAATGCTGGGCCGAGGCCTCTCACTGAAGATATCGGTACAGTGAGGAAAAATAAGTATTAAAAATCCCGAATTTCCCACGGGAAAAACGGGTACGCTGCGGGTGAAACCGCGGGGCACAGCTAGTAATAAATATCTATCTATATAATAAAAATGAATTGCTGCTCGTTAGTCTGCTTAAAACTCGACAACGGCTGAACCGATTTGGCTAATTTTGGTCTTGAAATATTCATGAAAGTCCAGGGAAGGTTTAAACGGTAAGCAGTGACGGAATAAATGCGGATGCAACCGCAGGGCACAGCTAGTAATAAATAAAAACTAGAAATATAAAAGCCAAAATATTTATTTACAAATAGTACATTTCAACATTTACATAAACTTTCTATAATATACACAATCACATCTATTACATGATACATTAAAATACATCGAAACATTTGGCTACTCCTACAGTTGTAGGCAAATCAATTGGATGAATCCAGCATGACCAACCAGTTTATTGACAAGCCCGTTGGCACGGTGGCAGTGAGAGCGCTTACTGTGTCGGGGGTTGCGGGCTCGATTCAACGGAGTAACAATATGTGAAGACACAGTTGTTGACGACGTCTGGGTGACAATTAACTATATATTCTTATAAAGTATTTGTGTATGTATATGTAGTAGTATCAGTTAGTTGGATAAAACAAGTTTATATACAGACCATATGCCAACTGATTTGACAACCACTGTACTTATATATACACTTACATAATAACGTATGTATGTATACATTTTATTCTCTTCGCTATATTAAAAACCGACTTTATATAGCTCAAGTCCAAATATTCGAACGGTATTCAAGCTTCATACAATTTTGACAAATAGTGGTTAATAGGTGTCAAATTTGAAATATATTTAAATATACATATATATTGTATATATATTTAATGTTTGTTTTATTTGACAAATGATTTTGTAAGCCGGTGGAATATTAAAATTAAAATAAATTGCATACATTTTCAACTACAGTGCCACCAACTTAACTGTTCAGGTGGGCAAAATGGGAACTACAGCCGCGTCATATTGAATCTCTCTCTTAGTTAGGCTTTATATGATTGATATTGTAGTTTCTTAAATGTTAATGATATCTTTAGACTGACTTGCAAGACATGTTTTAATTACCTTTGTTTCTTGGTGAATTTCTTATATTATGGCAAAACCAAATTCTCCACTAGCGACGCTGTCAACTGAACAGATAAGATGGTGGGACTGTAACGGGTTTTCTTTGTCAATTTTGACAAATGGTTGTCACTTATGTCAGTGATTGTCAATTGTTGTCAAAAATGTATGAAGTTTAGTACCTGCTATTTTAAATGGCGTTTGGGAATTTGGAGGTTTCTCTAGTGATAGGTTAAGTTTAGGTTTTATATATCACTTAGAATAGTCTTTTTTAAACTTACACGATTTGAACACATAGTAAACGTACTCGCACAGTTCACCCGCGACCACGAGAGGTGCAATCCCCTCGAAACGTCGGGAAATAAAAAATAAGTTATTACTTGCTTTATTAACTTTCTAACGCGAAAAAACCCGTGTGAGTACGTTTACTATCAGTAACAATAGTTTGATCTGTAGTGGGTGCACTGCTTCTGCACTGTTCACTGCTTTCACAGCTGATGTCAAAAAACCTATCTCTACATCCAATCTCTAATGCCCTTATCAATAAACGGTATAACTAAAACACTGTTATAAAGTGTTTTGTCTCTTTTGCTCTTCGGAAAATTGCGTATGTCAGAAAGTGACAAACCATTTCATAGCTTCTTCTTCTTCTTTCGAGTCAATGGCGCAAATTTTTTTTTAATATTTATATTTTCCCGGACCAGTAATTCACAAGAGAGAGGGCAGCGTCTGATACGTTCAGTAAGTCCTCTTTAGTGCAGGTGGTAGGGCACAGAGGACAGGACAAGAGGTGAACCATGTCCTGGTCTGGGGCACCGCAGTCACACTCCGACTTAGTGGAGTAGCCCCACTTTACCAGGTTTGACCTGCAGCGACCTACTCCTGCCCGGAGACGGTTGAGCGTGCGCCAAGTAGTCCACTGCAGTTCAGACCGAGGAGGCAGAGTTTCATAGCTAAAATGTTCTTACGCGTTTATAGACCTAACAGTTTTGTATATAAAACTTCTTTTAGCCGCCATTTTGACATTGATATAAAAGCTGAAGAGTTTGATGTTTGTTTGTTTGCTTATTTTAGAACTCTAGCTTATTGTGACCAACGCTTTTTTCGTTTTTTCAAAACTTTTTTTTTTAATAAAAAAAATATTTTTTGAAAAAACTTTTTCAGATTTTCAAAACTATGCATAAGTGAAATAAAAACTGATTTTTTATTTTTAGTGAAATCTTCATATATACCCAATAAACTGTCTGTAACTAGTACCTATGCCTAGACAGACAGTTTGTGTAAATTTTAAGGCCTAATACTCAAATTAAGGAGCCCCCAATTTTGACAAAAAAGTATTCAAAAATAAATGTCAAACCAGCTCTTAATTCAGTGTTTTAATATATGGACTAGGGTTAAATATATATTGAAAATTTACATTTAGGATTCCGTTCTGTAGCAGAATAGAAAAATCTCAACCTTTATAAAATAACCATGGCTAATTTGGCTATATCTGTCAGGCCATGTCTGGCTATATTTGGTCATGTCTAGTCATGTCTGGCCATGTCTACTAATCGCCATTTTATGAAGTTATTTGAGTTAATGTTTTTATTTGTCGATTTATGAATACGATTTAATCATAATTTAACTAATGAACTGATAATTTCAAAATATTTATTTTATCAAAACGTGAAAAACTTAATATTAATTCTCAATATAGGCCTGTTCATTTTCAATACAGATTATTATTAATTAATTAATAAAATGCATATTATGGATCACCCTGTAAAATGATTAAAATATTTTTTTCCTATCAAATTATTTTTTGTTGGTATTATTTTCACACTTCATCAAGCGAGAATTGAAAAAAAAAATTTTTTAATGATTAAAAAATAACATGTTACACTATAGTTAAAAATGACTTAAATTAAAGTCTTTATTTAATATTTATGTAGGAATATTGCTATTTTTTTAAATCTTTATATAGATTTAACTTTGGGACAAAAAAACATCGTATGCAAAAATAAAAATCTTTTAAAAAACCTTTTTATGACATATTTGTTATTTAATAAATAAATAACTATGGGTTGTTCAAATATTGTTGAAAATTTTAAACTAATAAAAAAAATGTTTTTTTATATAGTATCTGAGACTTCTTTTACCTTTTTCAGAGACTTTTTTTTTATTTTTATTTTTATATCTATAAAAAATAACCAAAAAAACTGCATTGTATAATTTTTTTCTGCATATATTTTACACCAAATATTTTACGGATTTTCTAGACTTATTTTAAAAAAAAATAAAAAAGTAATTAAAATTAAAAACTTACGCTATTTCACAAATGTCTTTTTAATTCTTAAAAAATAAAATCAAAATTATTATTTGATCGTAAATTGGAATCGAAAAATAGGAAGAACTGCAATAGATTTAAAGTAAAAATAAATTATTTATTAATTATTTTAAACGTTATTTTAACAACAGACCCAATTATTTAACGGGTGCATATTATTTTTAATATTATTATTATTTTATTGCAATATCAAAGTCGTCATAAAAATATTTTCAAAATTTAATCCGACATATAAAAAAAAGATTTTTTAATTTAATCACTAATTAACGTTTTTAACTGTCAAAATCACGTTAATTAAATGACAGATTAAACGCTAATCTTAGTTTAAGTTTAAAAGTTCGGAATTCGCATATAAGTTCAGTTATTTAATAAATTATCGGATAAAATAAAAAGATATTTAAAAAATCAAATTATTAATAATCCTACAAGACAATCAATCCACTGTGACGCCATAAGAATGATTAATCACATCTAAAACAAATATACATTTTGTATATTGCCAATGATCAATTGACAATATTGATCTACATTAGAATGATTAATCACATCTAAAACAAATATACATTTTTTTAAATAATGTCAATGATCAATTGACAATACTGATCTACATTAGAATGATTAATCACATCTAAAACAAATATACATTTTTAATATTGTCAATGATCAATTGACAATACTGATCTACATAAGAATGATTAATCACATCTAAAACAAATACACATTTTTAATATTGTCAATGATCAATTGACAATACTGATCTACATTAGAATGATTAATCAAATCTAAAACAGATATACATTTTGAATATTGTCAATGATTCATCGACAATACTGATCTACATTAGAATGATTAATCAAAATTTTTAATAATGTCAATGATTAATCGACACTATATATTCGGGTATTAATTAATTAATTAATTGATCACGAATCCTTGAACATACAAAATCAATCATCTTGAATATCACCAAGCGAACTTAATCTACAATATTCCATGATTCCAAAATCCTATCTGCAGGATTAATCCACAAACTTCGAACAATAAGCAGTTCGAAGTATTCAGTATTCATTCTACAGTAAGCAAGATTGATACCCAGTTTCGAAGGATTAATCACCTACCTGCGGGATTAATCTACTTAATAATAGCCACATAGTTTAAAGTACTAGTCTTGAACAATCATTCATAGGTACGATTAATCCGCAGTCCGTATGATCAATCCACACTTAATAATTATGCCACATAGTCAAAAATACTATTTATGAATAATCATTCACTGCTTGTATGATTAATCACAGTCCGTACGATCTATCCACACTTAATAATTAAGCCACATAGTCAAAAATATTAGTTGTGAGTAATCATTCATAGGTTGTGATTAATCACTTAATGCTTATGTCCCATGGTCAGAAGTACGGGTAAAAACGCCCCTACAGCCAGTATTACCACTTCGAAAAATTGTAATCCACCGAATCCTCGTTTGGCTTGCACCCCTTCCTGTATAGGCAGTAGTGTGTGTGTGTTTGAGTGTGGGTGTGTTAATTCTGGCAACACATGCACTGTGGCTACGTATAGGAAGGTGCCTGCTGAGAATAACATGGCAATACCTGTAAAAAACAAAAAAAAAGTTATTTTGGGAATCCTTAATGGTATAATTGTATATATTCTAGCAGCGCACCGCGGTTTTACCCGCGTTGTGCCCGTTCCCGTGGGAATTTCGGGAATTTTTATACATATAAACCTTCCTCTTGAATTTCTCTATCTATTAAAAATACTGCATCAAAATCCGTTGCGTTATTTAAAGATCTAAGCGTACATAGGGACAGACAGCGGAAAGCGACTTTGTTTTATACTATGTAGTGATATGGTGTCCCACTGCTGGGCAAAGGTCTAAACATTTCATTGACTTCGATTAATAATGGGACGGTAAAAATTTTAAGTTTTTTTTTTTATTTTGAAAAAATTTTCAAAATCGAAAAAACGTAAATTATGAGGCAATCATCAAAAAAACATTTAAAGATAATCTTTAAAGTTAAAATCGGTTTGGAAATATCGATTTATGGACAAATTGAAAATAGCTAAGTATTAAAAAAAGAATGATAAAATAAAAAAAAATCGGAAAAAAAACATAACAATTTTGCAAAATACTTTCCCGTAGGAATTTCGGGATAGTGTTACTCTCAAACTTGAACTATAATAATAATAAATACCAATCTGCATCCTAATATAAAAAATAAACTAACAGAACGCAAATTTTCATTAAAATATGTATTACAAAAAAAAAACAATCACGTTTACAATTTTTTTCAAAAAATATTTAATAAACAAACAAAATAAAAGAAATACTAAAATAAAAAGAAAAAAATATACAAAAATAAAAAACAAAAAAGTGCTTCAACTCAAGGCCCCGACGAGATTCGAACTCGTGATCTCCTGTTTACTAGACAGGCGCTTTAACCAACTAAGCCACGGCGCCTCATATTCTTCGGTTGAAATTAGCCTACCGTACCTTTTGACAGCGAACACAGCGTGGTATAAAAAATTGCTAAGATATTTTAGAACAAACTTTTGCTTGTCTGATAAAACATTTTTGGATGGATTTTATTTTAAACCGATTTCGAAATAAGGAGGAGATTCTCAATTCAGAATGTTTGTTTGTTACCCTTTCACGAAAAAACTACAGAACGGATTCGGATGAAACTTTACAGTAATATAGGTTAAACATCAGAATAACACATGGGATACATATTATCCCGAAATTCCCGCGGGAACGGGTACAACGCGGATAACGCCGCGGCTAGTCCATACATACATCCATCCTTACAAGCTTTCGCATTTATAATATACTTGCCGCGCCCCGCGGTTACACCCGCGTTGTAACCGTTCCCGCGGGAATTTCGCGATAAAAAGTAACCTATGTCCTTTCTCAGGCTGGACTCTGGACTAACTGTATACCAAATTTCATTTAAATCGGTTCAGTAGTTTTGGCGTGAAAGCGTAACAGACAGACAGACAGAGTTATTTTCGCATTTATAATATTAGTTAGGAAGTAGTATACCTGTTGCGTTGAAATCACTTAAAGTCTGTTTACTTTCATTGCCGATACCAAAGTAGGTGATCAAGGCGAGCAGTGGCGCCGCGCACGAGAATATGAGAAGATGCTTGCGTATCTTGTTCCTGTAACAAATAACAAAGTGTTACTTAAGTTTATCGTCGGGCCGTTTTACAACACAACCAGCAGCGCCCCACGGTTTTACCCGCCTTGTGCCCGTTCCCGTGGGAATTTCGGGAATTTTTATGCATATAAACCTTCCTCTTGAATCACTCTATCTATTAGAAAAAACCGCGTCAAAATCCGTGCAGTAGTATTTGAGTTTATCGCGGACCGACAGACAGACGCGGCCGGGGACTTTTTATAATATAGTGATAGATTCAATAATCATTTCAAATATAACAATTTTGTTCATGCCAAAATTCCCACGACAACGGGTACGATTCGGGTAGCCCCAGACGCGGGTAGTTTCTGATAAATGCTCCTGTTACTCACCTATCCAAGCCAGCGTGCATCAGGAAAGTGACCAAGCCAAAAGCGGCCGGCGCTTTGTGTAGCATTATAGCAAGAAACACTATTAGCTCGACATCAGCGTGGGAGGTTGTCGCGGCAGCGCCCAGAGCAATACCGTCCGCTGGAACGAAAAAGTACAGTCAGTCTTGTCACAATAGTAGGCTAAAGTGACGTACAGTAAGCGTAGTCCCGAGTGAAACCGCAGGGAGCTGCTAGTAACTTTATAGATGACTAGCAGCGCCCCGCGGTTTTACCCGCGTTGTGCCCGTTCCCGTAGGAAATCCGGGATAAAATGTAGCCTATAGCCTTCCTCGATAAATAGACTATCTAACAGTGAAAGAATTATTCAAATCGGTTCAGTAGTTTCTGAGATTAGCGCGTTTAAACAAACAAACAAACAAACAAAACAAACTCTTCAGCTTTATAATATTAGTATAGACTAGCAAAGCCCCGCGGTTTTACCCGCGTAGTGCCCGTTCCCGTGGGAATTTCGGGATAAAAAATGGCCTATAACCTTCCCGTTGAATGTGGCTATCTATAACAAAAAGAATTATTCAAAGCGGACTGATAATTCCTGAGATTACCTCGAACATACAAACAAATAAACTCAAATTTTACCTCTTCATATCTATCTATCTAATATATAAAGTTCTCGTGTCACGGGGTGCGTAATTGAACTCCTCTGAAACGGCTCGACCGATTCTCATGAAATTTTGTGTTCATATCGGATAGGCCTGAGAATCGGACAACGTCTATTTTTCATCCCGAAATCCACGCGGGAACGGGTACAACGCGGGTGAAACCGCGGGGCGCAGCTAGGATCAGTATAGATCCCCGGTTACTTTCTACGGATAGTAGTCGTTACATGAGCCATGTCAGAGGCCTTTGGCGGCTCTATAACTCTGACACCAGGATTGGTCAGGGTGACCATCCACTCGATGAAGAAGAAGAAGAGAAGAAGATTAAAGATAGATAGGTAAGGCCAATGTTAACCCACCTCATAATCTGTTAAACTCTATAGTAAAGGCACTCAACGAGGGAATGGGACTGATATCTCTACATGCAGATCTATACTAATATTATAAAGCTAAAGAGTTTGTTTTGTTTGTTTGTTTGTTTGTTTAAACGCGCTAATCTCAGAAACTACTGAACCGATTTGAATAATTCTTTCACTGTTAGATAGTCTATTTATCGAGGAAGGCTATAGGCTACATTTTATCCCGGATTTCCTACGGGAACGGGCACAACGCGGGTAAAACCGCGGGGCGCTGCTGGTTATAAATAATCTAGTTAGGGGTCAGTTGTAACACTATAATTAACTTCTTAGCCTTAATCTTATAGTAGAAGATCCGAGCCTATATCAACCTTCACCGAGCTGATAATAGAACGAAACATATTTTATCATGAATTTAGTATATTAGAAAACATATTAAAAATGGGTTGGCCAAAAAATCCTGGGCAGACTATTTTTAATTAATATTATTTTTGTATTTATACTGTTTTGTCATAAAATTTTAAATCGTAATACAAGATGTCGAGTCTATCTTTTTTGTTATTTTTTAATTTGAATTTTCGGCTGTCCACGTTTTTTCCAGAAAGAGCCAAAAAATTTCAAAGTAAGTAATTGATATTTTTATTTTCTATTATAGAATTTATAGATTATAGATATATTATTATGGTTATAACTCAATATATTGATATTATATTTTTTTATTATCCTGATGTTGCAACATTGAATTAAAATCATTTTTTGAAAAATAATTAAAAATAGTCTGCCCAGGATTTTTTTAGCCAACCCATTTTTAATATGTTTTCTACTATACTAAATTCATGATAAAATATGTTTCGTTCTATTATCAGCTCGGTGAAGGTCGATATAGGCTCGGATCTTAGACCATTAGTAATTATAAGCACCTATGTACACTACTTCTATGGCAAATAAAGAGTATTCTTATTCTTAGGTAGATAGATGGATATTTATCATTACTAAACTATGCTACGTGTAAAACTCCGCAACTTGTTATCAGCTGTTAAACACAAACGCGGTAATTCATAAACCATGTATTACATGTCTGAAATTTGCTTTATCTTATCGGCTCACCGTGAAATCGATTGAATAACAAATTAATGCAATCATTTTCAAAACGGTACGTTTAACGATTTATAAGGAATATTAAATTCTTGAGTTTTTAGGTAAGAATGCTATTTCACTGGTCACTTGAATAAAGAAATTATATTATCTTCTTCTTCTTCTTCATCGAGTGGATGGTCAACCTGACCAGTCCTGTTGTCAGAGTTATTGAGCCGCCAAAGGCCTCTGTCATGGCTCATGTAACGACTACTATCCGTAGAAAGTAACCGGGACCGACGGCTTAACGTGCCCTCCGAAGCACGGAATCATATTATATTATTTAATATCTATACTAATATTATAAAGAGGTATTTTTTTAAAGTTTGTTTGTTTGTTTGTATGTTCGAGGTAATCTCAGGAATTATCAGTCCGAATTGAATAATTATTTTTGTAATAGATAGCCACATTCAACGGGAAGGATATAGGCTATTTTTCATCCCGAAATTCCCTCGGGAACGGGCACAACGCGGGTAAAACCGCGGGGCGCTGCTAGTTATTAATAAATACTGACCTGCAGCGTGCACCACAAGTCCGACAGTAGCGGTAACATTCTTCTCGGTAGGACTGCTGGAGTCGTTGAACTTCGAAGACAGCTGGTCTATCAACAGCATGAAGATGAAGCCTGGAAAGGAAATAAATAAAGTGAATGTACAGCAAGAGAGAACCTATCCTACTAACATTATAAATGCGAAAGTATGTGAGGATGTATGTATGTTTGTTCCTCATTCACGTAAAAACTACTGATCGGATTTTGATGTAACTTTACAGTAATATAGGTTATACATCAGAATAGTATATGGGATACATTTTATCCCGAAATTCCCGCGGGAACGGGTACAACGCGGAGCGCTGGTAAGCTATAAGCCATTGAAGTGAAGCGGAGCGTAGCCCAATCGCACGCAATAAGTTTGAATATAGTTGTTGACGACGTCTGGGTGTCAATTATATATTCTTACTACCTACGCCCAGCGGTTTCACCCGCTTTGCACCCGTTCCCGCGGGAATTTCGGGATGAAAAATAGATGTTGTCCGATTCTCAGGCCTACCCGATATGTACACAAAATTTCATAAGAATCGGTCGAGCCGTTTCAGAGGGGTTCAACCACGGTACCCGTTCCCGCGGGAATTTCGGGATAAAAAATAGACGTTGTCCGATTCTCAGGCCTACCCGATATGTACACAACATTTCATGAGAATCGGTCGAGCCGTTTCAGATGAGTTCAATTACGCACAACGTGACACGAGAATTAAATTATATATTCTTATAAAGTATTTGTGTATGTATATGTAGTAGTATCAGTGAGTTAGATTCCATAACACAAGCTTAGAGCTTACTTTGGGTCTAATTAACCGTGTGTGAATTTGTCAGGGTCCGGGTATCTTTATATATGTATTTAAAATTCTACTGTACGTGTGTACGTAACTGAACTCCCCTTAAACGGCTGGACCGATTTGAATTATTTTTTTTGCATGCGTTTGGGTAGCACCCTGGACGGTTTAGATTCACACTAGCGACATCTATTGCGTCGCAGGTGGACCAACCGCGCGGGACAGCTATTACTAGAATATATTAATAACTAGCAGCGCCCCGCGGTTTTACCCGCGTTGTGCCCGTTCCCGTGGGAATTTCGGGAATTTTTTTACATAAAAACCTTCCTCTTGAATCACTCTACCTATTACAAAAAACCGCATCAAAATCCGTTGCGTAATTTTAAAGATTTAAGCATACAGACAGACAAACAGTGTGACAGACACGAAAAAGAGACGACTTTATTTTATACTATGTAGTGATTACCTAAAACCAGCGTGATCCCGATCACCGAATGCAGGTCATCATCATGACCTGGCGGCTCCACGGTGAAGTCCTTGGCCACGACCGTCGGATGGAGTCTCTCGCTGAACAGACTCCTCACTCCTTCAGGTATGATCACCGCTAGCGCTGTTCCAACGAGGAGACCAGCTCCGAAGACAGTGACCTTCTTTAATTTGTCCTGGAATTTAAGTACTGAAAGTATTAGCCTGTAATGTCCCAATGCTGGTCCTCTCATCTCACTCAAGATATCAGTACAGTGAGAAGGATGTCGTAATCACCACGCTTGACTAATGCGAGTGGTGATCTCAAACTCGAGTCATATTTGAAAACTAGGAATCATGTTTTCGCTCGACCCGGGAATTGAACACGGGACCTCAGTCTTGGCAGGCGAGTGCACATACCACTAGACCACCAAGCAGCGCCCCGCGGTTTTACCCGCGTTGTGTCCGTTCCCGTGGGAATTTCGGGAATTGTTATACATATAAACCTTCCTCTTGAATCACTCTATCTATTTAAAAAAAAACCGCGTCAAAATCCGTGCAGTAGCATTTAAGTTTATCGCGAACAGGCAGACAGAAGCGGCCGGGGACTTTGTTCTATAATATGTAGTGAAATGAATCGCCAAAATGCATGTATGCGCATAACTTGAGAACAACTGCACCAAATAAGATGTTTTTTTTTGTGTTCCTTATTGTCAGGACAAGGTTTTTAGAAACTTGGAACGGGTAAACTGCGGGCGAAACAGCGGGGCACAGCTAGTGGCAGGTAAAAATAACAGGGAATTTGTATCTATGAATAAATTTCAATTAAAAATACTTGACATTGAATTCAAGTTAATTTAATTATCCAGAGTATGAACTAACTGTCGGCAATATATTATCAAACTTGGTCTAGCTGTTTTAGTGCGAAAGAGAAACATATATACATCACATCTCTTTCCATCCTCACAAATTTGCGCATTTAAATTAATATGTTATCAGTCCTGGGTCTAATCTAAACGATTTGGCGGTATTCAAATTGAGTGTTCAATTTTAAAATGATTATAAATGACTAAGGTTTTGATAAACTAACAGAGCCCTGCTGTTTTACAACATTGTACCATTTATGTGTTTAAAGTATTATCACAACATAGTATAAAACAAAGTTGCATTCCGCTGTCTATCTGTCCCTATATATGCTTAGATCTTTAAAACTATGCAACGGATTTTGATGCGGTGTTTCTTAATAGGTAGAGTGATTCAAGAGGAAGGTTTATATGTATAAAAATTCTCGAAATTCCCACGGGAACGGGCACAACGCGGGTAAAACCGCGGGTGCCGCTAGTTATTATTATAAGATATGCATGCTGTGGTACCTATAGATAGTGCATCTCATTCATTAATTTAGTCGTAAGTTTTATTTGTAAGTTAATGTATCTTTCACTGGTTGTCCTTAAAGAAATGTGTGTTGTATCCCGTGGGAATTTTGGGATAAAAAGTAGTTTATAAAAAGTAGTTTTTCCTTCTCTTGTTTGTGGTTAGGGGAAAACAAAGAGTTTTTATTTTAATGCCGTAGTTACAGAAATTAGAGTATTTTAACAAATAGAGTCATTAATTTCTTTTCAGGTTCAGTTCAATAAAAAAAAACTTATTTAATTAGCTGGTATAGAAAATATATTTTATAAGTAGCGCCCCGCGGTTTAACCCGTAGTCTGCCCATTCCCGTGGGAATTTCAGGATGAAAAGCAGCCTATAACCTTCCTGTTGAATGTGGCTATCCATTACAAAAAGAATTATTTGAATCGGATTAGTAGTTTTTGAGATAAGTGCTTTCAAACAAACAGAAAAAAAACAAACTCTTCAGCTTTTATTATACATATTAGTATAACATAGATAGACGATCCGTATTTCTCGTGAATATTTGAATTAATGATATACAATAAAAGATAAGTTTCTCATAAATATTACATAAAATTTAATCTACGTAAAAACTTTCTAATATAATTACGAAATTATTGTGTCGACGTTGTATCAATATGGTCCACTTTCAGTAGCCATTTTTAAGGTAATTTTGGTGTTTCTTAATTAAATAATGGTTGAAATACGTACCTCAGACATATTTACGTTAAGTGGTATACTCCCAGCTATATAGGAGCCCACTAACATTACTAAAACTAACAAAACTAAAACCATTGTTCCCTCCATGTTCGTAGATTAAAAAACACTCGATTAAATTAAAAATGTGTGCAGCACACAACTCTAACTGCAACGTGTAATTTAAAATAACGTAGAGTGTTTAAATTTCATGATTTGGTCGATTAATTATTTCGTAAACGAAGCAATTTTTCATTAATTTACTTTACAAACACAGAACGGGATTTCGACATTACAGATACCTATGAATATCTGACAGCTGATTTTTGACAATCTACGTCACTATTTCATTTGACGTTGACATTTTCTCTGCGACATAGATTTTGACACTTCTTCTTCTTCATCGAGTCAAAACCATGGATGTATTATATCCATGCTGTATGTTCCAAGCAAACTGCCACGTTCCACTTCAAAAAATCAACGGACGATTTAGAGGAAACGGGGAAATGTATGTACTAATGTACTACCATGTACTAATACCATAATAATGCTTTTGGCGAAAATCTAAGCATACATAGAGGATAGGGACAGACAGCCAGCGGAATACAGACAGACAGCGGAAAGCGACTTTATTATACTTATACTACTAGCAGCACCCAGCGGTTTTACCTTCGTTGTGCCCGTTCCCGTGGTAATTTCGGGAATTTTTGATACATATAAACCTTCCTCTTGAGTCACTCTATCTACTTATTTAAACAAAAACTGTGTCAAAATCCGTTGCATAGTTTTAAAGATCTAAGCATACATAGGGACAGACAGCCAGCGGAAAGCGACTTTGTTCTAAACTATGTAGTAATATAATGAAGATAATATTGAATTTGTTAATAACATACCATAACTATCTAAAGCCGAATCAGGTAAATAAATAATGTGGATAAATTAATGAGAATTTAGTTACTATGATTTTACCATATTAACCAATCTCAGGACAACCTATTCAAAATGAATACCATAAAAAAGGTAGGTAATAAACATTCACGTAGGTAAAATTGTAAAACCTAAATGTCATCATTATCATACAGGAAAAATAAAACATGAAATAATTATTAAATCAGTCATTTATTTATTACATAAATTATACAATTAAGTATTAGGATAGGCTTGAAATAAATTGTTTTTAAATTTTTCAATTATTAATAAACTTATAAATTACCTATATGGATAATATAACGCTTGTGGCGTAGTTTGACAAATCGATGTCTCATCGTGATGGTAAGCAACGGGCAGCTCGGCATAGACTGGGATGGGTGGCCGATAGTGGCCATAGTGGTATGAGTACTGAGCGCTACCGTGCATTGGAAATCACGTTAAACTGTCGGCCCCAACCCGGTTGTTATAATTCTATGGATGGATATCTATACAAGCGGAGCGGAGTGGTGCTGAGTTCAATTGACAAATCACAACGTTGAAATTGTCAAAATCTCTTTATGACGCTTTGTGATTGGTTGGAGCTACTCTCTGGTTCTATGGTATCTCTTTGGAGGTCTTAATCGGTCTATAATATTTGACACCGGGGTTGGGTTAGGTTAGGTTGGGTATTATCTATACTAATCTATACTATTACTATAATATTATAAAGCTGAAGAGTTTGTTTTGTTTGTTTGTTTGTTTGTTTGTTTGTTTGTTTAAACGCGCTAATCTCAGAAACTACTGAACCGATTTGAATAATTCTTTCACTGTTAGATAGTCTATTTATCGAGGAAGGCTATAGGCTACATTTTATCCCGAAATTCCCACGGGAACGGGCACAACGCGGGTAAAACCGCGGGGCGCTGCTAGTCTATTCTAAATTACTTACTAATTACACTATTTTATCAAATACATTGTCAATATAATATAATACAATAAAGTAGTCAGGATTTAAGAAAGAAATATTAAAATACAATGTTACCAAAAAAGAATAACTCAAAAAGGTACAAAAACCATTCGCTAAAAATATATAGTAAAAAAAATACAACAGGCTTTTCATTGAAGCGGAGTGGAGCTGGACAGAGCCCTATTAACCAATCACAACGCATTACGAAAAGATTTTGACAATGTCAATGTCAATGTCAATGTCTTTTTTGACAATTTCAACGCGTTGTCATTGGTCGATGGAGCTCCGTACAGCTCCACTCCGCAGCTCCGCTTCAAAAGAAACGCATACTTAAGGTATACTCCATTTTTTCTCACGAGTCTTAAAATACGGACTAATGTCGTCAATTTTCCAGCCGAAGACGACTACTCCTGAAGAGGAAAAAGGTTCAGAGATAGGGTAAGAGTGGAATACAATCACTAAACCTTTGTCCTCTTCAGGAGAAATCGTTATCGGCTGGAAAATTGACGACATTAGTTCTTATTTTTGGACAAGTTAGCAAACATTGAGTAGGTAATAGTAATAGGTTCCTGTGAAGTCCGACATTTTGTTTAATGGTTAGTTATTGGCTATCGGGCACGTGGAGGGCTAATCTAGAACTATTCAGACATGAGTTGTCAAACACCACTGGCTCGGCGTACTGGGGTTCCTGAAAATGAAAATAAATTTCTATACTAATAATAATATTTATGAAGGTAAAGTTTCTAACTTTGTTTGTTTGTTTTATCTCAGAAACTACCAATCCGATTTGTATGATTCTTTTTGTAATGGATAGCCACATTTAACGGCAAGGCTCAATGCGTATAAATTCATTAATATTACAAACAGACATTTAAATTTTATCTTACAAATACTATACGAGTAAATGCGATAGTTTGTGAGGATGGATGTATGTTTGTTACTCTTTCACGCAAAAACTACAGGTCGGATTTGGATGAAACTTAACAGTAATATAGGTTATACATCAGAATAATACATGGGATACATTTTATCCCGAAATTCTCTCGGGAACTGATACAACGCGGATAAAACCGCACGGCGCGACTAGTAAATTATAACTCAACTAGCAGCGCCCCGTGGTTTTACCCGCGTTGTGCCCGTTCCCGTGGGAATTTCGAGAATTTTTTTACATAAAAACCTTCCTCTTGAATCACTCTACCTATTTAAAGATTAGTAAGTAATTTTAAAGATTTAAGCATACAGACAGACAAACAGACAGACAGACACGAAAAAGAGACGACTTTATTTTATACTATGTAGTGATTACTAGTGATGCCTTAATCGTACGTACTGAATAGGACTTACGTTTGTATAAGGTCGCTTTCGTTTGTTACTCCGATACTGTACAATTGCTATTATAACTATGACCAGTAAAGACACAGCCATCAGTGCTCCCAACCCAAGAAGAACATAGACGAATAACCCTGAAAATTGTCAATTAAATATTATAAAATTAAAGTATTACCGCCTTAACAGCCTCCGTGGTCTTGTGGTTTGAGCGCACGGCTCACGACCCGGAGGTTCCGGATTCGATTCCCGGTGGGGACAAAATCTGACAATAATCTCTTTGTGAGACTGTCCTCAGTTTGGTTAGGGCATTGCAGGCCTGACCTGACCTGATAGCCTGAAAAGTAAGATGATTCCGTGCTTCGGAGGGCACGTTAAGTCGTTGGTCCCGGTTACTTTTCTACGGATAGTAGTCGTTACATGAGCCATGTCAGAGGCCTTTGGCGGTTCAATAACTCTGACATCAGGATTGGTCAGGTTGACCATCCACTCGATGAAGAAGAAGACCGCCTTATTCATAAAAGCTCTTTAAAATACTGTTATAAAGTGTTTTGTCTCTTTTGCTTTATGGAAAATAGCGTATGTCGGAAAGGGACAAACCATTGATAGCTTAAATGATGTTAAGGGTTTATGAATGAGGCCCTTAGCCTTTAATGTCTCATTGCAAAGGCCTGTCGTAATCACCACGCTTGTCTACTACGGGTTGGTGATCCATGTTTGAAAAGAAGGAAACATGTTTTCCGCTAGGACCGGGAATTAAACCTGGGACCTTAGTCTTGGCAGGCGTGTGCACATACCACTAAACCACTGAGCCGTTAATAATATTACTGGTACGAAAATGAGACAATAATAGAAATAGAAAACGTTTACGACGGAAGGGTGCATTAGGGCGGAGCGGAGCTGTTCTTTCTTATCGAGTGGATGGTCACCCTGACCAATCCTGGTGTCAGAGTTATTGAGCCGCCAAAGGCCTCTGACATGGCTCATGTAACGACTACTGTCCGTAGAAAGTAACCGGGGCCGACGGCTTAACGTGCCCCCCGAAGCACGGAATCATCTTACTTTTCGGGCAATCAGGTGATTCAGCCTGCAATGCCCTAACCAAACTGAGGACGGTCTCACAAAGTTATTTTTGTGAGATATCCCCACCGGGAATCGAACCCGGAACCTCCGGATCGTGAGCCGAGCGCTCAAACCACTAGACCACGGAGGCTGTTAGCGGAGCTGTGCGGCGCTTGCTCGACCAATCATAACGCATTGAAATTGTCAAACAAAGTACTGACATTGTCAAAATATTGGAACGAAGTTCCTTATCGCGCGTTGCGAAAGGGGGCTGGCGGAAAAAAAGGTAACGACACATTTTAGGCCAGAGAGGGACACACAGAGAAACTTCCGCACGCCAGAGAGAGACATACAGAGTAACATGCGCGAAAGAGACAGACAGAGAAACTTGCGCACGCCAGAGAGAGACAGACAGAGAAACATGCGCAACGCCAGAGAGAGACAGACAGAGAAACTTGCGCACGCATGTTTCTCTGTCTGTCTCTCTCTGGCGTGCACATGTTTCTCTGTCTGACTGTCTGTCTCTCTCTCTCTCTATCTTATAGAAAGCAAGCCAGATATTTTCGTTTTGTCTTTCTATTTCGCATTGAACAGTGTGGTGTCGCGACGATTATTTTTGTTGATAATAAAAACTTCGTTCCATCCGGGTGTCCCTTGACACCTGTCAAGTTTATTTTCTTAATGCGTTGTGATTGGTCAGTATAGTTGAGCTACATACATAAATACATTTATAAATAAATAAATATATACATAAATACACTCATCCTACTAATACATATTACAAAAGCGACAGTTTGTGAGGACGGATGTATGTATGTTTGTTACTCTTTCACGCAAAAACTGCTGGACGGATTTAGATAAAATTTTACAGTAATATAGGTTATTCATCAGAGTAACACATGGGATACATTTTATCCCGAAATTCCCGCAGGAACGGGTACAACGCGGGTGATACCACGGGCGCGGCTCGTTTATAATAGTAGTAGAAAGATGCCTACTCACTATTTTCAGGCAACGGCTGCACTGCCCCAATCAGATGAAACGCGAGTTCTCTTGAAAAGACGTCCAGCTTTCCATCTTCAGTAATGTCACATCTCAGGACCGACCCGTCGAATGAGTCGTTTAGTCGCACAGAGTACTCCAATTTGAATTCTGTTCGTTCTTTTTTTAGGAGCTGGCGATTATTATCTATGGTATAAAGAAAAGTAATAAAAAAAAATTGAAGAATCATAAGCTTCTGGTTAGAAAAATACACAAATACTTGTCAAACTACAGCTTCACATGAGCTGTTTGATGGCTGTTTGAATGAGATAATTTGAAGGGAAGTTTGATTTTAATAACTGAGTATTTTGACAAAAAAAATACTTGAAATAATCAAACTGATACTACTACATATACATACACAAATACTTTATAAGAACATACAATTAACACCCAGACATCACCAAGAACTACCTATGTCTTCACATATTGTCTAAGCTGAAATGACGCGCCCCACTACTTAATTACTTTATTTAGATGTGTGAGTGTAAATATTAATAGCGGCACTTCATCTGTGTGGGAGCGCCAATTATTGATTTCTATGTGCACATGTCGGCCGACTAGTCGGGTGATAAATCCGAAAACGCTCGCTCTATGGAACAGCGCCGTCACTTTGTATGATACAAGACGTCCTCTCCTCCCGCGCGTTCACGATCAACTAAACTAGTTGGACAACAAATCCGAGAATTGCACTTCTTAGCGAGTACGGCGAGTACGGCAACTGAACGACCAATTATAATTGCATGTTTATGTGTATTGCGTCCATATTTAAAATTTGCTAGTGTGCGTAAATGCGGAGGTGGGGCGTGTCATTTCAGCTTAGACAATCTCTACTCCGTTGAATCGAGCCCGCAACCCCCGCCCGACACAGTAAGCGCCACTGCCACTGCTGTCTCACTGCCACTGTGACAGCGGGCTTAAATATTTTTAATTAGACTTTATTCCTACCTTTAGATATCAATGACAGCTCCATATTATAGACAGTGTTGGAGCCGCTCAGTTTTGACATGATACAATCCACTTGGAACACTAATCCACTGGTGTAGTTGATTTCCGACTTTTTGCTATTTATTACTTGACCTGCAATAATCATTACACTAAAGATTAACATAAATAAAGAATTGTATTATACTAGCCGCGCCCCGCGGTTTCACCCACGTTGTACCTGTTCCCGCGGGAATTTCGGGATAAAATGTATCCCATGTGTTAATCTGATGTATAACCTATATTACTGTAAAGTTCCATTCAAATCCGTTCAGTAGTTTTTGCGTGAATGAGAAACAAACATACATTCAAACATACATCCATACATCCATCCTCACAAACTTTCGCATTTATAATATACTAGCAGCGCCCCGCGGTTTTACCCGCCTTGTGCCCGTTCCCGTGGGAATTTCGGGAATTTTTTTACATAAAAACCTTCCTCTTGAATCACTCTACCTATTACAAAAAACCGCATCAAAATCCGTTGCGTAATTTTAAAGATTTAAGCATACAGACAAACAGACACGAAACAGAGACGACTTTATTTTATACTATGTAGTGATATTAGTAGGAAGTAGGATAGGATAGGAAGGGTCCTACTAACTGTCCCCGGGCGGTGGTTCCCCCGCGACCCAATAGATGTCGCTAGTGTGAATCTCAACCATCAGGGTGCCACCCAAACACATACAAAAAAATCATTCAAATCGGTCCAGCCGTTTAGGAGGAGTACAGTGACATACACGTACATTAGAATTATATAAATAAAGATTAGTAGTATAATGAGAAGGGCTAGGAGCTACACGCAGGTAAAAATAAAAACTTGAGAGGTGTCAAGGGACACCCGGATGGAACGAAGTTTATTTATTATCAACAAAAATAATCGTCGCGACACCACACTGTTTAATGCGAAATAGAAAGACGAAACGAAAATATCTAGCTTGCTTTCTATAAGAGAGAGAGAGACAGACAGAGAAACATGCGCACGTCAGAAAGAGACAGACAGAGAAACATGCGCGGCGCGCATGTTTCTCTGTCTGTCTCTCTCGCGCATGATTCTCTGTCTGTCTCTCTCTGGCGTACGCAAGTTTCTCTGTCTGTCTCTCTCGCGCATGTTTCTCTGTCTGTCTCTCTCTGACGTGCGCAAGTTTCTCTGTCTGTCCCTCTCTGGCCTAAAAATGTCGTTACCATTTTTTCCGTCTAGCCCCCTTTCGCAACGCGCAATAAGGAACTTCGTTCCAAAATTTATGGTACAAAAAAGTAAGTCCGAGCAGGTCAGTGGCCAACCCTGGTGTCGGAGTTGTTAGACCGCCTCAAGGTGACGACATGCTCTGACGACTGAAACAACCGGGACCGACAATTTTACGTCACGGTAGCAAGATAGGTCAGATAAATATACCTCTACCGGCCACTCATCCAAGTATGGACTGAGATGCACGTTGCTTAACAATCGCAATAAGCTATCTCCGCTTAGTCAAACTACGGCACGAGCGCTACAATACTTAAGGCACTACGATAATTCAGATTGATAGGAAATAAATAGCTTAAAAGAAAACTTACTTAATCCATTATAAAATATGTTGAAACTTGCACCTGAAAAAAATAATATTATTACTTTTATCTACACTAATGTTGTAACATTCTACTTATGTTTCCAATACTTGACTTATAATTACTACTGTTATAGCGCAGACAAATAAAACACTCAATTTAAGCAATTGCACATGATGTTATAATATCCACATCGATATCGTAAAATCTCATTATAACATCATTATAACGCGACCAATTAACCTGGCGAGCCTTATGTCAAAATCCTCATACTAGTTGTATAAAATTTTGATATTAGGCTGGCTTTTGAAAACAGTTGGGTTATACGTGAAAACTTCGTCGAAACTACATGTATACACAAAACTCTTTGGTAAGATCTCGCTCGCTCCTGATTGGCCCTACGCGCAGCTGCGCTCTCATTGGTTAGATTTTAATGGCGGCAAGCTTTTACTGTGACAATACACGTACGCGTGAAAAACTATTGTCAGCTTTTACTCTTGTTGTTTGATTAATTGCATTAGTGAAGATAAAGTAGTGTATGCAACTGCATATAACACGGGTAGGTATTAAAACACTCGTTACTATTATGAAACTCGCTGCGCTCGTTTCATAAACTCACACTCGTGTTTTAATACCCTTCCTTATATGACAGTTGCATAAACTACTATTATGATGGCAATAAATAGAATATAAAAAACATAAACTTACCGTCTTGACAAACAACACCAGTAATAGATACAACCAAAATCAAAAGTTCGTACATTTTTTTAAAATCACATACGTTCATCCGAAGCCAAACTAACACCGTGACTAATTTAATAAATATATTGTCATATTGTATTAGGTACAGGAAATATAGGTTTTAATGAAGAAGTACGTAATTCCATGATTCCTATTATATATAGAGTATTTTCCTTGTCATTTCATTACAGCTGAAAAATGTAATACTTTTATGCAACATTTAGTAGGTATAGTTATCATATTATTATTATGTTTATGAATCATCCTATAAGACACTGTAGATTAAAGTCCTCTCACTGAAGATGTTAGTACAGCGAGGAGTGCACGTAATCACAAGCGAGCACTAATGTAAAGTATCGTCCTCTAAGACACTGCAGATCAAAGTTCTCTCACTGAAGATGTTAGTACAGCGAGGAGTACACGTAATCACAAGCGAGCACTAATGTAAAGTATCGTCCTCTAAGACACTGCAGATCAAAGTTCTCTCACTGAAGATGTTAGTACAGCGAGGAGTACACGTAATCACAAGCGAGCACTTATGTAAAGTATCGTCCTATAAGACACTGCAGATCAAAGTCCTCTCACTAAAGATGTTAGTACAGCGAACGTAATCACAAGCGAGCACTAATGTAAAGTATCGTCCTATAAGACACTGCAGATTAAAGTCCTCCCACTGAAGATGTTGTACAGCGAGGAGTACACGTAATCACAAGCGAGCACTAATGGAAATTATCGTCCTAGACACTGCACTTATCAAAGTCCTCTCACTGAAGATCTTTATTTTGTAATCATAAGCGAGCACTAATGTAAAGTATCGTCCTTTAAAAACTTCGTAACAAATATGAAAGCTTAAATGATACAATATTGGTGATTGCTGTCACAATTATTGCTAAATACCTTCAATATGTACTAACAATCAAACAAATGCTCGTAATTTGAAGCTACTCACTTTACTGGCAGTCTTCTTGTTACATTAATACTACAGTAGCGGATTCAGGAGCGGTTTTTTTGCCCAATTTTTTTTTGCTCAAATTTTCAACGGTGCTAAATATCCTAAGTCCGCTACTGCATTATCACTACACTAGCAGCGCCCCGCGGTTTTACCCGCGTTGTGCCCGTTCCCGTAGGAAATCCGGGATAAAATGTAGCCTATAGCCTTCCTCGATAAATAGACTATCTAACAGTGAAAGAATTATTCAAATCGGTTCAGTAGTTTCTGAGATTAGCGCGTTTAAACAAACAAACAAACAAACAAAACAAACTCTTCAGCTTTATAATATTAGTATAGATAGTATAAAATAAAGTCGTCTCTTTTTCGTGTCTGTCAAACTGTTTGTCTGTCTGTATGCTTAAATCTTTAAAATTACGCAACGGATTTTGATGCGGTTTTTTGTAATAGGTAGAGTGAATCAAGAGGAAGGTTTTTATGTAAAAAAAATCCCGAAATTCCCACGGGAACGGGCACAACGCGGGTAAAACCGCGGGGCGCTGCTAGTATATAACATTACAATAAAATACATAGTCAGCGATAATCGGGGGTACTGTTTATAAACATATCTATTTAGTAAGTTAAGTTCAAGTAGGTCAGTGGCCAATGCCGGAGTTGTTAGACCGCCTCAAGGCCTCCGACATGGCCTAACGAAACAACCAGGACTGACAATTTATCGTGCCTCTTGAAGCACAGTACCAATCAGATAGTAATGCCGCTATCGGCCACCCATCCAAGCAGAGGTCGAGTTGCACGTTGCTTAACAATTGCAATGACCTAACATTGTTTAGTCAAACTAAGTCACGAGCGCTATATAATTTAGTAAAGAATGTGACTCACAAAGTTTTGTTTACATGGTATCACGTAAATACAACGCAAACTTAAGGCGCGGTCGTACGAAAAGACCTAAGTTCCAGCTAAAATTTAAGCCACTTCTTCGTTAGGCACATTACTATATTTTTTTACAGAATGTACCTTCAGATCTTTAACTAATTCTTTATTAAGATGAAAACATGGTATCATTACTTTTTCTCGATGAAAAGTTTATTTTAAAACATGCTTTACGAATGTTTTAAATGCTTGTAACTTTAAAACTATAATGACTAGCACTTTCGCTCTTTGTTTTCAAGATATTCATTACAGTAATCTGGTTCGAAACAATGGAGATTTTCATTCATAATTTTTCGTTTATCGATATTCAATACAATATTGCGGTAGCGCGGGCGCGTTACAATACAACGCGCCACAACACGGCTTACGAGAGCGCCTTAAATATTGTAATCACTTGTAAAGATATTATGTAAAAACTATAAGCTACGCCCGAAATTTATTCCAGGTTGAGCCCGTTCCCGTGGGAATTTGGGGATGAAAAATAGCCTCTAACCTTACACGCGTTGTACCCGTTGTACCGCTCCGCGGTGTTACACGCGTTGTACCCGTTCCCGCGGGAATTTCGGGATAAAATTTCTGTGTGTTATTCTGATGTATAACCTATATTACTGTAAAGTTTCATCCAAATCCGTCCAGGAGTTTCTAACAAGTCACTTATTTTATTTTACACACATTGATTCACGGGAAACCTCCTCACTGTACTGATATCTTCAGTGAGACGAGAGGCCTTTGCCCAACAGTGGGACATTACAGGCTAATAGATACTTCTTGATTCACGGTTGTAAGTGTCGATATCGACTAAGCTATAAGCTTGTACTGACTTAGGTAGGTACAAAGTAATGCATAGAATTATCATAAACTAGCAGCGCCCCGCGGTTTTACCCGCGTTGTGCCCGTTCCCGTGGGAATTTCGGGATAAAATGTAGCCTATAGCCTTCCTCGATAAATAGACTATCTAACAGTGAAAGAATTATTCAAATCGGTTCAGTAGTTTCTGAGATTAGCGCGTTTAAACAAACAAACAAACAAACAAACAAAACAAACTCTTCAGCTTTATAATATTAGTATAGATAAGGTGTATTTGCCAAGGCGTATGGATAAAACGATAAGATAATTCACAAAAGCTTTATTGATAAGACGGAACTTATTTACAAAAAGGCGCAGCCTGTCCTATTTTAACATTTCAGCTAACCATATACTGACACTAGCCACTTTCCGCGGTTTTACCAAAGTTATTCCCGTGGGAATTTAAAAATGAATCGCTGAATCTGTTGGTAAGCGCATAACGACTGCACCAAATTGGATGATTCTTTTTTTAATGTGTTCCTTATTGTCAGGACAAGGTTTTTATATAAGAAAAATAAGGAATAAAAATCTCAAAATTCCCACGGGAACGGGGGCGCTGCGGATGAAACCGCGGGGCACAGCTAGTTTTGGGATAAAACAACTTGAAACCATTCTTTTGAATGGGGCTCATTTATTTATTTCGAGTAGGTCTGTGGCCAACCCTGGTGTCGGAGTTTTTAGACCGCCTAAAGGCCTCCGACATGGTCTGACGATTGAAACAACCGGGACCGACTGATTAACGTACCCTATGAAGCACTTGAATGTGGCTATCCGATGCAAAAATAATTATTGAATTCGGCACAGTAGTTCCTGATATTAACGCGTTCAGACAAACAAAAGACAATAAAACCAAAATTGAAATCGCTTGAGCCGTTTGGGAGATATAATGCCACAGACAGACATACAGACAGACAGACACGTCAAACATACAAACACGTCAAACTTTTATCACGTTTTTTTGGGTCGGGTGTTAAAAATCAAAAACTCTCGTGTCACAATGTTACCATACTCCTCCGAAACGGCTTGACCGATTTTTATAAAATTTTATATGAAGGTCTGAGAATCGGCTACTATGTATTTGTACTCCTTAATGTTAACCCTATACTTGGCACAGTATACGATTTGATATACTCAACTTTAAAAAAATCTGCAGTCTTATATATTAACTTTTTTTGATATTTTTATTTTGTAACTGGTAGATTGTTTTTACTAAATTTGGAAAAAAAATTATTTGAAGACTTGCATCCCTTCAGTGCAACCCTACACGTAAAATGGCGGACCGTTCACAAGCGCCTGCGCAACGTAAGGTAAGAAAAATCTTATATATTGCTATTTGGCGGTTTTATTCCTCAAATTTCATTGTTATTACTTAAATGATAATATCAACTATCGACACACACTATTTGTATACCCCAAGATGCATTGCAACCACTTACAATAATCATGTTTTTTCGAATGTATCATATTTGCCACAGTGCCAGTTACACTTACTATGAGTTTTATTTTACTATGTATCTTATATGCCACAGTGCCAGGTACACTACTATGAGTTTTATTTATTTTTTTCAGTTATTTTTTGCTTTTTTGCTGAAATTTTAAAAATATGTTTCATTTTCAGGTATCATCACACTTACAAACGCAACAGCAGACCACAGCTCGCAGACTTCTGGCTCGTATATACAATTTTTTTTTTTTTTTCACAAAATTGGACCAATGTCGTTCATTTTTCAGCTGAAGACGATTGATCCTGAAGAGGAAAAAGGTTTAGAGATAGGGTAAGAATGAAATAAAATCACTAAACCTGCTCTTCAGGAGCAATCTTCTTCGGCTGGAAAATTTAAGACATTGGTCCACATTTGGTGACAATCCAAAAAAATTTAGTATATATGTACTTAAATCTGGCGTCAAGTCCGGCATAGAGGAAAGTGATTCGTCTGGTGATAAATTTCAACTAAGTCCTGACAGACATGGGATTCCGATAGCCTGCTCCTTCACTGCCGTCATCACTAGAAAACCTGAACTTGCTATGTGATGATGTCAAGGAAGTCAACTAAGTACTTGTATCAACATCATTGTTTCAAGTCAATCAAGGGGGCCCACAGAACTCTAAGCTCTGGCTTGCTTTCACCGGCCGGCCAGAGGGGGGTCGTTAGAGATACCGTCGATTTCGGCTGTGTGATCCGGGGGTGGAAGTGTTAAAGGGCACAACGCCGCGAGTACCGTTTAGAGAAAGCGCGGCACACCTCTCTACTCCCCAAGTTGCCCACGCCGATGTTGCCCCCTTGCCTTACGTCGGTTGTTTAGGGGGGCCCTTGCTGATAACCTGTTCTTCACATGTTATGGCAGGTGCCGACCTCTCCGCAATAACCTATTTGCAGGCCATCCAAACTTCATTCCTGTAGTCCAGAATTTTTTCATTTACTTTCTACAATAGCCCTTACTTCTGCACAGACATATTCGTGTTCATGTCGTGCATTTTGGTATGGTCGGGAATGTGTCTCTGCTGTTGTAATCCATTACATTAAACATCTCCTCGTGGCCTCTACGAGTTGGATCTGTATCCCCTCGCATACCTCTCAAAAAGACCGGGCTTGTCCCGTGGCTCTAAAGAGAAACACTATATTAATAATTTTCATGTAATGGAAAATTATGGAACTGAAACATTTTTTCAACAACAAACACCAATTTCTGCAATATTTTTCCTATTTTTAGTATTTTTAAATATTTTTAAAGGTTTTACTTAACTTACATTGGTAATTTACTTAAAATTTTGTTAAAAATTAAATTACTTAAAACTTGGCTGTGTGTCAAATTTGATACATATATTTTTTTACCTTGATTTTTGTACCTCTGGCGCTGTGTCATATATGATACATTTAATAAATAAAAAACTACCCTCATACGATTTTTTTTATTTGCATATACCCTATCATTATGGACCTATTAACACATTTTTTATAAAAAAAATAGATAAAAAAAGAAAAAAAAGTTCTGCCAAGTATAGGGTTAAGGGCCACCCCTTAATTTTTACATGGCAACAACGTTTGCCGAGTCAGCTAGTATTTAGTATATATTATGTACCTACATAGGTAAGTATCTACCTAAAATTATTTACGTAAGTAGGTAATCAATAGCGTGACGTATTAAATGCTATTGTGACTCGTATCGTCTATAGCTGTGCGTTAATAAATCACTATTTTCCTTAATTAAGAGGTACCTATTTTTATGATATCATAACAATACCTTTAAAGATAGTGTTCTAGAAAATCAAAAGGTGAGTAGTAATTAATTACGTAGGTAGCATAATATAAAGCGGTGGTGGTGTGTAGTAGTATTATAATAAATAGCAACGCCCCGCGGTTTTACCCGCGTTGTTGCAGTTTCTGTAGGAATTTCGGGAAGAAAAATTAGCCTATAACATTCCCGTTGAATGTAGCTATCCAGTACAAAAAGAATTATTCGAATTGGATTGGTAGTTTTTGAGATTAGCGCGTGCAAACAAACTGTTCAGCTTTACTATATTAGTATATAGATATTTAGGAAGTAAGTAGGTATGTTAAAATAATTATTGGCGCGATTGTTCCACTGGCGGCCCTAGCAGATGGCGCCTCTGCAAATTCAATGGCCACCATACCAATACGATGCGCCTATGAGCTAATTATAAGAGGCTATTATAACAAACACATTAGTTACCATTATGTAACAAAACCTTAATTGTGGACGTAACGTAAACAATTCTGAAATGTTGAATTGAAACATTATTTATTATAGCCCCCTCTTGGTGCCCCCAAAGTAAATTAAATAAAAGAAGCAAGGTCAAGGTTAAAAAGATGCAGAGATGCTGTCTTATTTCGTGTAAGTTAAGTAAAACTTCCGGTTACCGATTGGCGCCATTGTACGACCATAGACAAAATCAATAACATAAATTCACAGATTGTGAAAACTTCAATCAATGATAAAAGTAGGTAGGTACCTACATATTATGTATGTAATAGAATACATCATTTTAATATAGTTTAAATAAAATTTATATCGTATATTGGCAGGTAACACAGGCAAATAATATCTCTGCTATAATTATATTTCTTAATATTCCGGCTGCACCCGGGTATCAAAGTCTAGTCACCTTCAAATAAAAACCTCAACGGCCACGTTATTAAGTATACTATAACATTATCTAAATATTTATTTAATGGATGTGGATTGTGAAACACATTTTACTGACCCGGTTAAGACCAGTATGTTTTCAGCAAACTTCAGTTTCCAACATCAGTCCAACTATTATAATCTGTGACAATGGCATTACGTCAAAACTGACATTGTCAAATTTATTCTCTATGGATTTTTTCGGCGCACGCGGAAGTGGTTATTCTAACATTTCCTTTTCCTAAAATTTCATTGAATAACTTTTAAAATCTTCTCTCAACAACAGTGAAAAATGGAAGTATCTGATTTAAATGATATATTAAATGTGCGGGCAATTAAAATGGAGGTTAGCGAGTCTGCGTTTGAGGATAATAACGTTGATTCTGCTATGTCGGATTCCTTTACAATGCCCCAATATGCTACAGAAAGTGATTTAGGTGAGTTAAATCTACTATTTCCTGCTTAGTAGAGGATATTATTATTTTATAATTAATATTAGCAGGTAGGTACTTGAATTTTAAGTAACTTAGTAAATTTTAAAAAAAATAGTTAGATTTTGTTATTGTGTTGTGTTATCTTAAACACAAGGACACTCTGCAAAAACTTTGTTTATTTATTAATTTATCCTCCTTTTGTATGTATCTTATTGTAAATAATGTGGCAAGAAATATATTATTTGTTTTAAACACCTTCAATACCAATTGTATCAATAATACGATATTCAATAGTCATTGAATTCTTAAATATTGGCTTGACAGTAAGTTTTTGTATTCAATAAGCAAGTAGTAGGCTCAACAAACATACAAAATGCAAACTCTTCAATATTATTAAGTTAACTAGCAGCAATCCGCGGTTTTTCCTGCATTATGATGGTTCCTGTGGGAATTTAGGGATGAAAAATAGTCTAAAACTTTCCTGTTAAATATGGCTATCCATTATAAAAAAATATATTCAAATCCGATTGGCACTTTTTTAGCTCAAATCAAACAAAAAGATGACTGCAGCTTTATTATTATTTGTATTAGAATCAGGGGCCTATTTACTAACCTACTGGAAATGAATGAATGATGATTTACTTTAAACTATACTTCCAGGTCTTATGCAAACCAGTAGTGAAGTCCTACATACTCCGTTGGCTGTCTTCTCGGATGCTGTTGACGATGAAGATACAATGCAGAGCGACGATGGAGGTATGATTATAAACATGGAGTTAGAATTAACATTTCTTCACTACATCAACAACGTGTGGGTGTCAATTATATATTCTTATAAAGTATTTGTGTATGTATATGAAGTAGTATCAGTGAGTTAGATTCCATAATACAAGCTTAGAGCTTACTTTGGGTCTAATTAACCGTGTATCAATTTGTCCGGGGTATATGATTATTGTTCTAGTGTTTCTCCTCAGAGTCACGGGGCAAGCCCAGTCTTTTAGAGAGGCATGCAATACAGATCCAACTTCTAGAGGCCCTTTGGAGATGTTTAATGTCATGGATTATAGCTGCGGAGACTCACTCCGGAAGTTCTGGAACACATCAGTACAATGTGTCCGAGAATGTGTACCTTATTATTATTTCTTTAATCATAACTAGCAGCGCCCCGCGGTTTTACCCGCGTTGTGCCCGTTCCCGTGGGAATTTCGGGAATTTTTTTACATTAAAACCTTCCTCTTGAATCACTCACCTATTACAAAAAACCGCATCAAAATCCGTTGCGTAATTTTAAAGATTTAAGCAAACAGACAAACAGACACGAAACAGAGACGACTTTATTTTATACTATGTAGTGATTTAGGAGTTGACTGTACCACCTATATACATCTAAATGCTGAGCATAGTAAAATTAAAATAATGTTATAAAATTAAATTACTTTAGTATATAAAAGAAAGTTGTGTTAGTTACACCATTTATATCTCAAGAAAGGTTGAACTGATTTTAATGGTCCTTTTTTATTTTATTTATGTAGGTCAGGTATAAGATAATATGTATTAAAAATACCGAAATTCCCACGGGAACGGGAACAACGCGGGAAACACCGCGGAACGCGGCTAGTAACATATACTGTAAAGTTTCATCCAAGCCGTCCAGTACATACATCTATAATCTATTTCTTTTGGATTGGCACAAAATGTGGTTAAATGTCATCAATTTTCCAGCCGAAGACGATTGCTTCTGAAGAGGAAAAAGGTTAAGAGATAGGGTAAGAATGAAATAAAATGACTAAACCTTTTTCCTCTTCAAGAGCAATCGTCTTCAGCTGGAAAATTGACGACATTGGTCCACATTTTGTGCCAATCCAAAAAAAATTTAGTATACATACATCCGTCCTCACAAACTTTCGCATTTATAAAAAAGGAAACCACACTAAGTGTATTTTTGTTTTGTTTTCAGAAGAAGTCATAATACAACTAATGGACATCAGAACCAGACTATCGAAACTGAAGATAATGCTCGAAAAGAGGCTAGGCGTTGATCTGTCGGACTACACATTTTGGTTGCAAGATGCTAAGATGGTAAGTAGTAGAGTGTTGCATGTTCTATGAAACAGAAAATCAAACTCTTCTTTTTCTCTATTATATTAATACTAGCAGCGCCCCGCGGTTTCACTCGCGTTGTACCCGTTCCCGCGGGAATTTCGGGATGAAAAATAGATGTTGTCCGATTCTCAGACTTACCCGATATGCACACAAAATTTCATGGGAATCGGTCGAGCCGTTTCAGAGGAGTTCAATTACGCACAACGTGACACGAGAATTTTATATATCAGATAGATAATCCTAATCCTAACTAATATTATAAATGCGAAAGTAACTCTGTCTGTCTGTCACGCTTTCACGCCAAAACTACTAAACCGATTTAAATGAAATTTGGTACACAGTTAGTCCAGAGCCTGAGAAAGGACATATATTTTACTAGCAGTGCCTCGTGGTATACCTGCGTTATGCCCGTTCCTGAGGGAATTTCGGGATGCAAAATAGTCTATAACCGTCCCGTTGAATGTGGCTATCCATTACAAAAAGAATTATTCAAATCTGATTCGTAGTTTCTGAGATTAGCTCTTACAAACAAACAATGTGAAAACTTTTCCTCTTTATAATAATTACTAGCAGCGCCCCGCATTTTTACCCGCGTTGTGCCCGTTCCCGTGGGAATTTCGGGAATTTTTATACACATAAACCTTCCTCTTGAATCACTATCTATTAAAAAACCGCGTCAAAATCCGTTGCGTAGTTTTAAAGATCTAAGCATACATAGGGACAGACAGCGGAAAGCGACTTTGTTTTATACTATGTAGTGATTTCATCTCATTTTCTTTTATAATTGCAGCTAGAAAACCACAAAACCCTGGTGGAACAGTGCATTAGGGGTGAGGGTGTGGTTCAAGTGAATATACAGATCAGGAATATGGAGAAAAAGATAAACATTCTGGATGTACTGAAGCCTGACGAGGAGATAGCTCAGCTACCCATAGATGATGACCCTGATGATTGTAAGTTATATATAAACAACTAATTGTGCCCCGCAGTTTCACCAGCAGAACTTCCGTTCCCGTGGGAATTTCGGGAATTTTATTACTGACAGCGCCCCCGTTCCCGTGGGAATTTAGAGATTTTTATTCCTTTTTTTTCTTATATAAAAACCTTGTCCTGACAATAAGGAACACATTAAAAAAAGAATCATCCAATTTGGTGCACTCGTTCTGAAGTTATGCGCTTACCAACACATTTTGCGATTCATTTTTATATTATAGATTATCCTACCCCTGATCAAGATAAATAAAATAAAAAAGGAATAATTAAAATCGGTCCAGCCGTTCTTGGGTTGTAAATGGTTTTACTCGCGTTGTGTCCGTTCCCGTAGGAATTTCGGGATGAAACATTTCGAAAGACAATATTGAATGGGACTAGTAAAAACTACTAATTTGGTCGATTTTCGACCAAGTTCGCAATTTTCGATCTTATTCTTCCATACTACATAATGAATTCTATATCTCACTAGCAGCGCCCCGCGGTTTTACCCGCGTTGTGCCCGTTCCTGTGGGAATTTCGAGAATTTTTATACATATAAACCTTCCTCTTGAATCATTCTATCTATTTAAAAAAACGGCGTCTAAATCTGTTGCGTAGTTTTAAAGATCTAAGCATACATAGGGACAGACAGCGGAAAGCGACTCTGTTTTATACTATGTAGTGAAAACGATTTCGACCAAGTTATCACTTTTCGATCTTAAAAACTTTTTTTTGCCTCCCATCTAATTAACCCTCTATTCCACAGTAGGCGAACTTCAACTGGACATATCAGCGCCTCAACGCGCGGTCGAAGCGAACGAGCCGATCGATTCGATCGAATCGCCGAACTCTGCGACCGCCGTGCGATGGGTGGTCGACTCCGATAAGGATAGCAAGCCGAAGACACCAGCTGATCCTCAGCATTGGTAAATATTTGTTAACCTCCCTGACAATCATTTCGTATAGGTCAGTGGCCAACCCTGGTGTTGGAGTACTTAGGCCGCCTAAAGACCTCCGATATGGTCTGACGATTGAAACAACCGGGACCGACTACATAACCGAGCTTCGGAGCACGGTAGCGCTCAGATAGAGCTACTATCGGCCATCCATCCAAGTAGAGGCCGACCTGCCCGTTGCTTAACAAACGCTATGAACTAACATCGCTAAGTCGTACACTCGCGCTACGCTTCGGTGGTCTAGTGGTATGTAAGACGGGTCCTGGGTTCAATTCCCGGGTCGAGCGAAAGTAGAAAGCCGCAATTTTTCATTTGTGTCATATCACTAGTTACATCACAAAAATGTCAATAAAACCCGCGCTGTACCCGTTCGCTGTACCCGCGAAGATTATCAAGTATTTCGATAAAATTAAATATATATTTATTTACAGGTGCATACAACATGTCAAGCTTTGGATCCAATGGGCGGTGAGACAGTTCAATTTGACAGGTGTCAAATTAAGCGATTGGAATATAACCGGAGTGGAATTATGTTCTCTAAGCAATGCACAGTTCAAGTGAGTAAATAGGAAATAAATTACATTGAGTAAATCTATATATACAGCGCGCCCCGCGGTTTTACCCGCATTCTGCCCGTTCCCGTGGGAATTTCGGGATTTTTTATACATATAAACCTTCCTCTTGAACCACTCTAACTATTAAAAAAACCGCGTCAAAATCCGTGCAGTAGTATTTGAATTTATCGCGAACAGACAGACAGAAACAACCGAAGGCGTTTTATAATATGTAGTGATATTTTCTTGTCCCAAAATGTGGATCAATGTCGTCAATTTTCCAACCGAAAACGATTGCTCCTGAAGAGGAAAAAGTTTTAGTGATTTTATTTCATTCTTACCCTATCTTTGAACGTTTTTTCTCTTCACGAGTAGTCGTCTTCGGCTGGCAAATTGACGACATTAGTCCGTATTTTAAGACTCGTGAGAAAAATTTATGCGTCTTCGTTGAAGCGAGAGCTGTGTGGAGAGAATTTTGAAAAGATTTTGACAATGTCAGTGCTTTGTTTGACAATTTTAATGAGTCGTGATTGCTCGGTTGTGCTCCGCACAGCTCATTAACGCATCTGGTATGTATCCGTCAAAGTTTGACTTCTTCACCGAGTGGATGGTCACCCTGACCAATCCTGGTGTCATAGTTATTGAGCCGCCAAAGGCCTCTGACATGGCTCATGTAACGACTACTATCCGTAGAAAGTAACCGCGACCGACGGCTTAACGTGCCCTCCGAAGCACGGAATCGTCTTACTTTTCGGACAATCAGGTGATTCAGCCTGCAATGCCCTAACCAAACTGAGGAAAGTCTCACAAAGAGATTTTTGTGAGATATCCCCACCGGGAATCGAACCCGGAACCTCCGGGTCGTGAGCCGGGCGCTCAAACCACAAGACCACGGAGGCTAAAGTTTGACTAAGCAATGTTATCTGATTGCGATTGTTAAGCGACGTGCAGCTCGGCATCTACTTAGATGGGTGGTCGATAGTGGCATTTTTGTCTGTTCGCTACCGTGCTTCGGAGGGCACGTTAAATTGTCGGTCCTGATTGTTTCAACCGTCAGAGCATGTCGTCACCTTTAGGCGGTCTAACAACTCCGACACCAGGGTTGGACACTGACCTACTCGTACATACCTACTTACTTTTAACAAAATGTTCAATTCTTTTCAGAGAAAAAGTCCCCTCAGATCCGGGAGACATATTTTGGACCCACTTCGAACTGTTGAGGAAATGTAAATTCATGGGTGAGTACATTAAAAAAAGTATTAGCCTGTAATGTCCCACTGCTGGGCAAAGGCCTCTCATTTCACTGAAGATATCAGTACAGTGAGGAGGATGTCGTAATCACCACGCGCGCCTAATGCGAGTTGGTGATCTCAAACCCGAGCCATGTTTGAAAAGTAGGAAACATGTTTTCGCTCGACCTGGGAATTGAACCCGGGACCTCAGTCTTGCGAAAAATAATTTTACAAATCGGATGGGTAGTTTCTGAGATTAGCACGTTAAAACAAACTCTTCATTATATTAGTACTAGCAGCGCCCCGCGGTTTTACCCGCGTTGTGCCCGTTCCCGTGGGAATTTCGGGGTTTTTATTTACATAAAATCCTTCCTCTTGAATCACTCTACCTATTACAAAAAACCGCATCAAAATCCGTTGCGTAATTTTAAAGATTTAATCATACAGACAAACAGACAAACAGACGCGACTTTGTTTTATACTATGTAATGATAGAAGATTTATGCAGTATATTTTATTTTTTATTCACAGCTGTAGTACAGAATGATGAAGAGGAACCGCCAGTGAAGGAAGTGCTGGAAATACCACAAGCGGCCATCAGGAAGAAGCCGAAACAGGTAAACAAATATGTTATCCTTAATACTTCCTACTAATATAATAAATATAATAAATGCGAAAGTTTGTGAGAAGAAAGAAAGAAGAAAGTGAGAAGCGATTCTCAGGCCTACCCGATATGTACACAAAATTTCATGAGAATCGGTCGAGCCGTTTCAGAGGAGTTCAATTACGCACCCCTTGACACGAGAATTTTATATATTAGAAGATAAAGAGTGAGGCAAACGTGGTGATAACGTCTAAAACTCTTCACTAAGTAAGTAATATCCAGTAGGTTAGTGGCCAATCCTGATGTTGGAGTTTAGACCGCCTAAAGGCCTCCGACATGGTCTAACGATTGAAACAACCGGGACCGACAATTTAACGTGCCCTCCTCACTGTAGCCTAGGAGACATTACAGGCTGCGATACTTTGACTTTTCTAAACATTTCCACCATATTACATTTAACGAATATTTTTATATTACAGATAATAATAAATCCGTGTACAGACGACGAGGTCGCCGAAATGGCGTCAAACACAACACCTCGCAGCGGCAACAACGGACAAATACAACTGTGGCAGTTCTTATTGGAGCTCCTCACGAGCGCGGAGTACTTCGACATCATTCGGTGGCACGGTACGTGACTGACGGGGTTGATGACTGACGGGACTGACGGTAGAGTTTGATGTCTAGTGGGAAACTTACTCATATGGAACTGGAGAGAATCTGATTAGAAACTGATTAGAAACTGATGTGAAACTGATGGTAAGGTTTGATGACTGTCGTGACTGACAAGCCCGCTGTCACAGTGGCAGTGAGAGCGCTTACTGTGTCGGGGGTTGCGGGCTCGATTCAACGGAGTAACAATATGTGAGATATAGTTGTTGACGACGTCTGGGTGTCAAGTATATATTCTTATAAAGTATTTGTGTGTGTATATTATGTAGTACAATGTGTAAGACACATACAATTAACGTTATATATTCAACTAGCAGCGCCCCGCGGTTTTACCCGCGTTGTACCCGTTCCCATGAGAATTTCGGGATTTTTTATACATATGAACCTTCCTCTTGAATCACTCTATCTATTAAAAAACTGCATCAAAATCCGTTGCGTAGTTTTAAAGATCTAAGCATACATAGGGACAGACAGCGGAAAGCGACTTTGTTTAATACTATTTACGACTGACAAGTTTGTTTTCAGGCACGGAAGGTGAATTCAAACTTTTAGAGCCTGAGAGAGTAGCGAGACTGTGGGGCGCGAGGAAACACAAACCGGCGATGAACTATGAGAAGCTATCGCGCGCGTTAAGATATTACTATGACGGGGATATGATTGCCAAAGTTGCGGGAAAGAGGTAAGAAAATCCTCCTAATATTATTAAAGCAGTGCCCCGCTGTTATACCCGCGTTGTACCCGTTCCCGAGGGAATTTCAGGATGAAACGTAGCCTATAACCTTCCCGTTGAATGTGGCTATCCATTACAAAAAGAATTTCTCAAATTAGCTTATAAACTTCCCGTTGAATGTGGTTATAAATTATAAAAATAATTTTTCAAATCGGACCAATAGTTCCTGAGATTAGCGCGTTCAAACAAACAAACTCTGTAGCTTTATAATATTAGCATAGATGCGAAAGTTTGTAAGGATGTATATATGTTTGAGACTCTTTCACGCAAAGACTACTGGACGGATTTGGATGAAACTTTACAGTAGTATAGGTTTTAAATCAGAATAACACATGGCATACATTTTATCCCGAAATCCCCGTGGGAACGGGTACAACGCGGATGTAATCCGTAAACGTAGGTTCAAGTCAAAATGAGTAGTGTTCGCTTATACGAGTACTTAAGAAAACAGAATCTATTCATATTTTCGTACACTATTTTTAATCTACTTGTTTTATTTGCAGATTTGTCTACAAATTCGTTTGTGATCTGCGTCAACTGATAGGCTATGGGGCCGAGGAGTTGGCAGAGCTAGTGAAGGAAGTACACGAGAACAAAATCCCGGATAAGGATTGCTTATAAACACACTGTCAGGAGTCCCGTGAGCGGAGATCGGAGTTGAACAGTTCCCGAGGGATTTTAGGGGTGGAATTAACCCTATGTGCAAGTGATACTGTATTTATTGAGGCCAAAAAGTACCCTATGTTTGTGATATATCTAAGATATATTGAACAATTAGTTATACTCCACGGTCTTACTCGCGTTGTACTTATTCCCGCGGGAATTTGGGGATAAAATGTATCCCATGTGTTATTCTGATGTATAACTTATTTTGCTGTGAAGTTTCATCAAAATACGTTCAGTAGTTTTTACGTGAAAGAGTGACAAACATAGATAAATACATCCTCAGAATCTTTCGCATTTATTAAATTAGTAGGGTTATAATGAATTTGGCGTTTTGTTGGACAGTTTCCTGTGGGAATTCCGGGATTAAACTTATCCTATGAGACTTTAATTTCTAATAGAGTCTGTCTGTTCGCGATAAAGTCAAATACTACTGCACGGATTTTGCCGCGGTTTTTCTTTATAGAAAGAGTGATTCAAGAGGAAGGTTTATATGTATAAAATTACCCGAAATTCCCACGGGAACGGGCACAACGCGGGTAAAACCGCGGGGTTCTGCTAGTAGGATATGTTTTATCCAATTTTTCATATATATGATACCTTGATATGTAGTTTTTGTTGTAATTTTATGGATTTAAATATCTGATTTATGTATCTAAGTCATTACATTGTATAAAAGATTTGATATTTTTGTGTAAATATAAGATTTAAGAAATATTTTTGTACATAATAAAGTTTATTTCTATGTTTTTTGGGAGGTTTTCTTATTATACCTGGATAATTTCTTCAGTGAGAGGAGTTTGATCTGCAGTGTCTTATAGGACGATACTTTACATTAGTGCTCGCTTGTGATTACGTGTACTCCTCGCTGTACTAACATCTTCAGTGAGAGGACTTTGATCTGCAGTGTCTTATAGGACGATACTTTACATTAGTGCTCGCTTGTGATTACGTGTACTCCTCGCTGTACTAACATCTTCAGTGAGAGGACTTTGATCTGCAGTGTCTTATAGGACGATACTTTACATTAGTGCTCGCTTGTGATCACGTGTACTCCTCGCTGTACTAACATCTTCAGTGAGAGGACTTTGATCTGCAGTGTCTTATAGGACGATACTTTACATTAGTTACAGGAGTTTTTAGACCGCCTAAAGGCCTCCAACATGGTCCTTACAATTCAAACGACTGAGACTCAATTTTCGTGCGTCCTAGCACGGTAGCACTCAGATAGAAAAGGCACTATCGGCTACCCATCCAAGTACTCGTAGAAGCCTAGCTGCACGTTGTTATGCTGGGACTCCATTAGCGGGCTACGGCGAATATTCGTGTTAACACGATAATGGGGCCGCGTACATCGTGTCATCGCGAAGTATTCGGGCGAAGACGATGTAGCATCGGGGGCGGGCTACGGCGAATATTCGTGTTAACGCGATAATGGGGCCGGGTACATCGTGTCATCGCATCCATTTTTAAATTACGACCTACGTCTCGGCCGCACAGTTGGAAATTGAACAACACAATCCGGCACGATACATCGCGTCAACTCGACACGAATCTTCGCCCGCTAGTGGAGACAGGAACATCGTGCGAACACGATGTTTTTGTCGCGACAACGCGACACGAATCTTCGCCCGCTAATGGAGCCCCAGCATCAAACAACATCAAACAATAACATTTTAATTTTTAAATAAAACAAAAACTGAACGCATTTTTATTTAAGACGCGTTACCCTGGCAACGGTTACCCCACAACAATTTGGAAAGCCAAAACAAATCATAATTGTACGCACAAATATCTGAAAATAATAGTATTTTAGTGAAATATATGGTACAATATAAATGATGTAAGTATTAATAATCTTTTTTTCACTTAATTTTCAGTAAATATTGTAGTATTTTTAAAAACACATGTTTTTGTGGCAAATACGAATATTTTAGTTATAAACCTCTTTTAGTTTTGAAATTACAAAAAGAATAAAACTATTCCTGTTTATTTTAAAGAAGATTCTATTCGTGGAGGTTTAACTAAAATTTGTTACATACAATGAAGGTTATTTTAAAAGAGATCATTAGTGGAATAAATTTGGTTGTGAAATTACTTAGATGAGAAAAACGTGTAGGTATTGTGCGTTTAAACATTAACATTAATACAATTAACTGATATAGGTACTTAAGGTTAAGTATATATAAGCATTATATAAGCACTTTTGTAATATTCATTATGTGTATTAGGCATTTTTATGAAATAAAAATATTTGTATATGTTTATTAAAATGTAAGCGGTTTATTTATGTATTTGTACTGATATCTTCAGTGACATGAGAGACCTTTGCCCAGCTGTGGGATGACAGTTGACAGACTAATAATTTAAAAAGTGTAATAGCAACAATTTAAACTTTTAAAACCTAATACACATATAATTGAGCCAATAGCTCTATCCCATATTGATCCCTTTGTGATTTCAGTGAGCTGAGAGTTATTTGTCCAGCTGTGGGACTACAGACTAATAGGACTTAAAATCTCTAAAACAGGTTAATTTTTTAAACCTAATACACATATAATCAAGCCCTTATTCCCTTTCAAAGTCAAGTCAAAGTCAAATATTATTATTCAGTTTGGCCCCATAGAGCCTCTTTTGAACGCACCACCCATTCGTGAACATCAGCAGAGAAGAATGGGTAAGAAACTATGCTGATTATTTTTTTATTCCAGAGAGTCCTGTTAGATCAATATGCTGCTGTTGTCATGTATCGCATGCTTGCTGTTATTAAGGGAATGTACAGGAAAGTGGGTGGAAGGATCGGTCGATACTAAAGAGGTGAGTTTACTTAGGGTGGGTTGTGTCAGACAGTTCACGAGTACACTGTTTAATACAAAAGGTCTTTATTTTGCCGTTTGTGGTTTTATTTGGCCGATTGTGGAATTTCTATCTGAGCGCTACCGTGCTTCGGACGTTAAATTGTCGGTCCCGGTTGTTTCAATCGTTAGACCATGTCGGAGGCCTTTTGACGGTCTAAAAACTCCGACACCAGGGTTGGCCGCTAACCTACTCAAATTTACTTTACTATAAAATGGTTTATACCTTTCCGACATACGCTATTTGTCAAAGAGCGAAAGAGACAAAACACTTTAAAACACTGTTTAAGTTAAATACGAGGGCGGGTCAATAAGTCCGTGACTTTTGCAATAAAAGACAGATTTTTTTATTAAAAATATATTTTATTTTTCAACGTAGTCTCCCTTGAGCTCTATACACTTTGTCCAACGCTTCTCCAATTTTTTTATCCCTTCCAAAAAATATGATTTGTCGAGGTCGTCAAAATAGGCCTTTGTTTGCGAGATGACTTCATTATTGGAGTCAAATCTTTTTCCACCAAGCCATTTCTTCAGGTTTGGGAACAAGAAGTAGTCGCTCGGAGCCAAATCTGGAGAATAGGGCGGATGCGGGAGCAATTCATAGCCCAATTCATGGATTTTGGCCATGGCAACTGCACATGTGTGCACCCTTGCATTGTCTTGGTGGAAAAGAACTTTTTTCTTGGCCAAATGAGGTCGGTTTCTTTTTAAATCGTCATTGAATCGGTCCAATAAGTTGGCATAATATTCCCCATTGATTGTTCTTCCCTTTTGAAGGTAGTCAATGTGGATTATCCCGCGTGCATCCCAAAAAACAGTCGCCATAACTTTATTGGCCGACAATCCCACCTTGGCCTTCTTTGGCGCCGATTCACCCTTGGAAACCCACTGTTTTGACTGTTGTTTGGTCTCTGGTGTGTTGTGATGGATCCACGTTTCGTCCACGGTTACAAAACGGCGCAAAAACTCCTCCATATTACGATTAAACAATGCTAAACCTTCCTGTGAAGTTGTTACACGATTGCGTTTGTGGTCGACTGTGAGCAAACGCGGCACCCATCTTGCGGACAGCTTTCTCATGCCTAAGTGATCATTCAAAATTGAAACCACTGAGCCATGCGAGATCCCTACTTCTTCCACAATCTCTCGCACTTTCAATCTTCGGTCGGCCAACACAATATCGTGAATTTTTTCGAATGTTTTGGGTGTAGAGACCTCAACTGGGCGTCCAGGACGCTCGGCATCTTTAGTGCTTGTACGGCCACAACGAAATTCAGTAAACCACTTTTTTACCATGGAAATCGATGGTGCAGAGTCCCCATAGTATTTATCAAGCTTTGCCTTGGTCTCGGTAATGGTTTTTTTTCGCAAGAAATAATGCTTAATAAGCACACGAAATTCACTTTTGTCCATTTTCTCGTCAAATTAGTGAGTAGTCTGATAAAGATAGCTGTAAAACACAAACTAACTGACGCAGCAAGTTCAAATTTTCAGAGGAGTCAACTGACAGATGCCTGTTGACGGGACCAGTATTATTGTTTCAGTAAAGAGGTCGGAAATTCAAAAAGTCACGGACTTATTGACCCGCCCTCGTATCATTTACTAGCAGCGCCCCGCGGTTTTACCCGCGTTGTACCCGTTCCCGGGGGAATTTTGGGATGAAAAATAGCCTACAACCTTCCCGTTGAATGTGGCTATCTTATACAAAAAGAATTATTCAAATCGGACTGATAATTCCTCGAACATACAAACAAGCTTACAAATTTTACCTCTTTATAATATTAGTATAGATGAATAACCCGGTTAGCCTGTAATGTCACACTTTTGTAACAAACATACATACATATTTACATTCTCACAAATTTTCGCATTTTATAATATTAGTTGGACATACTGCCGCACTCAGAAACATTCATTAAATCAACATTTAACTAATTGACGTAATTTTTTATATACTCTATTTTTTTCCAAAAAAATTGATTATACATTACGTCATGTCAAAATCACTCATTAGTAGTCGTTACATGAGCCATGTCAGAGGCCTTTGGCGGCTCAATAACTCTGACACCAGGATTGGTCAGGTTGACCATCACTCGGTGAAGAAGAAGACTCATTAAATCTTTACTAAGGCTGCGTTTCACGTCTCTGAGACCCCATACTCTAGTCTCAGAGTCACCACTTAATTATTATTCAATTTGTTTTCAGAACTGGGCGTTCTTGGCTAGATTTTGTTTCCTATCGTTAGATGGTCAGTTTGAGTATTTGATCGAATATGATCAGGAGATGGGCACACCAAACCTGTTACTGTACTATGATGATGACTCGCAGTGGCCTGCAGTGTACCACAGCAGTAAGGTCAGTACAGCGGCTTGACAGCCTCCGTGGTCTTGTGGTTTGAGCGCTCGGCTCACGATCCGCGTGTCCCGTTTCGCTTCCCAATGGGGACAATATCTCACAAAATTCTCTTTGCGAGACTGTCCTCAGTTTGGTTAGGGCATTGCAGGCTGAATCACCTGATTGTCCGAAAAGTAACATGATTCCGTGCTTCGGAGGGCACGTTAAGCCGTCGGTCCCGGTTACTTTCTACGGATAGTAGTCGTTCCATGAGCCGTGTCAGAGGCCTTTGGCGGCTCAATAACTCTGACACCAGGATTGGTTAGGGTGACCACTCGATGAAGAAGAGTCAGCGGCTGGAAGCGTTACCCATCAAAATGTTGGTCGGGTAAATTCTATTTTTAAAGGCGACGCGCGATGTGCGTAAACGCTTCGGTGGTCTAGTGGTATGTGCACTCGCCTGCCAACACTGAGGTCCCGGGTTCAATTCCCAGGTCGAGCGAAAATATGTTTCCTACTTTCAAACATGGCTCGGGTTTGAGATCACCAACCCGCATTAGGCAAGCGTGGTGATTACGACATCCTCCTCACTGTACTGATATCTGAGGTGAGATGAGAGGCTTTTGTCCAGCAGTGGGACATTAGAGGCTAATTACTTATTACTTAATTTACTTATTTCAGTCATGCAAAGAACGTGAAGCTGTCTTAAACAAATACGGGCAAAACCAGATAATTAAGCTATCACATTGGTATCCCGACACGGAATTTTCAGGGTGTATAGTTACGAAGGCCAACAAACATATACCCGCTTCGAAAAGGTAAAATATATATATACTAATCTATAATATACGAGGGCGGGTCAATAAGTCCGTGACTTTTGCAATAAAAGACAGATTTTTTTATTAAAAATATATTTTATTTTTCAACGTAGTCTCCCTTGAGCTCTATACACTTTGTCCAACGCTTCTCCAATTTTTTTATCCCTTCCAAAAAATATGATTTGTCGAGGTCGTCAAAATAGGCCTTTGTTTGCGAGATGACTTCATTATTGGAGTCAAATCTTTTTCCACCAAGCCATTTCTTCAGGTTTGGGAACAAGAAGTAGTCGCTCGGAGCCAAATCTGGAGAATAGGGCGGATGAGGGAGCAATTCATAGCCCAATTCATGGATTTTGGCCATGGCAACTGCACATGTGTGCACCCTTGCATTGTCTTGGTGGAAAAGAACTTTTTTCTTGGCCAAATGAGGTCGGTTTCTTTTTAAATCGTCATTGAATCGGTCCAATAAGTTGGCATAATATTCCCCATTGATTGTTCTTCCCTTTTGAAGGTAGTCAATGTGGATTATCCCGCGTGCATCCCAAAAAACAGTCGCCATAACTTTATTGGCCGACAATCCCACCTTGGCCTTCTTTGGCGCCGATTCACCCTTGGAAACCCACTGTTTTGACTGTTGTTTGGTCTCTGGTGTGATGTGATGGATCCACGTTTCGTCCACGGTTACAAAACGGCGCAAAAACTCCTCCATATTACGATTAAACAATGCTAAACCTTCCTGTGAAGTTGTTACACGATTGCGTTTGTGGTCGACTGTGAGCAAACGCGGCACCCATCTTGCGGACAGCTTTCTCATGCCTAAGTGATCATTCAAAATTGAAACCACTGAGCCATGCGAGATCCCTACTTCTTCCACAATCTCTCGCACTTTCAATCTTCGGTCGGCCAACACCATATCGTGAATTTTTTCGAATGTTTTGGGTGTAGAGACCTCAACTGGGCGTCCAGGACGCTCGGCATCTTTAGTGCTTGTACGGCCACAACGAAATTCAGTAAACCACTTTTTTACCATGGAAATCGATGGTGCAGAGTCCCCATAGTATTTATCAAGCTTTGCCTTGGTCTCGGTAATGGTTTTTTTTCGCAAGAAATAATGCTTAATAAGCACACGAAATTCACTTTTGTCCATTTTCTCGTCAAATTAGTGAGTAGTCTGATAAAGATAGCTGTAAAACACAAACTAACTGACGCAGCAAGTTCAAATTTTCAGAGGAGTCAACTGACAGATGCCTGTTGACGGGACCAGTATTATTGTTTCAGTAAAGAGGTCGGAAATTCAAAAAGTCACGGACTTATTGACCCGCCCTCGTATCTATACAAATATTATAAAGCTGCAGAGTTTGTTTGAACGCGCTGATCTCAGGAACTATTGGTCCGATTTAAAAAAATCTTTTTGTAATGGATAGCCACAATTAAGGGAAAGGTATTTTCATCCCGAAATTCCAATGGGAACGGGTAAAGCCGCGGGGCGCTGCTAGTATTAGTATAAATGCCACTTTTTATAAATGGGTTCATATTGTGACCATTCTGTAAGCTCTAAGCATCTTCCATATTATACCGGAATAATTTACGAAATCAGTTCACTAAAGGCAATATATGAGGTCATAAAAAATTAAAAAAACACTTTTTTTTCAGCACATCTACCCCCCAAACGACCCCAAAACCAAACCCCTTCACAACTCAACCCCCTAACCCCTCTTTCTACGACCAATTCCTAAAAACAACCAAAACTACCACCCCCTACCCAAAAACTACCAAAAATAACAATTCTACCAATATTCCCTTAAATTCTACCGTTTGGTACGAACTGATGCCGACAGATCAAGAAAATGTGACAACAGTGTTGCCAGAAGACGAATTATGGGAGAATATTGGACCTCAATTTAATAGCAGCAAATTGGAGAAGCTAAAGGATGTTGAAATACTTTTTGACCAACAAAATGCGAGAAGCGTAAGTATAATTAAATAACTATAAAAATAACTACAAGCGATTAATGAAAAGTCCTCTCTCTGAAGATGTTAGTAAGTACAGTGAGGAGTACACGTAATCACAAGCGAGCACTAATGTAAAGTATCGTCCTATAAGACACTGCAGCCCAAAGTCCTCTCACTGAAGATGTTAGTACAGCGAGGAGTACACGTACCTAATCACAAGCGAGCACTAATGTAAAGTATGTCCTATAAGACACTGCAGATCAAAGTCCTCTCACTGAAGATGTTAGTACAGCGAGGAGTACACGTAATCACAAGCGAGCACTAATGTAAAGTATCGTCCTATAAGACACTGCAGATCAAAGTCCTCTCACTGAAGATGTTAGTACAGCGAGGAGTACACGTAATCACAAGCGAGCACTAATGTAAAGTATCGTCCTATAAGACACTGCAGCCCAAAGTCCTCTCACTGAAGATGTTAGTACAGCGAGGAGTACACGTAATCACAAGCGAGCACTAATGTAAAGTATCGTCCTATAAGACACTGCAGATCAAAGTCCTCTCACTGAAGATGTTATTACAGCGAGGAGTACACGTAATCACAAGCGAGCACTAATGTAAAGTATCGTCCTATAAGACACTGCAGATCAAAGTCCTCTCACTGAAGATGTTAGTACAGCGAGGAGTACACGTAATCACAAGCGAGCACTAATGTAAAGTATCGTCCTATAAGACACTGCAGATCAAAGTCCTCTCACTGAAGATGTTAGTACAGCGAGGAGTACACGTAATCACAAGCGAGCACTAATGTAAAGTATCGTCCTATAAGACACTGCAGATCAAAGTCCTCTCACTGAAGATGTTAGTACAGCGAGGAGTACACGTAATCACAAGCGAGCACTAATGTAAAGTATCGTCCTATAAGACACTGCAGATCAAAGTCCTCTCACTGAAGATGTTAGTACAGCGAGGAGTACACGTAATCACAAGCGACCACTAACGTAAAGTATTGTCCTATAACACACTGCAGATTAAAGTCCTTGTTTTTTTCCAGCATAAAATAAAACGTTCTACCAACGAATTGATACAGCGGTATCGTCGTCGTCGCCTTAAGTCTGAGTCCCACAGTCCCAGCAGTGGGAAAACAGAGAGAATGATAGTCTCTTGTCATAATTCGAGGAGGTTTCGATCCGCTAGAGAGAGATGGTGGTTCATTGCTATCAGTAACTGTGATAGTCCTAAGGTAAGTGTTTAAAGATGAGTTGTTTGGACGATTGAGCTCCGAACAGATTACGGACTGGTCCATTTTTAGGGTTCCGTACCCAAAGGGTAAAAACGGGACCCTATTACTGAGACTTCGCTGTCCGTCCGTCCGTCTGTCACTATCTTTATCTCAAGAACGGTGATAGCTAGACAGTTTAAACTTTCACAGATGATGTATTTCATTAAGCGTTACATCGACCTCCTTATATACATACATACACAAATACTTTATATGAATAGGTACATAGGAGGGCACGTTAAGCCGTCGGTCCCGGTTACTTCCTACGGATAGTAGTCGTTACATGAGTCATGTCAGAGGCCTTTGGCGGCTCAATAACTCTGACACCAGGATTGGTCAGGTTGAACGTCCACTCGGTGAAGAAGAATGGGTATATAATCGACTGTGTCTTCACATATTGTTAATCCGTTGAATCGAGCTCGCAACCCCCGACATAGTAAGCGCTCTCACTGCCACTGTGGCTACGGGCTTGTCAAATGTAAAGGATCGTGCAGTGCAAAATGTTTCCGATATGGAATATTTTCGTTGAGTTTTAAGTATTTTCTTTGAATTTTAGGGCTTGGAAGTAAAATATAAGTTTCTTATGACTAACGGGGCTGATGGTGATTTCTGGCACGAACACTTTTCAGCTGATGAATTTTGTAAGTCATTTTTTTTATTATCAGTATTATCACCAAGCTTTTTGTTATAAACTGTCATCTTTTTGTATTTTTTTCGAACAGGATTTATATGACGCATTTGGTATACATCTTTAATTAATTTTATTTTTGTTATTAAAAAAACCGTTTTTTTTTGTAAATAAAATCTTTTTTTCTGTAAAAAATGTCCTTTTCTTTGTAAAAATCCTTTTTTTATAAAAATACTTTTTTTTGCAAAATAAACTTTTTTTTCCAGACGTCCTCCCAGTGTTAATATCCTACACATTTGCATACATAATAGTGATGATAGCCATCGTAATCTGCAGCGTGGAGTTAAAATCTCGTCATCTGTTGCACTCTACGTACAAATTGTTCTTGATATCAGCCTCTATGCAACACGCGGGAGTGTTGTTACAAAGTCTGGCGTATGTTAGGTACGCGGCGAACGGCGTGGGTAGTGACGGGGCGAGGGTTACTGGTGAGTATATTTTTTTTTTTATTCTTAGAAAAGAGAACAATTTCATGTTATCTATAAGTGTAAGTTAAAATAAAAAGAAGTATAATATTTTTTTATTGTTTTTTTCATTATTTAATAAGAATTGCTAACTATTGCAAATCAAGAATGGAAATAATTTTATGCTTGTTCTAAAAGATAAGACACAAAAAAATTGCTTTAAAAATATTACGGCAGAAGTTTTATTAAAGCAACATTGTCACTGTTTAAATCGATTTTCAAAAGTTTTTTATTATTTTTTTTATTTTTTCAGGTCAGTTTTTCTGCGGTGTATCCGAAATGACATTTCTTCTCCTATTAGTGTTGCTAGCTAAAGGGTACACGGTGACCCGCGGTCGACTCAAAGTAGGGTTTACAGTCAGACTGACAGTGTTCATGTGCTGTTATGTGGTCACGTATATTGTGCTCTTTGTCTATCAAGCGAAGGTTAGTATTTCAATGGCTGTTGTGAATTTATGTGTAGATAAAATGTATTTTTTTGTTTTTTTGTTTATTTTATAAATCCGTTTTTATAAATAAAAAAAAAATTGAAGTAAATTTTTATTTTGTCTGTTTTTTGTTAATTTCCAATATTTTTAGGACATAAAAATATTGGAATAAAACATTATTATTGTTTTTTATAATTTCTTCAAATTGGATTCTAAAAAAGTTTTTTCTTCCAATCATATATTTATATTCAATAAACTCATTGATTTTCTTTATACAATTAAATATTTCCCCTCAATACCCCTCATTATTGCCAGGCATTCGATCCCGGCGAGGTGCTCTATCTGTACGAGAGTCCCGCGGGATTCGGGCTGATAGTTCTACGCATTCTAGCGTGGTGCGTGTTCGGATATTCCACCTTCTTCACCGTCCGGAAGTATCCGGAGAAGGTCAGTTTGATTAGAGATGAGTACTTCTATATATTAATCTTTAATCTTTTTTGTATTCATTTTTTTTACAAATAAAAAAAAATCTTTACTAAAGTAATACTAGCTGTTGTTTTGCCATATACAAATTGAGGGGTGTACCACCCTAGTCACTATAAATTGAGATGTAAGCTATTCTATCTTTCAAGTTGGATCAAATTGCACACGGAGTCCGAATCAAATTTAAAATTGGTTCAGTAGTTTAGGAGTCCATCGCGGGCAAACAACGTGACACGTAATTTTTAAAAGATAGATAATAAAGCTGAAGAGTTATTTTTGTTTGAACGCGCTAATGTCAGAAACTACTTCGATTTGAATTAATTAATAATAATAATAAATAATAAATATACCTGGACAAATTCACACACGGTTAATTAGACCCAAAGTAAGCTCTAAGCTTGTGTTATGGAATCTAATTAACTGGTACTACTACATATACATACACAAATACTTTATAAGAATATATAATTGACACCCAGACGTCGTCGCCAACAACTATGTCTGCACATATTGTTGACTCCGGGGGGAATCGAACCCGCAACCCCCGACACAGTAAGCGCTCTCACTGCCACTGTGCCAACGGGCTTGTCGAAATTATTTTTGTAATGGAAATTGAACGGGAAGGTTATAGGCTACTTTTCATCCCGAAATTCCCACGGGAACAGGCACAACGCGGGTAAAACTGTGGGGCGCTAGTGTAAAATAAAAGCGAAGTGTATCCGTAAACGTAGTCTGTAATCAAAACCAATCATACATTTTTCTTTTTTTTTAATAGCATTTTTTTTTTCAGAATATGTTCTACTGTCCATTCTTCATTTGTGGTACTCTATGGTTTTATGCTGGACCTCTATTCATACTCACTGCCAATTCGTATATAGGTAAGATTATTATACAGTACAGGCAAAAATAATAACCTGTGTTTTGTGATAATTATTGACAATTTCTTTTGCATGCTAATTTATAATAATGGCGAAACATGCTGCACTTACCTTATATTTAATTAAACCTTTGTATACCATGTTTTGAAGCAAATAAATATTTGAATTTGAATTTGAATAACGTCCTACTGGGCAAACACCTCTCATTTCACTGAAGATATCAGTACAGTGAGGAGTAATATAATATTGTTTTCGCAGATAAATGGGTTCGAGAAAGCGTTGTCACTGCCGTGTTGCTGTTTATAACATTTAGCGGCCATATTATGTTTCTAGTAAGTCAATTAAATATATTTTTATCTAAGTTGGAGTAGGTCAGTGGCCAACCCTGGTGTCGGAGTATTAGACCGCCTAAAGGCTTTCGACTTGGTCTGACGATTAAACAACCGGGACCGACAATTTAACGTGCCCTCCGAAGCACGATAGCGAACAGACAAAAATGCCACTATCGACCACCCATCCAAGTAGATGCCGAGCTGCACGTCGCTTAACAATCGCGATGAGATAACATCGCTTAGTCAAACTTTAACAGCCTCCGTGGTCTTGTGGTTTGAGCGCCCGGCTCACGACCCGGAGGTTCCGGGTTCGATTCCCGGTGGGGATATCTCACAAAAATCTCTTTGTGAGACTTTCCTCAGTTTGGTTAGGGCATTGCAGGCTGAATCACCTGATTGCCCGAAAAGTAACACGATTCCGTGCTTCGGAGGGCACGTTAAGCCGTCGGTCCCGGTTGCTTTCTACGGATAGTAGTCGTTACATGAGCCATGTCAGAGGCCTTTGGCGGCTCAATAACTCTGACACCAGGATTGGTCAGGTTGACCATCCATTCGATGAAAAGAGCTGCACGTTGATTAACTAATATATAAACGCTAAAGTTAGTGAAGGTGGGTGGATGAATGTTTGAAGGACTATGCTTGGTTGTATAGCAGACCAATAAAAAAAAATAGTTTATTGATTAAAAAAACTGCTTGTCTTGTATAAAACTAAATAAATCCTACTAATATTATAAATGCGAAAGTTTGTGAGGATGGATGGATGTATGGATGTATACAATGTATCTTTGATACTCTTTCACGCAAAAACTACTAGACGGATTTGGATGAAACTTTACAGTAATAGAGGTTATACATCCGAATAACACATGGGATACATTTTATCCCCAAATTCCCGCGGGAACGGGTACAATACGGGTGAATATGAATAACTGTTTTATTTTCAGCTATTAACTCTACCAGTGTTCGCTAACAAGAACTTTCCCTACCACGTGAGGACTACGCAAATAGGAGTTATGGAGGTAATGAAAGCACCTTTACTTGTATACTAGCAGCGCCCCGCGGTTCTACTCGCGTTGTGTCTGTTCCTGTGGGAATTTCGGGATGACAAGTAGCCTATAACCTTCCCGTTGAATGTGGCTATCCATTACAAAAATAATTGTTCGAATCGGATTGGTACTTTCTGAGATTAGCGCGTTCAAACAAACAAACTCTGCAGCTTTATAATATTAGTAGATAGATAAATAGGCAATCATAAGGGTGCGTTTCATTGAAACCAAGCAGAGATGTCCGGAGCTCAATCGACTACAGTCCGGCAAGTATAACTTGGCGCGGCTGTGCGCCACTGTGTTCAATACGAATGTACTTTTAGAAAAATATTCGCAACGATGTTTACTATGAACTCGGAAGTGTCAAAGTGAATTTTCAAGATGGCCGTTTTAGTTCCTCAAATCGCCACCGCCAACTTATACTTGCCGGACTGTAATCACAACGCACACAGTTAAAGATGGCCGCTCTGCTTCAATGAAAACGTTCCCTAAATGCCAAGCATACCCGCGCCATGTTTGAAAAGTAGGAAACATGTTTTCGCTCGACCCGGGAATTGAACCCGGGATCTCAGTCTTGGCAGGCGAGTGTACATACAACTACACCACCGAGGCGTTGGAGGCACCTTGACTAAAACAGAACCTTGATTTAAACAGAATCAAATAAACATCTAAGGGATCTCATACAAAAACGTGTTTTTGCCGCTTTTTTATTGATTAAAAAAAAAAACTTCGTGCGCGAACCTGACTCGCATTTGATCCATTTTTCAAGTCGATTTTGGTCATTAAAAAAGTAAAAAAAGATTTTAGGTACAAAAAAACGTTTTTTTCTTTTTTTGGATAATACTGCATAAATAAAAAACGCAGGCAGCTAATAGGGCTCCATGACATCCTACTAATATTATAAATGCTAAAGTTTGTGAGGATTTATGTATGTTCTTTCACGAAAAAACTACTGAACGGATTTGGATGAAACTTTACAGTAATATATGTAGGTTATACATTAGAATAACACATGGAATATATTTTATCCCGAAATTCCCGCGGGAACGGGTACAACGCGGGTAACACCGCGGTGTGCGGCTAGTCCGCAAAAACGGCAAAAATCACGTTCTATCCGAAAGTACTTTCTCACAGGCTTACAGGATGTTTCTAAATGTTACAGGTGACTAATAGTTCAGGCCTCGACAGTTTTGGACGGAACGCGTATCAACCGACGAATGGTGCCGCACAAACTGTGATCATACCTCTAACCAGGTAGGTACAGTGTATTTACTGCTTTCTTTAATCTTAGCGAACACTACTCATTTTGAAATGAAACCACGTTAACGGATACATTTCGCTTTTATTCTACACTAGCAGCGCCCTGCAGTTTTGCCCGCGTTGTGCCCGTTCCCGTGGGAATTTCTGGAATTTTTATACTTATAAACCTTCCTCTTGAATCACTCTATCTATTAAAAAAACAAACTGCATCAAAATCCGTTGGGTAGTTTTAAAGATCTAAGCTTAAGTACGTAAGGACAGACAGACAGAGAGACAGCGGAAAGCGAATTTGTTTTATACATACTATGTATCTGACGACGTTTCAGTCCCTTTATAGGGACCGTGGTCACAGAAAACTTCCCGTAGGTTCCTGTAAAGGGACCGAAACGTCAGATTAAAATGTACCTAGAATAAAAGCGAAGTTTATCCGTAAACGTAGTATGCGAAAGTTTGTGAGGATGTACTCGTATGTATGCATGATGTATGTTTGTTACTCTGTCGCGACAAAACTACAGGACGGATTTGGACGAAACTTTACAGCAATATAGGATATACATCAGAATACTACATGGGACACATTTTATCCCGAAATTCCCGCGGGAAAAAGTACAACGCGGGTAACACCGCGGGCACGGCTAGTGTAGCCTTATTTTCTTGAATGATTTTAGTAGTCCTTTTCTATTACAAATTGATTATTTAATATTACAGACGTACAGAAGAACTGATAGGCAACATGTATAACCAATACATGGCAACCGCGCCCCCGCTCTCTCTAGAAAACGAAACGCCCAAACAAAACGGCTTACCAAAGAGAATAGACTCTATATCACCCAAAAACCAACTCATATCCCAAGACAGCACAGAGACAAACAATTCCGACGAAATAAAACCGTCTTTAGTCAAAGAGAAAGAGATATTCACCGTTGAAAATCAATTATCAAAAATGACAGCAACAAATCAAATGTCAAAATTGACAGGCACACAACTGACAGTGACGTCTAGTCAAACGTCAAATTTGGCAGCTAAGTTGTCGGGACAAAATGGCGGGGAGAATGGGGATGTTTCGAGAAGTGAATTGCCGAGTATTTTGAAATCTAGAAGAAATATTTTAGACCCTATTATACGGGATGATCCCCCGGTGCCTAGCTGGTCGTTGGCTAAAGGACCCTGTATCGTTGGGATGTTGAAAAAGAAAAATAATGACGATGGTAAGTGTTTGAAACTCTTGACATGACAATACGATTAGACACAATAATAAGATACATAAGGGTGTTACTACACCAACCGATCAATCCTCGATCGACGGTTACCGGTTACCGGTGAGGGGTCAGATCAAACTGTTCTGTCCGATCTGTCACCCCAAGGGGGCAAAACAGGGTGACAGATCGGAATAATTCACATAACGAACCATTGTTTTCCACAGCCCCAGAATCAACTTTATCACCTTTATCCAACTTAAAAAGAGTACCCCCAGTGAAAAATGGACTACAACACAGTTCCGGCGAAATATCCACCATCCATGAAGGAAGAATACAGAGCTATAAGAACGTACCTAGCGATGCAACTGTACATCTGTTTACGGCAGGAGGGGGGAGTAATCAGGGGTAATCGTGCAATAGTCAGGCGTGGGGGTGCAATTTTATAGGAGGAAAAATATGTGTTATATGGTTTGTGACAATGAATAAGACTTCTGGGAGTAAAATCATGATGGTGGTAGTGGTCAAAGTTAGGGGCGGATTTTTTATATGGGCTAAGGGTTCAAATTTCTCAAATGCGGATTAATAAAAGTATAAACACCATTATGAAGTATACAATAAGTATGGGGGGAATCAGTGGACGTGGGAGGGTGGAAATTTAAGCGAAGTGGGTGCAAAGTTGAGTAGTTGAGTGCACATTGTCAATAATTCTACAAAATCAATCTTGAAAAAATAATAGTAGCAGATAAAACTCATAAACCGTCGGTAAAATAATACTTCGGCCATTTGTTATTATGATCCGTCGGTCAAACGCTACATCGATGAAATAATGCGTCGATCAATTCGGACTTCAGTGAAAGTGTTTGGTAAAGTGTACTTAGATTAAGAATATAATGTAATTAGAATATTTTACTTTTTACTACTATTAGATGTAAGCAAAGCGTGGTTTGATACATTTTAAGGTTATAAAAATAATTATTTTTATTCAGTTTTTCCCCCAAAAAGTCCTAATACTGAAACTAGGTACTTTTAATTTGTTGTGGTTGCAAAATGTAAAGTAATGTAATGACCGACTCAGGCGCGGATCCAGAATTTGTTTCAAGTAGGCCAGTGGAAAATTTGAAGGGAAAAAGTAGCATTTAAAAATAAGTACTTACCTATTAAAAAGTCCTATTTTGATACACATGTAAGAAATAAGTAAGGATTCGTTTCCATTGAAGCGGAGCGGAGCTATCATTCATCATCATTACGAAAAGATTTTGACAGTGACAATTATGTTGTTCTTTCTTATCGAGTGGATGGTCAACCTGACCAATCCTGGTGTCAGAGTTATTGAGCCGCCAAAGGCCTCTGACATGGCTCTTGTAACGACTACTGTCCGTAGAAAGTAACCGGGACCGACGGCTTAACGTGCCCTCCGAAGCACGGAATCATCTTACTTTTCGGGCAATCAGGTAATTCAGCCTGCAATGCCCTAACCAAACTGAGGACGGTCTCACAAAGTTATTTTTGTGAGATATCCCCACCGGGAATCGAACCCGGAACCTCCGGATCGTGAGCCGAGCGCTCAAACCACTAGACCACGGAGGCTGTTAATTTTGTTGTTTGTCAATCCCAACGCGCTGTGATTGGTGTATCGTGCTCCCCGCATCGCTCCGCTCCGCTTGGAAACGCACCCTTAGGCCAGCGCTACACTTGACAGAAAATACGTTACGTCATATTTTTTAATAAACAACGCGACGGAGCAACCGATCTTCGGCGTAGTGTAAACGCTATTAGTAAATCATATGCAATAACATGTAGTTTAGGCCCATCTCGTAGCCAGATTTGGTAGCTAGCTACGAAATGAGAAAAGTGTTTTCCCATCTTGTAGCTAGCTACTAAATGGGAACAATCTATTCGGTAGGTTAGGGTTTAACGATCTATTCGGTAGGTTAGGGTTTTTTTTTTACTAGTTAAAATCCTAAATCTTGGAATTTCGATTTCCTATTTCGTAGCCAGCTTCGAATCGGGATTATTTCTCCCATTTGGAAGCTAGCTACCAAATCTGGCTATGAGATGGGCCTAAACCGTTCCGTCGCAGAATAGACGTAACGGATTTTGCCGTCAAGTGTGGCGCTGGCCGTCGACTCGAAAACAAATGGTAATTACAAAGATTTGCGCGTCCAAGCAAACAAACAAATCCTTACTTATATTTATATATTTCTAGTCTTTTTGTTGCCATATTCTTAGTATAGAGGTGTGGTGTTTCTCAGCAATAATTTATTGAATAAAAATTTTGAATTTTGAATTATTTTATTATTATGACAGATACATAAATAATTTCATGGAAGGTAAAGTTGAAGGAAAGCGAGTTAGGGGAAGGCCTAGAATCAGTTACATGAGTCAGATTTAAGAAAAAGTGCCTGTCATGTCGTATAGAGATGTGAAGGAGCTTGCACTGAACAGGAATAGATGGAGAAGTCTGCATCGGACTCACCGACAAGAGACGAGCTCTTAAATTTTTGATGGTGATTATTTTATTAACCGACTTCAAAAAGAAGGAGGTTATCAATTCGACCATTACACGTCACAATCACTCATAATATCTCTACTAAGGAAGCATTTGCCGTTTCCGAGTGTGGGTGTTGGAGATAAGAATAATGCCCACACAAGGCAATCACAGAAGGGTTAAGCAATGATTCATTATTTTGAAATTTATTAATACACGAGGAAAATAATAAATTATAAACCAGATTAAAGGTTCTCGCAGACATACATGTATGACACTCCCGTCAAACACGTATGTCAAACCTATCAAACATTTGGAGCCTATGTTTGACTGTTACTTATTTAGTCAAACAAAATCAAGTCATTGATAGGTCGACATTTGGCAAACATATTTGACAAACAGTTTGACAAACAAGACTTTTCCTAAAATCGTACATACTCCAAACATTAACCTTGTTTTGTCAAACTGTGAACTTGTGTTTAATATTTAGTTTGATCAGTTAGTATAGTTTAATAAAAACGTGATGTTTGTCAAACAATTTGTCAAGATTTGACCGTTACTTCGGTCCTTTTAAAATAGCGAAAAATTTTGACAAACACGAAAAACCGCATCAAAATCCGTTGCGTAATTTTAAAGATTTAAGCATACAGACAAACAGACAAACAGACACGAAACAGAGACGACTTTATTTTATACTATGTAGTGACAATGAGGAAGTTAAGTATGGCAAATCATTCGATTGTTTACTAGGCGTTGTATCTCACCTCATGCTCACCTCCGATTTCACTGTCAAAAGTCTTTTGTGACTATTAAGGACTTAAATACTTTTTATATATTTCTGGATGGGTGTAAACTTCAAGCCGTCTGATCAGCACCCGCGCGGCGATTTGACAAAGGTATTTATGTGCGATGACCTTTATAAGGTAAAATATATTTTAAGCATAAATTAGGTATTTAATTACACAATACTATTTTACAGTTGACGTGCGATAGAGTGTGTTAAGAAAAGAGTATTTTAAAATTATTAGTGCTTGTATTTCGGGATGAAAGTAGCCTTTAAAGCCTTTAACCTTTCCTGTGAATGAAGCTGTCAAATCATAATGATATTTTTTAAGAATAGCGCGTTCAAACAAACAATAAATCAATCTTCATCTTAATCCATACTAATATTATAAAGCTGCAGAGTTTGTTTGTTTGGACGCGCTAATCTCAGGAGATACTGGTCTGATTTGAAAAATTCTTTTTGTAACGGATAGCCACATTCAACGGGAAGGTTATAGGCTACTTTTCATCTCGAAATTCCTACAGGAACGGGTACAACGCGGGTAAAACTGCGGGGCGTTGCTAGTTTAGTTTAAAATAAACAGTATAGTCAACTAACTTGTCGTATATTTCAAGCAAATTGCGTAAAAGTGTGTATTGATAGGTCTTCATTAGTAATTTTGGAAAAGTGTTTATCTAATAAGATATGTTGTAGTATTGTGTGCTAATGGACGAAATTAAGGTCCGTTTCCAGCTAAGCGAACCGGAGCTGTGCGGTGCTTAACTGACACTCACAAGTAATTACAGTGCCACCAACTTAACTGTTCAGGTGGGCAAAATGGGAACTACAGCCGCGTCATATTGAATCTCTCTCTTAGTTAGGCTTTATATGATTGATATTGTAGTTTCTTAAATTTTAATGATATCTATAGACTGACTTGCAAGACATGTTTTAATTACCTTTGTTTCTTGGTGAATTTCTTATATTATGGCAAAACCAAATTCTCCACTAGCGACGCTGTCAACTGCACAGATAAGATGGTGGGACTGTACGGAAATATTTTGACAATGACAATGCATTGTGATTGGTCGATTGATCACCGTACAGCTCCGCTCCGCTTAAATGGAAACGCACCTTTAGACAGTATTTAAACTGTCTTCCAGTCTGTGGAAACTCGATGAAGGGGTGGACACTAGAGACAATACTCTCTAATCTTCCAAACGTTAGAACTAAAGATTTCTAAGCAACTGTTGTGCGACTGACTACAAACAGACTGCGTTGAACAAGTCTGTTTAGGCGCGAAACGCTTGTGGTGTGTTCTAGAAGGTATTTTTAACAGTCAGTGGATATGTCAGTGACAAAATGTTGGATAAACACAAATTAATATTTTTATTATTCGGATTTCTTGTGATTGAGTTTCAAAATGGTAAGTACTTTTGGAATTATTATATTTCTTCTTCTTACAAGCATTGAACATATTTAATAAATATGGCCGTTCTTACCAAAGACAAGCCTTTCTATAAAAGATCACGTGTACCTACAGAATTGAAAAAAATGTATAGGTCATAGGCCGACCCTGGTGTGACACGGCCAATCCATTGAAACAACCGGGACCGACTATTTCACGTGCCCTCCGACGCACGGTAGCGCTCACACAAAAATGCAAATATTGACCACTCATCCAAGTAGGTGCCGAGATGCACGATGCTTAACAATCTCAATGAGGTAACATCGCTTTCTTAACTACGCTACCATATAGACCAAGAGCCCGTGAACCCCAGACCTTCGTTATTTTATAAAAGCTGAAAGTTTGTCAACGCATGCTCCCAACACAGGTAAGAACGATGGACTAATAATGAAGTTTGGGTTATCGTGGCTTTGGCAGGTAAACGGTACTAAAGGTGTGTAAAATACCGATCTAAATTAATCAAATAATAAAGTGTGATTTTTGTGACATGACATATGTCATTTGAAAGCTCTTGAAGAGTTGTACAAGTCACCCTTTGACGGTGATATCGAAATCGACGGGCAACTTGGTGTTTTCGACCATTGACCTTTAGTACCGTTTACCTGCCAAAGCCACGATAACCCAAACTTCATAATAGTCCATCGTTCTTACCTGTGTTGGGAGCATGCGCGGACAAACTTTCAGCTTTTACAAAATAACGAAGGTCCGGGGTTCACGGGCTCTTGGTCCAATAACTAACCGTTAGAGAAAACCCTCCCTAATACTGCGTTTGCATTAATGCGGAGTGGAGCTGTACGGATCTCAATCGACCAATCACAACAGTGACATTGTCAAAATCTTTCATAATGCGTTGTGATTGGTCACTCACTGACAAAATCTTTTCGTAATGCTTTGTGATTGGATAATTCTGCTCTGCACAATTTCCGCTCCGCTTACATGAAAACGCATACAAATGAACAAATACAATATATTTTCTATCTGCCTTATTCATAAACGATATTTAACTTAAACAGTGTTTTGTCTCTTTCGCTCTTTAACAAATAGCGTATGTCGGAAAGGGACAAACTATTTGATAGCTAAAGTGCTGTTAATGAGCGTTTATTAAAAAGGCCCTATATGTTTCAGTCAACGGTTCCGATGAGCAAAAAGCGGATATAACACTCATTATCAAAAATGGCGCAGTAACAGTTGACCCTCCGGAGCCAGTGCGTCTAATAAAGGGCCAACCCATCTATTTCAAGATAACAAGCGACATCATGTTGAAAAAATACAAGTGCGTATGTATAGTATTTACAGACGCTCCGATTCGGTTGGTGCCAACCATCCGACCACGACCAAATCGGAAAGTGAAGAGAGCGGTCGGTCCGACATAATTATTATTAATATTGGTTGGACGTGGTCGGATGCGCCGGCGATCCGACCAAACCAAATTCCTATCCGGTCCAACCAAATTGGAACGTTTGGAAGCTTTGTTCCGACCAAATCGGCTCAGTCGCATTCGCAACGCCGCCGTTGTAGGACGTGAACATGAACGCCGAGGGAGTTACAGTCACCGAACGTGACATAATAATAAAGTTACTTGAACTTTATAAAGACTTTCCCTGTTTGTGGGACTCCCCCGATCGACGGCATCAGGTAGCAAGACGTCCGTTCGTCCGTTTTACTACTTCATAGCAAAGTCAACTGACGGCTGGAAGGCAAACCGTCGGACAATCTGTAGCAATGTTGGAATGGTTGCTATGTCGGTTCCAATATGGCTGGCACCAACCGAATCGGAGCGTCTGTAAATACTATGTGCGAGTCGGACTCCCGTACCGTTGAAAATTATTAGTATCGAACAAGAAACGGTAAAAAAATCACGTTTGTTGTATAGTACACCGGTCAATTTAAACCAAAAAATGAGGGTGAGAGTGCATAAAGTCCCAACAAGCTGAAAATCAGGAAAATTGTTCAAAACATAATTATAAACAATGTGTAAAAGTTCCCCATCATTCCCGTGTATGGAATTTTTTTTATTCAAGGTCAAATGTCAAAAAAAAGTGTTTTTCGCGAATATCTGAAAAACGGTGCAATCTAGCAAAAAAAAGTGTATGATGAAATGAAAGCTTATAAAATTCTCTATAACTTTAATTCTATCCACTTTTTGCATATTCCAAACCGTTATTGAACTACACGCTCCAGAAATGTCAAAATTAAGGACCTCGGGCAGGTAACTATGGAGCCTGCCCCAATGCTCAGCAGTGACATGACCCATGCCATTTGAAAGGTCTTGAAGAGTTGTACAAGTTACTCCTAGACAGTAATATCGAATTCGATGGCCAACTCGGTGTTTTCGACCACCGAAGAATTACCACTGGAGGTGCTGTGGAGCCTGGACGGTATGCTCAACAGTGACATGACTTACGCATTTGAAAGCTCTTACAAGTCACTTTTTGATAGTTATGTCGAAATTGACGCCAAACTCGGTGTTTTCGACCACCGAAGAAAAAACACTAGATGTATGTGCAATAATGTGCAGTTGACCCTGATCGTATTGCTCAACAGTGACATGACTAATGTCATTTGAAAGCTCTTACAAGTCACTCCTTGACAGTAATATCGAAATCGACGACCAACTCGGTGTTTTCGACCACCGAAGTATCGACACTGATCGTATTGCTCAACAGTGACATGACACATATCATTTGAAAGCTCATAAAGAGTTGTATAAGTCACTCTTTGATAGTTATATCGAAATCGCCGTCCAACTTACTGTTTTCGACCACCGAAGAATGGAGTTGGGCTATGCCATACCGAAGTGTCGACGCTGATGCTAATGCTCAAAAGTGACATGACCTATGTCATTTGAAAGCTCTTGAAGAGTTGTATAAGTCACTCTTTGACACTTATATCGAAATCGACCGCCAACGCGGTGTTTTCGACCATCGAAATATCGACACTGGGTGTATATGCAGTTGACCCTGATGGTATTGCTCAACAGTGACATGACCTATGTCATTTGAAAGCTCTTGAAGAGTTGTACAAGTCACTCTTTGACAGTTATATCGAAATCGACCGCCAACGCGGTGTTTTCGACCACCGAAGAATCGAAACTGGGTGTATGTGCAGTTGACCCTGATGGTATTGCTCAACAGTGACATAACTTATGTCATTTGAAAGCCCTTGAAGAGTTGTCCAAGTCACTCCTTGATAATCCAGTCAATTTAGACCAAAAAATGAGAGTGAAGTTATATATTTTTTTTTTGTCAAATTGAAAACACCGAGTTAACCGTCGAATTCGACATAAATGTCTAGGAGTGACTTGGACAACTCTTCAAGGGCTTTCAAATGACATAAGTTATGTCACTGTTGAGCAATACCATCAGGGTCAACTGCACATACACCCAGTGTCGATTCTTCGGTGGTCGAAAACACCGCGTTGGCGGTCGATTTCGATATTACTGTCAAGGAGTGACTTGTAAGAGCTTTCAAATGACATTAGTCATGTCACTGTTGAGCAATACGATCAGGGTCAACTTCACATTATTGCACATACACCTAGTGTTTTTTCTTCGGTGGTCGAAAACACCGAGTTTGGCGTCAATTTCGACATAACTATCAAAAAGTGACTTGTAAGAGCTTTCAAATGCGTAAGTCATGTCACTGTTGAGCATACCGTCCAGGCTCCACAGCACCTCCAGTGGTAATTCTTCGGTGGTCGAAAACACCGAGTTGGCCATCGAATTCGATATAACTGTCTAGGAGTAACTTGTACAACTCTTCAAGACCTTTCAAATGACATGGGTCATGTCACTGTTGAGCATTGGGGCAGGCTCCATAGTTACCTGCCCGAGGTCCTTAATTTTGACATTTCTGGAGCGTGTAGTTCAATAACGGTTTGGAATATGGAAAAATTGGATAGAATTAAAGTTATAGAGAATTTTATAAGCTTTCATTTCATCATACACTTTTTTTTGCTACATTGCACCGTTTTTCAGATATTCGCGAAAAACACTTTTTTTTGACATTTGACCTTGAATAAAAAAAATTCCATACACGGGAATGATGGGGAACTTTTACACATTGTTTATAATTATGTTTTCAACAATTTTCCTGATTTTCAGCTTGTTGGGACTTTATGCACTCTCGAATGTCTAAATTGTCCGGGGTATAGGAGCCCCCCTTGAATATTTGTTTTATTTTATTTTTAGTACATCATCTGTGATAATTTCAACTGTCTAGCTATCACCGTTCTTGACATACAGCCTGGTGACAGACGGACGGACGGACAGCGAAGTCTCAGTAATAGGGTCCCGTTTTTACCCTTTGGGTACGGGTACCCTAAAAAAACTACTTCAAACGATGATGTTATCACAAGATTTTCTAGCGGCAACAGAAATATATCATCGACTAGCTTCGCCGCTCAGAAGCATTTTACGTGACGTGTCTGAGTACAATTAAGCCTAACAAAGGGCCCAAAGAGTTCCCTTTGCGAGCGGAATCAAAAACGGACAAAATCAAATATTTAAATGGGCCTCCCATACCTTAATATTATAAACTAGCAGCGCCCCGCAGTTTTACCCGCGTTAAAACCGTTCCCGTGGGAATTTCAGGATGAAAAGTAGCCTATAACCTTCCCGTTGAATGTGGCTATCCATTACAAAAATATTTTTTCAAATAGGACCAGTAGTTCCTGATATTAGCGCGTTCAAACAAACAAACAAACTCTGCAGCTTTATAATATTATAAGCATAGATGCGAAAGTTCCAACTCTGCCTCTCTCCCTCTCCCTCTCCCTCCCCCTCCCCCTCTCCCTCTCTAGACGGAAAAAATGGTAACGACATTTTTTAGGCCAGAGAAACTTGCGCACGCCAGAGAGGGACAGACAGAGAAACTTGCGCACGCCAGAGAGAGACAGACAGAGAAACATGCGCGAGAGAGACAGACAGAGAAACTTGCGCAAGCCAGAGAGAGACAGACAGAGGAACATGCGCGAGAGAGACAGACAGAGAAACATGTGCACGCCAGAGAGAGACAGTCTGTCTCTCTCTCTCTCTCTTATAGAAAGCAAGCTAGATATTTTCGTTTTATTATCAACAAAAATAATCGTCGCGACACCACACTGTTCAATGCGAAATAGAAATTATTATTATTATTATTATATTATAATAATAATTCCCGAGTGCCCCAGAGAGTCGGTCAGGGCCCTCGTCTCCGGCGAGCCTTCCCCGGTCGGAGTGGACCCCAAGGGGGCCCGCAGGACTCTCGGCTCTGGCTTGCCTTCACCGGCCGGCCTGAGGGGGGTCGTTAGAGGCACAGTCGATTTCGGCTGTGTGATCCGGGGGTGGAAGTGTTAAAGGGCATAACGCCGCGAGTAACGTAAGAGAAAGCGCAGCACACCTCTCTACACCCCCGAGTCGCCCACACCGATGTTGCCCCCTTGCCGTCTCTACGTCGGCTGTTTCGGGGGGCCCATCCAGCGGGCGGCGAGCCACGGCCTGCCGCCAATAACTTGTATACCACTTGTTATGGCAGGTGCCGACTTCTTTGCAATATCCCATTTCCAGTCCATCCAACCTTCATTTCCATAGCCCAGTCTTTTTCTTTCATTTTTACTTATAATAGTCCCTACTTCTGCAGGTACACATTCCCGGACATGTTGTACTGATGTGGTCGGGAGTGTGTCCCTGCAGTTGTACTCCATTACATTAAACATCTCCAAAGGGCCTCTACGAGTTGGATCTGTATCCCCTCGCATGCCTCTCAAAAAGACCGGGCTTGTCCCGTGACTCCGAGGAGAAACACTATAATAATAATTTCTATTTCGCATTGAACAGTGTGGTGTCGCGACGATTATTTTTGTTGATAATAAATAAACTTCGTTCCATCCGGGTGTCCCTTGACACCTCTCAAGTTTTTTTTTAATAGATAATGGTAAAAACTCATCGTGGGATTCGTGGGTACGCGAGCTCGACTCGCACTTGACCGGATTATTTTATTCAGATGTGATGTGAGTCTTGTCATGTTGTGTTGTGTGTTTCAGATGCATGCTGAAGGCAAATAGGTCAGTTATATTCGAAGAAAAAAGTCTCGCAAGTCTGACGCATCTTAAAAAATGGGTAAGATACATTGAGTTATATGTACATACTAGCCGCGCCCCGCGGTTTTACCCGCGCTGTGCCCGTTCCCGTGGGAATTTCGGGATTAAATATAGCCTATGACCTTCACCTTGAATGTGGCTATCTATTACAAAAAGAATTATTCAAATCGGACAGGCAATTCCAGAGATTTACCTCTTTATAATATTAGTATAGATATATTAATAACAGATGCATCGAATATTTTTATCGTTTCCAGGATTACGTAAGCTCTCCAAACATTTCGGCAGAGTGGACGTGTCGAGTTTGGTTCAAACTACAAAATGATTTTGACTTGACACCAAACAGCGTTGATAAAAACTTTAAAGTTTTTGTAACAGAAAATGAACCCCCCGCCACTGGTGCGTATATGCATTCACTACCGAATATAATACTAGCGCCCCGCGGTTTCACCCACGTTGTACCCGTTCCCGCGGGAATTTCAGGATAAAATGTATCCCATGTGGTATTCTGATGTATAACCTATATTACTGTAAAGTTTCGTCCAAATCTGTTCAGTAGTTTTTGCGTGAAAGAGCAACAAACATACATACATACATACATCTATCCTCACAAACTTTCGCATCTATACTTTACTAATATTATAAAGCTGAAGAGTTTGTTTTGTTTGTTTGTTTGTTTGTTTGTTTAAACGCGGTAATCTCAGAAACTACTGAACCGATTTGAATAATTCTTTCACTGTTAGATAGTCTATTTATCGAGGAAGGCTATAGGCTACATTTTATCCCGGATTTCCTACGGGAACAGGCACAACGCGGGTAAAACCGCGGGGCGCTGCTAGTTTGTAATATTAGTAGGATTAGTAGGAAGTAGGATAGGTTAGGTTAGGATAGGATAGTAGGATTATAATATTAGTAACTAGGATATAATGCTAACAAATATTAACTATACTAAGACAATGCTACCTTTTAGGTGAAGCAAGGCTGTTCTTAATTACAATGATTACCATCCAACATTGTACCCATGTACGAATTTATGAACGAATAAATAATTTAAATTTGAAAGATTTTGCCCAGCAGTGGGACATTACAGACTAAACTTATTTCGTGTCATTTTGTTGACAGAGAGGCTAGACCAAAGAGAAGCAATTGAAACGGCTACAAATCCTCCTGGTCCAATATATAACACTACAAGTCTCGCTAGTCCAAAATATACCATTACACATCCCCCTAGTCCAAAATATACCCCTACACATTCCCCTACTCCAAAATATACCCCTACACATCTCCCTACTCCAAAATATACCCCTACACATCCCCCTACTCCAAAATATACCCCTACACATCCCCCTACTCCAAAATATACCCCTACACATCCCCCTACTCCAAAATATACCCCTACACATCTCCCTACTCCAAAATATACCCCTACACATCCCCCTACTCCAAAATATACCCCTACACATCCCCCTACTCCAAAATATACCCCTACACATCCCCCTACTCCAAAATATACCCCTACACATCCCCCTACTCCAAAATATACCTCTACACATCCCCCTAGTCCAACATATACCACTACACATCCCCCTAGTACAAAATCTACCACTACACGTCCCCCTAGTCCAAAATACACCACTACAAGTCCCTCTACTCCAAAATATACCACTACACGTCCCCCTAGTCCAAAATACACCACTACAAGTCCCTCTAGTCCAAAGTATACCACTACACGTCCCCCTAGTCCAAAATACACCACTACAAGTCCCTCTAGTCCAAAATATACCACTACACGTCCCCTTAGTACGAAATACAACGCTACAAGTGAAACTAGAACGAATAAATATAGTACAAGTGAAGTTAGAACAAGTAATACCACTGCAACAAAACCAAGTAAGAGCATACAAAATAAGACAGTTTGCTTTCACCACAACTACACCTAACCCTGTCATTAATATCAGAATCTCTAGTATACTCATCTATACCTATAGCAGCGCCCCGCGGTTTTACCCGCGTTGTGCCCGTTCCCGTAAGAATTTAAAAACAGCCTATAGCCTTCCTCGATAAGTGGACTATCTAACACTGAAAGAATTTTTCAAATCGGACCATTAGTTCCTGAGATTAGCGCGTTCAAACAAACAAACTCTGCAGCTTTATAATATTAGTATAGATTAGGTACCTATTTAAGACGCTTGAGAGACACTGAGGCCTCGGGTTCAATTCCCGGGTCGTGCGAAAACCTGTACCTACTTTACAAACATTAAGATCACCAACCCGCATTAGGTAAGCGTGGTGATAACGACTTCCTCCTCACTGTACTGATATCTGAGAGATGAGAGTCCTGTGCCCTGTGGTGGGATATAAGACTAGTTAATACTTTTTTCTATTATGTATTTCAGGTTTAAAACCAAATGACTCGACTCCGTATATAGCATCAGGAGTGACTATATTCCTCATTTTATTAGGCGTAGCCATCGGATTTTACTACAAAAGAATGAAACCAAAAGATTATGAGGTAACTAAAAGACTTATGGTCCTATATTCATAAACGCAGCATTTTAGCTATTAAATACATAGTTTGTCCCTTTCTTACTTAAGCTATTTGCCAAAAAACAAAAGAGACAAAACACTTAATAACAGTATTTTAGTTATATATCGTTTACTAGCAGCGCCCCATGGTTTTACCCACGTTGTACCCGTTCCCATGGGAATTTCAGGATGAAAAAATAGCCTATAACCTTCCCGTTGAATGTGGCTATCTATTACAAAAAGAATTATTCAAATCGGACATACAAACAAATACTTAAACTTACAAATTTTACCTCTTTATAATATTAGTCTCTCTCTCTACTCTCTACTCTCTCTACTCTTTATATTAGTATAGATGAATAAGGGGGTAATACTTAAACTTTTTTGTTTTTCAGAACGAACCTTTAGCAATGGATCAAATTCTGGCATCCAATGTCTGCAGAAATTACAACATTTACTCAAATTCCGGCCGAAACATCCCGAACGGACCGATTTACGCCGAGCCCATATACCGTTCAATGGAAAATATAAGTATTTACACAGAAAATGTTTCAGAAACTTATCAATTTTATCACGAAATTATTCCCGGACAGACAAGTCAAGCAATGAATGGTGTAACCTATGAAAATAGTGGCATTATGACTGATAATGATAATCTAGCTTCTAGCAATAATGTACCTAGTCCTACTTACGAGTATGTAAATAATGATGATAATCCAAGTTTAATTAATAGTGATTATGGTCTTAATAATGAAAATATTAATGAAATTCCTGCATACGCGGAATCAGCAAAATATGATGATATTGTATATGCAGAAGCTAATTTAAGTGAAAATGAACCAAAAACTAGAGAAGAAATCTATTCAATGTACTGCAAGCCAGTGCCAAAGCAATTGAGGGATAATGATAATGAACCTAGTTCTTATGTTAATAAGGGCGGTAATCCAAGTTGTATTAATAGTGATAATGGTCCCAATTATGCAAATAATAATAATTTTCCTACGTATGCAAATAATGGTGCTGATATTAATAACCATAATGGTCTTAATAATGTTGATGTTGATAACGAAATTCCTGTATACGCGGAATCAACAAAATACGATGATTTTGTATACGCAGAAGCTAATTTAAGTGAAAATGAACCAAAAACTAGAGAAGAAATCTATTCAATGTACTGCAAGCCAGTGCCAAAGCAATTGAGGGATAATGATAATGAACCTAGTCTTTATGTAAATAAGGGCGGTAATTCAAGTTGTATTAATAGTGATAATGGTCCCAATTATGCAAATAATAATAATTTTCCTACGTATGCAAATAATGGTGCTGATATTAATAACCATAATGGTCTTAATAATGTTGATATTGATAACGAAATTCCTGTATACGCGGAATCAACAAAATACGATGACATTGTATACGCAGAAGCTAATTTAAGTGAAAATGAACCAAAAACTAGAGAAGAAATCTATTCAATGTACTGCAAGCCAGTGCCAAAGCAATTGAGGGATAATGATAATGAACCTAGTCTTTATGTAAATAAGGGCGGTAATCCAAGTTGCATTAATAGTGATAATGGTCCTAATTATGCAAATAATTATAATTACCCTACGTATTCAAATAATGGTACTAATAATCATAATTATAATGGTCCTAATAATGTTGATATTGATAACGAAATTCCTGTATACGCGGAATCAACAAAATGCGATGACATTGTATATGCAGAAGCGAATAATTTGAGTGGAAATGTCCCATAAACTAGAGAAGAAATCTATTTAATGTACAGCAAGCCAGTACCGAAACATTTGAGGGAGGCACACCACAATGAACAGAGTAATGATAATGTATATACATATGTAAAACAATAACTAGTAACGGGCACAACGCGGGTAAAACCGTGGGGCGCTGCCAGTAATATAATCTACTAGCCACGCCCCGCGGTGTTACTCGCATTGTACCCGTCCCCGCGGGAATTTCGAGATAAAATGTATCCCATGTGTTATTCTGATGTATAACCTATTACTGTAAAGTTTCATCCAAATCCGTTCAGTAGTTTTTGCGTGAAAGAGCAACAAACATACATCCATTCCAAACTTTAGCATTTATAACATTAGTAGGATAGGATTGGAATTGGGATAATGAAACTAATATGATAAAGTTGAAGAGTTCATTTGTTTGAACCCGTTAATCTCAAAAACTACCAATCCGATTTGAATAATTCTTTTTGTAATGGATAGCCACATTCAATGGGTAGGTTATAGGCTATTTTTCATCCCGAAATTACCACGGGAACAAACACAACGCGGGCAAGACCGTTGGGCACTGCTACTAAAGGTATAAGTACAGTAAAATTTGCTTTTTTGTTTGAACGCTCTAATCTCAGAATGTACCAGTTCGATTCGAATAATTCTTTTTGTAATGGATAGCCACATTCAATGGGTAGGTTATAGGCTATTTTTCATCCCGAAATTACCACGGGAACAGGTACATTAGTCGCATAACGTGCGGTACTAGTTTTGTATAGACGAGACGAGTATGTTGTCCTTAAAGTTTGTAAATAATATAAATAAAACAATAAGATTATATTTCTGTAAATATTTATTATAAACTTCCCTTACTCTTAACCAATTAACAAACTGAGAACTTACGACACAAATAAAATTAATTAAACAAAAGTTTTTCTTCAAAATAAAATTAATTCACCTTTCATTTATAAAAGGCGATTAGAGTGCCTGTCCATTGATGTGGAGCGAGGTTGCGGAGTGGAGAAACGGACTATTAAGAACCTATGAGTTCAGAAAACGGCCTACTATAAAAAAAATTGGTTTAGAATCTTGCGACTCATTCGCAAGAATCTACCACCTTTCGTTGGAAATTTATTTTTTCGTACAAATATAATATTGAATCGAAATTTTACTCCAGCAGTATTGAGTCATAGTTTATTTTACATCACTCAAATTAATTTTAGAAATATGCGTTTGAAATTGTTTAACAAACTAAGGGTGGATTCGACCAAACACATTGTTACACGAGAGTAACTAATCCGGAAATAATTTTACTCCTTGAATTTTACACTAGGGTATCCCGATTGCGTTTTTCCAACTTATTCTAGGAATACCATATACTCGATATTGTTACTCTGTAGTGTAAAATGATTGATGAACCACTAACGAACGAATGTATAAGCCGACCGAAATTCATGTGCTACTGATTGTAATATAGTTACTTATAGTGCCACATCATTTAAATTTTGTAGGATAATATAGTGAAATGTCAATCTGTGATGTCAATGTTACCCTACCTATTTATTTATTTTCGCGGCGAAAATTTCGGCCTGCCGTGTTTGGTGTTTGTTTGAAAATGTGTGACGAAAAAGTAGAAAAACGCAAACGTAGCCCCAATTGGCTTACATCAGAAAAAACATTGCTCCTGGATTTAGTTTCCACTCAAAAACACTACAATATTATCGAAAATAAAAAAACCGACTGCGTTTCAATTAAGAAAAAATTAGCAGAATGGCAGATTATATGTGTGGAATATAATAGCCAAACCACCCACTGCGAAATCTTACAGCAAAATCATGGTCATCATATTCATTAAAATAATTGGTTCTTTCCTTGATCCACCTTGGACGTCTTGGCACATAATATTCATCATCGCTGTCCGATTCATCGATTAAATTTGTTAAACGTTCCATCGTTGTGCGGTCGTATTATTGCTATTTACACAAGCACAGATGGTGCACAAATGTCTCCCCTGACAACGGCTACACTCAGTATAACTGTTTACACCGCCGAAATCAGCCGTGTAAATCTTTACCCGCGTGTAGTTACCTTATTCTTGGGTTAGTGATTGGTAGAATGCAAAATCAAGCAGTCAATAAGCAGTAGTTTACTCTCGAGTAAAAACTTACACCAGTTTGGTCGAATCGACCCTAAGTGTGTTAAGTCCAGCTAAAATTCACAAAGTAAGGTATAAAAGACCCAACTTTGTGCTTTTTTTCTATCGAGGAAATTAATAGTCAACGTGTTTCGGAAACAGTAGTATGATTAAACATATGATCAAGATTAAAAACAAAAAAAAATTGTTCCAGTAACGTTAAGACTTTTGGCTAAATTTTTTTTTATAGTAGCCCGTTTTCTGATCTCATAGGTCCTTAACAAATAGGATTGCATAAAATATCCTGTCAGACATTTGATGCAATCCTTTTGATTTATATTCGTCTGTTTCTCCGCTCCGCATTAATGGACAGGCACCCTTATCACACTGTCCCGCATCACGCTGCATATTGCGTATCGACGCATCTACGCGCGTACATGCGGGAGTGCAGATCTGCATCAACGTGCGGGTTTTTACGCACTCACGCTTCGATCAACAATACACAACTAGATATCGGGTCACGTACAAAATCAAAGCTAAATACTGTCCGCGTGGATGACGTGTGACAGCTTATTTTGTTTACTACCGAACTGAAACAAAAGTTTTAAAACAGTTCGAAGTTCAACCTAATAACAACCATGGCACTTAGCAATAAAGTAGCAAATCTTATAAATAAAATAAGTGAGAATAACGCCTCACTTTTCAAATGAGGCGTTATATTCACCGAGACGTATTTTTGCGCCGACCCGACATCTAGTTGTGTAATGTTGATCGAAGCACTCACGCGCGTAGTTTTGCGTTTTGTGGATCACGCCGGCTTCGAGATCCATCTTTACTAGATAATATTACTAGCAGCGCCCCGCGGTTTTACCCGCGTTGTGCCCGTTCCCGTGGGAATTTCGGGATTTTTTTTACATAAAAACCTTACTCTTGAATCACTCTACCTATTACAAAAAACCGCATCAAAATCCGTTGCGTAATTTTAAAGATTTAAGCATACAGACAAACAAACAGACAAAAGTAGCGACTTTGTTTTATACTATGTAGTGATAAAGCTGCAGAGTTTGTTTGTTTGTTTGAAATCTCAGAAACTACCAATCCGATTTGAATAAATCTTTTTGTAATAGATACCCACATTCAACGGGAAGGTTATAGGCTATTTTTCATCCCGAAATTCCAACGGGAACGGGCACAACGCGAGTATAATCGCGGGGCCCTGCTAGTGTAAAATAAAAGCGAAGTGTATTCGTTAACATAGTTTCAATTCAGAATTGTTGAATTACAGTAGGACGAATTTTTATACATATAAACCTTCCTTTTGAATCACTCTATCTATTAAAGAAACGCGTCAAAATCTGTGCAGTAGTATTTCAGTTTATCGCGAACAGACAGACAGACGCGGCCGGGGACTTTATTTTATAATATGTAGTGATAAACGTTGACTTAGTTTTTACTTTTTTATGAGTGTAATGTTTTTAAATGTCATTACATTAGTATCCAGTGATGATCATGCCCTTTTCCACCTGGTTCGCCTTGTCGTTGCCGGTCAAAAGCTCAATCAGTTTCAAGCCAAACCAATAGGCAGTTCCCGGGCCCTGGAATAGACAAAATCTTGTTTATAGATTCTATAATTGGCTGTATCTATACTAATATTATAAAGAGGAAAACTTTGTTTGTTTGGTTGTAATGAATAGGCTCAAAAACTACTGGACCGTTTTTAAAAATTCTTTCATCATTCGAAAGCTACATTATCCACGAGTAACATAGGCTATTTTTCATCCCGAAATTCCCACAGGAATGGACACAACGCGGGTAAAACCGCGGGGCGCTGCTAGTAACTAATATAATAATGCACTAATGAAATAAAGAAGTTGAAGCATTTGATTTTTTTGTTTCTTTGAATGCGCTTATCTCTGAAACTACCAATCCGCTTTGAATAATTCTTTTTGTAATGGATAGCCACATTCAATGGTAAAGTATTAGGCTATTCTTAATCCCGAAAATCCCACGGGAACGCTCAAAACACGAGTAAAACCGCGAGACGAGGCTAGTTTATAATATGATGGCCGTACGAAAATATATGTAAGGGTTTTATATGTGTGTGGTGCGAAATAAAATGATTTTCATGTATTTGAGGCCGGACTCACCCTGCTGGTGACGATATTCCCGTCAACAACCACCCTCTCCCCCTCCACGTACGTGTAATCTCCCTTCATCTGCTCCTTGGTGGTCGGGTAAGAGGTCACTCGCTTGCCTTTGGCTATACCGTGCGCTACAAACGCAGTGGGCGCTGAAAAATTTAAAAATAAACAGATATATTTAATGTAACCCTCTTTATTTAGCTGTTTTTTCTAGAATAAGTAAAAAATAATACAGTTTTTGGACCTCTTAAAGATATTTTTCTTTACTTCTTCTTCTAGATCACCAAACCGCATTATGCAAGCGTGGTGATTACGAATTACGATCCTCCTCACTGTACTGATATCTTCAGTGAGATGAGACCTTTGCCCAGTAGTGGGACATTAGTGTTAGCCTGTAATGTCCCAGCAGTGGGACATTACAGGCTAACACTAATGCTATTAATGCTCCTCCTCAGTAGGATATTACAGGCTAATATCCTACTTAATATTATAAATGCGAAAGTTTGTGAGGATGTATGTTTGTTACTCTTTCACGCAAAAACTACTGAACGGATTTGGATGAAACTTTACAGTAACATAGGTTATACATCAGAATAACATATGGGACACATTTTATGCCCAAATTCCCGCGGGAACGGGTACAATGCGGGTAACACCGTGGGGTGCGGCTAGTTATTACTATATTTCACCTGCACAAATAGCAGCAACAATTTTGCCGGACTTCTCGTGTTCCTTAAGTAATGTGCCGACTATCGCAGATTTGCTAAAGCGCTCCGACCCCTCCAGACCTCCAGGAAGGATCACCTGCAGAACAAAATCATAAAAATCACCATTTTAATATTGTTATTCAAATAATTTATTTTTGGAAATACTTATTACAATCTATTTACAAACCCATAACGCTTTTTAATAAACACGGTGTAACTATACTAAAACACTGTTATATTGTGTCTCTTTTGCTCTTCAGAAAATTGCGTACGTCAGAAAGTGACAAACCATTTGATAGCTAAAATGTTAAAATAAGGCCCATTATGTTTAACATTTTTTTAGATATATTTACCCTCTATTTAGGTTGAGGGTTACTGTACTTTAACCGACGTAAAACGAGGGATGCAGAGGGAGTTTGAAATGATTGTAGTCACGAGCGTTAATTTGGGACCCATTTCCATCAAATGTTGTTAGAACATTCATAATGCAATAAGGTCGAAACTTTAGTTTGATAGAAACGTAAAGTTATCGATGGTCAACAATATGACATTGATATTACGATAAAATTAGCTCTAAATAGCGTAAGTTTGCTACCCGATATTCAACCTTAGGTGGGTCCCAAATTAATGCTCGTGACTATACCTAGGTCAGTGGTACGTGTTTATTAATTTTGGACCCATAGGGTATGCAAATATTAAAATTAAAACACAAAAAACCTAAAATAAACTAAACAATGGAATGAAATAAAACTTAACGGGCTTAAGGGGTAAACCTCTCGGAGGGGCTAGTTCATTAATAATACATACTCACAGCATCATATGAAGGATTCTCAGCGAGTGCATCGGCCAGCGACTTGTCTGGCACCACTGTGACTTGTCTGGAGCATAACACTGGCTCTGCCGAGTCTAATCCTGCCAGTGTCACCGTCACCTGACATATAAGACCATACTTTTTAACTTACACGATTTGCACTCATTATACTAAATGAAACGGGTCTGTATTGTGTTAGATAATTTAACATTTTCTACTAAAATTCGTAGACGTTTCGAGCGAATTACACCGCTCATGGTCACGGGTCAGTTATCCCGTGTTTTGTTATAGTTTACCTTAGTAAATATGTAAGTAAATGAAACAGGTATATATAGCTCTCAGCACGTTGGCACAGCGGCAGCGCTTACTGTGTCGGCGGTGGGGGTCATTGGTCAGGTGGAACATGTTATTGGCTGGCGTCGAATAGGTTAAGAAGCTGGTCTTCTTCCCCAATTCGTCCAAGAACTGGTACAATGTGGGTAAACTGTGGAGTAGGTATTGGTCATACCCTGTTTAAAAGTTTAATTAAAACGTACCCCTCCGCGTCTCAACATATCCACCGTAATAATGGTTTCCATTTCCTCGGAGCCCTGGGCGACGATCACGAGCGCTGATTTAGACATGGTCCTGAAAAAAAATTAAATCGTCCTCTAAGACACCGGTAGATCGAAGTCCTCTCACTGAAGATGTTAGTAGTACAGCTAGGAGTACACGTGATCACAAGCGAGCACTAATGTAATAGCTAGAGTATTGAATAACAATGAAATAAGGCGAAAGTCACCAAGTTGTTTGTTTTGTGTTGTGAATGTGATGTGGCCAATAAAGTCGGGATCTTATTGGCCGGTTTACATTATTCCAGTCCAGCGATCCAGTCCAGTACTGGATTGCTTACTGGAAAAATGTAAACCGGCACTGGAATGAACTGAATCCAGTAAGCATTCCAGTCCAGTAACTGGATTCGCGGTCTACTTTTGAATCCAGTGCGATCAATCCAGTGCAACTGGAATAATGTAGACGGCCAATCCAGTGCCATTCTAGTGCTGACGAAGTACACATGTGTTGGTTGTTTTTGCGGACTTTTTTTGCGAAGAAAAAAGATTTAACAATGGTGAAGAAGTTATCTGAAGACGAAACTGTAAAGTTTGTCACTATATACAGAGAAAATTTTCTGCTGTCATTCTCAGTGCCAGTCTATATTCATTGGGATCTTCTACCTTCAGTTGTTGCAAAAGCATTACTGACCCTCCTTTTTGATCTCTTTCGCTGATCCAATTTCTCACCCAAATCCGTTCCTTTTTTTTAAGTTCCATAACAACCTCATTAATAACTTCTTGTAGCAAGTGATTGAGCACGTTTGAAACATTTTCGAAACTGATCTCTTCTTGAAATCATTGTCACTGTAGTGTTCACACTTCAACGGCTTCTAAATAACTGGAATAATGTAGACGTTACAGATCCAGTCCAGCACTGGACTGGAATCTCGCTAGATCACTGGACTGGAATAATGTAAACCGAGCATAATTCGCCAAATTCGTAACCTTCATATCACATTGTGCTTTTTCTTCTAAAAATGCGTTAATAGAACCAAATATAACAATATGTACCCTTTCCTTTGCAATGAACATAATTTCTAAACACTTACCGGCTGACACAATGGCTTATATTTCTGGAAATAATAAAATTTATTCTGGAATTTGTCGGAAAAACAACAAATTGGACAATTAATTTTAGTAATAAACGTCATTTGAACATTGTAAATTAAAAATATAACAAATTTTGACATTGACTGACATTGAAAATGACAATTTGATATTTAATGACAGCCACTAACAGGCAAAACAGGAAAAAGTTTGAAGTAATTATTTTTCACTATGGTCTCATAAGCGTGCTGCCATTAATAAAAATATACTTAATTGTTAGGACAAATTACAATTGAAGAGCAATAAAATTACAATATTTTTACAGAACCGGGCGATGATTACGATTGAAGAGATTTCAAATTTATATTATTTGAAATATTTGTAGAATGTTTTCACGCTTTCAAATAAACCTTCACTTTATCAAATCATATTGTGATAGTTTTGGTAGCATATAATTCATATAAATCTTCTTTCGAGTCAATGGCGCAAAATAATTTTTAGTATTTTTATTTTCCCGTACCAGTAATTCACAAGAGAGAGGGCAGCGTCTGATACGTTTAGTAAGTCCTCTTCTATTCATTTAAATAACGTCACAGCATACAAAATGTACAAATTAATGGCCTAATATCCTTAGCTGCTTGCTAGGTTGTTTTTTACAAGCTAAAACAGGTACACTAAAAACATTATTTTTATTAATGGCTAGGTTTATTGATTGAAAGAAGTTGTGTGATGAAAGTAACTAAAATAACATAAAGGATTCGGTAATTTAAACTTTTCTTATGGTATCCCTCAGCAGATGTTCCTGCATTGAAGGATTGACGCTTTTTTTGCCAAATTCTATTTTGTCTATGGCTCGGCCAGCTTCCTTTCTTTCATTTCGTTTTACAACGTCAATTTTGCATTTTTAAAACGAATTTTTATTTTATTTTGATTAAAGTTTCTGAAAGTTTACGCAACATTATTAATTATAATGTAAATATTATAATTGCGCCGGTCGGAAACAAATAATCATACAAATCAAATACACATCATATTTAGGTTAGAAAATGGTCGTTACAGAAAGTTTTTTTTTAGTAAAATATTGTGATTTTGAATTAAAATAAAATGGATTTCGTCAAGAGAGAAGATCAGAATGTCATTGATGAAGAAAACTATAAATTGTATTTGGAAAATGTGAGTAATATATGCTTTAAACAAGCAATAACGAAGTTTACCATTGTGCCCAAAACATTCCATAGTGTTAAATTTTTAACCTTTATTTTTTTAAATTACCTAATTCGACTGATTATTATTCCAAAGCAATTTAAATTAAAACAAATACATTCTTCATCTCTATTTGTACTGATTTTAACATACCTCCCATATATATTTAAGTAGTAAATTAAATAATTTGGCTGATAAGTCCCATCTTAGTGTAGGGCAAAGTGTAGCACTCCATACGTAAGTTAGGATCAAAAAGGTTAGTGACAAAACCTGGTGTTGAAGTTTGAGACCATCCAAAGCCCTTTAACTTTGTCTATCAGAAAAAAATGAGTCGAACACTCAGTAAAAATATTACTCCTGTGAATTTAAGTGTTTACAACACAAACTCAAGATGGTTACTGTCTAACATTGATAACTAGCTGTGCCCCGCGGCTTCACCCGCAGCGTACCCGTTCCCGTGGGATTTTCGGGACATTTATTACTTATTATCGTATTCCGGATACAGATAAATCAAATTCAACAAACACCATAACAATTGGTCCGGCCGATCTTGAGATATAAATGGTGTAACTAACACAACTTTCTTATATGTATATTGATTGACTAGCTGCGCCCCGCGGTTTCACCCGCGTTCTACCCGTTCCCATGTAGATCCCAAAAAAGGAGGGTTATAACTCTCCTTGAAAATAGCTCCCTACTACGAAAATAATAATACGAACTGGACATAATTGCCAAGATTAGCCCTAACATGTTCGAGCCAATCTCGGGTAATACCAGTCCAATTTGAATATTTTTTTTTGTAATAGAAGGCCACATTTAACGGGAAGGTTATAGGCTATTTTTCATCCCGAAATTCCCACGGGAACGGGCACAACGCGGGTAAAACCGCAGGGCGATGCTAGTCATTTGTAGATAGATAATGACAAGACAAGGAAAAACTTTATAATCAACCTATTTTAAATTATCCTTATAGTAAATTAATTATAGTATTTTATTAAGTGTCATCAATTAATGAGTAGGTTTTACCAAAAGTTCATCAAAAACAAAAATCAATTTCCTCAATTTTACTTAAAATTATTTAAATTAATGTGGGACATACCGTTTTTCTTTTTCTATCTATGTATATAAATAAAAATGATTCACCGAAATGTGTGTACATGCATAACTTCAGAATAACTGCATCAAATTGGATGATTCTTGAGTGTTCCTTGTTGTCAGGCAAAGGTTTTTATACAAGAAAATCACTACATAGTATAAAACAAAGTTGCTTTCCGCTGTCTGTCCCTATGTATACTTAGATCTTTAAAACTATGCAACGGATTTTGACGCGGTTTTTTTAAATAGATAGAGTGATTCAAGAGGAAGGTTAATATGTATAAAAATCACGAAATTTTCCACTGGAACGGGGCGCTGCGGGTGAAACCGCGGGGCACAACTTGTACTAATATAATAAACTGACTAATAACTGTTCATTTGAATGGGCCTCAGAAATTACGAATCTGATGCGAATAATTAATTTTGTGTTTATATACTCTATTTGTTATTAATTGTCCCAAAATGTGGACCAAGCTTTATAATCTATAATATAAAAATGAATCGCTGAATCTGTTGCTAAGCGCATAACTTCAGAACGACTGCACCAAATTGGATGTTTCTTTTTTTAATGTGTTGAAAAATAAGGAATAAAAATCTCAAAATTCCCTCGGGAACGGGGGCGCTGCGGGTGAAACCGCGGGGCACAGCTAGTATTAGTCTAGATTTTCCGAGCCATTATTTAAACTTGTAAGCGAAGTCACAGCGTAAACTTGTCTAATAAAATCTTAAACCAATGTCAAGGTCAAACAAAATGGCATATTTTTGAATTAATAAACAATTATAAAATGTCTTCTAATAAATATTAATGGCTCGGCAAATAATTATGCATTTTAAGATAAACGACACGCAATAGGTAAGAAGAATGAATACATTTAATGAAGCGAGTATACCTACTAGGTCGCGAATTTACTATTTGCTAACAGACTTTCTTTTCTTTGTTTGTATGATAAGGCTAATCTCGTGAATTACCCATCCGATTCGAATAATTCTTTTTGAATTGGATAGCTATATCCAAGAGGAAGGTTATAAACTATTTTTTATCCCGAAATTCCTACGGGAACGGGTACAATGCGGGTAAAACCGCGGGCCTTGCTAGTGTGCAATAAATCATGTTCTATTTTTTAAATTATTTTTGGTTATTTCTTGTTTCAGCTCCAAAAATCGCATCTAATAGAACCAGATTATCAGCACACACAAATATCGATGGAACAGTTGCACCAAGCCATGCAATCATCCCTAACGAACAATATAGTACAAAACCTCCCCTTACAATTATCTCCAAGACAAATGTCCACCCTTATGCTCCGTACCAACCATCTAGCCAGAAACGATCTACCCGCCCACTTGAGGACAATAGAAATGGATTTAGCCCACAATTTAAACGAGCTGCAACACTTGCGCCACGATGATTTACTAGCGCACAATTTTAATAGAAATCTAGACCTGTCTCTTGTTAGAAATATGAGCGATATTGACCTACAGGCAGGTCTAACGCAGACACTAATGCAGAATTTAACAGATGACATCCATTTGGCTCAACGGAGTGATCTATCTAACGAATTGCATCACGAAATCGATCTTTCTGATCATTTAAATAGGCAGCACGTCCAAGACTTGATTGAGCACGAGAAACGAACGCCGATGGTCATCCAATGCGTTCCAGACACGCATCTCCTAGATCCTGTAGGACAAAGAATAGATCAGAATAGGCTGGAACAGAGTTTACACAGAATAGACAACACTAGCCATCGGATAGATTATTCTATTCACAGAATAGATGACGGGCAAAGAGTAGATGAGAGTGGGCAGCGGTTAGATGACCCCGGGCATAGGATAGAAGACCCCGGGCACAGGTTAGATGACCCCGGGCATAGGTTATGTGACCCCGGGCAGAGAGTAGATCAGATTGGGCAAAGATTGTCTATGGTTGGTGACAGACCGAACGATCATGATGTTATGCCTATGCAGTTTATAAAATCGGAACAAGAAGATGAATATTTCTATGATAATATTAACCATGGATTGAATAATGTGGATGGAATTAATGGTGAGTTAGTTAATCCTACTTTATAATTACATAGAGTTTAATATTCTTTATTCTTATCGCCCTGCGGTTGTGTCCGTTCCCGTGGGAAATTCGGGATAAAAAATAACCTTCCCGTTGAATGTGGCTATCCATTACAAAAATAATTATTTAAATCGGATTGTCAGTTTCTTAGATTAGTGCGTTCAAACAAAAAAACTCTGATGCTTTATAATATACTAGCAGCGCCCCGCGGTTTTACCTGCGTTGTGCCCGTTCCCGTGGGAATTTCGGGAATTTTTTTACATAAAAACCTTCCTCTTGAATCACTCTACCTGTTACAAAAAACCGCATCAAAGTCCGTTGCGTAATTTTAAAGATTTAAGCATACAAACAGACGCGACTTTGTTTTATACTATGTAGTGAAGTATAGATAGAGTTTAATCTTCTTTAATCACTCTGTATGCTAGTGAAACCCGCATCAAAATCAGTTCAGTAGTTTTGATAATTTTGACATACAGTACAGACACGGCTTTTGGGCACTCTTTATAATATACTTAGATAGTATAGAACGCACGAAAAGAAAAATGATATTTAAAATACGTATCTGTGCAAATAAATAAATATTTAGTGAAAAAATCTAGATGTTTTGGTCTTTTACTAATGCATATTAATGATGTTGAAATGTCAAATTTTATTTTAAGACTTGCGTGTCTGTAAACCAGTATTTATTTTAAGTAGCTTTCATGATAATATATTAAAATTGTAATTCGATTTGATGTTATCGAAAATTTACTATTGAAATGCGAAAGTTTGTTTGTTTGTTTGTTAAAAGCTTTTATTTAGAAAGGGTTTATTCACCTTACGTTCACGCACCGGTTAACGTATAACTTTAACAGACAGACGTTAAAATTATGAAACAACGCTTAATTGAGACATTTAACAGCGTACAAAATCGTGACTTTAAACATAACTCATTCAATCTCCATTATGGAAGCATTTCACGTTATATATTTATTTATGTAATCTTTTTTAATAGTTTTTTAGGGTTCCGTACCCAAAGGGTAAAAACGGGACCCTATTACTGAGACTTCGCTGTCCGTTCGTCCTTCCGTCCGTCTGTCTGTCTATCTGTCACCAGGCTGTATCTCAAGAACGGTGATAGCTACACAGTTGGAACCCTCCGTGCGCGAGTCCGACTCGCACTTGGCCTGTTTTTTATTAATATTATCTTAGCAATCTCAGTGTTGAAGAAATAACTAATTACTTAACTATTTTTAATTTCCAGGTCACATACTACCGGATCAACACATGCCAGTTCCCACAGACAACCAACTCTACTCCATATACCCGCCACAGACAAACGTACCCAACCTCAACTCTGTAGACTTATACAGAAACTTCCCACAGAACTTCACCAGAGAGAATCCACAGAATCTGGTTGTAAACAGGCCGTATACCAACAACTACCATGAAGAAATTAAAAAAATAAATCAAAATGGCCGCGATAAATATTCAAACGACGAACTAGAAAATGGCGGCATTAAAATTGAGGAGCCGAAAGAAAATTTGAAGCCCAATGACAATAAATTGTTTTATAATGAAGGCGAAAAAGACAAATTAAGTGAAGAAGTTAATATTAATATTAAAGGGGTATACCTCTGTTATAAGTGCAACGAAGTTTTTCCCTCCAAAAGAGGTTTGAAGCAACATTCAAAATCTTGTACCGATACCGAGTCAAGTGAAAAAGTTGGCAAGTTTGGGTGTAGCCAGTGTGCGTACAGGTGTCAATCGCCCGCCATTTTGAAAATACACGAACGTACACATTCCGGTGAAAAACCATTCTCGTGCAACTTCTGTGACTACAAATCTGGACAGAAAAATAATGTAGCCAAACATATATTAGTACATATGAAGGAAAAACCGTTCAGATGTCAGTATTGCGACTATAAGTGCGCGCAAAAAAATAACTTAGTTGTACACGAGAGAACGCACACCGGTTATAAACCATTTGCATGCAACTTCTGCGAGTACAGAACAGTGCAAAAACCTAATTTAGTCAAGCACATGTATCTACATACAGACCAAAAGCCTTTCAGTTGTGATATTTGTAACTATAGGTGTGTTCAAAAAACTAATCTGACTAAACATAAACAGAGGCATTTTAACGAACGAGAGAATTCTAAATTAATTATAAAGGAGCAGCTCAAACCGTATCGGCCTCGACAGAAGAGTGTCAAGTGCCCTCATTGTCCGTACAAATGTGTGCAGAAGTCTAGCATGGAGAAACATATGCAGTTCAAACATAATGGAGACGTGTCTACGGATATCAATGAAGAGTCTATACAGAATTTGAGTGTTAAAAAGAACTTTGCAGACGTGACAAAGTGTGAATTTGACAAGGAACCAATACAATCGTAGTTAAGCTTAATTTTTATGATTTACTTGCTAATTCGCAAGTTAATAGGATGTTTTAACCCAGAAATTACTAATTTTAGGCTGTGTTTTTTCTCTGGCAATGAAATAAATTTACGGCCAATAAAGATCTTTTTCAGGGGTCATTAATAGTTAATTTTTGGGTTAAAATATAGATTTTAATGTTGTACAGGTGGGACAATTATATTCTTCAATTAGCTCTTCCGCGCGGGTTTACCCGCGTTGGTCCCATTTTCGTGGGAATTTCGAGATAAAATGTAGCTGATAACCTTCCTTTTGAATGTGACTATCTGATACAAAAAGAATTATTCGAATCGGACTGGTATTTCCACAGATTAGCGCCTTCAAACAAACTCTTCAGCTTTATAATATTTTTGGCCCAATTGAACAATTTTACTGTAAATATAGTTAAAGTACGGTTCGGACCAGGAAGAAATTTGAGCTATTTTCTGTCACTATTACACAATAGCATTGTGTTTGAGTAATATAGAGGTATGATATTAGGAGCAAAGCATATCCTACATTTGTCTCTCACATTCCAATGGCGAATAAATAGGTGTAAGAGAGACAGATGTACGACTCTGAGACAAATAGACAAAGATAAATGTATGAAATTCTTCCTGTGTCGCAATGGTACCATAGATAGAAATTATGTTAATTATTATGCAAAATAAGCTTTTTTTGAACATATTTTTTTACTAATATCCCTCCGAATTTCGTGGGATTATTCAATTATGATTAATTATTTTTTACAAGTACATTTTTATGCATTTAATTTAAGAGTATGCCATTGGGCTGTGATATTGTGAATTGTGTCTAATTAGTACGAGATAAAGCCTATATTTGCTTGGTTTTTTCACGTTTTTTTATATTAATAGGAGTTTACCCTTAGCAATATATGGGCTTTGATTTAAGTAGGGAATACTTGTGCTGACTAACCTAACCAAGTTTTGAGGTTAATAGAAATAAGCATAAATATACAAGACTACATAGTTTTACCCGCGTTGTGCTCGTTCCCTTAGGAATTTCGGGATAAACATAGCCTATAATCTTCTCGTTGAATGAAGCTATCCTTTACAAAAAGAATTATTCAAATCTGATTTGTAGTTTCTGAGATAAGCGCGTCCAACAGAGATAAAATCAAACTGGCACTTGCTATTAACTAGCACGCTAGCTACTGTCACTAGCACGTGTATTCCCACTTTACCTAAAATGAATTCGTACGAATAGATGTTACCATGAGATTGTACCTTAATATAGACATCACATTAAGTTAAGTCAATGATTTAATTTTTAGTACCTTTTTATGATTTTTTTTATTAAATGCCGCTTACCAAAGTATTATGAAGTTTTATTTGAATGAAGGTTTATTTAAAACACTTCATTATAGAGCTTGTTATGTCCCACTAAAGGGCATAGCATAGGCCTTAGATGCCCCATGTTGTGAACATAATGAAACGGGTGGCCGAACCACGCTGCCTGGAGTAGTGTACTCTGGGCAGCACATGTTGAGCCTTTTCCATTTGCTAATTTTAAGTTTTTGAAACTTTTGCACCTGTACTTTATAGCAATAGATGATCTATTTTAAAAGATTTTTAATAATAATAATTATTTTCACCTAAATTCTAATTGAGAATCCGTGAAATAAGATTTGTTGAAAATATCAATAAATTGTGTCATTTATATATTTTTTAAGTTATAAAAGTAAAAGGCAAGTAAATAGAGATTATGAGCATTGAAGTAATTTAAATGAAATAGCGCCATCTATACAAATTTTAACAAACTAAATAATTACCAAAAAGCGCTATCTATACAAATTAGTACGTACTAAAATAAAAAGATGTCTCTTAACTTACTACAGCTATCCACCATTAGATGTCGCTTAACTAAAATGTATAGTACCGCTACTCAACAACAGATGGCGCTGTCCACTAAAAATCCAAGGAGATCATAATGCAAAATAATTTTAGAATTTTAAGTGGTTAGTATTGGAACGAAGTTCCCTATCGCGCGTTGCGAAAGGGGGCTAGACGGAAAAAATTAAGACGAAAAGTTGTAAAGACACTTTTTGATATTGAATGTTAAGCAACGGTTGTCGCGATTATAAATGAGATGGGTGACCGTCGATATTGAATGTTAAGCAACGGTTGTCGTGATCATGATTGTGATGAGTGGTCGTCAATATTGAGTGTTAAGCACGGGTCGTCGTCGTCGATATTCAGTTTTAAGCAAAGTTCAAGAGAGTGATGGGTGACAATAAGTATGCATAAAATCTGGTTGAATAAAACAATATTCGTCTTTCTATTTCGCATTGAACAGTGTGGTGTCGCGACGATTATTTTTGTTGATAATATATAAACTTCGTTCCATCCGGGTGTCCCTTGACACCTCTACCACATAATTTTATAAGCTGCTAACAAAGCGTTATTTCAGAACCTACATGACAGTCTGTTAAAGTCATTCGGGCGGCCAGTAGAAAGTCACGATTTTACATTTTCTTAAGTCCGTTGAAACTGACACTTAACGTTAACGTTTATTGCTACGTGAGCTGAAGCAACTCAGCACTTAATTAATATGTCAATTATAACATCGTAAGATTGTATTTTTTTTATTACCTAAACGTAGCCCTGAGTCTCGTTTTATCTAGTTGGTCACGCCACTGACATTTTAGATCTATTTGGTTGGTACCTTTGCTTACATCAATAAGTTCTCATTAATTGAAAAAGCAAGGGTTTAAAGATATTTACGATGTATTGATGCGCAATATTGTGGGGTCGTAACTTAAGCAACAAAATGCAAACAAACGAACAATATGAGTGTTAGATAAATATATTGACATATTTCACGCGCCATTTGCTAATTAGATAATTTATAGAAAGGGTATTTATGTCACAAGTATTATTATAATAAATACATTCATTGGATACAAAAACTTGCACTATCTTCAACGGAAGGAGTAAGTATAGCTGTCGATTGGATATGTAGTACTTTTATTTAATGTGAATTTATTTTCGTTCATCATCATATTGGTAAAACTTTCAACTGTCATGTCATGTTAAATGTTTAACGTGCCCTCCGAAGCACGGTAGCGCTCAGATAGAAATACCACCAACGGCCACCCATCCAAGTAGGGGTCGAGCTGCACGTTGCTTAACATTCGCAATGAATTAACATTGCCTAGTCAAACTACGCCACGAGCGATACAGATGATGAAAATAACCAAAGGCAAGGCGTATTTGTATAAATAATTGGTTTGTTCGAGTGTTCAGTACAGATACGAATTAATATTTGATTGACGCCGCCAGAGGCGCGGTCAGGAACATTCGCAGAGGAGGTACTATTCGTTGGAAATAATCAAAAATGAAAGATGAACGAAACGATTCGTTTTAGGTATTCCTACTAATATTATAAATGCGAAAGTTTGTGAGGATGGATGTATGGATGTATATTTGTTACTCTTTCACGCAAAAACTACTGAACGGATTTGGACGAAATTCTACAGTAATATAGGTAAAACATCAGAATAATATATGGGATACATTTCATCCTGAAATTCCCACGGGAACGGGTAAAACGCGGGTCACACCGCGGGGCGCTGCTAGTTTTTAATAAAACGTGGTTATTGACGCTAAAAGGTTAGTTTTTAATTTGTGCTTTCTACCCTCAATCGAGGATAAATAATAATCGCTTAATGCAAGTAAAACTACTGAAGAATATTTTTTATACTAAACTAGCAGCGCCCCGCGGTTTTACTCGCGTTGTACCCGTTCCCGTGGGAATTTCGGGATGAAAAATAGCCTATGTTACTCGTGGATAATGTAGCTTTCGAATGGTGAAAAAATTTTTAAAAACGGTCCAATAGTTTTTGAGCCTTTGTGCAAATCGTGTGAGTTTAAAAAGTATGATACTGAAGAATACATCTCCCATTAAAAGATTATATGCAAACAAATACATGGGTTAGCTATTAAAGTTTTGAATGAGGACCTTTTCACAAAAAGTATTAGATTAAACTTTACGTTATGCACAGAAAAGTACAGGCGTTATAACAAAGCCGTTTTAGATTCTAGTTTTAAATAACAACATCAAAAAAATATGTTGAACAGTCTAAACGAACGTCAAACCTAACTGTCAAAACAGAGGCTGGCTGAAAACAAAAACAATTAAAAACATGTTCTGACTTCCTTCCGGTCGAATGTCAGATTTTTTAAACTGTTTCGCGTGGGAAAGTCAATCAAACATGGCTGCGCCGGGCATCGCCCGCGGGCTTGCGGAGTTTGTTATTTCGAAATATTGTTACAATATTAGTTTATAATGTCGTGTTTGGGTTTCAAATGATTAATTTAATACCTGATTATATAATAGTAACGTGAAGTTAGCTAAGGAATGTTACAAGAATATTAGGGCATATCAATACCTAATATCAATCCCAATTCATTTTTAATAGGTACTCTTATAGTTATAATAATTAATGAGATTCCATCTAAGTTTTAATTAAAAAAAATAGTAAGTTGTGAGACAGCCTGTATAGTTAGACATACACTTAATGGGAGTCACTATAATTTTGATTACGAGCAGTAACAGCTGAGTTTCGCAAATTGCCGTTCAATACAATACAATAACAGACATTTTAAACCATAGCTAATTACCATACTTCCAAAACTTTATCTCTTGGAATGATGTCTTAATTACATTACCCTAAAAATTAAAAAAAAAACTAGTTCCAACGACAATTTATAAAAATTATCTCCTTTTAAAATAATTGTAGCGTGAAAAGAAACGTATTAGTATTTATTGTGTCAAATAAAGAATTAAAGTTGTTTTTTTTGCTACAACATTCATTAATAACTGCATTTGTCGTCACAACAGTAATAAATTATGTGACAATTGAATTCCCGCGTTTTTTAATGTCAAATCTGAACCGCCATTTTGCTACGTACAGTCTTTTATTTATGTTTGTCGATGCGTTGATTTTTTGAGAAGGGGTGATCAAATGTTTGAAAAGGAGTTTTTATGCGTTTTAGAATGTTTTTTTTTGTGAACATTGCGTGTGGCCTTTTTGCGTGAGATTAGTATTTGTTACTATTTAATCCTAAGACGTTTTTTATTCGTTTTTTTGACGTTCACATAACGTGGGTGTGCTGTTTCTTAAAAAAAACTTTAAACTTGCTTAAAAGTGTATTTATTTTACTTTACCCAGTAAAACTGGGCTTCCAATCCTTCATAGTTTAATTAAATACAATGAAACAATATTACATTTCTTTCCTAAATCTTTGCTTGAATAAATCCATAAAATCGCCAAATCTCTTACTGTCACACTCAGAGACAGCCTCCGTGGTCTTGTGGTTTGAGCGCTCGGCTCACGATCCGGAGGTTCCGGGTTCGATTCCCAGTGGGGAAAATGTCTCACAAAAATATCTTTGTGAAACTGTCCTCAGTTTGGTTAGGGCATTGCAGGCTGAATCACCTGATTGCCCGAAAAGTAAGATGATTCCGTGCTTCGGAGGGCACGTTAAGCCGTCGGTCCCGGTTACTTTCTACGGATAGTAGTCGTTACTTGAGCCATGTCAGAGGCCTTTGGCGGCTCAATAACTCTGACACCAGGATTGGTCAGGGTGACCATCCACTCGATAGGAAGAAGAAGAATACACTCAGAGACGCACAATCAACACTTAACTGAATGAAGTAATTTTTCAAACATTTAATTATCTACCTACTAAGGAATAACTTGGCGTCCAAACGTAGGAATAGTTTATGTTATTAATTTATGCAACACTAGCAGCACCCCGCGGTTTACCTGCTTTGTGCCCGTTCCCGTGGGAATTTCAGATTTTTTTATACATATAAACTTTCCTCTTGAATCACTCTATCTATTTAAAAAAACCGCGTCAAAATCCGTTGCGTAGTTTTAAAGATCTAAGCATACATAGGGACAGACAGCGGAAAGCGACTTTGGTTTATACTGTGTAGTGATGAACATATTGCTGGCTGCTTTTAAACTTAAATTCCTGCTGAAACTCTACACAATCTTTCTCAAGAAAAAAGAAAGCATGGTACTAAATGAGGGTATTCAATCGTTCCAACTACGGCGGTACATTTTCCATTGTTTCCCCGTCATTCATCAATAGTTTGTACACACAGACACACACTACGCTCTGCGTACACATGTAGTGGAGCTGTCGACATGACAGTTAACAAACACAGGGTCGGATTCCAAGTCTTCCTACTGTCGTTCTTGCTAATATCCTACTGTAATATCCTACTATAATATTATAAATGCGAAAGTTTGTATGTATGGATGTATGGATGTATGGATGTATGGATGTTTGTTACTCTTTCACGCAAAAACTACTGAACGGATTTGGATGAAACTTTACAGTAATATAGGTTATACATCAGAATAACATATGGGATAAATTTTATCCTGAAATCCCTGCGGGAACGGGTACAACGCGGGTAACACCGCGGGGCGCGGCTTAGTATCATAAATGCGAAAATTTGTGAGGATGAATGTATGTATGGTTGTTGCTCTTTCACGAAAAATCTACGGAACGGATTTGGATGTAACTTTACAGTAATATAGGTTATACACCAGAATAACACATGACTTATTATAAAATGATGTTAAGCGTTTATGAATAAGGCCCTAAAAGTTTAAAACAACAAGTATTGTCTCTTTCGCTCTTTAGGAAATAGCGTATGTCGGAAAGGGACACACCATTTGATAGCTTTTTTTTAAACCTTTATTGTCCCACTGCTGGGCAAAGGTCTCCCCCAAGCATCGGCAACCCTCCCTGTTCTTTGCGGGCATTTGATACCTTAAGTGCTGTTAATAATCGTTTATGAGTAAGAGCCTAAGAATATGTATACGGATACATACATATTGTCAGTCTCCCTGAGTGCGCGCCTGCCCACCACTTAAATACGCATCGTATTACGTTCAGTAAACACGTTCGTTACATTTGATACAGCGCACAAACATACCTTACATTGATAGAAATAGTTCCAGCGCCCCGCGGGTTTACGCGGGGTTCCCGTGGGAATTTCGGGATAAAAAGTAGTCTATGTCCTTTTATAACCTTTTCCCAAGATCTAGTTTATTTCTATTTAAGAAAAATCTATAATAAAACGTATATTATTATTATCTAGTGAACATTTTGGTAATTATTTATTTACATATTAGTAAAAAATATGAAGTATTAATTATCTTCATAAAAATATTATGAACTAGCAGCCTCCACGGTTTTACCCACGTTGTGTCCGTTCTCATCGGAACTTAGGGATGAAAAATAGCATGTAATCCCGTTGAATGTGGCTATCTATTGCAAAAAGAATTATTCAAATCGGACTGGTAATTCCCGAGATAAGCTCGAACATACAAACAAACAAACTTGCTATTAGTAAAGATATAGAATAATCTACATTAAAAGTCAAAATAACTGTCGAATTATTCAGAACCTCTTTTTATTAAGTAGGTTAAAACACATTTTTTTCTAAAGCTATCAAAACAACGATACTATCTCAACGTTTGAAATTACCCCAAAATAATCTTTATATTGAGGACATGCACCCCGAGCTATTTTATCTATGGATAGACCCCATTTGAATGTCACATGCAAGGTTATGTTAGATAAGTCTTTGATTTTTCAGATCATTACAAACGAATAAGTTCTGTTACATTTAATACGCCTGTTAAATGAAAAAAAAAATGGAAAATATTTATTTCGAACAAAATGCACTTAGGTACAGATAAAAGTTGAAATTATAAAAAAAACTAGCAGCGCCCCACGGTTTTACCAGAGTTGTGCCCGTTCCCGTAGGAATTTCAGGAATTTTTATACATATAAACCTTCCTCTTGGATCACTCTATCTATTATAAAAAACCGCGTCAAAATCCGTTGCGTAGTTTTAAAGATCTAAGCATACATAGGGACAGACAGCGGAAAGCAACTTTGTTTTATACTATGTAGTGATGCTTCCTTGTATAGATTTAATGAGTGATTTTGACATGTCATGTAAGAATTACGTCAATTAGTGAAGTGAAGACGTAATGGACGTCTGTGAGTGAACGTAAAAAAGCGTAAAATGGACTCCTTCATCAGATCTTGATACCAAAGAAATATCTATTTTATTCTAACTTCTTAAGAGTTTGAATTGAAATTACGTTTACAGATGTACTTCGCTTTTATTTTACATTTCTATCTGACGTTTCGGCTCCTTTACAGGAACCGTGGTCACAGAAAACTTCTGTCAGATAAACTAATAAATTTATATAACTAAGATAAACGCTTAAACTAAGGAAACCTGAAGATTTAGCTTTTTTTGTTTTGTATATTTGATCAGCTTAATCTCTATTATAGAGAGCCAAAGCCAGTCGGTTTTGATAAGAATATTTTTTTTAAATGATAGCCAAATTCAAAGATATAGATATAGGCTTCTTTTTGTCTTGAAATGCATACAGGTACATTTCACCCACAACTATGTCTCACATATTGTTACTCCGTTGAATCGAGCCCGCGACCCCGACACAGTAAGCGCTCTCACTGCCACTGTGCCAACGGGCTTGTCATCTTGATAAATGATAATAGACATCAACTGACCATATTTGCGCTGACATGTTTGCTATCTCCTCTCCACTTAGGATAGAGTTACGATATCGTGTAGCAACAAATAGAGCGCAAATGTGTTTGTTTGTCTCGGCTTACTGTGGGCCCGTTAAACATAGTCTATCGTGTTGCCAGTGTTTATCGTATTACTAGCAGCGCCCGCGGATTTTTGTGCACGTTCCCGTGTCAATTTCGAATTTTTGGAACGAAGTTCCTTATCGCGCTTTACGAAAGGGGGCTAGACGGAAAAAATGGTAACGACATTTTTTAGGCCAGAGAGGGACAGACAGAGAAACTTGCGCACGCCAGAGAGAGATAGACAGAGAAACATGCGCGAGAGAGACAGACAGAGAAACATGCGCGAGAGAGACAGACAGAGAAACTTGCGCACGCCAGAGAGAGGCGCATGTTTTTCTATCTGTCTCTCTCTCTCTCTCTTATAGAAAGCAAGCTAGATATTTTCGTTTCGTCTTTCTATTTCGCATTGAACAGTGTCGCGACGATTATTTTTGTTGATAATAAATAAACTTCGTTCCATCCGGGTGTCCCTTGACACCTCTCAAGTTTTTTTATACTTATAAACCTTTCTCTTGAATCACTCTCTCTATTAAAAAAAACCGCGTCAAAATCCGTTGCGTAGTTTTAAAGAGCTAAGCATACATAGGGACAGACTGACAGCGGAAAGCGACTGTTTTATACTATGTATGTATACCTGTCACTCACTTGCACAGGTATATCTGTGCAGGCATACATGTGTACATCCCTAATTCTAATCTTAATTTCAGTGAGAACACCCTTTCATACACTGAAAAAAATCGCTTTATACGGAGATATGCAGTGCATATACAAAGAGTAGTAGTAGAAATATTAGCCTGTAATGTAGCCACTGCTGGGCAAAGGCCTCTCTTCTCACTAAAGATCAGTACAGTGAGGAGGATTAGGCGAACATCGAACAATTGAATACGTTTTGAAAATCAATAGTTTTATTAGTAGTATTAATTATATTATTTATCCGTCATGCCGTCTCTTTCCCCCAATGCTCTGTCTCGCTCGCACGCCAGCTGCCACGCTCCTGCCACGCGCCACTTGGATTAGAGATGCACTGATGCCTCTGACAGACACACATATTGTTTTTAATAGATATTATTTATTAGTAATGCGATTTGAAGTCACTAAGAGGCAATATGGTTTTAACTTATACTATTTGATTTTATATACTAGCCGCGCCCCGCGGTTTCACCCACGTTGTATCCTTTCCCGCGGGAATTTCAGGATGAAATGTATCCCATGAACGGGTATAACGCGGGTAAAACCGCAGGGCGCGGCTAGTTTAATAATAAAAAATGTTTATTTCAATAAATATTTTGACCGGTCCTATATTTAAAAGTTAATTTTCCTAGTTAGCAACATAATTCTTATAAATGCCATCAAATATTTTAAATAAAATGCACTTCAACAGATCTGAGGGTAGAATAAAAAAAACTACCCCTTAGCATGTAATTATCGAGATCAAACATGGCCGATTTCCCGCGCAAATGCGTTTGACGTTTACTTAGAACGCGCGGCGCGTGGCGTCTGCGTTCCATCGATCGCAGATTTAGTTTTTCATAATGGCAACACATGGCATTTGACATTTAATGGGGTAAAACTGTATATTTACGAGTATTTTCGGATTAGATACGGCGTTTTGATTTAACAAGGCTTGTTAAAGTCCTAATTCATCTATCTCGAAGTACAGTCAAGTAAACTCGGGTTTAGAGACTCAATTTTGAAGTTATGCTCTCTTATTTTACACACACGGTTAATGAGACCCAAACCAAACTCTAGCTTGTATTATGGAATCTAACTCACTGATACTACTACTTAAACATACACAAATACTTTATAAGAATATATAATTGACACCGAGACGTCGCCAACAACTATATACCTATACCTATACCTGGACAAATTCACTATGTCTTCACATATTGTTACTCCGTTGAATCGAGCCCGCAACCCCCGACACAGTAAGCGCTCTCACTGCCACTGTGACAAGAGGTTTGTCGATCTCACTTTAGATTGTGGACTAGGATTGAGTGGATTAAAAATACATTTGTTTCAAGCTAAAGTAACCAGAGGTTCATATCATAAATACATATAATACTAATACTAGCTGTGCCCCGCGGTTTTACCTACAGCGCACCCGTTCCCGTAGGAAATACGGGATAAATAGTACCCTATATCCGTCTCCTGGTTCTAAGCTACCTCCCCACCAGTTTTCAGCCAAATCGGTTCAGCCGTTCTCGAGTTATAAATAGTGTAACTAATACGACTTTCTTTTATATATATAATAGATTATAAAGCCGCAGAATTTGTTTGTTTGAACGCGCTAATCAAAGGAACTACTGTCCCGATTTGAAAAGTTCTTTTTGTAATCGATAGCCACATTCAAGGTTACTTTTCATCGTGAAATTCTTTCCTGAAATCCTGAAAACTTTCACATTTATAATACTAATAGGACAATTCAAATTCAGATTGTGTTGCAGGTGCAGGAATTTGACTCCAGACATCTTTGTCGTGAATGCGTTCTCAATATAGAAAGCTCTAGTGCAAATGTATAGCTCCCTGCAGCCCCTTACTTAATATCGACGAGCTATAGGTGCCCCGCGGTTCTACCTTTCTTTGTATAACACCTAAAATAAATCCTGTGACACACTGGTCGCACAGAGGCGTGAACTTGTCAAGCGCAGCGTAACTGCGGCCGTTCGCTTTATTTATTATCGGTCGCGCCTCGACCCGTGTGAACGCAGCTTTATTGTTATTTATATTTTTTTTGTTTTATTTTATGTCACAACGCGAGTATAATATGTGAAAATCAGGTAGGTAGGTAAGTATTATTTTGAATTGAAAATACGTCTACGGATATACTTTTATTTTACATTTTTATCTGACGTTACAGGAATCGTGGTCACAGAACACTGTGAACGTCAGATAAAAATCCTAAATCACTACATAGTATAAAACAAAGTCGCGTCTGTTTGTCTTCTGTTTGCCTGTATGCTTAAATCTTTAAAATTACGCAACGGATTTTGATGCGGTTTTTTGTAATAGGTAGAGTGATTCAAGAGAAAGGTTTATATGTATAAAAATTTCCGAAATTCCCACGGGAACGGGTACAACGCGGGTAAAACCGCGGGGCGCTGCTAGTATATTATAATACTAGCCGCGCCCCGCGGTGTTACCAGCGCTGTACCCGTTCCCGCGGGAATTTCGGGTTAAAATGTTTTCTATGTGTTATTCTGATGTATAACCTATATTACTGTAAAGTTTCATCCCAATCCGTTCGGTAGTTTTTTCGTGAAAGAGCAACAAACATACATCCATACATCCATCCATTCTCACACAACTTTCGCATTTATAATATTATAGTAGGATTATAAAGAGGAGGAGGAGGTACTGATAACATCAGTGAGATGAGAAGCCTTTGCCCAGCAGTGGGACATTACTGGCTAATACTTACTTACTTATAAAGAGGAAAACCTTTGTTTGTTTGTAAGGGCTATTCTGAGAAACGACCCATCTGATTTGAATAATTATTTTTGTAATGGATAGCCACATTCAACGGGAAGGTTATAGGCTTTTTTTATCCCGATCTTCCCGCAGGAACGGGCACAAGGCGGGTAAAACCGCGGGGACTAATATAAAATAAAATTATTATAACATTTTCAAATTCTTTATTTCCACATGAGATTAATTACATTCATTAATTATTAATTTATTTATTAATACAAATAAGTCTTATATCGTATTTATATTTTGAGATCGCGCAAATTATCCTACTATATACAGGGTGGTGCTTATACTAAGTTAAACTATACAGCTCTTAAAAACTAACCACATTATTCATAAACTTTATAAAGTCAGATAAAAATGTAAAATAAAAGCGAAGTGTATCCGTAAACGTAGTTTTAATTCAAAATGAGTAGTGTTCGCTTGAACTTAAGAAACCAGTACTGCTATAAAGTGTTTTGTCTCTTTTGCTCTTTGGAAAATAGCGTATATCGGAAAGGGACATAACATTTATTAGATGTTATGTCCCTTTGAAATTAAGTATTCAAGGTATTTTCGGGAAGTTATTTTTTAGCTGTAATTAGTTAATTACTTTTAACAATAAGGTCGCCTTTCCACCAGAGCTAGAGATGCTATTATAGCTCATGGCTGTAGTGGAAAACATTCCTTATGTAGTACTTAAAATTACCTTTAACACTTGCTTAGGTTACGCTAAAATGTCATTTAATTAAGACTTACTAAAATTTACATCAAGATCTCGTGTAATATACAATATTTTATTATTTTTACAATACCTATGAGGTGTATAGTCACATGACCAACTAAAATTGCGCAATTTTTATCTATTTATTCAACATCACACATCCAGCAGATTGAAAAAATATAATAAAACTAGATGACCCAGCAAACGTTTTGCCATATAAAAATTAAGGGGTGGACTACCCTTAACATTTAGGGGGATGAAAAATAGACGTTGTCAGATACCAGACCTATCCGATATGCACACAAAATTTCATGAGAATCGGTCGAGCCGTTTCGGAGGAGTTTAACTACAAACACCGCGACACGAGAATTTTATATATTACTGGCTGCGCCCCACGGTTTCACCCGCGTTGTACCCGTTTCCGCGAGAATTTCGGGATGAAAAATAGATGTTTTCCGATTCTCAGGCCTACCCGATATGCACACAAAATTTCATGAGAATCGGTCGAGCCGTTTCAGAAGAGTTCAACCTCGCACCCCGTGACAGGAGAATTTTATATATGTATTAGATTAGATAAGTTTAGGTAAATTAATCTTTATTCGTTTGTTTTGTTTGAGCTAGTTTACTAGTATGCTTGCCGGCGAGTAGAACGCGATAGTAATACAGTGTCAAATTGTCTTTCAAACACACCGTCTTGCAGCATCTACCGTTGTACTCAGAGGCGTCAAATGCATCTTCTAAACGTTTAAAGAATCTCCTGCGGTAACAACATATTTTTTTTGTACAATGGTCTGGATTACTTTGAAAAAAAAAGCAAAAACACCCGTTTACAAGTGTATACACACTAGAACTTATTATAACTCACACTAAAAAAATCAAGTGACATTAATTTCTTCATCCGACGCGCTGTCACTGTCAAAGTCATCTCCCTCTTCCATATTTGAGAATTCGCGCGTAAAATGACCGGCGGCCATCTTGTCTCCATATTGATACTCATTAGAGCTTCCCGCGTAAACTTTTTTTTCTTCATTTTGATCGTCTATTGTTGAAAGAGGCGATAGCTTCGGTTTGTCGGCCTCCGCGTCGGATAGATCAGGATGGGGGTTGTTCTTGTTGGGTAGTGTTTGCTCCCTGGAGCCCCCGGAAGCTAGAAGTTCCCGTTCTTTGGAATTGCGCCATTTCATTCGTCTATTCTGGAACCAGATTTTTACCTGTGAAAGAATGGAATATGGTTTTAGTATGTTTGGTTTCAAAATTATGCTGTTATACAGGCATGGTACCTATTCCCTTCTATCCCTTAGGATTTCGGGATAACAGTAGGATATGAGTCAATTTAGTCGGCCACTATCTCTATGACAAATTGTACATCAAAATCTAAAATCTAAAATTAATGGCAACTTTTGTGTGGCAACATATGTATCGAATTTTTTGACGACTTAGTTGAGTGACAGTCAATGCATTCAATATCGAAATTAATGCAACAAATCTTAACAATACAATTGAAAAAATAAATACAATAGCAAAACTAAACATTAAATTTTTTATTACAAAAAGTGGCAACACCAAAAAGTAATAATCATTAATCAAACTACAACATTTTTGCGATAACTAGCGAAATAAAATAGAAAATGGGGTATTAATAAGCTCGTTTACGTGACAATAACGATTTTTTGTTGTTAAAATAACAGTTTTTCGAGTAAAATACCGTTTCTGTATTGTGTTTTTGACGTTCCAATATTGATGGTTGTAAGGCGTGGCAGAATGCGAGGGAGTGCGCTGCCGTGTTTAGAAAAAAAAATATGACGAGCGACGTTTGACCGTGGTTTGGTTTTGGCGGGACTTTTTGTTTCATTCATATTTTATTATATTTATGAATTTAAATACTTATATCGTTTTGATGCAAAAATTTATGGATACTTTTGTCGCAAATTATAATAACCAGCAGAGTTTCTTGCCCATTCTTTTCTGCTGATGTTCTTCCGAATGGGTGGAACGTTCAAAAGAGCCTCTTTGGGACCAAAACTGAATACAAATATTTGACTTAGACTTCACTACACAGTATACAACAAAATCGCTTTCCGCTGTCTGTCTGTCCCTATGTATGATAGATTAGATCTTCAAAACTACGCAACAGATTTTGACGCGTTTTTTAATAGATAGAGTGATTCAAGAGGAAGGTTTATAAGTATAAAAATTCCCGTAAATCCTACGGGAACGGGCACAACGCGGGTAAAACCGCGGGGCGCTACTAGCTTTAAATATGACTTAAATTTAAGGTATTAGGACCAGACATGGCACTATCAGCTGTTTTACGAACATGTGTATTCCTTAATATCATTCGTAGATTAAAAAATATACTTATCTGTAAAAAAATATGGATTCTAAAATGGTAAAACTCAACGCATTTGTCAAAAGCAATAGACAAATTGTTCTCGATACCGTTTTTTTAAAAATCAATTCGATATTGGACCCATAGATCATCCAGTGATTGGTTACAGTCGTCTGTAACACTATTTGTCAAAATTTTACAAGCGCTTTTTTTTAATTTTTTGTCAATTTTATTGTTACACATCAGAATATTATCAGAATATAACACATAGGATGTATATTATCCCGAAAATTCTGCAGGAACGGGTTCTACGCGGGTAATATCGCGGGGCGGGGTTCATAATTATTTACTTACGTACATAAAAAAATGATAAAATCTTAACCACAGATAATTTATTGGTATTTTTTTTAATTAATTTTAATTCGCGTACATTTTATTTTATTTAATAACTATTTTTTTCCATTTTTTTCTTCACCCATACACCTCAAACCTCAAACCAGCTACTACTACTCAACTGTCAAGCTCACTAAATGTAACACGACAATTTTTTTTTAAACCATAGATTTAAAAAAGATTTCATAATTCGTATTTGGAACTTCCGTTTAATCATCTCGTAGTGACGCGCGTGAAATCATCGATACATTAACGTGACGTCTTCATAATATCGATTAGGAGAAAAAAAATGCTAATGACATAATATCACAGCTGTTCGGATTTTTTTAAATAAACTTTTTTTAAACGCATAAAATTATTCACGGTATGGAATTGTAGTGCTTCTTGTTTGAATACATTGGTATTTTATCGGAATTGTTAAGCAACGTTTAACCTGGCCACTACTAGGATGGGTGACCGGTGGTCGTCACAAAAATTGCTGAATTATGAGGGTGCCATTGTGCAGTGATTACGATGATGACTAGTGATTTTATTATTTATAAAAAAACCTTTTTTATTAAATTTATTAAATTCATTTTATTGAAATAATATTTAAGGTAATGAATATTTTTTCTCTAGCCGTACTCCGCGGTGTTACCCGCGTTGTACCCGTTCCCGAGGGAATTTCGGGATAAAATGTATCCCATGTGTTATTCTGATGTATAACCTATATTACTGAAGGTACATCCAAATCCATCAGTAGTTTTTTCGTGATAGAGTAACAAAAATACACACAAGCTTTCGCATTTATAATATGAGTAGGATTGGGCATGTTTAATAGCAACTAGTAAACTCGCTGAAACTAGTTAACGATTTACAAAACCCTTAATTAATATGGATGACAATTCTCTTAGATATGTATTATAATATCATGTAAATACCGTGAAGTTAGTGTTGGGATGACAATAGCAGATGACGGGCGGACCTTTCCGGAATAGGGATGGGGTAAATGTTTAGAAAATTATTATATCGATATTTCTTTTTACAAAAAAAATGTTGTTGTTTTTCTTCGCATGTGTATTATTGATCATTTTGATTTACTTTATAACCGACTTCAAAAAAGGAGGAGGTTTTCAATTCGGATGTTTGTATTTTTTTTGTTTTTTTTTTCTGTATGTTCGCGGATAACTTCTTTGCTTATGAACCGATTTTGATGATTCGTTATTTTTAAAATGTTAAATGTAATTAATAAGTAACATACATACAAACATTCTCACAAACTTTCGTGCCTTACAAAGATAACGACCCAAGAGACGTAAATACAGTGACAGTTGAAATGGGTAGTGATGGGACGATAGCAGATGACGGGCCGACCGGCCGGACTAGTGATGGAGTATTATATCATGTATTTAAATTAATAAATCCATTAAAAATTGAAAAAAGATCTTTTTAAACAATTAAATTGTAAATTGTTTTTAGAAAAAAAATATTAAGCAGTAATAAGCGCCTAAATCCAGAATTTAAAGTAGCTTGTATCTCTCACTAACTATCAACGGTTACTTGAATAACTTATTAGTAAATATGAGTATTACATGAATATCAATTCGTCTAAACATTGTCAAATGTACGTTTAATAATTATATCGATACATGACTAACTTTACCCCATCCCTATCAAGTGAGGGGTGACAGAATTAATTGTTCTCCGTCGCTCCTACTTTTATTACAAACTAGCAGCGCCCCGCGGTTTTACCCGCGTTGTGCCCGTTCCCGTAGGAAATCCGGGATAAAATGTAGCCTATAGCCTTCCTCGATAAATAGACTATCTAACAGTGAAAGAATTATTCAAATCGGTTCAGTAGTTTCTGAGATTAGCGCGTTTAAACAAACAAACAAACAAACAAACAAACAAACAAACAAACAAAACAAACTCTTCAGCTTTATAATATTAGTATAGATTATACGAAATAAAGAGATTTGGCAACATGTGACTGCGACGGAATACGGGGGACGATACTAGTATTATAAGTAACTTAGCGAAGCGAAAAACAGACTTAGATAACTTAGATTAAGTAGTTACTTAGATTTTGGAAAAAACTACCACTCTAGAAAAATGGACAATAGTAGAACAGTGAACAACAGTAAGATTTAAGAACAGTAAGAACAGTGGACAATAATTTAGGATACAATAGTATAAGGACGACAAAACCAAAAAATTTACACTAGAAAAAAAAACAGAAAAATCGACCATCGACCAATCGATCCAAATTAATAAATTTGGATAAAAATTACCAATTTTTTAAAAACAAGGTAATTATTTTTTCTTTCTGTTGAGAGGCAAAAAAAGATTTTTTTAGACCGCCTCAAGGTGACGACACGGTCTGACATTTGAATGAACCGGGAACGACAATTTAACGTGCCCTTCGCAGCACGGTAGCGCTCAGGTAGAAATGCTACTATCGGCCACCCATCCAAGTAGGAACCGAGCTGCACGTTGCTTAACGGTCGCCGTGAGTTAACATCGCTTAGTCAAACTACACTACCAAAAACGGACACATTTGTTTCCATTAGTTTTTGACAAGCCCGTTGGCACAGTGGCAGTGAGAGCGCTTACTGTGTCGGGGGTTGCGGGTTCGATTCCCGCCCGGAGTCAACATATTGTTATGTCTTGTTGTCTATGTCTATGTCTTGTTATTGTTATGTCAACAACTATGTCTGCACATATTGTGCAGACATAGTTGTTGGCGACGACGTCTGAGTGTCAATTATATATTCTTATAAAGTATTTGTGTATGTATACGTAGTAGTATCAGTTAATTAGATTCCATAACACAAGCTTAGAGCTTACTTTGGGTCTAATTAACCGTGAGTGAATTTGTCCGGGTATATTTATTTATTTATTTATTAGTGTACAAGGCAGATCGTAAGGGTGCGTAACCATTGAAGCAGAGCGGAGCTGTCCGGAGCTGAACTGTTACTGATCAATCACGACACATTACGAAAAGATTTTGACAATGTCAATGCGTTGTTTGACAATCACAATGCGCTGCGATTGGTGAATCGGACTTCGCTTCGCTCCAACAGAAATGCACCTAAGGCAGTATTTATGATCTATTCCGATCTAATACCAAAAACTAATACCATTTGGTATTAGGTACTTTATTTCCGAATTTATTTTTCATTCCCAACGAATACCACGTTTATTTAAACAAAAAATGTATTCCTAACGAATACCAAAACATTAGTTGGAAGTACAGTCAGCTAAAAAAAAATAACCCTAACCTACCGAATTACTTACTATTCGGTAGGTTAGGGTTATTTTTTTTACTAGTTCCATAGTTATCGGTTAACATTAATTAACATTGTGAGAAAATTAACTAGTGATTGTAATAACTGCAAATTTCTTCTATTTGATTGTTTATAAATAGGTAGGTAATATTGTAATAATGTTGGACTTGGAATGGTAACAGTAAATTATGTGATATCTGTAAAATTTCTACAAATGTCTAATTAGAGGAAAAGAACCTTTTGTGAGTTATATGTATATCAAACCATAATATTGATTAAACATTAACTTCTTCTTCTTCTTCTTCATCGAGTGGATGGTCAACCTGAGCAATCCTGGTGTCAGAGTTATTGAGCCGCCAAAGGCCTCTCACATGGCTCAAACATTAACTGAAATCATAACTCAAAGCATTTTAATTTTACTGAACCTGACTGTACTTTATTCCTTCAAACTTATTTTGGTATTGGTTTACAATGTGGTACTCGTTGGGAATGGAAAATAAGTTCAGAAATAGAGTAATACCAAGTGGTATTAGTTTTTGGTATTAGATCGGAATAGATCGTATTTATCCCGCAATTCCCATGGGAAAGGATCTAAAGCGGAACGCCAGTAGATATTAATAATAATAGACAAATTCATATTTGCCAATGAATGCAATATAACGTCCATTGCAAACTGAAATATTCATATTTTGGACATGAATATTCAATGCCTCCGTGTTTAACATGCGCGGTTCCAATTTCGAAATTTATTTCCATTTATTTATTTTTTCGGTTGCGATCGCTTTTTATTCAGCCAGTGTTTTGTGCAAATGTAGGTAAATATAGTCTGTGGCAACCATAGAGTTTATATTTAGATTAGATTTTGTTTTTTATTGACATATGTCAAGTTTGACGTTTGTATTCAAATTTTTTGTTTGTTTTTGAACCCTTTTCTTTGTGTTTATTTAAAGTTAGTTTGGAGTATCAATATGTGTTTGGGGTCTGTTTGAATACAATTTTGACCACAAAACCTTATTGTTAGTGTGTCACTAAGTTTGACTTTGGGACACAATGAGACACACAGCGTGTCATTTCATATAGGTATTTATTCTCTATGCAAATAATTTAATTAAATATTTAAAGATGAGTTTGTTTGTTTGAACTCGCTAATCTCAGAAACTACCAATATATTGAATAATTATTTTGTAACGGATAGCCACATTGGGAAGGTTTTTTATATTTAGGCTATTTTTTATGCCGAAATTCCCATGGGGACGGGCACAACGCGGGTAAAATCGGGCAGCACTGCTAGTAGATAATTTTTTGGTCTGTTTTTAGAACAAAGTTTGTAATCGGTGTCGCTGCTTTGTACCGTAGCACTCTTCATAAGATTAGTACACTTGGCGATGGTTTGGATTAACTATTTATATAGAACTAGCCGCGCAACACACTTTCATCCGCGTTGTAACCGTTCCCGCGGGAATTTCGGGATAAAATGTATCCCATATATCATTCTGATGTATAACTTATATTACTGTAAAGTTTCATCCAAATCCGTTAAGTAGTTTTTGCGTGATTGAGTAATAAACATACATAACGTGATGGATCCAGTTATCGACGAGGTCCAGTAACCGACACTTTTTTTGGTCCATCGCCAAAAATAAGAGTAGTTGTTTATTTTATTAATATGGCAACACTGCGATGGGTGACAGCTGACGTACCACTGACTTTGACAATGAGTTGACAGCACTCGGACATTTTGGTCAAAAAATATGTATTCGCGATTGGCGCGTTATGATAAAAATCCATTTTGTTAGTGAAATCGATTAGAAGGTGAGTAAATTGTTTTCACAAATACTAAAAAAAATAGGTTTTGTAGCGGAACTTTTACTTGTTTCGGGGTTTGGTGTTGAGATTTCAAGGGTATAGAATGTAGTTTCAAAGCGAATAGCTGTTTTTAGGTGAAGTTGATGTTGATGTCGTTTACTGGTTTTGGAATACTGAAGTTCTCTAGTGTTCGACGTGTGTCGATTCTTACGTTAATTGTGACTTTCTAAGTTATCATGTGGCCTTTGTTCTGCAGGAGATGCTAAACAAATCTGTATTTGAATTTTATGCATTGACGTCCATTTACCAGTGAACGACAATGTGTCGAACATTGGTTATAATTAGTGTCGATCATTGGGTAAAAATAGTGTCAATACTTTAAAATTTAAAGTATTGACACAATTTTTACCCAATATTTAATATATGTTTAAACGGGAACTTGCGTACGACGGAGGCTACTGTTGAGAGTTCCTCAACACGTTTCGGCCCTTCACCCACCTCTTGGTCTCGGGGCTCACGCCTAGCGCGCCGCCGTGCGGAGCACGCGCGCAGAGAGCTGTTGTTGTGGTTGTTGAGGTGGAGGTTGCGTACGAGTGGGTCCGCGCTGTATAGGCGAGAGAGAGCCTTCACTGGAGTTGTCCGTACTCCCGGAGTCCGTTACATGTAGAGGCAAAACGCAGAACGAACTCACGGTGTCTACACTAACCCCGTTTGTGACTCTCTCCGAAGATAGCTGAAGACATGGTTTCCAGGCCGTAGGCAGCATTCATCCACTATTTTGATTAAAGTTCGGACAACGACTTATTTCAATGGCCTCGCGAATCCTCGCGAATGGTGACCGTTTTTCCGTTTTTCGTTTTTCCCGGGCTAAGATCCTTGTCTAAGATTTTTTCAGTAACACCCCTTATGTAAGGCAGGTACATCAGCGTTCTGTCTGCTGGGGGCTCCCGGACGCGGCACGACGTATTTGCAACCCGTAGACTGTGTCTCCAGCTGTAACCGTTTCTCTCTAGCACTCCCCGCATATGAGAGAGCTCGGCGTCCTAATTCGGGATTTCATAATCTCAGGGCTCTGTTGATTCGTGTCCTTGGAACCGATGCGGTGTGCGAGGGGTGTGGTGGGAATCAGCCCTCAATGAAGGTCATTCGGTGACCTCGATGAAGGTCACCGAATGTGAACGAAACGTGTTGAGGAACTCTCAACAGTAGCCTCCGAAGTACGTAAGTTCCCGTTTAAACAAATAATAATGGCATTAACGTACGTTTCAATTAATAGTAAAATACTATAAATACTTAGAAACTTGTTCCAGATGGCTCAAAAAAAAACCCCAGAACAAATGCGGTGGGCAATGGAAGCGGTAAGGCAAAGCGAAAAGATAGCTAAAATAATATGGTGTACCCAGAATTACGCTAGTATACCTAAAGTTACTTAAATGTTGATTAAAGTATATAAAAAATCAATAAGGTTTTAATTTTTGCCCTGCCCTGTTATATATCTCATAATTGACAAGCGTCAACAAATTGGTTTATTGGTTGAAGAGTATTTACAAATTTAAATCTGATTAATGGTAAATGTTGAATACTGGTAGTCGATTTCTGGCATATGTCGAATACTGGTAGTCGATTTCTGGCATATGTTGAATACTGGTAGTCGATTTCTGGCATATGTTGAATACTGGGGGTCGAGCTATGGAGATTCAATGTCGGTTAGTGGTGATTTCCATAAATTTGACTTTGCATTAAATTTTTCGTAAGCTCATATATCAGAGAGTAATGAATTGTATTACTCATGTAACTTTAATCTATCCTTAATCGTTTTTAAGAATAACTAGTACCGTAACGTTTTGAAATTTTGTTTTACTTAAGTTTGTTTCACGCAAGGACCTAAACATGTCGAGGACTGGTTCCATTACGTTACATACATCCTCACAAACTTTCGCATTTATAATATTAGTACGATAACAATTAACCCAAATCTACAAAATAATCCCTCTATAATCTATACTAAACAATAGTAAAGGTCTGTGCGCACTACACTCGGCTATCCGGCGAGTCCTTACATTATCCGGTAGACATTTTAACCGTATTATAAAGGGCAGCGCGCACTGCGGGTTCGGGCCCGGAATCTTAGTCTGGTTTTGACGTTAAATAATTGTTGGGTGCTGGATAGCCGGATGATGGGGTAGATATGGCGTTTTGAATATAATAATTATAGTATATTAAAATAACTACGTTTTTATAATCGATTTTTTCGAATGGAAGGCTTTTAATTTGAAATTTTATAGTTTTTGTATGTTCACTGATACCTCCATTTTTTTACATAAATTAAAAAAAAATACTTTTATCAAATTCTTTTTTAATAATAACAGTTATAGATCCGTAATTTAAAGTCGAATAATCAATCGAATAATCAGTCGAATAAGTGGAATAATCAATGATAATATGATGTATGCTAGCCGAATATTCGTAGCAATTAAAGACAGTTCCTATTTAAAAGTGCTTATGTCATCAAAAATCTAGTTCCTCAAACACTTATTTCTCCTGCCGTGTCTACAACACCCCCGGTCTAAACAGCATCATTTAACTACGGCTCACCCCCGCCGCGCTCTCGCCCGTTTTATTTAACTTTTTGCACCCCCGAGTTAGCGGGGCTGCGTATAATTATATCAACTCGTTGTGTTTTGCCGATTAGTATTATTTGCTTTGTGGTTTTTTATTTGTCTGTGTTTATTGATTCTAAGTACTTACGTTTAGTTAAATTTGTGTTTGAGCATCGATAGGGGCGGGTGGAGCTTGAAATCTTTGTCCTTTTGGTATAATGGCGTCGTGTTCTTACCTAAGTAAGTTCGAGTAGGTCAGTGGCCTTACCCTGGTGTTGGAGGTTTTAGACCGCCTAAAGGCCTCTGACATGTTCTAACAAAGGAACCAACCGATAATTTAACGTGCCTTCCTGAATACGGTACCGCTCAGATATATCTTTTAGATCAAACAACTTATCTTCTTCTTCATCGAGTGGATGGGCAACCTGACCAATCCTGGTGTCAGAGTTATTGAGCCGCCAAAGGCCTCTGACATGGCTCATGTAACGACTACTATCCGTAGAAAGTAACCGGGACCGGCGGCTTAACGTGCCCTCCGAAGCACGGAATCATCTTACTTTTCGGGCAATCAGGTGATTCAGCCTGTAATGCCCTAACCAAACTGAGGACAGTCACACAAAGAGATTTTATGTGAGAAATTGTCCCCACCGGGAATCGAACCCGGAACCTCCGGATCGTGAAGCCAGTGCTACTGTCATGTTACGAAGCTTTTACTCACTAACTTGGTGCTAGAGAATTCAGTTGACATAAATGAAAGCTTTATAGTTCTAGGGCCATATTAATAACCGCGTATTAAGAACAGTTTAGCTTTCAAATGGTTTGTCACTTTCTGACATACGCAATTTTCCGAAGAGCAAAAGAGACAAAACACAGTATAACAGTTTTTTAGATACACCGCGTTTAATAATAAGGCCCATATTGTTTTGTTTGCACTTCTTTAGCTGTATACAGTTTGTTAATCGTAATGCGAATACTTTGATAAATAGGTACCTACATTTTTAAGTATTATAAAAGTCGTTAAGTGCTAAATCATTAAGTATTGCAGTAATTATTAAGTACGCAAATTCCTAAGTAAATACGTTGATTAAGTGGTTAGTGGCCGAGTTAAAAACCGCCAGACTTTAGGCTTCTTCTTCATCGAGTGGATGGGCAACCTGACCAATCCTGGTGTCAGAGTTATTGAGCCGCCAAAGGCCTCTGACATGGCTCATGTAACGACTACTATCCGTAGAAAGTAACCGGGACCGGCGGCTTAACGTGCCCTCCGAAGCACGGAATCACATCTTACTTTTCGAGCAATCAGGTAATTCAGCCTGTAATTCAGACTTTAGTAAGTTTAAGTAATGTAAGTGTTTAAGTTGGCGTAGACTCTATAGACCGCTTGAAAGACATAGTCCAAAGATTGAAACCACCGGAACCGATAATTTCACGTGTCCAAGCGAGCTATGGCCGCGACGTATAATACTTACAAATAGTTTAATAAATATCAAATAACCGGATAAAATCCGGTAAAAACCAATAAGCGTCCACCTTAAATGAAAACTGCTAAAGAAAAACATCAAAATCAAAACACTAAACACAAGCAATTGGAACAAACCGAAATCTGCGCAGAATAGCACCATAAAAATCGAAAAACCGTAAAAAATCAACTTACTCAACTTGATAAGAAAAAAGAAAAAAATCAACCAATAGAAACGCGGCGTAGTTTTATCCGATACATCGACCAATAGCGAGAGCCCATTTAAGACGGCGTTCTACAATACCCCCGTCTCTTTCTTTCTCGTGTATTGTTGTAGTGCTGTCCCGTTCTTTTCTTGAGCGGTAGATGTTATAGTGAGATATCGTTGTATTAGATTGCTTTCTCGACATTTTATTTTGTGTTTGATAGCTCTGATTACTTGCAGATGGTTTGTTGAATTGTTTTATACGAGAATTGTATTATTTTTCATTGTTATATGTACAAGTACATATAAATCTATTGTACAATTCTTTTGAAGATTACTTGTGAACAAATATGATGGTTTTTCCAGGGTGAAATGATTACAATCACTACATATTACAAAACAAAGTCCTCGGCCGCGTCTGTCTGTCAGTTCGCGATAAACTCAAATACTACTGCACGGATTCTGACGCTGTTTTTTTTATTAGATAGAGTGGTCCAAGAGGAAAGTTTATACCTATGTCTAAAAAATCCGAAATTCTCTCGGGAACGGGCATAACGCGGGTACTCTATCTATTCAAAAAACTGCATCAAAATCCGTTGCGTAGTTTTAAAGATCGAAGCATTCATACGGATAGACAGCGGAAAGCGACTTTGTTTTATATTATAGTGAAGATTAAAGGATAGAGGTTCTTAAGATGTCAAAATTGTGTCTTATGAACTTGCAGCTAGCGATCTTGTTCAATGTCATCGATGCTTAACTCTCGCTTTAAATATTCAAAGCCTATAAAAAAGCTTATGCCTAATCCTCCTCACTGTACCGATATCTTCAGTGAGATTAGAGGCGTTTGCCCAGCGGAGAGACATGACAGGTTAATAATTTTTACTTTGTATAAAAAAGCTTATACGCCATAGACACTAAATGCAAGCCGTGCATCATTAAAAAAAACATAAAACCATAGAGATTTTTTCTCATAAAACCGGAAGTCAAATTAAAAAATGCCCCAAAACTTTTTAAATAAACATCTCGAGGAATTCATTTCATAAAGTCGCCGGCCGGCGGAAAATTGCGGAAATAATCGGTTTCCCCCCTAATCTTTTTATCGACGAACGTTTAGGATAAAGGGGATTGAGATTAGAGGTTGCTATGAAAATGTGGGAGTTTATGGGTAAACGATACATAAATAAATATGCAAGGACAAATTCACTCACGGTTAATTAGACACAAACTAAGCTCTAAGCTTGTGTTATGGAATCTAACTCACTGATACTACTACATATACATACACAAATACTTTATCTTTTAATATAAAAATGAATCGCTGAATCTGTTGCTAAGCGCATAACTTCAGAACGACTGCACCAAATTGGATGATTCTTTTTTTAATGTATGTATTCCTTATTGTCAGGACATGGTTTTTATATAAGAAAAATAAGGAATAAAAATCTCAAAATTTCCACGGGAACGGGGGCGCTGCGGGTGAAACCGCGGGGCACAGCTAGTAAGAATATATAATTGACACCCAGACGTCGTCGCCAACAACTATGTCTCACATATTGTTACTCCGTTGAATCGAGCCCGCAACCCTTGACACAGTAAGCGCTCTCACTGCCACTGTGCTTGTCAAAAAATAGATGGTCACATTTAATGAGAAGGTTTACTTATAGGTTATTTTTCATGTCGAAATTACCACGGAAACGGGCACAACGCTGGTGAAACCGCGGGGCGGGGCTAGCGTTTCATAAATCTAGGAAAACCATAGAGAAAAATAATGTCCTATGACTGACTAGATCCTTGTCTGTGGAATATTAAGAATAACTAATTGAATACTTGTTTATTTAAACACTTGCAGTATCCAACAGCTTTACCCGCGCTGTACCCGTTCCTGTGGGAATTCTGACATGAATAGTAGTTACAAACCTTCCTCTTGAATCAATATGTATTTTGTTGAAAATCGCATTAAAATCCGTTCGGTATTTTTTGAGAAAATCGATTGCATACAGACACAGCTTTTAGGGACTTTGTTTTATAATTAATAAATTGTATAGGTTTTGATATTTAACAGCTCATACTTAAGAAAATATCAGTTGTATTTATTTACTGGCATATACCAAGTAATCCTCATTCCGCTATTAAATCTTATATATAAAATTCTCGTGTCACAGTGTTCGTTCGCGTACTCCTCCGAAACGGCTCGACCGATTCTCATGAAATTTTGTGAGCATATTGAGTAGGTCTGAGAATCGGCCAACATCTATTTTTTATCCCGAAATTCCCGCGAGAACGGGTACAACGCGGGTGAAACCGCGGGGCGCAGCTAGTATAACTATAAAAATATAAGTCACTTTTTTTTATTTAACTTTTTGACACTTCAAACAAACAAAAATCCCGCCAAATCTAAAAACCACAGACTATCACTCATACAGCCAAAAGGCTTAATCGAACATTCAGATTCAACAGTAATTGTTTTAAGGGCTCCTTTGATAGGGCGTGGCCCTCCACGCCTGCAACTGACAGGCCCCTAAGGGTAGAAGTATTTTTTGTAACACCCCACGGAAAGGGGGCCCTAAATCGAGTTGGCGCCAACTTTACCTCGCTTTTGATAAGTCTGTAGCCGAATTCCATGTTTGATTTTCGATGACAGTTTGTTTTTTTATATGGATACGTCGAGGGTTTTAAACGTATACTGCCACGGTGAGGAATTTTAGGTTTTATTTTGTGCTGGTTGGTAAGTTCGCTTCGTTTTAGTAGTCTAGTGGTATGTCCTGCCAAGACTGTGATCCCGGGTTCAATTCCCAGGTGAAGTGAAAACCATGTTACTTACTTTTCAAACATGGCTCGGGTTTGAGATCACCAACCCGCATTAGGCAAGCGTGGTGATTATGCATAAAACACAACTTAGTACCTATCTTTATGTATGTATGTTATGTGGGACATCCCACTGCTGGGCAAAAGCCTCAGCCTCTCATCTCACTGAAGATATCAGTACAGTGACTAAAACGGGCTTCTAAAATCCAATCTTCCACCCACCTGACTATCCTTGAGCCCCAGCTTCTCCGCCAGTTTCTTCCGGTCTGGCTTGGAGATGTACTTCTGCACCTGGAACCGCTTCTCCAGCCCCTTGCGTTGGAGATCAGAGAAGACGGCGCGACGCATCATACCGCGCCTGGGTTTACCTGAGGAGAGTAAAGCTGGTCAGTGCTCAGTAACATCATCTCTATTATAAACTTCTAGCTGTGCCCCGCAGTTTTACCCGCGTTGTGCCCTTTCCCGTGGGAATTTTGGGATGAAAAATAGCCTATAACCTTCCCGTTGAATGTGGCTATCTATTACAAAAATAATTATTCAAATCGGACCTATAGTTCCCGAGATTAGTCCTTACAAATAAACAAACAAATTTATTAGTATAGATATTTCATGATGATAGACATTATGACATTATGTAATGAAGGTTAAAGGCTTTTTTATCCTAAAATTCCCACAGGAACAGACACAACGGACGGATTTGGATGAAACTTTACAGTAATATAGGTCATACATCAGACTAACATATGGGATACATTTTTATTCCCGTGGGAACGGGTACAACGCGGGTAATACCGCGGGGCGCGGATAGTCTTCTTCTATATACATACATGAAAGAAATTCGTGTTAGTTACACCATTTCTCGATAACGGCTGGACCGAATTAAATGATTCTTTTTTATTTTTATTTATCAGGAATTGGATAATAAGTAGAAACAAATACCGAAATTCCCACGAAAAAGTTATGTACGTATGTTAATATGGACTTTTAACATAGCTAGTATAAATCATTGAGTTATAATGTACGTTAGTGCATATAACTAACTCAATGGCATAAATAAAGATTTTACCTCTTGAACTATGTGCCCAGGGGAAGCCCCCTGGCAGCGGGAACACCTGGGTGTGCGTCTGGGCAGGTCTTACTGAAACAATAACACATGCTTACGGCTCCACTTCGCTTTGAACACACACCCTGCGTTCCATTCCAGCGGAGCGGAGTGGAGAGCTCAATCGAACAATCACAATTTAACGCATAAAAATCGTGATGCGTTGTCTTCTTCTTCACCGAGTGGATGGTCAACCTGACCAATCCTGGTGTCAGAGTTATTGAGCCGCCAAAGGCCTCTGACATGGCTCATGTAACGACTACTATCCGTAGAAAGTAACCCTGACCGACGGCTTAACGTGCCCTCCGAAGCACGGAATCATCTTACTTTTCGGGCAATCAGGTGATTCAGCCTGCAATGCACTAACGGCTAACCAAACTGAGGACAGTCTCACAAAGTGATTTTTGTGAGGTATCCCACCGGGAATCGAACCCGGAAACTTCCGGATCGTGAGCCGGGTGCTCAAACCACAAGACCACGGAGGCTGTTGACAACGCATTGAAACTGTCAAAATTGTGATGCGTTGTGATTGGTCCGATTTAGATCCGAATACATCCGCTCCGCTTATATGAAAGCGCACCGTAAGAAACATATATCATGAATAATGTACAACTGTAAATCTAGGACTATAACCAGATAAATACTAACCTACATCTACTTGGAAGGCCTAACGTGTCATCACTACATATTATTAAACAAAGTCCGCGGCCGCGTCTGTGTGTCTGTTTCTCCGCAATTAACTCAAATACTACTGCACGGATTTAGATGCGGTTTTTTTAAATAGATAGAGTGATTCAAGAGGAAGGTTTATATGTATAAAAAAATCCGAAATTCCCGAATTTTTATGTCTATGGGAATTTTAATCGTAGAATTACTACGATTTCGAACTTGTCGCGCCCCGCGGTGTAACCCACGTTGTACCCGTTCCCCGCGGGAATTTAGGGATAAAAAGTAGCCTAAGTTACTCCTTGTTACATCAGTTATCTGCCAGTGAAAGTCCCGTCAAAATCGGACCAGCCATTTCAAAGATTAGCCGGAACAGACAGACAGACAAACATTTAAAACATTGTTGTTTTGGTATATGTATCGTGTGTATATCAATTACAAACAGATACTTCAATTTTATTTATTTGTATAGATAAAAAAACGAATGAAAAAAATAAACAAAAATCTATTAAAAACTTAAGCACCTTCTCAAAAAGGTATATTTGCAGTTATTTTTTTGAAAATTGCCACTCGGTACCAACCTAACAAACTTAATTTTATTTTCAATATATCCAAATCACAATGAGCCGCACTATTGTAAACCGCCTTCAAAAGGCATATTTCTTTATATTGCTTTCAATAAAATGCTGATCCTATTATGATAAAACTCTATTATATCGATAGATGCTCAGTTGTGTGGGAGTAATTGACATTTTGCGGGTTTTGGAAAAAAACCGACAATGTGTGAGAATTCAAAATTGGCCAATTTTTGCTCGTTTGATTTTTTGTGGAATACCAATGGTTTTTTGAAAAGCTTGTCCAATTTTGATGGTTTAATTTGTTGAAAGGTTTATTGTGCTAATTTTATTAAACTTCCCAACTTGCTCTACAAATATTGAATACTTTTTTATTTATATTAAATTAATTGAAGTGGTTTAACAATTCAAAATTAATGCATTTTAACCGACTTGAAAAACTAAGGGGGTGTTCTCAATTCGGTGGATATTTTAAACTAGCAGCGCCCCGCGATTTCACCCCCATTGTGCTCGTTCCCGTAGGGGTAATTGAACTCGGGACCTTAGTCTTGGCAGGCGAGTGCGCATACCAATAGACCACCGAAGCCTTTTTAGTTATAGCTATTTTTCATTAATATTTTTCGTTAAAATTTACAAAACACACAATTTATTTCACCACAAGAAATAGACCACCAACAGAACAAAAAAAAACCACCACAACCAAACCATAAATTGCAACAAATCCTCTTTTTATCGTCATTGATTTTTTAATCATTATTCCATTGTCAAAACATTGTTTATGGTACACACACACAAATCCTGTCTATAGTTTACGTTAGAGATTATATCAACAATGGTTGTTCTTTATTTGTGTATCAAATTGTCCGTAATGTTGTTACAATTGGCCTTTTTAAATAGGGGATGTTTTTTATAACAATAAAATCGGAAAGTATAACAATGCTTTATTAATGTTTAGGATTATGAGCAAGTGAAAATGGTATTTTATCTATCTTTTATTGGGTTCAAAAGATGTTTATTTTTGGCGCTTTTTGTATGCGAATAGAATTAAAAAAAAGGTCTTTGAACATTACTGCCACACTTTGAGACTAATTGAAGTATGTTTTTACGTTACATGTCAAAAGCACTAATATTAATGAGAGTGAGATTTATCTCTATTTAGGAGGAATTTGACGTCTCTGAGTACGCTCGTTAGTCTTTACTCTAAAACTTTAGTGATTTTAAATTCTTGGACGCGGTTTTTTCAATCGTCAGACTTTTAGGCAGTTTATAATTCACCAGCACTGGCCACTGACCTACTCAAACTAACTAACGTACATACATACTTACTTACTCTAACTTACTTACTCTAACTCACGTACTCTAACCTTCCTACTCTAACTTACTTACCCTAACTTACTCTAACTCACTTACTCTAACGAACTTACTCTAACTTACTTACTCTAACTCACGTACTCTAACCTTCTTACTCTAACTTACTTACCCTAACTTACTCTAACTCACTTACTCTAACGAACTTACTCTAACTTACTTACTCTAACTCACGTACTTTAACTCACTTACTCTAACTTACTTACTCTAACTCACTTACTCTAACCGTCTTACTCTAACTTACTTACTTACCTAAGTAAGGGTGGTGGCAGTGCGCCAGCAGATGCTGTAAGTGTTGGTGCTGGACGGGGATGGGGCGGCTGGCGATGGGCTTCGCGATCGGCCAGGGGTTGCCCATCAAGGGCTGGCGGTATTCTGGAACAACGGACAGTGACTTTGAACCAACTATACAGACATTGGCCTTGATGAACCCGTTGTCACAGTGGCAGTGAGAGCGCTTGCTGTGTCGGGGGTTGCGGGTTCGATTCAACGGAGTGAAAATACGTGAAGACCACTGGGTGTCAATTATATGTAGTAGTATCAGTGAGTTAGATTTTATAATAAGAGCTTAGAGCTTACTTTGGGTCTAATTAACCGTGTGTGAATTTGTCCGGGTATTATATTAATATTGGCCGATAGTGGCATTTCTATCAGAGCGCTACCGTGCTTCGGAGGGCACGTTGTCGGTCCCGGTCGTTTCAATCGTCAAACCATGTCGGAGGCCTCTAGGCCAGTCTTAAAACTCCGACACCAAGGTTGGCATTGCAGGCTGAATCACCTGATTGCCCGAAAAGTAAGATGATTCCAGGGCACGTTAAGCCGTCAGTCCCGGTTACTTTCAACGGATAGTAGTCGTTACATGAGCCATGTCAGAGGCCTTTGGCGGCTCTATAACTCTGACACCAGGATTGGTTGACCATCCACTCGATGAAGAAGAAGACCAGGGCTGGCCACTAACTTGCTTGAAATCAATGATTGAATGAGTACAGTGAGGAAGATAAGTTCTTCTTCTTCTTCTTTATCGAGTGGATGGTCAACCAATCCGGGTGTCAGAGTTATTAAGTCGCCAAAGTTAAAGATAAATTGTACACCACGCTTGCTCAATCCAGATGTTATTCGTTTATCCTTACCTTATTGTCGTCGCCTACAACACAATTAAATTACTACAAATCTTATTAATTAGATAAACGGATCGCGATCAAAGGCCGATAAATAATATAAGCAGCCCCACATCGATAGAGGACTTGTGTAGTATGGTGCAAGTTGTAAGAGTTTACTCCCCGCTAATTTATATTTATTTACGCCCCGCTTCGGGCCCGTTTCCGTGTGAATTTCGAGAATTTTTATACACATAAACCTTTCTTTTGAATCACTCTATCTGTTTAAAAAAACCGCATCAATATCCATTGCGTAGTTTTAAAGATATAAGCATACGTAGGGACAGACAGCGGAAAGCGACTTTGTTTTATACTATGTAGTGATGACTTCTACTTCCTATTTCATTCCCCATGAATTAAATTTGATTGAATAGGCTAGTTGACAAAGGAAATGAGTTTTAAAATATAGCTTGGTATCTATTTTACCTCAAAAATATATTATTTTATGAATAATAAACCATTTTACTAAGACTTAAAACTGTTTGCAAAAATGTTTTCCTAAGAGAGCATTTTTGCGTTTTTAGAAATGAACACAAAATTGACATCGAAAAAGGCCTGTATTCACTTTATACGACAATGACAGCAAGAAAACATAGGCTTGGCCAAAAAACGGGAACGCGGGGCACTCCTAGTATATTTATAATGCCAGGTCAGGTTGTTCAAACGTATAAGAATTCGTACAATACTTAAAATTTCGCGGTATAAATATCAAAAATAACTACACGAATCCAACCCCCGCCGCCCCTTCTTGCACCACACACCCCTATTTCTTACCCCCGCCCTGTCAAATGCAGCCTCCTGACGATATATTACGCTTTTGTTAAACCATTAATCATGGCACATTGTTTTTGACTCGGATTAATTTAAACTGTATGTTGGTTTACAATTTAGACCACTTGATGTGGGCTTCAAGATACCTCAAGCTTTTAGTTGTTAAACACATTTTTTCTTCTCACTGTACTGATATCTTCAGTGAGGATAAAAGGTCTCTCCTTTATCTTGCAGTGGGATATATACAAGCCCGTTGGCACAGTGGCAGTGAGAGCGCTTACTGTGTCGGGGGTTGCGGGTTATTCAACGGAGTAACAATATGTGAAGACTTAATTGTTGGCGACGACGTCTGGGTGTCAATTATATATTCTTATAAAGTATTTGTGTATGTATATTATGTAGTAGTATCAGTTAGTTAGTTCCATATATAAGCTTAGAGCTTAGTTTGGGTCTAATTAACCGTGTGTGAATTCCGGGTGTATTTATTATTTATTTATTTATTACTAGCAGCGTCCCGTGATTTTACCCGTGTAGTGCCCGTTCCCGTGGGAATTTCGGGAATATTTATACATATAAACCTGCCCCTTAAATCACTTTATCTATTTAAAACAACCGCGTCAAAATCCGTGCATATTTAGTAAGTGTATATTTTAGCCGAGGAAGATCATCAAACATACTTGTACGTCTTTAGAAAACGTATTAATCAGATTAGTAAATTGAATCCAAATATCAAATTAAAATAATCCCTGAAAAGATTTTCATCCCCGTTTAACCACCTCAAGGGCTTCATCCCCTTTTCTTAGCGGGGGCGTTGTTACGGAACACTTTCACCCTCAATTTTAAATTGAGGGGTGTGATTTTAATTATTATAATCATTTTAATATATTAACTTTATGATTTTTAATAGGGGTAAGTATTTTCGTGTTCTGCTAACTAGGTAAAGTAATTTTTTTTAAGTATCGTCCTATAAGACACTGCAGATCAAAGTCCTCTCACTGAAGATGTTAGTACAGCGAGGAGTACACGTGATCACAAGCGAGCACTAATGTAAAGTATCGTCCTTTAAGACACTGCAGATCAAAGTCCTCTCACTGAAGATGTTAGTACAGACAGCGAGGAGTACACGTGATCACAAGCGAGCACTAATGTAAAGTATCGTCCTATAAGACACTGCAGATCAAAGTCCTCTCACTGAAGATGTTAGTACAGCGAGGAGTACACGTGATCACAAGCGAGCACTAATGTAAAGTATCGTCCTATAAGACACTGCAGATCAAAGTCCTCTCACTGAAGATGTTAGCACAGCGAGGAGTACACGTGATCACAAGCGAGCACTAATGTAAAGTATCGTCCTATAAGACACTGCAGATCAAAGACCTCTCACTGAAGATGTTAGTACAGCGAGGAGTACACGTAATCATAAGCGAGCACTAATGTAAAGTATCGTCCTATAAGACACTGCAGATCAAAGTTCTCTCACTGAAGATGTTAGTACAGCGAGGAGTACACGTAATCACAAGCGAGCACTAATGTAAAGTATCGTCCTATATGACACGCAGATCAAAGTCCTCTCACTGAAGATTTAATTTATCGTAGAGAAAAAATCCTTTGTTGCTAAATTTATTAACTGTCTATTGTGCTAAGAATTAGTTTTTGTCCCGTTCTAACAATGGCTTTATGAAAGAGAGGGTGTTTATCTTCATGTTATTTTATTATAATCCATTTTTGATTGAATTTGTTATTACAAGTGTGATGGTTGATGATAAACCTTCATCGACCCAAACCTCTTTATTACTTTAATATTGTTTTGTTATTTTATTTTTTTAAAATATTTGTTGTAGGGTGTTGCAAAATAGCGACGGCAGAGGGCGATGTTTTTTTTAAAACAGAACATAATATAACTCTAAAGGTACAAAGTACCTATATGATAGATGCAGCTTCATGTTTCTATAAAAATACATATAAACATGGGCACGTTAAATTGTCGGTCCCGGTTGTTTCAATCGTTAGACCATGTCGGAGGCCTTTAGGCGGTCTATTAACTCTGACACCAGGGTTAGCCACTTCCCTACTCGCACTTACTTTAGTATCGTTTTAGCAACGATGCCACAGACAAAATAGACCTTCAACCATAAGAAATAGAATAAAACTGCATAAAAAACCTTTTTTATAACAACAAACTATAAAGCTTGTCTCTGATCATACTTAGGTGGCATTATGATAAAATATAACGTTATTAAATATAACGTTACATAGACAAAAATAACGGTACAGAACGAAAACAATAACGGTATTTAATGAACTATTATTGTTTAACGATTGAGTGCGCTCAGCCGCGGTTCGCGCCAATTTTAACGCGGGAACGCGACAAAATAATTGATTTTGAATATCGAAGGGTGCGAAATAGTCGCTATTGGTGGGTTTTATATTGTTTTAATAGGTATCACCTTATTGAACGAAATGAAGGTTTGGTTTTTCGAACAAAATATTTTTGAAAACCGAATAACATCATTTGAAACTATGTTTTTTAATTGATTTGATTTTGTTAAAATTAACGCAGAAACATGTTTCCTACTTTTCAAACATGGCTCGGGTTTGTAATCACCAACCCGCACTAGGCAAGCGTGGTGATTTTGCCTAATCCACTCTGTACTGATGTCTTCAGTGAGATGTGAGGCCTTTGCCAAGCAGTGGGACATTACAGGCTAATATTCATTAACTTACTATTATTCAGGTGTGGTGACTACAAATGACTTTTGATAAAAATAACAGATAACCGGTCAAATCATTTGCCGTCGGGAAAGTATTACATTTCTACGTATTTATCACTACATATTATTAAACAAAGGCCGCGTCTGTCTGTCTGCGATAAACTCAAATACTACTGCCCGGATTTTGAAGCGGTTTCTTTTAATAGATAGTGTGATTCAAGAGGAAGGTTAATATGTATAAAAAATCCCGAAGTTCCCACGGGAACGGGCACAACGAGAGTGAAACCGCGGTGCGCTGCTAGTTTCTAATAACTAAAATATCCGTACACAAAAAACACACCACGTCTTAACTCATTGAAGTTGTTAGACCATTCAAAGCCTTTTGACATTATCGATTGAGAAACTTCTTCTTCATCGAGAGGGTGGTCACCCTGACCAATCCTGATGTCAGAGTTATTGAGCCGCCAGGCATCTGACACGGCTCAAGTAACGACTACTATCCGTAGAAAGTAACCGGGACCGACGGCTTAACGTGCCCTCCGAAGCACGGAATCGTCTTACTTTTGATAAACTGTCTCCTTTAAAGTATTACTAGCAGCGCCCCGTGGTTTTACCCGCGTTGTATCCGTTCCTGTGGGAATTTCGGGAACTTTTATACATATAAACCTTCCTCTTGAATCACTCTACCTATTACAAAAAACCGCATCAAAATCCGTTGCGTAGTTTTAAAGATTTAAGCATACAGACAAACAAACAGACAAAAATAGCGACTTTGTTTTATACTATGTAGTGATGATGAAGTTTAAACTGCCACTACCCGCCACAAAAAAGTCGCCAAAAACACATTGCATAATAACTTATTTCGTTATACCGATATAACTAATATTATAGCTATAAAACTCTAGTATCGAAATAAATTATCGTTACATATATTATACTATTAATTGAAACGTACGTTGATGTCATTATTTGTTAAAACGGGAACTTACATACGACGGAGTTTACTGTTACATAGTTATAACGTATCCATAATCGTTACATACGTACCGGTATTTACCACGCGTACCGTTAACGTGTTTTAACACGTTATAACATAATAATGGCGCGGTGAACTCAACCGCAAGTTGTCAACGCGTGTGAATTTGTCGTGTAGTTTCATTGAGCTGCGATTTAATTGGATTTTAAGCGACTCAAATAGCTGTAGTTTATGAGTAAGCGGGATTTATTTAACAACTAGCCACGCTCCGCATTGTGCCCGTTCCCGCGGGAATTTCGGTATAAAATGTATCCCGTGTTTTATTCCGATGTTTATAATATTACTGTTTTCATTCAAATCCGTTCAGTAGTTTTTGCGTGAAAGAGCAACAAACATACATCCATACATCCAATACATACATACATCCATCCTCACAAACTTTCGCATTTATAATACCTATTAGTATACATCAGAATAACACATAGGATACACTTTATACCGAAATTCCCGCGGGAACGGGTAAAACGCGGGTAACAGCAGAGATAAAACTAAGAAAAAAACCTAGTTGTCTTCAATATACTTGCCCTACTGGATAGTAAGGCACTATACCCAAAGAAACGCCACCAAAGATATCACAGCTACATTAACATACACACATTCCCCTACAAACCACACATTTGTAATTCCACCCACATCCCGTAAACTCGCGACCGCACCCGGCCTCGTTTGCATTCGGGACGCGCACAGATACCTCCAGCCTCAGTACCGATAGGCAGATGGACTCTAATAGCTTTGGGATCATTTTATATACTTAGGAAGTAATTGTTTTGGGTATTATTGCGTTAATATGGTAAAAGTTGCATAGAATCCTACCATCTACACTAATATTATAAATAGGAAAACTTTGTTTGTTTGTAATGAATAGGCTCAAAAACTACTGGACCGTTTTTAAAAATTCTTTCACCATTCAAAAGCTACATTATCCACGAGTAACATAGGCTATTTTCCATCCCGAAATTCCCACGGGAACGGGTACAGCGCGGGTAATAGAAAGTATAGTTTCTAACTTTGTTTGTTTGTAAGTGCTTATCTCAGAAACTACTAACCCGATTTTAATAATTCTTTTTGTAATCGATAGCCACTTTCAACGGGAAGGTTATACGCTATTTTTTACCCCGAAGTTCCCACGGGAAAAGGCACAAAGCGGGTAAAAAGGGCGGCTAGTAGCAGATAAAGTATGTTCGTGTAGGTCAGTGTCCAACCCTGGCGTCGGAGTTTTTAGACCGCCTAAAGGTGACGACATGGAACACGATTAAATCAATCGGGACCGACAATTTATTGTGCACGGAACCGCTAACATAGAAACGCCACTATCGGCCTCTCATCCAGGTAGGGGCCGAGCTAAACGTTGCTTAACAATCGCAATAAACTAAACTGACATCGCTTATCAAACTACGCCAGATGAAATTACGAGAGAAGCTTTGACAATGGATATGAAAAAACGAAGTCCTGTAATATACCAATACAGGACAAAGGCCTCTCCTCACACTGAAAATATCAGTACAATCTTCTTCTTCTTCATCGAGAGGATGGTCAACCTGACCAATCCTGGTGTCAGAGTTATTGAGCCGCCAAAGGCCTCTGACATGGCTCATGTAACGACTACTATCCGTAGAAAGTAACCGGGACCGACGGCTTAACGTGCCCTCCGAAACACGGAATTGTCTTACTTTTCGGGCAATCAGGTGATTCAGCCTGCAATGCCCTTACCAAACTAAGGATAGTCTCACTAAGAGATTTTCATCATCATCAGTTTGTACTGAGAAGACCGTTATCAAGCTGACCTTCTCTTTCTCCCTAACTCTCTCGCAAGATAATAAAAATAGAGCTTGAATCATATTTTACAGACACAGACAGTCATAAACATATGTCAAATTTTACACCCCTTTTACAAATTGTAGGGCTTGGGGCGGTTTCAGGCTAGAGCTTTATGAGGGCGAATGCTCTTTTTGGAAATGCCTAAAGATATATATTGGCGCGAAAAAGAGAATAAGCGATGGCGCGCTTAGAAAAAGTCAAAAGTCAAATATCTATTATTTAAAGTTTTGGCCGCAAAGAGGCTTGAAAGTACCATGTAAGTTCACTAGCAGCGCCCCGGGTTTTACCCGCGTTGTGCCCGTTCCCATGGGAATTTCGGGAAAAAGAATAGCCTATAACCTTCCCGTTGAATGTGGCTATCTATTACAAAAAGAATTATTCAAATCGGACTGGTAATTTCCGGGATTAGCTCGAACATACAAACAAACAAACAAACTTACAAATTTTACCTCTTTATTATATTAGTATAGATATAATTATATAATACTATACCATGTTTCAAAATCCCAGATCAATTATGTAAACAAATGTGATACCAGTGCACAAAACCTGCACGAAAATCGTGCAGTTGTTAATTTCACGATTTCACGGTATTTATTTATCTTATAAAAATAAGGGGATAGCTATAGTTATTCAAACGATTATGCAGTATTGACTTATAAACGATTGTTATTCTGAAGAAAATTAAAATAATCAAAAGCTTTTTTTGTGTAGTTTATTTATGTATACTTGGAACACTACAGAGACGCAGAACATTTTTTAGAGTCGCCATTTTATTTTATCGTGGTTCGTATTTCGGACTCCAAAAAAAGCGCTAAGTACACTACCTCATAGGTGGCCTGGTAACGTGTGCATTATTATGCACACGTTTGTCATAATTGACCATTACAACTTTTATAACTTTTTAAATCGTTATATCTCAAAAAGTGTGGTTCGTGGGAAAAAAGTATGAATACATTTTTTGTAGATAATTTTACTATCAACAATTTTGTCTTAGGTATTTTTATGATAAAACTTACCGTTTTGATAAAAATCGTGAAAAACTCATTTTTTAAATCTATTTCTTTTTAATTTACTGATAGTTTTATTATAAAATGTGAATTACTCAGATGCAGAACCTTAACTGAATATCTCTTCGGATAGTGAATAAATGTATGTAATGAACTTGCAGTGTTTTTAATGTCCTAATTTCGAATAAAATATGTTTTCTTGTTGTACTAAACAATAAAAACAAGCCTTAAAAGTTCATACAGAAATATTTAATATTTTTTATAATTTTATAATATTATTATTTTTAAATGAAATTACCCGAAGGTTCGACACATCTGACCTTCGGGTAATTTAACATTGACAGTGACAAAATCTTGACATAACTTTGTTTACAAAAATGATCTGGGATTTTGGTACAGATCATAGTATATGTATAAGCGGGAACTGTGAGAAAACATAAGCGAACCAGCTGGAATACGCCCTAGTAAGCGCGTTATTTAGAGCGTTAATGAGCGAATAAAAAGAGCGTATAAGCGCTTAAAAAGCGTAAGCGAGCGAATAAAAACGCTTATCTGAAACCATCCTAGAATGAACTAAGCTTCGGGCCTTATTCATAAACGCTTACTAGCAGCATTTACCTATCAAATGTTTTGTCCCTTTCTGACATACGCTATTTTCCAAAGAGCAAAAGAGACGAAACACTCACTAACCGTGTTTAAGTTAAGAGTATTTATGAATAAGGCAGGTTTTATAAATGTGCAATATCTTGTCAAAACTCAATTAAAAAAAGTATTAAATACACCCGGACAAATTCACTCACGGTTAATTAGACCCAAACTAAGATCTAAGCTTGTATTATGGAATCTAACTAACTGATACTACTACATATACATACACAAATACTTTATAAGAATATATAATTGACACCCAGACGTCGTCGCCAACAACTATGTCTTCACATATTGTTGACTCCGGGCGGGAATCGAACCCGCAACCCCCGACACAGTAAGCGCTCTCACTGCCACTGTGCCAACGGGCTTGTCAATACACGTAAACATAAAAATTTACAACTACCCTCAAATGTACCGTTTTGCAAAAACAAAACTCACAAATTGACTATCAAACGCACCCGTCTCACCCTATTCGGATGACGATAATCGAATCCGAATCTTTACTAAAAATCGATTTATTTCCAATATTTTTTCGTTTTATTACGATTGTAAAAAAGTTGACTCGATTCAGAGTAATATAAAGTTTTACAGGCTATTATGGAACCGAAACGTGTGCAATAGATCTTATTTCATACGTGATAAGGTCTAAAATACAATTTTACAGCTTACATTATACTGGTGATACCCAAAAGACAAGTAAATCATTCTTATGCTCAAAGAAATAAAGTCCAATTTTCAATGTTTCTAACTTTTTACACTAAAACTGAGGGCTTACAAAAGTGTTGCTGAAAGAATTCACAATGAAACGTGGAATAAATCTTATAGAAGAAGAAATAGAGTTTAATTTTGAAATGTTCATGTGGCAGTAAGAATAATTCTAAGAGTTTTTTGGATAGTCCTTATACGTTAGAGAATAAGGTTGATTTTGTTGTTTTTGGATGTGTAAGACTCGTTTGGTTCTGCAAAAGGCTTTGAAATGACATGTTAATATAATATCCTAACCGATATTCATATTTCGTTAGGTACACTAGCATCGCACCGCGGTTTTGCCCGCTTTGCACAGATTCCCATAGGAATTTAGGGATGAAAAATAGCCTATAACCTTCCCGTTGAATGTGACTATCCATTACAAAAAGAATTATTCGCATCGGATTGGTAGTTTCTGAGATTAGCGCGGTCAAACAAACAAACTCTTCTTTTACTAATCACTACAGAGTATAAAACAAAGTCGCTTTCCGCTGACTGTCCCTATGTATGCTTAGATCTTTAAAACTACGCAACGGATTTTGATGCGGTTTTTTAAATAGATTGAGTGATTCAAGAGGAAGGTGTCTATGTACAAAAATTCCCGAAGTTCCCACGGGAACGGGCCCAACGCGTGGCGTTGCTATAAGTATATCTTATAATAAAATTCTCGTGTCACAGTGTTCGTTCGCGTACTCCTCCGAAACGGCTCGACCGATTCTCATGAAATTTTGTGACCATATTGAGTAGGTCTGAGAATCGGCCAACGTCTATTTTTCATCCCGAAATTCCCGCGGGAACGGGTACCGTGGTTGAACTCCTCTGAAACGGCTCGACCGATTCTCATGAAATTTTGTGTACATATCGGGTAGACTGAGAATCGTCTATTTTACAACGCGGTACAACGCGGGTGAAACCGCGGGGCGCAGCTAGTATAGTATAGATATTACTGACTCTTACTTGACCAATTAAGTACAAAAACAAAATTACTTTTTCATAAACACACCAATAACACAACACCAATAAAATACCGTTACAATAACAGTTATTGAAAACGTTATAACGTTATTATAACGATTTTTCTCCGACATCTTAATCCAGTAGTCTCAATATGGTTCCAGAGTTTTTCAATAAAACTGTAACATCTGGTGAGACACTTAGGCTTGGGGGACGGAGCGAGACGGCAGAATACACGTTGTACCCAGTGTGAGGGAGAAAGAACACGTAAAGGCCCCGAGGAAATTAATATGTTCTTTTCTGGCGTTTGGCGGACGCTGTATTATTTTATTATAGATGTTTTATATTCGAGAAGACAATTACAGTGCTATTAATGTGTTTATTTTGTAGTTTCGGTAATGGAGTTCGGTGTAAACGTAAGAATATGATACAATAACGAGTAATTAAAACTAATCTCGTTTCGTTTAGTACTTTCTGCTTTGTGGCCATCACTGCAGCCTCCGTGGTCTTGTGGTTTGAGCGCTCGGCTCACGATCCGGAGGTTCTGGGTTCGATTATGGGGATAATATCTAACAAAAATCTCTTTGTGAGACTGCCCTCAGTTTGGTCAGGGCATTGCAGGCTGAATCACCTGATTGCCCGAAAAGTAAGATGATTCCGTGCTTCGGAAGGCACGTTAAGCCGTCGGTCCCGGTTACTTTCTACGGATAGTAGTCGTTACATGAGCCATGTGGCCTTTGGCGGCTCAATAACTCTGACACCAGGTTTGGTCAGGTTTACCCACTCGATGAAGAAGATCACTGTAGTCTTATGATGCACGTAAAGAAAAAGATTTGTCTATGTACCTATATATCTCTCTCCCTCTCTCTCACTATATTTCTTTAAGAAGGATAGAGATAAAAGGTAGGACAGATATCACTATCACTACATATTATATAACAAAGTCCCCGCCGCGTCTGTCTGTCTGTTCGCGATAAACTCAAATACTACTGCACGGATTTTCACGCGGTTTTCACCAATCGATAGAATTATTCTTCCGGAGGGTTTATATGTATAAAAATTACCGAAATTTCCCGCGTTGTGCCCGTTCCCATGGCAATTTCGGGATGAAAAATAGCTTATAACCTTCCCGTTGAATGTGGCTATCTATTACAAAAAGAATTATTCAAATCGGACTGATAGTTCCTGAGATTAGCTCGAACATACAAACAAACAAACAAACAAACTTACAAATTTTACCTCTTTATAATATTAGTATAGATTAAATCCTTTTTCCGACGGTAAAATTATCAATGGGCTTTAAAGGTATATCTATTATATAAATATAAGTCGGGTTTTCCTCCCTGACGCTATAATATAACTCCAGAACGCACGAACCGATTTCCACGGTTTTGCATTCGTTGGAAAGGTCTTGGGCTCCGTGAGGTTTATAGGGAATAAAAATCTCAAAATTCCCACGGGAACGGGGGCGCTGCGGGTGAAACCGCGGGGCACAGCTAGTAATATTATAAAGCTGCAGTTTGTTTGTTTGAGCGCGCTAATCTCAGGAACTACTGGTCCGATTTGGCAAATTCTTTCAGTGTTGGATAGTCCACTTATCGAGGAAGGCTATAGACTATTTTTCATCCCGAAATTCCCAAAGGAACGGGCACAACTCGGGTAAAACCGCGGGGCGCTGCTAGTTTTCTAATATGACTCGTATTAGAAATCGGTATGGTATCTACTGGTACTTCTCGATTAGTCCGAACATACAAACAAATTTTACCTCTTTATAATATTAAGACAACAAGATTTAAGAAGTAAAATACTAACCATTGACATTAGTTTTCACCTCCTCTCTATCACCCAAGATGGCACTCACACTGAATTTCAGCAGCGGCTTCTTCTGTTCAGTAAACTCCTCACACCGCACCATATCTTCAGTGTAACTCTTGTCCTTACAGAGATCTTCGTCAGAATTCTCTTGGTAGTTAAAATTGTACCTCTTTTCTAACTCCTCCAGTCGTCGAATACCTGACTTCTTACAGTTAAACGGAGGACAATCGAACGCTCCACAACTCTGACACCTCCGGCCTAAGTTAGGTATGTTCAACACCTCTTTCTCAGTGTAATAGTCGTTGTAAACCGTTTCGTTTTTATAATCGTTACTTTTAGAATCTTCATCGTTATTTTCTTCTTCTTCGTTATCTGGTTTCGAGTCTTTGGGATCGTCTATTTCTGGCGAGTTTTCTCTAGATTCGTATTGTTTTTGTAGGACGTAGTTCTCTATCTGTTGGTTCAGGTACTGTGTGTGCAGTTCAGCTGTTTTTTGCTGATGTAATATGTTGTCTACTAGGAACGGCGATGACATGTTGTAGTTATTTTTGTTGTAACAAATATTTTGTATTGTTTTTAACATTATGTTTTGTTCTAGCTTGTTGTAGTTCAGTTTAATTGGGCCATGTTTCAAGTTGTCTGACGGGTACATTATATGGTCATAATTTTTTGGTTTTTATTGGAGTAACGATTGTTGTTAAACGTTATTGTTTTCATATGTTTTCGTTACGTAATTTTTTGTGTTTCGTTATTGTTAAACGCACTATTTATGTGTAGTCTGTTAAATATTATTTAAATTAAATCATGTTTATTATACAAATAAATTTTCATATGTATTTTTTGTTATAATATTACAAAACACATTGACGCACTGTTTTCCGTCAGAACTTTAATACACAACAAAACACATTATTTATACAAAGATCTAAAGTCAAAAATGTGCTTCTAATCATCACAATCTTAATTTTTTATAGATAAGTCTAATTTTATGTTATTAAATTAGTTTTTCTTATTTTATTGTATTTTCCTAAAATCACTTTATTATTTTCTAAATTCATACGAATTAGTATTTACCAATATTTTTAATACTCCCTTAAAAATCGTTTGTTTTCAATCACAATGTTTTTTCTTATATTTTCACCACTTTTGACACAAAAATATTTATTCTCGTCACTAGAAAAACTAAATCTTCACAATAAATAGTCAATTAACTGTCTTATATTATTCTTGTTTCATTTATTCACAACTCACGAAGCGTTCTATTCATTTAACCACAAAAGTCAATAGAGTGTCTTTTCACAAAATCAATTTGTTGACTCGGGTGGTATACTTTTGATACAACGGTGTGTATCTCTCTATAGTTGAATGCGGACTACACAGGGAGTGGTCTTTTAAATGGGAGGAGCTTTGCTTTTTCCCCGGCCTTTTGTACCCCCAACCAATATAAAAAGACCTCCGCGAATTTCACACTCTAACATTTTTACACCAACACCCACCTTCACTAAGAAGGAATAAGGGTCATCTTATAATGGACAGCAAGTCTACTTACAAATTTAACTTTGCAGTTTTGCCAAGCGATTTAAGGAGTTCAGTTGTAGGAGATAAGGTTGTAGTTAAGTATGAGGGGGTTGGTTTTCGCAAAGGATGAATTCATAGGTTTAAGTTATATGTACGTTATTGTTTTACATTATCGTGTTTATTTGAAGCTGTGGCTTTTTGATCGTGGTTGTTAAGCTACGTTTAGCTTGGGTATTTTTAGGATGGGAGGCCGGATGGCATATCGACCTTCGCTTGTTTAAAATTTGTGTATTTTTTAATGACTGCGTTACGTACTAAAACAAAGGGAAATGCTACGATTCTTCGTAGTCGTAGCCTGCTACAGCTACGGCGTAGCCCGCTTCGTAGCGTTTAAGTCTTTCGTAGCACTGAAAGTTGTTCAAAGCTTTTAATTATGTATACTTCAAACTTCCATTCGTGTGTTTTATGACTTACTTCAAATCTACGTCATTTAGGTAATGATTCCAAAATATATTTTGAAGTACGTAAAGGCCCATTCCTTTAAAGCCAATGTTTAACAAGAAGGGGTCCTTAGAAAAATCTACTTCAAAGTTAATTTTTCGATTTTGTCAGCATAACATTTTTTAGTGCTTGAATCAGATGAACTATGACTTCGAAGCTACCTACCGGACGATACCTACAACATAATTATGAATATTATTAATATACATTATCTAAGTTCCTTATCGCGCGTTGCGAAAGGGGGCTAGACGGAAAAAATGGTAACGACATTTTTTAGGCCAGAGAGGGACAGACAGAGAAACTTGCGCACGCCAGAGAGGGACAGACAGAGAAATATGCGCGAGAGAGACAGACAGAGAAACTTGCGCACGCCAGAGAGAGACAGACACAGAAACATGTTTCTCCGTCTGTCTCTCTCTGGCGTGCACATGTTTCTCTGTCTGTCTCTCTCTCTTATAGAAAGCAAGCTAGATATTTTGGTTTCGTCTTTCTATTTCGCAATGAACAGTGTGGTGTCGCGACGATTATTTTTGTTGATAATAAATAAACTTCGTTCCATCCAGGTGTCCCTTGACACCTCTCAAGTTTTTTTCATCCCAAAATTCTTACGGGAACGGGCACAAAGCGAGTAAAACCGCGGGGCGCTGCTAGCTGTAAATACTTTCGCATTGAAAGTAAGTATGTTTGTGTGTTTGAATGTCTGTATATATCAGTTAAGCTTTATCACACATAAGAGATATGAAAACACGAGATTCAGCTAGTAGAAGTATTAGCCTGTAATGTCCCACTGCTGGGCAAAGACCTCTCATCTCACTGAAGATATCAGTACAGTGAGGATTAGACGTAATTACTTATTTTAATATTACTTGTAACAAAATGTTCCATATTATTAAATACCGTGGTTTTGCCTGCAGAGTAACTGTTGCCAATTGCCATAGGAATTTGAATGTTAAAAGTTGTTCTATGTCTTTTCCCAAATTCTAGTCTACCTTATCGAAATCGGTTCAGTAGTCGCGTGAATCGAAATCTTGAAGTTCACGACGAAATCGTTTATTAAACTAAAATTCATCTAAAACGATCCATCCATTTGATAACTTTGGTTCTACATCATATGTTTAACTCATAACACTCCTCTTTTTGAGTCGGGATGAAAGTAATAAGTCTCTAAACAATTTATTCAAAATCTATTAAAATTGTAAGAAAAAAACTATTCCATTTTTAAATATCAAACGTCAAAACCAAGACTGGCCGAAAAGAATAACGGACCGTAAGAAAAAAAAAAGAATTGTTCCAATTTTGAAATTAGCCCCTCCCCCGTTTTGTTATTGGTTGTCTTACTTAAACCATAGAGACTTATTTCTATAACAAAAATGCTATCGAAAATACACTATATATTTAAGACAGTAAAGCCCAAATTCCTTTATCAAATATTTCTACTAAAGAGTCTATGAAAAGGCTATAAATATTAATAGAGGCACAAGTTTAGTATTAACGCTGAAACAAAAATAATTCTTAAAGCTTCACCGCTAAAGACTATTTTACCAAATTAGAAAATTACAAATTGATTCGTATTAAAATGAATACGCTTAATAATTGCTTTTTATTGAATTAGAAAGAAGATAAAAAGTGCTTTCATTTTTATTTTATTTTTTACTAGCTGATGTCAGCGGTTTTGGCCACATGACTCTATCCTATAGGAAATCCTATCCTATCCCACTAATATAATAAATGAGAAAGTTTGTGAGGATGGATGTCAGTATGGATGTATGGATGCACAGATGTCAGAAATACAGGAGATATGGCAAGGAGGCGTGGCGCTTGCGAACGCATCTAGCCGCAAAGCGGCTTGTTGCCAGTTTCGGCCATTAGTCGAATGCCAACTTGCGACGTCTTCACTGCTCGTGATTTTTTACAAAATGCCGCGTTGTACAGTGGTTGTTTGCAAAAATAACACCTCTATTGTGAATTATACGAAAGATGGCATCTCATTTCACACGTAAGTATAAAAATATGATTGTTTTTCTTATTAAATTCATTAAAACATTACTTCGTGATACTAGAAACACGATAAAGTACCAAAAGCAATTATTTTCATTAGGAACTAAAACCATTGTTTGCTTAATACACATCGATCAATGAATCGCCTGGTCTAATAGCGCAATGGAAAAGTGTTTTACTGATACTCTCACTCACACGATAGTTTCGTGAAGCGGGTGCGCCACACTGGTTCCAATTAATGAAATCAGGGACATAGAGGTCGAAGTACGAATTTCAATCTGATTTTTTGTAATTAAGGTCTTTGAGTGATTTTAAGCCTATTTTATAGAATACGTTTTTTTGAAATACCTGCCCGTTTCCGAGAAAAAAAATGTTAAGTTTTTTTTTGTATGGAGAAAAATCGTTTTCTTTATTTATTTTATAAACGGGCAGAGACGTTAAAACCAAACCTTAAAGGGATTAAAGAACACATAATTCCTTGCATTTTGTTCGAAATCATCTACTCCATATCTCTGCCCGTTTAAAAACGGCAGGCGTTCCAAATTTTTTTTTCTTTTGTGGTTTTTTTGGTTTAAATACGCTTGAATGAATACTTAAGTAGCAATATTGTAATATTAGTACTTCATTCCATCGATACAAAATGGAATTGTAATATTAATAGCTTAAGTAATTTTATACCTACATACCTGCTATGTTACTTTTTTACCTGGGTATTGTTTTGCGTAGAGGCTTTTGCAAGGCCGAATATGTTTTATTGTTCACGTTACCTGGATAAGATAAGAAAAGAGGGCACTTACAGGTTACAGGTAATCAGGTAACTTACCTGATTAGTTGTTTTCAAAACGGAGTCACTCGTTCCTCGGATCCTAAAGTATCAACACGTACCTACACGCTCTTTACCATTAATATGTCTCAGTTTAAATCAAATTTGGATATATATGTGCTACTGAAATCAAGTGGAAATATCAAAAACAGTGATATATTGTGCACTACGTTTTTAAATCAAATAAACGTTGAAGTTTCTGCTGAAGATCTTAGAATTCTAAAACAGTTCACAAGAACATATGTTGCAAATTTACACAAGAGATGGTTGCAAGCAAATAGATGTCAATCTAATTTTTTCACCAAGAACACCATATTTGATGTCAATATTTGCGAAAGAGAATTTGGATGTCTCAAGCAATGGAAGCCAGTCCGCAGTCAGATGCTGCTACAAATACTCCACAGAAAGCCATCTGAGACCCACCAGAGGATCTATCAAACAAGCATAAAAGAAGGTGCCTTTCATCTCTTAAAAACCACTCCGAAGAAGAATTACTGTCTGCATTATTAGATAGATTGAAAGACAATTAGATTGACATCTATTTGCTTGCAACCATCTCTTGTGTAAATTTGCAACATATGTTCTTGTGAACTGTTTTAGAATTCTAAGATCTTCAGCAGAAACTTCAACGTTTATTTGATTTAAAAACGTAGTGCACAATATATCACTGTTTTTGATATTTCCACTTGATTTCAGTAGCACATATATATCCAAATTTGATTTAAACTGAGACATATTAATGGTAAAGAGCGTGTAGGTACGTGTTGATACTTTAGGATCCGAGGAACGAGTGACTCCGTTTTGAAAACAACTAATCAGGTAAGTTACCTGATTACCTGTAACCTGTAAGTGCCCTCTTTTCTTATCTTATCCAGGTAACGTGAACAATAAAACATATTCGGCCTTGCAAAAGCCTCTACGCAAAACAATACCCAGGTAAAAAAGTAACATAGCAGGTATGTAGGTATAAAATTACTTAAGCTATTAATATTACAATTCCATTTTGTATCGATGGAATGAAGTACTAATATTACAATATTGCTATTTAAGTATTCATTCAAGCGTATTTAAACCAAAAAAACCACAAAAGAAAAAAAAAATTTGGAACGCCTGCCGTTTTTAAACGGGCAGAGATATGGAGTAGATGATTTCGAACAAAATGCAAGGAATTATGTGTTCTTTAATCCCTTTAAGGTTTGGTTTTAACGTCTCTGCCCGTTTATAAAATAAATAAAGAAAACGATTTTTCTCCATACAAAAAAAAACTTAACATTTTTTTTCTCGGAAACGGGCAGGTATTTCAAAAAAACGTATTCTATAAAATAGGCTTAGAATCACTCAAAGACCTTAATTACAAAAAATCAGATTGAAATTCGTACTTTGACCTCTATGTCCCTGATTTCATTAATTGGAACCAGTGTCCATTGTTAGGTAGATAATTAGAGATGTGATGTCACTTTTGAGGTTGTCGATATTTTATATCGATCCTACTTAGTTCGAATGATTACACAAGGGAACAAAATTAGACTTTTTTTGCTGCATGGAACTTTATAGCTGTTGTTTACTAATGTGAGGTAAAAATGATATAATTAATTATTGAAAACACAATTCATTACTATTTCTTGATTACTCGACTTATTATTATTATTGAATCAAGTATGGGTTTTTAATTTATTGCGGTACTCTTACACATGTATCATTGATATCATCATCATCATTCACACCTTTTTAATATTTTAGCTATCCGAAGGATCCAAAAATAAAAGAAAAGTGGATAAATGCAACAGGAAAAGGTCCAAACTGGTTTCCCACAAAAAATAACACGATATGTTCGTCTCACTTTGAGCCTAAGTGCTTTCAACCATTGAAGAAAGTTCGTCGGCTCTGAATTTCATCGATACTATTTTTTCTACGATTCAAATTCAAATTCAAATTCAAATCAATTACCTCTTCACATCACTAGTTGCGATGTGTGTTTATTGTCTGTAGCTACAGGTAGAAGCCCCGCCCCCTGTATGCATGTGTTCTATTACTGAGTTTATTAGTGTTGCTGTAAGTTTCTTTGTGTGCGGGAGAAATATGAGCTCGTGTGCCGTTCTTATAGTTTTTGCTTTTGTGTTAGTGAATTAAGTGGGGAGAACACGGCGACATCTGAACACGAATACATTTGTTTACAAAGCATATCTCCTGTATTTATGACATCTGTGTATGGATGTATGTTTGTTGCTCTTTCACGCAAAAACTACTGAACGAATTTGAATGAAACTTTACAGTTATATAGGACTAGCAGCGCCCCGCGGTTTTACCCGCGTTGTGCCCGTTCCCGTAGGAAATCCGGGATAAAATGTAGCCTATAGCCTTCCTCGATAAATAGACTATCTAACAGTGAAAGAATTATTCAAATCGGTTCAGTAGTTTCTGAGATTAGCGCGTTTAAACAAACAAACAAACAAACAAAACAAACTCTTCAGCTTTATAATATTAGTATAGGATATACATCAGAATAACACATGGGATTCATTTTATCCCGAAATGCGCCGAATGGTTTCACAAAATAGTTGAACTATAAGGTAGCGCTCGTAGCATAGCTTGAGTAAGCGATGTTCATAGCATCAATTATCAGTTTTTTGGAATTGTTAAGCAACGTGCAGCTCGACCCTTGCTTAGATGGGTGGTCAAAAGCGGCATTTTCTCCAAGCATTACCATGCTTCGGAGGGCACGTTAAATTGATTGTTAGACCATGTCGGAGGCCTTTAGGCGGTCTAAAAACTCCGACACCAGGGTTGACCACTGACCTTATCGAACTTAATCAATGCATGTATAATATTATTGATAATATTGCATGTTGAAAAAAGTTTTTAATGAAAATATTTTTTAATTCGATCTCGTTATAATTCGTTTAATGTAAAACATCCCCCTGGCGTGTCAAATTGTGAATCATTTACGGTCAGTTAGTACAGGGTTAGTGTCACAACAATGCGTATTGAAATCATGAACAGTTTTGATCTCAAAGGGGTTGAAATATATGTATCTGCTTATAATATAACCTACTAGCTGTTCCCCGCGGTTGCACCCGCAGCGTAGCCGTTCCCGCGGGAATATCGGGATACAAAGTCCCAAATTCAAATTCAAATTCAAATTCAAAATGTCTTTATTATATCAGATCATTACAATCATTTATAATCGTCAGCTTAAAATTAAGTTTACGTTAGTTCACATCGCGCCACCTACTGAGAAGAACTAACAAGAAACTCAGTGGGGTTGTCATTTTTTTAATGATTGTATTAACAATTTTAAGCCTTAAATAATAGAGCAATTCATTTCCAAACGTCTGAGTCTAGAATATACTCTGAGATAGAGTAATAACTATGCCTTTTGGCTGAGTCTATGCTTAATAATCTTTTTGAATTTAATAAATGAAAGACTTACCACGTCGTTTGGTAATTTGTTATAAAAACGTATACATTGACCTACGAAGGAGTGAGACACTTTATGGAGCCTAATAGTGGGCACAGCACAGCGAGCTTATTTTTATTCCTAAGATGAATTTGGTAAAGGTCACTGTTTTTCTTAAATTTACTAGGATTTTTGTGCACATATATGAGGTTTTCATAAATGTATTGTGAGTGTAATGTGAGGATGTTAGTGTCTTTGAATGTGCTTTTCAGTGATTCCCGTGGACCCATCATATAGATGACCCTCGAATACACTCTCTAGTAGTTTGACCCCAGCATCAGATGTTGACCTTCCACGAGAGAAACCGAATTGGTTGGTGTGCAGCAATTTATTACCATTAAAATAAGTAAGCAGCTGGAAACCCTTATGGCCTTTCCCGAGATCTAGACTATATCTGTACCAAATTTCATTTAAATCGGTTTAGTAGTTAAGGTGTGATTACATAACACAGGGACATACTCGTACAGATTTTTTTCTAGATATAGTGATACAAGACGAAGGTAGTATCTAATGTATAAACATCCTAAAATTCCCACGGGAATGGACACAATGTGGGTAAAACCGCGGGGCGCTGCTAGTTTTTGTATATTTACCAACATCTCTTCAGTTCAAAAATATTTCGGTACTCGTATGTAGTTATGTAGGTACTTATTTTTGTACGAAAGTTTATGTCCATACAACTTTCATTTGGAGATTACTGCGCGTTGATCAAATTAAAAAGCAATAAAATAAACGTCATCTGTGTTTGACAGTTGACATATATTTCGGCGGGAAGTCGCACGTGCCGCCGTCTTTTGTTTAATTCTCTACGCATAGACAAAATTAGTTATGGCGATTTGGCGCGTTAAATTAATAGTTTTATTTATTACGCATTTTACGGTTGGATTCTAATTTTATTTAAATGTGCTGTGATTATTTTTATTGTTTTCTAAACTGGTTTTGAATTCGTAATGCGTTTTATGGATCATTTTTGAATTAAGAGTACTGTTTTTATGAGAGACGGGTTGCTCCAGCTTACGCTTACCTACTAGTAAACGTTAACATAAAATGTCAGACAAGAGACGTAAGAAAATTAAGAACTGTGTCTTTCTACTCGCAGTCAGAAAAACTTTAACAGACAATCATTTAAGTTATGAATGAATACTTTGTATTTTTTAACAGTTATCGTAATCGTGAACTTTTTAACGAACGTAACCTATGTTATGATAACCAATCGAACATTGTAGGTACCTACACTAAATTGTTTCTTAGTTAAAATGTGGACAAATTTTGTCGATTTTCCAGCCAAAGACGATTCCGCCCGAAGAGGAAAAAGATTTAATTCCATTTTTACCCCATCATTGAATCCGTTTCCTCAATAAGTAATGTATTTACTAGACGTTAGACAATGGAAGAAATCGTAACGTTTGTTAAGATTTATTTTACCTACGAAAATCAATACGACAACTACCCATCCCGAATAATTTCTTTATCTACACTAATGTTGTAACATTCTACTTATGATTCCAATACTTGACTTATAATTACTACTGTTATAGCACAGACAACTAAAACACTCAATTTAAGCAATTGCACATGATGTTATAATATCATTAGAATATAACATTATAACATCATTATAACGCGACCAATTAACCTGGCGAGCCTTATGTCAAAATCCTCATACTAGTTGTATAAAATTTTGATATTAGGCTGGCTTTTGAAAACAGTTGGGTTATACGTGAAAACTTCGTCGAAACTACATACACAAAACTCTTTGGTAAGATCTCGCTCGCTCCTGATTGGCCCTACGCGCAGCTGCGCTCTCATTGGTTAGATTTTAATGGCGGCAAGTTCACTGTGACAATACACGTACCTACGCGTGAATTTAATGTTTCGCAATGTGTTTTGTTTTTAAAATTTTGTTTGATTAATTGCATTAAATAGTGAAGATAAAGTAGTGTATGCAACTGCATATAACACGGGTATTAAAACACTCGTTACTATTATGAAACTCGCTGCGCTCGTTTCATAAACTCACACTCGTGTTTTAATACCCTTCTTTATATGACGTTGCATAAACTACTATTATCTACACTAATGTTGTAACATTCTACTTATGTTTCCAATAGGTACTTGACTTATAATTACTACTGTTATAGCGCTGACAACTAAAACACTCAATTTAAGCAATTGCACATGATGTTATAATATCCACATCGATATCGTAAAATCTCATTATAACATCATTATAACGCGACCAATTAACCTGGCGAGCCTTATGTCAAAATCCTCATACTAGTTGTATAAAATTTTGATATTAGGCTGGCTTTTGAAAACAGTTGGGTTATACGTGAAAACTTCGTCGAAACTACATACACAAAACTCTTTGGTAAGATCTCGCTCGCTCCTGATTGGCCCTACGCGCAGCTGCGCTCTCATTGGTTAGATTTTAATGGCGGCATGTTCACTGTGACAATACACGTACGCGTGAAAAACTATTGTCAGCTTTTACTCTTGTTGTTTGATTAATTGCATTAGTGAAGATAAAGTAGTGTATGCAACTGCATATAACACGGGTATTAAAACACTCGTTACTATTATGAAACTCGCTGCGCTCGTTTCATAAACTCACACTCGTGTTTTAATACCCTTCCTTATATGACAGTTGCATAAACTACTATTACATACCTATATGCGTTAGTAATTTGGAATTAAGAGTAGAGGGTACTTCAAAAATAGAATTCCAACCGATAAAATCACACACACCGTTTAAAAAACTACTAGCGACATCTATTGCGGAGTAGCAATTAACTACAATCATTAGTATTTACCGCCATCTAGTGGCGAATAGATGTACTATTTTCCAAACTACTATAGCAACTTTCCTCAATAAAACGTTCATAATTAATTCGAATACTTATTCTTAGACCGATTTTAATGATTCTATTTGTTTTATTTATCATGGTCCAAAATAAATAATAACTCGGAATTCCCACGGGAACGGGTGCGCTTCGGGTGAAACCCGCGGTTTCACCCGAAGCCCTGCTAGTATAGATAGAATATAAATTCTCTTTTAAACTTAAGAGCTGGGCTCTTGTCGATGGAGTCCTTTCCATTTCTCTTTCTATAGATTATTAATTGTTAGTTAAAAATGAAACAAAACTCTCAATAAAAAAGCTTTTATTTACAATTCAATCTCAAATAAACCCTACTGCATTTAAATAATGTAATAAAACCTTAGTATAAGTCTGTTCTGAACGTCATTCATAGATGGCGTTACTTAAATATTTGGTGCTGTTTTTACGAAGTGGTACTAAACACTGCCAACAGATGGCGCTAATACTAATTTAATAATTAATTATTTCATTAATATAAGGCATATTTTAGTGTAGGGCCACATCTGCGGAACGTACGGCGCCGAACCTTCCGCTCTATGACACATCAGTCGAAATTACGCCGCGTACTGATGTGTCATAGATAACTTGAAATACACTACGAGCGTATTTAGCGGAAGGTTCGGCGCCGTACGTTCCGCAGATGTGGCCCTACACTTAGGCATAGAACTTCACTGACATGCCTTTACGAAATTTCTAATACATTTTGGAGATCTTTTTTTAAGTGCATTTTTTATTTACATAAAACATGAGATGATAATATTAACAAATTATATAATAAACTTAACAAGAAATTAAGAAGATAACATATATTAAGAGCGAATTGCACAAGAAAGCTTAAATCTATTTAGCGCTAAAATATATTTAAAAAAACTTGAGAGGTGTCAAGGGACACCCGGATGGAACGAAGTTTATTTATTATCAACAAAAATAATCGTCGCGACACCACACTGTTCATTGCGAAATAGAAAGACGAAACGAAAATATCTGGCTTGCTTTCTATAAGAGAGAGAGAGAGAGACAGACAGAGAAACATGCGCACGCCAGAGAGAGACAGACAGAGAAACATGCGCAAGTTTCTCTGTCTGTCCCTCTCTGGCCTAAAAAGTGTCGTTACCTTTTTTTCCGTCTAGCCCCCTTTCGCAACGCGCGATAAGGAACTTCGTTCCAAAAACTAATGACGTTCGTTTCAAATTGTGTTCTATTTGTAGGAAGGTAAAATACAATTTTGAACGAACAGCTTTTATATCTTAAACATATTAAGGACTAAATAGATTTGTGTTTTTGTGCAATCCGCCTTATGTGTGCCTTTCCATTGAAGCTTTGCTATGCTATGCTTTAGTATGATTGGTCACCTATAATTACGTTTGATATGATAGGTCGACATCAGGTGCAGCATATCAACGTATAACACAGTCTTGTTGGAAAGTCAACCTTAGGAATGAGAAAATAAGATACAATATTTTAAAACTATGCTTGAACAAAATCAATCAATTCATATATCTTTACCAAATTATATGAATCATTGTTTATTTTGTATTTATTTTAAAGATTAGTCTATTTAGCCGTGTGGCCAATGTTTAACATAATTAATATGGCCGAAAATATGTTATTTTCGAAACATATATTTGTGAAGCTGATTCAGGATTTGTTTGGGTTTTGGGGGGGCTTGGTCGAAAATTGGGGCTCCAGGGGGGGGGGACTGACCCCAGCCTTGCCAATTGAGACAAATTTCATAGAAATACACATTAGATAGTACAGTATAGTATATAGTACATGAGTATGAAGTCACTGTAATTGGAAATTGTAGACTATATACAGAAAATTTACATTTCAATTTGCTAAAAATTGTATAGCACCCTTATTTTCTAAAATATATATTAAATACATTAACCTCTTGTTGATCGTTCAAAAGAATATCATTATTTATAAAGTAAGTAAATAAGTTCGTGTAGGTCAGTGGTCAACCCTGGTGTCGGAGTTTTTAGACCGCATAAAGGCCTCCGACATGGTCTGACGATTGAAACAACCGGGACCGACAGCTTAACGTGCTTTCCGAAGTAGCACTCGGATAGAAATGGCACTATCGGCCACCCATCTTTGCTTAACACGCAATGAATGAACACCGCTTAGTCGCTATGTCCGCTTGGTGGTCAACTGGGCCCGCAGAGCACTGAGCCCGCAGGTTCAGATACCCACTCCGTTTTTTTTCATAGGTGACTCGACCCACACTAATCACACGACTACTATTTACCGATAAGGGCCTGCTCAGCCCACAGGTTCAGTCGATAAAAAAAAAAAAAACCCTAACCTACCGAATAGTACCTACGCCCGCGGGCTGAATTGACTCTTAGGCGGTAAGTAAGCGGGCTGGGTTGACCCTTGGGTCGAGTCGCCCGTAAAGAAAAAAAAATTGTCAACTTAGCCCGTGGGCTCAGTGCTCTGCGGGCCCAGTTGACCACCTTGCGACTATGTCATTAATACTATGTGTTCAAATCGTGAAAGTTTGAAAGACTATTGTTTTGATATGAATATATTATTTGTTATTTAAATTGAGATATTTTTGTCGCGATCTATCGTAAATGGTGTATCTTACTAATATTATAAATGCGAAAGTTTGGTGGCAAAGGATGGATGTATGTATACTAATTTTTTTTTTGATTGGCACAAAATGTGGTTAAATGTCGTCAATTTTCCAGCCGAAGACGATTGCTTCTGAAGAGGAAAAAGGTTAAGAGATAGGGTAATAATGAAATAAAATCACTAAACCTTTTTCCTCTTCAGAAGCAATCGTCTTCGGCTGGAAAATTGACGACATTTAACCACATTATGTGCCAATCCAAAAAAAATAGATTATATGTATGTTTGTTACTCTTTCTCGAATAAACTTCTGTAAGGATTTAGTTCATCAAAATCCGTCTTACTTACTTTACAGTAATGTAGGTTATACATTAGAATAACACATGGGATACATTTTATCCTGAAATCCCCGTGGGAACGGGTACAACGCGGGTGAAAACGCAGGACGCGGCTAGTATGATTACAAATACCGTTAGTTCACAATCTAATATATAAAATTCTCGTCTCACGGGGTGCGTAATTGAACTCCTCTGAAACGGCTCGACCGATTCTCATGAAATTTTGTGTACATATCGGGTAGGCCTGAGAATCGGACAACATCTATTTTTCATCCCGAAATTCCCGCGGGAACGGGTACAAAGCGGGTGGAACCGCGGGGCGCAGCTAGTTTATCTATGAATAACTAGAGATATTGTCAACAGTCGATACTGTGAATTGTATGAAATACTTACAATTTCACTGGTATTAAAAGTGTACAATTTGTTTGAGAGATGAATTTAGTAAAATAACTAAAATTATGAGCAAAACTGAAATCAGAATCAAAATTGATTGAAAAATAAAGAAATTAAAGTCTCTGAAAGATTGTCCCTGTCCCTTTCTTTCAAAACGATTTTTACGAGGCTACAAGCTTGTGACGTCACAGAGCTAGTAGTGCTGTCTCTGTCTAATCACAATCAGCAACTTAACCGCCTGTAACTCTGGAAATAACAGCGATATAAAAAAACTGAGTTAATAGAAAGAATTTAAAAATCCCGGTGAAATACCCTATTCAAAGCATTCGCGAGTTAGATTGTAAACTAACGGTTTGTATAATCTTACGGTGACATAATATACACTTTAATATAGGTATTAAAAATCTTTGGTTAGCATTTAAAAGTAAGTGTACCTAGCTAACTAAAAATAATATAAAATAATCTTAAACATAATAAATACCTGCATAAACTCAATCACTAAAATAATTCAAATTCTAAGGGCCTTATTAATAAACGCTTATGATAGCGAAAGTACTGTTAATAAACGTTGATGAATAAGGCCCTTAATAAATAACATCTGAACTAACTCAGTCCCACGCTTGATCAACTTATTCCCACACTTGATCAACTTGTTTTAAAAAACTAATATTTAATCACCATAATTATCATTGTTCGTAGGTACTCAGGCATCACATTTACACATTTTTGCCTTAACCATGCTGTCCCACAGCTGGCTAAAGGTTATATATAGTCCCACACTTATCCAAATCAATCCCATACTTGATCCAAATCAATAGGACGCTTGAAAAAATCACTTCCGCACTAGACCAAGCCAATCCCACGCTTAATCAAATCAATCCCACACATTTTCAACTCAGTCCCACGCTTGATCAATCCATTCCCACGCCTGAGCAACTCTTAAAACACCATAATTTCGCTTCTAGGCACGTCGCTGAGGTTATCATCAATAGTCAGGTACATGTTAAACGAGAAAAACATAGCTATAGAAGACATAAAATGCCAAATGTCATGCGAATCGTACAACTGAAGCAAACTGCAGACACTGTTCGACTGACGCGATTGTGCAGGGGTTAACTGAAAAGAAAATAACTAGATAAGTATACATCTTTTATAACAAAGTCCCACAAGCGAGCACTAATGTAAAGTATCGTCCTATAAGACACTGCAGATCAAAGTCCTCTCACTGAAGATGTTAGTACAGCGAGGAGTACTCGTAATCACAAGCGAGCACTAATGTAAAGTATCGTCCTATAAGACACTGCAGATCAAAGTCCTCTCACTGAAGATGTTAGTACAGCGAGGAGTACACGTAATCACAAGCGAGCACTAATGTAAAGTATCGTCCTATAAGACACTGCAGATCAAAGTCCTCTCACTGAAGATGTTAGTACAGCGAGGAGTACACGTAATCACAAGCGAGCACTAATGTGAAGTATCGTCCTATAAGACACTGCAGATCAAAGTCCTCTCACTGAAGATGTTAGTACAGCGAGGAGTACACGTGATCACAAGCGAGCACTAATGTAAAGTATCGTCCTATAAGACACTGCAGATCAAAGTCCTCTCACTGAAGATGTTAGTACAGCGAGGAGTACACGTGATCACAAGCGAGCACTAATGTAAAGTATCGTCCTATAAGACACTGCAGATCAAAGTCCTCTCACTGAAGATGTTAGTACAGCGAGGAGTACACGTGATCACAAGCGAGCACTAATGTAAAGTATCGTCCTATAAGACACTGCAGATCAAAGTCCTCTCACTGAAGATGTTAGTACAGCGAGGAGTACACGTGATCACAAGCGAGCACTAATGTAAAGTATCGTCCTATAAGACACTGCAGATCAAAGTCCTCTCACTGAAGATGTTAGTACAGCGAGGAGTACACGTGATCACAAGCGAGCACTAATGTGAAGTATCGTCCTATAAGACACTGCAGATCAAAGTCCTCTCACTGAAGATGTTAGTACAGCGAGGAGTACACGTGATCACAAGCGAGCACTAATGTAAAGTATCGTCCTATAAGACACTGCAGATCAAAGTCCTCTCACTGAAGATGTTAGTACAGCGAGGAGTACACGTGATCACAAGCGAGCACTAATGTAAAGTATCGTCCTATAGTAAAGTTGGTACTTACCGCCCAGTTTGTGCTTTGATCCAAATAAAAGTAGCTTGAACTGAACCAGACTGTATAGGTTAGAGCGATGTACACCCAACTGAAACAAAAATACGGAATGAATTACTAAAATATCAATATACTAGCAGCGCCCCGCGGTTTTACCCGCGTTGTGCCCGTTCCAGTGGGAAATTCAGGAATTTTTATACATATAAACCTTCCTCTTGAATCACTCTATCTATTTAAAAAAACCGCATCAAAATCCGTTGGATAGTTTTAAAGATCTAAGCATACATAGGGACAGACAGCGGAGAGCGACTTTGTTTTATACTATGTAGTATGTAGTGATAATGATAGTGAAGAGCTATGCTATGTCACATGATATGTCAAGTTCAACGATTTGATATGCTTTGTGGATACCACCATCGCTATGTCGCGTTGCTATGCTACGTTTGACATATTTTTTGGACATCAAAACATAGCAAATCTCTGACGAAAAAGTATCTTTAAGACCATGTAAAAATCCTACTAATGTTATAAATGCGAAATTTTGTGAGGATGGATGTATGTTTGTTACTCTTTCACGAAAAAACTACAGAACGGTTTTAGATGAAACTTTACAGTAATATAGGTTATAATACATCAGAATAACACATGGGATACATTTTATCCCAAAATTCCCGCGGGAACAGGCACATCGCGGGTAACACAGCAGAGTGCGGTTAGTAGATAAAATAAAATTCATAATGTTCTTACCTATACCATCTAATAGATTCTCTGTGTAACAACTTCATCACTATATAGAATAGGGTGTATAAGAATAAATTGCTCATCAGCACTAGGAGCAAATGACTGGCGAAATCCCGGCTATGTTGGGATACACTGCAACAAAGAGGAAAAAGTTACTAGCCTGTAATGTCCCACAGCTGGACAAAGGATTAACACATAAGAGGGGTGTTATAAGTTTGAAGACGATGTCTAACGAATGAAACAACCGGGACCGATTACTTAACGTGTCCTCCGAAGCACGGTAGCGCTTAGATACAAATGGTACTATCGGTCACCCAAGTAGGGGTCGAACTGCACGTTGCTTAACAATCGCAATGAACTCACATAACTTAGTCAAATTACGCCACGAGCGCTACATATGTGTGTGTGTGTGATTTGTGCCTGTGTATAGTGTGTGTGTGATTTGTGCCTGTGTATGTGTGCGTGTGTGTGTGTGTGTGTGTGTGTGTGTGTGTGTGTGTGTGTGTGTGTGTGTGTGTGTGTGTGTGTGTATGGGTTTTCTTTATTTAAATGCCAGTTACCTTGCGAGGGTTCTTAGCTACGTTTTTTTGCGTAGAACTTGTTACGATTATAATTTTTACTTGTGTGGACACGAAAATGCGAGTATGTTGGTGACGTCTCACCCGTATCCGGCGATGAGCCAGTTGGCGGCGTTGGCGATGAGCAGCAGCACGCAGCGGCCGCAGTGCGTGGGCGTCACGGCCGCCAGCGGCCGCGCGCGCAGCCCGTCCAGCGCGCGCCACACCACCGCCGCGTCTGACACAACAACACCACTCATTCAAACTTCCTTCTTAACACATTTAAGCGGGATTTACATTACGAAACTAGTGGCATACAACTAGTTTCATAACACTAATTTCACCAGTGTAAACGTTCAGTTTCACTATGCATGCATTACTTTCGTGAACTAAATTAGTTTCGTGCTATGCGCATATTTTTGTGAAACTAGTGTCATGCAACTAGTTTCATCAGTAATTTCACATGTAAACGTTCAGTTTCATTATGCATCGTGAAACTAAAGTAGTTTCGTGCTATGCGCATATTTATTGTGAAAATAGTTTCATGAAATAAGTTTCATCATACAAATGCGACGCCAAACTAGTGTCGCGACAGCATTTCAGAGACAGCAGCAACAATAGCTATGATATTGACAGGGCCATTATCTCCGCGATACTGATAATTTCACGACACTATAATTTAAACGAAAGTAGTTTCACATGTGCTGAAATTACTTTCACGAAACTAGTTTCATCAAGCATGACACTACTTTCGTAATGTAAATCCCACTTAAAGCCGGAATTACATTACGAAATTAGTGGCATGAAATTAATTTCGTGACATTAGTTTTAACAACAGTTTCACATGTAATTTAATATTTTCGTAATGCATGCATTAATTTCATAAATGCAAATGAGTTTCGTGCCCTGCGCGATTTTTAGGTGAAATTAGTGTCATGCAACTAATTTCATAGTGTAGATGCGACGTGAAACTAGTGTCGCGACAGCATTTCAGAGACAGCAGCAACAATAGCTATGATATTGACAGGGCTGATACTGATAATTTCACGACACTATAATTTAAACGAAATTAGTTTCACATGTGCTGAAATTAGTTTCACGAAACTAGTTTCATCATGCATGACACTAGTTTCGTAATGTAAATCCCGCTTTAGGTGAAATTAGTGTCATGCAACTAGTTTCATCATGTAAATGCGACGCGAAAGTAGTGTCGCTACAGAATTTCAGAGACAGCAGCAGCAATAGCTTTGACATTAATCTATATCGATATAAACGGCTCTACAATCAAAATTAATTATGTTACTTTAAACACCTGTTTACATTATTAAAATCGGACTGTCCGTGTGAGAGTTACGATGAGAAATATACAAAATAGTAATGCTCGATCGCGGGCGGGCTGTTATACCTACTGTATCGTAGAGATCGGACGCGGGAGAATATACGAGCGAAGAAGACACGTCATTTATTATATCCCGAATTTCTCTTTCGAAAGCTAGTGCAAATATAAATATGTTCTTACCTAGCTTAAACCTGCCCAAGTAATATATCTGGAATGTCATAACTAGACAAGTGACTAGATGCAGCGCCGTAAACGCAATCCAGAAGTAGAAGTTAGCATTCAGCACTCCGACAAGACCTGGAAACAGTATAATTGTCACTTTACTGCATTGAATTATTTGTTGAAATATAGAATAGATATTTTATCTCACGAGTGCCCCTTGAATCATACTTGTGTAGGTAATTGAACACACACATTGACAAGCCCGTTGTCACAGTGGCATTGAGAGCGCTTACTGTGTCGGGGGTTGCGGGTTCGATTCAACGGAGTAACAATATGTGAGACATAGTTGTTGAAGAACGGTCAATTACATATTCTTATAAAGTATCTGTGTATGTACATATGTATATGTAGTAGTATCAGTGAGTTAGATTCCATAACACAAGCTTAGAGCTTACTTTGGGTCTAATTAACCGTGTGTGAATTTGTCCGGGTATATATTATTATACATGAAACACTGGACGTGACATACTGACCGATGAATATGATGAGCGCCAGCACGCCGAAGGTGGCGTGCGCGCGCGCGTTGATGTCGGGATGGCGCGACTGGTAGATCTTCACCATGCACAGCACCGACGTCACGTACATGAACGACGTGTCTGCGGGACACACGTCAATCAAGTTCTTAGTTGTCACGACGCCATGACAACGCTCGAGACACTGAATACCCGCACAAAATTACGCAACTGAATTTCTGCCGCATAATTTCGGCTCTTATCGTGTGTCATATCAGCCGAATGCATCGGAACGTAAAATCAGCCACGGAACTTCGGTCGCGTATTTTCGGCATAGTGGGTTTAGATACTGTCACTCAGCGACGCGACATTAACGACACTCAACTGATTGACATACATAAGTTAACTTATCCGTAATCCTAACTAATATTATAAATGCGAAACTAACTCTGTCTGTCTGTCACGGTTTCACGCTCCACGCTCTGGAGGGCACGTTAAGCCGTCGGTCCCGGTTACTTTCTACGGATAGTAGTCGTTACATGAGCCATGTCAGAGGCCTTTGGCGGCTCAATAACTCTGACACCAGGATTGGTCAGGTTGACCATCCACTCGATGAAGAAGATTAAAAACATGTGACAATTACATTTAATCTCTACTAAGGAAGCACTTGAAGTCTCTCAGAGTAGAGCGCGGGCGGTATAAAGCTATAGTAGCCGCGTTTCAAACTGAGTCGTAGGGTCATAAACGTCAATAGATATAGGGGTGTGCAACGCGTCCTAACATGTTATCGATAATCCGCTACCTGCATTCGACCCCCATTAGCGCGCTTACCACTAGCTTCTGATTGGTCGTAACATCGTGCCACCGCGCTGACGAAGCCGCAGTGATTCCGATGAGGAAGAATAAACGTTATAATACCATAGCCCAGTCTTTTTCTTTCATTTTTACTTACAATAGTCCCTACTTCTGCAGGTACACATTCCCGGACATGTTGTACTGATGTGGTCGGGAGTGTGTCCCTGCAGCTGTAATCCATTACATTAAACATCTCCAAAGGGCCTCTACGAGTTGGATCTGTATCCCCTCGCATGCCTCTCAAAAAGACCGGGCTTGTCCCGTGACTCCGAGGAGAAACACTATAATAATAAATTCTTTATTTCAGGCAAAAAACCCAGGTTATTAGTTAACATTCATTACAAACGGCCCTTTTCAGGTTCACAATACTATCTACCATGTTTCTTATCGATATCCGCCTATAACCTTACGCACATCACTATGTGGCTTCATATGACAAGTGCGAGAGAGATGGACATAGTGAAATGATGTATGGCCGCACGAGTCAGTGTGTAGCGCGTCTATAGTGAGTAATAACGGCACGTTAAGCCGTCAGTCCCGGTTACTTTCTACGGATAGTAGTCGTTACTTGAGCCATGTCTGAGGCCTTTGGCGGCTCTATAACTCTGACACCAGGATTGGTCAGGTCGACAATCCACTCGATGAAGAAGAAGAAGTGAGTAGTGGTGGCGCGCACCGAACTGGAAGTTCATGCTGTTGGGGCACACGTGGTAGGCGGCGGACAGCAGCCCCTCGCTCACCAGCGCCACGCCCATCGCGAACAGCAGCCCGAAGTGCTGCGGGATGCCCAGCTCCTTCTGGGGGAGTTCACTTCCAGTTATATCACTACATATTATAAAACTAAGTCCCCGGGACGTTTGTCTGTCTGTTCGCGACACTGACCTCTATTATTTACACTGGACAGGCTGCTGTCATAATAAATTTGTGCCTATTTGAGTGTCGCCATTTTGGCGCTGTAGGCCACCGTAGGCAGATACGAGTGTCCATGGAACTAAAATTAGTTATGACTTAAGTCGACTGTGACTAAAATTAATTTTGACGTTCACTGCAAGCAAATAGGGGTACTATTTGCTTGCAGTGAACGTCAAAATTAGTTCTCGGGACACTCGCAGGGGCGCTTCAAATTGCCACACAAGATTTGTATGGTAACAGCCAGTCCAGTGTGTAAATAATAGAGGTCAGTGGTTCGCGATACACTCAAATACTGCTGCACGGATTTAGACTGATTATATTTTTATTCAGAAGTAAATAAATATATAATCGATATTTTTTTAAATTATAGAACAAGAGAATGAAGTTTTCATATAAAAATATAGAAGTAAAATGTTTAATATATTTCCCCACAACCACATAATAACTCTATTAAAAAAAAGTATTAGCCTATAATATCCCACTGCTGGGCAAAGGCCTCTCATCTCACTGAAGTTATCAGTACAGTGAGGAGTTTTAGGCATAATCACCCCGATTGCCAAATGAGGGGTGATATATTACTATTAGTTCTGTAAAATCATTTTCCCTGTAAACCAATACACTTTGAACTTACCTGTCTATGCCCCCTTGCGGAATGCTGAGTATGCCGCCGCCACACCCTGAACAGGAACAGCATCCCCAACAGCACGTATCCCAGATTGGAGTACACGTGGTTGAAGTCCGATATCACGGCGAGGGGGTGAGCGCACAGAAAGTTGAAGTAGCACAAGTCCTGGTTCCCGGATTGATTAAGAAGCTGGAAGAAAAAAGGCTCATTTTGAATTGAAACTAGGTTTACAGATACACTTCGCTTTTATTTTACACTACTACGCGTCATGCGGTTTCACCCACGTTGTACCCGTTCCCGCGGGAATTTCGGAATAAAATATATCCCATGTGTTATTCTGATGTATAACCTATATTACTGTAAAGTTTCCTCCAAATTCGTGCAGTAGTTTTTGCGTGAAAGAGCAACAAACATACATCCACCCTCACCAACTTTCGCATTTATAATACTAGTGGGATTTCAAATATATAAAGCGGTGTACTCACTTTCTGGTATGTGATGACTAGCTGTATGACGGGCAGGGTGTAGAACACGGCGACGGTCAGAACATTCCAGAGGTACATCTTGGAGCGGGCGGTCAGCACGCGCGGCCGACATCTGGAAACATGACGAGTATTTACTCCTTAAATAAGTTCGGTGTCGGAGTTTTTAGACCGCCTAAAGGTGACGACATGGTCTGACGATAGAAACACCATAAATTCAATTTTTTTTTATCTAGCATAGTGTAAATTTTAGGACATATGTTTTCCGGAATTTACCCTATGGTGAATTCTTCAAGGTAACCTGAAGAAAGGTTTGGAATAACCTGATATTTTTCAAAATCAACCGACTCGATTTTTAGCCAAAGATGTTTTTGAGTTAGCACTTTTGGTATCAATAACCCTTTGGGTATATTTCGCTATTCCTCATAAATTTATTTTCAAATTAGCTTTGGAACTTACTTTTTTACTTTTACTTAACTTACTTTTTTCTGTAATCTATATATATACTAGCTGCGCCCTGCGGTTTCACCCGCGTTGTACCCGTTCCCGCGGGAATTTCGGGATGAAAAATAGATGTTGGCCGATTCTCAGACCTACTCAATATGCTCACAAAATTTCATGAGAATCGGTCAAGCCGTTTCGGAGGAGTACGCGAACGAACACTGTGACACGAGAATCTATATATATAAAAGAAAGTCGTGTTAGTTACACCATTTATAACTCGAGAACGGCTGAACCGATTTGGCTGAAAATTGGTGGGGAGGTAGCTTAAAACCAGGAGACGGATATAGGATACTATTTATCCCGTATTTCCTACGGGAACGGGTGCGCTGTGGGTGAAACCGCGGGGCACAGCTAGTTTTATATATAAGATAAGAAAGTCGTGTTAGTTACACTATTTATAACTCGAGAACGGCTGAACTGATTTGGCTGAAAATTGGTGGGGAGGTAGTTTAGAACCAGGAGACGGATATAGGATACTATTTATCCCATATTTCCTACGGGAACGGGTGCGCTGTGGGTGAAACCGCGGGGCACAGCTAGTTGATCATAAAAAGCATTTCAGACATAATAAGACATTTTGCTTTACCTGGCTAAGTTAGCAACAGTAAGCTTCCCGCTCCGTCTGTACAGGTCTTTATCCCCATCTGCATCCGCTACTGTGGAGATGTCAGACTCCGTGTCTGATGATGAACTGCCTCCTGAGGATAGAAGCAGGTTTAAATGACAATCATGTTGGGAACATCAAAAAATAGGTTCTTGAAGATTTTTTTAGAACTATCTTTATTTTAAATCTGTTCAAAATGGGTCCATTACGGTGGAAGAGAAACCTCCTTTGAATGAGACAGAGCTATGCGGACCTCAATCGACCAATCATAACGCATAGAATTTGTCAAACATGGCGTAGACAATCAATTTGTCATATGTACGTGACAAATATTCAAAGAAAACATTGAGTTTATCTCCGAAACTACTGAACCTATTTCAACGGGACTTTCACTGGCAGATAGGTAATATTATGAGGAGTAACATAGTGTTCTTTTCATCCCGAAATTCCCACGGGAAGGGGTTCAATGAGGGTATCTACGTACCGTCTCCATGCCCTCCGCCAACGACTATACACTGTCTGGATGTGCTTTGAGTGCTATTCTCCATTGGACAAGAGGCAACTGATTGGCCGCCTTCTGAAAACATAAGAATAAAAACGAGGGTTATTATGTCTGTATGTTGTATATCTGTTTGTGTTTAAAACGTGTGATGTACAATAAAATGTGTATGTTTCTGTAAAATGTGTGTATATGTCTGTTAAATGAGCAAGTGTGTGTATTTGCGAGTGACGTGTACTTTTATGGGCGTGGTTATGTGCGTACGTGTATGCGAATGTGCGTGTGTTTTATCTTAGTACACACTAAGATAAAACACTCGCGCATGCGTTATGCGCACGCTTTCTCTACACCGACTATATCTTTCTTTCTCACGCACGTGTGTGCGTGAGAGAGTAAGAGGTAGTAGATGCGTAAGAGTGTGTTTACGCTATTAAAATACAAAGCGTTAATTCATAACTTAAATAACAGTCTGTTTAAGCTATTTGGGCAGTCAGAAAGCCACGATTTTCTATTTTTTTATCTAATGAGACTGACATTTAGTGTTAACGTTTACCGGTGGGTAAGCGTATCTGAAACAACCCGAAACATACCTTCATTGTTAATGACGAGCTCGTGCGTGCGTGTCTGTCTGTCACATATGATGGATATGATGAACGCCACGTAGAAGGAGAGGAAGAAGGCGAGCGCGACGCCGGCGGCGATCACATACTCCTGGTAGGATATCGTCTCAATGATGCGGAAGCTGGAACGGATATTATGTATCAGTTTGTTTGTAGGTGATGTGTGAAACTACGTTTACGAATACACTTCGCTTTTATTTTACACTAGCTGTGCCCCGCGGTTTCACCCGCAGCGCCCCCGTTCCCGTGGGAATTTTGAGATTTTTATTCCTTATTTTTCTTATATAAAAACCTTATCCTGACAATAAGGAACACATTAAAAAAAGAATCATCCAATTTGGTGCAGTCGTTCTGAAGTTATGCGCTTAGCAACAGATTCAGCGATTCATTTTTATATTATAGACTAGCCGCGCCCCGCGGTTTCACCCGCGTTGTACCCGCGGGACTCAGTGTCTCAGGCTCTGGACTAACTGTGTACCAAATTTTATTTTAATCGGTTCTGTAGTTTTGGCGTAAAAGCGTAACAGACAAACAGACAGAGTTACTTTCGCATTTATAATATTCATTAGGATTGCAGTCTTCTGTGAGCACGGTTCCTGTAAAGGAGCCGAAACGTCAGATAAAAATCTATACAAATAATTAAATTGGAGTGTCTGTTTATAATATTAAAATAACCGCTTTTTACTACATGCATATCTATACTAATATTATAAAGAGGTAAAAATATTAAGTTTGTTTGTTTGTATGTTCGAGGTAATCTCAGGAATTATCAGTCCGATTTGAATAAATCTTTTTGTAATAGATAGCCACATTCAACGGGAAGGTTATAGGCTATTTATCATCCCGAAATTCGAACGGGAATGGGTACAACGCGGGTAAAACCGCGGGGCGCTGCTAGTTTTTTGTAAACTTTTTTTGCCTTTTCCCAGCAGTGGGACATCACAGGCTTATACAATTTTACCCACCTAAACTTCTTGACCCGGCCATCCCCGCCGCTCACCAGCCGCTCCCCGCCGCTCTCCCGCCACCCGAACAGGCTCGCCATCAGCGGGACCGACCCGTTGTTCACTCCCCCCGTGCACACCTCGTCAGAAGTCTTCACTATGAACACTATATAGAAACCGAGAGGGAATGTGTCTTGCTGAAAGAAAATGAAGTCAAAAGTCAAAGTCAAATATTTGTATTCAGTTTTCCGTGCTTCGGAGGGCACGTTAAGCCGTCGGTCCCGGTTACTTTCTACGGATAGTAGTCGTTACATGAGCCGTGTCGGAGGCCTTTGGCGGCTCAATAACTCTGACATCAGGATCGGTCAGGTTGACCATCCACTCGATGAAGAAGATTCAGTTTTGGTCCCAAAGAGGATTTTTTGAAGGATTAGAAATTAAACACACCCCTAGAGATATTCACGTGCTGTTAATAAGACCCAAACTAAGCACAAAGATTGAAGTATGGAATATAATTAACTGATACTATCCTACTAATATTATAAATGCGAAAGTTTGTGAGGGTTTATGTACGTATGTTTGTTACTCTTTCGCGCAAAAACAACTGAACGGATTTGGATGAAACTTTACAGTAATATAGGTTATACATCAGAATAGCACATGGGATATATTTTACCCAGAAATTCTCGCGGGAACGCGTACAACGCGGGTAACACCGCCGGGCGCGGCTAGTATGAATATATAATTGACACCCAGACGAGGAGATAGAAATGCCAGTATCGGCCACCCATACAAGTAGAGGTCGAGCTGCACGTTGCTTAACAATCGCAATGAACTAACATTCGCTTAGTCAAACTACGCCCGAGAGCTACAGAGGTTATCTTCTTCTTCTTCATCGAGTGGATGGTCCTCTGACACGGCTCATGTAACGACTACTATCCGTAGAGAGTAACCGTGACCGACGGCTTAACGTGCCCTCCGAAGCACGGAATCATCTTACTTTTCGGGCAAGCAGGTGATTCAGCCTGCAATGCCCTAACCAAACTGAGGACAGTCTCACAAAGAGATTTTTGTGAGATATCCCCACCGGGAATCGAACCCGGAACCTCCAGATCGTGAGCCGGGCGCTCAAACCACAAGACCACGGAGGCTGTCACAGAGGTTAATGATAAGATACTTACAGTGAGAGTGATGCCACCTCGCCGTGTCATAGTGAGGTAATATCCGTCATATAGTATGTCTCGTTCGTTGTCAAATACTGGACACTGGGAACAAAAATGTCACTGTTTTATTAAGTTCAAGCGGACACTACTCATTTTGAATTAAAACTAAAATCCTTTATAGGGACCGTGGTCACAGAAGACCGACAGTCAGTAAAGATAAAGGTGCCGAAATGTCAAATAAAAATGTAAAATAAAAACGAAGTGTATCCTTAAGCGTAGTTTCAATGTCACTATTTATTAATGTTCTACAATTCCCGCGGGAACGGGTACAACGCGAGTAGCACCGTGGTGCGTGGCTAGTGATATAAATTACCAGCAGCGCCCCGCGGTTTTACCCGCGTTGTACCCGTTCCCGTGGGAATTACGGGAATTGTTATACATATAAACCTTTCTCTTGAATCACTCTGTCTATTAAAAAAACTGCGTCAAAATCCGTTGCGTAGTTTTAAAGATCTAAGCATACATAGGGACAGACAGCGGAAAGCGACTTTGTTTTATACTAAGTAGTGATAGTGATTCACTTACTGAAAAGTTCTGTATAGAGACCAGGGCACAGATATCATCGTCCGACTCAATCATAACGATAACACTCTTCGGCTTGTCGTTCCATCCGTTAATTTTGAGGTAGTTAGACTTTTCCATATATCTGAAAATATAATAAGAATTTAGCTTAGATATCACAATAAAATACTTTTTATATCGAAATTCCCACGGGAACGGGAACAACATAATAATAAGAATTTAGTGTAAATATCACAATGACACAAGGTATTTATATCCCGAAATTCGCGCGGGAACGGGAACAATATCATAATAAATTAGCTTAGATAACACTATGTGGGAATTTCGGGATAAAAAGTACCTTTATGTTATTACATAAAGGTACTTTTTATCCCGAAATTCCCACGGGAACAGAATAATAATAATATAGTTTTAATATCACGATTGCACATAAGGTACCTACTTTTTATCACTATCGATTGAATGTGGCTATCCATTACAAACAAACAAACATAATATTAGTATAGATAGTATAGACATAGATTACTCACCTACTCCATCTATCATTTTCAACTTCACTCAAATCGCTATTGCACATTTGCTTCCGTTTCAAATACTGTTCATTAATATCCAACAGATTATTCTTATTTTGATCAAACGGATAGAAGTAATACTTCGGTTGACTCGGCGTGCTGGTCAGATTAGTGGCTGTATTCATTTTGATGTAGAAATCTAGGACTGTTTCGACTAAGATAGTCACTTTGATTGCGTCCGGAGATGAGGAAGTAAGATGGACGATCGGTGTGTTGGGTGTTGCTACATCTGTGGATGGAAATTGGGTAAGGTTTTTTTTTAATTTTGATTTTTGGATTTTTTTCGATGTAGTTGCGATTAGGGGCCGCGCAATGCGATGGGTTGAGAGTAGTTGTCGTTTACAATTGAAACAAGTTATTTCCGGAAATAACCACAAGATACTTTATCGAAGTTTACTTTTTTTAACAAATACTGTCGACCAGATACAAGAACTCTTATCAATTTTTTTTTATAAAATTGGTTATGGACGAAGTCACGGTGCCTTTCCACCGAAGTCATATAAGATGTTGCATTTGACATAAAAAAATATATATTCTATTTGACATTATTCATAGATACGCAGCACAGCAAAGCTTGATGGAAAGGTACCATAATACATACTTTGACGGGACGTTAAGGGATTGACGCCACGAACAAAACCACAGGTCACTGTACCAATGTTCCAATCAAACTACGATTGATGTCTTTCAACACTTACAGTGCCACCAACTTAACTGTTCAGGTGGGCAAAATGGGAACTACAGCCGCGTCATATTGAATCTCTCTCTTAGTTAGGCTTTATATGATTGATATTGTAGTTTCTTAAATTTTAATGATATCTATAGACTGACTTGCAAGACATGTTTTAATTACCTTTGTTTCTTGGTGAATTTCTTATATTATGGCAAAACCAAATTCTCCACTAGCGACGCTGTCAACTGAACAGATAAGATGGTGGGACTGTAATTAGTAAGACCGTCTATTAATCACGTAACGTTTTTTTACCCTCCCCTCCCTCCTAATTCACGTATATTTTTTCAGAAAAAAAAAATATGTCGGTTTATGTAATCACACGCTACCGACAAAATAAACACAGGTGATATATTACTACACCCCGCTCCCTCTTGTGATATTTCGTGATTTTTTCATGCCCCCCTTTTCGAACCTCACGTGATTAATACACAGCCCCTTACATAAATTGCGACAAGCGGTTATAAATTTGAAAAATATCTGCGCCAACTACTAGCAACTTTAATCGCCAGTGCGCGGCGAGCCTTAACGTGGTGTTGGTATAATATTGTGTTATTTAATTACGTATTAGAGGCCCGCAGTAGACGGCCGCCCCCTCCACTAGGACGCATGAACAGAAAGAGATGTCATTGTTAAAAGCGGTGGATGGCGGCATTTGACAGGTTTTGTTGACATATGTATATGACAAATTGTCACACAGTATTGAAAAAAAACACAAAATCTAGGTTAAGGTTTAACACTTTTGTCACTAAAATTATAAGATTTTTTTGGAAAAGAATGTCAAAGAATATTTTCGTAAACCGTTGACGTTGACGTTGTAAAATAGTTGACAAAACACGTTGTGTCCCAAAAACTTGACTAATAGTAAAGTTATTTGACATTACGTATTGTAGAACTTTAATTAAAGTTTTGTAAGTCTGTTTAAGTTATTATTTTATAATTTTGAGATATTAAAGAAGACTATTAATTGAAACGTACGTTAATGTCATTATTATTTATTTAAACGGGAACTTACGTACGACGGAGGAACTCTCAACAGTAGCCTCCGTCCTACGTAAGGTCCCGTTTAAATAAATAATAATTAAAGAAGACTTTCAAACATATTTAGTGTATAATTAACTTCTACGAGTATCCATGACCGATAGTTAAACGATAACTTTAATATGCTGTATATTATCGTCATATCGACAAAGAAACGAGCATTTTGTTGAATAACATTTGGATTATTGTAGATTGTTGAAAAACTCCAAATTTGAGAGCATTTAAGATAAATTAAAAATGTAATCTCTCTTAAAAATGTCAAGACAATTATAGCCCACAGATAGTCAGAACAAAAATATTTAAAACACACCCGTTTCGATGTTCCCAATTAAATAATTGAAAAGTATAATGTGACAACAGTTTTCAAAAAGTAAACAATTGACAAGAGTTGTCAAAAATTATACATTTGATAAATACAGTCGAGAGTAATGTAAAGCATTTAACAAATACACTGCTGCCAAAAATTATACATTTTGTCACTACTGCCAAAAATAACACATTGGACAACAACTGTCAAATTATAATTGGACAACTGCTGTCAAGAATTATACATTTGACAACTCGATTAGTTAAAAACACTTTGAATGGTAATATTTTGACAAATTGCGTTTCAAAGTCAATGCGAACAATTTTGTCAAATTGTACCATTCAAAATGGCGTTATTAATTACCACTGAGCGGCTAGCACAACGAATAGCGCTGAGCGACAAGACATGACATAATAAATACTGTGACTTGATTGGTAGAATATTTAAAATTCGAATTTTCCGTCAAGGTGTCACTAATCAACACACAATACTCAATATAAATTAATCATATCACGCCTTTGTGGCATTCGTTGTGCTAGTTGGGCTGCACCTAGTTGTCATCATAAAACATTTGACATTTTTTGTCATCAGTTGTCAAACACATTTGACAAGTCCTGTCAAAAGTACGACAGAACAACGTTGTCCATAACTGCCTTACCGCAAGTGTCTTCATCAGCTGAAAACAGGTTGTTGTGGGGGCAGAGCGTCCTGGATATGTTGGTGAACTGTTCCAGGCTGACTGGAGTCTGGACTAACATGGGAAGCTGCCAGGAGAACACACCTGCGGGAGAAAAGGCACAAATAAGTACTGTAACTCTCGTGGCGTAGCTTGACTAAGCAATGTTAGTTCATTGTGATTGTTAAGCAACGTGCAGCTGGACCCCTACTTGGATGGGTGGCCGATAGTGGCATTTCTATCTGAGCGCTACCGTGCTTCGGAGGGCACGTTAAATTGTCGTTCCTGGTTGTTTCAATCGTTAGTCCATGTCGGAGGCCTTTAGGCGGTCTAATAACTCCGACACCAGGGTTGGCCACTGACCTACTCGAACTTATTTATTTCTAAGTATACATATGGGGATAATCATTCCCCGCAGTTTTACCCGCATTGTACCCGTTACCCTTAGAAGTATTGGGGTTATTTAGATGTAACTTTACAGTAATATAGGGCATACTCGTACATCAAAATTAACACATGGGATACATTTTATCTCGAAATTCCCGCGGGGACGGGTACAACGCGGGTAACACCGCGGGGCGCGGCTAGTCCTCTATAGTGCAGGACACGGGGCAGTTAGGACATCGTATTAGGTTCATATTCATATTCTGGATGGCGCCATATTCAAACACAACAAAGTAAACGTGAAGATTACCTTTCTGTTGCCTAGCAGTGATGAACAGCGGGTATGTTCTATTCGCGAAGTCACTCGCCACAGTGACTCGCGCCGGCGTGTCATATGCCACCATATCCTTAAATACAAATAAAATGGGTGAAATAACATATCACTACATAGTATAAAATAAAGTCGTCTCTTTTTCGTGTCAGTCACACTGTTTGTCTGTCTGTATGCTTAAATCTTTAAAATTACGCAACGGATTTTGATGCGGTTTTTTGTAATAGGTAGAGTGATTCAAGAGGAAGGTTTTTATGTAAAAAAAATCCCGAAATTCCCACGGGAACGGGCACAACGCGGGTAAAACCGCGGGGCGCTGCTAGTCTAATAATATTAGAAAGAGGTAAAGTTTCTAACTTTGTTTGTAAGGGCTAATAATCTGAACTGTTCATCAGATTTCAAAAATTCTTTTCTCTATACGTAGAATACACTTTAGGTCGGACATAAGTTAGGTATAATTTTGTTTTTAAATAGGGTTCCATATTCAATATTGCAATAATATAACCCAAGGTATGAAAAACATACCTAAAAAATTGGTTATTGGCGTGCGCTGCTAAATTTATTGATGATACACAAAAACAATGTTCTAAATAATCATAAGTATTCATTATTGCGTACAAATAAGTTCGCGAGGGACATGTCTAACTATTTATAGTTAAGCCATATTATCCTTTTTTTGTTAAATTAATCTATATAGAAATAAATGGCTCTACAAACAAGGTTGATTATGTTACTTTAAATAAGTTTTTAAATTATTAAAAATGGACAGTTAGTTTCCGAATTATGAATGAGATACTTGTTACTCTCTCTACCACTAAAACCCATGGTAAATCAATGGTCAAATGATATCCAAAGACTATAAACCATAGTTATAGACAAACAGACATGATATGACTTGGGTTTATAATAATTACTTAAACCTATTAATAGTATCAGTTTTCATCGACTTACTCCTGCAAATTCCATAATAAATTCTGTGTTTTTATCCACAAACACTGTGTAGGGAACATTGTACTTATATCTGCAAGAAAATAATCATTTACTGTAGTAAACAATGAGTTGGTAAACAGGCAACCCTAGTGTCAGAGTTTATTTGGAAAAAGGCTCCTAGCTTATATAGCTACACTAATATTATAAAGAGGAAAACTTTGTTTGTTTTGGTTGTAATGAATAGGCTCAAAAACTACAGGACCGTTTTTAAAAATTCTTTTACCATTCGAAAGCTACATTATCCACGAGTAACATAGGCTATTTTTCATCCCAAAATTCCCACAGGAATGGACACAACGCGGGTAAAACCGCGGGGCGCTGCTAGTATCTAATATTTTGCGATGAGCCTGTGACCTTTCACTTGTATATTTATACTAGCTGCGGTTTCATCCACATTTTCCGCGGGAATTTCGGGATAAAAAGAATCCAATGTCCTTTCTTAAACTCTGGACTAACTGTGTACCAAATTTCATTCAAATCGGTAGTGTTGGTGTGAAAGCGTGACAGACAGATAGACAGAGTTACTTTCGCATTTATAATATTAATTAGGATTAGAAAGATTAGCAGTACCCCATTGTTGACCCCATTTTTAGCACAAATTAGTGCATTGAAATGAACAAATGGCATTTGATTAAAAAGGATTTATTACATTATATTGTCTTATAGAGATGTGAAGGAACTTGCACTGAATAGGAATAGATGGAGAAGTCTGCATCGGACTCACAGCGAAGAGCCTTGCTCTTAAATTTATGATGATTAAATTGCTGCAATTTTGCATCATTTAATTTGATTCAAAAGTCCTAAACCTACTTTAAAGGCAATTAAACCTCTTTGTTCATATTTTATACTAAAAAAACTCGAATAAAATATAAAAACTAGAATAGATAATATGAACTCGAATAAAAACACCTTGATAAATCAATAAAAAAATACACATTATTGCTTTTTCCAGCAATTGCTCTAGTTATAAATATCTAAAAATGTCTTAATCATAATATATTATAACAAGTATCTATCAATGAGTCATGTATTATTGAACTCATATGTTTATGTATCGATATAACTATAAAAACATTGCCCTAGAAAAAGTGTATTTCGAAGCTGATTTATACTTAATTTATTCATTCGTACGCTATAAATAGGTAATAAAATATAATAATTAATAAAAACGAAGCTTATAATACCAATACATACGTGTTATTGTAATGAAATATGATTTCATTTCTTCCAAATTCTTGTTGCAAACTTATGTAAGGAAGACACCATAATAATAGCAGTTTTATACACATTATCGCCGACATTTTCATTGTTTTAACGTTTAAACATAGGGGCAATGATAACTACTTCCTTTTAGACTGGATTAATCTAACAATTTACTTATAACATTCGAGATTTCTTGGCATATTCTAAAAATCCGCAGCTAAAAACCTGAACAACGAAAAAATTGTGAATCTGAATTGCATGCAATGCAGCAAAAAGTCAAAATAAACGAAATGCCAATTGCCAACTGCCAACTGTCATTTTAAATACCATGCTGTCAATATTGTGACAGTCAATATTTATAATGTTGCCCATAAACAATTTTTGTTTTCAAAGGAACGCACCCATTATTAATATCCATAAATATAATAATTTTCAGAACTAATAAACTTTGGCATCACGATTAATGAACATTATGTATTCAAACAGATTAATTTGCCATTTAAATATTAGTTATGGGCCGAGTAGTCTTAAATAGTAAATAACAAATAATATCCTCAATTTCACTTTAAAAATGAACGCATCATAATCAACCATCATTTTCATAAAATATCCGCCATGTTGTTTGAGATACCACATTCGACCAATCAAATTCAAATAGTTATTTCACCGGTCATTTGCTTCGTTCTGATTGGACGACAGATCAAACAGGTGCTATGCATGCGTCATCGCCATATCGTTGATGTATTTGTGAAAGTTACGCATTGTGATAGATTTTAACGACAAAAAGTGATTTGTTTTGTGATATAGTGTTGTTATTGTGTATTAAATGTTACATTAAATATGACCGAGTGGTACAGAATGAAGAATGGTTATAATCCGAAGCATAATTCTTCGGAATTATCTGTTGAGACATCGAGTGAGATGTCCGACTCATACAACATGTTTACTGACAATTTGAGCCCTATACCGGCTTCTATAGTGCCTAGGAAGTTGGATTTTAGCAGTATGGATGAGGAGGAGGGTATAAGGGACGCTTCCACCGCACCACCATCTCTTAGTCCACCTTATAAAAGGGTCCGAGCTTTGAGGTAAGTTCCAGAGGCTTTCCCCACTAAGTCCTGCCTAAAATACCACGACCTACTTCAATTACCGTTTCGTTAGCGTCCCCGTTCAATATTTATGTATAGAATCGTCCAGAAAGTAAGTCAAAACATGTCAAAAACAATAACAAAGCAACTATTTTGGTTATCATTGGTATTTAGCTGGAATTACATAATAATAACTGATTTTAGCCTTTCGAAAGTCAAATGTAAGGTCATTTTGCTATAATTTATTGTATATTTTTCAATAATTTATACATATTTGTCTGTATGAAGTGTATTATTAGAGTCTAAACATCTCTACCAGATATGCATAATTTATTGATAATAACTACACTCTCTCACCTCTGTTTAACTTTAGTGTGAGAGAGAATTGTTTGTCCTCAAGGATTTAGAGGTCATATATCAATAAAGTTTCCAAAGGACTCAAATCAATGTACATGGTTTTACTACCAGACATAGAGATATAAAATATCCTTGCATAAAACCTTTAAATATACTGGCCGAATTCAGAACCTCCGCCTTCGGTGTTTGAAGTCAGTTAAAAATGGTAGTTATATGACTAAAACAATGTTTTATTATTATTTATCTTACTCAACAAATAAGTATTAACCTGTTATGTCCACTGCTGGGCAAAGGCCTCATCTCACTGAAGATATTAGGACAGTAAGGATAATGTTAATTGCACACAAATTAAATAATAAAATACTATTATTACGAGTTCTTTTAACTGTTATTATACGCGGTTTTACCCGCTTTGTGCCTGTTCCCGTGGGAATTTCACTAATTTTTATATATTTAAACCTTCCTCTTGAATCACTCTACCTATTAAGAAAAACTGCATCAAAATCTGTTGTGTAGTTTTAAAGATCTAAGCATACATAGGGACAGACATACAGCGGAAGGAGACTTTGTTTTATACCATATAGTGAAAGATTGCCAACAGCTACAACATATTAGTGTTAATAACAGAATTAAAGAAGTTCTTATTCAAATTTACGCATTTAAAAGCACCCACAGCATCTTGTTAGACTAATGAAATGATCAATCACAGCAATTGTTCTCTACTGGCTATTTCAGCTCCGATTAACTCTCAAATATTAAATTGTTACTCAAATTAGGACACACTTTCTTTCATACATCTTTGACAACTCATTATCAAAATTGTATGGATTAACAGGTACTTGAATCCTACTAATATAGTACACTAGCAGCGCCCCGCGGTTTTACCCGCGTTGTGCCCGTTCCCGTGGGAATTTCGGGAATTTTTTTACATAAAAACCTTCCTCTTGAATCACTCTACCTATTACAAAAAACCGCATCAAAATCCGTTGCGTAATTTTAAAGATTTAAGCATACAGACAGACAAACAGTGTGACAGACACGAAAAAGAGACGACTTTATTTTATACTATGTAGTGATGTAGTGATAAATGCGAAAGTTTGTGAGGATGGTTGTATGTATGGATACCTCAATGTTTCGGTCGTATCGCAACGGCCATGTTCACAAGGGTACTGGATGTATTCATCCTACTAATATTATAAATGCAAAAGTTTGCGAGGATTATGTATGTTTGTTGCTCTTTCACGCAAAAACTACTGAACGGATTTGGATGAAACTTTACATAGGTTATACATCAGAATACATTTTATCCCGAAATTCCTGCGGGAATGGCGCGGCTAGTTTGAGTAATATATTTGAAACAATAAAAACTAACATGGTCAAATTATATTTCATCTCATCTCATACAAGCCGAAACAAGTTATAATCCCCAGCTGTACAGGTCATAACAAGTCTATAACAACATGCCCATCTATACTAATATTATAAAGCTGAAGAGTTTGTTTTGTTTGTTTGTTTGTTTGTTTGTTTGTTTGTTTGGTTGTTTGTTTGTTTGTTTAAACGCGCTAATCTCAGAAACTACTGAACCGATTTGAATAATTCTTTCACTGTTAGATAGTCTATTTATCGAGGAAGGCTATAGGCTACATTTTATCCCGAAATTCCCACGGGAACGGGCACAACGCGGGTAAAACCGCGGGGCGCTGCTAGTTCAAGATACAGTTGTATGTGTGACCTCCTTACTACCAGTTTGGCTAGATCATTTTGTATTCATAGTAAAGGATTTGTAACATAGTTGAATACAAATAAATTATGTACCTAATTTATTATATGTCAAGTAACAGATTTAACTGAATGATGGTGATAGTAATTAATAGTATAATTGTTTGTATGATCCCTTTATCAAAATACTAGCAGCGCCCCGCGGTTTTACCCTCGTTGTGTCCATTCCTGTGGGAATTTCGGGATGAAAAATAGCCTATCTTACTCGTGGATAATGTAGCTTTCGAATGGTGAAAGAATTTTTAAAAACGGTCCAGTAGTTTTTGAGCCTATTCATTACAACTAAACAAACAAAGTTTTCCTCTTTATAATATTAGTGTAGATGTAGACAAACAGCGCACAGTTTGCATCTTAGATTTAGATAATTACACCGACTTCTTTTATCCCGAAATTCCTTCGGGAAAAGCTTTGTCTTATTTTCTCTATCATCTCGAAAACATCTCAAGCATTTTCAGTTAAAAATCAGTTAAATAACAGTTACATCTTATTGTTAACTAACATATGACATCAAACAGCTGTTTTCGAAAAAAAATATACACCCACCTACAATGCACCTTGTCAAAATTCAGTACAGAAAAATACACCTTATTCTTACCGGGCTAAACATCAAACTCCTTTGAATTTTTTCTTCAATACCTTGATACAATATTGTCAAAGATATTTCAAAGGATTTTAGTTCTTAAATGGCTGTAATTTAAGGGTGGTTATAGTGTGTGTTTTGACGTTATACCTGTACAAACTTTTTGAAGTATTGAATTGACATTTGTTTGCGAAATTATGTTAATTTTCGCACCTGGCTCGGTTTTGCAATGTTATTGTGTGTTAAAAGTGCATCTATACTTATAGTTATATACTTACTAGCCGCGCCCCGCGTTACCTGCGTTGTATCGGTTCCCGCGGGAATATCGGGATAAAATGTATCCCATGTTTTATTCTGATGTTTAACCTATATTACTGTAAAGTTTCATCCAAATCCGTTCTGTAGTTTTTGCGTGAAAGAGCAACAAACATACATCCATACATCCATCCATATATACATCCATCCTCACAAACTTTCGCATTTATAATATTAGTAGGATAGGATATAATAGGTATTAGGTATGTATATAGAGGTAAAATTTGTAAGATTGTTTGTTTGTTTGTTTGTATGTTCGAGCTAATCTCAAGAACTACCTATCTGATTGGAATAATTATTTTTGTAATAGATAGCCACATTCAACGGGAAGGTTAAGGCTATTTTTCATCCCGAAATTCCCACGGGAACGGGCACAACGCGGGTAAAACCGCGGGGCGCTGCTAGTCTTAAATAGCACAAAAGCGAGTTTACTGGTAACTAGTCCATGGTTTTATGTGTGCTAGTATTGTTCAAGCTACTGGGTGTTATTGTTAAACTCGGCGAATTTATCAGTAAACTAGTATGGCCCGCGGTATTACCCGTATTCTACCCGTTCTCAATAAATCACGAAATAGTAATAAAACAAAGTCACTTTCGGCTGTCTGTCTGTCCTTAGACTTAAAACTACGCAACAGATTTCGATGGGATAAAAAAAAAATTAAACCACTTACTTAATATTAACAAAATATTTGATATCTCCTTTTCAAAGTCGGATAACCTCCTATTTTGAAGTCGGTTAATAATACAGTCAGGTGTGACCTTACCTAATGTTATTTAAAATATTATTTATCTAATAATAATAATATAGGTATTTGTAATATTGTATGACGCAACGACATATTACAAGGGGAGACTGCCTATAGAAAACATAACAATATAAAGGAAGTTGTTTGTCTGTGTGTAGTATAGAGAGAGTGGAGTTTGTAAGCTTCACTACATAGGTAGTATAAAATAATAAATAATATGTTATTATGATTTCGAATTCTATATAGGTACTAGTAGTTCCTCGCGGTGTTACCCGCGTTCTACCCGTTCCGGCTGGAATTTTGGGATAAAATGTATCCCATGTTTTATCACTACATAGTATAAAATAAAGTCGTCTCTTTTTCGTGTCTGTCTGTTTGTCTGTCTGTATGCTTAAATCTTTAAAATTACGCAACGGATTTTGATGCGGTTTTTTGTAATAGGTAGAGTGATTCAAGAGGAAGGTTTTTATGTAAAAAAATTCCCGAAATTCCCACGGGAACGGGCACAACGCGGGTAAAACCGCGGGGCGCTGCTAGTTTTTATATATAACCTATATTACTGTAGAGTTTCATCAAAATCCGTTCAGCAGTTATTGTGTGAATGAGTAATAAACATGGTAACTGACACGATTTTCTTTTTAGAATATAGATTTCATGTATTTTATTTATATTTTTTATTTATTTGTTTACCCCCTTTACCAAGATAGCTGCATTCAACGGGAAGGTTATAAGCTATTTTATTAATTCAGACAAAACCACCCTATGTACACCAGCCGCCCCCATATTTGACATAACCGCCCTACTTGACACAATCGCCCTATTGAACAGAACCGCCCTACTTGAAAGAACCGCCCTGTTTGACAAATCGCCCTATTTGTTCCAGATTGTTCGACAGTCCCCACACCCCGAAGACCCTGTTGGAGAAGTGCTCGACGCCGTCCCACCATCCGCCCAGAACCAGGCTGTTTCCGCCCAAATTAAACGCGCAGACGGGTATGTGTTCTTGAAAAATGTATTTCTTGTTAACTAGCTTTTTCAAAAAGTTTAACCAGTAGCGAACCTGTTCCAATGGGAATTTTGGGATAATGCCCCAACCCTATCATTTCCCGGGATTTACACTATCTCTGTAATCAATTTTATCATAATTGGTTGTTAATCCTTAGCTTTGAAAAAAATGCGATTACTCTGTGTGTATTTGTAACTTCCCCAATCTTCCCCCAGTCATTTAACCATAGAGAATAGAGAGATGCCAACCTACGCGCTGAGTACGAAACCTAGTGTCTCCATTAGACATTTACACACACAAAGTAATCAAAATAAAAACAATACTTCGCGTTGAGTGCGTGTCACACACACATTGCATTCAGTGAGAGTATTCGTTCGCAACTAGGCTGCGAATAATGTACGTACAGCACTACTACATACGCAATAATTTAACATGCGTATTAAAAGTATTTTGTTAGCTTGAATGTGCTCATTGTCCATTGCGGTATCAGAACTCGACGTTCGAATAATGTATTATGCAAGCATTGTAAACTATTTACACATAATATTTCGACTCGCCATGTGTTCCGTTTTTGCGCATATTGCTGCGACACCGGCCGCGGCCCCTTTCACATCTCCCTTAGTTTTTGTGATCTGTACATGAAACTATAATGAATGTCGTCAGGCGTGCCCTCGGGCTCGTCGCACCACCTGCACCCGCCGTCGTGCGACGAGGACAGCGCGCTGGGCAGCCTGCCGCCCGACGACGACGACTCCCGGCTCGCCAGGAGGCCCAGGGCCAACCTCAACCCCTTCACCCCCGACGGTAAGCAAACAGCCAACCTTCAACCCTTTCAAACACAGACAAAAATGACTATACTTAGTTAATTACCATCAATTACACTAAGTAAGTGCGAGTAGGTCAGTGGTAAACCCTGGTGTCGGAGTTTTTAGACCGCCTAAAGGCCTCCGACATGGTCTAACGATTGAGACAACCGGGACCGACAATTTAACGTGCCCTCCGAAGCATGGTAGCGCTCAGATAGAATTGCCGCTATCGGCCACTCATCGAAGCAGGGGTCGAGCTGCACGTTGCTTAACAATCGCAATGAACTAATCGCTATTTTCTTCATTGTTCTCAGGTCAAGCGCTAAACAAGAAGAAACGCGCTTTATCAAAAACTCCGACGTGGGATGGCACGCCGGAACAACCCGCCAAGAGATTACGGGTAGGTTACTAATTAGATGCCCTAGTAGAAAAATAAATATGTACCGGACAAATTCACACACGGTTGATTTGATTCAACAGAGTCAACAATATGTGCAGACATAGTTGTTGGCGACGTATGGGTGTCAATTATATATTCTTATAAAGTGTTTGTGTATGTATATGTAGTAGTATCAGTGAGTTAGATTAAGTTACAGTTAAGAGCTTAGTTTGGGTTTAATTTACCTTGTTATTTAATTTAATGATATATTTAAGTATAGTTTTCCAACAGGAATCAAACACATCCCGCTTGTCAATACTCATAAATTTAATTGAATGTTCTCCCCCAGGAATCGAACATATCCCGGTACAACATCGAGTTCATCGAGCTGGGCGTGCTGGGGCGCGGGCAGTTCGGGCTGGTGAGCCGCTGCGTCAACAAGCTGGACGGCTGCGTGTACGCGGTGAAGAGGAGCCTGCGGCCCGTGGCGGGCTCGGGCGCCGAGCGGGCCGCGCTCAGCGAGGTGTACGCGCACGCGGCGCTCGGCAAGCACCAGCACGTCGTCAGGTGAGACATGACGCGTAGCTCAGCGAGGTGTACGCGCACGCGGCGCTCGGCAAGCACCAGCACGTCGTCAGGTGAGACATGACGCGTAGCTCAGCGAGGTGTACGCGCACGCGGCGCTCGGCAAGCACCAGCACGTCGTCAGGTGAGACATGACGCGTAGCTCAGCGAGGTGTACGCGCACGCGGCGCTCGGCAAGCACCAGCACGTCGTCAGGTGAGACATGACGCGTAGCTCAGCGAGGTGTACGCGCACGCGGCGCTCGGCAAGCACCAGCACGTCGTCAGGTGAGACATGACGCGTAGCTCAGCGAGGTGTACGCGCACGCGGCGCTCGGCAAGCACCAGCACGTCGTCAGGTGAGACATGACGCGTAGCTCAGCGAGGTGTACGCGCACGCGGCGCTCGGCAAGCACCAGCACGTCGTCAGGTGAGACATGACGCGTAGCTCAGCGAGGTGTACGCGCACGCGGCGCTCGGCAAGCACCAGCACGTCGTCAGGTGAGACATGACGCGTAGCTCAGCGAGGTGTACGCGCACGCGGCGCTCGGCAAGCACCAGCACGTCGTCAGGTGAGACATGACGCGTAGCTCAGCGAGGTGTACGCGCACGCGGCGCTCGGCAAGCACCAGCACGTCGTCAGGTGAGACATGACGCGTAGCTCAGCGAGGTGTACGCGCACGCGGCGCTCGGCAAGCACCAGCACGTCGTCAGGTGAGACATGACGCGTAGCTCAGCGAGGTGTACGCGCACGCGGCGCTCGGCAAGCACCAGCACGTCGTCAGGTGAGACATGACGCGTAGCTCAGCGAGGTGTACGCGCACGCGGCGCTCGGCAAGCACCAGCACGTCGTCAGGTGAGACATGACGCGTAGCTCAGCGAGGTGTACGCGCACGCGGCGCTCGGCAAGCACCAGCACGTCGTCAGGTGAGACATGACGCGTAGCTCAGCGAGGTGTACGCGCACGCGGCGCTCGGCAAGCACCAGCACGTCGTCAGGTGAGACATGACGCGTAGCTCAGCGAGGTGTACGCGCACGCGGCGCTCGGCAAGCACCAGCACGTCGTCAGGTGAGACATGACGCGTAGCTCAGCGAGGTGTACGCGCACGCGGCGCTCGGCAAGCACCAGCACGTCGTCAGGTGAGACATGACGCGTAGCTCAGCGAGGTATACGCGCACGCGGCGCTCGGCAAGCACCAGCACGTCGTCAGGTGAGACATGACGCGTAGCTCAGCGAGGTGTACGCGCACGCGGCGCTCGGCAAGCACCAGCACGTCGTCAGGTGAGACATGACGCGTAGCTCAGCGAGGTGTACGCGCACGCGGCGCTCGGCAAGCACCAGCACGTCGTCAGGTGAGACATGACGCGTAGCTCAGCGAGGTGTACGCGCACGCGGCGCTCGGCAAGCACCAGCACGTCGTCAGGTGAGACATGACGCGTAGCTCAGCGAGGTGTACGCGCACGCGGCGCTCGGCAAGCACCAGCACGTCGTCAGGTGAGACATGACGCGTAGCTCAGCGAGGTGTACGCGCACGCGGCGCTCGGCAAGCACCAGCACGTCGTCAGGTGAGACATGACGCGTAGCTCAGCGAGGTGTACGCGCACGCGGCGCTCGGCAAGCACCAGCACGTCGTCAGGTGAGACATGACGCGTAGCTCAGCGAGGTGTACGCGCACGCGGCGCTCGGCAAGCACCAGCACGTCGTCAGGTGAGACATGACGCGTAGCTCAGCGAGGTGTACGCGCACGCGGCGCTCGGCAAGCACCAGCACGTCGTCAGGTGAGACATGACGCGTAGCTCAGCGAGGTGTACGCGCACGCGGCGCTCGGCAAGCACCAGCACGTCGTCAGGTGAGATATGACGCGTTGCTCAGCGAGGTGTACGCGCACGCGGCGCTCGGCAAGCACCAGCACGTCGTCAGGTGAGACATGACGCGTAGCTCAGCGAGGTGTACGCGCACGCGGCGCTCGGCAAGCACCAGCACGTCGTCAGGTGAGACATGACGCGTAGCTCAGCGAGGTGTACGCGCACGCGGCGCTCGGCAAGCACCAGCACGTCGTCAGGTGAGACATGACGCGTAGCTCAGCGAGGTGTACGCGCACGCGGCGCTCGGCAAGCACCAGCACGTCGTCAGGTGAGACATGACGCGTAGCTCAGCGAGGTGTACGCGCACGCGGCGCTCGGCAAGCACCAGCACGTCGTCAGGTGAGACATGACGCGTAGCTCAGCGAGGTGTACGCGCACGCGGCGCTCGGCAAGCACCAGCACGTCGTCAGGTGAGACATGACGCGTAGCTCAGCGAGGTGTACGCGCACGCGGCGCTCGGCAAGCACCAGCACGTCGTCAGGTGAGACATGACGCGTAGCTCAGCGAGGTGTACGCGCACGCGGCGCTCGGCAAGCACCAGCACGTCGTCAGGTGAGACATGACGCGTAGCTCAGCGAGGTGTACGCGCACGCGGCGCTCGGCAAGCACCAGCACGTCGTCAGGTGAGACATGACGCGTAGCTCAGCGAGGTGTACGCGCACGCGGCGCTCGGCAAGCACCTCTCTCTCTCTGGCGTGCGCAAGTTTCTCTGTCTGTCCCTCTCTGGCCTAAAAAGTGTCATTACTTTTTTTTCCGTCTAGCCCTCTTTCGCAACGCACGATAAGGAACTTCGTTCCAAAATGATAAATGTTGTACTAATCGTCCATCCCCCCCAACAGATACTACTCCGCGTGGGCCGAGGACGACCACATGATCATCCAGAGCGAGTACTGCGACGGCGGCTCGCTGCAGCAGCGCGTGGACGCGGCCGGCCCGCTGCCCGAGCAGGAGCTGCTGCTCGTGCTCAAGCACATCAGCGAGGGGCTCGCGTCAGTACTCACTCCTTACATTACAATACAGCCTCCGTGGTCTTGTGGTTTGAGCGCCCGGATCACGACCGGTTCCGGCTTCGATTCCCGGTGGGGACAATATCTCACTAAAATCTCTTTGTGAGACTGTCCTCAGTTTGGTTAGGGCATTGCTGGCTGAATCAACTGATTGCCCGAAAAGTAAGATGATTCCGTGCTTCGGAGGGTACGTTAAGCCGTCGGTCCCGGTTACTCTCTACGGATAGTAGTTGACACATGAGCCATGTCATATTATTAAGTACTAGCAGCGCCCTGCGGCTTAGCTGCGTTAACAGTGCTATATATTTACTACCCCTAAAGTTCTTATGTTTAAACTGATCTCACAACTTACAAATTGTAAAGTTAACGATGGTTAAAGTGTTTCTCAACTAATCTCCACAGTTACATCCACTCGCTCCAACTGGTGCACATGGACGTGAAGCCAGGCAACATCTTCATCTGCAGCGGCGAGGGCGAGCGCCACCACGACTCGGACGACGGCTACGAAGATGACGACGCGCGTCCGCACCACACATACAAGATCGGTCAGTACACTATCACAAATACGGTGTTGAGACACCATTTACTGTTATATGGTGACACGCACACACACACACACACACACACACACACACACACACACACACACACACACACACACACACACACACACACACACACACACCACATACATATTAGAGTCACTGTAAAGATTGGTTTTTAACTTGTGACATTATTTTCTTTTTGAGTGACATACTGGCTGTCCTAAAATAAATAAATAAATAATTCAACATTAAGACATATTTCAACCCCACTCACCCCCCTTTTTCTTAACAGGCGACCTGGGTCACGTGACGTGCGTTTCATCCCCCTCTGTCGAAGAGGGTGACTGTAGATATCTACCCAAAGAAGTGCTACAGGAAGATTTCACTCAGCTCACTAAGGCGGATATATTCGCTTTTGGTACGTATTGGTTTTTAACCTACCTAAAAAAGAAGGGTGTGATTTTACTTGTCTGTTTGTCTGTGTAACGTAGCGCTTAAACGAATAGACGAAACAAAAAAATATCAAATCGGGTAAAATAATTTGGGTATAATTAACCGTGTAAGAATTTTTCCGGGTATATTTATTTATTTACATCAGAATAACACACGGCATACATTTTATCCCGACAATCCTGCGGGAACGGGTACAACACGGGTAACATCGCGGGCTAGTATAATTATTATAGCAGTATGGGTACATTGTGATGTGAAGGAACATGCACTGAACAGGAATAGATGGAGAAGTCTGCATCGGACTCACCGACAAGAGACGAGCTCTTAAATTTATGATGATGATGGGTATATTCATATTGTTTGTTTGTTATTCAGGTCTAACCCTATACGAGGCGGGCGGCGGCGGCCCGTTGCCTAAAAACGGGCAAGAGTGGCACGACATCCGCGACGGCAAGCTGCCCGACCTGCCGCACCTGTCGCGCGAGTTCAACCAGCTGCTCAAGGTTAGGATTGTACTTCTACCTAGCCTCATTTATATAGGTACTAGCAGTGCTTCGCGGTTTACCCGCGTTGTGCCCGTTCCCGTGGGAGTTTCGGGAATTTTTATACCTTCCTCTTGAAACATTCTATCTATTTTAAAAAAACCGCGTCAAAATCCGTGCAGTAGTATTTGAGTTTATCGCGAACAGACAGACAGACGCGGCCGGAGACTTTGTTTTATAATATGTAATGATAATAATTCGTCATTCTCACCATTCTTTAACTTACAGAAAATGGTGGACCCAATACCGTCTAACCGCCCTTCCGCGCGTCGGTTAAGAAGGCACCCGCTTCTCCATCCCGCGGGAAATAAAAGCAAGTCCCAGCTCCGGAGGGAACTCATTGCGGCGAATATGAAGAACGAGTTACTGAGCCGGAAGCTGCAAGAGGCGGCCAAGTATGTGTCTATGTTATACTAGTAGTGCCCCGCGGTTTTACCCGCTTTGTACCCGTTCCCATGGGAATTTGGAGACGATAAACAGCTTATAAGCTTCCCGTTGAATGTGGCTATCTATTACAAAAAGAATTATTTGAATCGGATAGGTAGTTTCTGAAATAAGCGTGTAACAAAAAGTAAACTCGTCAGCTTTATTATATTACTATAGATTATTATCGGTTTAAAGAATATTTTATGTAGTCTTTAAAGTTCACTTTAAATAAATAAATAAATAAATAAATAAATAAAATATACAAATAAATATACCGGGACAAATTCACACACGGTTAATTAGAACCATACTAAGCTCTAAGCTTGTACTATGGAATCTAACATATACATACACAAATACTTTTATAAGAATATACAATTGACACCCAGACGTCGTCGCCAACAACTATGTCTTCACATATTGTTGACTCCGGGCGGGAATCGAACCCGCAACCCCCGACACAGTAAGCGCTCTCACTGCCACTGTGCCAAATCTTTAAATATATTTCAATAGAGGATTAAAAGTGTGTTCTATTGAAGCGGAGCCGACCGAATCAATCACAACGCATTACGAAAAGATTTTGACAATCTCAATGAAAGCTTAGTTTGCTTAGAGCTTAGGGCGCTTCCAAATTATGCGTTTCGTGTCGGACCGCTGCGGTGCCGAAGCGGTGCGTTTGTCGTATTGTGTACGTACGATCGTGTGTTTCATACAAATCTAGCAGCTCGGCAAACGTGCGGCGTCGGTACCGCGAAATAATTTTATTACGCACTGTTGCCGAGCTGCTCGATTTGTATGAAAACACACGATCGTACGTACACAATACGACAAACGCACCGCTTCGGCACCGCAGCGGTCCGACACGAAACGCATAATTTGAAAGCGCCCTTAGTTTGGGTCTAATTAACCGTGTGTGAATTACACAAACATGGCCCAAGGACACTCTTGAGATAAAACTGCTATTACTAATTTGTACTACATATATAGAACTAGCAGCGCCCCGCGTTGAGCCCGTTCCCGTAGGAATTTTCGTAAATCCTTTCTTAGTGTGCACTTACGTCACTTGAAGAACCTTCCTGCCAAATTTCATGTTTCTAGGTGTAGCGGTTGAGGCTGCGCGTTGATTAACAGTCAGTCAGTCAGTCAGGACTTTTTATACATATATACTAGCTGCGCCCCGCGGTTTCACCCGCGTTGTACCCGTTCCCGCGGGAATTTCGGGATGAAAAATAGATGTTGGCTGATTCTCAGACCTACTCAATATGCTCACAAAATTTCATGAGAATCGGTCAAGCCGTTTCGGAGGAGTATGGCAACGAAAACTGTGACACGAGAATTTTATATATTAGATTACAATTTTATATATATAGATATGCTAACAAAATACTCTTCTCATTACAGATGCATCAAGTCGCTAACACCAAACGTTTTAGCCAACCAAGAGTCGGCCAAGTTCAGAACAAGATCAGCGAAAAGAATGCAGAAACCGCGCGTCGATACACAAATTGCGGAAATAATACAATCCGTTACATCTCCTTTAAGAATAGACAGACGCACGGAACGTAGAAGAAAATTATAACAGAATATATGGAGACAGGACGGATCAATGTCCTCTCTGAAGATGTTAGTACAGCGAGGAGTACACGTAATCACAAGCGAGCACTAATGTAAAGTATCGTCCTGTAAGACACTGCAGATCAAATTCCTCTCACTGAAGATGTTAGTACAGCGAGGAGTACAAGTAATCACAAGTGAGCACTAATGTAAAGTATCGTCCTGTAAGACACTGCAGATCAAAGCCCATGAATGTAATGAATCTATTATACTTGGGGCTGTGTTTCTCTCGCTATTAATATGTAAGTACATAATATATTAATAAGATTTAATATACTTTCTCTATGGTATTTCAACGTTTGTCGAATGAAGTAGTGTATTTGTTCGTATTGTTAAAAGATATTCTATATTGTAAACTCATCAGCGTTATTTTAATACAGTTAACGATTTTTTTATTTGTTTGTTTGAACGCACTAATCTCAGGCACTACCAGTCCGATTCGAATAATTCGTTTTGTATTGGATAGTTCCATTCAAGATGTAATAACTCTGACACCAGGATTGGTCAGGTTGACCATCCACTCGATGAAGAAGAAGATTCAAGATATAGGCTTCACCATCATCCTACATAGTATAAAACAAAGTAGCTTTCCGCTGACTGTCCCTATGTATGCTTAGATCTTTAAAACTACGCAACGGATTTTGATGCGGTTTTTTTAAATAGATAGAGCGATTCAAGAAGAAGGTTTATATGTATAAAAATTCCCGATATTCCCACGGGAACGGGCACAACGCGGGTAAAACCGCGGGGCGCACGGACATAAAGTTTTTCAATTCGTAACTTTTTCATAACTTACTAAAATAATAAAAAAATATCAAAAATATTATTCTCCCGTAACATTTGGCACTACTTAATTTGGAAAACGTTTTAATACTTAGATTATGTCCTCCTATCATTTATAATATATTTACGAAATAAGGAGAAATATTGGATTTACTCATTAACTTAAAACTTGCTTTAAAGCAAATAATATAATTATGACATTCAAGCTCATTTGTGTAACACATAATTTTATTTAGTGTCAAAATAACACGACACTAATTTTGAAATATTTTTTCGTCATTTTAACATGATTAAAGTATTTGGAATGTAATTACGGTACACTTGTCGGTTGTCGGGCCCGGTTTTTATCGAACTTACCAGTGGCAACCCGTTTCATATGCACACCACTTGTCGTGATCCGATTTGTGAACGTAAGAAAGTTACACAGTTGGGCTAAATGTTCTAAGTAAAAATATGTAAAAAAAATGATATTGACATTTTTCGAAAAGGATTTGACATTCTGTGCTACAAAGGGTTTGTAGCATTTTTTTGTTGGTATTTTTTTTCTAATATTTCCGTTCAAAAAATACCATCCAATTTGACATTTTTTAATTCTTCTGCTTCTGCTGTTAGTCATGTTTCAGTCCTGTAAAATATTTGTTGTTAATTTTAAAAATGATTTGAAAATCAATCGATTCTTAATGATAAAATAACTGTAAATTTTTTGGTTAACACATTTTCAATGTAAGTCAATTATTTTTTTGGAAAATTGTAAGAAAATACAATGTAAATTTTCGGCTTTGAAACCAAAAATATTTGGAAAATTTCGTACCAAAATTGTGTCTTTTAAAGAATAGGGTTTAAATACAAGTGCCTTGAAATATTTGAAAGATTTTTGACCTTGTCATTAATAATTTTTGACTTAAACCTTTTAAATTATAGTTGTATGGAATAATGGTCTCTACTGTAATGTCCTGCTGCTGGGCAAAGACCTCTCATCTCACTTAAGACATCAGTACAGTGAGGAGGATATCGTAAACACGACTTATTTTCGTAATCAAATTATAAGTTCGAAAATCTTTCAATAAATTTCGTTTAATCAAAATGTGATTTTAAACTTTTTCGATCGAATTTATAAAATGAAGAAAAATTTTAATTGATTTTTGTAAAAAAAATGTTGTAGTTTTTTAAAATAGAAGCTTCCATTTAAATTCTTGTGATAAATTTTGCTTTGAATTTATGTAAGTAGTCTTTTAATTAATAATATTAATTGATAGGAATTAATTTGGAAAAATATTGGGTCGCGGACCATTAAAAAGTTGAAGCCGAGTGCTGCTGACAGAAAACTGAAGCATGTAAAATTACCCAGTGCCCGTGCGAACACACGCACACATTTACAACAGAACCACACCTCATTGGTATTTAAATTACGACTTCAATGAAGCGCAGTGCACTTTTACAAAACTGGCTTCACTATACTTTTGGCAGCACTCTGTCTTTTCCTTTTAATTGGTCCCATTTATGGGTATTTTTAGAAAAACTTAAGTTTAGATTATGATCTGTAAAGCTGCGTTTTCACCTTAGTATTGTGAACAGTTCTGAGATAGCCATTCGTTCTTGTAGTACATGAAATAGTGAGTGAACGAACACGTTTTGAGCGAGCAAACATGTTCCTTAAATTTGGATTGGTTTAACAACTGTTTTCTGTATTGACCAAACATCGGTAGAATATCAAATCTATATACCTATTAAATTATTGTTGTATAGAATAACTGTCTATAATGTCCCAATGCTGGGCAAAGGCCTCTCGTCTCACTGAAGATATCAGTACAGTGAGAAGGATGTCGTAATCACTACGTATTTTTGTAATCGAATGATTAGTTCGAAAATCTGTCGCGTGATTGATGACATTATTTAAAGTGGTAGGTTACTGACTCATAACAAAATCTCAGAAACTGTATGTGCTAGAAGCCTCAATTTTTGCACGGGGATTCCTTTTAGGGCGTACGTGCTAGCTAAGGATCGATTTCGCTAAATTCAACCCTTAACTGGGTGTAAACGCCACCCTTTCACCCTCGCTCAGTGAAAACGCGGTTTAATTACAAGCTAACTAACTATAAATGGCTTCCGATATTGTCAATGGCAGCTTTCCCCCCAAAATATAAATTAGACAGCTAAATATAATGATAATAAGGAATAATTTAATACGCATGTATGTATAGTTGTAATATAAAAACAATAATGTATGATTTAATGTAGTTTAATCCGTAATACACGTCTCTTAGGGTGCTTTTTCTATTAACAATTTTAATTTTAGGTTCCATTGTTAATTTTAAGTTTTTTGTCAGATAAATGTCCTTTTTTCTCAAGTAATGTCATATTTTCTATCTTAATGTCGTTTTTCTAATATAGTGACATTTTTCCTAATGTAATTTTCTCAAATAATGTAGTATGTCTCTGTATAATTTTTTTGAGAATATTAAATACTTTTAATCTTGCTATTTTGTGAACTAAATCTCATGCAAATCGGTCAAACATCCATACACATTTTTGCACTTTTAATATTAAATAGTTATATTCATTTATGTATAAATAATGGTTCAACAAAGTTGATTTTTGTAATAAATGTTTTAATTTCTTCCATTCCCAAATGATTCGATGCTAAAAGATGATTCACACTAACGCAGAATCGAAGCGAACACTAAGTATACTCTCCCAACAGAGTTATTACAATGCTATGCTTGTTAATAATTGTAGAATACCATAACTTTGATTGATATTCACTGCAAATGGTATTATAAGCCGACTTAAAAAAAAATGGAGTTATTTAAATGCGTAGATAGTTTGGGAATAGGACGAGTAGGGTACGTTTCCATAGTAACAGAGCCGAGCGGTGCGGAACCCGATTCACCAATCACAGCGCGTTGTGATTGTCAAACAACGCATTGACATTGTCAAACAACGCATTGACATTGTCAAACAACGCATTGACATTGTCAAAATCTTTTCGTAATGCGTTGTGATTAGTCAGTTGACCTCCACACAGCTCCGCTCCGCTTCAGTGGACACGCACCTTTAGACACTATATTTTGTTTAATAGTTAGTACGATCTCAATTATATTGATATTAATAAAATAATAATTAAGTTTTTTCGTGTCTTAGATATATTGTAATACACACCGGTTTTAATCACAAAAATCTATTGAGATAAATGTCAGATTAGATGAATGTCAAATTTGACATTCTCATTTTTAACACTTACAATCAGAGAACCATATAAATACTTTAAAGATTAACATAATTATAAACAAATTTAAACTAACTATTGTTACCACAAAAAATAAAATGGTCGGAGTGAAATATATGTACCGTAAATGTCCTTTAATCTTATTAATATTAATTAAATCACTGTCTCACTGCAAAATATTTAAAATTATTATTAACTTGCGTTAAAATGTGAATTTAAATATTTTTTGTAAGACTGTAAATATATCAAAATAAATGTACGTAAGTAGAATGTTATTTATTTAAAAATATGTGAATTTGGTGTACATTGTATTGTAATACAGTTGAAATAGACTAGTAATCACAAGCGAGCACTAATGTAAAGTATCGTCCTATAAGACACTGCAGATCAAAGTCCTCTCACTGAAGATGTTAGTACAGCGAGGAGTACACGTGATCACAAGCGAGCACTAATGTAAAGTATCGTCCTATAAGACACTGCAGATCAAAGTCCTCTCACTGAAGATGTTAGTACAGCGAGGAGTACACGTGATCACAAGCGAGCACTCATGTACAGTATCGTCCTATAAGACACTGAAAACATATTATTTTTTATCATCAGTGTACACCAAATTATATTAAAATAGGGTATAGTTCGTGTGTATATAGTGAATAGCTATTTGACCCAATTGTAGGTTTTGTTAAAATGTTTTTGTATATGAGTTCTTATATTATTATTGTATTTAATAAATAAATGTGCTTGTTCTGATTAGAATTGTGTTTTCTTTACGTTCAAAAATGTTTAGGCTTTTCCAAAATTTGAAGGTGGAGGTAAGAGTGCAACTAATTGCTGCACCCCTTAGTGCTTGCCCACGTTGACTCGCGGGCGCGGTGGCGGGCGCGGTCACGAAATATCAAACATATGACGTGATATCCAAGTGTTCACGTTCAAAACGCGAGTGCGGTGTAAGTAGCGAGCTAACTAGCGACTAGCGCGCGCGGCGCGCTCCACAATGGTCCGAAAATCGCTCGTAGTGGACATAGGCAATCGCGAAAATTTACTTCGTATTTTTAATATTTTTATTGCATATTTGGGTTTTGCTATTAAATACAAGATGTTTTTATAGATGGTAATTTTTGATAAAACCTTATATTTTTCGAGATATACGTCATTGAATTATTTTTTGTATGGAAAAAAACACATTATTTCGAATATCTTGAAAGTCTCAAAATGTCTCAAAATATGGTTTTCAGATTTGGATAACACTATTTTAGTGCTAAATTAAAAGCTATATGCCAACCCTCGATTTGCCCCGATTTTTGAGAAATTTCACTTTTCATTCTCATTTCCACACCACCCCAGAGGTAGAGAATAAAGTGCGTTTTTTTTAAGTGGTGTCCCCAAGAGGCATATTCCACTCACACAGACTTAAAAACAAGCACTTAAAAAAAGTAAATTACACAAATCAAATTTTCCTGTCATTGTCCTTCGATGATAGTTTCTACATTTATAAATTCAATGTTTTCTTGCTCATCATCTTTATCAAAACTATCAGGTAATAGCAATGCTTTCGCGTCTTCTGAAAGCATTTTATGTACCTACACGAATTATTTTATGCCTCTTTGTTGATATATAGGGATCAGAACTAATCAACAAGTTATTAATAATATCCTGATTACAAGCAGTCCGGTTAATTTTACGTGAATGACTTTCACGGTACCTTCTGAAATCTTTGTTTCTAGACTCTGCAGCTTCTTCTGATAGTTTTCCAATTGGAACATAAAATGTTTGTTTCCATGCAAAGAATACAAAAAAATGATTTTGAAGCCCTATGTCCCAACTTTGCAAAATCGGACCACTGGCTCGCTCCAATTTCAAACGCTTGAGACGTTTGTGTGTGTTCACGTCAAACTAGCGCGGTGGCGCGCGCGATTTACTCGCGACGTCAGGTAAGTTCAACCCATGGACTTATTACTAAAATCAGGACTGAATCAAATCAAATCAAATCAAAATTATTTATTTGTTCGAATACGGGTTACATTGTTTTTTTAAAACTCATATTCCGCCTTTTGGCATACGAATTTAAAGAAGAAACTTATAACGTAAACATAAAGTAACTAATTATGTAATAATATTATTATATAAAAATAAAAAACATAAACATAACTAACCATAAACAACTATAAAATATACAAACAACTATGAAATAACTATAAACAGGAATCATTTAGGAAATCTGAGACAGAATAATAACATTTTTCTAATAATAGTTTACTTAAATGAGATCTAAATTGAGTGACAGCGGAAGGTCTATATATACAAATATTTAAAATTACTCCTGTCACTTATTAACGAATAGACAACATTTAGTGTGAACTCACCGCGATACAGACCCGTTTCATTTAGTATAATGTTTCCTGATATGTTTACGACCTCTGACAAAACGTCACATTCGCGCGAACGCCTGGCGGTTAACGTGAACACGAGCTCGCGACGTTTCCCGCGTCCTCCACCGCGCCCGCGCCCGCGCTTTCAACGTGGACAAGCACTTAGGGTCAAACCCCCCAAATCAAAATCCTTCATATATCAATATTCGCTAATCCAAACTTAAATCTATGCTTCACTACATAGTCAGGCCCATAGATTTAGAATTTTTTTCGCTACGCTGTCAGGCCTGTGTCACTCCGCGTGTAGGTATTAAAAACATACCTACGGGCGGCGGCCACTGCGCAAGGGCCAATCTAGTAGGCTGCCACAAGCGAAAGAAAACACACGCGTGCGCGCTATATGTTCGACCACGTTCAACTTTGATTGATTCATTATTGCAAGATGGACACAAAATGATACAATTATTATGTTTTGTCCGAAACAAAAACAATTCCACACATTCATTTCTACACATTCATTTTTACACATACATAACATCTATTATTCTTTTGTCTATATAAGTATAATGAACAAAATGTGTTTTATTTTATTACTTCATTAAATTAAATCTTTGGCAATAATCGTATAGCATATACAATTATGCAGCTAGCTCTTAGACTACATGAACGTACTCGACGCTGCCTGCTGCGCGTTGCCCGCCACAAGTAGGAGTAAACGCTCGTGCTGTGCGCTAGATGGCATAAGTAGTTTCTCGAAGTAAGCAACCCTAGTCCGCGGCTCTTTCAATACGTATAACCATGTATAACTTATTATGAACCGTAGTATAGTGAATTAAGGCCCATATTCCTTCAAAAAGAAATTGGTAGGTATGTAAATGAACACGTGCTCGACTGGACCGCGAGCTAAATTAAATCATATTGTTTATCAGATTCGAGTCATATTTCTTTGAAAACCATTGCGAAGTAAAGCTTCTGTACGTAGTACTAGTTATTATTCTGTGACATAGTATAGAATAAAGTCGTCTCTGTTTCGTGTCTGTTTGTCTGTTTGTCTGTATGCTTAAATCTTTAAAATTACGCATCGGATTTTGATGCGGTTTTTTGTAATAGGTAGAGTGATTCAAGAGGAAGGTTTTTATGCAAAAAAAATTCCCGAAATTCCCACGGGAACGGGCACAACGCGGGTAAAACCGCGGGGCGCTGCTAGTAATATAATAAAGTTGAAAAATTTGTTTGAACTCGCTAATCTCAGAAACTACCAATCCAACTCGAATAATTCTTTTTGTAATAGATAGCCACATTCAACGGGAAGGTTATAGGCTATTTTTCATCCTGAAATTCCCATGGGAACGGGGGAACACCGCGGGTTGCGGCTAGTAATTATATAAAAGCGAAATATCACATTGATTAATCACAAACTAAGATTAAGGTGCCTATTAATTTTGCAATGGGGTTTCTTTTAGGTGCTCGCTTAGAAGGGATTTAGCGAAATTCAACCCCTAATAGGGGTAGACTTGTTCACCCGAAGTGAGGGTGGGTCGCTACTTACCTATAAGTACCTATATTTGATTACAAAATAATTAAAATATGTTATTTATATTGTTGCAATGAGTGACGAAATTCAATCAATTAGTCACACGCATAATAATGCTGGCATAGAATTAATTATGAATTCAAGTGTCGAGTTACAAGAAACGCGAACTCATCACCGTGTTAAGGGGAACGTTTCTTCGGTAGAATAGTGTTGGTTTTTATAAATAACTACTGGTGTTTTTCGGGATTACTCGCAATGTTCAAAGGAGCCTCTATGGGGCCAAAACTGAATAAAAAAAAACTTGAGAGGTGTCAAGGGACACCCGGACGGAAGTTCAATGCGAAATAGAAAGACGAAACGAAAATATCTGGCTTGCTTTCTATAGGAGATATAGAGAGACAGACTGTCTGTCTGTTTCCCCTAACGGCGTGCGCATGTTTCTCTGTCTGTCTCTCTCTAACGTAAAATGTGTCGTTACAACTTTCGTCTTAATTTTTTCCGTCTAGCCCCCTTTCGCAACGCGCGATAAGGAACTTCGTTCCAATATTTGATTCTACGAGAGTAATTATTGCTTTATGAAGGGGGGAGGGTTTAATTTTTAATACTATCCTTCGTAAAAGAGAACCTCTCACATGCCTCTCACCTCTCACCTCTCACTATGCGGAGATATTTTATGTGTTAGCTCAAGATTCCTCAAGACTTACTTAATAAAACCGCTCGTGGCGTAGTTTGACTAATGTTAGATCATTACGCTTGTTAAGCAACGTGCAGCTCGGCCCCTAGTTAGATGGGTGGCTGATAGTGGTATTTCAATGTGAAGTGTTACCTTCAAAGCACGTTAAGCAGTCGGTCCCGGTTGTTCCAATTGTTAGACCACGTCAATTTTATTATTATAGGCAGAATTTGCTCAATAAAATGTTTGAACGATCCCAATACAAAACGCACTTCACACAGCGTCATCTATTGGTCGCGGGTGCTAGCAAAAAATATAGACCAAGAATAAATGAATCGTTAAGACTTCAAACAAAAGAATGCGTTTGAACAATAATTTTTTATAATAAAAATAAGTCGGGTTTTCTTTCCTGACGCTATAACTCCAGAACGCACGAACCGATTTCCACGGTTTTGCATTCGTTGGAAAGGTCTCGGGCTCCGTGAGGTTTATAGGGAATTAAAATCTCAAAATTCACACGGCAACGGGGGCGCTGCGGGTGAAACCGCGGGGCACAGCTAGTTTTTTATAATTTTGATAAATAAATTGCAAGCCCCTCTTGACAAAGTGAGGACGTCTTCAACTTTACATCCATCAAAATCAGTTTAATCGTTACATAGTTACCTACTTATCATTAAATCAATCCAGATTGATCTTAAATGAAGCGTTTAAAACCAAACAAATCATTATTAATACTATTCAATGTCGGTTAAACTATTGTTTCGACCTTAGCACGCGATAATACTATGCATGCACTAGCTAGTAATCACAAGGTATTCAATTCATATTGACTACAGTAGTCTTGTTGTAGCGAAGCGATAAACACAGTTCTTCAGTTTTTTTCGAAAAACTTAATTTATTTGTGTTTTTTATTCTTTTATTTTTGGATTTTTCGGGTGAGATCTTTATGAAAGTTGAAATATTAAGTTATAACCTCATTTTAATAGATTTTTTAATTAGTTTGTTTATGGTACCTATTTATATATTAAGTTGGTTTGATATCTACCAAAACTAAGGGTGAATTGCACAAACATTCTTAATTTGATTTAGCGCCTCAACTTATTTAAATGAGCCATGTCAGAGGCCTTTGGCGGCTCAATAACTCTGACACTAGGATTGGTCAGGTTGACCATCCACTCGATGAAGAAGAAAAAGAACTTATTTAAAATACAAATGACGTTCGATTGAAATGGTGTTCTATTTGATGCCCTATAAAGTTCAATTTTGAAGGGACAGCTTTTGTTTCTTAAACATATTTAGGTACTTAATTGATTTTAAAGTTTTTGTGCAATCCGCTCTAAGTAATTAATAAGTAAAGCTGAAGAGTTTGATTCCTGATTCTTTGAACGCGCTAATCTCAGAAACTGCCAATCCGATTTGAATAATTCTTTTTGTAATAAACAGCCATATTCAATGGGAAGGTTATATTTCTCCCCAATATCTACGGGAACGAGTACAACACGGGTAAAACCGCGAGCGTTGCTAGTTTTATTAATATTTGCGATGTTGCAAAAACACTTGTATGGAATGGAACATTTAGTTAAAACATACCTACCAACTGTAGTTATACTTAGTAGATTACCTACATTATATTTATAACTCAATTATATATAACTAGCTACGCCCCGCGGTGTTACCCGCGTTGTACCCGTTCCCACGGGAACTTCGGGATAAAATGTATCCCATTTTTTATTCTGATCCATAACCTATATGACTGTAAAGTTTCATCCAAATCCTTCAGTCGTTTTTGCGTGAAAGAGCAACAAACATACAGACATATTATACATTCATCCTCACAAAATTTCGCATTTATAATATTAGTAGGATAGATACTAATATAGTTAATAAACCTGAAGAGTTTTTTTTTGTATTTCAGTATTCCAGTAAAACCATGGGCTTCTTAGAAGAAGGAAATCTGGATGACGTGCCTCTTATTCCTGAATTTTTTAAAGGAAAATCCATCTTTATTACGGGAGGCTCCGGTAAGTATCTCTTCTTGTCTATCAGCTATTACTTCTAGCTATCTTGTATACTCTATTTCTTTTGGATTGGCACAAAATGTGGACCAATTCGTCAATTTTCCAGCCGAAGACGATTGCTCCTGAAGAGGAAAAAGGTTTAGTAATTTTATTTCATTATTAGTATTACCCTATCTCTAAATTGACGACATTTAACGAAATTGAAAATTGACGACATTTAACCACATTTTGTGCCAATCCAAAAGAAATAGAGTATAGTGCCAATGATGAGCATAATAAGTAGTACAAAAATATTAGCGCTCGTTGCGTAGTTTGACTAGGCGATGTTAGTTCATTGCGATTGTCAAGCAACGTGCAGCCCGACCGCTACTTGGATGGGTGGCCGATAGTGGCATTTCTTTCTGAGTCGGAAAGGGACAAACCATTTGATCGCTTATAGTGCTGTTTATAAGCGTTTATGAATAAGGCCGTATCACTACATAGTCACTACATAGTATAAAATAAAGTCGTCTCTGTTTCGTGTCTGTTTGTCTGTATGCTTAAATCTTTAAAATTACGCAATGGATTTTGATGCGGTTTTTTGTAATAGGTAGAGTGATTCAAGAGGAAGGTTTTTATGTAAAAAAATTCCCGAAATTCCCACGGGAACGGGCACAACGCGGGTAAAACCGCGGGGCGCTGCTAGTACAGAAAGAAAGCTGAAAACTTATAAGAGCTGACCGGCACTTGACAGCGCTGGTCCGTTCTACACAAAGGAAGCAGGTTAAAGCAGACCAAGCAACATGTGAGACTCATAGACGATGATTTGGTTTTGTTAGAAATGGTTTTCTTAGAATTTTAAATGGCAGCGCCCAGCGCTGACGAGCGCGTGTTGAAGCTTGTCGGAACTTGTCGGCACCGTTCAGTGCTTATCGGCGCGCGTTCATATATTTTCCTGCGCGGGTTACCAGCGCTGTCAAGCGCCGGTAAGCGCTTATAAGATTCCAGCTTTCTTTCTGTATACGGCCTAAAGCCCTTATACTTTATCTTCATTGTCATATAGGATGATTCTATTAACCTGTTTCATAATATTTTCAGGATTCATGGGAAAAGTTTTAATAGAAAAACTTCTTTATTCCTGCTCTGACTTGGACCGAATTTATTTGCTGTTGCGATGCAAAAAGGGAGTGAATCCGGAGGACAGAATTAGTCAACTATATTCATCGCAAGTAAGTTGGAAGATGTACAAGGTTACATTATTTCTATCACATAGAGATATCACAAAACAGAAACACTACTTATTTAGTGGCAAAAGATGGTGTAGTGAAATGTATCTAATTATCAAGCTAAGATTCTAGGTTATGTAAGTCCTACTAATATTATAAATGCGAAAGTTTGTGAGGATGGATGTATGTTTGTTGCTCTTTCACGTAAAAACTACTGGACGGATTAAGATGAAACTTTACAGTAATATAGTTTATACATCAGAATAACACATGGGATACATTTTATCCCGAAACTCCCGCGGGAACCGATACAACGCGGGTAACACCACGGGGCGGGGCTAGTATATTACTTATAAATGCGAAAGTTTTTGAGTATACATGTATCTTTCCCGAAAAAACTACGGGACGGATTTCGGAAGTTTTTAGACCGCCGAAAGGCGTCCAACGAGGTCTAATGATTGCAACAACCGGGATCGACAATTTTAACGTACCTACCCTCCGCAGCAATTGGGTATTTGAATGTTTTTTTTTATTCTTCCTATTAACTTATCTTGTTATCACGTGTAAGAGACTAAAATCCGTTTTTTTATATCGTTATTATTTCGAGAGTTACAAGCGGTCAAAGTTGCTGATTAGACAGAGACAGCACTACTTGCTCTGTGACGTCACAATGTTAGAGCGCCATAGACGTAGCATACAAAATATCGTTTTGCAAGAAAGGGACAGCATCAGACAGGAGAGAATATTTCAGAGTTTATAATTTCTTTATTTATTAATCGATTTTGATTCTGATTTCAGTTTTGATCATAATTTTAGTTATTTTACTAATTTCATCTCTCAAATTGTACACTTTTAATTCAAACACCCAATTTTCGTTGCCGTTTCAAGCATGGTTCAGAATGTACGTTAAATTGTCGGTCCCGGTTATTGAATTCTTCAAACGGTATGTCAGTAAGTCTAAAAATTGTGTAACCAGGGTTGCCCTATGCCCTATGCCCTATAATATGTGCCCTATGCCCTATGTGTGCCCTATGCCATGTGCCCTATAATATGTGCCCTATGCCCTATGTGTGCCCTATGCCCTATAATATGTGCCCTATGCCCTATGTGTACCCTATGCCCTATAATATGTGCCCTATGCCCTACGTGTGCCCTATGCCCTATGCATATTTTAGTCTCATTATATCTCATTATATTAAAATTCAACTAGGTTGTTGCCTAAAAAATAGTTCAGCAAAACAATGGACTTTTTGTACCTATTAACATGTAATAGATCAAATTATTTTCAAGCATCTACTTACGTACATAATTATGTATCGAGATTCATTGTTTGGAAATCATGTATGTTGCAACTATGTGAGTAAGTAAACAACTACCTATGAATTGTATTCAATTACATATTCTTCTTCTTCATCGAGTGGATGGACAACCTGACCAATCCTGGTGTCAGAGTTATTGAGCCGCCAAAGGCCTCTGACATGGCTCATGTAACGACTACTATCCATAGAAAGTAACCGGGACCGACGGCTTAACGTGCCCTCCGAAGCACGGAATCATCTTACTTTTCGAGCAATCACGTGATTCAGCCTGCAAAGCCCTAACCAAACTGAGGAAAGTCTCACAATGAGATTTTTTTGTGAGTTATCCCCACCGGGAATCGAACCCGGAACCACCGGGTCGTGAGCCGGGCGCTCAAACCACAAGACCACGGAGGCTGTTAATATATATAATAAATTACATATTAACATTACATATTAACTACATAGTATAAAATAAAGTCGTGTCTGTTTGTCGTCTGTTTGTCTGTCTGTATGCTTAAATCTTTAAAATTACGCAACGGATTTTGATGCGGTTTTTTGTAATAGGTAGAGTGATTCAAGAGGAAGGTTTTTATGTAAAAAAATTCCCGAAATTCCCACGGGAACGGGCACAACGCGGGTAAAACCGCGGGGCGCTGCTAGTGTATAATAAATTACATATTAACATTACATATTAACTATGGAAATAAATTTCGAATTTCGTAACGATTCTAACGACATACGTTTTATATAATAGGTTCCATGCAAAACTTTAGAGATATTGTCATTTTAATCTCACGCTCAACGACTTTCTACTACTTGCTAGAAGTAATTCACAGATTCGGACATTCGCGCAAAATGGCTGCCACGGTTGAGCAGATATTGTCTAATCGAATAAGCAAAGGTTAGAGTGGGCTCCGTAGGAGCGGAGTGGAGCTGTGAGGTGATCAACTGAGCAATCACAAAGCATTACGAAAATATGTTAACAATGTCGATGCGCTAATCTCCGCACCACTTTAATAGAAACGCATTTTTAGACGTCGAGGAAGTGATCAGTTAGTTTGCTTAAAACTTTTATTTTTGTATTTCAGTGTTTCGACCGTCTACGAAAAGAAAAACCTGATATTTTCGCATCCAAAGTATCTGCGGTGGCTGGAGACGTCATGGAGAGTGGATTAGGCAAGTAATGAGAGTTAATAATACCTCTTTTGAGGAAGAAGGAAAGAGTCCTTTGATCTCAATCTTTTTTTTAAACTTTTCCTCCTCACTGTACTGTACTGATATCATGTGCGTTAATAAACAGTGCGTTGATATATCAGTGGCAGTGAGAGCGCTTACTGTGTCGGGGTTTGCGGGTTCGATTCAACGGAGTCAACAATATGTTAAGCCATAGTTGTTAACGACGTCTGAGTGTCAATTATATACTCCTGTATGAACATGTAGTGGGATCAGTTAGTTAGATCCATAATACAAGCTTAGAGCTTAGTTTGGGTCTAATTAACCGTGTGTGAATTTGTCAGGGTATATTATATTATTATTATTATATATATGAGTGAGTCAGTCAGCTAGGTTTGTCTTTTATAAGTACCTATCATAGTCTTGACCTTATTCTAAAGTAAGACTTTCTTTATCAGGTCTTTCAGAAGACGACCGAATACTCCTCATCAATAAAGTGAATATCATATTCCATGTCGCTGCAAGTGTCAGATTTGATGATACTTTGAAATTTGCCGCAACTATGAATTTGAAAGGAACTATTGAAGTGGTGAGCCTGGCCAAAGAAGTGAAGAGTCTTTACGTAAGTTTAGATTATGTGTACTAACATCTTCAGTGAGAGGACTTTGATCTGCAGTGTCTTATAGGACGATACTTTACATTAGTGCTCGCTTGTGATTACGTGTACTCCTCGCTGTACTAACATCTTCAGTGAGAGGACTTTGATCTGCAGTGTCACATAGGACGATACTTTACATTAGTGCTCGCTTGTGATTACGTGTACTTCTCGCTGTACTAACATCTTCAGTGAGAGGACTTTGATCTGCAGTGTCTTATAGGACGATACTTTACATTAGTGCTCGCTTGTGATAACGTGTACTCCTCGCTGTACTAACATCTTAGTGAGAGGACTTTGATCTGCAGTGTCTTATAGGACGATACTTTACATTAGTGCTCGCTTGTGATTACGTGTACTCCTCGCTGTACTAACATCTTCAGTGAGAGGACTTTGATCTGCAGAGTCTTATAGGACGATACTTTACATTAGTGCTCGCTTGTGATTACGTGTACTCCTCGCTGTACTAACATCTTCAGTGAGAGGACTTTGATCTGCAGTGTCTTATAGGACGATACTTTACATTATTGCTCGCTTGTGATTACGTGTACTCCTCGCTGTACTAACATCTTCAGTGAGCGGACTTTGCAATGATCTGGTCTTATAGGATGTTTCTTTTCAGTCTTTCGTCCATGTTTCCACTTCGTACTCCAACACCAATCGGGACCCTATTGAAGAGGTGATGTATCCTCCGCATGCTGACTGGAGGGAGATTCTTCAGATTTGTGATAATGTCGACGAACATACGTTGAAGATAGTTACTCCAAAGTAAGTTAATAAGGAAATACGATTTAGTAGCCAACATTGGTGTCGAAGTTTTTAGACCATCGAAAGACCTCCGACATGTTCTGATGGAAATCACACGGACCGATAATTTAACGTGCCGTCCCAAGCACGGTAGCGCTCAAACAGAAATGCCACTATCGGTCACCTATCCAAATATTTACTGTTACTTATTATAAAGGGATTTTGACAATTTCTAAGCGTTGTGATTGGTCTATTCATTCACACAGAGCCACCAATCACCACGCGCTCCTACCGGCACGGCGGTGATTCTATGCTCTGTGGCTTATATGAAAACGCATCCTATACCCCTATTTATACTAATATTATAAAAATGTATTTTTTTAAACTTTTTTCGTTTGTATGTTCGAGCTAATCTCGGGAATTAAAAGTCCGATTTGAATTATTCTTTTTGTAATGGATAGCCAAATTCAACGGGGAGGTTATAGGCTATTTTTCATCCCAAAATTTCGTTCGGAACGAGCATGACGCGGGTGATACCGCGGGGCGCTGCTAGTCCTTATTAAAGTTAAGTACGTCTTGGAAGATTGTTTTATAAAATAAACTGGCTTTAATTTCTCGACGTTTCAACTGCATTGCACCACTCTTGGTCGCAGGGGTTTTTACCCTTAGTTTTTGGCTCTAAAACTCGATACCTCTTTTCCAGAGTGTTGGGCAAGCTGCCTAACACTTATACGTTCACCAAGCAGCTCGCAGAACATGTCGTGTATGAGAATAAAGGACAACTGCCTGTCGTCATTATAAGACCGTCCATTGGTGAGTTTAGTTCTTTTTAAGGGTGTATTGCACAACTAAAATAATTTTACTAGCCTTATTGTTCGGGCGCAGCCGAATCTTCAAATTACCGCCCTAATCAGACTCCTGCCTAACTGTGTACCAACATTCAAATCGATCAGTAGTTTTCGCGTGAAAGCGTGACAGACAGACAGACAGAGTTACTTTCGCATTTATAATATTAGTTACGATTCTTGTATCACAATGTATATATATCCACTGAGAAACCTGCGTAGTATTGAATCTTTTAAGATGACTTTGAAAAAAAAAATCCTCTGCCATCAAAAGTCGCAGGAAGCATTGATGCACGACACAAGCGCCTTTTAGTTTTTTAGTTTTAGTTTTAGTTGTTTTTTCCTTTAGTTGACATTTTAAATATTATGCTAAATTTATGCCCTGTTAGTCCTTTTTGTAATAACGCTGTAAAATGTATTGAAATAATGTTATTTATAGTTGTATTGCTTTATTAATGTTGTACACTGACTGATACTGACGTCACCAAATTGGTCCCAATGGAAGATCAACGCCAGCGTTAGCTAGCATATGCTGAATTGGGGACCATTTCACAACGTGATTTTATTTTATAATTTTTGTCCTTTCTCGTATTTTCTTTCTTATTTTTTGTTTACTTTATAATTTTTTGTATATCGTCTCTTTTATGTTGTGAATAAACGATTTCTATTTCTATTTCAATGTAAGTTAACATTCTCCTCCGAAACGGCTCGACCGATTTTTATGAAATTTTATATGCATACTCATTAGTTCTGAGAATCGGCTACTATCTATTTTTCATACCCCTAAATGATAAGGGTTGTCCACCCCTTAATTTTAATAAAGCAAAACAACGTTTGCCGGGTCAGCATAATTGACACCCAGACGTCGTCGCCAACAACTATGCACATTATTATTGTTGACTCCGGGCGGGAATCGAACCAGCAACCCCCTAGTACCTGTTACTCAAGGTTATCGTTTTCCAGTGATAAGCAGCGTTGAAGAACCTGTAAAGGGGTGGATTGAGAACTTTAACGGACCCGTGGGCTTGTTAGTGGCCAGTGGGAAAGGTAAGAATAATTTCAACTGTACTATAAATACTAATATAAAAAAACTTGAGAGGTGTCAAGGGACACCCGGATGGAACGAAGTTTATATAATTATCAACAAAAATAATCGTCGCGACTCCACACTGTTCAATGCGAAATAGAAAGACGAAACGAAAATATCTGGCTTGCTTTCTATAGGAGTGAGAGAGAGAGACAGACAGAGAAACATGGCGTGCGCAAGTTTCTCTGTCTGTCTCTCTCTGGCGTGCGCAAGTTTCTCTGTCTGTCCCTCTCTGGCTTAAAAAGTGTCGTTACCTTTTTTCCGTCTAGCCCCGATAAGGAACTTCGTTCCCAACGCGCGATAAGGAACTTCGTTCCAATAAAACTGACAGTTGGAATTCTTGTGTGTTTGAACGCGCTAATCTCAGAAACGGCCTGTCCGATTTCAATACGTTCAACGGAAATCTATCCCGAAATTCTCACGGGAACAGGCAGATAAGATCGCGGGGCGTTGCTAGTTAATAAAACCATAATAATTTTATAAGTCTACACTATCTACACTAATATTATAAAGAGGAAAACTTTGTTTGTTTGTTTGTAATGAATAGGCTCAAAAAACTACTGGACCGTTTTTAAAAATTCTTTCACCATTCGAAAGCTACATTATCCACGAGTAACATAGACTATTTTTCATCCCGAAATTTCCACAGGAATGGACACAAAGCGGGTAAAACCGCGGGGCGCTGCTAGTATATTAATAAAGATGTAAAATTTGTAAGTTTGTTTGTTTATATGTTCGTGCAAATCTCAGGAATTAAAAGTCCGATTTGAATAGCATATGGTTCCCGAATAAATTTCAAGCGCTCTCAAGCGCCCTCACTGCCACTGTGCCAACGGTTAAATCCACGGGAAACAGTTAGTTAATGCTATTCTTCATCTTCCAGGTATTATGCGCAGTCTCTACACCGATGCTTCCCTCAAATCTGATTACATTCCAGTGGATGTGTCCATCAAGAGCATGATCACTGCAGCCTGGATCCGTGGGACTCAGAAGTAAGATAATGAGGCCTATAATCTGTGGGGTATTCCCGTTGTCCCCGTATCCCCATCGAAGGGGACAACGGGACTGATTAAATATTAAAAATTACAAAACAGTCTTCTTCTTCATCGAGTGGATCGCCAACCAGACCAATCCTGGTGTCAGAGTTATTGAGCCGCCAAAGGCCTCTGACATAGCTCATGTAACGACTACTATCCGTAGAAAGTAACCGGGACCGACGGCTTAACGTGCCCTCCGAAGCACGGAATCATCTTACTTTTCGGGCAATCAGGTGATTCAGCCTGTAATGCCCTAACCAAACTGAGGACAGTCTCACAAAGAGATTTTTGTGAGATATCCCCACCGGGAATCGAACCCGGAATCTCCGGATCGTGAGCCGGGCACTCAAACCACAAGACCACGGAGGCTGTACAAATCAGTAGAATAGTGTTTATATATTTATCCATTAATATTCCCATGATCTGCAATAATCCAACCAGTCCTGGTGTAGCCCACTGTTTACGTGTCTCTAGAGTTTTTGACTTTTTGATATAATTCACCCGGACAAATTCACTCACGGTTAATTAGACCCAAAGTAAGCTCTAAGCTTGTAATAAGGAATCTAACTCACTCATACTACTACAATATATACATATACAAATACTTTATCTTCTTATATATAAAATTCTCGTGTCACAGTGTTCGTTCGCGTACTCCTCCGAAACGGCTTGACCGATTCTCATGAAATTTTGTGAGCATATTGAGTAGGTATGAGAATCGGCCAACATCTATTTTTCATCCCGAAATTCCCGCGGGAACGGGTACAACGCGGGTGAAACCGCGGGGCGCAGCTAGTAAGAATATAAATGTATAATTGACACCCAGACGTCGTCGCCAACAACTTATGTCTTTACGTATTGTTGACTCCGGGTGGGATAAGGACTTTGTCTAACAAGTAGAGATAAAACGAGGAGAAAACCCTTGTCTTCAGTTGTATGCTTGCCCGCAGTGGGTCATACTAATACTTTTTATTAAGTACCAAAAAAATATTGACCTCAAAAAAATATTGACGTCAAAAAATATTGCACTAAAAAAATATTGACCTCAAAAAAAATATTGACATTAAAAAAAATATTGACCTCAAACAAATATTGACCTCAAAATTTTACAGATTACAGGTCACAGACGACATTCCTATATACAACTGCTGTTCTGGTGACCTCAACAACATCACCATGGGAGAACTCGTTGAGAAAGGCAAACTCCTCTCCAAGATCATACCCTTGAATGATACCATGTGGAACGTAGGGGGAAGCCTCACCAAGTCACCGCTGAAGCATTATATTAAGGTATTATCAACCCTATGGTTTTTAAACCTTCGTTGTGTTAAATTTTGGATTTTTAAAATTTATTATCCTATTCCTGACTAAGATAAATAAAATAAAAAAGAGCAATTAAAATCGGTTCAGCCATTCTCGTTCTGTGGGAATTTCGGGGAGAATATATCAATTTTTTTAATGCTGGCCAAAAGTCTCCCCAGCCAATGCTTGAGACATTTTGTTCATTTGAGTCTAGCAGCTCCCCGCGGTTTTACCCGCTTTGTGGCCGTTCCCGTGATAATTTCGGGATGAAAAATAGCCTATAACCTTTCCGTTGAATGTGGCTATCCGTTACAAAAAGAATTATTCAAATCGGATTGGTAGTTTCTAAGATAAGCCCTTACAAACAAACAAACGATGTTATAAACTTTGCCTCGTTATAATATTATTACTAGCCGCGCGCCGCGTTTTCACCCATGTTATACCCGTTCCCGCGGGAATTTCGGGATAAAATGTATTCCATGTGTTATTCTGATGTATAACCTATATTACAGTAAAGTTCCATCCAAATCCGTTCATTAGTTTTTGCGTGAAAGAGCAACAAACATACATCCATCCTCACAAACTTTCGCATTTATAATATTAGTAGGAATAAAGTAGGATAGTATACATATGTGTATAATCTATTGCAGGTTATACTTCTCCATCTGTTGCCAGCTCTGTTAGTGGATACAGTGCTCTGGAGTGTTGGCAGAAAACCTTTGTAAGTTAAGTTTATTCTTCTTCTTCTTCTTCATGTCGAGTCGACAGTTCCCTTTTATTCAAGGTCTTTCACTTGCTTAGATAGTGTTTAAATCGCGGTGTAACGCGGTTGTGCCTATACCCGTAAAAAATCGTAATTAAAAATTAACCTTATAAGCATACTAACACCACCCCGCGGTTTTACCCGCGTTGTGCCCGCTCCCGTGTAAATTTCAGGATAAAAAGTAGCCTATAACCTTCCCGTTGAATGTGGCTATCCATTGCAAAAATAATTATTCAAATCGGACCAGTAGTTCTTGAGATTAGCGCGTTCAAACAAACAAACAATTAATATATTAGTTTATAGCAGCGCCCCGCGGTTTTACCCGCGTTGTGCCCGTTCCCGTAGGAAATCCGGGATAAAATGTAGCCTATAGCCTTCCTCGATAAATAGACTATCTAACAGTGAAAGAATTATTCAAATCAGTTCAGTAGTTTCTGAGATTAGCGCGTTTAAACAAACAAACAAACAAACAAACAAACAAAACAAACTCTTCAGCTTTATAATATTAGTATAGATATGAATGTTTAATCCACAGATTAATAAAAATTCAACGTCGAATCTACATAGCAAACTTGGCTCTCGAATACTACATAACACAACAATGGACGTTCCAGAACAAAAACCTCATCTCTCTCAGATCCTCAATAAAAGAGAAGGACAAAAACCATTTCTACTACGAGGTGGAAAACGTAGATGTCAACGATTTCTTGTACAATGCGTGTTTAGGAGCCAGGACTTATTTACTCAAGGAGAAGGTCGAGGATATCCCTAAAGCTAGAATACAGCTGAGAAGGTAAATTAGCTCAATGATGCTAGTAATTCATTCATTCACTCTTTCATTCATTCTCTCTTTCATTCGTTCATTCATTCACTCTTTCATTCATTCATTCAATCACTATTTCATTCATTCACTGATTCATTCATTTACTATTTCATTCATTCACTGATTCATTCACTATTTCATTCATTCACTGATTCACTCATTCACTCACTCTTTCATTCATTCATTCATTCACTCACTCACTCATTCATTCATTCACTAATTCATTCACTCGCTCATTCACTCACTTATTCTATCATTCATTCATTCAACGTTACATTAGGGTGCGTTTTCTTTCAAGCCGGAATGGAGCTGTACGGAGATCAATCACAATGCATCAATTAACACTGTGATTGGTTTATTGAGCTCCACACCGCTGCGCAACGCTTCAATACAAACGCACCCTCAGCCAGTAATGTCCCACTACTGGACAAAGGTCGCTCATTTAACTTCTTCGTCGAGTGGATGGTCAACCTGACCAATCCTGGTGTCAGAGTTATCGAGCCGCCAAAGGCCTCTGACGTGGCTCATGTAACGACTACTATCCGTAGAAAGTAACCGGGACCGACGGCTTAACGTGCCCTCCGAAGCACGGAATTGTCTTACTTTTCGGGCAATCAGGTGATTCAGCCTGCAATGCCCTAACCAAATTGAGGGCAGATCACAAAGAGATTTTTGTGAGATAATAGTCCCCACCGGGAATCGAACCCATCACTGAAGATATCAGTGCAGTGAGGTGGATTGAGCAAGTTCTAATTGTATTTGTGTTTTATTCCAGAATGGAGATAGTGGACACAGTAGTGCGTATAATATTCTACGGTTTAATCTTATGGTGGTTTGTACATTTAGAAACGGTTAGAAATATTCTTGTTTATTTGTTTGAAATGATACTTCTGGTCAAATAAATTTAATACGAATTGTTGGGAAAAAGTTATTTTATTACATACTAGCTGTGCCCCGCGGTTTCAACCACAGCGCACCCGTTCCCGTAGGAAATACGGGATAAATAGTATCCTATATCCGTCTCCTGGTTCTAAGCTACCTACCTACCAATTTTCAGCCAAATCGGTTCAGCCGTTCTCGTGTTATAAATAGTGTAACTAACACGACTTTCTTTTATATATATAGATTTTTACCTTCCTCTTGAATCACTCTAATATTAAAAAAACCGCGTCAAAATCCGTTGCATAGTTTTAAAGATCTAAGCATATATAGGGACAGACAGCGGAAAGCGATTTTGTTTTATACTATGTAGTGATATGAGATACAAATACCTTTTTTAGGAACCATGTCACCTATTTTATATGGTAAAAACTGCATTCATATTTTTTGGAAAATACATTTGCTTCGCCCGGGAATCGAACTGGATAAAAATTTCAGGTTTTTTGAACTTTGTTGAAAGAAACTAAAAATAAATAAATTAGGTAACAATTAAGATGTATTTTATTGCTACATTATATAAAAATTAATAAATAATAATTAAATTTTAATAAAAATATATTTTGATATGCCTTTTACAGACAGCACGCTAAATAACAAACGCACACATAGTATAAGCCTGTAATGTCCCACTGCTGGGCAAAGACCTCTCATCTCACTGAAGATATCAGTACAGTGGCGTAATCACAACGCTTGCCAAGTGCCGATCGGTGATCTCAACCCCGAGTCATGTTTTACAAAGTAAGAAACATGTTTTCGCTCGACCCGGGAATTGATCCCGGCACCTCAGTCTTGGCAGGTGAGGCACACATAGGGTGTTTAAATGTTTTATATATGCACTAGCAGCGCTCCGCGGTTTTACCCGCGTTGGGCCCGTCCCCGTGGGTATTTCGGGATAAAAAATAGCCAATAACCTACCCGTTGAATGTAGTTATCCATTACAAAAAGAATTATTCAAATCGGACTGGTAATTCCCGAGATTAGCTCAAACATACAAACAAACAAACTTACAAATTTCACCTCTTTATAATATTAGAATAGATTTCTGGCATTCGTTTGAAACCTTTCGAACGTTCTGTAGCGCGCATGTATGTGTGCGTGTGTTATAGTTCTAGTTCTTATAACCTTCTGGATGTTATAATTTTATACTTTTAGTTCTATATGTCAACTAAATAATTACAGTAATAAAATAATATACAAAATTATTAAACACTACTGATTCTTACTTATCTAAAACTAGCAGCGCCCCGCGGTTTTACCCGCGTTGTACCCGTTCCCGTGGGAATTTCGGGATGAAAAATAGCCTATAACCTTCCTGTGGCTATATATTACAAAAATAATTATTTATATCGGACTTATATCGGACTCGACAAGCCCGTTGGCACAGTGGCAGTGAGAGCGCTTACTGTGTCGGGGGTTGCGGGTTCGATCCCCGCCCGGAGTCAACAATATGTGAAGACATAGTTGTTGGCGACGACGTCTGGGTATCAATTATATATTCTTATAAAGTATTTGTGTATGTATATGTAGTAGTATCAGTGAGTTAGATTCCATAACACAAGCTTAGAGCTTACTTTGGGTCTAATTAACCGTGTGTGAATTTGTCCAAGTATTTATTTATTTATTTATTTATTTATTTATTTACTTATAATTCCTGAGATTACATCGAACATACAAACAAACAAACAAACTTACAAATTTTACCTCTTTATAATATTAGTTTAAATAGACACTAAGGGCTTTATTCATAATCGTCCCATAACTACAACACTGTTAGTGAGTGTTTTGTCTCTTTCCCTCTTTGGCAAATAGCGTATGTTGGAAAGGGAACGACTATGTGATAGCTAAAACGCTATTTGTTAATAAGCGTTAATGAATAAGGCCCTTACGCCCGTACTCAGCAGACACGTCAACTGGGTTTAGGCCCATCTCGTAGCCAGATTTGGTAGCTAGCTTCCAAATGGGAGAAATAATCCCGATTCGAAGCTGGCTACGAAATAGGAATTCGAAAGTCCAAGATTTAGGATATTAACTAGTAAAAAAAAAAATAACCCTAACCTACCGAATAGATCGGTTCCATTTAGTAGCTAGCTACAAGATGGGAAAACACAAACACAAATCTGGCTACGAGATGGGCCTAAACTGTCAAATGCCTCCTTAAAGATCAGTCATTCAATTTTAATGACTGATTTTGACTTGAATGAAAAAATTACGACAAATAGTTACCTAAGTGTCGATTTAATGGACGTCTCTAAGGGTTAAGCGGCTCTCTAAACTGCGTTGAGCGGGCGTACGCCACGAGCGCACGTGACGGGTGCACGCGACGGGCGCACGCGACTGTTCACTTTTGTATGAAACTGCGTGGGCACCCGTTTGGGCCGACAATGCGTTAAGCGTGCGCACGCTGCGGTTTCAATACAAAAGTGAACCGCCGCGTGCGCCCGTTGCGTGCGGTGTCATACAAAAGTGAACCGTCGCGTGCGGTGTCATACAAAAGTGAACCGTCGCGTGCGGTGTCATACAAAAGTGAACCGCCGCGTGCGGCCGTCGCGTGCTGTGTCATACAAAAGTGAACCGCCGCGTGCGGCCGTCACGTACGGTGTCATACAAAAGTGAACCGTCGCGTGCGCCCGTCGCGTGCGGTGTCATGCAAAAGTGAACCGCCGCGTGCGCCCGTCACGTACGGTGTCATACAAAAGTGAACCGCCGCGTGCGCCCGTCGCGCGTGGTGTCATACAAAAGCGAACCGCCGCGTGCGCCCGCTTAACGCATTGTTGACCCTTCGACGCAGTTTCGGCCCTGAGTGCGGCAGCATTATTTAAGCGTTATTTAATTATTTATTAAATCGTTTTTAACCTCACTGTAATACACAGATTCATCACACAATTCGGTCCTAGAGTTAGCATTCGTATAATCCTGGCGATAGCAATTAGCATAGACTTCAGCTACAGCTTTTCCAGTATTACTTCTTTTGAATTCTTCGTTAATTTCCGCGTATGGGGAATCAAATTTGATGTCAACTGAACTATTGTCTATACCATTCTTAGTTTTATTTGGAGTCGCGTAGAGGACTTGAGCTTGTCTCTGGTTTTTAGGCACTGGTTTAGAATAGAGTTTGTCTATGATATGATTGATTGGGAGTTGGTATTCTGTGTTATTTGTTTGTGTATCGAATGGGGTTGCGTAGGCGTTTTCGACTGTTTTATTACCAGGGGGTGGCGTTGTGTTGTGTGAATTTTCGTTCACTTGTGTTGGTGTATTCTGAAATTAAATAAAAACAAGTTTGGGTCAAGTACTATCCTACTAATATTATAAATGCGAAAGTTAGTGAGGATGGATGTATGTTTGTTACTCTTTCACGCAAAAACTACTGGAAGGATTTGGATGAAATTTAACAGTAATATAGATTATACATCAGAATAACATATGGGATACATTTTATCCCGAAATTCCCGCGGGAACGGGTACAACGCGGATGAAACCAGAAACATCTTTTCGTAATGCGTTGTGATTGCTCAGTTGAAGTCTTAGATTAAATTCAAGATGAAGTATACATTCACCTTTCAAATCAAATCAAATCATTTATTTGCGTAAATAGTTGTTTCATCTATTTACAAACCCAAAGTGTGTGCAAAATATAAAAATCAAAACTAAAATATAAAAATAAAAAACTAAATACTAAAATAAACTACATATTAAAACAATCAAACCTTTACTAGATACACCTTCTTTCTTTTAAAACATGATACGAATAATATAATTGTAATTATAATGAATATTGCAACGGATGCAGACACAATATACATCCAATACTCTTCAAAAAATGTCTGTTCTTCACTCTTAGGTCTTGTTGAGTTCTTAAAATTACTTATAAATCCTGAATGTCTTGAAATAGGACCTGAAATATACATATTAAACATCACTACATATTATTAAATAAAGTCCCCGGCCACGTCTGTTTGTCTGTTCGCGATAAACTCAAATACTACTGCACGGATTTTGACGCGTTTTTTTAAATACATAGAGTGATTCAAGATGAAGGTTTATAAGCGTGCGGGGAGAGACGCTGTCGCTCTCGCTTCACCCACCTCATGATGAAGTTCACCGGACGTGACCGAAACGTGTTGAGGAACACACAGTAACCTCCGTCGTATGTACATACGTAAGTTCCCGTTTGAACAAATAATAATGACATTGTTTCAATGAATTGTAAAAAGTATTTGTTTTCAAACTTTGCTTGCAGAAAAACTTGCAGATATCGATTCTTCAAGCTTTGAGTATAGTTTGGGTCTTATCAATTATCAAAATCCCGAAGCAGTCAGACATTTGTTCATTGACCATCTATCTGTCTCTGTCTACAACAGAAAATTAGTACTAAATAATAGTATCGCCGTTTCACGCCATCAACGCATTGTGCGAATGCGACGGTAATATGATTGTGTACGAGTGACAGAGCGAGATAGATAAAGGTCAACGAACGGAGTTCTTTCTGCTGCGCGACCGAGCGTCACATACCTGTATCCTCATGTTTTTTCAGCAATAGTGTGATTTTCGTTTCGCTAGGCGTCGTCAAATTATTTTGTATATCTACACACTTGATTGTAGATATAGTGTAATTATCTTTCAGTTTAAACGTATTAATAATAATACCTTCATTTTCGGAGATTTTCGACGATTCAATTTGAACTGAAAGTTATATAAATAAGTATTATTATGAAAAGGTTATTTATTTGTTAGTTTTTTTTGTATGTTCGAACTAATCTCAGGAATTACCAGTCAAATTTGAATAATTATTTTTGTAATAGAAATAGCCACCATGACAACACTAGCAGCGCCACGCGGTTTTACCTACATTATGCCTGTTCCCGTGAGAATTTCGAGACAAAAATAGCCTATAACGATCCCATTGAATGTGGCTATCCATTACAAAAACAATTATTCAAATCGGATTAGTTGTTTCTGAGATTAGCGCTTACAAATAAACAAAAACAAAACTCTTTATAATATTTGTATTGGTTTACTTTTCTTACCTGAGCTGTAATCCCAATACAAGGAAGATTTTTTTGAACTTCCAATACAAGTAAACTCCACAATTTCATTTTCTACGTAACTGTACTCTATGAAACTGGTAGTAACTGTTGGCTTGACTGTGCGCTTACTATATGATGACACAACCCTTGACAGGGGCACGAATACTCGAGGGACTGCAAATAATATACAGGGTAAATAAAAAAATCAGTCCGAGTACTTTAGTGGCCAATAATTTTTAGACCGCCTTAAGGCTACGCTATGGTCTAACGATTAAAACAGTATAACCTATCCTCCAGAGCACGGTAGCGCTCAGATAAAAATACTTCTATCGAACCCATCATCAATGTCATCCGTCAATGGCAAACCAAATAATTCACGTGCAGGGCTCATACGTCATAAGTGTGAAGGAGCCAAATAATTTCAAAGCGCATGCAACGACTGCAGTGGGCTTTAATGACTCAAAATATGCACTGTAAGAAGTTTCAAAGCGCCTACAATGCAGCTTCAGTTGAGCTGCATTGTGGCTGCAGTGCGACTGCAATGCAGCTGCAGTGCAGCTAGTCACATATTGCCCTTGTATGTAATAAAAATGTTTACTTACCCACTTTTATTTCATCTCTAGCAACTAAATTCAGTATAAGGTTTGTTCTTCCCGTCTCAGAAGTATTCTTAAAGATTGTACATTGTATAGTCCGATCTTTTTTTATTGCTTCAATTATACAATTCATTCCAATCGGATTGCTATCTAAAAATGGAAGTAGGTATATTAAAAAAGATTCAAATTCACACACATTGTTGACTTGGGCTTCTATTAGCCAATCGCAACACATTACGAATTTATTGATTTTGACAATTTATAAATCAATGCTTGTGATTGGTCAGTTGAAATTCGCACCGCTTCGCTTCTACAAAACGCACCTTAAACGATGGTCTTATTAAAAAACAAATAAAAAATAGGAAAAATCAAACATTTGGATTGATAACCTTCATTTTTAACTTACTTGTCACAATATCATCGATATCATTTTCTGTTTGACACTGGATACTTTTGTAAATGTCAGGTTTTTTGAAAAATAATGATATTTCCAAGTTCTCTCCTTTAACATATTCATATGTGAAATAAGTTGAGTTATAACGCAGTGCATTTGAGCCGTTGACTTGGAATAAAGGTGCTAAAAAAACACACAGGAATTGAGACTATAGATTTATTAAGTTTTAAAAACAATAATAAACCTTGGTGGTCCAGTGGTATATGCACTCGCCTGCCAAGACTGAGGTCCCGGGTTAAATTCCCGGGTCGAGCGAAAAATAAAAGTTTCCTACTTTTCAAACATGGCTCGGGTTTGAGATCACCAACCCGCAGCAAGCGTGGTGATTACGACATCCTCCTCACTGTATTGATATCTGAGGTGAGATGACACTGCGTTAAGCGTGCGCACGCCGCGGTTTCATACAAAAGTGAACCGCCCCGTGCGCCCGTCGCGTGTGGCTTCATACAAAAGTGAACCGCCGCGTGCGCCCGTCGCGTGTGGCTTCATACAAAAGTGAACCGCCGCGTGCGCCCGTCGCGTGTGGCTTCATACAAAAGTGAACCGCCGCGTGCGCCCGTCGCGTGTGGCTTCATACAAAAGTGAACCGCCGCGTGCGCCCGTCGCGTGTGGCTTCATACAAAAGTGAACCGCCGCGTGCGCCCGTAGCGTGTGGCTTCATACTAAAGTGAACCGCCGCGTGCGCCCGTCGCGTGTGGCTTCATACAAAAGTGAACCGCCGCGTGCGCCCGTCGCGTGTGGCTTCATACAAAAGTGAACCGCCGCTTGCGCATGCTTAACGCAGTGTCGTCCCTTAAGGAATCATTGGTGCCTCAAGTCAAATATCCTTATCCTATAAATTAATTAGTTAACTCACAGTTATCTATCTTTTGTTTTAATTTAAACTCGAGACGGTAGGCTTTCAACTTGTACGGACTGTTGTTGTGCGCTGTACAATCAATATGGGTAGGTTTCTTTTCAGATAATCTTATATACATTGGCTCGGAGGGGTATATACTTGGAATTTCTGAAAGTCAACGTCTGAAATTAGATCTGATCAAGTCCTTTCAATCAAAGTACTTAGTGGCCGACACTGGCGGAGAGGTTTTCTTGTTGTTCACTCGTGGTGTAGTTTGACTGAGCAGTGTTAACTCATTGCGATTGTTAAGCAACGTGCAGCTCGACCCATACTTAGATGGGTGGACGATAGTGGCATTTTTATCTGAGCGCTACCGTGGTTCCGAGTGCACGTTTAATTGTCGGTTTCGGTTGTATCAATCGTCAGATTTGAGGCATTAGGCGGTGTAAAAACTCCGACACCATAGTTGGCCACTAAGCTACTTACTTACTTACTTACTCACACACTCACTCACTTACTCACTCACTCACTCACTCACTCACTCACTCACTCACCCACTCACTCACTCACTCACTCACTCACTAACTCACTCACTCACTCACTCACTCACTCACTCACTCACTCACTCACTTACTCACTCACTCACACACTCACTCACTCACTTACTTACTTACCATTGTTAAACATTTTAACATATACTGCATCTAAAACTTTACACTGTATTTTGACCAGTTCATCATTTTCAAATTCATAGTATCCAATTTGATCAAACTTTCCGTAAGTGTCCACTTCACTCGTGGGAATTTCGTTATTATTCACATAAATGCTGGCTGAGGCATCTAAAAAAAGCAAAAAAATGTAAACATCAGAATGAGAACCCTCCTTTTTTTGGAAGTTGGTTAAAAACAAATTTTATGTATTAAACGACACGGGTCTAAATTGCGTTAGAATTTACTAGCAGTGCCCCGTGGCTTTATCCATATTGTGCCCGTTCCCGTGGGAATTGCGGGAATTTCTATACATATAAACCTTTCTCTTGAATCACTCTATGTATGTATTTTTAAAAACCGCGTCAAAATCCGTGCAGTAGTATTTGAATTTATCGCGAACAGACAGACGCGGCCGGGGACTTTGTTTTATAATATGTAGTGATAACGTACATATTTAATAAAATACGAACCCTACGTTTCGTGGTCACGGAATAACTAATTAATGTCATTATACTAAACTAGCAGCGCCCCGCGGTTTTACCCGCGTTGTGCCAGTTTCCGTAGGAATTTCGAGATGAAAAATAGCCTATAGCCTTCCTCGATAAGTGGACTATCCAACACCGACCGAATTCGATGCGATTTTTTTATTTTAAAGCCAGTTTCCCTGCGGAGAATTTATATTATGTCTCAAAAGAAATTCTTAAGCTTTGTTTTGCGGAGAGTGTTTTAAAAAATGTACTTAGAATGATTAGTCTTACCATGTAAATTTGTTAATATTAAATTCACTTTTCGGTTAATGGACTCATCTTCCGTTTTGAAGGTACAATTCCAAACAGCATCAATTGTTCCTTTACTAAATAATTTCTTTACCTGTAAAATAGAAAGAGTATGAATATTAGCAACGCCCTGCGGTTTTACCCGCGTTGTGTTCATTCCCGTGAGAATTTGGGATGAAAAGTAGCTTAGAAGCTTCCCGTTGAATGTGGCTATCCATTACAAAAAGAATTATTGAAATCGGATTGGTAGTTTCTGAGATTAGCGCGTTCCAACAAACAAAGAAACAAAAAAAAATTACTCTGTCTCTCTCTGGCGTGCACATGTTTCTCTGTCTGTCTCTCTCGCGCATGTTTCTCTGTCTGTCTCTCTCTGGCGTGCGCAAGTATCTTTGTCTGTCCCTCTCTGGCCTAAAAAATGTCGTTACCATTTTTTCCGTCTAGCCCCCTTTCGCAACGCGCGTTATGGAACTTCGTTCCGAAAATAAAACACTTCAGATTTATTTTATTTGTAACTAGCAGCGCGCCGCGATTTTACCCGCATTGTGCCCGTTCCCGTGGGAATTTCGGTAATTTTTATACATATAAACCTTCCTCTTGCATCACTCTATCTATTTAAAAAAACCGTATCCAAATCCGTTGCGTAGTTTTAAAGATCTAAGCATACATAGTTAGGGACAGACAGCGGAAAGCGACTTTGTTTTAAGCTATGTAATGAAGATAATTATAGTTTAGATAAAAAGTAAAAAAGTTATTAAATTGTAGTATTAGCCTGTAATGTCCCACTGCTGGGCAAGGCCTCTCATCTCACCTCAGATATCAGTACAGTGAGGAGGATGTCGTGATCACCACGCTTGCCTAATGCGGGTTGGTGATCTCAAACACGAGCCATGTTTAAAAAAGGAGAAACATGTACATAACCAAAATAAATGATCATTTTTTTGGACGTAAAGTTTACATCATTAAATCCCAAAAACATTTTTATAATATTTTCCATTGCATTCCTCCTCACTGTACTGATCTTCAGTGAGATGAGAGGCCTTTGCCCAGCAGTGGGACATTAAAGGCTAATAGTACTTTATATTATTTTTACCTACATTGGACTCGAAATATGTTTTATTTTCCGTTAAGTCGTTGCTGAAATCGCTGGAAAATATGTCCTTTTTCTTGTCATTTGTTGTACATCTGTAAAGGTATTGAAGAAATTATTAAATAACCTCTTACATTATATAATTATAAATACACTAGCTGCGCCCCGCGGTTTCACCCGCGTTGTACCCGTTCCCACGGGAATTTCGGGATGAAAAATAGATATTGTCCGATTCTCAGACCTACCCGATATGCACACAAAATTTCATGAGAATCGGTCGAGCCGTTTCAGAGGAGTTCAACCACGGTACCCGTTCCCGCGGGAATTTCGGGATTAAAAATAAATGTTGGCCGATTCTCAGACCTACTCAATATGATCACAAAATTTCATGAGAATCGGTCAAGCCGTTTCGGAGGAGTACGGGAACGAACATTGTGAAACGAGAATTTTATATATTTATAAGAAGATATGTTATGTTTTCATATATTTTAGACACAGTAATTTATGGTTCCTCTCAGGGCCGACACAGCGTGCATACGCCGTGGTTCCATACAAAAGCGAACCGCCGCCTGCCACGCGGCGGGCGCACGGTTGACGCAGTGTAGACCCTCATAGTTGCAGTACGGGGTGTCACAGAACCAAATTTCAAGTTTCTAGGTACAGTATAGTTTCGACTGTGCGTTGATATAAGGCAGTGAGTCAGTCAGTCAGGTTTACCTTTATAAATTACATAATAGACTAACTTTCCTCACAAACTTTCGCATTTATAATATTAGTAGGGCGAAGTAGGTGGACAAATTCGAATATTTTGAAAATACTTACGCTACTGATTTTATTTTCCAATCTTCACTTACAACTCTCATTTTGAAAAACTTGTTCCAAGGAATTATGGTTCTGTTTTCTGATTCTACTTCATTCTTGTTTAGCAGTATCGTGATGATAAAAGATTTATCTGTAAGAGACATGCGAATTTAAAATGTAACTTCTTTTCATCTCACTGAAGATATCAGTACAATGAAAATTTTGCTTTATTTTCTGACTAGCAGCGCCCCGCGGTTTTACCCGCGTTGTGCCCGTTCCCGTGGGAATTTCGGGATAAAATGTTGCCTATAGCCTTCCTCGATAAATAGACTATCTAACAGTGAAAGAATTATTCAAATCGGTTCAGTAGTTTCTGAGATTAGCGCGTTTAAACAAACAAACAAACAAACAAACAAACAAAACAAACTCTTCAGCTTTATAATATTAGTATAGATTGAAAAATGTATTATGTAAGATTGTTCTTACCGTTGGTAGTTCTTTTATCTCTTTTATATATTGCTATCTCTTTTCCATCAAACTCTTCTTCATAGCTTTCTCTAATTTTCTCTGTTTCTGTTCCGTTAAATCTTCTTGTCATGTTATGTCTTTCTGTTTCTTTCAATTTTCTTGTCAAGCTGTCTCTTTCTGTCCTATTCATATCTCCTTTATCTTTAACCAATTCTACGTTTCTCTCTCTATCATTTTTCCCGTTGACGTTACGTTTTTTACTTCTAACGTTAAAATAACTTTTGTAATAATTTTCGTTATATAATTTTAGGTACCCTTCAGCTAAATCGATGAATGTATTATTGGAGACACGCTTAGCGTTTTTTATCTGTCTTCTTGCGTTGTCTGTCATATGTTTAACATCTTCAAATTGTATGTAATCTTCGTAGTCACTCTCATCTGTTTCTCCGTTAACCATGTTATTATAAATTAAGAATATTGTCAATACTTTGAAAGACATTCGTATCATGTCCATGTCAGAGTTTGATTATATTGACACTGCAGATCAAAGTCCTCTCACTGAAGATGTTAGTACAGCGAGGAGTACACGTAATCACAAGCGAGCACTAATGTAAAGTATCGTCCTATAAGATACTGCAGATCAAAGTCCTCTAACTGAAGATGTTAGCGCAGCGAGGAGTATACGTAATCACAAGCGAGCACTAATGTAAAGTATCGTCCTATAAGAAACTGCAGATCAAAGTCCTCTAACTGAAGATGTTAGCGCAGCGAGGAGTACACGTAATCACAAGCGAGCACTAATGTAAAGTATCGTCCTATAAGATACTGCAGATCAAAGTTCGCTCACTGAAGATGTTAGTACAGCGAGGAGTACACTGTACACGTAATCACAAGCGAGCACTAATGTAAAGTATCGTCCTATAAGACACTGCAGATCAAAGTCCGCTCACTGAAGATGTTAGTACAGCGAGGAGTACACGTAATTACAAGCGAGCACTAATGTAAAGTATCGTCCTATAAGACACTGCAGATCAAAGTCCTCTCATTGAAAATCCCTTTTTTTCTGAAACAAAATATATTTTTCATATAATATTAAGCAAAATGGGACGTCCCTAAGGGGGCCGATACTGCGTTAAGCACGCGACTGGCGCCCGCGACGGTTCACTATTTTATGAAACCGCGCGGGCGCCCGTAACGGTTCGCTTTTGTATAAAACCGCGTGGGCTTAACGCAGTATCGGCCCATAAACGCCTATATAATTATGTGAATCATACATGCAGAACAGCACACTATAAATAATAATAAAATTTTACCTTAATATTCTATGTAGGTATAATTAAATGTCGAAAAACGAGTTTGTAACGTCATTCCCACAAGCCTGACCCCTAGTCCTACTGTTAGTTCAATTGTTCGACTGATTGTACCACGGGTAAAATTACCCATAGTTATCTTGGTTCACCAACATATTGCCTTACTCAAAGATGTTTATGAAACGACACTTTGACAAGCCCGTTGGCACAGTGGCAGTGAGAGCGCTTACTGTGTCGGGGGTTGCGGGTTCGATTCCCGCCCGGAGTCAACAATATGTGCAGACATAGTTGTTGGCGACGACGTCTGGGTGTCAATTACATATATATTCTTATAAAGTATTTGTGTATGTATAAGTAGTAGTATCAGTTAATTAGATTCCATAACACAAGCTTAGAGCTTACTTTGGGTCTAATTAACCGTGTGTGAATTTGTCCAGGAATATTTATTTATTATTTACACTTAACTAATTGAGGTATTTTTTCATACATGTACACGTACTTCATACATGTATACTCCGTGCTTCGGAGGGCACGTTAAGCCGTCGGTCCCGGTTACTTTCTACGGATAGTAGTCGTTACATGAGCCATGTCAGAGGCCTTTGGCGGCTCAATAACTCTGACACCAGGATTGGTCGGGTTGACCATCCACTCGATGAACAAGAAGATACATGTATAGGCTATTTGTGTTCCCGAAATTCCCACGGGAACGAACACAACGCGGATAAAACCACGGGGCGCTGCTATTAGTTTATAATTGGGATATTTAAAAAAAATAATTTAAAAATCTAATCGCCTTTAACAGCTATTAGTGGGTGCTTGCAAAGGACAGGGAGTGTTGGCGATGCTTGGGGGAGAACTATGCCCAGCAGTGGGACAATATTGTCCCACTGCTGGGCAAAGGTTAAAAAAATGATTTGCAAACATCCGCCTTTTTGAAATGCGCTTTAAAATAATTATGAATATGTTATATATTAATAATTAATATAATATAACTAGCCGTGCCCTGCGGTTTCACCTGCATTTTTTTCCTCACTGCTTACTGTTTAAACCTTCCCTGGACTTTCATGAATACTTCAAGACCAAAATTAGCCAAATCGGTTCAGCCGTTCTTGAGTTTTAAGCAGACTAACGAACAGCAATTCATTTTTATTTATATAGATATATACCTATATAATAATATATATTATACCCAGACAAATTCACACACGGTTAATTAGTACCAAAGTTAGCTCTAAGCTTGTATTATGGAATCTAACTCACTGATACTACTACATATACATACACAGATACTTTATACGAATATATAATTGATACCCAGACGTCGTCGCCAACAACTATGTCTTCACATATTGTTGACTCCGGGCGGGAATCGAACCCGCAACCCCCCCAACATTTAAGATAGTATTTTATTTACCTGGAATATATTTTATATTTACTTGAGCACTTAACACTTAACCGATACTTGTATATATAGTTACATAATGAAATGGTATAAGTTGGTTTATGCCAATACTGGTTTTACGCGGTAACTGACGCTATAAGGAAAATACCTTAATGATTTTGTCAATATTTATCCTTGTATAAAATGGTACTCATTTTGATAATTAATATTTAATCGCCTAAATAGGACATGGGTTTTAAAATATTACTTATTAACTAGCAGCGCCCCGCGGTTTTACACGCATTGTGCTTGGAAATTTTGGGATGAAAAAAAGTCTTTAAAAACCAGCCAAGTGCCCGACTCGCTCACGGAGGGCTCCGTACTTTAAAAAACGACAAAAATCACGTTTGTTGTATGGGAGCCCCCTTGAATATTTGTTTTATTTAATTTTTAGTATTTATTGTTATAGCGGCAATAGAAATACGGTTTAGGCCCATCTCGTAGCCAGATTTGGTAGCTAGCTTCCAAATGGGAGAAATAATCCCGATTCGAAGCTGGCTACGAAATAGGAATTCGAAAGTCCAAGATTTAGGATTTTAACTAGTAAAAAAAAAAACCCTAACCTACCGAATAGATCGTTCCCATTTAGTAGCTAGCTACAAGATGGGAAAACACTTTTCTCATTTCGTAGCTAGCTACCAAATCTGGCTACGAGATGGGCCTAAACTAGAAATACATCATCAAACAACTGTCTAACTTTCACCGTTCTTGAGATACAGCCTGGTGACAGACGGACGGATAGACAGCGATGTCTTAGCAATAGGGTCCCGTTTTTACCCTTTGAGTACGGAACCTTGAAAAGCCTACCCATTGAATATGGCTATCCACTACAAAAATAATTATTCAAATAATATTAGTCGATTGAGCTCCGCACAGCTCCTCTCCGCTTAAATGAAAACGTACCCTAAGGCTATGTTCACATGTAACGCGCGTTAACGCGCGTCAACGCGCGATCAAATTTGAAAAGAGTTCAGATTATGAGCGCTAATGCGCGTTGCGAGAGTACTCGTCAGTCTAGTCTTCCAAATTGCTGGCCTTTTTTCTACTTCATCGATTAGTAAGTCGATGACAATATCTTCAATTTCACTCATTTTAAATGCGAAAACAAAATATAATTACGAAAATTAACAAAATTACATGCGATCGCGATGAAAGCGCGCGCTCAACTGAACAGCAAACGGACATTACATTAATATCAAAGCGCGAGTCACCGCGCGATTGTCTGCGTCTAGAAACTTTTTCTCTGAGCGCCGCGTTGACGCTCGCTGACGCGCGTTAACGCGCGCGCATGTGAACGGTTGCTAGGTATATATTAGGATGTCTAAGCGCGCGATTTGAAAACGCGCGTCACAATTCAGCCATCTGAACATAGCCTAAAGCTTTCAATCTCCCCCTACCCCAAACTTAGGGTCAACACTGCGTTAAGCGTGCGCATGTCGCGTGCACCCGTACGCGGCGGGCGCACGCGACGGGTCACTTTTGTATGAAGCCTCACGCGGCGCGCGCACGCGGCGCGCTCACGCTGGGTCGCACGCCGCGGGCGCCCGCAACGGTTCACTTGTGTATGGAACCGCGGTGTGCGCACGCTTAACGCAGTGTCGGCCCTTAATCCTTTACCCTCAAGAACAAGCCCCCCAATCGAAATCCTGAATCCGTCATCTCCTCATTATTTACCTATGGACTGTGCCATGAATTGTATGTACCTACTAAGGAAGACTATAATAAATAAATTTACCTACCTGGACAAATTTACTAATATTATAAACTAGCAGCGCCCCGCGGTTTTACCCGCGTTGTGCCCGTTCCCGTGGGAATTTCGGGAATTTTTTACATAAGAACCTTCCTCTTGAATTACTCTACCTATTACAAAAAACCGCATCAAAATCCGTTGCGTAATTTTAAAGATTTAAGCATACAGACAAACAGACAAACAGACACGAAACAGAGACGACTTTATTTTATACTATGTATGTAGTGATAGTGATGCGAAAGTTTGTGAGGATTGATGAATGTATGGATGTATGTTTTACTCTTTCACGAAAAAACTATTAGACGGATTTGGATGACACTTTACAGTAATATAGGTTACACATCAGAATAACACATGGGATATATTTCACCCTGAAATTCCCGCGGGAACGGGTACAACGCGGGTGTTATATCATCCCAAAATTCTCGCAAGAACGCAGGTTAACCCGCAGGGCGTAGTACCAACTTATTTTCATAGACTGTCTAATTACAGACTAGACTAGCGTATAAATCCTATCTCAAATACTGATTCATCCTTATAAATATCATATCTGTAAATATTCAATAGATAAGTACGTGTTATCTACCCTCTATTAATTATTGTTTGTTCGTCTGATAAAATGGTAGCCATTACGACCAAAAAAGTTCTTAGTATTTATAATGTCATTGGCTGAATCGCACGGTTGTATCTACCCTTTGCGTTAATAAAAGGGTTGTGAAAACACGTGTAAAGTGTGTGTTTGTGTGTATTTATGTGGCTCAGTTTTTGTACTGATATAATGTTGTGTTTTGCTCAAAAGTTGTTGTAGTTAGATATGTTATTTGAGTATGATATTTAGAATAATTTTTTTTATTGAACAGCACAATCTATAAATGATATGTATTTCCAATATGTGTTGTTGAAACTTTAATTTGTTTTAAAGTAAATTGAAATATGTTTACGTATATAATTTATGGCAGTGCTCCGCGGTTTTACGCGCGTTGTGCCCGTGCCCGTGGGAATTTCGGGATGAAAAATAGCCTATAACCTGCCCGTTGAATATGGTTACAATAAGAATTATACAAATTGGATTGGCACTTTCGGAGATTACCGCGTTCACACAAACAAAACGAACTCTTTAGTTTTATTATATTAGATAGATTGTTTATAATGAGTGTTGTAAAGTGTGTACCTAATAAATAACATCAAATCCGAGCCCTTAAACGAGTGTTAAAATGTGGGTATCTTTTTAGTATACATATTGACACATTACTGAAGAAAAACTCTGTGTCTAGCATAATGATTATATAAAGTGAATATTTAAGGTCAATATAGCGAAAAAGAAAATATCGAGGAAGACTATAACATAGCGAGAAAGACTATAATATAGCAAGGAAGATTACTATTATAGCAAGGAAGATACTATTTACAATATGCTATCAAGAAGATTTAGATTGAAAATCAAAGTCGCTTTCCTGCTAATATTCTGTTGCATTATAATTCTTTTAAACACAGAATTATCACCGGATTTCTACTTCATTCAATGGAGTTCAGATAACGTTTCCTGTTACGATAAAAACGAGGGTAAATTACCTTACTTACCCCTAAATTTCAACCCTCAAGAACAGTCAATTTACTTTCATGAAACGTCCTGTAACGGCGGCCTGAATTCCCGCCAAGCTTGCTCAGTCGAAGCAGCAGCTAAGCTTCACGAAAAATGGTCAATCTATGTCCTTTTTACAGGCCCAATAACGGATTTTGACCAGCGCAGTTTCAAAGCTTTGAAAGCGTATAAAAACGCGCATTTTTTTCGTATTAACTCATTGGTTTATTCTAAAGGTACGCCTTTGGAAAGGATGGCGTATAATGGGGCGTTAAATAGGACAAGATGGAGAATTTCTCACATGTCTGACTTTCTAAGATATTTAACCCTTTACAAATGGGGTGGGGTGTATTTGGATCTCGATACAGTGGTTATTCAAGATCTGGGAGCTATGGGGATGAATTGGGCGGCTAGGGAAAGCGACCAGTCGGTCGCTGCGGGAGCTATGGCGTTTTCAAGAGACGCGGTCGGCAGGCGTATCGCTAGCGCTGCGGTGGAGTAAGTTCTTAATCTTAAACGTTTTTTTAGTAACTGGTTTCTTAGGTGAATAGGTTAAGTGAATACCACGCGTTGTGAATTGAAACCTCCTTTACGGATACACTTTTATTTTACAATACTACCGCTTCGGTGTTCTCGTAAGAATTTCGGGATGAAAAATTTCCTATAACCTTCCCGTTGAATATAGCTATCTAGTCCAAAAAGAATTATTCAAATCGGACTGGTAATTCCTGAGATTAGCTTGAACATACAAACAAACAAACCTATAAATTTTACCTCTATAATATTATTATAGATAGTACCGCTCCGTGGTTTTACCCGTGTTGTGCCCGTTCCCGGGAATTTTGGGATAAAATGTGTTAATCTGATGTTATAACCTATATTACTGTAAAGTTTCATCCAAATCCGTTCAGTAGTTTTTTCGTGAATGAGTAACAAACATACATACCTATATCCATCCTCACAAACTTTAGCATTCATCGCCCCGCGGTTTTACCCACGTTGTGCCCGTTCCCGTGGGAATTTCGGGAATTTTTTTTACATAAAAACCTTCCTCTTGAATCACTCTACCTATTACAAAAAACCGCATCAAAATCCGTTGCGTAATTTTAAAGATTTAAGCATACAGACAGACAAACAGTGTGACAGACACGAAAAAGAGACGACTTTATTTTATACTATGTAGTGATAGTGATAAAACGATCGCTAGTGAAAGTGCATTATAGGTAGCCTAGAATAACCTAGGTAAGTTTATAACCTAGGTTCAAAGTGACACTATCGATTTTTTGATAGCTGATGAATAAATTATAATTGCGACATTGAAGAAAATAGCATTCTGCGATCGATTGACATCGATATACCCATAAGTAAGTCCATTTAGGTTAGTGGCCAACTCTTGTGTCAGAGTTTTTAGACCGCCTAAAGGCCTCCGACATGGTCTAACGATTGATACAACCGGGACCGACAATTTAACGTGCCCTCCGAAGCACAGCAGCTCTCAGACAGAAATATTATGCCACTATCGGCCACCCATCCAAGTAGGGGTCGAGATGCACGTTGCTTAACAATCGCAATGAGTTAACACTGCTCAGTCAAGCTACGCCACGAGCGCTATACTCATAGCCGAACGGTAGCTCAATAATCGACAAGCCCGTTGGCACAGAGGCAGTGAGAGCGTTTACTGTGTCGGGGGTTGCGGGTTCGATCCCCGCCCGGAGTCAACAATATGTGAAGACATAGTTGTTGGCGACGACGTCTGGGTGTCAATTATATATTCTTATAAAGTATTTGTGTATGTATAAGTAGTAGTATCAGTGAGTTAGATTCCATAACACAAGCTTAGAGCTTACTTTGGGTCTAATTAACCGTGTGTGAATTTGTCCAAGTATTTATTTATTATAAACCTACAATATGACCTATTATTTACCTATCATTAATGAACTATGGTAATATTTCCAGGGAGCTATCCCAGAATTGGCGAGGGGACATGTGGGGCCACAACGGGCCCGGGGTCATCACCAGGGTGCTGCGGAGGACCTGTTCCGTGGCGGTGGCGGACATGTCGGCTGCGGTCTGCCAGGGTATGTAGACTGCTTTAATCCAGGGTGTGGAACCTTGAGGTATATAGCTCAAGGGTTTTTTTTAACCCTGACAAATTCATAAACGGTTAATTAGACCCAAACTATACTTTATGCTTATATTATGGAATCTAACTCACTGATACTACTCCATATACACATTATAATATAAGAATACTAGCCACGCCCGGTGTTACCCGCATTGCACCCGCTCCCGTGGGAATTTCGGGATAAAACATATTTAACTGTAAAGTTCCATCCAAATCCGTCCAGTATTTGCGTGAAAGAGTAACAAACATACATCCCCACAAACTTTCGCATTTAGAACATTAGTATGATATGATATAATAATTGACACCCAGACATCGTCGTCAACAACTATGTCTTCACATATTGTTGTCTCCGAGGCGGGCATCGAACCCGCAACCCCCGACACAGTATATCTTTCGCAGTAGTTTAAGGTTATTATCAAGGTGCAAGAAATATTGGAGTCATCACCTATCTAAATCTAATCTAAAGACTGTTACTTTAATCACCAGTTAGCGCTCAGCAAGTTTAGTCTAATATATTATTTGGTTTAGGCCCATCTCGTAGCCAGATTTGGTAGCTAGCTTCCAAATGGGAGAAATAATCCCGATTCGAAGCTGGCTACGAAATAGGAATTCGAAAGTCCAAGATTTAGGATTTTAACTAGTAAAAAAAATAAATAACCCTAACCTACCGAATAGATCGTTCCCATTTACCTAGTAGCTAGCTACAAGATGGGAAAACACTTTTCTCATTTCGTAGCTAGCTACCAAATCTGGCTACGAGATGGGCCTAAACTTATTATTTTTGATAATTCCTTCATTTTCCAGGTTTCGAAGTATATGAACCAGAATTATTCTACCCAATCCACTGGAAGCATGCCAAGGACTATCTGAAGCCATCGACTACGAACTTCAGCAGAACAGTAGTCCATCATGTTTGGAACAAGATAACCCAGTTTGAAATCCCGCCTAAAGACTCATTATACGTCCAGTTAGCTAAGGAATACTGTCCGATAGTGTATGGATTGTATGAAAATGATTTTGGGGTGTAGTTTTTTAATTAATTTTATATTATGCGGGTTCATTTTAATATTTTCTGTCACCGAAGTTAGTCTTTACATTGGACTGTCCAACTGCAGTCACCTAATTCGGTGACTGCTGTATCGCTCGCTGGAAGCAGTCGCCTTAAGCTGGAATATTTACTTGAGGCAGCTTAAAGCAGCTTTGACTTGAGGCAGCTAACAATAAGTACAAAATGTAAATCGTGTTTCGTCGCGCCTCAGGGTGAGGCAGCATCTTCACTGGCAACCTCGGGGCCAGGCAGTCTTGAGACCCGACGCTGCCTATTACGAGTAATATATAACAGATATCAGTACAGTGAGGAGGATGTCGTAATCACCACGCTTGCCTACTGCGGGTTGGTGATCTCAAACCCGAGCCATGTTTGAAAAGTAGGAAACATGTTTAGTGTATTATTTTAAGGTCACCGCATGCATACGGTAAAGGATAATGAAATTGTGTCTTTTGGAGAAACACAAGCCTATTTACTAATCCTGTAATACTTTCCTGTAGGGCATAGTCCTCTCATCTCAGTATGTTGTAATCACCACGCGCGTCTACTGCGGGTGATGTCAAATCCACGTCATTATTATTTGTTTGAAACGTACGACGGGGCTACTGTTGAAGGTCACCGAATGTGACCGAAACGTGTTGAGGAACTCTCAACAGTAGCCTCCGTCGTACGTAAGTTCTCGATTAAACAAATAATAATGACATTAACGTACGTTTCAATTATTAGTAAAATCCACGCATATAAACGTAAAAAAATGATTTTTTTAAATGTTGTTTTGTATATTTTTGTGATTATTATATTAAGGTCAATCATTAAAAGCATGCGTAGACAATTTTGATTTGATTTGAGTATTATACTTACATATTTATTTCAGTATACAGTATTCTAAAGTATTATAAATGCACTAGCAGCGCCCCGCGGTTTTACCCGCGTTGTGCCCGTTCCCGTGGGAATTTCGGGATTTTTTTTACATAAAAACCTTCCTCTTGAATCACTCTACCTATTACAAAAAACCGCATCAAAATCCGTTGCGTAATTTTAAAGATTTAAGCATACAGACAAACAGACACGAAACAGAGACGACTTTATTTTATACTATGTAGTGATATTTATTTCAGTATTCTAAAGTATTTTATCTACACTAAGTGTAGGGCCACATCTGCGGAACGTACGGCGCCGAACCTTCCGCTAAATACGCTCGTAGTGTATTTCAAGTTATCTATGACACATCAGTACGCGGCGTAATTTCGACTGATGTGTCATAGAGCGGAAGGTTCGGCGCCGTACGTTCCGCAGATGTGGCGCTACACTAATGTTGTAACATTCTACTTATGATTCCAATACTTGACTTATAATTACTACTGTTATAGCACAGACAACTAAAACACTCAATTTAAGCAATTGCACATGATGTTATAATATCATTATAATTTAACATTATAACATCATTATAACGCGACCAATTAACCTGGCGAGCCTTATGTCAAAATCCTCATACTAGTTGTATAAAATTTTGATAATATGCTGGCTTTTGAAAATAGTTGGGTTATACGTGAAAACTTCGTCGAAACTACATACACAAAACTCTTTGGTAAGATCTCGCTCGCTCCTGATTGGCCCTACGCGCAGCTGCGCTCTCATTGGTTAGATTTTAATGGCGGCAAGTTCACTGTGACAATACACGTACCTACGCGTAAATTTAATGTTTCGCAATGTGTTTTGTTTTTAAAATTTTGTTTGATTAATTGCATTAAATAGTGAAGATAAAGTAGTGTATGCAACTGCATATAACACGGGTATTAAAACACTCGTTACTATTATGAAACTCGCTGCGCTCGTTTCATAAACTCACACTCGTGTTTTAATACCCTTCTTTATATGACGTTGCATAAACTACTAATAAATGCATGTCTTTTCAATAAAAGTATTGCAAGTAAAAGATCATTGTAAATATCTTTAAGACAAGACACACATAGTGCGGGTGGGTACCCGCAACGAGTGAGTGTGACATCTTTAAGGGTCAACTCTGCGTTAAGCGTGACGCATGCCACGGGCGCCCGCGACGGTTCACTTTTGTATGGAACAGCGGCGTGCGCACGCTTGTCGCAGTGTCGTCCCCGACACCTTTCACACAAATACAAGGAATACACGTCACGCAACCGCACCCAGCCCGCACCCGCCCAATGTGTGTCTTGTCACTACATAGTATAAAATAAAGTCGTCTCTTTTTCGTGTCTGTCACACTGTTTGTCTGTCTGTATGCTTAAATCTTTAAAATTACGCAACGGATTTTGATGCGGTTTTTTGTAATAGGTAGAGTGATTCAAGAGGAAGATTTTTATGTAAAAAAAATCCCGAAATTCCCACGGGAACGGGCACAACGCGGGTAAAACCGCGTGGCGCTGCTAGTAAGTGATATTCAAGAGTTTGTTAAACATTACGAAAACTATAATAAAGAAAATAATTAAAAAGTAATGCAATTTTTTTTACATCCTACTCCTACTAATATTATAAAAGCGAAAGTTTGTGAGGATGTATGTATGTTTGTTAGGGCCAACTCACACCGAAAGAGCGGCGAAGGGCAGCGGAGCGCAGCGACCCGCTCGGTAGAGAAGGCGCGAGGATTCCCGTGACTGCTCGAGAAGTCGCTGGAATGCGCGAGAAGTCGCGGGACACCGCGCGCCATCTCGAGCCCGCACGCGATGAATTCACGGGTCGTTCTATGCGCAGTTCACTTTCAATAAAACTCGAGGAAACTTGTGTTTATGCAGTGAAAATGAGTATTTTGGATTTAATTATTATTGCACATATAATAGAAGAGGAAGAGGCCGAAGACATAAGGAGGGAAAGATTTAAAAGAAAAAGAAACTTTTGGGTACACGACGTGTGGAAGAAAAGACATTTGTTTGGCCAATTTCGTACATTTTGCACAAATTTACATCTGTATCCTAGCATTCATTATGACTATTATAAAATGAACTATAACAAATTTGAAAGTTTGTTGGAAATTCTCAGGCCACATATTCAAAAACAAAATACCAATTATAGATTGGCTATTCCCGCTGAAGAAAGACTATCGGTCTGCCTCAGGTGAGTAAATAAGTAAAAAGTATATTTATATTCAATTGTATTGTTATATATTGTTCAACATTAACTCCAATCAACAACACTCCAAAAAAAACATTGTTTGAAAGAAAATTTAGGCAACAGTTCTTTATTAGTCAAATGTCGTATTGATAAAATTGGTTTCATAATCCTCTTCAGAGGATCTTTGTTGTGATTTCGACACAGCGTGTGGTATATAAGGCGACGGAGGTGGGTCGAATGAGCTTAGTGAGGAGTTTGTCTCGTAGATATTTTCTGTGTTCGTTTCTTGATAACTTGTTGAAGTCGACGGTATTTTGGATGGTTTGTATGAAAAAGATGTAATAGTTTTGTTTTCTGCAGCCGGTATTATTGATGGTGTGTATGAAAAGGATGTGGTTGGAATGTTTGTTTCATTGTAATTTTCTGCCACAGATCTAGGACTGATACTGATTGTTTCCAGTGGATACTCTGAAGAAGGTGATATGGTTGTATTATTTCCTGTGACAGATAAGTCGAATTCAGCTGTATCTCGTGTCATGTTACCACCGGTGTCATCGGCAAGTCTTATTTCCGTTTCATTTATGAGGCGAAAAATTTCTCCTTTTAATTTGGCTTGAATATTTTTAGGCATTGTTTTCACAGTTCGGCCCATGGTTAAGAAAAAGCTAATAGTTGGGTTATCTTCCATTTTCTTTTCTTCAATATATTGTTTGAACAATAAATTTGACATTTTGAGAGGCTGTTCGTTGGATAAAGAGGTCCGGTTTGATAGCTGCGACTGTGGCCGTGGTGATGGTGATAACTGCGACTGTGGCCGTGGTGACGATGATAACTGCGAATGTGGCCGTGGTGAGGGTAGAAGCTGCGACTGCGGTCTTGGGGACATAGACTGATATTCGCCATCTGTGGTAATATCTGTATCTTCTGGCGAACTAGTTAAATTTGAAATTTGTTTCCTGCTTTTCATGAAGGGTTTTATGAATTCTAATTCTTTTTCAAATTTTAATGGGCGTTCTACTTTTCTAGCTGACCCACTTCTACTCTCTCTTAATGAAATGCCCTTTCTATAACTATCTCGTAATTTCTTCCAAGACTTTTGGCAATCATCCACTGAAAATAGTAGTAATATACTTATTAATATAACAATCTTGTTATGTTTTATGGTTTTTAATTTTTATGATGGTAACATAATAATATACACACACGGACAAAAGTAGACAAACTACCGGGGCTGTTACTCTTGATTTGTCGATATGTGTAACTTATACTGGTGATAATAATTAAATTTTGTTTCAGATTTCTAACTACTGCTATCAGTTTCAAAGCGCTAGCTCACGAGTATCATATGGGATATAGTACTGTACTTCAAATTGTTCACGAAACTTGCTCCGCGATATGGAAGTATTTACGGCCGCGTGTTATGCCCAAACCAACAGCTGAGTTATGGACCAAACTAGCAAAAGAATTTGAAACTCAATGGAATTTTCCTAACTGTATAGGAGCCATAGATGGCAAACATGTTAATATAAGAGCACCTTGGAACAGCGGCAGTCAATTTTATAACTATAAAAATTTTTTCAGTGTAGTTTTGCTAGCCATTGCCGATGCAAATTATCGATTCGTTGTAGTCGACATTGGAGCATATGGTCGCAATAGTGATAGTGGCATTTTAAGCAGCTCCAGATTAGGACAATCATTGAATAATAATACACTGGATATACCACCTAATAAATGTTTGCCAGGTACGACAGAAGCATTGCCACATGTTTTTGTTGGAGATGAGGCTTTTCCGTTACACAAACACATAATGAGACCTTTTCCTGGAAACCAAGTGTCGACAGACGTCGAGAAGAAAATATTTAATTATCGCCTGAGCCGTGCAAGACGTATTGTAGAGAGCAGTTTCGGAATACTAACACAAAAGTTTGAGGTTTTTCAAAAGAGAATTAGAATGCAACCCAAATACCTAGACATTTTGATATTAGCGTGCACTTGTTTACATAATTACCTAAGAAATGATGAAATATTTGAAAACATAAATGAAACAGTGCCAATAAATAGTATATTACAAAATATTCAAGAGGGTTCAGTTTCCCAAGAAAATGCTATGTGTATAAGAGATAAATTTAAGACTTATTTTAATTCTTGTGGTGCAGTTTCTTGGCAAAACGAAATGATTTCCCGTAGTTAAATAGATTTAACATCAAAATGGTGTCAAGTTTTACAAAAGACTGTGCCGTATGTAAACTAACGAGTTCTACAATTTGCTGACGACATCGCAACAATTTAAAGTTATTTTTAATTTTAATTAAAATATAAAAAAATGATTTATTTTAATTTTCAAATAAAAATACATACCTATTTATATACGTTTTTCTTTTGCTCCCAGCTCAGCAGTGAATCAAATAAATGGGATATTATTAATTGCACATCAAATGAAAATAATCTCACATCAATTTATTCTCAAATATGTATATATAAATATATATCAAATAAATTACTTCACAACAAAATAAACTAAATGTTTAGCAAAACTAGTATTGCAGATAATTCGAAAATGTACATCAATACTACATTACTTTTTTTCCTCTATTGCGAGACAAATAATATATGACTTTTGCATACAAAAATTACTTTTTTTGATGTACGTTTAAATACCTACCACTCAAATAAAAATAATTAAACTAATACATACCAGACATATTCATTTCAGCGCCCACTTTTTGCCAAGCGTTATTTTTCATATGTTTATCGCTGTAATGCCTTGATTTTATATTGTACAGGCAGTCGTACATTTGCACCAAATAAATAAGCTTTTCTTCATCCATTTCCATTACTTCTGTATTCGTTGCACTGCAAGGAATGAATGCGAAATAGCGAATGCCCGCGCACAACAGACGCACGCGGCGGGCGTCGGGGCGAGGGGCGGGATATTGCCAGCGGCCGCTCGTGACTGCTCGTGTGTTCTCGGGAATTCCCGAGAATGCTCGCGCAGGCGCACGGCTCCGTTTATGGAATTCGCCGGAATTCCTGCGGCTCCGCGGGCATCCGCGCGCCTCGTTCGAGTTTCTCATGCGATAATAGTATTTATAATAATAAAAATTAAGTTAAAATTCTCATGACACTGAAACTGCGCTCCGCTCCGCTGCCCTTCGCCGCTCTTTCGGTGTGAGTTGGCCCTAATTGTTACTCTTTCATGAAAAAACTACTGGACGGATTTGGATGAAACTTTACAGTAATATAGGTTATACATCAGAATAACATATGGGATACATTTTATCCTGAAATTCCCGCGGGAACGGGTACAACGCGGGGCGCGTATAGTTGGTTAATAATCCAAAGATTATCGAAAATTAATACACGCTGTACAATTTTGGATCTAAGTATAACCTGTAAAAAACACGGTTTATACTTTTTTTTAAGTATAACTAGTATAAATAAAACAATTATAACATCTACATTGTTTATTTACTCAATTATTTATGTATTACAGTATAATTACCTACTTTATTTTGTGAAAACAGATCTTAAAAATAAACTAAAATATAAATTATTTTTAAATACGTCAAACAATTCTCTACTGCAAATTATACTAGGTTGTATAATAGTTATAGTCAAACTATAATTAAAAAAAAATAGTATAACTATGATGATAGTGCACCTATACAAAGTATAAAATGATTGTATATTAGGATACATTAATAAAATTAAAATAATATAAATTTCTGGTCCATTTTTGTATAATCAAAAATCGCAATTATGTCAAAAATACTATAAAATTATACGTTTTAGCAATAGTAACTTACTGCTTTGTCAAATTATACAAATATGTATATACTTAACTAAGAATCTCTCTCCTTAATATTTAAGAGCTGGGCTCGTGTCCACGAAGTTCTTTCCAATAACTTAGAATAATTCTGTAAAATTGTTGTAATATCAATAATTAATTATACAAGAACGCAAATTATAGAAAATAACAATTTATTAAAAAAATCCAGATATTAAAAACCATTACTTATTTTACTATACTTCATAACTAATATAACATTTTCCTGTATAAATAAAGAAAGAAATATCCTAAAATTATGATAATTAGTATAACTAGTATAATTTCAGATTCAAATCCATTTTGTACGTCAATTATAAGATTCATTTTCGAGATTACAAACGAAGGTTGTATTTTTATAGAGAGTATAAAGTATGAATGATCTTTAAATAATAAAAAAAATATTCAAAAGTCTATTTGGAATGTCAATTTACTATAAATAAATTTTCAAGTATAATTTTTTTTGTATAGTTTTAGTATAAATTTGTGATTGAGTTAGTTTAAAATATGGCAAGATTTAATACATTTCAATTCCATTAGTAGACAAACAAATTATACTGAGTATACTTATACTAATAGTATAAATTGGTATTCTAGACCGAATGATAATATTCTGTTCTAATCTATAGCCAAGTTACAGGATTTCTGTCTTATACATAAACGCAAAAAAACATAAAGACAAAACACTGTTATAAAGTGTTTTGTCTCTTTTGCTCTTTGACAAATACCGTATGTCAGAAAGGGACAAACCATTTGATAGCTAAAATGCTCTAAATAAGCATTTATGTACAAAAACCTTGAATTTATAGCTAAGGTTATATCTGAAAGCAAAATTCTTGTGACCAGTTACCATTTACACGATCAAATTTAACCCTTACCACCAGAGGTAGGGTTGAAAAGCTACAAAATATCATTTTTATCGTTTTCAGAACGTAATATAGTAGTATTAGCCTGTAAAATCCCACTTCTGGGCATATGCCTCTCATCTCACTGAAGATATCAGCACAGTGAGGAGTAGGCATAATCACCACGCTTGCCAAATGCAGGTTGATAATCTCAAACCCGACCCATGTTTGAAAATAAGAAAATATGTTTTCGCTCGACCCGGGAATCTAACCTGGGACCTCAGTCTTGACAGGCGAGTGCACATACCACTAGACCAATGAGTCGTATACCCGTGGTTTTCGCCGCGATCTCGATAGGTGGCGTTAGTGTGAATATTTTGTAGATCGCGCTTTCGATATTTTCCCAAATTTAGTGGGGTCACGCTTAAACATGTTGTTGAGTAAAAACAAATATTCCTTTTTATTTATTACTATAGATCTTGTATAAATGGTAACTCTGAAAGTACTTTTAAAGTTGGTTAAGACGGGGAGCCACAGAAGTTAGTATAATTTTGGAAACATAAAAAATAAATTAGTATAATTATTGTAAATAAACATTTTTAGTATAAATCTAGTTAAGTACTGGCTTGGAATGTTACATGAGCTTATTTTGTATACGTTTTCTGAATGCATGCCAAAAATTATTTTATAATGTCATTTTTTCTGCATGCTACTGTGCTTCGGGCATGTTAACAAATTGGGGATAATTTTTCATGTTTTAACTAAAAAAGTTAATATCTAGCAACCCTTTTTTTCTTTAAATTAAATGTTCGATTTTATACTAATACATGCATTCAGAATATCAGAATAAATCTTAAAATTAAACTTATACTTAGAATAAAAACACATAACCAAAGTTAATATATGGCCCAATAATAAAATTTAAAAAAGTCTTAAAATTAATACATAATATGCTACTTACTGAGTATTGTGTAAAAACTAGTAAAATAAAAAAATAAAGCTAAAAAATACTTTTTAAAATATGTACTAATAATAATAGCTACCACCGTCAAAAAAAAAACATTTTTTTTATTAACTCAATCTTTAACAAATAAATGTAAAAATAAAACACACTTATTTACATTTGCTTTGTATAGAGCAAAAAATGACAAAATATTACAATATGTTTTTAATACTCATTTTTGACATATATAAATGTAATTTGTATAAAAAAATTAACTGGAAAAAAACTTTATTTTTATTCATAAAAACATGTATAACTGGTTTCAAATTCCATTGCATTTAGAAAAAGTAACCGGAGAAATAGAAATAAAAAAAACGCAAAAACAAACTTTTTATACTATTTTTAAAATGTACCCAGCTACTTTTTTTATATCGATTTTTAGTTTAGACAATGAAATAGGCGCCAGATGTCTGACAAATACAAAATCGGTCTTTTATGTCTTCTCTTTAGAGAGAGAGAGAGAGAGAGAGAGAGAGAGAGAGAGAGAGGAAGAGAGATAGATGTCTTTAAAGAAGAGAAAATGACGACAAAAGCCTTTGTAATGTCGTGAATCTCAGCCCCTAATATAAGATCTTATTAATGTTCACTTTATTTTATATTACTAGCAGTGCCCCGCAGTTTTACCCGTTTTGTGCTCGTTTCCGTGAGAATTTCGGGACAAAAATTAGTCTATAACGTTGCTACTGAATGTGGCTATCCATTACAAAAAGAATTATTGTAATCGGATTGGTAGTTTCTGAGATTCGAGATAACAGCGTTCAAACACAATATCAAACTCTTCAGCTATATAAGTATAGATGACAGATGTCATTCTAACATATATTTGTCAAACAAAAGTCAAATAAGCATTATACAGAGTTGATAGATGTCATTTTCAAATCCGTTAAACATAGTACAGAAATGGATAGTATAGTAATTTCATTAATATGAATTAGTTATACATAAATAGTGATATTTTATACTTAAAAGGGACGGATATAATAGTATAATTGCACTTACGGAATGTATAATTATAATGTCAAGCGTTATACTTAATAATAAACATTATACTAATTTATACAATAAAAATTGTGATCTAAAATTGTGAAGATCTTTACGTTTATGAGATTTATACTAATTTATGATTATGTATAATTAATATATAATTATAGTTATACTAGTTATGACAATGTCTGTATATACGTATGTTGTATTCGACGAATGGCGTTTTTGAATCGGTCGTTATGAAGCAGAGGTCCTGAAAAATTATACAAAATATATGAAAATTATACTAAAAATATTATGAATATTTTGTATACGTAGATTTCCGTTAAGGAAAACTGTATTTGATATATAATTCTGATATAGTGAGTAGATACTTAAAAATAAAAAGGTAAAGTTTCTGTAAAAAAAATGTTTGAGCTAAATAAGTTTAATTAAATACAAAAAATAATGTCTTTTTTGTATTTTACACGATAATAATGAAACTTGGTGAATAATTCCCTAAATAGGTATAAAATACGTACCTGTAAAAAATGTTTATAAAATACCAAGGTAATATAAAAAATCAGGTACCTAATAGTTAAAAACTCACCCTGGCAAGTTGCGCTTTTGAAAAAACAGCTCTTATTTTGAGGACCTTGTCAATGTGACAGTTGAGCGGCATTTTGAAAAGGTAAGTGTCGCCCGGGGGAAACGGTTTGGAGGTTTCAGATTTAGGACATCGCTTCGAATCGCTCAGGCAGTGGTTGTTGCACAGCCTAAACGCCTTAATTTTTGATGATCTGTAAAGCAAATTTTTATTTTTTATCGTAAGCGTAATCACCACGCTTGCGTAACGCGGGCTGGTGATCTCAAACCGTGTTTAAAAAGTAGGAAACATGTTTTCGCTCGACCTGGGAATTGAACCCGGGATCTCAGTCTTGGCAGGCGAGTCGACCACTAAACCACCGAGGCGTTTAACTTAAAAATAAACTCAATTCAGTAATGTATTTTTTTTTACTTCTTATATTTAATCTCGTAATATATTTAATCTTTAATCCTCCTTATTGCACTGATAACTTCAGTGAGATGAGAGGCCTTACTTACTAACTATATTTTATCTCGTAAAGAAAATAAGATTTTACTGTTATTGGAAACTCACTTGAAACTAATGTCAATGCTCTTTTCGTTCAAGCAGTGAGATAGTGGAATGGTGTAGGTGAAGTTGTGAATGTTCGTAGCACACACGGTCTCGGAGAAGAGCGTGCTGTTCGACGTGTACTTGCTCGACAGACCGAATGTCACTGTGTCACATTCTGTAAAAAAAAATATTACTGAAAAAAAATGAATAAAAAAACTCGAACGAATTTGTTAAATTATTTTTTAACTGAATTGGAACTGTTTTAGGTTTTTTTTGGTGAGCGTTTCAAAAAAAGCGGAGCGGAATTGTGTGGAACTCAAGCGACCAATCACAACGCGTTTAAATTGTCAAAATATTTTCGTAATGCGTTGTGAATTGAGCTCTGCTCAGCTCCAATTCGCTTCTATGGAACAGCAGCCATCCATTTTGTCATATGCCCATCTTGAAATTATCTACATCACTTAATAATATATCTCAGAAATTCTTTTGGAGATTTTTTTATACTCGTGATAATATGTTTGCAAATTTAGTGCTTTTCTTAATTTCAAAAAAGTTGGACATATATAATTAATTCTTATATTTTTTAAATTAATTTGACTGTTAGAACTTGAATACTAGTAAATATCTACAAAAAATATGAATAAAAATAATTCATGACAGAAGACTTCTGTGACTACAATTGCTGTTAAAGGAGCTAAAATGTCAGATAAAAATGTAAAATAAATGCGTAATGTATCGTACGATGGCTGTATATCAATATATTCTTTGAAAGCAAACAACTAATAGAAGAAAAACAGTCTTTACCATTCCCCCCCGCCAACTCCTTGGACTGCTCCCCTAACTCCATCTCCTCCGAACTCATATCATCCTTCTCTCTCTTCCTCCTACTCCTAACCTCTCTCTTCATCCTGCTAGAATTTTCCGTCCCATTCTGTTTATTCCCATCCAAATAATTAGTAGACTCCCCTATGATATCCTCACTGATTTTGAAGGATTCATTCTCAGTTTTCAAAGGCCCAGAATTGTTCTTTTCCAAAATGACTGGAGTTATGAGGAGTTTCTCTTTTGGTCCTGGTTCTAAAGGACGGGTGAATGTCTCGTTTTCTTTGTCCTGTTTGGTTCTTTCTAGTGGTTCTTGGTTGTCGTATGTTTGGGGAGGGTCTAAGCCGCAGGATGACTGGAAAATAAATGTGATATGGACAGGGACATTTTTCAGAACAATTCAGATCAATCTTATGTATATTATATAAAAAATACATTGAGAACTGTATTATTTAATGAAAGGAAGAATAATTACCACACAAAAAACCCCTTCGCTCTAACTAATATGTGGGGTAAAACTTTAAATAAAATAAAATAAACTAAAATTTTGTATAAAATAAAATAAAATGTAGTAATGGGAGATGTCTCAGCTGATACTCTACTGAGACCAAGGCCTGGGTACGCTGGGTATTCAGACGCTCTTTCTCTTAATAAAATTAATTCAATATCACGCGGATGTCAGCAGTCATTCAAATAATTTTTTTAAATTAAGTCACACATTTTATGTACTGCCATGAACAGCTGCCATTACCGTTATAGTAATCGGAGTATTATCGCACTTTAGCAATCTGAGTTCGCGCGTCTTAATTTTATTTTGAAATCTCACCATGAAGTTGTTAATCCATAAAGATAAACGACGAATATCCTTCTGAGCAGCGTGAAAGAAATAAGAAAAGAGATTATACAGTACAGTTTACAGAAAAATTGCTTTTCAAAGCTTACTTCAACAGTATAATCACCTCATTTAAACAGTTTAGATAGCTAACATGAACAGTATAGTTCGCTTACGTGAACTTACATGAACAGTATAGTTCGCTTACGTGAACTTACATGAACAGTATAGTTCGCTTACGTGAACTTACATGAACAGTATAGTTCGCTTACGTGAACTTACATGAACAGTATAGTTCGCTCACGTGAACTTACATGAACAGTACAGCTTACCTGGCATTCAGGATCCAGCTCGTTGTTGGTATTCAGGGCGAAGGTACATCCGTTACCGATGACGTCAGCCACCCTGGACAGGGTTACAGGACGTTCTGTGGGTGGCGATGGGGATGTGTGCACTGTATCTGGAAGAGATATTAAAAATAAGTATTAGCCTGTAATGTTCCACTGCTGGGCAAAGGCCCCTCATCTCACCGAAGATATCAGTATATCAGTATGTAATCACCACGACTGCCTAATCACTACATAGTATAAAATAAAGTCGTCTCTTTTTCTTGTCTGTCACACTGTTTGTCTGTCTGTATGCTTAAATCTTTAAAATTACGCAACGGATTTTGATGCGGTTTTTTGTAATAGGTAGAGTGATTCAAGAGGAAGGTTTTTATGTAAAAAAATTCCTGAAATTCCCACGGGAACGGGCACAACGCGGGTAAAACCGCGGGGCGCTGCTAGTGTAAAATAAAAGCGAAGTGTATCCGTAAACGTAGTACCAATTCAAAATGAGTAGTGTTCCCTTAAACTTCAGACACCAGTAAATAAAAATTGGTTTCGGGAACAGTTATCACGAACGGTACTCAGTACTCACTTATGACGGAGTTGGTGACGTAACTCTTGCTGGTGTGAGTCGAGGTGGAGAGGAAGTGCGGCGACTCGGTCGGGGGGGACGTCGTGTACTCGGGGGTCGTCTTGTGGGGGCCTTTCTCTGGACAGGGAACACGAATATAGACCTTGTATGTAAATAAGTATTAGCCAGTTATCAATATTAGCCTGTTTATTGTTGTTATGTTAGCTTCTTAGTATTTGCCTGTTAATTTAATTAATAATAAATACTTGGACAAATTCACACACGGTTAATTAGACCCAAAGTAAGCTCTAAGCTTGTATTATGGAATCTAACTCACTGATACTACTACATATACATACACAAATACTTTATAAGAATATATAATTAATTAGCCTATTTATTAATATTAGCCTGTAAGTAATTATTAGCCTGTTCATTTAATTAATAAGTATATTTATTTATCACAATTTATTAGCGTGAGGGTTTTTTTGTCCATATCTTTTTGTCCATTATTTGATGGATTGATTCAAAAATCTTGAAACTCTAGCCAGCTTTTTCTCTACTAATATAAATTAATAGTAAAAAATCCTTTTTTATTACCTTTTGCTGTCTTCTTGGCTGTAGCGTGTTGAGACGGTTTTGAATTCTGAAATGTTAAAAATAAAACAGTTAAAAACGAAGGTCGTTTTTCGCACACCAAAGGCAAACACTTCTGTAGAGTCTCCAAGAAAAAAAAATCGAATTTAAAAAAAAAACAAATTTTAATAAATTTTATTTTTTTGCAACCTACCTGTATCTGGTTTTGATCGGGCGGCGCTCTATGGACTGTCACGCCGTTCAGTTTCCCATAATACGGGTAGTTGTACAATTTCTCGTGGTTTCGTATTTCCTTCATATTTATTAACTCCTGGTGTTCCCGGAAGTATAGAGCTGACATTACTACAAGGCTGCAATTTAAAAAAAAATTATCAAAATTCCCACTTATGTATCAAAAAAAAATTGTTTTTATGAAAAAAAAATATTGTTAATGAAAAATACAAAATTTGCAGCAGCCATATTGCATTCAAAATGGCGTCCAAATCAAACATGTCCCCAAAGTATTTAATAATGTCTGCAGTGATAGATCCTCTCACTGAAGATGTTAGTACAGCGAGGAGTACACGTGATCATAAGCGAGCACTAATGTAAAGTATCGTCCTATAAGACACTGCAGATCAAAGTTATAACAAAAATTAACTTACCATACAGCCATAATAAAAATCAGGATAGTTATTATAATCTGCAACAGTTTATTCGAAATCAATTCCGTACTGACGTCAGAATAATCTCTCTTTCGACAGCAAAAAGCTAATTTATTATTATTGTACGTAAAGTTGTCATCGCTCCTCAACCAGAGGCAAGTATCTTCTTTTTTCTCCTCAATCTTTTGAGCGTTTTCTTCCAAAAAACTTGCACTTTCGACCTTTTTCTCCTTGTGTTTGATACAAGTTTTGTTGTAGTTGTAATATTTGCCGTATTTCGAGAATGTGTGGCAGTTTTTGCACTGTTTTCGCGTATATTTCGGGGAGTGGTGCGAGAGTTTGTGACAGCACTCGTGTTTGCGTATGTTCCGGGCTATGTCTCTGATTTGGTCTATAGACACGTTATTGTCTCCGTAGAGGGATTTTGAAGAGATTGACGTGGCTGAATAGCGGGAATCTAAAAAAAAAACGGATCTTTTGGTCAACCATCCAATCTTTTGTCCAACCTTCTGATCTTTTGGTCAACCTACCCATCGTCTTTCGGCCAACCAACAACCTTCCTATCTCTTACTCACCATTGCTGACGCTGGACCTGGAGCTGTCTCTCCGCTGCAGCGCATTAATGCAGAGCTTCTTGTTGATCCTCTCGAGCTGGTCGATCCTGGACTCCAGGTGGCCAGTCACCTTGCACAGTTCCTTCACAGCGCCCAGGTTCTCCATGAAGATTCGATCCTGGAGGTGGAGGAATAATATTTTAGAAATTGACTGTTTCAATTAATATTTTTTCATTTATTGTCCTTCTCACTGTCCTGATATTTTCGGCTCTTTGGCTTGCAGTAGGACATTAATGTGTGTTCTTCCGTGGTCTTGTGGAGACTGTCAGTTTGGTTAGGGCATGACAGGCTGAATCACCTGATTGCCCGAAAAGTAAGATGATTCCCTGCTCCGGAGGGCATGTTAAGCCGTCGGTCCCGGTTACTTTCTACGGATAGTAGTCGTTACATGAGCCATGTCAAAGGCCTTTGGCGGCTCAATAACTCTGACACCAGGATTGGTCAGGTTGACCATCCACTCAATGAAGAAGACTCTACTGATCTATTCGGGATTTTGGCTTGCAGCAGGACATTAATGTGCGTTACGAGCGAGGACCTCTATTGACCAATCACGTCGCGTTACAAGAAGATTTTGACGATGTCGATGTCGTTTGACAATCTCAATACGCTGTGATTGGCCGGGCTCTGCTCCGCTCTGTTCCGTTTCAATGAAAATACACTCTTAAAGGGTGGTGCTTTTTTTACTATTATCATTACATTACAAAGCTGATTGACAACTCATATCTATGGCATATTCGTAATCTGTGATCAATTTTTTTAATGGTGGGTGACCCCCAAAATAAAACACTTCTCTGTTCGTGTGTTTCCCTTAAAATAATGTGAATCCATCATAATTTCATCAGCCCCCCCAAACGCTATTACTGACCCCCTGTATCTCAATACCTTATACAGAACCCAAAAAAATACCAAAATATTGTCAAGTGTCACTGACCCATTTCAAAATATTGTAGTCGTTACATGAGCCATGTCAGAGACCTTTGGCGGCTCAATAACTCTGACACCAGGATTGGTCAGGTTGACCATCCACTCGATGAAGAAGAAGAATCTCAATCTTAAAATATGCAATAACAGTAAGACTTATATAGTGGGTCACTAAGCCCTGAAAAACTATGCATAACCCTCAAAATTTATGAATTCACCCCTTACATTATTTTTGGACGCCCCGAAGTAAGGGTGACCCCCAAACTCTCCTCAGCCTGCCTCCCTGCCGTAGTACCCACCTTGTTAACCACCAGGAACTTGTGTATGGTGTCCCCGTTGGGCAGCGCCACGTCCCCCGCCTCGCGCACCGCGTCGGGCAGCACGGCGCGCAGCTCCTGCGCCAGCACCCCCGTGTCGGGGGAGCGGCCCGGCCACCCCACCAGCCCCGAGTGCTGCGCGAACGACGGGTCGTACTGGAACCTACGGGGGACAACATATAGCATCACACAGTACTGAGGACCCCCGTGTCGGGGGAGCGGCCCGGCCACCCCACCAGCCCCGAGTGCTGCGCGAACGACGGGTCGTACTGGAACCTACGGGGGACAACATATAGCATCACACAGTACTGAGGACCCCCGTGTCGGGGGAGCGGCCCGGCCACCCCACCAGCCCCGAGTGCTGCGCGAACGACGGGTCGTACTGGAACCTACGGGGGACAACATATAGCATCACACAGTACTGAGGACCCCCGTGTCGGGGGAGCGGCCCGGCCACCCCACCAGCCCCGAGTGCTGCGCGAACGACGGGTCGTACTGGAACCTACGGGGGACAACATATAGCATCACACAGTACTGAGGACCCCCGTGTCGGGGGAGCGGCCCGGCCACCCCACCAGCCCCGAGTGCTGCGCGAACGACGGGTCGTACTGGAACCTACGGGGGACAACATATAGCATCACACAGTACTGAGGACCCCCGTGTCGGGGGAGCGGCCCGGCCACCCCACCAGCCCCGAGTGCTGCGCGAACGACGGGTCGTACTGGAACCTACGGGGGACAACATATAGCATCACACAGTACTGAGGACCCCCGTGTCGGGGGAGCGGCCCGGCCACCCCACCAGCCCCGAGTGCTGCGCGAACGACGGGTCGTACTGGAACCTACGGGGGACAACATATAGCATCAGAGGACCCCCGTGTTTTATCCTGACACCTTTTATTCTGTTTTTGTTATTTGTACTCACTTCTTATGTTATTGGTACTCACTTGACAACCCTTATGCTCTGCACGTTCTTCAGTTGCTGCGCGGTGTCCAACTCTTCGATGTTGTGTTTGGCGCGAGCGTCGGACGGGTGCAGGATGTGCCCCATTACCTTGAGATTACCTGGAGACAAAGGTTTCTTAGGGTTTGGAGATGATGTGTTTGATAATAAGAAACTATACTGGTTCCTTAAGTTTAAGCGTAAACTGCTCATTTTGAATAGAAACTACATTTACAAATACACTTCGCGTTGGCATAGTGGCCCATAGTGGCATTTTCTATCCGAGCGCTACCGTGCTTCGGACGGCGCGTAAAGCAGTCGGTCCCGGTGTTTTAATCGTTAGACCATGTCGAAGGTCTGTTGGCGGTCTAAAAACTCCAATATCAGTTGGCTACTAATCTACTCAAAATTAATGATGAATTAACTGCCTCAACTTGAGACTGCCTACCCGAGACTGCCTCTAGTACATAACTTGCTTACTATTGACTGTTCCAAGTCGAGCCTACGCAACCTAAGGCTGCCTCTAGTCAAGGCTGCCTTACTTGAAGTTACTTTTAATACCTTCCATTAACTGCCCTACCATTGTAATAATAAGTGACCTACTATCTCAAGTCGCGACTGCCTCACCCGAGGGTAGCCTCTAGTCGAGGCTGCCTCTATTACATAACTGGCTTACCATTAACTGTCTTAAGTCAAGGCTACCACACCAGAGGGTGCCTCTAGTAGATAAGTGACCTACCATTACTACCTCAAGTCGAGACTGCCTCAAGTCAAGCCTTCCTAACCCGAGGCTGCCTGTACATCACCGACTTACCATTAACGACGCAGGCCTCGTCCGGGCGGTCGGTGTTGATGCCGACGCGGCCGGTGAAGGTGACGCTGTTCTCGGAGACTCCTCGCTGCCACCAGCCCTCGGGGCAGTCCGACTCGAACTGGCCGGGGTTCGATGCCTGGAAGAGGAAGGTTTGAGAACTAGATCTGAGCGCCCGTACTCAGAGACGTCAAATGCCTCACACTTCTTCTTCTTCATCATGGGATGGTCAACCTGACCAATCCTGGTGTCAGAGTTATTGAGCCGCCAAAGGCCTCTGACGTGGCTCAAGTAACGACTACTATCCGTAGAAAGTAACCGGGACCGACGGCTTAACGTGCCCTCCGAAGCACGGAATCATCCCTGCAATGCCCTAACCAAACTGAGGACAGTCTCGCAAAGAGATTTTTGTGAGAAATTGTCCCCAATCGAACCCGGAACCTCCGGATCGTGAGTCGAGCACTCAAACCGCAAGACCACGGAGGCTGTTAAAGCTGTTAAGCTCACACTAACAACCCTGTATGTTGATCCTGTCACTCATACGATCCCCTTGGCCCCTGCGCGCTCACCCGGACTATGATGCGGTCGCTGGCGTGCGCCGCCACGCCCACGTCGGCGAGCGCGGTGTGCGCGCGCAGCGCCACCACGAGCTGGAAGTGCCTCTGGTCGGGGTTGGGCCGCCCCTTCTTCCGCATGTTGTTGTTGGTGGTCTCGGCGAAGTGAAGCCTCCCCACTGTGATCTTGGTGCCTTCACGGCGCAGTTCCACGCTGGGGATTTAAGACTGGTTAAAAGGTTGTCTTATAACTGGTTTCTAAGGTTTGAGTGAGTCTTCTGTGGGCGTGGTTTCTGTTAAGGAACCGAAACGTGAGATAAAAATCCTTATCTATATAAATATTATAAATTATCTATACTAATCTATACTAATATTATAAAGCTGAAGAGTTTGTTTTGTTTGTTTGTTTGTTTGTTTGTTTGTTTGTTTGTTTGTTTAAACGCGCTAATCTCAGAAACTACTGAACCGATTTGAATAATTCTTTCACTGTTAGATAGTCTATTTATCGAGGAAGGCTATAGGCTACATTTTATCCCGGATTTCCTACGGGAACGGGCACAACGCGGGTAAAACCGCGGGGCGCTGCTAGTAAATTATAAAGCTGCAGAGTTTGTTTGTTTGAACGCGCTAATCTCAGGAACTACTGGTCCGATTTGAAAAATTATTTTTGTAATGGATAGCCACATTCAACGGAAAGGTTATAGGCTACTTTTCATCCTGAAATTCCCACGGGAACGGGTACAACGCGGGTAAAACCGCGGGGCGCTGCTAGTAATATTATAAATGTGTAAAGTTTATGTTTGTTACTCTTACACGAAAAAACTACTGGACGGATTTGGATGAAACTTTACAGTAATATAGGTTATACATCAGACTAACACATGGGATACATTTTATCCCGAAATTCCGGCAGGAACGGGTACAACGCGGGTAACTCCGCGGGCGCGGCTAGTATACGACTAATAACTTACGGCACTGGGTGGAAAGGTTTCTTTGTTCTATCTGATTGACTTTGTTCTACTCTTACTTCTTGGCTTGGGTCCTCCGCCTGGAAAAGATTGAAAAATGTCTTAAAATTTTCAAAAATACGCCTTGGAATTGACTTTGTTGTGAAATCTATAAAATATCACAAAGAGGTAAAACTTGAAATGTTGTTTGTTTTTATATACGGGCTAATATCGGCAAGTACCAGTCCAATTCGAATATATTTTTTTGTATAATCAATTAATTAAGAATTAAAAAACATAACAAGAATTATTCGAATCGGACGAACGAACGAACATTCAACGGGAACGTCATAGGTATATATATTTTTTATCCCGAAATTCCCACGAGAACAGACACAATACGGGTAAAACCGCGGGGCACTGCTAGTAATCCATACATCGAATACAATCTAAACTTATATTATATAGAGGTAAAATTTGTAAGTTTGTATGTTCTAGTTAATCTCGGGAATTACCAGCCCGATTTGAATAATTATTTTTGTAATAGATACTCGTAGCTACATTCAACGGGAAGGTTATAGGCCTCTTAGTCCATACATCGAATATGACGTATGCTAGAGTAAAGATGATTTGAATTAAAGAGATTTTATCTAAAAGTTGATCATACCTTAACCCCATAGAAGTGCAGACAGAAGTTGCTAATCTTCTTAAATCCGTCTGCCGTCTTCACGTACTGAGGGTCTCCCTGCATCTGGATCTGACAGGTCACCTGGAAGTGGTTCTTCTTCTGGCAGACGAAGGCTTCGTCTATTTGAGAGAAGTTGAAGCCCTTGTCCGCACCGACTATGTAGGAGGGCGTTTGTCTGAGGGTTGAAGTGGAATTTAAGTGACTTAAGAAAAAGCTTTTGTTCGTTTACGAAAAAGATATTGAATAAAATGTATCATGATTTGATTGTCTACATTGTTAGCTTTTAAATGAGACATTTTTCATCTTCCTGGGGTGTTTAACTCGATAGTAATTATTCAATCAGTACAGGCGCCTGAACTTCAGGATAAGAAAAACAGAATGGCTGCAATTTTACTATGGAGGGTAGAGATATTTTTTTATGTAATTTGTCGGTAAAAAATCACCTTATTTTACCCCCCTTAAGGCTCTGACACCGGTGACCAGACACATTGTTTAGCTATATATATAAAATTCAAAGTCCTGACTGACTGATAATCAACGCACAGCCTCAACCGCTACACCTAGAAACATGAAATTTGGCAGGAAGGTTCTTCAAGTGACGTAAGTGTACACTAAGAAAGGATTTTCGAAAATTCCTACGGGAACGGGCTCAACGCGGGCAAAGCCGCGGGGCGCTGCTAGTCTATACTATACTAATATTATAAAGAGGTAAAATTTGTATGTTTGTTTGTTTGTATGTTCGAGGTAATCTCAAGAATTATCAGTCCGATTTGAATAATTATTTTTGTAATAGATAGCCACATTCAACGGGAAGGTTATTATTTTTCATCCCAAAATTCCCACGAGAACGGGTACAACGCGGGTAAAACCGCGGGGCGCTGCTGTATATATATAAATAAACTACTCTACAACCACTATGCATACTTACAATGGCTTGAGGTTGCAGTCAAAGAGCGCGTGCCAAGCTGTCTGTTGGAAGGGCGCGAACCGGATGCACTGCAGGGGCGCGTCGTCGCCCGCCTCCGAGCCGTCCACCGACGGGGGCGGGCGGCCCGCCTCGGGCGACAGGGCGGCTGGCGGACACAACACGATCAGTGTTAAGAGCTCGATAAGTATCCTAATCTATATATACTATAATAATATTATAAAGAGGTAAAATTTTTAATTTTTTTGTTTGTATGTTCGAGGGAATCTCGGGAATTATCTGTCCGATTTGAATAATTCTTTTTGTAATAGATAGCCACATTCAACGGGAAGGTTATAGGCTATTTTTCACCCCGAAATTCCCACGGGAACGGGTACAACGCGGGTAAAACCGCGGGGCACGGCTATCTATATATATAAAATTCAAAGTCCTGACTGACTGATAATCAACGCACAACCTCAACCGCTACACCTAGAAGCATGAAATTTGGCAGGAAGGTTCTTCAAGTGACGTAAATGCACACTGGGAAAGGATTTTCGAAAATTCTACATCCAAGGGGTTAAAATAGGGGATGAAAATTGGTATGAAACTTTGTCAATTTTAAACCGATCGGGCTGAGACTTTGCATGCATATAGCTGCTATGAAGTAGGCATCCCCTAAGAAAGGATTTTGATAAATTCTACCCCCAAGGGGATAAAATAGGGGATGAAAGTTTGTATGAAACTGTGTCAATTTTAAACCGATCGGGCTGAGATTTTGCATGCATATAGCTACTATGACGTGGGCATCCCTTAAGAAAGGATTTTGATAAATTCTACCCCCAAGGGGATAAAATACGGGATGAAAGTTTGTATGAAACTTTGTCAATTTTAAACCGATCGGGCTGAGATTTTGCATGCATATAGCTACTATGACGTAGGCATCCCCTAAGAAAGGATTTTGATAAATTCTACCCCCAAGGGGATAAAATAGGAGATGAAAATTTGTATGAAACTGTGTCAATTTTAAACCGATCGGGCTGAGATTTTGCATGCATATAGCTACTATGACGTAAGCATTCTTTAAGAAAGGATTTTGATAAATTCTACCCTCAAGGGGATAAAATAGGGGATGAAAGTTTGTATGAAACTTTGTCAATTTTAAACCGATCGGGCTGAGACTTTGCATGCATGTAGCTACTATGACGTAGGCATCCTCTAAGAAAGGATTGTGATAAATTCTAACCCCAAGGGGATAAAATACGGGATGAAATTTTGTATAAATCTTCTTAGATTTTCGACTGATTCCCACGGGAACGGGTACAACGCGGGTAAAACCGCGGGGCGCTGCTAGTCTACATACTAAAGGCCTTATGTATAAATGCTTAGGGGCCGTTCACAAAATACATCACGCTATAATCAACTTTTTTTCACCCCCTCCCCCCCTATTGTCAAGCTGTGTCACACTTTCTGTGACCCCCATGTAAATATTTCGTCACAAAAACTAAGACCCCCCCCCCTGAATTATTAAAAAAATAATTTAAAAACTTTTAATGAACGGCGAACATCACGTTGCCGTAGATCCCCCCGTCCCTCCTTGTTACATCTTGTCACAGTCAGCAAACCCCCTCCCCCCCACTTGTAGGCGAACGTATTTTATGAACGGCCCCTTACAAGCAGCATTTTAGCTATCAAAATTAAATGGTTTGTCCCTTTCTGACATACGCTATTTGCCAAAGAGCGAAAGAGACAAAACACTTTAAAACCCTATTTAAGGTCGATATCATTTATGAATAAGGCCGTATCTATTTACTAAACTGACCACAACGTACCTGGTTCGCACTTCACCTGCGAGGTGTCTTGGGAATGCTTCCTCTTTTTTGGCGTCGGTTCTTGCAAGGAGGTGTAGACGGGGGCCATGTCGTGGTTGACCACCAACTGCGGGTTGATCAGACCCTGGTCTATCTCGGGCAGGTACCTGGGAGTAAGATGAAGTGGTGAGTTTCACCAAAATTCTGTAGTCGTTACATGAGCCATGTCAGAGGCCTTTGGCGGCTCAATAACTCTGACACCAGGATTGGTCAGGTTGACCGTCCACTCGATGAAGAAGAAGTAGTCATATGTCAACGTCCGTACTCAGAAACGTCAAAATATGCTTCCTTGGTAGAGATTTAATGAGTAATTTTGACAATGTATGAAAAGTTACGTCAATTAGATAATTGTCGATTTAATGAACGTCTTTGAGTGCGGCAGTAAGTTTCTCATTCACTGAAGCGCCCCGCGGTTGTACACGTTCCCGTGGGAATTTCAGGATGATAAGTAGCCTATAACCTTCCCGTTGAATGTGGCTATCCATTACAAAAAGAATTATTCAAATCGGATCAGTAGTTCCTGAGATTAGCGCGTCAAACAAACAAACAAACAAACTACTGGTTTATAATATTACTAGCTGCGCCCCGCGGTTTCACCCGCTTTGTACCCGTTCCCGCGGGAATTTCGGGATGAAAAATAGATGTTGTCCGATTCTCAGGCCTATCCGATATGCACACAAAATTTCATGAGAATCGGTGGAGCCGTTTCAGAGGAGTTCAATTACGCACCCCGTGACACGAGAATCTACGAGGATACTAATATTATAAAGCTGAAGAGTTTGTTTTGTTTGTTTGTTTGTTTGTTTGTTTGTTTAAACGCGCTAATCTCAGAAACTACTGAACCGATTTGAATAATTCTTTCACTGTTAGATAGTCTATTTATCGAGGAAGGCTATAGGCTACATTTTATCCCGGATTTCCTACGGGAACGGGCACAACGCGGGTAAAACCGCGGGGCGCTGCTATTTTATATACTCGTATTAGATTTGACAAGCCCGTTGGCACAGTGGCAGTGAGAGCGCTTACTGTGTCGGGGGTTGCGGGCTCGATTCCCGCCCGGAGTCAACAATATGTGAAAACATAATTGTTGGCGACGACGTCTGGGTGTCAATTATATATTCTTATAAAGTATTTGTGTATGTATTATATGTAGTAGTATCAGTTAGTTAGATTCCATATTACAAGCTCAGAGCTTAGTTTGGGTCTAATTAAACGTGAATGATTTTTTCCGGGTATATTTATTTTATTAGTATCTTAGATTAGGAACAACAGCATCTATTCTTGAACAAACTATGTGATAAAAAACTATCACTACATAGTATAAAACAAAGTCGCTACTTTTGTCTGTTTGTTTGTCTGTATGCTTAAATCTTTAAAATTACGCAACGGATTTTGATGCGGTTTTTTGTAATAGGTAGAGTGATTCAAGAGGAAGGTTTTTATGTAAAAAATTCCCGAAATTCCCACGGGATCGGGCACAACGCGGTTAAAACCGCGGGGCGCTGCTAGTATATAAATAAAAATGAATTGCTGTTCGTTAGTCTGCTTAAAACTCGAGAACGGCTGAACCGATTTGGCTAATTTTAGTCTAGAAATGTTCATGAAAGTCCAGGGAAGGTTTAAACGGTAAGCAGTGAGGAAAAAATGCAGGTGAAACCGCAGGTCACCGCTAGTATTTATCAAATGACGAAGAAGGATCCATCTCACCTGTTCTGATACCCGATCTGCTCGATCATATCATGCCTAACCCCCCTAATCCCCAGCTCCACAATCCCAGGATCCTGCGGCAGGACCACTACATCATTGACAGTCCGCAGCACATCATCAGACTTCAACTCCTCATAAATATACTCTCCATTTTGAAGTATTTCGTGCGTTGGGAGATGGTCATGGACTAGCATGTAATCAGCGTTGAGCACCGTTTGGGGCACTCCAAGAGTTGGAAGCGTTTCGGAAGGGCTGTAGGGGTTCTCGGAGCCGGAGTCTGGAGGGCTTTCCGGAAGCTGGTGGCCCCTGAAAGAGAAGGTGAGTTTGAGAAGGTTTCTAAGAGAGCACGGTCTTATTCTTCTTCTTCTTCATCGAGTGGATGGTCAACCTGACCAATCCTGGTGTCAGAGTTATAGAGCCGCCAAAGGCCTCTGACATGGCTCAAGTAACGACTACTATCCGTAGAAAGTAGGAAACCGGGACCGACGGAAGCACGGAATCATTTTACTTTTCGGGCAATCAGGTGATTCAGCCTGGAATGCCCTAACCAAACTGAGGGCAGTCTCACAAAGAGATTTTTGTGAGATATTGTCCCCACCGGGAATCGAACCCGGAACCTCCGGATCGTGAGCCAGGCGCTCAAACCACAAGACCACGGAGGCTGTTGAGAGCACGGTTAGGTTAAGTTAGAGAACATGAGTTCATGTCATGTAGAACATGAGTTGTGGCAGCGTTGCGCACTGCTCAGACGGGGCGGGTGTTTAAGCTTATTTTTAACCACTTCTCAGGTTTCTCAATTCGACCGTATATACTCGTATATCTTCTTATATATAAAATTCTCGTGTCACAGTGTTCGTTCGCGTACTCCTCCGAAACGGCTCGACCGATTCTCATGAAATTTTGTGAGCATATTGAGTAGGTCTGAGAATCGGCCAACATCTATTTTTCATCCCGAAATTCCCGCGGGAACGGGTACAACGCGAGTGAAACCGCGGGGCGCAGCTAGTATATGTATATATATTTTTAAGTCCTCTTTTCTTATAACAGTTCCCGCGGGAATTTTGAGATAAAGTTTCATCCTAATCCGTCCAATAGTTTTTCGTGAAAGAGTAACAAACATACTTTACATACATACTATACAAAATTTCGCATTAATAATATAGTAGGATTATCTCACCCGGGCCTCCTCGCGTCCACCGGGGGTGAGGAGTAGCACCCCTCGCCGACGGGCGCCATGTACGCCTCGAAGTCCAGCTCCTCGATGAACCCGGGGCCTGCAGACAAAACTTACATGTTAACGTCACATTATCTATACCTCTTCTTCAACGAGAGGATGGGCAACCTGACCAATCCTGGTTTCAGAGTTATTGAGCTGCTTTATTACCTATACTTATATAATATAGCTGAAGAGTTTGTTGGGTTCCGTACCCAAAGGGTAAAAACGGGACCCTATTACTGAGACTTCGCTGTCCGTCCGTCCGTCTGTCACCAGGCTGTATCTCAAGAACGGTGATAGCTAGACAGTTGAAATTTTCACAGATTATGTATTTCTATTGCCGCTATAACAAAAAATACTAAAATTGAAATAAAACAAATATTCAAGGGCTCCCATATAACAAACATAATTTTTTGCCGTTTTTTAAAGTACGGAACTCTCCGTGCTCCGACTCGAACTTGGCCTTGTACACGTGTTGTGCCCATTCCCAAGGGAATTTCAGGATAAAAAATATTATAAAACCTTCTTCTTGAATTTAGCTATCCATTACAAAAAGAATTATTCAAATCGGATTGGTAGTTTTTGATTAAAAGCGCGTTCAAAGTAAATCAATTTCTTCAGCCTATTATAAAAGAACAGATGGCGAGTAGTACAGAAAAGTATAAATATAAATTACTAGCAGCGCCCCGCGGTTTTACCCGCGTTGTGTCCATTCCTGTGGGAATTTCGGGATGAAAAATAGCCTATGTTACTCGTGGATAATGTAGCTTTCGAATGGTGAAAGAATTTTTAAAAACGGTCCAGTAGTTTTTGAGCCTATTCATTACAAACAAACAAAGTTTTCCTCTTTATAATATTAGTGTAGATAGTGTAGATGAGGTAAGTGGGTACGTCCGTCTGTTCGGCTATTAAGATGTCTGAACATTTTAAAACTTTAAATAATTGATGTATCAAGAAGCCCTAGAGTTCTTAGCTTTTTAACTAAAGTTTAAAACTTCGATCACCAATACACAACTAGATATCGGGTCACGTACAAAATCAAAGTTAAATACAGTCCGCGTGGATGACGTGTGACAGCTTATTTTGTTTACTACCGAACTGAAACAAAAGTTTTAAAACAGTTCGAAGTTCAACCTAATTACAACCATGACACCTAGCAATAAAGTAGCAAATCCTATGAATAAAATAAGAGCTCACTTTTCAAATGAGGCGTTATTCACCGAGACGTATTTTAGCGCCGACCCGACATCTAGTTGTGTATTGTTGATCGAAGGTTTAAAAAGATAGTTCGAAGAAAAATGTTAAAATATTATCATGTAATGTCCCAGAGCTGGGCAAAGACCTTTCATCTCACTGAACATATCTGTCGTAGGAAGATTAGCCGGAAGTAAGTCCGAATAGGTCAGTGGCCAACCCTGGTGTCGGAGTTGTTAGACCGCCTAAAGATGACGACATGGTCTAACGATTGAAACAACCGGGACCGACAGTTTTACGTACCCTCCGAAGCACGGTAGCGCTCAGATAGAAATGCCACTCATCATACGAAAACATATTACATATTCTTAAAATTGGTGAATTCGCACAATTCGTGCCGGTGGAATTCGTGCGAATTTAATTAGCGAATATTTTGAAAAATTTACATTACACATTATCATTTTGGGTTATTTAAAAAAAACTCTACAGTCATCGTTATCATTTCATCCCTTTTAAATTTCATCCCTAATCCCCACCCTGATCTATCTATGATAATATACCAAAATTAAAAGTTTTTTTTGTTTGTTTGTACGCGCTAATCTCAGAAACTAAAAATCCGATTTGAATAATTCTTTTTCTAATCGATAGCCACATTCAACCGGAAGGTATAGGCCATTTTCCATCCGGAAATTCCCACGGGAACGGGAACAACGCGGGTAAAACCGCGGGGCGCTGCTAGTCACAAACGTAACGTAAAACGTCTTGATATTATAATAATCAGTAATAATCGCATCAATTACGTAGAGTTGCGCAACTATCGCGCCGTAATCGCTCAAGCGTAGCGATTTCATCGCCGCGTCGCGTGTGCGCTTATACATGGGAAGGAAAGTGGGTGTAGATTTTTAAAAGTAAACATTTTGTAATACATTGTGAGACTGCCCTCAGTTTTGTTAGGGCATTGCAGGCTGAATCACCTGATTGCCCGAAAAGTAAGATGATTCCGTGCTTCGGAGGGCACGTTAAGCCGTCGGTCCCGGTTACTTTCTACGGATAGTAGTCGTTACATGAGCCATGTCAGAGAGGCCTTTGGCGGCTCAATAACTCTGACACCAGGATTGGTCGGGTTGACCATCCACTCGATGAAGAAGAAGAAGAAGAATACAATGTATTTTTGTATAAAGACGCCTCGGTGGTCTAGTGGTACGTGCACTCGCCTGCAAAGACTGAGGTCCCGGGTTCAATTCCGGGGTCGACCACAAACATGATTCCTACTTTTCAAACAGGGCTCGGGTTTGAGATCACCAAACCGCATTTGGCAAGCGTGGTGATTATGCCTAATCCTCCTCACTGTACCTCATCTTCAGAGAGGCCTTTGCCCAGCATTGGGACATTACAGGCTAATACTTTACTATATATTTTTAACTAGCAGCGCCCCGCGGTTTTACCCGCGTTGTGCCCGTTCCCGTGGGAATTTCGGGATTTTTTTACATAAAAACCTTCCTCTTGAATCACTCTACCTATTACAAAAAACCGCATCAAAATCCGTTGCGTAATTTTAAAGATTTAAGCATACAGACAGACAAACAGTGTGACAGACACGAAAAAAAGACGACTTTATTTTATACTATGTAGTGATTAGTTTTATACGAAAACCCGACATGAAACCTTTTTATGAGAACTACCACCTTTATTGAAGCCGGTTAATAGACGACGGAGATATATGAGGTATCACATTAAAACAACAAATATATTCGAATAAATTGGGATCATTTCCTTTTTTGGAGTCGGTACATTCGGACGAATTAGGAAACTCTTCTTTTATGGAGTCGGTTAAAAATAACATTAAGTTATCCATAAGTACTCGTCAGTTCGTGAAGGTCAGTGGCCAACCCTGGTGTCGGAGTTTTAGACCGCCACTAGGCCTCCGACATGGTGTGACGATTGAAATAACCGGGACAGGGTTAGTTTAACATGTCTAAAGCACGGTAGCGCTCAGATAGAAATCCCAATATCGGCCACCCATCCAAGTAGTGGACGAGCTGCCCGTTGCTTAACAATAACAATGAGTTGACATGGCTCATGCATACTACGCCACAAGCATTACATAATAAGTAGTAAAAGTATAAGCCTCTAATTTCCCACTGCTGGGCAAAGGTTTAAGGTTAAAGGATTACTAACAGATTCCCAACACCCCTTCCACGAAATAGGGTATCTATTTACACCCTTTCCATGAAAAATCGGAAACAAAAATCCACCCCCAAAATAATTCTAAAACAAAGTTTACCGTATCAATTTAAATTACCCTAAATTACAATACAACTTGTTAAACGGTTGACCAGTTAGGGTAGTTTTACTCGATCAGTACACAAATTAGCAGAGGGTGGAGTTTATTCAAGCGTTTGATTGTTAATGGACGCAGGTGTGTACACTGTACACAACACGCGAAGTATCGTTTCCCATAGAATAAATAAATTAAATAATTAGTTCGCAGGTAAGTCCTCTCACTGAAGATATTAGCACAGCGAGGAGTACACGTAATCACAAGCGAGCACTAATGTAAAGTATCGACCTATAAGACACTGCAGATCAAAGTCCTCTCACTGAAGATGTTAGTACAGCGAGGAGTACTCGTAATCACAAGCGAGCACTAATGTAAAGTATCGTCCTATAAGACACTGCAGATCAAAGTCCTCTCACTGAAGATGTTAGTACAGCGAGTACACGTAATCACAAGCGAGCACTAATGTAAAGTATCGTCCTATAAGACACTGCAGATCAAAGTCCTCTCACTGAAGATGTTAGTACAGCGAGGAGTACACGTAATCACAAGCGAGCACTAATGTAAAGTATCGTCCTATAAGACACTGCAGATCAAAGTCCTCTCACTGAAGATGTTAGTACAGCGAGGAGTACACGTAATCACAAGCGAGCACTAATGTAAAGTATCGTCCTATAAGACACTGCAGATCAAAGTCCTCTCACTGAAGATGTTAGTACAGCGAGGAGTACACGTAATCACAAGCGAGCACTAATGTAAAGTATCGTCCTATAAGACACTGCAGATCAAAGTCCTCTCACTGAAGATGTTAGTACAGCGAGGAGTACACGTAATCACAAGCGAGCACTAATGTAAAGTATCGTCCTATAAGACACTGCAGATCAAAGTCCTCTCACTGAAGATGTTAGTACAGCGAGGAGTACACGTAATCACAAGCGAGCACTAATGTAAAGTATCGTCCTATAAGACACTGCAGATCAAAGTCCTCTCACTGAAGATGTTAGTACAGCGAGGAGTACACGTGATCACAAGCGAGCACTAATGTAAAGTATCGTCCTATAAGACACTGCAGATTAAAGTCCTCTCACTGAAGATGTTAGTACAGCGAGGAGTACACGTAATCACAAGCGAGCACTAATGTAAAGTATCGTCCTATAAGACACTGCAGATCAAAGTCCTCTCACTGAAGATGTTAGTACAGCGAGGAGTACACGTAATCACAAGCGAGCACTAATGTAAAGTATCGTCCTATAGGACACTGCAGATCAAAGTCCTCTCACTGAAGATGTTAGTACAGCGAGGAGTACACGTAATCACAAGCGAGCACTAATGTAAAGTATCGTCCTATAAGACACTGCAGATTAAAGTCCTCTCACTGAAGATGTTAGTACAGCGAGGAGTACACGTAATCACAAGCGAGCACTAATGTAAAGTATCGTCCTATAAGACACTGCAGATCAAAGTCCTCTCACTGAAGATGTTAGTACAGCGAGGAGTACACGTAATCACAAGCGAGCACTAATGTAAAGTATCGTCCTGTAAGACACTGCAGATCAAAGTCCTCTCACTGAAGATGTTACTACAGCGAGGAGTACACGTAATCACAAGCGAGCACTAATGTAAAGTATCGTCCTATAAGACACTGCAGATCAAAGTCCTCTCACTGAAGATGTTAGTACAGCGAGGAGTACACGTAATCACAAGCGAGCACTAATGTAAAGTATCGTCCTATAAGACACTGCAGATCAAAGTCCTCTCACTGAAGATGTTAGTACAGCGAGGAGTACAAGTAATCACAAGCGAGCACTAATGTAAAGTATCGTCCTATAAGACACTGCAGATTAAAGTCCTCTCACTGAAGATGTTAGTACAGCGAGGAGTACGCGTAATCACAAGCGAGCACTAATGTAAAGTATCGTCATATATGATACTGCAGATCAAAGCCCAATCACAAGCGAAACCGCGGAACATTGTTAGTAATAGATAGTCCACGTTAATATAAAAATGAGAGGTCGGATGTTCTAATGTAAAAACTATGTAGATAGAACCGGTTCTTCAAAATGGCATGTGTCATTTTTTGTCAAATGTGGTTAGTGATTGGATATATTGTTTGTAAAATGACGTATACAGATTAGCTTTGCAGTTCCGTTAGGCGGCATTTATTAAGGCAAATAGAACAAGCACTTTAAAATCAATTAAGTTTTTTACAAGTTTCAAGAAAAAACCTTTAAAAATTAGAAAAAAATATTTAGATATCCGAATGGAACCTTCATCTATTTAAGTCGATTAAAAACAACTGCAATTTGTCATTTGATTATGGATATTAACATGTAGGTATGCAGTTTTACCCGCATTATGCCCGTTCCCGTGGAAATTTCGGGATTTTTATACATATAAATCTTCCTCTTGAATTACTATATTTCAAAAAACCGTGTCAAAATCCGTTGGGTAGTTTTAAAGATCTAAGCATACATAGGGACAGACAGCGGAAAGCGACTTTGTTTTATACTAGGTATGTAGTGATGATAATTAAATTGGAGAAATAGGGAAAAGAATAAAATACGAATAATAAATATGGCGACGCCGGCGGTGCCTAGTACTTATCAAAAAAAGAAGACAAAATTATAGTGTAACAGATTTTTTTTTTAATATGCTACCCGTATAATATTTTTTTTACAGCGTAAGTAAAAAAAATACTTTTAGGTAAAAAGAATTTCCTGAAAAAAAAACATTTTATTTTTATTGGAAAATCAAACGACAGTATATTGAACACATAAAATACATGAACAAGTGTAATTATAATGTTGAATATGATAATACCACACGTCCGAATTCCGAATATGACACGAATGTCACAAAAACGCGGGTCATTGACAAATGGAGCGTATTACTTTCGATTGAACGGTATGCGAGCTCGCATTACATGGCCAAGCGCGAGTCGGGCGGAAAACATTTTTTAATTTTTTTTTTTAACATGTTATGCCCCTCTACTTGGCAATGGCGTCGAGCAGCATTTTTTTTGTTTTTTTAAAAGTAATTTTATTGCAGATATGTGAGGAGGAGAGTCTAAAATCTTTTTTGTGTACTGAAACGCGCTGGACTCTGTTATTTTTTAGTTTAATTAGCATAATTTTTTTGTAAAAAATTACATTGAAAATGCTGTGTTAATTTATTTCCAAAATTTCTACGGAAAAGGGTATAATACGGGAAAACCTAAAGGATGATTGATAGGTACTTGTTAATAAAATTTAGCTTATTTTTTTTTATTGATTTCCGTCGGATTATAAAAAATATTTTTGTGTAGAAAATTACAGGTTTTTCTGAAATTCCCACGGGCATTGCTGGCCTATAGGTATTCAGCAAGCAAGACTATGATATTCGTTGCTTGGTTAATCTATCTATACTAATATAATAAAGCTAATCTTCAGCGGAAAGGTTCTACAATATTTATCATCCCGAAATTCCCACGGGAACGGGCACAACGTGGGTAAAACCCAGGGGCACTGCTAGTTTTAAGTAATAGGTACCTGGGTTTCGCCCCTGTAGTCTAGTCCTACCGGTAGTCTCTTGCCCTTCCATTTGCCATGAATATTCCATCTTACACTCAATCACTTGACATTTTTAATCAGTTTTTGAATTACGTCACATCCAAACCAAAATTGCACATTGCGAAGTCAAATCCAAAACTTTTTAACAAGTTTTTAACACTATTGTCTCGTTATTAGCTTGATTAATTAATAATATACCACTGTTAATTTAATTTATTTACTGTTCAATAAATTTAATTGTTTTTTTTTTCTAAAAAGGTTTTAAATTTAATTTAGAAAAGATAATTTAAAAAATTAATTGTCTTGACCACCTAGATGAAATTAATTGCAAATGGCCGAAAAAACGCGCGGAAAAAAGGTTCAATAAACGTCCGTCAATTATTTAAACTTGGAACACACTGACGTAAAAGTAAGACGTAACGCTACTACCCTTGCGTGAGCGAGTCAGCGAACGGAACGAATCGCGTGTTGAAACGAGACGGGTATATTTCACTTTTTTCTGTTTTCTAAAAAGTTATTGGTGGGTGGAGTGCCAATAGGGAAAAGGTTAGAGGTTGCTGCGACCTCTATGGTTTTGATAATTAAAGTTATTTATGGAATAGAAAATCGTGGTTATAGATTTATTAGCCGATAGGATACACTGGTTCAAATTTTCAAAATTACAAAAAAATAGAAATCGTTTTTTTTGCTTAATATACTTACTGCCGCACTCAAAAATGTCCATTAAATCGACCGTTAACTAATTGAAGTACAGTTTCATACATTACATTTCTAAAACACTCGTAAATCTAAGGAAGCGTTTTAATTTAATTAGACAATTAAACGAAAATGAAAATGAAAATGAAAATGAAAATTATTTATTGACAAAAAAGCTTAAACTTAAAAATTACATAACCAATGGCCCCCGCACTAGGGCTAGCCTGTACCGCGGGTAGCCGAGAACGAGAACATAATTATGTCCACTTTGGGCAAAAACTAAATTTAAAAAATGTATAAACTCTGATTACTTTTTTATTTAACCATAGGGAAAACTATCAAAGCAATCTTTACAACATACAAAATCTTAATGGTAATCTTTTCATTGGTTTACGAGCTACGATGCTCCTGACAGACACACACACAAACAACAAAAATACACACTACACGTAAAATTTTTCCCACTTCTGCCTGAGTGGTAATAAGCATAACTCTTCTAACATTTGTTGTTTTTTTACGTGCATGCCCAAATATTTATATGTATAAAAAATATCGCTATACAATATAGCAAAAATATCCTAGAAAAAATAGGAAAGTGATTCTTTTTCGAAGCATAAAAAAACCAAAAAAAAAACAAAAAAAAAAAAAAACCCACTCGAAGAAAATGAAGAGAATTTTTAACGCATCGCGTCAATAACTGTCGTTTTTAACGCGTACAAGCATAAACAACGTATTGCATGTTTAATGAAAAAAAAAACATTTCATTTTCTTATTAATTATGTTCAATGTTTACCAACACGCACTTAGTACGGCTTGCTATAGACAGATTGTGAACTAACGTAACGCAAAAAAAATCGCCTTTAATGTCCCACTGCTGGGCAAAGGCCTCTCATCTCACTGAAGATATCAGTACAGTGAAGAGTATTAGGAGCAATCACCACGCTTGCCTAATGCATGGTGATCTCAAACTCAAGCCATGTTTGAAAAGTAGGAAACATGTTTTCTCTCCTGCATTTTCAACCTGGGACCTTAGTCTTGGCAGGCGAGTGCATACCACTAGACCACCGAGGTATTCTATTTTTTTGTCTGTCATTCCTTCCTCCATCTGTTTTTTGTCCTGCTCATAGGACACCAGTAAGTAACGCACCTAAAATTTATTCACAAGCGCAATCAACCGTAGTAAATATTGACTAAATAATATTGATCAGGTGGTTTTAACGATGTGTGACGATACATCTGTCTGTCTGTTAGGAACACCTGGTATCATAGTTGATATAGGTTTACAAAATATATAGGAAAATACCTTTTGGAAAATATTTTCCTCGTAGCTAAGTAATTTAAATTACTCTAGAGCCCGTAGTGTCCAAAAAAAAAAGAAATTCTCCAACCGCCTTATATAAAAACGATATTTAACTTAAACAGTGTTTTAAAGTGTTTTGTCTCTTTCGCTCTTTGGCAAATACCATATGTCGGAAAGGGACAAACCATTTGATAGCTAAAGTGCTGTTAAATGAAGAAGGCCCTTAGAAGCCTACTAATATAAATGCGAAAGTTTGAAGATTCATGTACGAGTTTGTATGTTTGTTACTCTTTCACGAAAAAACTACTGGACGGATTTGGATGACACTTTACAGTAATATAGGTTATACATCAGAATAACACATGGGATACATTTTATCCCGAAATTCTTGCGGAAAAGGGTACAAAGTGGGTAAAACCGCGGGGTGGGGCTAGTAAATTAATAACTAAATAATGTAGGTGCTAAGATTGCTCAGTTTGTCAATCTCAATGCATTGAAATTGTCAAAATCTCTCCTCTTTAAACGAAAAATCATTTAAAAATATCCCAAAATTTCCCAAAATAACTCTGTGAGTTACAAAAGCTACAGGGTGGTGTAATCACTACATATTACGAGTCTCGTATAAAAACAAAGTTCCCGGCCGCGTCTGTCTGTCTGTTCGCGATAAACTCAAATACCAATGCACGGATTTTGACGCGGTTTTTTTTCCATAGGTAGAGTGATTCAAGAGGAAGGTTTCTAAGGTATAAAATTTCCCGAATTTCCCACGGGAACGGGTACAACGCGGGTAAAACCGCGGAGCGCTGCGAGTTTCAAAATAAACATTTATTTAATTACTGCCAATGCGTGTCTCCTCAAGGGGTCTGAGCCGGTGCTACGGTAGTTATAGGGTCATGTGAACAGTCTAAAAGGTGTATATTAAATTAATTATTTTGAAAATGTCACACGGTATTGAGGACATCATATTTTGGCTCCAAAAAGATACTGGTTTCTTAAGTTTAAGCGTACACTACTCATTTTGATTCGACACTACGTTTGCGGATACACTTCGCTTTTATTTTATACTAGCAGCGCCCCGCGGTTTTACCCGCGTTGTGCCCGTTCCCGTGGGAATTTCGGGATTTTTTTTACATAAAAACCTTCCTCTTGAATCACTATACCTATTACAAAAAACCGCATCAAAATCCGTTGCGTAATTTTAAAGATTTAAGCATACAGACAAACAGACAAACAGACACGAAACAGAGACGACTTTATTTTATACTATGTAGTGATTTTTTTCGTTTCGGCTCTTTTACAGGAACCGTGGTCACAGAAGGAAGCGAAGTGTATGCGTAAACCTAGTTTTAATTCAAAAATCTCTGACGTCATTTAAAAGTACGTTCGCGTAGGTTAGTGGCCAACCCTGTAACTCTACAAATTTGAAGAGTGTGTTTGTTTGTTTGTTTGAACACGCTCATCTAACAACCGTATTAACAGCCTCCATGGTCTTGTGGTTTGACCACTCGGCTCACGATCCGGAGGTTCCGGGTTCGATTCCCGGTGGGGATATCTCACAAAAATCTCTTTGTGAGACTTTCCTCAGTTTGGTTAGGGCATTGCAGGCTGAATCACCTGATTGCCCGATAAGTAAGATGATTCCGTGCTTCGGAGGGCACGTTAAGCCGTCGGTCCCGGTTACTTTCTACGGATAGTAGTCGTTACATGAGCCATGTCAGAGGCCTTTGGCGGCTCAATAACTCTGACACCAGGATTAGTCTGGTTGACCGTCCACTCGATGAAGAAGAAGACCGTAATAGCCACATTCAATAGGAAGGTTAAAGGCTATTTTTTATCCCGAATTTCCCACGGGAACGGGGACAATGCACGTAAATCCGCGGGACGCTGCTAGTATATCATAAGGCTAGTGACTATCCATAACAAAATTAGAAAAACGCTGGTTTTGACCTCCGACCAATACATTTCCATTTATTTTAAAAACTACTCATCCAATTTTGAAAATTCTTTGACCATTAGATAGCTTATTTCAGCACTAAAATTTAAGCCTAACATTTTATCCCAAATTTCCCAAAGGATAATCCGCAAAATAGGGTTTAAATAGATGAGGTAAGAGGTATTAGTAACATAGCATGTTTGTATTTCATTAGAAATTTTGGTTTCACTTTTCTAGACTAACAACGGCATTATTGATCTAACATTGTACCTAAAAGTGAGGTGACAGGGGTGGGGCCTATCCCCGCCGCGGAATCAAACCAGCCAATCAGAGACGAGTATTTAAATTGAGAACGCGTGCTGACGTGACAGTTTGCCGTATAATGTCAAAATTTAACGAATCGTTTGAGCAAAACATTTGTATACAGGATGTTAGATTTTTTTAAGAAATTTGGTTTTAACCCACTTGAAAAGAAGATGATTGATTAATAGATAAGGTTACTGGTTTCTCAAGTTTAAGCGAATACTACTCGGGGGTTGCAGGTTCGATTCAACGGAGTCAACAATATGTGAGACATAGTTGTTGACGACGTCTGGGTGTCAATTTTAGATTCCTAAAAGTATTTGTGTATGTATTATGTAGTATAGTATCAGTGAGTTAGATTCCATAATACAAGATTAGAGCTTTGTTTGGGTCTAATTAACCGTGAGTGATTTTTTCCGGGTATCGTACTTATCGACACTAATATTATAAAGAGGAAAACTTTGTTTAGTTGTAATAAATAGGCTTAAAAACTACTGGACCGTTTTTTAAAATTCTTTCACCATTCGAAAGCTACATTATCCACGAGTAGCATAGGCTTTTTTCATCCCGAAATTCCCACAGGAATGGACACAACGCGGGCAAAGCCGCGGGGCGCTGCTAGTCACTACATAGTAAAAAATAAAGTCGTCTCTTTTTGGTGTCTGTCACACAGTTTGTCTGTCTGTATGCTTAAATCTTTAAAATTACGCAACGGATTTTGATGCGGTTTTTTGTAATAGGTAGAGTGATTCAAGAGGAAGGTTTTTATGTAAAAAAAATCCCGAAATTCCCACGGGAACGGGCACAACGCGGGTAAAACCGCGGGGCGCTGCTAGTAATATTATAAATGCGAAAGTTTGTGAGGATGGATGTATGGATATGTTTGTTGTTCTTTCAAGCAAAAGTTACTGAACGGATTTGAATGAAACTTTACAGTAATATAGGGTTTTTGGGATACATTTTATCCCGAAATTCCTGCGGGAACGGGTATAACGCGGGTGAAACCGCGGGGCGCGGCTACATAATAAGTTTCAAAGGCATTATATTAAACAGTCATCTGCTACAAGATATTCAAAAGTCAAGGTGAACCGGTCTCGTTTTACTTATTTAAGAATTTATTTTTGATAAAATCAACACATTATCAGAAAAACAGGTTTTAACAGTTTTAAAAATACCTATGTACCTAATCTTCTTCTTCTGCATCGAGTGGATGGTCAACCTGACCAATCCTGGTGACAGAGTTATTGAGCCGCCAAAGGCCTCTGACGTGGCTCATGTAACGACTACTATCCGAAGAAAGTAAGAAAGTAAGTAGAAAATGTATTTTAGTTATAAAAAGTTTATAAATAAGTCAGTTGGTATCAAAAACGTTTCAGAATCATCCTGTACTAAATGACACGAAAAGTCGCATGTTTGGGGTGAAATCACGAAAATATAAACTATACAGTCATTTGTATAAACAGATATACTGTTATTGTAATAAATAAATTAGATATATTAACCCCTATGTACACCGAACACACAATCACAAGCGAGCACTAATGTAAAGTATCGTCCTATAAGACACTGCAGATCAAAGTCCTCTCACTGAAGATGTTAGTACAGCGAGGAGTACACGTAATCACAAGCGAGCACTAATGTAAAGTATCGTCCTGTAGACACTGCAGATCAAAGTCCTCTCACTGAAGATGTTAGTACAGCGAGGAGTACACGTAATCACAAGCGAGCACTAATGTAAAGTATCGTCCTATAAGACACTGCAGATCAAAGTCCTCTCACTGAAGATGTTAGTACAGCGAGGAGTAGAGGAAGGAAAGAAGAAAGTAAATATTAACAGTTTTTATTCAACGCCATTGACAGCTAGCCTTCGATTAGAACCACAGAAACTATGAACTTGGGACATTTTCGCACTCGAATGAAATTGTTTATTTAAATTAAATGTGGCATTTTTTGTACGTTTGATTAGATACGGTCTGTTTCAAGATTAAAGTGTTACCTTGTGCTGTAAAGTCGGTCAAACTTAGCAATGAGCCAGTTGATGGTATACTATTCGTTTTGTATTGCTCGCGGTTTTTCAAAATACGTGGATTCATATGTGAGGTTAATCCCGAAATGACCCTAAATTGTCATTAAAATAGTTTCTGACTTTTTTTAAATGCTTCTAACAATGTGCGGAATTACTTATTACCTTTTTAATTAATGAATGTATACCGAATTAAGTATCTATAATGATTTTGAATTAAAAAATACGAAAAAAATAACTAATGTTTTAAACCTTTGACTTTTATAAATCAACATTTTTTTTAAACACTTGACCCCTCCTATTGATCAACAACATAAAAAAAACATTTTTGCACAAAAAATGGTAACAAAAACTAGTACACAATAACTACAAGACCTTCAAACAGTTTGGACCGAATCGAACCGCAATAACTTCGACTTAATTAACGTTGTAAGAGTTACAAATTTGACCTAAGTTCGAAGTCACGATAGTTTAACTGCAGTTATCATGTACGTAGTAACATTGTGTATTATGACGTCAGGGGCATCGATTATCTGAATAGGAGAGGACTTTTTGACTACACGTTTCTACTTGGTCAATAAATCTATTTTTACTAATATTAAGAAGAGGTAAAGTTTCTAACTTTGTTTGTATAACGGCTAATCTCAGAAACTACTACTCCGATTTGAATAATTCTTTTTGTAATGGATAGCCACATTCAACAGGAAGGTTATAAGCTAATTTTCATCCTGAAATTCCAAAGGACTGGCACAACGCGGTTAAAACCGCGGGGCGCTGCTAGTCTATAATCTATACTAATATTATAAAGCTGAAGAGTTTGTTTTGTTTGTTTGTTTGTTTGTTTAAACGCGCTAATCTCAGAAACTACTGAACCGATTTGAATAATTCTTTCACTGTTAGATAGTCTATTTATCGAGGAAGGCTATAGGCTACATTTTATCCCGGATTTCCTACGGGAACGGGCACAACGCGGGTAAAACCGCGGGGCGCTGCTAGTAAATAATAATGTATTAAATCTAAAGAGTTTGTTTTGTTGGCTGTTTGTTTCAGCGCGGTAATCCCAGGAAATACCAGTCCAATTTGATTACTTCTTTTTGTAATGGAAAGCCACATTCAACGGGAAGGTTATAGGTATTTTTTCATACCGAAATTCTAACGGGAGCGGATACAATGTGGGTAAACCCGCGGAGCGGTGTTAGTGCAAATATATTTATCAATTCTGAATGGTATTTCCAGAGATTAACGAGTTCAAACTTGTTTAGTCTGCGAATATAGTTTAACTAGCTGCGCCCCGAGGTTTCACTCGCGTTGTACCCGTTCCCGCGGGAATTTCGGGATGAAAAATAGATGTTGGCCGATTCTCAGACCTACTCAATATGCTCACAAAATTTCATGAGAATCGGTCGAGCCGTTTCGGAGGAGTACGCGAACGAACACTGTGACACGAGAAATTTGTATACTCGTAAGATAAGAAGAAGATTTAATATGTATATATTTACTAGCAACGCTCCGCGGTTTTACTTCCATTGTGCCTGTTCCTGTAGGAGTTTCGGAATGAAAAATAGTCTAAAACCTTCTCGTAGAATGTGGCTATCCACTACAAAAATAATTTATCAATTCAGATTGATAGATTTATAACATAGTATAAAACAAAGTCGCTTTCTGCTGCCTGTCCCTGTCATTTGACAAGCCCGTTGGCACAGTGGCAGTGAGAGCGCTTGCTGTGTCGGGGGTTGCGGGTTCGATTCCCGCCCGGAGTCAACAATATGTGCAGACATAGTTGTTGGCGACGACGTCTGGGTGTCAATTATATATTCTTATAAAGTATTTGTGTATGTATAAGTAGTAGTATCAGTGAATTAGATTCCATAACACAAGCTTAGAGCTTACTTTGGGTCTAATTAACCATGTGTGAATTTGTCCAGGTATATTTATTTATTCATTTTTAAAACTTCGCAACGGATTTTGATGCAGTTTTTTTTAAATAGATAGAGCGATTCAAAAGGAAGGTTTATAAGTGTAAAAATTCCCCAAATTCCCACGGGAACGGGTACAACCGCGGGGCGCTGCTAGTTAGTATGAATAAGTAGACAAAGTTAGTGGATTTTAGTCTCATTGATTATGGGACAACAGCTGCCCAATCGTCTCATTTTAAAGAGCTCCAGCCGTAGATGTGTAGAAAAAAAGAGGAATATAAACGCGAAGATTTGTAGGAGACTCACAAGTAGCTTTAACTGTGCAATTCTTGGCGAAAACCAAAGTTTTTTGAGACTATAAACGGCTAACGTCCGTACTCAGACTCTTCAGATGCTTCCTTAGTACATGTATCACTACATAGTATAAAATAAAGTCGTCTCTTTTTCGTGTCTGTCACACTGTTTGTCTGTCTGTATGCTTAAATCTTTAAAATTACGCAACGGATTTTGATGCGGTTTTTTGTAATAGGTAGAGTGATTCAAGAGGAAGGTTTTTATGTAAAAAAAATCCCGAAATTCCCACGGGAACGGGCACAACGCGGGTAAAACCGCGGGGCGCTGCTAGTGAATAATAACGTCAATTAGTTAAAATTCGTTTTAATAGACATCTCATCCTAGTTAAGTATCCAGTCTCGGGTGATTAAGTGTCTTACAAAATAGTTTCGCCCTGATGCGATTGGAAATAGCCTTCCATTCGTAATAGGTACATTTTTTATTTGCTTTTTAAAACAAAAGCAGTTGATTGTATGCAAACACAGGTGTCGTTGCACGCTAGCAATGAAACACAATTAGGCATGTCTAGTTACTAATGTCATTGTGTGGTCGTGAGAAAAATCGCTAATTGTCGGAGTAACCCAGAGCTATTGTAGAAATCTTTTATCAAATCATTTGGTATTTTTCAACCAAGTTTCAATGGGTACATATTATTCTTTCTATGTTCTGTTTAAGTATTCAATTCTTCCTCGCTATATCTGATAGAAGACTTTGATCTGCAGTGTCCTAAAGTACGATACTTTACATTAGTGCTCGCTTGTGATTACGTGTACTCCTCGCTTTACTAACATCTTCAGTGAGAGAACTTTGATCTGCAGTGTCTTATAGGACGATACTTTACATTAGTGCTCGCTTGTGATTACGTGTACTCCTCGCTTAACATCTTCAGTGAGAGGATTTTGATCCGCAGTGTTTCCTAAGTACGTCAATGGATCGGGCGATATTATCCTGGGAATCATGTCAAGGGTCTGTTCTGGAAGGAGTCACAATAGCGGGATTATTTCTGGGCCAGCCTCCGAGTCATTATCTACTTCTCAGTATTGTAATAAAAGAGTGTGGGATAAGTTGTGAGATTAAAGAGGATCAATATAAGTTTAAACTACATTTACGGATTCACTTCGCTTTTATTTTACTTTCTTTTCTGGTGTGTAAAGGTATGTAAAGGGCCGAAATATCAGAAAAGCAGCGCCCCGCGGTTTTACCCGCGTTGTGCCCGTTCCCGTGGGAATTTCGGGATTATTTTTACATAAAAACCTTCCTCTTGAATCACTCTACCTATTACAAAAAACCGCATCAAAATCCGTTGCGTAATTTTAAAGATTTAAGCATACAGACAGACAAACAGACAGACAGACACGAAACAGAGACGACTTTATTTTATACTATGTAGTGATAAAAATATATACTTATGTATATTATTAAGAGGTATTTTTTTAAAGTTTGTATTTTCGAACTTATCTCGGGAATTACCAGACCGATTTGAATTATTCTTTTTGTACTAGATAACCACATTCAACGGGAAGGTTGCAGGCTATTTTTCATCCCCCAATTTCTACGGGAACGGGCTCAACGCGGGTAAAACCGCACAGTGTTGCTAGTGTTAAATAAAACCGCGGGAATTTCGGGATAAAATGTATCCCATGTGTTATTCTGTTGTATAACCTATATTACTGTAAAGTTTCATCCAAATCCGTCCAGTAGTTTTTTCGAGAAAGAGTAACAAACATACATCCATTCTCACACACTTTCGCATCACTACATAGTATAAAATAAAGTCGTCTCTGTTTCGTGTCTGTTTGTCTGTTTGTCTGTATGCTTAAATCTTTAAAATTACGCAACGGATTTTGATGCGGTTTTTTGTAATAGGTAGAGTGATTCAAGAGGAAGGTTTTTATGTAAAAAAAATCCCGAAATTACCACGGAAACGGGCACAACGCGGGTAAAACCGCGGGGCGCTGTTTATAATATTAGTAGGATAGTCGGATAGATTGGTATTAAAACGCTATGAACTCGTAACCTACACCGTCATCCAATATTATTGGGTTGTAGGTTTGCCTGTTTGACAGCACTGGACAAAAGTGCGAAGGTCAAACGTCGGTGACAATACGTTGATTCCAGACACAAACTGTACTCGACTGATTGTGATGAAAATTGTTATTTTTGGTTAGTATGACTATCATCACTATCACTACATAGTATAAAACAAAGTCGCTTTCCGCCGTCTGTCTATGTATGCTTAGATCTTTAAAACTACGCAACGGATTTTGATGCTGTTTTTTTTAATAGATAAAGTGATTCAAGAAGGTTTATAATTATGTATAAAAACTCCCGAAATTCCCACGGGAACGGGCACAACGCGGGTAAAACCGCGGGCCGCTGCTAGTACTAATATAATAAAAATGAAGAGTTTGTTCATTCGAAGGCGCTTATCTCTAAAACTATTAATCCGATTTTAATAATTCTTTTTGTAATGGATAGCCACATTCAACGGGAAGGTTATAGACATTTTTTCCGATAATTCCGACGGAAACGGATAAAACACGGGTAAATTGGTACGGCGCTGCTAATGTACAATACATTTGTATTGTATCGATGAGTACGTTTAAAATCTCAATATGTAGTGTTGTACTATAGGTAACCTATCTAGGTATTGAGATTGTGAAGCTAGATTTGAAGAGATCTAGTCACGACTCAGCCATACTGGTTATTATGAATAAATACGTAGGTATTTTACGAGTTAACTTGTCATATGGTAATGTTATCTTAAAGTAAATTTAGATTATTATGTATAGAATTCATTCACACAAAGTTTGTTAGACATATAAACCTAAACTAAGATCTAAGCTTGTAATATGGAATCTTACTAGCTGATACTATTATATAATATGTACATGGGTGACAAAGGTCTCAGTTTTAGGTTATTCGCGAATATCTCAAATACCTACAACGTGCAACGTAGCAAAAAAAAGTGTATATGAAGAAGATGACATGAAAGCTTATAAAATTCTCTATAACTTTAATTCTATACACTTTTTCCATATTCCCAACACTTATTGAACTACACGCTCCAGAAATGTAAAACTTAAGAGTGCATACTACCTCAAATCGCTTATTTTCAACTCGGCGGGATCTCCATATATTCCTCGTTACTCAATATTTAACTTTGAAACGTATGTATGGTAAAGTTCATGATATAATCTATCGATCATAGGTATGTTTCGAAAACACGACTCCATGAAATTTTCTCGATAGAAAAAAATCGCAAAGTTATCTCTAAATTTTTACTAAAATCTTAATATCTCAATAAATACAAAAGTTGTTGAATTAAAATAAAGTGTAGTAAATTGAATAGGGTTTACAGAACAATTCATATGTTGCGGTTTTTTCAAATGAGTACCATAATGTTTGTAGGGAGCAAATACCTACAATTCGCGGGCCGAAACACCAAGCGCTCAGGTGTTTCTGTCCCGCTTCGGCTCAGGGGAAAATCTGAATACGCGAACTGAGGTAGTGTACACTCTTAAGGACCTCGGGCAGGTAACTATGGAGCCTGGCCCAATGCTCAACAGTGACATAACCTATGTCATTTGAAAGATCTTATAGAGTTGTACAAGTTACTCCTAGACAGTTATATCGAAATCGACGGCCAACTCGGTGTTTTCGACCACCGAAGAATTAGCACTGAAGGCGCTGTGGAACCTGGGCGGAATGCTCAACAGTGACATGACTTATGTTGTATTATCAATTCAATATCTGTTAAATGTCTGAAGCTACAATAAAAATGACAATATTGCCCACCCACCCAAGAAGGGGCCGAGCTGCACGTTGCTTAACAATCTCAATTAACTATACCGCTTAATCAAACTGAGCCACTAGCGCTACACATTTACTACGATACCAAAAACAGACACAAAATGAAACTTAAAAGTCTTAAAACATTCCCTATTTTTAGAGGAGCCATGATTTATAACAACCCTCAGTACAAATTAGTTCTCATGTATTTAAGAAGATGGCGCTTATAACAAAGCTTAAACAAATTCCGACAAAAGGAAGATGTTCGGAATTCAATATTTTTATTGGAATAAAAACAGGTATTTTAAAGAAAAGTATTAATTAGTTTTAAGCATAGATATTCGTTTTTTTTTAATGACGATGACAGAGATTCTGCAATGTCAAAGGTCCAAAGAGTGACTTCGGGTAAAATGGACACATGAATACTTAATGAAATTAATTTTTCAAAATTGTTTTCATAATAAATTCCTTCAAAATAAAACATAATAACTACTTACCTACTCAAACATTACGTTACTTCAGAATAAGTCTAAACTTCAATAAAAAAAAATTTACTTCAAAAAAATACTAAACTTCGCTTTTCAAAAATTGATTTTTCTAACTTCAGCACCCCGCAATTTTACCCGCGTTGTGCCCATTCCCGTGGGATTTTCGAAAAATTTTATGTCTATTAACCTTCCTCTTGAATCACTCTATCTATTTTAAAAAAACCTCGTCAAAATCCGTGCAGTAGTATTTGAGTTTATCGCGGACAGACAGACAGACGCGGCCGTGGACTTTGTTTTATAGTATGTGATAACATGTCGGGTTTGAGATCTCCAACCAAGCGTTAGACAAGCGTGGTGATTACGACATCCTCCTCACTGTACTGATATCTTCAGTGAGATGAGAGGTCTTTACCCAGCAGTGGGACATTACAGGCTACTACAATATTTTTTCTAAATTATACTTCACTACATACTTAGTATAAAACAAAGTCGCTTTCCGCTGTCTGTCTGTCTGACCCATGTATGCTTAGATCATTTAAACTACGCAACGGATTTTGATGCAGTTTTTCAAATAGATAGAGTGATTCAAGAGGAAGGTTTATATGTATAATAATTCCAGAAATTTCCACGGGAACGGGCACAACGCGGGTAAAACCGCGGGGCGCAGCTAGTAAGATAATATAATCTGTAGCATCGCATCATGCCTTTTGAGTGACCTTACAGCTTAATATAGCAAAATGTTCAAACCACAGTTTGACATAAGAACGGGCCTCAGTTGTTTATTCAGTCACTGACGCCAAAAAAGGAAAATATGACAAACAATTTAGTCGGATGAAGTTTCAAATTTCAATAGATAAAATACCTAATTAGTTAGGTTTTTGTGATATCACTTATTTTAGGCAAAAAACCTATGACGCTTTACGCAAACAACTTTTGTTTTTTCCTTAAATTTTAATGTCATAAAAAACTTAAATGTACATACTTAATAATACTAGTATATTGAAGCTAAAAAGCTTGTTTGTTTGTTTGTACGCGCTTAACTAGAACTATTAGTCAGATATAGAGAATATTTTTTGAAAATATGAGTCACATTTACGAGAAAGGTTATAGGTTACTTTTACCACTAAATTCCCCCGTCAACGGTATAACACGGGTAAGACATCGGGGCTCATTTGACCCGCCAAGTAGATTTTAAGAGGAATGATACATGCTAATTTTAATTATTTTTTTATGAGTACGGGTACGACGCGGGTCAACTACAGTTTAAAGAGGAATGATACATGCTTATTTTAAATTCATTTTTTATGCTAACGGGTACAACTCGGGTCGACTACAGTTTAAAGAGGAATGATACATGCTAATTTTAATTATTTTTTTATGAGTACGGGTACGACGCGTGTCAACTACAGATTAAAGAGGAATGAATGCTAATTTTAATTCTTTTTTATATGAGAACGGGTACTACGCGGTTAAAACTACGGGGCTTATTCGGCCATCCCCAGCACCAACATTTCAGAAACTATGTATGTATCTATGTCAACACTCAATGATGTAAAAATCCTAAGACAATACTATAAAAAGTAGGTACAAACACAAAAAGTATTAATTAAACCGCCTTTAACGAACCAGGTAGGTACAAGATTCAAGGTGAAAAATAATATTAACATGAAATTTATTTGTTCTAGGTAATTCTAGACGTTTTGGTAGCAATGCCCCGAGGTTTTAACCACATTGTGCTCATTCCCGTGGGGACGGGATTTTTTTAAATACATAGAGTGATTCAAGAGGAAGGTTTACATGTGTAAAAATTCCCGAAATTCCCACGGGAACGGGGACAACAATAAGTAAGTATAGAATATAATTTCCAAAAGTTGGTCGATCTCATACATTTTGTTGGCCAGGAAGAAAATTCGCATTTTAAATAATAGCAGTACAGATTAATATTGTATTTTTATAAGTACATAGTACCTACACAAAACCATACTCGTACAATCACCATCCATTTTCTTATTTAATCAACTGTGATAACAATTTGATTATGTTGTAATGTTACCTGTAATATATTTTTAACTGTAAAAATATTCGCACTTTTATTTCCCAATAGCAGCTGATTGCCCGAAAGGTAAGATGATTCCGTGCTTCGGAAGGCACGTTAAGCCGTCGGTCCCGGTTACTTTTTACGGATAGTAGTCGTTACTTGAGCCATGTCAGAGGCCTTTGGCGGCTCAAAGACTCTGACACCAGGATTGGTCAGGTTGACCATCCACTCGATGAAGAAGAAGAAGGTACGCATATTTTACTTTCCCGTAGGATTTTGGGATAAATAGGGAACCATAACCTTTCTCATGAATGTAGCTTGTGAAGGTACGTTTCTATTCAAGCGAAGCGGAGCTGAAAAGAGTTCAATCGACACTACTACATATACATACACAAATCTACACTAATATTATAAAGAGGAAAACTTTGTTTGTTTGTAATGAATAGGCTCAAAAACTACTGGACCGTTTTTAAAAATTCTTTCACCATTCGAAAGCTACAATGTCCACGAGTAACATAGGCTATTTTTCATCCCGAAATTCCCACAGGAATGGACACAACGCGGGTAAAACCGCGGGGCGCTGCTAGTACTTTATAAGAATATTGAATTGTCACCCAGACGTCATCGCCAACAACTATGTCTGCACATATTGTTGACTCCGTTGGATCGAACCCGCAATCTCCGACACTCAATGCCACTGTGCCAACGGGCTTGTCTATGTTATTAATTTGCCAAGCTGTGTATGAGTTATTGAAACATAGCAAGGTATGATACTTAATATGAATGCGCAGAACACTATTGCTTACAATATCAACCCATTAATATGTTGGGTACTTTATCAGAATACTAGCAACGCCCCGCGGTTTTACCCGCGTTGTGCCCGTTCCCGTAAGAATTCCGGGATGAAATATAACCTATAACCTTCCTGTTGAATGTGGCTATCCATTACAAAAAGATTTTTTATATCGGACCAGTAGTTCCTGAGATTAGCGCGTTCAAACAGGCAAACAAATAAACTCCGCAGCTTTTTAATATTAGTATTAATAATAGTTGAAATTCCCATTGAAATCCTAGTAGATATTTCAGAAGTTTCAGTATGACAAGGTCCCTTAGTAACAACTGTAAGTGTGTTTAATATTTCATGTTTAATATTCATTTTTCATGTCCTTGAAAAATCTCAAATCTTATCTAAAAACAGTACTCCATGGTTTTATACGCTTTCCTGTAGGAATTTCGGGATTAATAATTGCTTATAACCTTAACTTCAATGTGTCTATCATGTACAAAAAGGTTTTTTTCAATCAAGCTAGTAGTGCCACAGATAAACGAATTTAAAGAAGCAAACTATTCAATTTGATAGTGTCAATATTCAAAAAATTGTTTTTTAACTTGTGTCTTAATACTCAAGTATATTATGAAACTAGAATTACTTAAAAGATAGTACGTTTTTCGCCTAATAATTTTGAACATAAATCATTGGTGCATTTTAAAACGCCTAAAAGTTAAAACTATTGTAATAGGTACAACTTAATTTTCAATAACATTATTATTATATTTATTCACTTCAATAAAAAACTTTTTATTTATGAATATATTCGTAGCTTATTAATAGAAAAAGTAATAAAAATAAATATTAATAGTTGTGTATAAGTTTTTTATCCTTAATATTAGTGGCTTGTCTTACTGTTGGTTCAAGGTCTGTACCCTGTTTGTACTTTTTAAATTGTAAGCTTACAAACTGTCCAGTTAAATCTTTTAGTTCTACTTTTATCTACCTATAGCACAATCATTTTAGTTCTAAAGTCAATGGTATAAAATGCAATCACAACAAAAGGGACAAAATAAGTAAAATATTCAGTTTTTTTGTGTTCATGGATTAAGGTATATAACTATTTTGTAGTACATAATAATATCTATTTAGTTCAAAATTTCATATAAATATTAAAAATAAAAAATAAATGTTTTTTGTTTTCATAGATCAGAAGCAAAGTTCCACCTCAGCCCACCCTCCCCTCAAGCCCTAGAAAGTCAAAAGGTACTTACTAAAAGCAGATAGTTCATTTATCACATCCATAGTGTCAGTGTCACAGAAAATCCTTTTATCCTCACTTTGTATGGATATATCCATTTGTCATCCATTTCTTTGATCTATTTTGACACTTTTAAATCGCTTATTATCATAAACAGACACATTATTATTCTCTTGTCACTGTTTGATATCAGTGACAGTACATTTTTATTCCGTATTTATAAGCTTAGCACAATATCACTGTTCGTCTACAATTTCCACAGTATTATATGATTGAAAACACACTTTTGGACACTAAATAACGATGTTTGTCACTAACACAGTGTCTTGGGTTGGTTTTTTGGTTGAATTATTGATTTTTTAAAGGTTTTTTCGTAATAAAAACACGGAAATCTAGGTCTTTCTTATGACACCGCACGACACAAAAGCGACGGCACGTCACTGCACTGAACCGCATATGTTTTTTTTTCTCAAACAAAATGTTTCTACGCGACTATCGATTGTGAGCACTTAGTTCGGCGCGTTCCCGCTAGATGGCGTTGGTGCGCGTGAAATATTAGCGAGAGAGAATATTAATTAAATTCGCGAAAACGTGATTGTTTTGAAACTAACCGTAGAAAATTTTATTGGCATATTGAATTTTTTGTTTTATAGATTAAATTTTATGTTGATTGAAATTTATGAGATTATATTTTGACCCATTGTAATGTTCTTTTCTCGATGGTTAAGTCAATATCAATAGATCGTCGATTATTCACGATTGCTCCTCACTGTACTGATATCTTCAGTGAGATGAGAGGCCTTTGACCAGCAGTGGGACATTACAGGCCAATTACTTGTTTTCTTACTGTTAAACAAAATACGAAAAACACTATAGTATCCTAAGTAATCCTACCTCATCTTATTTAACGCATTTATTCTTGAGACAGCACTCATACAGTTTGACCCGCGTTCTACCCGTTTCATTGGGAATATAGGGATAGTTTTTCCTGAAAACATTCCTCAAAAATGAGACTGTCTATTAGTAATACTCACATACAAATCAATTGAGCAGTTTTTGAGTGTATCGAGGACATACAGACAGACAACCACGGAGAGGGCTCTTTTTGTAATATACTAGCAGTGCCCCGCGGTTTTATCGCAATTGTACCCGTTCCTGTGGAAGATTTGGCAGAACACTACTTATTTTCAGTCTTCTGTGAGCACGGTTCCTGTAAAGGGGCCGAAACGTCAGATCTTCTTCTTATCGAGTGGATGGTCAACCTGACCAATCCTGGTGTCAGAGTTATTGAGCCGCCAAAGGCCTCTGACATGGCTCATGTAACGACTACTATCCGTAGAAAGTAACCGGGACCGACGGCTTAACGTGCCCTCCGAAGCACGGAATCATCTTACTTTTCGGGCAATCAGGTGATTCAGCCTGCAATGCCCTAACCAAACTGAGGACGGTCTCACAAAGTGATTTTTGTGAGATATCCCCACCGGGAATCGAACCCGGAACCTCCGGGTCGTTAGCCGAGCGCCCAAACCACTAGACCACGGAGGCTGTTAACGTCAGATAAAAATGTAAAATAAAAGCGAAGTGTATCTGTGAACGTAGTTTCAATTCAAAGCCGAAGAGTTTGATTTTTTGTTGGTTAGAACGCGCTAATCTCAGTAACTGCACGCCTGATTCAATTTGTATATTGCTATATTTATTGGATAGCTACATTGATGAGAAAAGAAGGAAGAAAGGTTTTTTTCCAAACTAGCCGCGCCCTACGGTGTTGCCCGCGTTGTACCCGTTCCCGCGGGAATTTCGGGATAAAATGTATCCCATGTGTTATTCTGATGTATAACCTATATTACTGTAAAATTTCATCCAAATCCGTTCAGTAGTTTTTTGGTGAAAGAGTAATAAACATAAATTCATACATCCATACATCCATACATACAACCATCCTCACAAATTTCGCATTTATAATATTAGTTAGTAGGATAGGATATCGATTACTTTTTTATCTATTTCTTAAATCATCGTGTTCCAATTAACCCCAACCTCCTCAATCAATTTTGACATAAACCCGTTGCCTAGCAACGAAACGTAAACAAAACATTATGAAGGATAAAATATAAAAACAGTAGTTTTGTGAAATTGTGATACAAATCGAATTATTTTAGTTAAAAGGTATGTTTTTGCATAATATTGAAATAGGTAATTTCATATAAAAAGGGTGACATTTATAAGTTTTAGTATTTTCAAAATATATATTAATAGGTACTTCGTATATAATCTTACATACAGAGGTCAATGAATTTTGAAAGTGACCTTGTATGAAAATCAAAGGCAAATGCCCCATTATAAATTCCTTTCTGAAAGAACCCAGGTAGGTATACTAAGAAGTTCATAGTAGCAGTACCTATCTTATAGGACGATACTTTACATTAGTGCTCGCTTGTGATTACGTGTACTCCTCGCTGTAAAAACATCTTCAGTGAGAGGATTTTGATCTGCAGTGTCTTATAGGACGATACTTTACATTAGTGCTCGCTTGTGATTACGTGTACTCCTCGCTGTACTAACATCTTCAGTGAGAGGACTTTGATCTGCAGTGTCTTATAGGACGATACTTTACATTAGTGCTTGCTTGTGATTCCGTGTACTCCTCGCTGTACTAACATCTTCAGTGAGAGGACTTTGATCTGCAGTGTCTTATAGGATCATACTGTTACTTCAGGTGCTGACGTGAAGGCCTCACCATGCCCGAGCTGGTGGAACAGATGTACTGCGCTCAGCAGATAGTTATTCCACCGAAGTTCCCTTACATATTGAAGAGGTACTGCAAAGGTAAGTACTTGGTTATTTTAACAAAGAAAATTCTTTAGCGCTCTTAACGTAGTTTGACTAAGCGATGTTAGTTCATTGCAATTGTTAAGCAACGTGCAGCTCGGCCCCTACTTGGATGGGTGGCCGATAGCGGCATTTCTATCTGAGCGCTTCCGTGCTTCGGAGGCCATGTTAAATTGTCGGTCCCGGTTGTTTCAATCGTTAGACCATGTCGGAGGCCTTTAGGCGGTCTAAAAACTCTGGCACCAGGGTTGACCACTGACCTACTCGAACTTACTTTCCTACAAAGAAAAAAGCAGGGGAAACTGTTCTGTAACTGTGAAATATATAATAGTTCCAGGAAACCATAATATGACATAGAGGTTCAGCTAACAAAAATTAAGAAAACTCTTTCATAACCAGTTAAAAAATAAAAATTAATATCCAGTTATAAATTTGTAGTTACGAACGTAGGTAGATAGAGCGAGATAGTTATATATCCAAATTTCTACCATCTTTCAGCTGCCATCAAGACCCAACCGTACGATCTACTCCGCTGGTCCTACGAATACTTCAAAGCCCTTTCACTTCACAAACCACCCCCCATCAAGTTGAGACTGGAGTACCCCGTCTATAGCACCGAGGGAGGACTGACCAGGGGGTGCTTGAAGGTCCTGGCCAATCAGGTAACTGGAGACAGTGAGAGGAAATTGATCTGTAGGCTTTTAGGACGATACTTAGTATTAGTGCTCGCTTGTGATTACGTGTACTCCTCGCTGTACTAACATCTTCAGTGAGAGGACTTTGATCTGCAGTTTCTTATAGGACGATACTTTACATTAGTGCTCGCTTGTGATTACGTGTACTCCTCGGTGTACTAACATCTTCAGTGATCTTGTCTTCTTTTCCAGTTATCTAGCATGACAGATATACCGCTACCGGTGGTGAAAGCTGCTTGGCGAGGGTTCTGTCTGGATACGCAGGAGTTGACAAACATCTTCTGTTTATGCGAAGTCTATTTGAGACAGGAAACGGTACCCTTTCTGCATTTTATCGCGGTCGCTGGTGGTTTATTGACGAAGGTAAGCAAGCTGGTGAAATTTTAAGCTTTTCTTGTAACTAATCCAACCTAACGCCTAGGTCAGGTGGCATGTACAGTCGCCTGAAGAGACTGACGTCCCGGGTTCAATACCCAGGTTTAAAATATGTTTTCTACTTTTCAAACATGACTCAGATTTGAGATTGCTAACCTGCAGGAATGCGTGGTCATTGCGCCTAATCCTAACTCAATGTACTGACTACTGATATCTTCAGTGAGTTGAGAAGCCTTTGCCCAACCGTAGGAAATAACAGGTTAATAACCTTTTTACATGTATTACACACAAGCAGCACCCCGCGGCTTTACCCGCGTTGTGCCCGTTCCCGTGGGAATTTCGGGATAAAATTCTATGAACTCAAATCTACTAATGTAATAATATTATGTTATTTGCTGCTACGGAATCCTTCATGGGCGAGTCCGACTCGCACTTGGCCGCTTTAAAAATATTAGAATAGATGATGAGTCCATCGCAAGCTGCAGCTGCAGACATTTCACTATTTTCTTGACTATGAGATTGATACAAAGCATGGTTACATTGCAGTTTGCAGCCGGAATAAAATAAAATTTATTGCCGCAAAGAAAATAGGAAAAAGACATTCACAAGTTTTACTTAAAGCTAAAAAATAGTGTAGCAATGGGAGGCGTCTCAGCTGATTTTCTACCTGGACCGAGGCCTCGGTAGAACGCTGGTTTTCAGACGCCCTCTACTCTTATTGGATAGACTCTATCATTAAAAGATGACGTACATATAATATAGTAACATTTAAAATATAGCAACTACAGATTGGAGAAGCAACGTAAAAACATGGAGTCTTGTAATACTGAATGCAGTGAGAAAATGCTGCTTGCAGCTGCACATTTCACCTTGTAGCCTAATATTGTTCCAATCTTTCCAGAGTCTCACCCACACCATGATCCTGCTCTGCGAATCCTTAACCAAAGAACCTGACGGAGGCTCCGCCTGTATCCCTTTTGATGATTTCCTAACAATGTACAAGTTTTTGGCGCTAATAGATGCTTCAAGAGACGTGAAGTTCTGCAACGGATATAGGGAAGGTACGTGCACTTTGCACTTACATGTATATTGAGACTTTGATCTGCAGTGTGTTATAGGACGATATTTAGTATTAGTGTTCGCTTGTGATTACGTGTACTCCTCGCTGTACTAACATCTTCAGTGAGAGGACTTTGATCTGCAGTGTCTTATAGGACGATACTTTACATTAGTGCTCGCTTGTGATTACGTGTACTCCTCACTGTACTAACATCTTCAGTGAGAGGACTTTGATCTGCAGTGTCTTATAGGACGATACTTTACATTAGTGCTCGCTTGTGATTACGTGTACTCCTCGCTGTACTAACATCTTCAGTGAGAGGACTTTGATCTGCAGTGTCTTATAGGACGATACTTTACATAAGTGCTCGCTTGTGATTACGTGTACTCCTCGCTGTACTAACATCTTCAGCGAGAGGACTTTGATCTGCAGTGTCTTATAGGACGATACTTTACATTAGTGCTCGCTTGTGATTACGTGTACTCCTCGCTGTACTAACATCTTCAGTGAGAGGACTTTGATCTGCAGTGTCTTATAGGACGATACCTTACATTAGTGCTCGCTTGTGATTACGTGTACTCCTCGCTGTACTAACATCTTCATCGAGAGGACTTTGATCTGCAGTGTCTTATAGGACGATACTTTACATCAGTGCTCGCTTGTGATTACGTGTACTCCTCGCTGTACTAACATCTTCAGTGAGAGGACTTTGATCTGCAGTGTCTTATAGGACGATACTTTACATTAGTGCTCGCTTGTGATTACGTGTACTCCTCGCTGTACTAACATCTTCAGTGAGAGGACTTTGATCTGCAGTGTCTTATAGGACGATACTTTACATTAGTGCTCGCTTGTGATTACGTGTACTCCTCGCTGTACTAACATCTTCAGTGAGAGGACTTTGATCTGCAGTGTCTTATAGGACGATACTTTACATTAGTGCTCGCTTGTGATTACGTGTACTCCTCGCTGTACTGACATCTTCAGTGAGAGGACTTTGATCTGCAGTGTCTTATAGGACGATACTTTACATCAGTGCTACTTGTAGTTTTTTCTTCTATTCTTCAGGTGAAGAGCCTACATCTTCTGAAGTCACAGAAGTTGAATCTGAAGTTGAGATCGAAGAAAAAGAAGAAGACGTAAGCTTATTATCCAATCTCTTTTCTTTTAGTAAGTTAAATAGAGTATAACGCTTCGGTGGTCTAGTGGTATGTGCGCTCGCCTGCTACGGCTGAGGTCCTGGGTTCAATGCCCTGGTCGAGCGTACATGTTTCATACTTTTCGAACATGGCTCGGGTTGGAGATCACAAACCCGCAGTTGGCAAGTGTGGTGATTATGCCTTATCCTCCTCACTGTACTGATCTTCAGTGAGTTGAGAGGCCCTTGCCGAGCTGCGGGACATTGTAAGCTAATACTGAAATGGAGTACGTCCGTTGGGAAAATAAGTTAAGGAAATAATCTGTCTTATTCGAGCTGCGTACAGTCCATGAACGACGCAAATGGTTCATTTCTGATGCATTATGCAGTCCCTGACCAGCTTCCACAGACAAACGTTTATGAAAACCTTAGGGCTACGGTATGCAGCCCAACTTGGACCTTATGGCTTTGTAATAGATACCAAAACCATCAGCTGGTGTGAAGCATGACCAAGTAGATCATATTAGGGTTCAGTACTAAAACAAAGTAGCTTTCCGCTGTCTGTCCCTATGTATGCTTAGATCTTAAAAACTACGCAACCGATTTTGATGCGGTTTTGTTTAATAGATAGAATGATTCAAGAGGAAGGTTTATATGTATAAAAAACCCTTCGGGAACGGGCACAACGCGGGTAAACTCGCGGGGCGCTGCTAGTTTAGCACACATCGATAGACTAATTCGACTTTACTTCCTTCCTTCCTTTATCCTGTCTCCAGAATTCATCTGCTGATTTCTGGATGGACGCTCCGCTTCAGAAGATCGCTTTAATCGGCTCACATGTGGCTAAAAATAATAGGCTAAGCCGCGGTGTTACCATGCCCTCGATCAAAGTGGAAAGATCACCATCCGTAGAAAGATCCGCTATGATAGACAGAGATAACTATATGAGAGAGAGACGAGGTTATATTTCTGTCCTATTCTACTAGTAATGCTTCCGATAGTAGTCGTTACATGAGCCATGGAGGCCTTTGCCGGCTCTATAACTCTGACACCAGGATTGGTCAGGTTGACCATCCACTCGATGAAGAAGAAGAATGCTTCCGATCAGTAACCCACTGTAACTACTGTACGTGGTGATTATGACGTCCTCCTCACTGTAATGATAGCTGAGGAGAGTTCTTTGTCCAGTTTGTCCAGCAGTGGGATGTTATGAGAGGCCTTTGACCTGCAGTGGGACATTACACGCGAATACTAAGACTTTGAAGTTCCTTTCTAGAATTTAGATCCTAAGTGAAAAACCATCTCGATTTGAGAAGGTCATAGATTTAAGAAGTTTGAAGTTAGAAGATTATAATTTTTAAAGCTATTTTGATTAGATGGAGTCGATTCCATCCATCATTGTCCTGTTGTCTTTATGACATTATATGCCTTATCTAGCAGTGGAACACTAGTATAGGATTCCGATAATTATATATTATTATTATATAATTTAATATGTCAATAATAATATTGGATATGATATGTTTTTTTTTCCTGGACTGTTTGTTAGAAAACCCATATGAAATATATTTAATGACATAATTAATTATATATAAAATACATTTAATTAAGTAAGCATCTCGGTGAAGATATTTGTATAGCGGGATTTTACCCTATTATACTTTATATTTTACATTTTGTTGTACACCTTCGACAAGGACCTCTTTTATACCTCTGTTTTCATATACATTTATCGCAAGGTGGTCAACTGGGCCCGCAGAGCACTGAGCCCACGGACTAAGTTGACCTTTTTTTTTCTTTACGGGCGACTCGACCCAAGGGTCAACCCAGCCCGCTTACTTACCGCCTAAGAGTCAATTCAGCCCGCGGGCGTAGGTACTATTCGGTAGGTTAGGGTTATTTTTTTTTATCGACAACCTGTGGGCTGAGCAAGCCCTTATCGGTAAATAGTAATCGTGTGATTAGTGTGGGTCGAGTCACCTATGAAAAAAAACGGAGTGGGTAACTGAACCTGCGGGCTCAGTGCTCTGCGGGCCCAGTTGACCACCAAGCGACATTTATCCCACATGAGATTAAGCTTGACTCATTATTGAATATTTTCAGGCAGAGCTGCGCCAAGCGATGCAATCAATGTTAGTGCAACATCCTTTAATTATCCTAATCCTTAACATCCCATCAATATCTCCTAACTGACATAAAATGAACGATCTTCTTCTTCTTCTCGATGAAGAAGAGAATGAACGATGAAGCAGTTTTATCTCAGGCGCCCCTGAGTCATACTTGTGTAGGTAATTGTATGTGCACATTGTCTTAGTGTGCATCATGGTCCGCGTCGAAATCCTGTCGAAATTGTCTTTGAAGTAGCGACAGCATGGTAGGTTTGAGTAATAGGAGAAAAGTCATTCAATGGTTATCTACACTATATTATAAAGAGGAAAACTTTGTTTGTTTGTAATGAATAGGCTCAAAAACAACTGGCCCGTTTTTAAAAATTCTTTCACCATTCGAAAGCTACATTATCCACGAGTAACATAGGCTATTTTTCATCCCGAAATTCCCACAGGAATGGACACAACGCGGGTAAAACCGCGGGGCGCTGCTAATAATGAATATAAACATTGATCTTGCCAACGGTACTGATGGCTACGCACACAAAGACGCGTGTCTATACTCATTACATTACAACTACAAGTAGGGCTGAGGGGCGCTCGTGAGATAAAACTATTATAACTTATGTACTAAATATAATTGACGTATTCTTATCTTTACCCCCCCCCCTCCCCCTTATTTGAACTTTCTCGTTCACTTAAATATAAAATGTGTGGGCGTTGCATACTTAAATTCACAAATAATGCCGAGTCGAATACTTTGTCGGTTTGATAGTATTCGACTCGGCATTTTTTGTAGAAATTAACTATAGTGTCGGCACAATATCACTACACTAATAAGACCTCAAAATCGACACAATCAAAATCGACGTTGCCATAGAAGCGGAGCCCGATTTACCAATCACAGCGCATTGACATTGTCAAACAACGCATTGACATTGTCAAAATCTTTTCGTAATGCGTTGTGATTGGTCAGTTGACCTCCGCACAGCTCCGCTCCGCTTCAACGGAAATGCTGCTTCATAACTGTGCTGTGTGTGAGTTCTGTGTAAGGAAACTGTGACGTTGGTATACAATATCTGTTCTATTTGTCCACAGAGCAAACTCCATGAAATGAGTCTTATGAGGATGTCAACTCAGCAGTTGACCAGCGAGGGACAAGGTAAATTGATCGTTTGGAGTAATAAGTGACATTAAAACTGGTTCAGGTAATAATGGAACCGGCAAACCTTGCTTAGGCAAAAGTCCGTAAAAAAAATTAGATGAAAAAGGTTTATGTGTTTAAAAATTCCCGAAATTCCCACGGAACGAACACAAAGCGGGTAAAACCGCGGGGTGCTGCTAGTATAAGATAATATAGACTTCAATAAAGTTAACCTTGACTTCAAATAAAGCCCAGAAACAACCCCAACAACAAGAGAAGGCAGCCCCAGAAGCGAAGCAAGACTCTATAGAAATAAACGTGTTTGATGAAGACGATAACGAAATACCTTACGAATTCTATGGTTACGTATTTTTAAACTAACCTTTGAGTAGAGTAGGCTAAAGATGACCAAAAGTTCATAGACCAATTAAAGATGTGTGACTATGAAGCGGTGCGGGCCCGATCCACCAATCACAGCGCATTGCGATTGTCAAGTAACGTATTGACATTGATTGATTGGTTGATTTAGATCTGCCCAGCTCCACTCCGCTTAAATGAAAACGTACAGAGGTAGAAGAACGTATAACGCTTAAACGAGAACCAGACTCTCTGTCAGATGTCAGCAGTTGGTACAATGGCTATGAGTCATTGCGACATTGAGTAAAATCTAGTTATAAAGGCGTGGTGGATATGCCTTTATCTCATCACCGTACTGATACCTTCAGTGAGGAAGAGACTTTGCTAAGATGAGATTAAAATATTTTGCCCACCTTTAACCCTAAAGCCCTCAGTGGCTTTGAATTCTTCAGCGCTACTGTAAAAGTAATTCAAAACAAGATCAAAAATCGCGTTAGTATGAGTTGATGTAATGTTGAGGATAACTTGTAAAGTATGTATGCAGGAGAGCCAAAAGTACATGAAGATCGGGAAATAGGAGGTGAAGAGCAACTTGGAGAATATGAAGAAAAGGATGATGTCAATGAAGAGCAGTGTAAAGCAGAGGCTGAAACTGAAAGAATTGCTGTTCAGATAGCTGAAGTAAACGATTACGTGTACTCCTCGCTGCACTTACATCTTCAGTGAGAGGAGTTTGATCTGCAGTGTCTTATAGGACGATACTTTACATTAGTGCTCGCTTGTGATTGCGTGTACTCCTCGCTGTACTAACATCTTCAGTGAGAGGACTTTGATCTGCAGTGTCTTATAGGACGATACTTTACATTAATATTTCCTTGGTATATCCTAATTCCTTACCTTTTATCCTTTTATCCAGCTATTCAATGCTCGTGAAGAACGCCTCCTGGATTTGGAGCAGACGTTTGAGGATATTGTAGGCCTTGTCCATAGATTCAAGTCTGCTAACTATGATCTTGGTTAGATTTAGTTAATGAAATTATAGTATTCGAAGTCATAGTAATTTACCACTATACTTTTCGATTGTGGATTAATATAGTATTTAGTTTAAATTTTGAATTGAAACTTCGCTTTTATTTTACATTCTGAGTCTTCTGTGTGCACGGTTCCTGTAAAGGAGCCGAAACGTCGTCAGATAAAAATGTAAAATAAAACTGAAGTGTATATCTGTAAACTTAGTTTCGATTCAAATGAGTAGTGTTCGCGTAAACTTAAGAAACCAGTATTTTATATGTTGAAATAAACCATTCACTAGCTAAAGCCTGCGACTTCTAGACGGATATGGATGAAACTTTACTGTAATATAGGTTATACATCAGAATAATAGATGGGATATATTTAATTCCGAAATTCCCACTGGAACGGGTAAAAGTACGATGATTCCGTGCTTCGGAGGGCACGTTAAGCCGTCGGTCCCGGTTACTTTCTACGGATAGTAGTCGTTACTTGAGCCATGTCAGAGGCCTTTGGCGGCTCAATAACTCTGACACCAGGATTGGTCAGGTTGGCCATCCACTCGATGAAGATGGAGAAGACTAGAACGGGTACAACGCGGGTGACACCGCGGGCGTGGCTAGTGAATTCATATTACCTATTAATGTTATCATTTGCAACTGAACACTATTTATTCCTTTTTAAGGGGAATATGGTTTAGTGATTATTCCATTCTAACCTCATAGCCAAAACCTTTTTCCTTTACAAAATGCAATTGTCATTGTTTGGAAAATTATTCATATCTACATTTTAAGACTCGATAATAATTAAAATACATTGCAGCTAGATAAAGTCAATATAAAGAAAAAGTATCTTTATGTATTGTAGTAATAGCTTAGCTTAGAAAATAGTTTATCAAGAAAAATACTCTTACTCTACTAAAATACTTTTTCCCAGGCATGGTGGCCGGTCGGCAAATGTCCACAACAAGCGGTGAATTTATCGTACAACATATACAGAACGAAATCATGGAGTATATAGATGAACAGATTGCTATACTACCAGACCCTGATCTGAAGAAGAAGAAGGTAATCATTGATCTGCAGTGTCTTATAGGACGATACTTTACATTAGTGCTCGCTTGTGATTGCGTGTACTCCTCGCTGTACTGACATCTTCAGTGGGAGGCCTTTAATCTGCAGTGTCTTATAGGACGATACTTTACATTAGTGCTCGCTTGTGATTACGTGTACTCCTCGCTGTACTAACATCTTCAGCGAGAGGACTTTGATCTGCAGTGTCTTATAGGACGATACTTTACATTAGTGCTCGCTTGTGATTACGTGTACTCCTTGCTGTACTAACATCTTCAGTGAGAGGACTTTGATCTGCAGTGTCTTATAGGACGATACTTTACATTAGTGCTCTCGCTTGTCTTTGCAGGCTAAACCTGAGGAAGTGCAGATGATTCGTGAAATGTTGGAGATGTTCCTTGATGAGAATATGGAGACCATTGTTCCTGAGATCGAAGAAGCTGAAGAGGAGGAGGAACCTATTCCAGACGTATAATGCTTATTAAACAAATTGATTTCTTAGTTCAATCGAACTCTAGTCTGAACATCTGAAATACTCTCTAAAGTATTTTCTGCTTGTCTTCAAAAAACGAACTAAAGGACGGCCGCAAAGCAGGAAGAATGTCGTCCATTGTCCTTTATATAGCTGTCTCTTTCACTACTACTCAATAGTATTACTATCTCACTCGCCACAATGCGTTGGCGGAGTGAAACGGCAATACTAAGAGTGACAGAGAAAAATATATAAAGGTCAATGGACGACATTATTCCTGCTGCGCGACCGTACTTTACAACGAAGAAAAACAAACAAAGACGTTGCACCGATTTTGATATTTGGCATAGTAATAGAGTAACAGGTTTTTTCAACGGATTGGTTATCGAGACACGTTCGTTAAAAAGTTCGTAATTGTTACAATGTTCAAAATCTTTTATATAATACTATGTGTAACTACTCATAGTATTAAATGAGTCTGTTAAAGTCATTCGGTGGACCTGTAGAAAGTCACGATTTTTCGATTCTTACATCTGTTAAGACTGACATTTTGTGCTTACATTGACTGGTGCGTCAGCGTAAACTGAGGACACCCTTAATAATAATTAAAACTTCGTAAAAACTTCCAAGCATTTCCATAAATCACTACATTCTATGCTTGTCTTCCTCCAGATATGTAAGTTCGAGTAGGTCAGTGGCCAACCCTGTCGAAGTTTTTATACCGCCTAAAGGCCTCCGACATGGTTTGACGATTGATACAACCGGGACCGTTTTCTTTTTACAGATCATTATAGTGCACGCCGTGCCTGGTATCGGGTCGACCGTGGACCAGGAGACGTACATGCACTTCACAGACTACGCGACGGAAGTCAGTAAGATCCAAGGGGACCTGTTCATGCCGAGGAACATCAGGCATTTCCTATGCCCTCCTCTGGAACGGTGAGAGAACATATATGTACTAGCCCCACGGTGTTACCAGCGTTATGTCAGTTCCTATAAGCCATGTCAGAGGCCTTTGGCGGCTCAATAACTCTGACACCAGGATTAGTCACGTTGACCATCCACTCGATGAAGAAGAAGATGGGAATTTCGGGATAAAATGTATCCCATGTATTATTCTGATGTATAACCTGTATTAAAAATTTCATCCAAATCCGTCCAGTAGTTTTTTCGTGAAACAGTAACAAACATACATCTATACATACAAGTACATTCATCCCCACAAACTTTCGCATCACTACATAGCATTAAAACAAAGTCGCTTTCCGCTGTCTGTCTGTCCCTATGTATGCTTGAATCTGGTAAAACCGTAGGGTGCTGCTAGTAATTTATATGGGAAAACGTTTGCCGTGTCAGCTAGGTCTTCTTTCCGCACTTTTCTTCTCATTTATTTCGAGTAGGCTAGAGGCCAACCCTGGTGTCGGAGTTTTTAGACCGCGTAAAGGCGTCCGACATGGTCTAACGATTGAAACAACCGTCTCCATTTCTTCTCATCTCCAAACACACACGATGAGACAGACCCTTTCCAATATAATCAAACGTCATACAAGCTTTTTCTATTACAGATACGATGAAAACTATGAAGAGAAAGAAGAGATACCTAAAGTCGGAGTTATAACTGATTAAAAGGACTTCCAAAGCGTGGTAACGTCAACCTTTTCCTGTGGGAATTTCGGGATAAAACTACTAAGAATATTTGACACCATGATAGACCGATCTTACAACGTAAGGGTGCATTGCCATTGAATTGGAGCAGAGCATCGACGAATCACAACGCAATGAAATTGTTCAAATATTTTGGAAATGCATTGTGATTGTAAATCAAACATATTTAATATTATTAAGCTATTGCATAGCTTCTATCGCGGGCCTTGAGCCGGGGCCCGAATCCAGAAATTCCGTAATGAAAAACCCTAACGCTCTAAAACGTAACGCTCCTCAAACATTGCCTACGTATAAGCCCAGAACACAACGTTAGCGCGATGCAGACATTCAGCACACTAACGCCATCTAGATGGCATCACTAGTGATAGAATAAATAACTATGCAATAGCTTTACCGCGGCAGTCCCCGAGTGCCACACGTCTTTTTTATTGGTCAGTTGCGCTCCGCACAGCTCCACTCCGCTTCAATGGAAACGCATCTTTAAAATATGTTAGTATTAAAATCTTAAATTTTTGTAATGTTTTAAACTGTTGAACTCTTTTACATTACCTTCTCGAGACCTCTGCAATTTGGTGTTGATGTTGCTTGCTTATAAACATACTAGCTGTGCCCCGTGGTTTCACCCACAGCGCACCCGTTCCCGTAGGAAATACGGGATAAATAGTATCCTATATCCGTCTCCTGGATCTAAACTACCTCCCCACCAATTTTCAGCCAAATCGGTTCAGCCGTTCTCGAGTTATAAATAGTGTAACTAACACGACTTTCTTTTATATATATAGTCCTACTAATATTATAAATGCGAAAGTTTGTATGTATGGATGTATGGATGTATGGATGTTTGTTACTCTTTCACGCAAAAACTACTGAACGGATTTGGATGAAACTCTACAGTAATGTAGGTTATACATCAGAATAACACATGGGATATATTTTATCCCGAAATTCCCGCGGGAACGGGAACAAAGCGGGTAACACCGCGGGGCGCAGCTAGTATTATATATGAGCCTAATAATGAGCCATGTCAGAGGCCTTTGGCGGCTCAATAACTCTGACACTAGGATTGGTCAGGTTGACCATCCACTCGATGAAGAAGAGGAAGCCTATAATGGTTACATGTTATATAGCAGCCTATACATAATTATGGGCTGCCTCCACGTAAGCGGAGAAAATAGTAAAATTCTACCAATAGAAAGATCTATTGCCACTAGTTCGATAAAAATAAAAAAAAAATTTTATTAAAAAAATCTATGAAAATTGAGAAAAGTAACACATGCATTGGAAATTAAAAAAATTACCTGATTTAAATACCGTATTTTCCCTCCAAATAATTATGCAATATGCTCCGCTAAACTAATTTCAAGATGTTCAAAACAGAGGCCTCTCATCTCGCCGAAGATATAAAAATATTAAATAATTAAAAAACTAAAAATACTTTTAATATTACTTAGTATCGTAATGGATGTGAATTAATGAATTTATAACGCTTGTTAGTGATAGTGCTGTTGTGAACTTTATTTTAAATAAACTTTTTATTACGTCGACCATTTTGTTTTTATTTATTTTTTCTATTGAGATGCCATTTAATTATTTTCAGACCACCTATAAATTTCAACTAGTTTTAATGTAAATAGGCTACCTTAACGCGGGGTATATGCGATCAAGTTCACCGTCAAGTTTGCAGCGCACTTGATGCGGCGTGCAGTACACTCGCCGGTGTAAGTAGAGCTGTCATGCACACCCATAGCCGTACACTGTCAAGTTTACTGCACGCCGCATCAAGTCTTGCAAACTTGACGGGTCGTGCCACATTTTGTTCGAGCAGAAAATAATTTAACTCTTTAAAAATATTATATTGGAGATTTTGTTTTCAATCTTAAATACCATTTTTAAGCGCGAGGCTGAAAAAATGCCAAGGATCTGAGGATTTGGAAAAGGCAAAGAAAATCCAATAAAACATCTAAATCTTTACATTTTTTATTTTAATTATACGGAATAATAAATTAACTTCTTTGCGTCTGACGTCCTATCACCGAAACACGTTGGCTGCTAACTATCACGGTCTCTTTCTAGCATATTGCTTATCGATAGCTGTCTTTTTCTAACACACTAAAAAAACATTTTTTTAGGTGATATATTTAGAATATGACTTAAATTGATTCACACACACATTTGGCTCAAACTGATAAATATTCATACTTTTTAATTCGAAACCTCTTACTGTAGTACCCTATCAAATGCCCCACGCTTGGGTCCCAAAAAACTGGCTACGGAGCCATTAGAAGCCATCTTGTTGTAACCCAATCACGGAGTATTAGACCAAAGACACTATCAAGAAAATATAATAAACTTTTTTGTGGTCATTTTTTACTCATAAAAAATCAGTGTTTTTTATCAGTTTTTTTTTTATTACATTTGTTTTTTTTCTCTAAAATCCTCAGCAATCAACCAAAAAGAGACCGCTGACATTCCCTCCTTTGAGCATTTACTGTCTTTCACATTGTATTCATACCAATTGTTACTGTAGCCATAATAAATTGGCGTCTAAGCAAAACAATTTTAAAGCATATTTAATAAATTCAGTTTTCGAACAGCCATTCGCCATCTTGTGAAACTAACGTCAAACTTGACATCTGTCACTGCTGTCAAATTTGCCGCCAATTTTAACGTCTATATTGGCGGGAAAGGGCCTTTGGTGTACTATGCTATATTGCTATGCAACTTTTGGTATCAAACAATCATATCAAATGTAGGATAGCATAGCATTAGGCGTTGTCCTAATAGAACGCGAATGCGCGATGCGAGCGATGCGACCATCGCGTGTTTCAAACATTTGAGACCGCGTCGTGCGATTGTCAGTTAGGACACCTATTAGAGTTCAATATGTTTGATCGCGCGTTCGTACGAGTAAAATTCGCGCGAACTTACGATGATCGCGCAATCGCGTTCTATTAGGACAACGCCTTAGGGCATCCTGGATGTACGCTCGAGAACAGGTCATTGAAACTTTACCTACATTAATAAATATATACGAGAAATAAATTGTAATTAACGAACGTTATGTTTGCATCAATGTATTTGGATTTAACTTTGAACAACTAATCTATATACAGGGTGGACAAACAGAGCACAGACAAAAACTGCACACTTTTATATATAAGTATTCATCCACAAAAATATTATACCTTTTACAACTTAATTAAAAATACAAAACATTACAATCAACGCAAATGTTACTTTACAAGCATTCCCTTTCCACTAAAATAAAACATTATCATATTTTTTTTGTTTAAATCATTATTGTGAAGACATTTCCATTCAAAATTTACATATATGTAATAAATACTTACAGTACATAGCTAAGTTTCACTTTCTTTTGTTTTGGTCAATAAATAAAATGTTTGATAAATGTGTTGTTTAGTTTATTTATTGATCAAACATAGAGGGAGCCACATGACACTTGGTTCCACAAATAATTAATATATTACACTAGAAACAAATCAAGATTTGACATCATCTAAACTGTAGACAGAACTTCTTATAGCTTTATATCAACCATGAAATAAGAGACAAACACCAAACATTTTTGAAATGACCAAACGAAATAATGCTATTTATAATGATGACTATTGTCATTTCTATAGAACAATTAAAATTAATGATAAAATGATAACAAATTAATGACAATGAAAGTTTACATTAAATGGTTATAATATAATGACGGTGATACCATATAAAAGGAATGTATTGGTCCTTTAAGAAGTCCTTTCTGCATGTATATTGCACATTAAGAGCAAAAGCCTGCATTAGACTTAAATATTAAGAAAAATGCTATCTCTTAAACAAAATGGTCCTATAAACTTAGGCATTACTTAATATACAACTTAATTACCAAATTGTGTAGGGATATAACAAATTAGCCAATTTTGTTGGTAATTATGCTATTTACCAATGAATAACAACGTTTTTTTGCAAACAACATGCTTTATAAATGCTATATGAACAGCACGTGAAATCATACAGCGTAGTAACGTCATATATTTTTTCTCAACGATTTTTTTTATAGCAAAGCTAAAAAGAGTCTAGTGCAAACACGAAACCGTTTTAACCTAACTGGTTATAAAAACGCTGGCATAAAAGGAAGCAAGGTAAATAGTTTTTTTTTGAAAAAGTATTTTATTAGCTAGAAAAATTACACGCTAGCATTTTCTCCAAAAGGGATTCACTATTCAATAATATAAAAATCAATAACTACATTTTTAAGGAAGCTTCGTTTAAAATGAATAGGAAGAAAATATTTTTTTCAATCGTTTCACAATAAATAAATTTCACCTAAAATATCCTTCGTTAGGTATATCGAATAAAATTTATGGTAAAAATATGGAAGAAATATCAAATTTTCTCTAAACGAGCGTCGCCTAAATTATGCGCCAACAATCATATCATCTACATAGATACGGCGCAAAATCAATTCTCTAACTAACATGTCATGTCAGTACGCAAACCAATAATTTATACGCCACTTGGTAACTTTTCAATCCAAAACCTAAGTGATTCATTACCAAAAATGTTACAACTAGACATTTTTCGATGAAACACAGAGTTTTAGTCGTCGACCTATATCCTTCAGTACATTTAAATAATATCCGTTGTCATAAAACAATTGTTTTGTATATAAATTGAAATAAACACACGCAAAAACTTTTCCAAACCATAACATTTAAATTGAGCGAATGGAATCACCCAAAGCGAACTTTTTCTATTTTTTTCACCAAATCCTAATCAAGCTTCAAACGTAATTTTCCAAAAAAAGGGGGAGCAAGAGCAAGTTTGTTCGCGCCTTAAAATAGGGGGTTCGTTTGCATGCGTGAACGCGCCTTAATGTATCGTTTTTACTAAATAACCATTATATCAAACTACGTAACTAGCCACTACCTACCTCTCCACACACTCACTCAGTTTCATTAACTAGAATGTGGATTGAATCGTCTCTCTTTTGTTTATCATTAGAGTCATCCATTTCATTTAAAAAAACACTCCCAACTGATATTTCACACGTTATCACTACCATTTAGGTTGGCACCATACATACTGCAATTCAATCTAGACGTTTTCTGTAATTCAGATTCTAGATTCAGGACACCCAGAATTGCATGAAATTTAACGAGCACACATTCCAACTTTTCAGAATAATGCAAGTATGCCTCAATGACTGATCAATTTGATTTTTCAGACATGTTTGAGACAATGGTCTTGAAATTCAGTTAAGAAACTGAATTCAGATCGATATTCAGCATGTATAGTTCCGATTTTGTGGCCTTTGAATTCCGTACTATTTGAAGACTTTGATCTGCTGTTGTGTCAATCCATATCATACATTGGTAGTTGCTTGTTATGTCTTCTTGATGCACAATTGTCAGTATGTCAGTAATATGTCAGGATCGAGAATGATACTTTTACAAATCAAGAGACGACACAATTAGCACATTTTCAAAGAAAATAAAATACTAAATCAATTTCGATAAACATTCTGAGGAGATATAACTATAACCAGTATCTATATTATAAATATCATATGATTACCTCATTCAAAAATGTATTTGACTAGCATTTTGCCTTTTAAATTTGAGCTCAAAATTTTTTCAATTTCAATAAATAAAATTGGACGAAATTAGGCGCGTAACATGATTGATAATCAATTAAAAATATATTTATTAATTATCATTATTATTTTTACCTATGTATTATTATAATTATTCTAGCAATCTGAATATTATAGCCCGTAATTATGGTTTATAAAACGAAAAAAATCAAAGTTATTTTTTTTAATTGTGATAAATTTCTTTAGTCTATAGATGTTTATATAATGGCAACACTGTAACTACTATATTAAAAGTGTTGCCATACTATCTTTTATATAAAAAGACACTTATTTTCGCTGTTAACATTGTAAGCGTGTGTTTTGCAATATTTCAATACTTACAAGGATTTTATCAAATTATTCTAAAGTGGCTTTCATTAACAACCCAATTATATTTAAACCGTGACTCTCGCATATTACTCAAACAATGCTCAAACTGAGTACGCATATTACTCAAACAATGCTCAAACTGAGTACGCATATTACTCAATTCTAACAAAAGAATATCAAATCATACAAATTTAACACAATTTAAGCAACGTTTAAGTATGAAGCGTTGTGAAAAGAATTGTGAAAATATATGTTTTTTAATATGAACCAATGACAAGTACAATCTAGTAAGTTGATATTTAACCACATTTAAGAGAAACCCAGTTGCCATAGGGAGCACAAAAAGCCAATTTTAAAACTTTGCGATGTGCTCTTCGAAAATAGTTAGTTATCAAATTACTATTTACTGCTAAGGGGTCAAAACGCAATTTGGTTGCATGTACTTTGTTAAAATTTTGACTACTAAAAGGGCACGATTTATTTTACAAATTAAACTTGCTTAACTTGCTTATAACGCTTAAAAACGCCTCATAGCATTGAATAGTGACGTAGAATGGCGTTTTAACGCAAGCTAAACGAGTTTAACTGCGAAAACAAGAGAATTAATACATTTAACAGTTCAAACAAGTTAAAACTCATTTCAAACGAACGCCATCTATCGGTGGACATATCAAATTAAATCGAAACTCAATTTGAAGCCATTCTATTACAATTGATTATACTATAGTACAATTTTTATTCACTATGCCCACTAAATAATTATTATTTGCACTTTTTACCATTGTAATAATTAATTACAATATATTTTTTTTAGATATTTATATATATTGAGCTGTATAGGTACAAAATTATCGACTATTGACATTTAAAAGTGAGTAATTGTCATTTTTTTGTGGAACTCAGTTGCCATGTTGTCTTGTTTCAAAAATATCGTTTACTCAGTTCTAAATGGCAGCTGTCGCATTTTTTGGAAACACTATTTTAACAACAGTCATGTAACGGAACTAAGTTTCTTATTTGCCTAGCGTTTTTTAGGGATACACCATATGACATTACATGGTAAAAACAACCTTTAAATATTATAACTATGATGTTGTTCACATATTTTGTAAGGATTCATGATCATTTATTTGGCGTACAAAAAATATGATAAAAATATCTTCTAACCGTTTTGAATTGCGTAAGCGCACGGGTAATATCCGAAACTACCAATCCGATTTTGATAGTTCTTTTTGTATTAGATAGCCACATTCAACAGGAAGGTTATAGACTATTTTTCATCCCTAAGTTCCCAAGGGAACGGGCACAACTCGGGTAAGACCATGGGCGCTAGTTTTCTGTATTCTTTTAGTTTTCTGAAGCATTTAGAATCGGCCTGTTTTCAAACGAACTGATTAATTCAATGAAGGACAGTCCTTTATCTTGAAATGGAATATTTTTCAAGGCATTTTATATCTCGTTAAAGTGCCACCTCCGTATATCTCATTTTTGATTTAGGGATACAAACTCAGTTTTCAAAAAGACATATATTTTTTCATGAAAATCATCAATAAAAAAATCAAGAACCATAGACACCGGACATCGCATCTAAATCATTAAAAAAGTAGTCTATATCCGTTTCCTAAAGAAAATATCAAAATCTGTCTACAATTCACCTCACTAGAACTACATAGTTTAATTAGGGTGGGTTGTTTCAACAGTTGGTAATTGTAACATACGTACGTTAAAAATAAGTACGTTAAGTTTCCAATTTTCACACTGTTAATGACTGTCAAATACAAAGCGTTGCTTCATAACCTAAATGGCATTCTGTTAACGTTGATTCAGGCGGCCAGTAGAACGATTCGATTTCATTTTCTTACGTCACTTGAGACTGACATTTTGTGTTAACGATTACTGGTGCGTTAACGTAAGCTGAAGCAACCCGCCCTTAGTATTCTGAATAATATTTTTAGTATTTTGGCGTTAAGTGAGATGTTTATGTTAATCGGAGTTTATATCTTCGGCTTTGAAAGTGACTTAGTGAATCCAACAAGTTATGTGAACAATTAAAGAATTATTATTTTATTTATAATGCATATAATAAAATGCATGGAAGCAGTCGCCCCGAGGAAGCTTTAAGGAAAATATCTAATTATTAATCTGCCTTATAATCTCTATTGGTGTTTTTTCCCGTCCTTATTGACGTATGTCAAATGTCAAAATGGCCGCTGCCTCGGCACATTCAAATTAAAACTACATAGTCAACAACATGTAATATAAATCAGCAAACAATGTGAGTGAATCCGATTATTCATCAAGAGAAACTTCACAAAACTATTAACATTTTAATATAATAGATCTTTACAACAACTATTACCAACACAGTAGCCGGTACTTGGGAATCATGGTGAGAAAAAAACTACTGTTCGCACGAAATGTCTTGTATATCGTCACTTTTGTTATATGAAGGCACCGAGGCAGCGAAACGTGACGATTGAAGCGTATCGTGTTAGCTAATCGTGGTGGGGCTATATGGATGACTTCTTCATAGCGTCGGAAGGGTGAAACCATCAGGCGATCGCGAGGAGTCGCGCCGCGCGTGTCAACAGGTCCAAAATGCGTCGCCATAGATTGCGCAGCGCATTTGAACGGGAGAATAGAAATCTCCATAAGAGGAAAACTGTTGCCACTTGCGTTATAATGTGAACTATGTGTAATCTGAAACAAAAAATAACATATGATTTTTTTACTGGTTTGTTAAGTTTAAGCGAACACTAAAGGCCTAATGGCCGGTTCACATTATTCCAGTCCAGTGATCCAGCGAGCTAATCCAGTCCAGTGCTGGACTGGAGCATATCGTTTACATTGTTCCAGTCTTTTAAGAGTAGCTGGATTGGTTCCCAAAACAATTGACTCGTATTCACTGTTCAACGTTCAATCTAGCACTGGATTGCAACTGGAATGGCTGTCTACACTATTCCAGTGGCGCTGGATTAGGTGAGCTGGAATGAAAAGTTGACGGTCTCTCCAGTCACTGGACTGGAATGCTCACTGGAATGGGTACATTCCAGTGTCGGTTCACATTATTCCAGTAGCATTCCAGTACTGGATTGGATTGCTGGACTGGAATAATGTGAACCGGCCATTATACATAAACGCTTACTAGCAGAATTTTAGGTATCAAATGGTTTGTCCCTTTCTGACATACGCTATTTTCCAAAGTGCAAAAGAGACAAAACACACAGTGTTTTGGTTAGAGAGCGGTTATGAATAAGGTAGAACAGTTAGTGTATCCGTAAACGCAGTTCCAATTCGAAATAGTTTATTTTTATCATATACTGTCCCTTCCTGCGCAGGCGGTGGTGGGACGAACTGGATGCCTACAATAGGGGGGACTGGCATTTGGCTTCAAATAGAGAAGGGTGGAGGGTATGGGGGGAGGCCTTTGCCCAACAATTGAATGATACAGGCTAATTAATAGTAACAGTAACTGTCCCATTTCTGACCCAAAATCTGTCAACATCTCAACCGGCCAAGTGCGAGTCGGACTCGCGCACGGAGGGTTCCGTACTTTAAAAAACGACAAAAAATCACGTTTGTTGTATAGGAGCCCCCCTTGAATATTGGTTTTATTTTTATTTGTATTTGTTGTTATAGCGGCAATAGAAGCACATCATCTGTGAAAATGTCAACTGTCTAGCCATCACCGTTCTTGAGATACAGCCTGGTGACAGACGGACGGACGGACAGCAAAGTCTCAGTAATAGGGTTCCGTTTTCACCCTTTGAGTACGGAACCCTAAAAACTAAAATAGCAAGACCAACCTTCTTATAACAGCTCTAGACCGAGGCAATGTCTCTGGACTCTCCTTGAACAGGAACCTCCGGATGCCCAGCACATACGACTCGATGTACGCGTCCCAATCAATGTTCATGACATTGAAGTCGAACACGCGGCGGTCCTCGGACGACAGCGAGGCGCACAGCGCCTTCACGTTGTCATCGGCAAACGACCACTGGCGGGTCGTGAAGTACTCTAGGCAGGCAGAGGCTTTTTCTAATTTGTTTTGGACTCTCACCATTCTGGAATAAGGATGAGGTTACTTTGAAGATGTCGTTTTTTGATGGTAGGTACTGATGCTTTCGACTATATATCTGACTAGCCGCGCTCCGCGGTGTTACCCGCGTTATGCCCGTTCCCATGTGAATTTCGGGATGAAAAAATAGCCTATTACCTTCCCGTTGAATGTGGCTATCTATTACAAAAATAATTATTCAAATCGGACTGATAAGTCCTGAGATTAGCTCGAACATACAAATAAACAAACTTAAAAATTTTACCTCTTTATAATATTAGTATAGATTGAGCGTTGTGCCCGTTCCCGTGGGAATTTCGGGATGAGAAATAGTTTATGACTTTCCCGTTGAATGTAGCCATTACAAAAATAATTACTTCAATTTACACCACTAAAAACGTTTCCAATTGAACTTTCGATGACTCATGGTTCCTAAGAAAAATCCTTCGGATCTCATGTACGTTCAGAGTGGCTCACACTGACCGACTTAAGAAAGCCACCCTTGACTATATCCCGGAGCTGTCCGGTTTAGGATTGGAGTTATAGGAGTCCAATTCTGGGGAGGAGGTTGTTCGGATTTGGTACCTACTCTTCCCTACGCGATCATCCTGTTACGGTGATCATTTTGGAGCCAGGAAATATCCACTGAAATTCCTACTGTGTTCCGTCGTCAGCGACTCACTGACAGGACTCAGGAATCGAGGGGACACGTTCGGGATAAAAAATAACCTGTAATTTTTCCCTTGAATGTGGCTATCCCATAAAAAAGAAATTATTCGAATCGGACGGGCAATTCCCGAGATTGGCTCGATCAAACAAACAAATAACGTTAAGCCGTCGGTCCCGGTTACTTTCTACGGATAGCAGTCGTTACATGAGCCATGTCAGAGGCCTTTGGCGGCTCAATAACTCTGACACCAGGATTGGTCAGGTTGACCATCCACTCGATAAGAAGAAGAAACAAACAATTTTTTTTTTAAATCATCTCTTTATAATCTTCTTCTTCGTTGAGTGGATGGTCAACCTAACCAATCCTGGTGTCAGAGTTATTGAGCCGCCAAAGGCCTCTGACATGGCTCATGTAAAGACTACTATCCGTAGAAAGTAACCGGGACCGACGGCTTAACGTGCCTTTGTAATATTAAAATATTAGATATCACCTCTTTATAATATTAGATATTGACTTATGGTCATATCAACATATGGCCGAAGGTGTTTATCGATTAGGTTTTAAAGAGTACTAGGATCTTCTTCTTCTTCTTCATCGAGTGGATGGTCAACTTAGGATTATATTATGAGATTAGGTCCGAATACAGGAAGCGCTTGTAACCACCCTTATACTCACACTGGCTTCTCCCCCTTGGCCCTCGAGAGCGCGTCCAGCGCGATGGCGGGCGCGCGGTGCTGAAGCAGACTCAGCGCCCAGTGCTTCAGTCGGTTGCTGGTGATGTCGCCGCCAGGGTACCACACCACGGAGCCTGGAGTAAATAAATAAAATACTCTATCGGCAAAAATTAAGGGATGGACAACTAAGGGGTAGGAAGATAGTAGCCGATACTCAGACCTACTGAATATGCATATACAATTTCATAAAAATCGGTCAAGCCTTGAACTAGAATTTAATATTTAAGATTTTAGACCTGAAGAGGATGATTAGTACCGGCTCCCGTAAGAACACTGTTAACCTTCAGCTTGAATGTGGCTGTCCATTACAAAAGTAATGATTCAGACCGAATTGGTAGCTTCTGAGATCTACAAACAAAAAACTTGAGAGGTGTCAAGGGACACCCGGATGGAACGAAGTTTATTTATTATCAACAAAAATAATCGTCGCGACACCACACTGTTCAATGCGAAATAGAAAGACGAAACGAAAATATCTAGCTTGCTTTCTATAAGAGAGAGAGCGAGACAGGCAGAGAAACTTGCGCACGCCAGAGAGAGACAGACAGAGACACATGCGCGGGCCGCGCATGTTTCTCGGGCCGCGCATGTTTCTCTGTCTGTCTCTCTCTGGCGTGCGCAAGTTTCTCTGTCTGTCTCTCTCGCGCATGTTTCTCTGTCTGTCTCTCTCTGGCGTGCGCAAGTTTCTCTGTCTGTCTCTCTCGCGTATGTTTCTCTGTCTGTCTCTCTCTGGCGTGCGCAAGTTTCTCTGTCTGTCCCTTTCTGGCCTAAAAAATGTCGTTACCATTTTCCGGCTACTACTTTCCGGAACTTTGTTCCAAAAATCAAACTTTTCCGCCAGTAGAAAGCAATGATTTTCCATTTCATTACGTCGAAATTGATATTTCACGTTAACGTTTAGTGGTGTGTTAGGGTAAGCCTAAGAATACTTACTGAATGGATGTTTCCGCATGTATTTAAAGCTGGTCTTGACGAAGCGCTGCCACGTGATTGGATTCTGTTGTCCGGTACAGCAGTTGTAGACAACCACACTGTCTCCCCTGGAACACACGAGGAACTAGTTCAAGACAGGTTATTGAACACACGAGGAACTAGTTACAAGACAGGTGTTAAAAGTAAGTTCGAGAAGGTCAGTGGCCAACCCTGGTGTCGGAATATTTAGACCGCCTAAAGGCCTCCGACATGGTCTAACAACTGAAACAACCGGGGTGGACAATTAATACATGAAATGTCATATTAAAAACTAATGGATACCACCACGGATTTTACTTTAGTACCTCATAACCTCAAAACCTTTTAATTCCACTTAAAGGTTGGACAATAGTATTAAATATGTCAAAGCAAAGTCAGTGTAAAGGCAGAGACCTGTCATCTCACCTCAGATATCAGTACAGTGAGGTGGACTTTGTAATCGCACGCATTGCTTATGCGGGTTGGTGATCTCAAACCCGAGCTTTGTCGCAGGAAACATGTTCTCACTCGACCTGGGAATTGAACCCTGGACCTTAGTCTTGGCAGGCGAGTGCACATACCACTAGACCACCGAGGCGTTATATACGATAAAAAGTAAAGTATAAGAATTAGCTTGTAATGTCCCACTGCTGGACAAACGCTTCTCATCTCACTGAAGATCAGTGCAGTGAGGAGAATTAGGCGTAATTACTACTATATACAGGAAAAAAAATCTCCCTCGACCCAGAAATTGCACCTGGGACCTCAGCCTTAACAAACAAGTACACATACCACTTCATCTTCTTCATCGAGTGGATGGTCAACCTGACCAATCCTGGTGCAGAGTTATTGAGCCGCCAAAGGCCTCTGACATACTATACTCTGACCACTGAGTCTACACAAGCACAGAAGCCCCACCTTCTAAGATGCGTCCTCCAAGCACACACGATCATAAGGTTGATGACGGTATCGACCGGCACCAGGTCCGCGACCCTAGAGCCGGTGCCCAGCATAGTGCGGAAGATCCCCTTGCCGACAGCGGCAATGATGCCGTTGGGCCCGTTCCAGTTGTCTACCCAGCCCTTCACCGGCTCCCGGAGAGAAGATAGCACTGGAATTGAAATAAGGGATGTTAAAAGAATATAATACCTATCTGATAGCTGAGTAATCATAAAATATTGTTCTGCTAGCCGCGGTGTTACCCGTGTTGTACCCGTTCCCGCGGGAATTTCGGGATTAAATGTATCCCATGTGTTATTCTGATGTATAAACTATATTATTATAAAGTTTCATTCGAATCTGTCTATTATTTTTTTCGTGAAAGGGTAACAAACATATATAGATCCACACATTTTAAACTTAATATTAGTAGGAAATAGGATGCACTTATTCAAAACTAGCCCCGCAGTTTTAGCCGCGTTGTGCCCGTTCCCGTAGGAATTTAGGGATGAAAAATTTTCTATAACCTTCCCGTTGAATGTGGCTATCCATTGCAAAAAGAATTATTCAAATCGGATTGGTAGTTTCTGAGATTAGCGCGTTCAAACAAACAAAGTCTTCAACTTTATTATATTAGGACTAGCAGCGCCCCCCGCGGTTTTACCCGCGTTGTGCCCGTTCCCGTAGGAAATCCGGGATAAAATGTAGCCTATAGCCTTCCTCGATAAATAGACTATCTAACAGTGAAAGAATTATTCAAATCGGTTCAGTAGTTTCTGAGATTAGCGCGTTTAAACAAACAAACAAACAAACAAACAAAACAAACTCTTCAGCTTTATAATATTAGTATAGATAAATATTAATCAGCTTAACAGTCTTCTTCTAGAAGAAGAAGAAGAAGAAGCTTGCTAATCGTTGGTTGTCAAAGTGGACATAGGCGAAATATTGGTAGGCGAGACATAATCGGCCAAACGATTTTCGGCGAAACGGCAGAATGCCACAAGATACAGTCATCTCGAAATACCTTCACATTTAATTGATAGAATAGATAAAACCGAATTATTTCGAATAAGGAAAAATATACTTGTATTGATAAAAAAAATATCTTACAAAACAGAGTTTTCAATTTCGGTTCAGTCAAAAATATTACATCAGAATAATTTTCAGAAATATTAGTGACACATACAAATACCTATTGACACAGCTGATCTGAAACATTGAAGTAATATAGACTTATCAAAATCGATAAGATTACATCCGAGAATGTCAAGAATTCTATATCACTACATAGTATAAAACAAAGTCGCTATTTTTGTCTGTTTGTTTGTCTGTATGCTTAAATCTTTAAAATTACGCAACGGATTTTGATGCGGTTTTTTGTAATAGGTAGAGTGATTCAAGAGGAAGGTTTTTATGTAAAAAAAATCCCGAAATTACCACGGGAACGGGCACAACGCGGGTAAAACCGCGGGGCGCTGCTAGTAATTTTATATTACTCAATCACTAAGTATGTGCCTGTGACTTAGTTTGTCTAAGGCTTAGACAAACTAAGTCACAGGCACACAGTGATTGAGTCTAAGCGATGTTATGTATACTATAACTCATTACGATTGTTCAGCAACGTGCAGCTCGACCAGCTTCGGGAAGGCACGTTAAATATTCTACCAAGGATTTACTCAAGTGTCAAAAAATATACCAATCCATCATGTAACTTTCTGTAAAATAATTCACGATAGTGACATATTTGACAAGCAGTGACAGTGACAGCGCCTACTGTGTCGGGCGGGGGTTGCGGGTTCGATTCAACGGAGTCAACAATATGTGAAGACATAGCCGACACGTTTTGACGCGGTTTTTTTAAATAGAAAGAGTGATTGAAGAGGAAGGTTTAAAATTATAAAATTTTCCGAAATTCCCACGGGAACGGGCACAACGCGGGTAAAACCGCGTGGCACTGCTAGTAAGAGAAAAATAAAGTCGTGTCACAATCGCACATGAGTCATCACTCATCAGATAGGAACAGATACATATCGGTATATTCCGGTATCGAATTAATCAGTTGGGTTAATGTCTAATATTATTATCATCATGAGTCAATGAATTAAATTACGTATATGAAAGTATATAAATAAATAAATACACCCGGACAAATTGACTCACGGTTAATTAGACCCAAAGTAAGCTCTAAGCTTGTGTTATGGAATTTAACTAACTGATACTACTACATATACATACACAAATACTTTATAAGAATATATAATTGACACCCAGACGTCGCCACCAACTGTGTCAGCACATATTGTTGACTCCGTTGAATCGAGCCCGCATTCCCCAACACAGTAAGCGCGAACACAAGGCACTGAGACAACGGGCCTGTCAGCTTGTTGTTGGTACTCACCGATAGATGGCCGCACTATGGCCACCGGCAGGTTCCCGCTCTCCTTGATCAGCATATCTTCTGCTAGTGCCTTCGTGAAGGTATACGTGTTCGGCCGGTCCCCTGCAAACAGACAGACACACAATATATAAACAAGTCTTTCTATATAAAAAAATTCTTAAGAAAATTCATATTTTACGAACAGTACCCCGTTTTAGTTGAATTTCGAGATGAAAAATAATCATAAAACCTTTCCTTTAAATGTATTGGATTGGTAGTTTCCGAGATTAGCGCGATCCGATTTGAATAATTCTTTTTGTTATGGATAGCCACATTCAACGGGAAGGTTATAGACTATTTTTCATTCCGAAATTCCCACAGAAACGGGCACAACGCGGATAAAACCGTAAAGCGATGCTAGTGTAAAATAAAAAACTTGAGAGGTGTCAAGGGACACCCGGATGGAACGAAGTTTATTTATTATCAACAAAAATAATAGTCGCGACACCACACTGTTCAATGCGAAATAGAAAGACGAAACGAAAATAGGTATCTAGCTTGCTTTCTATAAGAGAGAGAGAGAGAGAGACAAGTTACTCTGTGTCTCTCTCGCGCATGTTTCTCTGTTGTCTCTCTCTGGCGTGCGCAAGTTTCTCTGTCTGTCCCTCTCTGGCCTAAAAAATGTCGTTACCATTTTTTTGCGTCTAGCCCCCTTTCGCAACGCGCGATAAGGAACTTCGTTCCAAAAGCGAAGTGTATCCATAAACGTAGTTTCAAAATCAAATAGTGTTCGATTAAGCCTAAGAAACCAGTAGACTGTTTGAATTCGCATTTATTTTACAAATGTTTATCTGACGTTTCGCCCCTTTACAGGAACCGTGGTCACAGAAGACTGAGGTGTTATACGTCTATACAAGAAAAGTAAAAAAATAAATGAGTAGTGTTCGCTTAAACTTCTTCATCGAGTGGATCGAGCCGCCAAAGGCCTCTGACATGGCTCATGTAACGACTACTATCCGTAGGAAGTAACCGGGACCGACGGCTTAACGTGCCCTCCGAAGCACGGAATCATCTTACATTTCGGGCAATCAGGTGATTCAGCCTGCAATGCCCTAACCAAACTGAGGACAGTCTCACAAAGAGATTTTTGTGAGATATTGTCCCCACCGAGAATCGAATCCAGAAACTCCGGATCGTGAGCCGGGAGCTCAAACCACAAGACCACAGAGGCGCTTAAACTTAAAAAACCAGTAGACTTGCTTTAAGACTCACCAACAAGATCCGGGGTGATTCTGTCGACCAGCTCGTCGGGCAGGGTCTGAACCAGGGTGACCACGTGGTCAGGATGGGCGGGGGGTGCGTACACCGTCTCCTCAACACGCTGACGCTCGCAGTTGCAATACGCTGTCGATACGTGGACTAACGCCTGGGGGGAAAATACCAAATCATTAATAAGCAAATTGATTATATATAAAAAAAAAACAATAACTTCTAAAAAACTTCTACACTTTTGATATGAACCCAAAACCTTTAAAATCTACCTAAGGATTTGACAGTAGTAGAAGCCTGTTATGGCCCACTGCTAGGCAAAGCTATCAGTACAGTGAGGAGGATGTTGTAATCACCACGCTTGCCAAATGCGGGTTGGTGATCTCGAACCCGAGCCATGTTTGAAAAGTAGGAAACATGTTTTCGCTCGACCTGGGGATTGAACCCACTGGACCATGCCACTAGACCACCGAGGCGTTCATGCTTACGTAAGATTAAGTATCTAGCCTGATGTAGTGACCGAACTTCATTCAAAATAGTTCGGTCGCCGAAAAACGAGGGTATAAAAAAACCACGGACATCAAACATATACACAACTAGCAGTCCCGCGCGGTGGTTCAACCCGCGACCCAATAGATGTCGCTACTGTGAATCTAAACCATCCAGGGTGGCATCCAACGCATACAAACAAATCATTAATCGGTCCAGCCGTTTAGTAGGAGTTCAATTACAACGAAAAGTGGCATTGATTTATATATATATATATGATTAGTTAACACTGTAATCTTTTTACACTGTTGTAATCGCACGTTGCATACACTAGTTTATCTCAGACACAGATTATTACAGATTATTAATTTGAAATTGGTAAATCTATCTCCCTCTTCTGATAATTTTAATACTAGGCAATTGGGCTTTTGAAAAAAAAAAAATTTGATTTTTTTAATGTATCTTAAAACTTTATTATTAATAATATTGATATTTAATGCAAAAAACTTAAAAAAAATATTTTTTCAATTAATTATAAACAATTAAAAATTGATGAAATTTCAATAAAAATCACGTGACTATAAACGCGCCAAGATTGGTCACCGTAGTGGTGACGTAAAAATGTTTATCTACACTAAATGATGTTATAATATCCACATCGATATCAAAAAATCTTATTTTAACATCATTATAATGCGACCAATTAACCTGGCGAGCCTTATATCAAAATCCTCATACAAGTTGTATAAAATTTTGATATTAGGCTGGCTTTTGAAAACAGTTGGGTTATACGTGAAAACTTCGTCGAAACTACATACACAAAACTCTTTGGTAAGGTCTCGCTCGCTCCTGATTGGCCCTACGCGCAGCTGCGCTCTCATTGGTTAGATTTGAATGGCGGCAAGTTCACTTTGACAATACACGTACGCGTGAATTTAATGTTTCGCAATGTGTTTTGTTTTTAAAATTTTGTTAATTTTAGTGAAGATTAAGTAGTGAAGATAAAGTAGTGTATGCAACTGCATATAACACGGGTATTAAAACACTCGTTACTATTATGAAACTCGCTGCGCTCGTTTCATAAACTCACTCTTGTTTTAATACCCTTCTTTATATGCAGTTGCATAAACTACTATAAACCATAAGTACGTACTGCGTTTACACTCAAGATTCCCGCCCTTTTATTCTCTTTCCCTCCAAAAGTTTGCGATGTAACCGAACCTCTTTTCATAAACATAGGTATAAAACTAATAGTTCCATAGATAGTGATATCCTTTACAACGAGTGAAAACTCAGTGGTGAAATCTAACCAGTGAAACTACATAACATTTTTACGTCACACACGCGCTCGGGTTTGTTCGGGAGTTGTCGGAGTGTTTTCGGTACTGGATTCAAAAATTAATTTTTATTTTGAAATAACTTTTGAATTATTGCGAAAAAAATAAAATAAAAATAGTTTTGTTATAAAACTAATATATAATCTTTCCATTTATCACAAAAAAATTTTTTTTTCAAAAGCCCCATTCATCTCAAATTTCATTGAAATCACCACTAACTGCAGCCAACTCACCAGCTACACCCAAATCATTGACTGCAGCCAGCTCACCAGCTGCACCCAACTCACCTCCAGCTTGAGCATCCGATGGCACAGCTGCACCAGCTGCTGCGTGCCCAGCATGTTGATCGTCACTGATAGCTTCAGTTTCTCGTCGAACTTCACCGTCGCTGCCGAGTGGAACACTATTGATACCTGGAGATTTAATTTAATGGTAAGTTCTATACACAAACTTTGTCTGTGGTTTCAATGAATCTCTAACGCCTGCTCCTACGGACTGATGAATGTGTATTTGTGAGTGAGTGGGTGTGTAAGAACAGCCTCAATGGTCTTGCGGTTTGAGCGCTCGGCTCGATCCGGAGGTTCCAGGTTCGATTCCCGGTGGGGACAATGTCTCACAAAAATCTCTTTGTGAGACTGCCCTCAGTTAGGTTAGGGCATTGCAGCCTGAATCACCTGATTGCCCGAAAAGTAAGATGATTCCGTGTTTCGGAGGGCACGTTAAGCCGTCGGTCAGGGTTACTTTCTACGGATAGTAGTCGTTACATGAGCCATGTCAGAGGCCTTTGGCGGCTCAACAACTCTGATACCAAGATAGGTCAGAATGACCATCCACTCGATGAAGAAGAAGAAGAAGTGTGTAAAAGTGTGTGTGTGTGGTGTATAAGTGTGTGTGTTTCTGTGTGTCCCTTACCATTTGACACAGCATCGCCTGATCCTTCTGACTGATGCCCAGCTCGGGCTCCGTGATGTCCCCTACTATTGGCACTATCTTGTTCAATTCCTGCGGCCTCTCTTTCCTTAGGGTCTCGAATAACTGTAGGACAAACGAATAGTGGGTTAAAAGTACTGAAGAACGTAATTTATGACGATTCGAGGGGATTTAGATCAATCTCTCTATACTAATCTATCTATACTGGTATAGTAAAGGTGAACAGTTTTTTGTATGTTTAAACGCGTTTATCTCAGAAACTATCAGTCCGATTTGCATAATTCTTTCTGCAATGAATAGCCACATTCAACGGGAAGGATATAGGCTAGTTTTCATTCCCAAATTCCCTTAATTAATGGGCACAAAGCATATAAAACCGCGGGGCACTACTTATTAGAGTATAAATATAAAATTCAAAGTCCTGACTGACTGATAATCAACGCACAGCCTCAACCGCTACACCTAGAAACGTTAAATTTGGCAGGAAGGTTCTTCAAGTGACGTAAGTGCACACTAAGAAAGGATTTTCGAAAATTCCTACGGGAACGGGCTCAACGCGGGCAAAGCCGCGGGGCGCTGCTAGTTAGAGTATAAATACCTAGTAAACGTGCTTATAGTTTATGAGATTAGCGCGTTCAAACAAACAAAACAAATATTTTCAGCTTTAGGGCCTTCTTCATAAACGCTTATTAAGAGCACTTTAGCTATCAAATGGTTTGTCCCTTTCCGACATACGCTATTTGCCAAAGAGCGAAAGAGACAAAACACTGTTTAAGTTAAATTTCGCTCATGAATAAGCCGATTACTTTATTAGTTTAAGTTCCTCAGGGTTCACTTACAGAAACGGGAACTCAGATCTTGTCTCTGAATTTAAAATATTTGACCCAGAGTTATTTTTATAAAACTGTCTGCAGCTGAACAATATGAAAATAACTTCAGACGACCCCAGAACTTCAGCAGTTGATGCAAAACTAATTTTTAATCACTACATAGTATAAAACAAAGTCGCTATTTTTGTCTGTTTGTTTGTCTGTATGCTTAAATCTTTAAAATTACGCAACGGATTTTGATGCGGTTTTTTGTAATAGGTAGAGTGATTCAAGCGGAAGGTTTTTATGTAAAAAAAATCCCGAAATTCCCACGGGAACGGGCAAAACGCGGGTAAAACCGCGGGGCGCTGCTAGTCTATGATAAAACGTTTGTTACATCAAAATGCATGTTGAAAAGTAAGCATGTAATTATTATGCTTGTTGTCGCTTATGATTTAACAGCGTATTATTTTAAACGAAAATCATTGAGAGAAATCTTAACTAATATTATAAATGCGAAAGTAACTCTGTCTGTCTGTCTGTCTGTTACGCTTTCACGTCAAAACAGCGACCCGCGGTTTCACCCGCGTTGTACCCGTTCCCGCAAGAATTTCGCGATAAAAAGTAGCCCATGTCCTTTCCCAGGCTCTGGACTAACTGTGTACCAAATTTCATTCAAACCGGTTCAGTAGTTTTGGCGTGAAAGCGTATCAGACAGACAGAGTTACTTTCGCATTTATAATATCAGTTAGGATAGTTATCTTCTAGGAAAAGCCTTTGTCCTGTACAGGCCGTAACTCACCGGTGACTGTGTGAGTTCGGTGAGCCTGGACGCGACGTCCTGTCCACGTTTCGGTCTCATCAGTAGATAGATCTTCTTAATCTTAGGACAACTCCGGAGCAGCTTTTCGACTAGAACCTGTGAAAATAGACAGATATTAATTACATACATACAAACATATACATATACTAGCCACGCCCGCGGGAATTTCGGTATAAAATGTATGTATTCTGATGTATAACCTACATTACTGTAAAATTTCATCCAAATCCGTCCAGTAGTTTTTTCGTGAAAGAGTAACAAACATACATACATATACATACATGCTCACAAACTTTCGCATTTATAATATCGGTAAGAAGAATGTTCAATAACAACCTTTCTTCGAGATTGTCAACTGTCAAAAAATACGTTTACTTAAAAATAGACTCTATTCCCAGTGGATTAGGTTTGATTTGACGGCGTAAGCTAGTTTTCTACAAGATTTTTTGGTAGGATTTGTTTTACATCTAAGTATAATATAGAGATAGTACTTTCAAACTATGTGGTGACGTATTTTGATCTATAATAATATATGTATAATGTAATATACCCGGACAAATTCATACACGGTTAATTAGACCCAAAGTACTGACTAACTGTGTACCAAATTTCATTCAAATCGGTTCAGTAGTTTTGGCGTGAAAGCGTAACAAACAGACAGACAGACAAATAGAGTTACTTTCGCATTTATAATATTAATTAGGATACCAAACCATGGCTTGACCGATTTTTATGAAAATGCAAATTCAGGTCTCAGAATCGGCTACTACATATCTATTTTTCATGCCCCTTAATTTTAAAGTCCGTTGCACCCCTTTTTTAAATTATAGCTTATTTAAAAAAGGGGTGCAATGCATGGCAATACAACGTCTGCCGAGTCAGCTAATCACTACATAGCATAAAACAAGGTCGCTTTCCGCTGTCTGTCCCTATGTATGCTTAGATCTTTAAAACTACGCAACGGATTTTGATGCGTTTTTCTTTAAATAGATAGAGTAATTAAAGAGGAAGATTTATATGTATGAACATTCCCGAAATTCTCACGGCCACAACGCGGGTAAAACCGCGGAGCACTGCTAGTTTTAAATAAATTGTAAACCAAAACTTACTTTTCCCATGAATCCCGTGCCACCAGTAACAAAAACGGATTTGTCTGCATAAAACTCAGCGACAGGCACGTATTCTTGACTGCCCGGGACAAAATGGCCGCTCGATATACTAGACGCCATCTTGTTTTTTACGTCAAAATCGAATTCAAACTGCGACCGTTGGATTTCACACCATGTGGTTATTAAGAGTGGTGTGTGTTTTTTTAAATTGTTTTTTGTCAGTACTTCGACTCAATCCACATGGTTGAAGAGTTTCATCTGTAACAAAAGAAAGTATAGATAGTGTTAATTATATTGATACATATTTAAATTAAAAAATATGTTTGGGAAATTAATAACGGTTTAATTTAAAACTATTTATATATTATTGAATTAAATTTTGCGTACGTATTGTTAATAACTAGCAGCGCCCCGCGGTTTTACCCGCGTTGTGCCCGTTCCCGTGGGAATTTCGGGAATTTTTTTACATAAAAACCTTCCTCTTGAATCACTCTACCTATTACAAAAAACCGCATCAAAATCCGTTGCGTAATTTTAAAGATTTAAGCATACAGACAGACAAACAGACAGACAGACATGAAAAAGAGACGACTTTATTTTATACTATGTAGAGATAAAGGGATTTTGAAATTTCAAGTAAGAATTATAAAACTGCTTCAGTTAAAAGGTAAGCATTTAAATCCTTTTTTAAATAAAATAACTTAAATAAAAGATTAAATTATTGTTCAAATAGTTATTAATATAGTACAGATTTAAAAAAACAACTTAATTCGGTACTTCTTCACTAGAATAAAAAGATTTCATTTCATTCTTACCCCCTAACTACCCTGCTACCCTCACTAAACCTTATCCTCTATAGAATGAATTGTCTTTGATAAATCAGCCATATTATCGTAACGTTTTATTAGGAGTCATGAATAGATTTGGTTTATCATTCGACTCAAGGGGTGTAACACATTTAGTCCTATAAAAATAGTATAAATGCCTAACCAAGAAAGGATTTTGACGCGTTTGTTAGGGTTCCGTAGCCAAATGGCAAAAACGGAACCCTTATAGATTCGTCATGTCTGTCTGTCCGTCTGTCCGTATGTCACAGCCTTTTTTCTCCGAAACTATAAGAGCTATGTTGTTGAAACTTAGTGTGTAGATGTATTCTGTGAACCGCATTAATATTTTCACACTAAAATAGAAAAAAAATAAAATTTTAGGGGGGTCTCCCATACTTAGAAATGAAAAAAATTTTTTTTTTTTTCATCAAACCCATACGTGTGGGGTATCTATGGATAGGTCTTCAAAAATGGTATTGAGGTTTCTAATATCATTTTTTTCTAAACTGAATAGTTTGCGCGAGAGACTCTTCCAAAGTGGTAAAATGTGTGTCCCCCCCCCTGTAACTTCTAAAATAAGAGAATGATAAAACTAAAAAAAATATATGATGTACATAACAATGTAATCTAACACCGAAAATTGGTTTGAACGAGGTCTAGTTAGTAGTTTTTTTTATTTTTTTAGTTTTTTGGTTTGTGAGGTCGTTAATCGATCACAACCCACACGCTAAGGAAGTAAGTAGTAGTAAGTACAACGAACTTCAAGAACTTCTTTATTATGTTACTCGCTGCTACGGAACCCTTCATGGGCGAGTCCGACTCGCACTTGGCCGCTTTTTTTTAATAGATAGATTCAAGAGGATTCAAGAGGAAGGTTTATATGTCTAAAAATTCCCGAAATTCCCACGGGAACGGGCACAAAGCGGGTAAAACCGCGGGGCACTGTTAGTATTACTGTAAAGTTCCGTTCTAATTTAGTTTCAGACTTAACCACACTAAATAAATAAATATGCCCGGACAAATTCACTCACGGTTAATTAGACCCAAAGTAAGCTTGTATTATGGAATCTAACTCACTGATACTACTACATACACATACACAAATACTTTATAAGAATATATAATTGACACGCAGACGTCGCCAACAACTGCTTTCACATATTGCTGACTCTGGGCGGGAATCGAACCCTCGACATAGTAAGCGCCACTGTGCCAACGGGCTTGTCAATTACTGACCGATTTAAAAAAGTTTCCTAGTAATATCACTCTATCTGTATACAATTTTCATTGAACCAATTTCGATGAATTTCATCATAAAGATTTAGAGACAGCTATTTATCCTGAAACTTCCAGAAAACGGGTACAATACGAGCGAAACCGCGGGGAACAGCTGTTAATTTATAAACACTTTCTTTTGCGACTGAATTCTCAACTTTCGCTCGGATCACGCAAGCACAGTCAATAAATACATATGCACATAAACAAAGCAAAGTAAACTGGTACATTTACTTAATGTACAGGCAAATATGAGCCATAATTAATGATATTTTACTATGAGCCCCGTTAATCGATAGGCTTTACATTAGTGCTCGCTTGTGGTTACGTGTACTCCTCGCTGTACTAACATCTTCAGTGAGAGGACTTTGATCTGCAGTGTCTTATAGGACGATACTTTACATTAGTGCTCGCTTGTGATTACGTGTATTCCTCGCTGTACTAACAGCTTCAGTGAGAGGACTTTGATCTGCAGTGTCTTATAGGACGATACTTTACATTAGGCTCGCTTGTGATTACGTGTACTCCTCGCTGTACTAACATCTTCAGTGAGGATTTTGATCTGCAGTGTCTTATAGGACGATACTTTACATTAGTGCTCGCTTGTGATTACGTGTACTCCTCGCTGTACTAACATCTCCAGTGAGGATTTTGATCTGCAGTGTCTTATAGGACGATACTTTATATTAGTGCTCGCTTGTGATTACGTGAACTCCTCGCTGTACTAACATCTCCAGTGAGGATTTTGATCTGCAGTGTCTTATAGGACGATACTTTATATTAGTGCTCGCTTGTATTACTAACACATGACTTGGCACCCAAACATGATTCAAAATTGATGAAAGTTTAACTTTCCAATTGTGTTTGACAAACAGGACACGTACCGAGAATCGACTGAGGTAATAGTTCTTTTGGAACGATGGTTAACGGAAAACGGACAGTTTTGAATCACCTACGCGACTCAGACATATTTTCAAAGACTTATTAAACGAGGAGGGGGTTGTAAATACGGGGTAAGTTTATTGCTAGATGTTGTTTTATTTAAGATGGGACAATTCAATGTGAATTTACCTTCATTTTTTTCTGTAAAAAATATCAAGTTTCTAGGTACAGTCGTTTCGAGCAGGTTGATATACTCGTATATTTCTAAACTAATTATAAAGAGGTAAACTTTGTTTGATTGTATGTTCGAGATAATCTCGGGAATTATCTGTCCGATTTGAATAATTCTTTCTGTAACAGATAGCCAAATTCAACGGAAAGGTTATTGGCTATTTTACAACCCGAAATTCCCATGGGAACGGGCATAACGCGGGTTAAACCGCGAGGCACTGTACTAATACCCTAAACGAAACACCTATGCGAGTAGATTGTATGAAATCCAAGCAAGACTCGTTTAAATAGTAATACAGAACACACTTCGACATATAACGCTAGCCGCGCCCCGCGGTTTCACCAACGTTGTACCCGTTCCCGCGGGAATTTCGAGATAAAATGTATCCCATGTGTTATTCTGGTGTATACCCTATATTACTGTAAAGTTTCATACAAATCCGTTCAGTAGTTTTTGCGTAAAAGAGCAACAAACATACACCCATGCATCTATACATACATACATCAATCCTCACAAACTTTCGCATTTATAACATTAGTTAGGAAGGAAGTAGAATTTTTTAAGCCGCACGTAAATATCTGTGTCTATTTCTGTCTAATTCAAGCATGATTGAAGCCGCAACCTAATAACAAGTAAGCACAGATGTCATATGTTATTCATTCAATGTTTTTTGGATGAAAATCAATAGAAAAAAAAATCAGATTCGCCAAACATAGGAAGATAACGCAATGCTGGTTCCTTAAGTTTAGCAAACACTACACATTTTGAATTGAAACTCCGTTTACGGATGCACTTCGCATTTATTTTACATTTTTATCTGACGTTTCGGCCCCTTTGCAGGATCTGTGGTTAACGACACAGATACATAAAATAAAAGCGAAGTGTATCCGTAAACTTGGTTTCAATTCAAAATAACGCAATGCCTCCGTTTCATTTGAAAAAAAACGGGAATTTTCAAAGTTAACTTTTTTCACGGACGTAGTGCTTCGTAGGGTACGTTAAGCCGTCGGTCCCGGTTACTTTCTACGTATAGTAGTCGTTACATGAGCCATGTCAGAGGCCTTTGGCGGCTCAATAAATCTGATACCAGGATTGGTCAGGTTGACCATCCACTCGATGAAGAAGGAGATTAAGATTTTTAAAAGTACTACACCTACCTTTTATAATACCTATTTTAAAATCGGTTAACCGAGAGTATCGTTATCGGTTAACCATTAATGGTGCGCGTACCGTGGCACGCACCGCACGCACAGCACGCAACGGATTTACTACCCTACTTACAAACCCGCATTACGTAAGCGTGGTGATTACGACATCCTCCTCACTGTACTGATATCTTCAGTGAGATGAGTGGCCTATGCCCAGCAGTGGGACATTACAGGTTAATACTTTTCGTTTGTTACTTTCACTCATGATACTTCAATTAAATCGATTATATTATATTATGCGAAAGTTTGTGAAGATGTATGTATGTTTGTTATTGTTACTCTTTCAAGCAAAAACTACTGAACGGATTTGGATGAAACTTTACAGTAATATAGGTTATACATCAGAATACCACATGGGATACATTTTATCCCGAAATTTCCGCGGGAACGGATACAACGCGGGTAACACCGCGGAAGCCGTCTAGTTAATAATATTTTCATACATTACATTTCAAAATCAGTAACCTTTCCTAAGAAATCGATTGATATCTCTGAGTTAAGCGTGGTTAAATATAGCGTGCTTGGCCATCGGACGCTGACATTTATGAGGTATGCAAATTCAATTCAAAATGTATTTTTAAATTAGTAAAGTCATAAAATGTAAACACAGTTAGGGACGAGCCAAGTCACGCAACACAGGTATTCTACTTGAAGGGCACAAATATGCACTATTATCCATATCTATGTATAGACAATTATTTTATGACTGAAATAAACTCATTTTATTAATTACTAGCTGCGCCCCGCGGTTTCACCCGCGTTGTACCCGTTCCCGCGGGAATTTCGGGATGAAAAATAGACGTTGGCCGATTCTCAGACCTACTCAATATGCTCACAAAATTTCATGAGAATCGGTCGAGCCGTTTCGGGGGAGTACGCGAACGAACACTGTGACACGAGAATTTTATATATAAGATTTATTTAAAGTAATATAATAAAACTAAAGGATTTGATTTTAGTTTGTTTGAACGTGATAATCTCAGAAACTACCTATCCTATTTAAATAATTATTTATGTAATGGATAGCCACATTCAACTGGAGCCTTATAGGCTATATATCATCCCGAAATTCCCACGGGAACGGGCACAGCGCGGGTAAAGCCGCGAGGCATTGCCAGTTATCAATAAATCCGTTGCGTGCATGCGTACGGCGTGTTCGGCGCGAGCCAATGGACGTGCACCTTAATTGCTTTAGAAATGACTGAAATATGAAGCAACAAATATTAGTAAAAACATGTACACATTTTAATAACCTCCTCCTGATTTTAAGTCGGTTAAATATCGGGATAAAACATAGTCTAGAGAATCCATTTTTTAAATATAAATTAGGGAACCTATGAAAAAGAACAGATAGTTTTTTTTTAATAGAAGGTATGTAAACTTTTTAGTAATTATTAGGAGGGAAAAAAATGTAGTTTTTGATCAAATATGTCTTTTTAAACATGTGTATAAAATACAAACGTTATCTTTGAATTAATATGAAAGCTTTCATAGAGAAAACGTGGCTTACTTGAGCTGCATTCTTAGCACACAAATCAAACCGTTAAAACATCACCAAGACATGTTTATTGCCCAGTTATTACCGTCGATTCGTATTTTTCCAGTCATCTACCGAATCTAGGACTATAAATTGAACACTCTTACCTAAAATACACATAAAAAATCACACTTTTCACTAAAGCAAACGTCAATTTTTCGTCACAAATTTCTCAATAAAACTTATACTTCACACGTAAATTCATCTTGGTTTTGCAAATGGACATGCCCCTTGATAATATAAACGATAATACTTTATCTTGTATCGGTTTATTTCCTTTATTTTTTTATTATATAATACTTTTTATATCAGTTGTTGGCTGTCATCGTGACGTTCAGTCAGGACGGCCATATATTTTTTCTATATACCGCCAGTTACGTAAGCAATTCTCGATGGTTTTTTGAAAAAGTTTTTACTTTTACAAATTTTGACAGCGGAGGTGCGAAGTGGTGTCAAAAATGTTATATGTACTTTTTAGGTTGGTTTCCCTAATCCTCATTACTGTACTGATATCTTCAGTGAAATACCCTAGTTCTATACAAGAAGCCTTCATTTTACTTTTTTGAAATGCCATAACTATTTCAGCAACGTTGTACCCGTTTCATCAAGGTCCGTACCGTTTTTGTGACAAACTTTCATTCATCGATCCATCCTCACTTAATTTTGTCTTAACTTTTATAATATTTATAGATTTTATTCCTCTTTTCGAATATTTAAGCTACTTGAACGCATTTAAATAAAAAAATATGTTTTTTTGTTTGTATGAACGCGCTAATTTCAGAAACTACCCACTTTTTTTAATAGTTAGCCACATTCAACGGGAAGGTTATGGACTATTATTTATCCCAAAATTCCTACAGGAATCGGCACAACGGGGGTAAAACCACGGGGCGCTGCTTATAATAATTTTAAACCATATCTCGACTTGTTTCGTTCATGTTCTTTCAAACCATAAATTTTCATTTATCCTAGACTAAACCATAAACACGTATAGTTTATAGTCTATTCTCATAGGGATAACCCGACCGACGCAAAAGGAGAGTAATGGGTTACGTCAATAAGGTATAAATAAAATATGATTATGTTCCTCTGAAGGTTTTGTTGTAGAAAGTGAAAACCTATAGGTACGTGAATAGGTAAAACATGTTTTTTTTCAAAAATTCAAGTCGGGAAGTTAAAAATCCTTAAATTTATTCGAAGCTTAGACCAGGTAAAATAAAACTGATTCATTACATAGTATAATACAAAGTCGCTTTCCACTGTCTGTCTGTCCCTATGTATGCTTACATCTTTAACTTAAACTGCATAACGGATTTTGACGCGGTTATTTTAAATTAGATAGCGTGATTCAAAAGAAAGGTTTATTTATTAATTGTTGATAATGTTTTAACAGTCATTAATTTACCATAAAATTAACTTACAAAAAAAGAAAGTACACACTAATAAGTAAAAAATAAATTTAAAAAAACTACACTTAAAAATCGCGACTTTAAAGCTAATAAAAAAAACCGCGTCAAAATCCGTATAGTAGAACAGACAGGCAGACAGAGGCGACCAGGTACTTGTTTTATAATATGTAGTGATAGGTATAGATATATAATTGACACCCATACGTCGTCGCCAACAACTATGTCTACACATATTGTTACTCCGTTGAATCGAACCTGCAACCGACACAGTGAGCGCTCTCACATGCCACTGTGCCATCGGGCTTGTCTTGTCGGGTGTCAACTGTCAACCCGCCCATGAGTACAATGCGTGTAAAGTGATAGCATTTTGATAGATTACTGATAACATCTGATAAGAATGATAGATATGATAGTGCATCGTGCGTTAAAAAATATTGTTATTAGGTCATCATTCATGGAATAAAATATTTTACTTAGATTTATTTTATATTATTTCGACAAGCCCGTTGGCACAGTGGCAGTGAGAGCGCTTACTGTGTCGGGGGTTGCGGGTTCGATTCAACGGAGTAACAATATGTGAAGACATATTGGCGACGACATCTGGGTGTCAATGATATAGTCTTTTAAAATATTTGTATTAGTATCAGTTAGTTAGATTCCATATTACAAGCTTAGAGCTTTGTTAGTTTTTTTAGAAAAAAAAAAATATATATATATCGAGTATTGATTTTGTAGTGGTATGTGTATTTGCGTTAAAAAGGTGTTAGGTTCAATTCCCAGGTTGAACAAATAGTGGCCTGATTTCGCATGAAACGTAATGAAATCGATAGATTCACCGAAATTTCGAAAACTACTAACAGATTATTTTGATGGTAGTTCATATATGTATGTATCTATCTGTACTTATACTAGCAGCGCCCCGCGGTATTACCCACGCTGTGCCCGTTCCCGTGGGAATTTCGGGAATTTTTATACATATAAATCTTCCTCTTGAATCACTCTATCTATATAAAAAACCGCGTCAAAATCCGTGCAGTAGTATTTGAGTTTATTGCGAACACACAAACAGACGCGGCCGGGGACTTTGTTTTATAATATGTAGTGATGAAGATGAAGGGTTTTTTTGTTTGTTTGTATCAACGCGCTTATCTCAGAAACTACTAGTCCGATTTGAATAATTCTTTTTGCAATGAGTAGCCACATTCAATGGGAAAGTTATAGGTTATTTTTCATCCCGAAATTCTCACGGTAACGGGCACAACGCGGGTTAAACAGTGGGGCGCTGCTAGTCATCACTACATAGTATAAAACAAAGTCGCTACTTTTGTCTGTTTGTTTGTCTGTATGCTTAAATCTTTAAAATTACGCAACGGATTTTGATGCGGTTTTTTGTAATAGGTAGAGTGATTCAAGAGGAAGGTTTTTAAGTATAAAAATTCCCGAAATTCCCACGGGAACGGGCACAACGCGGGTAAAACCGCGGGGCGCTGCTAGTGTAAAATAAAAGCGAAGTGTATCCGTAAACGCTGTTTCAATTCAAAATGAGTAGTGTTGCTTAAACTTAAGAAACCAGTGTATATTGAACTGTTTATTATTTGGGACCATACGTTGACCACTTGACCACAGTGATGACACTAAATATTTTCTAATCTGAGTCATGGTCACAATTTCACTTCACTTTGTCAATGACCTTGCAGTGAAAGTGTGTGAGAGAGACGGGAAACAGTGCGAGCGAGAGGCGTATACGCAATGTAGGTCTCTGCAAGACTATGGTACAGTCATGGAACTACGAAACAGATTTGATTTTTAATATTATATTGATATATTTAATCCTTCCTTAACCCTGCTAATATTATAAATGTGGATATAAGTTTGTTTGTTACGCTTTCACGCCAAAACTACTGAACCGATTTGGATGAAACTCAACAGTAATATAGGTTATACATCAGAATAACACATGGGATACATTTTATCCCGAAATTCCCGCGGAAACGGGTACAACGCGGGTAACACCGGGGGGCGCGACTAGTATATTATAAATGCGAAAGTTTGTGTTTGTTATTCTTTCACGCAAAAACTACTGAACGGATTTGGATGAAACTTTACAGTAAAATAGATTACTAGCCGCTAAAAAATATTATACTTATATGAAAGTGACATTCAAGAGGAAGGTTATTGACTATTTAAATCCCCAAATTCAAACAAAAACGGGTTGAATACGGGTAAAGCCTGAAGCAAGTATCTGTAGTTTTGTTTCCTTTTATCCTTGGTTAAGCCCGACCAGCCCTAACCTACTTAAAAAGAAGAGATTGTATGTTTGCCATATATCAACATACAGGAAACTTTGGAGATTCCACAAAGCCTATAATTAGGTGCTTTTTTGGTTGGTTAAGGTTAACCTGTACTAATTAATTGTATAAGGTTATAAATTATCCACATTTTTTTGAAAATTATACCCATCTTCCTTTTCTTATATATAGACTTAAGACCGCCGTAAGACCATTGCTATGTTGCAAGTAAAAAGTGAGAACAACTTTTAAGTAGGTCAGTGGATAGCCCTGGAGCCCTGGAGTGAATTCATTTGCCCGCGTTGTGCCCGTTCCCGTAGGAGTTTCAGGATTTTTTATACATATAAACCATCCTCTTGAATCAATCTATCTATTTAAAAAAACCGCGTCAAAATCCGTGCAGTAGTATTTGAGTTATCGCGAACAGACAGACAGACAGACGCGGCCGGAGACTTTGTTTTATAATATGTAGTGATGAGCTTAGACCTCACAGCTTGGACATAAAAAAATGGCTGAAAATAACTAAGTAGATAGTAATAAAACTGTTTACAATTTTGACAGGCCCGTGGCATGTGAGAGCGTTTACTGTGTCGGGGGTTGCGGGTTCGATTCAACGGAGTAACAATATGTGAAGGAAGACATAGTTGTTGGCGACGACGTCTGAGTGTCAATTAATGTCAATTAATAATGATCTTAAATTTAGTTTAAATAATTACTTAGCTAATTACAGGATATCCTTATAATCAATTAAACATAATTAGTGAGGAGTAATATCCTTACTAATATTATAAATGCGTGTAAATGCGCCAGAACGTGCACTCCCCGCGAAGTTCGATCCCGAACTCTCTTTGCGCTCAACACTTGTCGCACTAACGCGGGTCTTAGATCTCCAATACGCCTCATGCATGACCCTTAACTATAACAAATTTTTCATCGACATAGACATATTCGATATAGACATATTTCCCACTTTCTCTCTACTTTATACACATATTGTTACATACTCTATGATTTTGTTAAACTTATTTAATTAGACTGCCCTTTATTTAGCACTTAATTAATATCCTTGTTTAATATGTGAATAACGTCGTGGGCATGTACATTATTAGTTTTGTTTTAGTTTAATTTTGTCTCTTTACATGTATGTATCTGATGTTTGTTGTTCTTCACTACATAGTATAAAATAAAGTCGTCTCTTTTTCGTGTCTGTCACACTGTTTGTCTGTCTGTATGCTTAAATCTTTAAAATTACGCAACGGATTTTGATGCGGTTTTTTGTTATAGGTAGAGTGATTCAAGAGGAAGGTTTTTAAGTATAAAAATTCCCGAAATTCCCACGGGAACGGGCACAACGCGGGTAAAACCGCGGGGCGCTGCTAGTTGTAAATAAAATAAAAAATGCGAAAGTAACTTTGTCTGTCTGTGTTACGCTTTCACGCCAAAACTGAACCGATTTGAATGAAATTTTGCACACAGTTAGTCTAGAGCCTGAGAAAGGTCATAGGCTCATTTTTATCGCGCAATTCTTGTGGGAACGGGTACGACGCGGGTGAAACCGCGGGGCGCTGCTAGTCTAAAATATAATTTGCTTTAATATATTTTTTATGATTATCAACACACAGACAAATACATTTATTACATTTTTTATTAATACTTTGCTCTTTAGTCTTTACGTAAATACAATGCATGTAATTGAACTTATAATAATATGTCCATAGGTAGTTGTGGAAAAATATGACTTTTATGACAAAAATTACAAACATTTTTATTACTATTTATCTATATCTCATCTATACTAATACTTATATTATAAAGAGGTAACATTTGTAAGTTTGTTTGTTTGTATGTTCGAGGTAATCTTAGAAATTATCAGTCCGATTTGAATAATTCTTTTTCTAATAGATAGCCACATTCAACGGGAAGGTTATTTTTCATTCCGAAATTCCCACGGGAACGGGTACAACGCGGGTGAAATCGCGGGGCGCTGCTAGTTAATGTTATAAAAGAATATACCCGTACAAATTCACACACGGTTAATCAGACCCAAAGTAAGCTCTAAGCTTGTGTTATGGAATCTAACTCACTGATACTACTACATATACATACACAAATACTTTATAAGAATATATAATTGACACCCAGACAGATTTTTTGCCTTAATCTTTATTAATAGTAAGTATTTTTTTTAAAAGTTCAGTTTTATATATTTATAGCATACATACTTTTTGTTTTCAGGTAGCCTGTTTTATGACGGATAAATAAAATGTATATTTTAAGTTCATCTTTATTAATCTACGTTAAATATTAAATTAATTAAGGGATATTTTATGCATTTATTTTTTTAATTTTAAAGAAATGTTGTCCGATTCTCAGACCAACCCGATATGCATACAAAATTTCATGAGAATCGGTCGAGCCGTTTCGGAGGAGTTTAACTACGAGTACAAACACCGCGACATGAGAACTTTATATATTAGAAACTAGCAGCGCCCCGCGGTTTTACCCGCGTTGTGCCCGTTCCCGTGGGAATTTCGGGATTTTTTTACATAAAAACCTTCCTCTTGAATCACTCTACCTATTACAAAAAACCGCATCAGAATCCGTTGCGTAATTTTAAAGATTTAAGCATACAGACAGACAAACAGTGTGACAGACACGAAAAAGATACGACTTTATTTTATACTATGTAGTGATGTGCATTAAAGCATAAAAAAAATATTCTTATATCTTAATTCAATATTGTATACTTTAATTAATTTATTTTTTATTTACTTTCAACACAATACGCTTCGGAGGTCTAGTGGTATGTGCACTCGCCTGCCAAGCTGGAGGTCTCGGGTTCATTTCCCAGGTCGAGCGAAAACATGTTTCCTACTTTTCAAACATGGCTCGGGTTTGAGATCACCAACCCGCATTAGGCAAGCGTGCTGATTACGACATCCTCCTCACTGTACTGATATCTGAGGTGAGATGAGAGGCTTTTGCCCAGCAGTGGGACAGGCTATTACTTTTTACTTATTGGTAAGTTAAGTTGCGTGTACTGGAGCGCTTTCCTACGAATATTAAAAATGCGAAAGTTTGTGAGGATGGATGTATGTTTGTTGCTCTTTCACGTAAAAACTACTGAACGGATTTGCGTGAAATTTCACAGTAATATAGGTTATACATCAGAATAACATATGGGATACATTCCGAAATTCCCGCGGGAACGGGTACAACGCGGGTAGGACCGCGGGGCGCGGCTAGTACTTAATATTGACTGACCTCAATATTAACCCATTCATTTTTATCATTTAATTTGAGTTATTTTTTGGATTTATTTGCTACCTACGTTTACTTTTAAATACTTATAATATTCTTAATTTTTGAATTGTTTAATAAACGACGAAAAAAATAAATAACGGAAACAAATAGTCTAATCCAAAAAAAATAACTATAAAGTTAAAACGATAGAACGAACAAAAAAAACTTACCAAAAAAAACAAAGTTTAGTCCTTAACTGTAAATTTTATCAAAAACAGCTTATCACATTTATTATCACACACAGTGTAACGATAATATAATCGCGTAAATATTAATACATATAAAATGTCGGAGTGTATGTCCGACCGTCACGGGGACACCGGAGTAACTGACCGGCTCAGTGGATTGGATGCGCTTGGAAAGGGCGGAGCAAGGTGTAAACGTATAGCGAGTTAATAATAAAAATAATAATAAATATAGGTTATAAGTAGTTGTTTTCCACTAGTTATGGCAGGTGCCGATTCCTTTGCAATAACCAAGTTCTAGTCCATCCAATCTTCATTCCCATAGCCCATTTTTATTTCTATCATATCTTGCAATAGTCCCTACTTCCGCAGGTACACATTCCCGGACATGTTGTACTGATGTGGTCGGGAGTGTGTCCCTGCAGTTGTAATCCATTACATTAAACATCTTCAAAGGGCCTCTACGAGTTGGATCTCGCATGCCTCTCAAAAAGACCGGGCTTGTCCCGTGACTCCGAGGAGAAACACTCTATAATATAGGTTATAGTAACAATAAGATGCAATTTAAAAATATAGGACACAAATTAAAATATAGGATTTAGCATGTAATGTCCCACTGCTGGGCAAAAGTCTCTCATTTCAGTGAAGGTATCAGTACAGTGAGGAGGATGTCGTAATCACCACGCTTGCCCTTCTTCTTCTTCATCGAGTGGATGGTCAACCTGACCAATCCTGATGTCAGAGTTGCCGCCAAAGGCCTCAGACATGGCTCATGTAACGACTACTATCCGTAGAAAGTAACCGGGACCGGAACCGGGAATCATCTTACTTAGCGGACAATCAGTTGATTCAGCCTGCAAACCCGAGTCATGTTTGAAAAGTAGGAAATTTGTTTTCGCTCGACCTGAGAATTGAACCCGGGACCTCAGTCGGGCAAAATTTAAAATATAGAATTAAAATGTTATTCATTGATTTCGAAAGGTGGTCAACCCTGGTGTCAGAGTGTTTAGACCGCTTAAAAGCCTCCGACATGGTCTAACCATTGAAACAACCGGGAGCGACAAGGTACTCTCTGGAGCATCCAAGTAGCAGCCGAGCTGCACGATGCTATAAACATAGCAAAAAATATATATTAAAGTAACTAGCTGTGCCCCGCGGTTTCACCCGCAGCGCCCCCGTTCCCGTGGGAATTTTGAGATTTTTATTCCTTATTTTTCTTAAATAAAAACCTTGTCCTGACAATAAGGAACACATTAAAAAAAGAATCATCCAATTTGGTGTAGTCGTTCTGAAGTTATGCGCTTAGCAACAGATTCAGCGATTCATTTTTATACTATAGATTACTTCTTCGGGAAATTGAAGTATGTAATACCTAATCCTCCTCACTGTACTCATCTGCAGTGAGATGAGAGGCCTTTGCACAGCATAACAGGCTAATACTTCTTTAACTTACATTTTTACTTGCTAAAAACAATATTTTGTGCTTCGACCTGTAGTAATACTTAAACACAAATCATGAAAGTTTAAAAAAGTTACAACTTTATGCGGCTTCAATGAGTTTCAGACAAAAAAACATGGTTTTAAGTTTAAGCTACTTTTAATTACGCAGATTGTAAATCGGCTAAACCGTTTCTGAACTACTTATTGGTTAGCAACAACAAACTCATCACAACAATATTTTTACGTTCTTAGTTTCAAAATGGAATTGGAAAAAATGCGTTGAAATATATATTTATACTAGCCGCGCCCCGCGGTTTCACCCACGTTGTACCCGTTCCCGCGGGAATTTTGGGATAAAATGTATCCCATGTATTATTTTGATGTATAACATATATTACTGTAAAGTTTCATCCAAATTAGTTAGGTAGTTTTTGCGTGAAAGAGCAACAAACATACATCCATACATCCATACATACATCCATCCTCACAAACTTTCACATTTATAATATTAGTAGGAAGTAGGAAGTTGGATAGGAAGTAGGATAATATATGTATATATATATATGACACCTTTCACGAGTATCTTCAATCAAATTGAAACAAGATACAATAGTGTCTTCTGTGACCACGGTTGCTGTAAAGGGACTAAAACTTCAGATACAAATCTACACTAATATTATAAAGAGGAAAACTTTGTTTGTTTGTAATGAATAGGCTCAAAAACTACTGGACCGTTTTTAAAAATTCTTTCACCATTAGAAAGCTTCATTATCCACGAGTAACATAGGCTATTTTTCATCCCGAAATTCCCACGGGGCGCTGCTATGTCAAATAAAAGTAAAGTGTAAAAAACTTAGTTTTAATTCAAAATAGCGTTCGCTAACTTTAAAACTTTTAAAACTTTGAACTACGTTTACGGATACACTTCACTTTTATTTTACATTTTATCTGATGTTTCGGACCGTAAAGGAAGCGTGATCACAGAAGACTCACCCAGAAACCAGTATGAGAATAATATCATAAATCGCTATAATCTTATGCCTCAACAGCCGACATACTTGACGGTCGTTCAAAGAAATAAAACGTCATACCTCTATAGGATTACTTTTACTGATACCGGAACTAGAGGCCTATTTTACGATTATTATATTATTATGAACACGCCTCCCTATGACACTTACTTACATTGTTCCCATTCCCGCGGGAATTCCGGGATAAAAACATTAAATCTTAGGAAATAGGAAAAATACACGTAATCACAAGCGAGCAGTAATTTAAAGTATCGTCCTATAATACACTGCAGATCAAAGTCCTCTCACTGAAGATGTTAGTACAGCGAGGAGTACACATAATCACAAGCGAGCACTAATGTAAAGTATCGTCCTATAAGACACTGCAGATCAAAGTCCTCTCACTGAAGATGTTAGTACAGCGAGGAGTACACGTAATCACAAGCGAGCACTAATGTAAAGTATCGTCCTATAAGACACTGCAGATCAAAGTCCTCTCACTGAAGATGTTAGTACAGCGAGGAGTACACGTAATCACAAGCGAGCACTAATGTAAAGTATCGTCCTATAAGACACTGCAGATCAAAGTCCTCTCACTGAAGATGTTAGTACAGCGAGGAGTACACGTAATCACAAGCGAGCACTAATGTAAAGTATCGTCCTATAAGACACTGCAGATCAAAGTCCTCTCACTGAAGATGTTAGTACAGCGAGGAGTACACGTAATCACAAGCGAGCACTAATGTAAAGTATCGTCCTATAAGACACTGCAGATCAAAGTCCTCTCACTGAAGATGTTAGTACAGCGAGGAGTACACGTAATCACAAGCGAGCACTAATGTAAAGTATCGTCCTATAAGACACTGCAGATCAAAGTCCTCTCACTGAAGATGTTAGTACAGCGAGGAGTACACGTAATCACAAGCGAGCACTAATGTAATGTATCGTCCTATAAGACACTGCAGATCAAAGTCCTCTCACTGAAGATGTTAGTACAGCGAGGAGTACACGTAATCACAAGCGAGCACTAATGTAAAGTATCGTCCTATAAGACACTGCAGATCAAAGTCCTCTCACTGAAGATGTTAGTACAGCGAGGAGTACACGTAATCACAAGCGAGCACTAATGTAAAGTATCGTCCTATAAGACACTGCAGATCAAAGTCCTCTCACTGAAGATGTTAGTACAGCGAGGAGGAGTACACGTAAATTGTAACTATATAATAATTTTGTAGGCGGCCGTTGTACAGGATACTCTCAATTGATAGTTTAAACTATTTAAGGGCCTTATTTATAAATTGAGTCCAAATCATAACAAAAGAACTGAATAATAGAACTAGGTAGATCGTTCAAACTACGCGACGAGTGCTATCTAAAGTAATATCTATCTAAGTACAGTCACGAGCTTTAATTTGGGACCCACCTAAGGTTAAATATCGTGTAGCAAACTTACGCTATATAGAGCTAATATTTTATCGCAATATCAATGTCATATTGTTTACTATCGATAACTTTACGTTTCTATCAATCTAAAGTTTCGACCTTATTGCATTATGAATGGTCTAAAAACATTTAATGGAAATGGGTCCCAAATTAAAGCTCGTGACTGTACCTATCACTACATAGTATACAACAAAGTCGCTTTCCGCTGTCTGTCCCTATGTACGCTTAGATCTTTAAAACTACGCAACGGATTTTGACGCGGTTTTTTAAATAGATAGAGTGATTTTCAAGAGGAAGGTTTATATGTATAAAAATTCACGAAATTCCCACGGGAAAAGGCACAACGCGGGTATAACCGCGGGGCGCTGTTAGTTCTTTATGAATTTTATGATTCACTTAAACTTTTATTAATAAAGTAATTTATAGTAGATTATAGAGGCCTTTAGGCGGTCTAATAACTCCGACACCAGGGTTGGCCACTGACCTAATCTAACTTATTTTACTTAGTCTTCTTTCGTTGAAGATAGTGTAGAGTTCAAATGAAGTCCCCATTTTACAAGTCGGTTAAAAATAAGCAATCCGGAAGCTTGAACTTGCATAATTATGGTAAAAAGATTTTCCAAATCGGTTATAAAACGTAAATGAGATTACGAGTATCGATAAATTATGTAACATTTTTGGAGAAAAACCGACTCTGACGACCGCGTTGTACCCGTTCCCGCGGGAATTTCGGGCTAAAATGTATCCCATGTGTTATTCTGATGTATAACCTATATTACTGTAAAGATTCATCCAAATCTGTCCAGTAGTTTTTGCGTGTAAGAGTAACAAACGTACAAACATACAAACATACATACGAGTACATCCTCACAAACTTTCGCATATTTATAATATTAGCAGGATTTTTGGAAATATGGCTATATATTAGAAAAATAATTATCCAAATCGGAATGATAATTCACGAGATTAGCTCGAACATACAAACAAACAAAAAATAAATTCTACCTCTTAATAATTACCTCCGTAGTGTATATGAAATGATTTTGAAAATTCTTTCTGAATATGAAAGAGCAAGCTTACAGAATGCTCTCATTTCAACCAGTTAAAAAGGTGGTAATTGACATAGAAATTTAGTTTAAAGTGGATATTTCAATTAAAAAAGATATTTTTTTTTCTCTTTTCAATTTTGAGTTAGTATTCTAGACCTCACAATAGCTTAGTATTACGTCAGGTCACAGTCGCGTTCAGATGACCTAACTCTAGGTATATTAGATCAATTGTTGGAATTAGACGTCCTAGGACATCTTGCTCGATCTAGACACTGGATTTACTAGTTTAATAATAAATGGAATCATTAGGTATTTCATTTTATAACCTAGGTTTTACAGTGCTCCTAGTTTTACCCGAAATATACCCGTTATTGGGTATGAAAAGTAGCCCGTAAAATAACCCTGCTTTTCAATGTAGCTAGTACCAATTAAGATTATTTTTAGGGTTCCGTACCCAAAGGATAAAAACGGGACCCTATTACTGAGACTTCGCTGTCCGTCCGTCCATCTGTCACCAGGCTGTATCTCAAGAACGGTGGTAGCTAGACAGTTGAAATTTTCACAGATGATGTATTTCTATTGCCGCTATAACAACAAATCTATACTAATATTATAAAGCTGAAGAGTTTGTTTTGTTTGTTTGTTTGTTTAAACGCGCTAATCTCAGAAACTACTGAACCGATTTGAATAATTCTTTCACTGTTAGATAGTCTATTTATCGAGGAAGGCTATAGGCTACATTTTATCCCGGATTTCCTACGGGAACGGGCACAACGCGGGTAAAACCGCGGGGCGCTGCTAGTACTAAAAATAAAATAAAACAAATATTCAAGGCGGCTCCCATACAACAAACGTGATTTTTGCCGTTTTTTAAAGTACGGAACCCTCCGTGCGCGAGTCCGACTCGCACTTGGCCGGTTTTCAAATCAGCTAAGACTTACTGGTTTATTAAGTTTAACCGAACACAACCCATTTTGAATTTTAACTACGTTTGCGGATACACTTCGGTATGATTTTTTTTAAATATGTTCAACTAGCTGTGCCCCGCGGTTTCACCCACAGCGCACCCGTTTCCGTAGGAAATACGGGATAAATAGTATCCTATATCCGTCTCCTGATTCTAACCTACCTCCCCACCAATTTTCAGCCAAATCGGTTCAGCCGTTCTCGAGTTTTATATAGTGTAACTAACACGACTTTCTTTTATATACTTAACTAGCAGCGCCCCGCGGTTTTACCCGCGTTGTGCCCATTCCCGTGGGAATTTCGGGAATTTTTTTACATAAAAACCTTCCTCTTAAATCACTCTACCTATTACAAAAAACCGCATCAAAATCCGTTGCGTAATTTTAAAGATTTAAGCATACAGACAAACAAACAGACAAAAATAGCGACTTTGTTTTATACTATGTAGTGATATAGATTTAGACATTTTTGATTCCTTTAAATTAGAATTTTTTAACTTCCATCTTGTAAGCAATCTAAAATGAACACGAGACCGTATGCAGATTAATTTTTCTATAGCCCGGCTAGCATATCACTGAAGACAAAGGTTTACTATTCGTTTTATCTCTACTTTTTAGACAAATTTCTCTTTATATGTACATGCACCGTCAAAAACTCTCGTTTTTACTTCGAAGCACGGTAGCGTTCAGATAGAAATGCCACTATCGGTCACCCAACTAGAGGCCGACTTGCACGTTGCTTAACAATCGCAATGGGCTTAATTTTCTTACACTTATGGAGAGATATCTATGCTCCCTGTTTATATGTTTACTACCTTAGTAAATAAAGTGTTTATTAGTTAATGTCCCACTGCTGGGCAAAAGCCTCTCATCTCACTGAAGACATCAGTACAGTGAAGAGGATGTCGTAATCACCACGCTTGCCTAATGCGGGTTGGTGATCTCAAACCCGAGCCATGTTTGAAAAGTAGGAAACAAGTTTTCGGTCGACCTGGGAATTGAACCCGGGACCTTGGCAGGCGAGTGCATATACCACTAGACCACCGAGGCATTAGTTAGTATTAGAATAATTTAAGTTCCACCTAGTACTTAAGTGCCTATTACCTTGATTTGAAGTTAATCCCGGATTAAGTACTAACGTTACGTAGCAATAACCTAAGTATCAGTTTAATTGATTTAAATAGTACATGGTACAACCAGGACATGAAAACATTGTATATAGTACAGTCAGTGTATGAAAATTTTATGTACTTTGACTAGCAGCGCCCCGCGCAACCCTGGACCTGTCTTAGGCGATATACCGCTAGACCGCGCTATACATATCTAAAATCAATCACTACATAGTATAAAACAAAGTCGCTTTCCGCTGTCTGTCCTTAAGTATGCTTAGATCTTTAAAACTACGCAACGGATTGCGACGCGGTTTTTTTAATAGATAGAGTGAAGGAAGGTTTATATGTATAAAATTTACCGAAATTCCCACGGGTACGGGCACAACGCGTGTAAAACCGCGGGGCGCTGCCAACAATAAATTGTCATATTTTCAAAATTGTGAAGGAATTGAACTCCAGACATGTGTGGGCGTTTCTTATCAATCTGAGCGCTGCCGTGCGTTAGATAATGTGGTCGGTTCAATCGAGAGACCATGCCGGGCTATGGGCGGTCTAAAGTTACGGTTAACCTATTTTAGGTTAGGTTACTATTAGTTAGTCTTTCCTGCGTATTTCCTAGGTCAGGGCGGAAGTTCAAATTGTTTTAATGACACAACAAATTAATAGTTCCGTTGAAATATTGACTCTAGTTAGAACTAGTAATATCTAGTCCATAAAAATGTACTCTATACATGATTTACGTAAGGCTTAAGTTTAGAAACTCGTTCGAAAATGAACCTTAGACCGCATAGATAGGACGAAAATTGCAACAATAATTGGTGAAAAATCGGTGTACTTATTAATATCAATTCGTGGCTGGTCTAAGGCGCATGCTCTTTCCTCCATTGAAGATAACTAGAAAGGGACAACTGCATGTGCGGAAGAGAAAGAACATGCCAAAATTTCAGGGAAATCCCAGTTTTATGAGACCGTGAACCAGAAATAATTATGTCATACATGAATTTCGTAATATGTGACATGCATTGCAGCAAATGTCAAGCCAAAACTGATATAGTTAGTAAGGGCTCAGGAATTTAATTTCAGACCTTTTTAGTTCATCGAATAAAAGCTTTAGCTGTTACCAGTACAATAAAAAAAAATACTCGCTGAATTTTGAAATAAAAGGCTTTTTTCGTATTAAATACATCGCATTCTAAATAATTGTATTAACACTACGGCATTGTAACTAACTGCATTAGATTTTTAGGTCACCCGTAGAAGCTTCGCTCGTGTAAAATTATCACATGACATATTAAAAGTCGGCTGATCTAGGTCATACTTACATCATCCAGGCCCAACATGTCACAAACCACTAATTACCATACTCCTTGCTTATACCACATTTAAATAATTAACAAAAATACAATTAAACACATCACAGGTTATGAACAAAAAAGTTTTTCTTCACTATCGATTTTTTTGTTTTACTTTTGTGTGCAGACGTCGGAAATTATATTAAATTATTTCTATTTGGATTTTTAAACAGTGTGGTGGTATAAAATCAATGTTGTAATGCTTAAGGAGAAGCCATTTTGTTTCTGTGCGTTCCGGCTTAGCTGGGACGAGGAATGGAATACGCATGCGTGGTGTTTCGCCCGCGCCCGCGAGTCTGGCTAAAACGTCAAACTCGCGTTTATAATACAGTTAATTTTGGCATGAAAAACGCATAGTTTGTTTGCTCTCAACATATTAATTAGATAGTTTAGTTTACATGTTTGACAGAAAGTGTCAATTGATTTTTATTGGATGTAGAAGTGGTTAGTTTTTTTGTGGTCGCGTTTAAGGGTTACATTCTAACCTATGAGGAGAAATTGGGGTGTTAAGTAAGGGTGGGTGAATAGAAGTTAGAGTTGACCTTGTGAAATAATATCACGCGTTCCTTTTTTTGTATGAAAGAAGTATAATTTTTTAATGGTTTTTAATTGAACATGTTTTTTGTATGAAAGAAGTAATATATTTTTTAATGGTTTTTAATTGAATAAAATGTTTTAGTAATTGTAAATATTTTTTTTTTAGTAAAAAAGTAAAGTTAGTGTAATGTCCCACTGCTGGCCAAACGTCTCTCATCTTGAAAATATCAGTACTTGTGGAGGAATAGGCATAATCACCCCGCTTTCCAAATGCATATATTTTTTTAATTCGTGTTTATTTCCCAAAATTGATTTTTTATTTTTTTATTAATTTAAGTATGTGTCGGTACCAATATTTTTTTCTTAACAATCTAAATTATAAAAAAAAATATATGGGGTCATTTATTTTAATATGTTCTATGGTTAAGGGTTTAAAAACTGACCTATTTACAAACAAATATATTTTATTTAAAAAAAACAGTTGTACGTTATGATTTGCTCTGCAAAGCACGGTAGCGCTCAAGTCAAAAAGCCACTATCGGCCACCTCCATGTAAACTCATAGCGAATACTACTCATGTTTTAACTCACAAATCTTCAAAGGCTTCAACTAAGCCACTTAAACTCATTTCGATTGTCAAGCAACGTGTCGGCCCTTATTTAGAAGGGTGGCCGATAGCAGCATTTCTATCTGAGCGCTACCGTGATTCGGAGGGCACGTTAAGCAGTCTGTCCCGGTTGCTTCAATCGTTAAACCATGTCGTCACCTTTAGGCGGTCTAAAAACGACACCAGTGTTGGCCACTAACCTACTCTCAATAACGAATGAGTGACGATGTCTTCACTCGTTAGCTAACACTCGTGTCTGTAAAGATTATGAACTGTTGTAGTCAATTATTTAATCTTTACTAATACTAGCAGCGCCCCGCGGTTTTACCCGCGTTGTGCCCGTTCCCGTGGGAATTTCGGGATTTTTTTTAACATAAAAACCTTCCTCTTGAATCACTCTACCTATTACAAAAAACCGCATCAAAATCCGTTGCGTAATTTTAAAGATTTAAGCATACAGACAAACAAACAGACAAAAATAGCGACTTTGTTTTATACTACATATGTAGTGATTATAAAGGGGAAAACTTTGTTTGTTTGGTTGTAATGAATAGGCTCAAAAACTATTGGACCGTTTTAAAAAAATATTTTACCATTCGAAAGCTACATTATCCACGAGTAACATAGGCTATTTTTCATCCCGAAATTCCCACAGGAATGGACACAACGCGGGTAAAACCGCGGGGCGCTGCTAGTAGAATATAATAAAGAAGAAGAGTTAATTTTTTTATTTGTTTGCACGCGCTTATCTCAGAAACTACCAATCCGATTTGAGTAATTCTTTTTGTAATGGATAGCTACATTCAACGGGAAGGTTATAGGTTGTTTTCATCCCGAAATTCTTACGGGAACGAGCACAATGCAGGTATAAATCTTAGAAGCTGAATCCGATTCGTTATATTCTTTTTGTAGTAGATAGCCATATTCAACGGGAATTTTGATGTAAGGTTACAAAAATCCAGTAAGAAAAAGAAAAATAAAGCGGAAAAAAGTTTTGGGGACTAATAGCTCATTTACATTAAACATTTCGACCGAATTCGGTTAGTAGTATTCGGTTCATGGATAAATGTAAATGACAGGCATTAGGTAAGCTGTATTCCGAATCAATCAATTTGCTTAAACCGAATTCGGTAACTACTTAATGTAACCCCAATTCAGATAAACCGAAAGTTATCTTCGGTAATCGGCTTAATGTAAACGAAGCACTATTTAAAGTCCCTTGTTGACGTAAGCTTAATCAGACTGTGATAGGTAGGTAATTATTTTACCAATACTTATATTTATATTATGAACTAGCAGCGCCCTGTGGTTTTACTCGCATTATGACCGTTTCCGCGAGTATTTCGGGATAAAAAAAATACCCTGTAACCTTCCTGTTGAATGTGGCTATCCGTTACAAAAAGAATTATTCAAATCGGGTTGGTAGTTTATGAGATTACCGCGTTGAAACAAACAAACTTCAGCTTTATTATATTACTAGTAGGGCCCCGCGGTATTACCCGCGTTGTGCCCGTTCCCGTGGGAATTTCGGGAATTTTTACACATATAAACCTTCCTCTTGAATCACTCTATCTATATAAAAAAAACAGAGTCAAAATCCGTTGCGTAGTTTTAAAGATCTAAACATACATAGGGACAGACAGCGGAAAGCGACTTTGTTTTATACTATGTAGTGAAGTATAGACAGAATATGATGTAAACTTATATAACACGTAGGTACTAGATTGCTTCATGTAGTTTCACCGTAATTAACAAAATCAGTTATGAGAGCACAACGATATTTTATTTCAACATAACTGTTGGTATATACCTATTACGATTTTAAACGTAAAACTTTTTGTTACGGTTTGAAATGACGTTCCTTGTTTACTCCTATAGATGGCGGTACTGTGGGAAATTTAGAACTTGGTAACGTTGTGTTCTGCTATCTATAGGGGTTTGGCGCCTATTTATGTGTTATTGAGTAGGCATGGCAACTAACTACCGCTTATGAAGTAATACATTCTATGTATCACCCCAGCACAGATAGTTTTATTTATTACTAGCCGCGCCCCGCGGTGTGACCCGCGTTGTACTCGTTTCCGCGGGAATTTCGGGATAAAATGTATCCCGTATGTTATTCTGATGTTTAACCTATATTACTGTAAAGTTTCATCCAAATCCGTTCAGTAGTTTTTGCGTGAAAGAGCAACAACATACATCCATACATACATACATCCATCCTCACAAACTTACGCATTTATAATATTAGTAGGAAGGATAGGATAAGATGAACCGGCGTAAAGGGAGTAAAAACCTGCGTAATAAACCGCGGGGCGCTGCTATTATCTACACTAATATTATAAAGAGGAAATCTTTGTTAGTTTGGTTGTAATGAATAGGCTCAAAAACTACTGGACCGTTTTTAAAAATTCTTTCACCATTCGAAAGCTACATTATCCACGAGTAACATAGGCTATTTTTCATCCCGAAATTCCCACAGTAATGGACACAACGCGGGTAAAACCGCGGGGCGCTGCTAGTGTAAAACTATAAGCGTTAATGTAGTTTCAATTCAAAATGTAACCTGTTAACATACACGAGATGGTGTTACGTACACACACATTGAGAAAGAATCTCTTTCTAGTTTTTGAAGTTGGTTATTTTAGTGATTTGTCATTAGCCGCGTACCCACCTAGCGCACAGGCTCGCGAGGCTCGCGAGCCAGCCTCCGCGATGCTAGGAAAATAGCCTCCAGCTATTTTCCTAGCTTCGCGCGCGAGCCAAAACATAACCGTACCCACCTAACACACAGCGCTCACCGAGGCACCTTTGAGCGCGTCAAGTTTACCGACAACAGATGGCTCGGGGCCGAGCCGCGCTCAGCCGAGCAAACGCGCGCCCGAGGCAGCCCGAGGCACGTCCACACCAGCCGAGCATTTGGCTCGCGAGCCATGGCTCGCGAGCCTGTGCGCTAGGTGGGTACGGTTATGTTTTGGCTCGCGCGCGAAGCTAGGAAAATACCTGCAGCTGAATATACACGACTTATGATGGCTCAGCCTGCCTCGCGAGGCGGCCTCGTGTAAATTGAACAAAACTACTGAGGCTGGCTCGCGAGCCTGTGCGCTAGGTGGGTACGCAGCTATTTTATCATTGAGTAGGTCAATTTCGCTTAATTCATAAATTAATTTCGAGTAGATTAGTGGCCAACCCTGGTGTCGAGGTGTTTAGACCGCCTAAAGGCCTCCGACATGGTCTGGCGATTGAAACAACCAGGACCGACAATTTTTCCGTCCGAAGCACGGTAGCGCTCAGATAGGAATGCCACTATCGGCCAATCATCCAATTAGGCGGCCCCTAAACGATCAATTATATTGCGCAATATTGAATATTGTGCAATATAATTGATCGTCTAGGGCTAATATTGAAGTCTGCGCAATGATTGAACGAAAGTTTGAGCGAGTTTAATTTTTATTGTACAATATTTAATATTGAACAATATTGCTTCGTGTAGGGTCAGTATTGCGCAATATTTGACATGTTGCTCGGGATCAAACTATTCTCCGACTGAACAAGAAAACATTGCACAATTTTCTTATTGTGCAATATAATTGACTGTTTGGATCCAAACGCAATTCAATCTTATTGCACAATTAAATATATTGTACAATGTTATTGTAGGTCTAGGGCCTTAGGGACCTTTTTAGAATAAGAATTATTTTATTGGTGAAACATTAGTAGTACCTATGTTGAGGGAGTACCTAAATCTAATATATAAAATTCTCGTGTCACGGGGTGCGTGGTTAAACTCCTCCGAAACGGCTCGACCGATTCTCATGAAATTTTGTGTGCATATCGGGTAGGTCTGAGAATCGGACAACATCTAATTTTCATCCTCTTAAGTGTTAAGGGTGGTCCACCTTTACTTATTATATGGCAAAACAACGTTTGCCGGGACAGCTTAACAAATATAGTTATCATCATACTCAGCCTGAAAGGCGTTCGAATATTAATAACATATGCGTAAAACAATATAATGATGTACTAATACCTAAATTATTGAATACATTAACAAGTTTTAGGGCACAATAAGCCGTAGGTCCCGGTTACTGTCTACGGATAGTAGTCGTTACATGAGCCATGTCAGAGGCCTTTGGCGGCTCAACTCTGACACCAGGATTGGTCACGTTGACCATCCACTCGATGAAAAAGAAGTTTTAGACCCTGCAGTTTATAAATAAAACTTAAATAAATTATCTGAATCTTAATTATGGCAAATACAATACAATGAATATAAATCAATGAATATAAATCTTATTTTAATAAAATTCTAGAAAATAATTATCATTATAATATGCTTTATCAAGTAATAAATTTGTAAACTTATCTATTTTTAGGGTTCCGTACCCAAAGGGTAAAAACGGGACCCTATTACTGAGACTTCGCTGTCCGTCCGTCCGTCCGTCTGTCACCAGGCTGTACATATCTCAAGAACGGTGATAGCTGGACAGTTGAAATTTTTACAGATGATGTATTTCTATTGCCGCTTTAACAACAAATACTAAAAATAAGATAAAACAAATATTCAAGGGTTCCCATACAACAAACGTGAGGTTTTGCCGTTTTTAATGTACGAAACCCTCCGTGCGCGAGTCCGACTCGCACTTGGCCGGTTTTTTAAATGACGTCAAATCTGTCTCTGTAAAATATTTTGGTAATTTACGTGGGAATTTCGGTATATTTATTACTTATTATACTAATACCTATGTCATATAATAAATATTACTTATTAAAATAATTAAAATCCGTCCAACCGCTCCCGAGTTATAGATTTTGTTACTGACAAGACTTTCTTTTCTTCGACGAGCCCGTTGGCACAGTGGCAGTGACAGCGCTTACTGTGTCGGGGGTTGCGGGCTCGATTCCCGCCCGGAGTCAACCATATGTAAAGACATAGTTGTTGGCGACAACAAGCTTAGAGCTTACTTTGGTTCTGATTTACCGCGTGTGAATTTGTCCGGGTATACATATTATTATATCACTCTCCGATCAACAATTGTTGATCGAAGTTATCACTACATAGTATAAAAAAGTCGCTTTCCGCTGTCTGTCCCTATGTATGCTTAGATCTTTAAAACTACGCAACGGATTTTGACGCGGTTTTATTAAATAGATACAGTGATTCAAGAGGAAGGTTTAAAAATTTCGAAATTCCCACGGGATCGGGCACAACGCGGGTAAAACCGCGGGGCGCTGCTAGTCATCATATATATCATAGTGTCATTCACATAAGTTTTAAGTTGGTTTGATGATTTTGTCCATATATTAATCGGAAGTCTTAGAAAAATGAACCTAAATTCAACCTGACATATCCTTTTTGACAGTAATAAGTATTTTTTAAGTTATGGCTGTTGGACCTCCATCAAATAAATAAATTAAATTAAATGAAGTAAACACTTTTAAAAACACAGATGTTTGTCATATCAGTCAGAATAATATCATATCCATTTTTTATGTATTTAGTTGTAAATTGCATAACACTTGCGATGAGTTTAACATATTAAGTTACTTTCGCCACAGGCCCTGCGCTGCGATACTTATTATTTTTCCGTTTATGATGAAACTTTGCTATAGTACCTCTATGAAGAAAGGTTTCTGGGGTAATAAATCTACATATTTAATTATATATTCCATCCATTCAGAGCTATTAAGCACAACTAGATTACAAAACAATTTCCGTACTTTTTAAATTTAAACCGATTACTACGCCATCTATTATAATTTGCTAGCAACTTTAGTACTGCCATCTACCAAAACTAGCCTAAACTAATATGACGGTATATTATATTAGTTCTAAAGGAAAATCATAGATGGCAGTAGTAGGTGGTTATACCGCCATCTGTTAGGGTATGTGATAACTATTTAGTTCATGAGCCTTGAAGTATTTACGTCACAATTCCGGTAGATGGCAGTTGAAAATGTTCTTATGAATGATCTTCACTGCCATCTGTTGAGTAAATACGAACTATTTGGTTGATTTGGTCCAATCAAACTTTTTATCCCCTCACCAATAGATGGCAGGAGTTTCAAACAGTGCAATGTGTAATTTTATCTTGTAGATGTCGGTAGTAGTAAAATTTAAGACAACAGAAGAAGTTAGACATTTTTGTTTTCAAACTTTCTTAGTAATTAGTAAAAATATATAAATAAAATTACCGATACTTTTTCTAAGTAGGTGGGCAGTACTTTAGTAGATTAGTATATAAATTAAATATTTAAGTACCATCTAAGTTAGATAAAATTAGTGAGTAGGTACCATTAAAAACATTTAATTTAAAAAAAATGACGACTGACGAGTCTATCTAAATATTTACCTCCTAAAATTTCTAAATACATTTATATGCCGGCATTTAATTTGATTGACATAGGTAGGTATTCTCTCATATTTTTGCATTGCAATGTTAGTAACTTCAGTTTGATTTTATTATTCCCGTATCTGTATAGCCGGTAAACGAAATTCATTTTGAGATTCCAATTCCAATAGATAAAAAAATATAGAAATTAATGTTCGACAATCATAATTTATGACAATGCGCGGTGCGGTAAACCTTTGAACTTCACTGACAAATTCCATGTCTAGATTAAAAATATGACATCTAAAAACGGTAAAATTCAATCTTAAGTCGTTACACCACAGACCATTTTTCTTGATATTCACTTTGACAGATGGTGTCGACGGCCATTTTCCATGATGGCGACATCTATACAAGTTTAGTGTCATCGCGAGCGTGCAAAGCTTAGGTCGTCTGATCGTCTGTTTATCTTGTACGGAATTGTTTGCAACCATTGTTTTATAGAAATATAACGCGAAAACGGGCAATGCTATTAAATAATTCACGTTAAACGCTAACATTGTGAACAAATACATGTATACGCGACAAAATTTGAGTATCTAAACGGTGTTATCAAGTGGTGGAGTAGTAAAAATAATGAATTTAACACCACCGCAGTCTCTGCTTGAATTGTCATGAACCTTATTGTGAAATCGATTTTTACGTGTTATTAATGAAATTACTAAGGTGCTCGGTAGTGATATTTTGTTACGAGAACACTGTATAATGGATAATATTATTCTGAAATAAGGTTTTATGTTATGCCGTTATAATCGATGGACGTTATAAAAAATGCATATTTCCCCCATGGTTTTGTGAGAGCTCGGGTCAATACCGCGATGATTTGAAATTCGAATGTTGTTTTGTAGTAGTAAATGTGAGAATTAGTGTTTTTTTCATTATATTTTAAATATTTTTTGTGTTATTTTTGGATTATTATGTGGTGTTTGCCGGATATTTCTACTTGTGTATCAGGTTAGTATCGTAATCTTTGTTGTTACATACATATTAATGATTAATTCCTACTTAACGCTTAGAAACAAAGAATATTTGTTCATTTGTTTTGTCTACAGCTTAATCTAAACAATGGGCTTCCACAAATGAATTGTTTGCTTATTTGTACTGAGAACTCGTACTTAACCTACTTGCAATGCACTAATAAAAATATAAGTAGGTAACTTGTAAGTACCCACTACATATAACAAAGTACCAATTTTTTTGTTTGACTAGCTGTGAACTTTGGTTTTCAATGCATTGTTCCTAAGGTATTTTTCGATAAAAAACCTGGACTAGCCTATAACCTTCCTATTGAATGTGACTATCAAATACAAAAAGAATTATACAAATTAGATGTGTAGTTTCTGAGATTAGCATATTCAAACTCCGCTTTACTATTTGTACTAGCTACTTACTGCGGTTTACCTGAATCGTTCCCGATCCCGTGGGAATTTCGGGATAAGTATTATCCTATTACCTTTCCCTTGAATGTGGCTATTCAATACGAAAACAATTATTCAAATCGGACTGGCAGTTCTTCAGATCAGCACTAAACAGAAACCAAACAAAGCTTTATATTATACTAGAAGCGCCCTATGGTTTTACCCATGTAGTACCCGTTCCCGTGGAAATTTCAGGATGAAAATTAGCCTATAACCTTCCCGTTGAATGTGGTTATCTATTACAAAAGAATTTTTCATATGGGACCAGTAGTTCCTGAGATTAGTGCATTCAAACAAACAAACAAACTCTGCTAATAATATAAGCATAGACTAGCAGCGCCCTGCGGTTTCACCCGCGTTGTACCCATTGTTATTATACATATAAACCTTCCTCTTGAATCACTCTATCTATTAAACAAAACCGCATAAAATCTGTTGCATAGTTTTAAAGATCTAAGCATACATAGGGACAGACAGCGGAAAGCGACTTTGTTTTATACTATGTAGTGATTACCTGAGTTCTGCCTGGGAATTTTGTGATGAAAAAGAGCTTATTATAATCTTCCCATTGAATGTGGATATCATTTACAAAAAGAATTATTTAAATCGGTTTGGTAGTTTGTGAGATTAGACCTTACAAGCAGATAAAGTTAAACTTTAGCTCATTATAATCACTACATAGTATAAAACAAAGTCGCTATTTTTGTCTGTTTGTTTGTCTGTATGCTTAAATCTTTAAAATTACGCAACGGATTTTGATGCGGTTTTTTGTAATAGGTAGAGTGATTAAAGAGGAAGGTTTTTATGTAAAAAAATTCCCGAAATTCCCACGGGAACGGGCACAACGCGGGTAAAACCGCGGGGCGCAGCTAGTATTTATTAAATATAGATTAGTATTAGATAAGTAAACTTTTACTCACATTTCTTTATCAATCCTAAAATAGTCTAGAAGTCTAATAATCCTAAGTCTAGCTGCCTTTTGTCATTTTGGTTAGATTATAGTACTTTTAGATGAAGAATAACATATGTATCATTATTTTCAAATTACATTTTCTTTTTTCTCTTTTACCTATTTTAATCTCTTCTATCTCTTACTGTCAAGACAGAAGTCCCAGATTCATTTCCCGGGTCGAGGGATAACATGTTTCCTACTTTTTAAACATGGCTCGGGTTTGAGATCACCCACCCGCATTAGAAAAGCATGGTGGTAACAAGATCCTCCTCACTGTACTGATATCTTCAGTGATGAGAGGCTTTTGCCCAACAAACTCTTCAGCTTTTATATTAGTACATACCCTATTTTACTAATATGCGAATGTTTGTAAGGACTACTGGACGGATTTGGATGAAACTTTATTACATATAATGTAGATCAGAATAACACATGGGATACATTTTATCCCGAAATTCCCGCGGCAACGAGTACCGAGTAGTAGCGCGGCTAGTATATATGTAGTATATTTGTATCTGATAACCAAGAACAAGGTTATAGGCCAATTTTCATCCCGAAATTCCCTTTGAAACGGGCACAACGCAGGTAAAACCGCGGGGCGCTGCTAGTATAATATAGGACTAAAACACTTGATACCTAGGAATCTAGAAAGTAACCCAACCTAGCGTTGTTTTAAAGCCTAGACTGTAACGAAACTAGTTTCTATGCCTGGTCAATGCTTTAGAAATTCAAATACCTAGGTACGAGTATCAAGTATGTATGTAGATATTCTAGATTCCTATTAATAAACTTAAATATTGTATACTAGCCGCACCCCGCGGTTTTACCTGCGTTGTGCCCGTTCCCGTGGGGATTTCGGGAATTTTTATACATATAAACCTTCCTCTTGAATCACTCTATCTATTTAAAAAAACCGCGTCAAAATCCGTTACATACGTATTTTTAAAGATCTAAACATACATAGGGACAGACAGCGGAAAGCGACTTTGTTTTATACTATGTAGTGATTTGACTCACCTTAACCACACTATTTTACCTGCAGGCAAGGGGTAATAAGGGGGTAAATTACAAAGGTAACATATTCTTTTGATGTTACCCCATTTAATTGAATATGTAACTAATTTAAATGTTACAATCGCAAATATCTTTTAGTTTGTTTGTTTGTCTCCTTTCTATGTTAATTTAAGTTTTAGCAGGTTGTGCCGCTTGTTGCGTAGTTGTCTAAGCGATGTTAACTGATTGCGATTGTTAAGCAACGTGCAGCTCGGCCTGTACTGGGATGGGTGACCGATAGTAGTATTTGAAATTTATGAAAAAAAAAATTGTCTGAGAGTTGCCGTGCTCCGGAGTACGTAAAGTTGTTTCAATCGATAGATGGTGGTCTTGAGGTGGTCTAAAAACCCCGACACCAGAGCTGGCTACTAACCTACATTAGTTGATTTACTTTTTAATGTCATATAGAACGCCTCGGTGGTCTAGTGGTAAGTGCGCTCGCCTGCCAAGACTGAGGTCCCGGGTTCAATTCCCGGGTCGAGCGAAAACATGTTTCCTTTTTTTCAAACATGGCTCGAGTTTGAGATCAACAACCCGCATTTGGCAAGCGTGGTGATTATGCCTAATCCTCCTCACTGTACTGATAACTTCAGTGAGATGAGAGGCCTTTGCCCAGCAGTGGGACATTACAGGCTAATACTTACTTACTTACTTAGAAAGACCGCTTATAGGCGACATGGTCTAACGATTGACACAACCGGGACTAGTATTTTAATCCCTCCGAAGCACGAGCTCAGATAGAAATGCCACTATCGGCCTCCCATCCAAGTATTGTACCTGCACGTTGCTGAACAATCGCGATGGTTCAACATCGCTTAAAACTAACACGGGTGCTACCATAGTGAATTGAATCTAGAAACCTAACATGGCCTTTCTTATATGTTTTTCTCTAATCAATCTGACGGTTAGATTACCTAGGTTTAAACAACAGAAAACTAGGTTTTAAAATTTACTTTTTAATTGCAAATTTGATCGCGGAAAAGTCACATTCTGTGAAAATATTAAGAAAGAAATTAACAGAAAATGACGTTCCAAATTTAAAATCCCAGTGCAGTTAAATTAAAATCTCACCTGCCAGTAACGTAAGATTCTAAATTCAAAACTCTAGGAATGTATTAGTGCAAGAATCAGATTACAGAGTGCGCCTATGGTTGTGTCACAGTGTAAAGAGATTTACAGATGTGTACGTCGTGGTACGTGTAGTCGATAGGAAATAAATATCGTACATATTTAATTATGCCATTTATGGCTAAGTTAAGCGGTAGTTAGTATCTTTCGATTATGGAGTAAACTAGTAAATACCATAATATTAAGAAGTTATTTCTCACAACAGTACAAATGACAGATAAAAGCAATTCTTTATTTTAAACCTACCACAATTATAAAATACAGATCTCTTAACTCTCGTGTCTATATCTGCAATTGATTTAAAATAACAAATACATACCTGCAATATCAAATCAAAACTTCTTCGTCTTACATCTGTTCTCCATACACTGTGGTGAACATTCAATCGGTTCGAAATTTGAACTTCGATTTTATTATGTTGGTAGTTCCTGACTCCAAATAGGTTTTATTTACGTCACCCGAGATTTTTAGGCGTCCCAAAAACTTCGATACCAGGTTTGAAGTTTGCTTAATTCGCCTTTTGAATTTTGAAGTTAAAACAATTAATTTTATTAAACAAAATTAACGCCAATGAGTCTGACAGTAAATTAATAAGCTAGTTACTTCAAAGTGTCTTCATTAAAATGAGTTATTAAATCGCGTAATCACCCGCATTAGGCAAGCGTGGTGATTACGACATCCTCTGCAGTGTTCTACTGATATCTTCAGTGAGATGAGAGGTCTTTGCAGTGTAGCAGTTTGCAATGGCATGTGAGAGCGCTTACTGTGTCGGGTGTTGCGGGTTCGATTCCCGCTCGGAGTCAACAATATGTGCAGACATAGTTGTTGGCGACGATGTCTGGGTGTCAATTATATATTCCTACTAGCTGTGCCCCGCGGTTTCACCCGCAGCGCCCCCGTTCCCGTGGGAATTTTGATTTTTATTCCCTATAAACCTCACGGAGCCCGAGACCTTTCCAACGAATGCAAAACCGTGGAAATCGGTCCAGCCATTCACGCGTGATGCCGTGACCAAGGAAAACGGGTTTCATTTTTATATATATAGATTAAGTATCTGTGTATGTACATATGTATAAGTAGTAGTATCAGTGAGTTAGATTCCATAATACAAGCCTAGAGCTTAGTTTGGGTCTAATTAACCGTGTGTGAATTTGTCCGGGTAATATATAATATGTAAATATAATTACAGGGTAATACTTTTTACATGTTTTTACTTTTTTACATGTTTTACATGTTTACACCTATAAAATATTCAAAAAATATCGAAATAAACATCAAATCTCATGTAAAACACACTACCCTTCTTCCTTCACCCGGTATAAAATTCCTTTAAACTTTAAATTAACTAAAGAGACTAGAAAAAGCTCTAAGACTTTACTTTAAGCATTTTCTTGCTAGTAACAGATCCTTTGAGTCTGTACATGTAAAGGTATTTTAATTCCTCGCTTTAGCGTTCTAACATGACAAAGAGTTGCTAAAGTATTAAGTATATGATGCAGTACTGGTTTGAGAAGATCTAGGTGATTTAGTTTAGTTTATTTTTAAAATAAAAATGTGAAGAAAATAAGTAAAAATTAAAGAAAATATCGCCGGCGATATAGTTAAGAAGTTGATGTTTAAAACAAAATTGAAAAAAAAACCGGCCAAGTGCGAGTCGGACTCGCGCACGGAGGGTTCCGTACATTAAAAACGGCAAAAACTCACGTTTGTTGTATGGGGAGCCCTTGAATATTTGTTTTATCTTATTTTTAGTATTTGTTGTTAAAGCGGCAATAGAAATACATCATCTGTAAAAATTTCAACTGTCTAGCTATCACCGTTCTTGAGATACAGCCTGGTGACAGACGGATGGATGGACGGACAGCGAAGTCTCAATAATAGGGTCCCGTTTTTACCCTTTGGGTACGGAACCCTAAAAAACGGTAAAATATCCTATTTTTTTAAAATTAACCTTAGCTGGGATCATTCCTCATGTAAGGGAATTTTAAGCAAAACAAATTAAAGGAAAAACACATAAATATTTATTCCTCATATAATCTGTAGTGTTTTTCAAAAATTGCCAGTCTCTTGCACCGTAAAATAATTAATAATCCGTTTTTGAGTGAACTTTTCCTCTATAATTACTTGTGAGGAGAAAGGAGTTATGTCATTCCGTTTTAAATTATATCAACCGTTGAAATAACTCGAAATAATGACCTTTGATGTCTTATATCAGTTAAGTGAAACCTTATTTAAATGAATAAACTTACAATCCTACTAATATTATAAATGCGAAAGTTTGTGAGGATGTACCTATATGTTTGTTACTCTTTCTCCCGTGGTCTTGTGGTTTGAGCGCCCGGCTCACGACCCGGAGGTTCCGGGTTCGATTCCCGGTGGGGATATCTCACAAAAATCTCTTCGTGAGACTGTCCTCAGTTTGGTTAGGGCATACAGGCTGAATCACCTGATTGCTCGAAAAGTAAGATTATGCGTTGTGATTGTTGGATTGAGCTCCGGTCAGCTCCGCCCACCTCCGCTTCGCTTCAATGAAACGCACCCTAACACTGCTTTAATTGGTTCTCAATATCGCTTGTAACAGCCTCCGTGGTCTTGTGGTTTGAGCGCTCGGCTCACGATCCGGAGGTTCCGGGTTCGATTCCCGGTGAGGACAACAATATCTCACAAGGACAGTCTCACAAAGAGATTTCTCTTTGTGAGACTGTCCTCAGTTTGGTTAGTGCATTGCAGGCTGAATCACCTGATTGCCCGAAAAGTTAGATGATTCCGTGCTTCGGAGGGCACGTTAAGCCGTCGGTCCCGGTTACTTTCTACGGATAGTAGTCGTTACTTGAGCCATGTCAGAGGCCTTTGGCGGCTCAATAACTCTGACACCAGGACTGGTCAGGTTGACCATCCACTGGATGAAGAAGAAGAATATCGCTTGTTATCTTGAGTTATTTACGTAACAGTACTTTTAAATGTCAAATTTAATGTCAAAAGACAAGCCTTAAGTGCTTGTCATTCGAGTTTTGAACCGGAATTAAATTGAGTTTTTTGAAAAATTTGTGAATATTCTTTGATTTTTTTGGGGTTCCGTACCCAAAAGGTAAAAACGGGACACTATTACTGAGACTTCGCTGTCCGTCCGTCCGTCCGTCTGTCACCAGGCTGTATCTCAAGAACGGTGGTAGCTAGACAGTTGACATTTTCACAGAACGGGCACAACGCGGGTAAAACCGCGGAACGTTGCTTATCATATCACACTACATAGTATAAAACAAAGTCGCTTTCCGCTGTCTGTCCTTATGTATGCTTAGATCTTTAAAACTACGCCACGGATTTTGATGCGGTTTTTTTAAATAGATAGAGTGATTCAAGAGGAAGCTTTACATGTATAAAAAATCCCCGAAATCCTACGGGAACGGGCACAATGCTGGTAAAACCGGGGCACGAAAAAAAAACTTCCAGCCCAAAATAAAACAAGCTACCGCAGAAAGCTTTCGCTATTTATACATTTACGTCTCGAGCATGACACTGAGCTATAACTCTTCAGATGCTATAAATCCAACTTCGAGTACGAGGGTTATAAACATTTTGTAGGCTGTTCTTAAGGCGGCGGTAGACTGCACTGGGGTTTACCCGTTGGAGGGTAAATAGAAGACTACAATAGTGTCATATGTGTTCGCTGCGCGACTTGTAAAAAACATAATAGGCTACAAAAATAAATCTACTATTTTAAAGAGGAAAGATTTGTATTTTTGTGTGTATATTTGTAAGGAATAAACTCAAAAACTACTTGACCGATTTGAATAATTCTTTTTGTAACGGATAGACATATTCAACGGGAAGGTTATAAGTTATTTTTCATCCCAAAATTCCCACGGGAAAGGGCACAACGCGGGTCAAACCGCGAGGCGCTGCTAGTCTAGATATCGTCTGCTTTCCCCAGCAGTGGGACATCACAGGGTAATACTACTACTACTAAGTACCTACGTAAGTAAGTTCGAGTGTCATTAGACCGCCTTAAGGCCACTAACTTGGTCTATCAAGTGAAAAAAAATTAGCGTAGTCTGACTAAGCGATGCTTCGATCAACAATTCACAACTAGATATCGGGTCACGTACAAAATCAAAGCTAAATACTGTCCGCGGGGATGACGTGTGACAGCTTATTTTGTTTACTACCGAACTGAAATAAGAGTTTTAAAACAGTTCGAAGTTCAACCTAATTACAACCATGACACCTAGAAATAAAGTAGCAAATCTTATGAATAACATAAGTGACAATAACGCCTCACTTTTCAAATGAGGCGTTATTCACCGAGACGTATTTTTTGCGCCGACCCGACATCTAGTTGTGCATTGTTGATCGAAGAAGCGATGCGTTAAATCATTGCAATTGTTAAGCAAGGTGCAGCTCGGCCCCTACTTGGATGGGTGGCCGATAGTGGTACTTCTATCGTAGCGCTACCATACGTCGGCACGTTAAATTGTCGGTCCAGGTTGTTTTAGCCGTTAAACTATGTCGGAGGCCTTCGGCGGTCTATAAGCTCCGACACCATGGTTGACCACTAACCTGTCGAACTTACTTGTTATATTCTTTGTTAGTTACCTATATTATAATAGTTCTTTCTATAGTTGAAGAACTATTATAACACTACGCCCCTTTTTTTGAATTACGGATACACTTCGCTTTTATTTTACACTAACAGCGCCCCGCGGTTTTACCCGCGTTGTGCCCGTTCCGGTGGGAATTTCGGGAATTTTTTTACATAAAAACCTTCCTCTTGAATCACTCTACCTATTACAAAAAACCGCATCAAAATCCGTTGCGTAATTTTAAAGATTTAAGCATACAGACAAACAGACACGAAACAGAGACTACTTTATTTTATACTATGTAGTGATTTTTATCTGACGTTTCGGCTCCTTTACAGGAACCGTGGTCACAGAAAACTGAGGTGTTATGCGTCTAACAAGAATATCTAATTAAAAATTCTCGGGTCACGGGGTGCGTGGTTGAAATCCTCTGAAACGGCTCGACCGATTCTCATGAAACTTTGTGTGCATATCGAGTAGGTCTGAGAATCAGACAACATCTATTTTTCAACCCAAAATTCCGGAACGGGTACAACGCGAGTGAAACCGCGGGGCGCAGCTAGTACTATACTGTATTTCCGCAATGTGGTCAACTGGGCCCGCAGAGCACTGAGCCCATGGGCTAAGTTGACCATTTTTTTTTCTTTACGGGCGACTCGACCCAAGGGTCAACCCAGCCCGCTTACTTACCGCCTAAGAGTCAATTCAGCCCGCGGGCATAGGTACTATTCGGTAGGTTAGGGTTATTTTTTTTTATCGACTGAACCTGTGGGCTGAGCAGGCCCTTATCGGTAAATAGTAGTCGTGTGATTAGTGTGGGTCGAGTCACCTATGAAACCTGCGGGCTCAGTGCTCTGCGGGCCCAGTTGACCACCAAGCGTGTATTTCTTTTAATTTTTCAAATAAAAGCGAAGTGTATCCGTAAACGCAATTTCAATTCAAAATGAGTAGTGTTCGCTTTAACTAAAGACACCAGTACATAACACCCCGTTCCGCGGGCTCGCCCCGTCCAATCTGTAGGCTCCTTAACTTATCCTCGAGTCGGATGCACGCACATGTCTACTCTATTTATTACACTTAAGTTCCTTATGTACTGTCTTTTCGGTAAATAGAAATAACTGAGGTCACGTTAAGCCGTCGGTCCCGGTTACTTTCTACGGATAGTAGTCGTTACATGAGCCATGTCAGAGGCCTTTGGCGGCTCAATAACTCTGACACCAAGATTGGTCAGGTTGACCATCCACTCGATGAAGAAGAAGAATAGCAATGGGTTAACATCGCTTAGCTAAACTATGTTATGAGGGCTTCAATAGCGTCGTCGTAGCTATTCGTCGCATGATTGAGACTTACAATAGGTAATGTGTTTTTGGAAATCGATATATTTTGCTGTCCACTATGTAAATTTAAAAAATCAGTGCTCACAGTTCTAATTAACTCCACTGAATTAAACTAGTTTATATTTTATTATAGTATTGTAGATTTTTACCATTGTATCCTCTAGTGTTGTAATCTATACTAATATTATAAAGCTGAAGAGTTTGTTTTGTTTGTTTGTTTGTTTGTTTGTTTGTTTAAACGCGCTAATCTCAGAAACTACTGAACCGATTTGAATAATTCTTTCACTGTTAGATAGTCTATTTATCGAGGAAGGCTATAGGCTACATTTTATCCCGGATTTCCTACGGGAACGGGCACAACGCGGGTAAAACCGCGGGGCGCTGCTAGTTTTAATATGTAACTAATTAATCTGCGAATAACTTTGTCGGTTGCATTATTTTTGTATCATTTTTGTATTCTTACTCTTTTAAGTTTTATAATGTTACTGTTTGTTATTCCTAAATAAACAAACAAAAAAAACAAAAAAAAATAGCCTTTTGATAGTAAAACAGTTATCAGCCCATCCAAGTTATGGCTAATCTGCACTAACCGAATCGAACTTAGAGTTTTTCAAAATATTCGCCGTCGCCGTCAGTCCACCGGGGCACTCGTCTTTATAAACGCCTTGCTGTTAAGTACTAAGAATAGACACAACTGAATAAAATCTGATACAACTCGACACAAAGACCTAGTGTCAAAGAGTTACCTAGATCTAGGTATCAAAGGCGTACAGTGCCTGGCAGATACGCCTACCCATTAAGTTTTCAAAGATGGCTCCCATTGAAACTTTTTGACACAGAAACATGTGGTTCATTAGACCCTTAGTTTAATAATCCTAACTAATATTATAAATACAAAAGTAACTCTGTCTGTCTGTCTCGCTTTCACGCCAAAACTACTGAACCTATTTGAATGAAATTTGGTATACAGTTAGTCCAGAGCCTGAGAAAGGACATAGGCTACTTTTTATCGTGAAATTCCTATGGGTAAAACCGCGGGGCGATGCTAGTATGTAATAACTACCCAGACAAATTCACACACGGTTAATTAGACCCAAAGTAAGCTCTAAGCTTGTATTAAGTATGGAATCTAACTCACTGATACTACTACATATTCATACACAAATATTTTATAAGAATATATAATTGACACCTCGACGCCGTCGTCAACAACTATGTCTTCACATATTGTTACTCCGTTGTATCGAGCCCGCAACCCCCGACACAGTAAGCGCACTCACATGCCACTGTGCCAACGGGCTTGTCCAAAAACATCATATCTTTCCCTCACCAGAAGAGGTCAGACCATGCTGTCACCTTTAGGCGGTCTAAAAACTCCGACACCAGGGTTGACCACTGACCTACACGAACTCACTTTTAAACCTAGTGTTGGAGTTTTTAGGCCGCCTAAAGGCCTCCGACATGGTCTAACGATTGAAAAAACCGGGACCGACCGCTCAAGGTGCCATCCGAAGCACGGTAGCGCTCCGACAGAAATAGCACTATCGGCTATCGCTAATGAATGACCACCAAAAGGCGATGGGTACCGCTATCAGCCTGGCACTGTATTCAGGTCTTTACTAAACGCCTATGCAGTTACATAAGAACGGAGACACGGGGCAAAGGGGGCGCACTCGAGGGCCCTGCGCTCTAGGGCCCTTCGGATAATACAGGTGAACGGCCAGGGCTGGGGCCTAGCGGTAGGTATCGATGACATCAAATTTATTTTTTAAAATTGTACCGAAATGATAGCTGTCATAACAATAATAATTTGACAGCCTCCGTGGTCTTGTGGTTTGAGCGCTCGGCTCACGACCCGGAGGTTCCGGGTTCGATTCCCGGTGGGGATATCTCACAAAAATCTCTTTGTGAGACTTTCCTCAGTTTGGTTAGGGCATTGCAGGCTGAATCACCTGATTGCTCGAAGAGTAAGATGATTCCGTGCTTCGGAGGGCACGTTAAGCCGTCGGTCCCGGTTACGTTCTACGGATAGTAGTCGTCACTTGAGCCATGTCAGAGGCCTTTGGCGGCTCAACAATTCTGACACCAGGATTGGTCAGGTTGGCTATCCACTCGATGAAGAGAAGAAGGAAGCTTTCGTAATACTTTTCGTAGCGCTCGTGGCGTCGTTTGACTAAGATGTTAGATCATTGCGATTAAGGAACGTGCAGCTCGGCCCCTACTTGGATGGGTGGCCGAAAGTGGCATTTCTATCTGAGCGCTTCCGTGCTTTGTAGGGCACGTTCAGCAGTCGGTCCCGATTGTTTTATTCGTTAGACCATGTAAGACGATCTAAAAACTTCGGAACTAAGGTTTGCCGCTAACCTACTTGAAATTAATGAATGAATGAATCCCTGAAATTTGGGGATGTTATGAATATGATATTTCTTTTATTTTGGATTCGGTTACGGTTACAGATATTTTTTTATATCGGATATCCGATAGTTTCGGTTGCGGTTACGGAACTCCCTAACATCCCTGCAAATCCCCACAGGAACGCGTACAAACGTTATTATCGACAACGCGGTACCGCCAGTTCTTACCCCATCACTAGTCCACTCGAGTGTTGCACAGCGGTTCAGAGATTTATTCTGCTTACGTCATTTAAAAAAGTGTAAAAAGGTCAGGAGAGCTGTGATCGCGGTTACTGGACCGATTTTAATGTGGATTTATATTATAACGTTATGTTAGGATAGTTCATATAATCATGGTAGAGGGAATGGTCACTTTTTTTTGACAAGCCCGTTGGCACAGTGGCAGTGAGAGCGCTTACTGTGTCGGGGTTGCGGGTTCGATTCAACGGAGTAACAACATGTGAAGACATATGTAGTTGTTGGCGACGACGTCTGGGTGTCAATTATATAATCTTATAAAGTATTTGTGTATGTATATGTCGTAGTATCAGTGACTTAAATTCCATAGCACAAGCTTAGAGCTTAGTTAGGGTCTAATTACCCGTGTGTGTATTTGTTCTTGTATATTATATTACTAGCAGCGCCCCGCGGTTTTACCCGCGTTGTGCCCGTTCCCGTCGGAATTTCGGGAATTTTTTTACATAAAAACCTTCCTCTTGAATCACTCTACCTATTACAAAAAACCGCATCAAAATCCGTTGCGTAATTTTAAAGATTTAAGCATACAGACAGACAAACAGACAGACACGAAAAAGAGACTACTTTATTTTATACTATGTAGTGATTATATTTGTTTTACCCTTTCCGGACACTACAAATTATTAAAAGCAATTTACGACAAACATTGTTATAGTATTTCAACTTGAACCACACATATTAATGTTCCAAGACGTAAGTTTAAATACCTCTGAATAAAGATCAAAGAGAATCTGACGAATGTTTGATAAACATATGCTTTACAACCAGTCCTAAGCTTAAAGCTTGAGTAAGGGTGCCTTTCCACCAGAGATATGTTGTAATACGTTGCTGTGCTATGTGTGGTGGAGAGGATACTACCATATGTGACCAATCTCTACATAGTATAAAACAAAGTCGCTTTCCGCTGTCTGTCTCTCCCTATGTATGCTTAGATCTTTAAAACTACGCCACGGATTTTGATGCGGTTTTTTTAAATAGACAGAGTGATTCAATAGGAAGGTTTATAAGTATAAAAAATTCCGAAATTCCCACGGGAAAGGGGACAACGCGGGTAAAACCGCGAGCACTGCTAGTATGTAATATTATAAAGCGGTATGTTAGTTTGTTTGTATGTTCGAGCTAATCTAGGGGATTAACAGTCCTATTTGAATAATTATTTTTGTAATGGATAGTCACATTCAACGGGAAGGTTATAGGCTATTCTCATCCCGCAATACCAACGGGAACGGGCACAACGCGGGTAAAACCGCGGGGTGCTGCTAGCGTTTGATAGAACTATATACTAGCGTATTCTGGACAGCACAAGCTAAGCTTTCTCCAATGGCTTTTAATTATTTATTACTAGCAGCGCCCCGCGGTTTTACCCGCGTTGTGCCCGTTCCCGTGGGAATTTCGGGAATTTTTTTACATAAAAACCTTCCTCTTGAATCACTCTACCTATTACAAAAAACCGCATCAAAATCCGTTGCGTAATTTTAAAGATTTAAGCATACAGACAGACAAACAGTGTGACAGACACGAAAAAGAGACGACTTTATTTTATACTCGTACTATGTAGTGACTAGCAGCGCCGCCGCCCGTGTGCCCGTTCCTATGCGAATTTGGGGATGAAAAATAGCCTATTACCTTCCTTTTCAAAATACCTATATTCCCACGGGAACGGGTTCAACGCGGGTAAAACCGCGAGGCGTTGCTAGGTTATTGATAAATAGCTTGTTGACTATGTCAGAGGTCAATGAATTGAAAGTATATTATGAAGGCGCTATTGTATATTCATTTATAATACTGTGTCTTGTAATAAAGGAATTTCTGTTCCTTTATTCGTGGAAATATGTTCCTAAAGGAATAATGGGATAAGGCGTAAATTCCTTAGGTATACCTATAACCTAAGTCCCGATTTTAGCAAAAAACCGAATTAGCAGTAATTCGGTTCCACTTTTTATTGACATCGTTAAAAAGATAACTACTTGGTTGTAACTGAAAGACCGCCTAAAGACCATCAACAACAACAGGTGGGCTAACTAAGATTTAATATCTCATCAATAAATGCAGACCCATTTATATATTACTAGCAGCGCCCCGCGGTTTTACCCGCGTTGTGTCCATTCCTGTGGGAATATCGGGATGAAAAATAGCCTATGTTACTCGTGGATAATGTAGCTTTCGAATGGTGAAAGAATTTTTAAAAACGGCCCAGTAGTTTTTGAGCCTATTCATTACAACCAAACAAACAAAGTTTTCCTCTTTATGATATTAGTGTATAGTGCTTCACTACATAGTATAAAATAAAGTCGTCTCTTTTTCGTGTCTGTCACACTGTTTGTCTGTCTGTATGCTTAAATCTTTAAAATTACGCAACGGATTTTGATGCGGTTTTTTGTAATAGGTAGAGTGATTCAAGAGGAAGGTTTTTATGTAAAAAAATTCCCGAAATTCCCACGGGAACGGGCACAACGCGGGTAAAACCGCGGGGCGCTGCTAGTATGGCATAATTTGACTGCTGTCAACTCATCGTAAACGTTAAGCACCGCGCAGCTCGGTCGCAACTCATATCGGTAGACGATAGTAGCATTTCTATCAGAGCGCTACCGTGCTTCGGATGACACGTTAAGCAGTCGGTCCCGGTTGATTCAATCGTTAAACCGTGGAGGCCTAAAAACTCCAAACCAGGGTTTAAAGTAAGTGCGAGTAGGTCAGTGGCCAACCCTGGTAGTTTTTAGACCGCCTAAAGGCCTCCGACATGGTCTTACAATTGCAACAACCGGGACCGACAATTTAACGTGCCCTCCGAAGCACGGTAGCGCTCAGATAGAATGCCACTATCGGCCACCCATCCAAGTAGGGGTCGAGCTGCACGTTGCTTAACAATCACAATGAACTAACATCGCTTAGTCGCTACAGGGTCAGCCCTGACCTATTCCAAATGAAGGAATGAACCATTTATAACTATTTACAGAACAATTATTCCTACCCTCATTCCTCAACCTAAAAATAATAACACGATATTATTAACACTTAGTATAAAAGATAAATAAATTGTCGGCCATTATTTTATAAGCTCCACAGATAAAACGCTGACTGAAAAGGGCGGGAAAAAAACAAAATGGCGGCTACATTAATCATATTGTTGAGCGTTAGAATGATGCGATGTTTGTCTGTTTGTTTTGTTGGTAATATGAATGATATTATTATGACTAGCAGTGTTTCGTGGCACCACCCGTGTTTTAATTGGTTTTCGAAGGAATTCGGGGTAGGCAGATACTAAGATATGAGTAGTAGGGTAGCAGTTTGGGGTTGGTATTATGGAATTTAATTGGTAACTTAAGTATAACATATAGTTAAAAAAAGTTAAGTCTGTAATATCCCACTGCTGGGCAAAGGCATCCCATCACATTGAAGACATCAGTACAGTGAGGAGGATGAGGCATAATCACCATGCTTGCCTAATGCTGGTTGATCTCAAACCCGAGCCATGTTTGAGAAGTAGGGAACATGTTTTCGCTCGACCTGGAAATTGAATCCGGGACCTCAGTCTAGGCTGGCGAGTGTAGGTACATCACTATATAGTATAAAATAAAGTCGTCTTTTTTTCGTGTCTGTCACACTGTTTGTCTGTCTGTATGCTTAAATCTTTAAAATTACGCAACGGATTTTGATGCGGTTTTTTGTAATAGGTAGAGTGATTCAAGAGGAAGGTTTTTATGTAAAAAAAATCCCGAAATTCCCACGGGAACGGGCACAACGCGGGTAAAACCGCGGGGCGCTGCTAGTACGAAATAAGCATTCTTCTATTATACTACTTATATATATCTATTAATTTGTTAAAAGGGAAATAAAATCAAACATTGGTTTTTATAAAAAAGCAACAGAATCGCGGCCTTTTGTCGCTTTGTTCCCTGCTTTTTAACAGGGGAGAAAGAGGCGGTGTCCTACGTTAAAGAAGCGATGCTAAGCGATACAACGATATATTATTTCTATGTATAAACTTTTTTACTATTAGTACCTATAGTATTCGCATGTAATGTCCCACTGCTGGGCAAACACCCCAAATGTCAGTAAACTAAATCAATCAGATTGATAAAATGTACAATTGTATTTTTCACTGAACTAGCAGCGCCCCGCGTTTTTACCCGCGTTGTACCCGTTCCCGTGGGAATTTCACGATGAAAAGTAGCCTATAACCTTCCCGTTGAATGTGGCTATACATTACAAAAATAATTTTTCAAATCGAACCAGTAGTTCCTGAGATAAGCGCGTTCAAACAAACAAACAAACTGCAGCTTTATATAATACAGATGTTATCGCATCGCACCGCAGTAGGACGCACCCTAATCCACCCTCCGACCCCTAAATTGTGAAATCGGCCGTCATACGCATTTTGTCCGTCTGTTTGTAATCTCTGTAGTACATTAAAGACAATGCTTGGGGCTAATCTACGTCCATGTTATATGTAACGAACTGCGTGTAGTATTATTTACAAAAAAATATAAATCACTATCACTACATAGTATAAAACAAAGTCGCTTTCCGCTGTCTCTCTGTCTCTACATAGAGAATAAAATCCACATCTACATAGAGAACAAAATCCGTTGCGTAGTTTTAAAGATCTAAGCATACATATGCTTAGATCTTAAAACTACGCAACGGATTTTGACGCGGTTTTTTTAAATAGATGAAGTGATTCAAGAGAAAGGTTTATTTGTATAAAAATTCCTACGGGAACGGGCACAATGCGGGTAAAACCGCGGGGCGCTGTTAGTATATCACTACATAGTATAAAACAAAGTCGCTATTTTTGTCTGTTTGTATGCTTAAATCTTTAAAACTACGCAATGAATTTTGACGCGGTTTTTAAATATATAGAGTGATTCACGAGGAAGGTTTATATGTATAAAAATTCCCGAAATTCCCACGGGAACGGGCACAATGCGAGTAAAAACGCGGGGCACTGCTAGTATACTAATATGATAAAGCTGAAACGTTTTCTTTTTGTTAGTTTGAACGCGCAAATCTCAGAAACTACCTATCCTATTTGAATTATTCATATTGTAATGGATAGCCACATTCAACGGGAAGGTTATAGGATATTTTTTCATCCCGAAATGTCCATAGGGACGGGCACAACGCGGGTAAAACCGCGGGGCACAGGTAATGAATATTGTTAACCACATACACAACTTATTGTGGGGTTTGTCATTGTTTTTAAGAATAATTGCGGGTAGTTTTAAAAGGGTTTTGTCCTGGGGCGTTGTGTTCTGTATTTTGATAACGATACAGCGTGTAAAGAAAGTTATTTTTGGGAAAATTGGGATGTAATGAAGTATTTTCTAGTCTAGGAGCCAACCCTGGTGACGGATTTTTTCGGAAGGCTTCCGACATGGTTTAACGTAGAAACAACCAAGACCGACAATTTAACGTGCACGGTAGCGCTCAGAAAGAAATGCCACTATCGGTCACCCATCCAAGTTGACCGAGCTGCACGTTGCTTAACAATAGCAATGAACTAACATCGCTTAGTCAAGCTACGTAGCGGTACTTACTACAGAGCTATATTATTTTAAAACAAAGTCCCCGGCCGCGTCTGTCTGTCCGCGATAAACTCAAATACTACTGCACGGATTTTGACGCGGTTTTTTTAAATAGATAGAGTGATTCAAGAGGAAGGGGTATATGTATAAAAATTCCCAAAATTCCCACGAGAACGGGCACAACGCGGGTAAAACCGCGCGGCGCTGCTAGTAAGTACATATGATTAAATTAACTACACAAAACGTAATACAAAAAATCATGTATATACAAATAAGATTTTATGATAATTCTCTGTACACATTTTCATAACAACTACAAATATGATAACATATTTTGGCTCACAAATTAATCTCATTATAACAAACAAAATACGCGCTCACGTATTTCGATGACAGGATGAATTTCAGCCTCTCATTTCAAACATAAGTATATTAAAATCAACTTAATATGGCGTTTGTAAACCCAAATGCGCTGTGAAGGTAGTTGAAACCGCGTGGGAATTATTTTAGTCATAAAAAGCATAATTATGAGGTTTGATGAGGAGTTTAATGAGGAATGCTATAATTATATTAATTCTACTGATTTTATGATAATTAAATATGTATAACAATGTTTTTACAAATATTTATGTGATCAAAGTGCTTACAAAATAAATATTCACATGACAAACTTACACACGGTTAATTAGACACAAAGTAAGCTCTAAGCTTGTGTTATGGAATTAATATTTACTGATACTACTACATATACATACACAAATACTTTATAAGAGTATATAATTGACACCCAGACGTCGTCAATATAATATCCAATATTTCCATTATACAAGCTTAGAGCTTACTTTGGGTCTAATTAACCGTGAGTGAATTTGTCCGGGTATCACTACATAGTATAAAACAAAGTCTCTTTCCGCTGTCTGTCCCTATGTATGCTTAGATCTTTAAAACAACGCTACGGATTTTGACGCGGTTTTTTTAAATAGATAGAGTGATTCAAGAGGAAGGTTTATATGTATGAAAATTCCCGAAATTCCCCCGGGAACGGGCACAATGCGGGTAAAACCGCGGGGTGCTGCTAGTATTATTATATATGTCGGAGATGGACGTATAATCAAGCTATAGAAGTTAAAGAGTAGTTTGTAAATTCAGTTGACTGATGGAATCGGTAGTGTTGTTATTCCGTGACGTGAGTTCTACCTTCGTGGTGTAGTCTGTGGTATGAGAATAGACTATGTTAAGTCTGTGGTGTTACGCACTATGACAGATGACAGTTATTCGATAGAGGGATGTGAGCTGGTTTGGTAGTCTGTGGCAGTGAGTGAGTGAGTGAGTGAGTCTATGATAAGTAAAGATGGCGTACATTAGACGTTATGGGACGAATGGAGATGGTTGGATGGCGATTAGATTGGAACGTAGATTGGAGGAAGGATGGGTTGACGACATCACGATCGTATTGCGAATCGAGTATAGGATTAGGAAAAGATTCTATGGCGTGGACAGGACGACTATGGGGTGTAGGGAGGTCGTTTAGGTTCCATCAATTAATTGAATCTAGACGTATCCTAACTGTAATCTGTAATCCATGATGATCGTGTGTGAAATACAAGCAATGTCATTGTAATGAAGTCCTGTGAGTTATTATTTCAAGATCAAGACCTAAGAATCCTAAGATATCTGATGTTGTATTGACAGTATAATGCTCGTGCATATCCTGATGTGACATGTCCCCGATATAGTGGGATAAATATCGCTGTTCCCCGACATCAGATGTGGGATGATTATCGAGGTTACCCGACATCAGAAGTGGGATCAAGATCGCTATTGCCCACCGTGCATCTAGCAGAGAATGATCAAGATCGCTATTGCCCACCGTGCATCTAGCAGAGAATGATAAAGATCGCTATTGCCCACTGAGCCCGGATTGCCCACTGTGCTGAATATCATATCGCCATGGATTGTGTTCAGGATCAACCACGGAGCTAGGTTTATGATAAGATGAAAGAATATTGAGAGCTGCAAGCTGAGCTCGTTAGTGCATGTTATCGGCGACGACGACGGTGACGACGACGACGACGAGATTGAAATTCATGTACCTTCCCCTGGATTATGAAGCTCGTAGTATTCGGAGATGTGTCTGAATCATCATCCCGCCAAAGGCGCTACTGTCATCCGCCAAAAGCGCTACTGTCATGCGCTTTACGTAATGTTTATTTTGCAATTGGGTGTAGAACTTGGAATGTTCTGTGAGTATAGTTAGTTAGTTTTCTACTCAATTGTGGAGTTAAGAAGGTAATTATGAGCTTCCGAACGAGTCAAGTTTAATCTTGTACGTAATGTGATATGTTCTAATATGTTTTCTTATTTTCATGTTGGTTCAATGCTGGTAATTATTGTGAGAATTGATGAACCTCGTCCTGGGTAGAACGTGGTTCTCTTCTCAATCCTGTTACCTGACAAATATGAGGGATTGCGGTAATGATTGACATGAATTGGCGTATTGAAGTATCTTAGTTGGGAAATATCCGGTGAGCTATTTTGTGATATTTGAGTCAGTTAACATTGAGAGTTTTGTAGTGAATCTTCGTACCACTTGATAAAGTAGAAAGCTTATTGAAAGTATTTTGGATGTTTATCCCGTTGTAAAATATGAGAGTATGAGTAAGGGTTTCTATGTGACTATGTGACTTATTGAGTTCAATGCTCGAACTCGGCGATGATCGAGGTCTGGATTGACCGTACTGGGGAGTGGTCTGCTGAGACCGTGTGTTGTTGAGCAATGTGATTGCTCGTCGGCTGGTTGCCGTGACTAGACGTGACTAGACAAGCTTACTGTTACTTACTCATGGCTCATATTGTAATGTGCATTTGAGATTAATAGTCTATTGAAGTTAAAGTTGAAAATGACGTGGTACCTAGTATTCATGTGTTACATAGTGTGGTAACTAGTTGTGCGTGTCCTCTTGAGTCTGGGTGGTCACGGGGATGATCACGGGTGGTCACTGGGATGACCACAGGAGCGGCTGATCACAGGGATGATCAGGGCTAGGCGTGATCACAGGGATGATCACGGGAGTGACTGATCACAGGGATGATCAGGGCTATGGGTGATCACTGGGATGATCACGGGAGTGACTGATCACAGGGATGATCAGGGTCATGGGTGATCACTGGGATGATCACGGCCAGTCACAGGGATGACTGCGTATTAGGGCTACGGGGATAGCCGGACAATAGAGACACACACACTTGACTTTTACTTTGATTTGAGATTAATTTAATTTTAATGGGTATTTGCGCCTGACGATGTTCTAGTTCTAATGTTTAGATAAGCAATGTGATCATGAATATTGAGGTAGTTAAATTTGTTAATTGGAAAAGAATAATAGTTTGAGCTTTACTAAGTCTTTCGTTGAAGTAGTTAATTAGGTCAGGAGTGACCGAACGATGGTGATCGTTACACGTTGAAAGCTTTGAACTCTAAACGTACTTACGAGTACGCGCATGATAGGTTAAGACGGATGCCCGAGGGCGAAGTACCACTTGAGGTAGAAGAGACTGAATCTGGGGATGATGGTGGGGAATCTTAGTTCGGCTGGTCAGTCCCAGTAGCCATTTCGTAGCCGTAGTCCGTTAGAAGTCGGTGTCTGCTTTGAGTAGTCCGTGGATGCGCGGTAGCGGGTGGCTCTGGTGGAGGTCGGGTCTGGTAGAGACCATAGATTCCGAGGGAATCGGCATTCGTGGAATGCAAGGAAACGAACATGAGGTTCGATGGAGGGGCTTAGTGAAAAGCCACAGGCCACGAATAAGATTCCTGCCGTATGCTTAAGTATCTCTATGTTGCTTTAATGATTGTAAATAGTGGATGAAAGTGGTACTTTGCTGCTCTAGCATTTTCTTCGGTTATTGTTACTTCTTTAAAGTGTTTTTTTTTCTGTTCTTTCTTTGTAAGTCTTTTTTTAAGTCAAAGAAAACAATAGTTTTGCCGAGAAGTTTATTTCAATTTACCTTCTCAAAGTTGAGTTAATACTAAAGTTGGGTGTCAGGAGTAGCCGAACGGTATGTACTGTGCTATGTTTTTATTGTTACAGAATAACACACGAGGACGTGTGCTAGCAGGATGGCCGTGTCGGAGATGGACGTATAATCAAGCTATAGAAGTTAAAGAGTAGTTTGTAAATTCAGTTGACTGATGGAATCGGTAGTGTTGTTATTCCGTGACGTGAGTTCTACCTTCGTGGTGTAGTCTGTGGTATGAGAATAGACTATGTTAAGTCTGTGGTGTTACGCACTATGACAGATGACAGTTATTCGATAGAGGGATGTGAGCTGGTTTGGTAGTCTGTGGCAGTGAGTGAGTGAGTGAGTGAGTCTATGATAAGTAAAGATGGCGTACATTAGACGTTATGGGACGAATGGAGATGGTTGGATGGCGATTAGATTGGAACGTAGATTGGAGGAAGGATGGGTTGACGACATCACGATCGTATTGCGAATCGAGTATAGGATTAGGAAAAGATTCTATGGCGTGGACAGGACGACTATGGGGTGTAGGGAGGTCGTTTAGGTTCCATCAATTAATTGAATCTAGACGTATCCTAACTGTAATCTGTAATCCATGATGATCGTGTGTGAAATACAAGCAATGTCATTGTAATGAAGTCCTGTGAGTTATTATTTCAAGATCAAGACCTAAGAATCCTAAGATATCTGATGTTGTATTGACAGTATAATGCTCGTGCATATCCTGATGTGACATGTCCCCGATATAGTGGGATAAATATCGCTGTTCCCCGACATCAGATGTGGGATGATTATCGAGGTTACCCGACATATATTATTCAGCTTGCTAATATGGGTTCCATTGTTTGTAACAATCATAAGGCCACAAATAACCGCAGTTAAATAAAAAAACGGCCAAGTGCGAGTCGGACTACCGCACGGAGTGTTCCGTACTTTAAAAAAGGCAAAAAATCACGTTTCTTGTATGGGAGCCGCCCTTAAATATTTGTTTTATTTTATTTTAGTATTTGTTGTTATAGCGGCAATAGAAATACATAATCTGTGAAAATTTCAGTTCAGTTTCTGTCTAGCTATCTCCGTTCTTGAGATACAGCCTGGTGACAGACGGGCGGACAGACGGATCGACGGACGGACGGACAGACGGACGGACGGACGGACGGACTTCGAAGTCTCAGTAATAGGGTCCCGTTTCTACCCTTTGGGTACGGAACCCTAAAAACAGCCGTTAATAAGGCTAAAACTCAAAAAGTCATTAAGAAACAACCCCGGGGTGATAATAATTTGCTTATTTCACTTTCATAAACGAGATTTCTTTTTATAAAACATTTGTTTAATTACTAAATAACAATGTTAGACGGCGGGGGATTTTGTTTTTTCAAAATTGGCTTAATTTTTGTTACTGTTTGTTGTTAGTGTCTGTAATTTGGGTGAGAAATTAATTGTAATTTAACTTCGATCAACAATACACAACTAGATATCGGGTCACGTACAAAATCACAGCTAAATACTGTCCGCGTGGATGACGTGTGACAGCTTATTTTGTTTACTACCGAACTGAAACAAAAGTTTTAAAACAGTTCGAAGTTCAACCTAATTACAACCATGACACCTGGCAATAAAGTAGCAAATCCTATGAATAAAATAAGAGCTCACTTTTCAAATGAGGCCTTATTCACCAAGACGTATTTATTGCGCCGACCAGACATCTAGTTGTGTATTGTTGATCGAAGTAATTTAAGCGCACGATGCACGGAGTGCGGATGCGGGCCGGTTGCGGGTCGCGTGACGTTGTTTTCTTTTGCCAGCTTATTAATAAACGCGGTGTAACTAAAACATTTTTTCAGACAGACAGATTTTCAATTTAATTTAGTATTCAGCAAAAACAGATTCAAAAATAACATTTTTTATCTTAAATACTTATCTAAATTAACCATTAAAAGTTATTATGACATCAAAAAATTAAGTACAAAACACAAATATATATTGCGTTTCTTGGCGTGTGTTTTAGCCACAGTAGATGAACAGTCGAACTGCTTTTTACCGCGAAAAAAACCCGTGTTACCTGTTGTGACTACGTTAGTATTAAGTGTTCAAAATTTCAAATCGAAAGTTCGATATTTTGATAAACAGTCAGTAAAACTGTTTTTTTAGGGTTAGGGTAAAAACGGTAAAAGGGTAAAAACGGGACCCTATTACTGAGACTTCGCTGTCCGTCCGTCCGTCTGCCAGGCTGCATCTCAAGAACGGTGATAGCTAGACAGTTGAAAATTTCACAGATGATGTATTTCTATTGCCGCTTTCACAACAAATACTGAAAATAAAATAAAACAAATATTAAAAGGGCTCCCATTCAAAAAACTTATTTTTTTTACCGTTTCTTGCGCGATACTAACAATTTTTAATAGGTAATGGTACGCAACCCTTCGTCTGCGAGTCCGAATCGCACTTGGCCGGTTTTTTTTAATAGTATCATTATTGTAATTAATTAACATATTAATTTTAATTAATCCATCTATAGTCTCTCTATACTAACATAATAAAACAGAAGATATTGCTTTTTCGTTTGTTTCAACGCGCTTACCTCAAGATTTACCAATCCTGATTGAAAAAAAATTTTTGTATCGGATAGCTATTCTAGGAAAAGATTACAGTTTATTTTTCTCTGAAATTCCTACAAAAACGGGCAAAACGCGTGCAAAACCGCGGGGAGCTGCTAGTGCTAATAATTATAATGAAGCAGAATTTGATTTATATAGTTTTTTTTCTTTGTTCGAACGCGCTAATCTCTTCAACTACTAATCTGATTTGAATAATATTTTTATATCGCATACCTTCATTCAAGAGGAAAATTATAGTGTATTTTATCCCCGAAATTCCTACAGCAAACGGGCACAACGCGAGTAAAAGGCGGGTAATTAAATGACAGTTCATAATGTAACAACGCTATTGTATCAGAGTTTTCCTACTGTATTTCTTTGCGCTGTGACGGTACTTTAGCCGTGGGGTGGAATATGATGAAACAAAAATAGCGAGCGATGGAGTGCACTAATTACTGCATTAGGTTCTTTTACTGGCGTGGGTCAGGAGCCTGTGAGTGTGATCAGGTCCTTATATAGGCTGTTTTATAATGAACTAGCAGCGCTCCGTGGTTTTACCCGCCTTGTGCCCGTTCCCGTGGGAATTCCGGGAATTTTTATACATATAAACCTTCCTCTTGAATCACTCTATATATTTAAAAAAAAACCGCGTCAAAATCCGTGCGTCCGTATTTGTGTTTATCGCAATCAGACAGACAGACGCGGTCGGGGACTTTGTTGTATAATATGTAGTGATACTTTTTTATATACAAGGCGATATTTTGGTAATTTTTATTACGTAAATTGCTATAAAATACGAGTTCGTTAAATATTTTATTCACGAGTAAATTATGTTTATTTAATGAGGGACATTCGTGACATTTGAATATTAATATTTTAATGTTATATTAATAAATACCCTCCGAAACTGGTAGCGCTCAGATAATAATGTCACTATCGGCCGCCCGTCCAAGTACGAGCCTAGTTGCACGTTGCTTAACAATCGCAATGAGTAAACATAGCTTAGTCAAACTACGCCACGATTTACTAAAACGATACCTTTGCCATATTAATTTACGCTACGCTACGGTGTTACAAAAATTTTTAGCCCATAATATCATACCGTAAATCATTAAAAATATATCTTTACACTTTTATTTTGAACTGACGTTTACGGATACACTTCGCTTTTATTTTACATTTTTATCTGACCTTTCGGCTCCTTTACAGTGTTCGCTTGAACTTAAGACATCAGTATTTACACTTTTACTCAAAATAATCACAACAAAACGTTAAATACAACATTAAATGTTTATTATTTATTATTTTGAGTTACCGTGAATTTACCGTCAAAGCTCGACAGTATTTACGTGACTATCCCGCCGCAGGCTCCCAGACTATACGTCATTAGCAAAGCTTTCCACTGATGCGGAGGGTGGGATGTAAGGAGATATTACAATATTCCTTTATAGGGGTAATGTATTAAAATAATAATAAAGATGTTTAATGCTGGATGTGTTGTAGTAATCTCGGATTAACTAACGGTGATTGTTTTTGATGTTGAAATATTGGTTTTACTATAAGTTTCATGTAGGTGGCTCGGTAAAACCCGGACTTTATAGACCGCCTTATGACCTCCATGTCGCATGCCTATATAGTCAGTGGAGGGTATGTAAAATTATCGAATCGCTGAATCTGTTGCTAAGCGCATAACTTCAGAACGACTGCACCAAATTGGATGATTATTTTTTTAATGTGTTCCTTATTGTCAGGACAAGGTTTTTATATAAGAAAAATAAGGAATAAAAATCTCAAAATTCCCACGGGAACGGGGGCGCTGCGGGTGAAACCGCGGGCACAGCTAGTATAATATTTATTGTTAACTATAAGAGATTGATAACTATATAGGTATTACTTATTAATAATTAGCAGCGCCCCTTTACGGGTTTTACGGGTGTTGTGCCCGTTCCTGTACGAATTTTGGGATGAAAAGTAGCCTATAAAGTTCCTGTTGAATGATGAATATTCGGGCACAGCCACGGGTTAAACTACATCGTAATAAGCTTAGCGCAAACAAGTAGAAATGATATATTATTAATAAGCCCAAATTACATTAATCTTTAAAGTCAAATTAATCCAGCGGTTGAATTCAAACGAACCAAATTTGTATAAATTTTATTATATTGGTTAAGGATTATTTTATTACCGAAATGAGGGTAGTTTTACAGAGTTGTGTAATGAAAAGTTTAAGGGTTTGTTTGTATGGGTGTTCCGGTATGTTTTATTATGTAACCAAGGCACTGAAAAAGAGTTTTTAGTTTGATATCTTACGTGGTTCATAGTTTATTAAAAAAAGGGTTACTTTAAAAAAGTATATATTGTTTTTTGAATAATTATTTTTGTAATGGATAGCCACATTCAACGGGAAGGTTATAGGCTAATATCATTTCGAAAATCCGACTGGAATGGACACAGCGCGAGGCGTTGCTAGTTTCTATATATAAAACGAAAACATAGATAGATACATATATTGTTTTGGCGCGTATCTATGCCAAATATTCTTTTTTTCTTTAACCTATATCATCCCACTGCTGGGCAAGTCTTCACTAAACGCTACCAACCTTACCTGTCTTCCTGTTTCCCACCATTTGCCGTCGAAGTAACCAAGGTCGTTCCTCCAGTGTTTACACCTTTTATATGTATTTCTTACTTTAACCTTAACAGCCTCCGTGGTCTTGTGGCTTGAGCACCCGGCTCACGATCCGGAGGTTCCGGGTTCGATTCCCGGTGGGGATATCTCACAAAAATCATCAATTTGTGAGACTGTCCTTAGCTTGGTTAGGGCATTGCAGGCTGAATCACCTGATTGCCCGAAAAGTAAGATGATTCCGTGCTTCGGAGGGCACGTTAAGCCGTCGGTCCCTTTTTCTTTTTTTACGGAAGTAGTCGTTACATAAGCCATGTCTGAGGCCTGTGGCGGCTCAATAACTCTGTTAACTCGATGAAGAAGACTTTAACCTTTGTCTCTCTTTTCCCCAGCCACCAGCCCGCGCTACGAATGACATCTCCCAGCGCCTACAAGCCGCCGACAGCTGATCTGGGACACATATTATGTGATAGAGTGTAGCACGATGGCTCGTTGCGACATGTGCACAGTGCACCTTCTCAGAGTCGCGCTCCTCCTCATCATGGCTGTGTACTCTTCTTACGGTGAGTTCAAAATAAAATAACATACGTTTTAAACTGACACGATTTGCACTCATTATACTAAATGAAACTGGTCTGTATCCCTTTAGATCATACTAGCAGCGCCCCGCGGTTTAACCCGCGCTGTGCCTGTTCCCGTGTGAATATCGGGATGAAAAATAGCCTATAACCTTCCCGTTGAATGTGGCTATCTATTACAAAAAAAATTATTCAAATCGGACTGATAATTCCTGAGATTACCTCGAACATACAAACAAACAAACTTACAAATTTTACCAGTTATTAGTACCTATAGATAACGTATTTTTGTAAAAATACGTACCCGATGTTTCGAGCGAATTACACCGCTCGTGATCACGGGCATGTCGGGCACAACACGGCTGCAACCGCGAGGCGCTGCTAGTGTCATGCATGTATACCTAAGCGCTTGGAATAAAATGTATGTACTTGAAAACGCGCGTTAAACGCTTGTCACGTAAACCGCCTCTTAATGCAGACTTGCGAATAAACAAAATAGACTGCAAACGAAAGCCAGGCTGTCCTGAATGACCAGTAAAGATTTACGAGCACCTGCATCTAATGGCTGTCTTGTAAGTTAACGGTTATTGCACAAGTTCGAACTAGCCGGTTTACCGGACTTCGAAGGGGATGCAATTCATTCATGGACTTATCTTCTTCTTCATCGAGTGGATGGATCCTGGTGTCAGAGTTATTGAGCCGCCAAGGCCTCTGACATGGCTCAAGTAACGACTACTATCCGTAGAAAGTAACCGGGACCGACGGGTTAACGTGCCCTCCGAAGCACGGAATCATCTTACTTTTCGGGCAATCAGGTAATTCAGCCAGCAATGCCCTAACCAAACTGAGGAAAGTCTCACAAAGAGATTTTTGTGAGATATCCCCACCGGGAATCGAACACGGAACCTCCAGGTCGTAAACCGAGCCCTCAAACCACAAGACCACGGAGGCTGTTGGACTTGCATGAACTTATGAAGATGATTCAGTAATAGTATAATAATATAATATACTCCGGACAAATTCTAAAAACTATTACTTATACAATCAAAAATTAAATAAATATATAATTGTCACACAGACGTCGTCGCCAACAACTATGTCTACACATATTGTTGACTCCGTTGAATCGAACCCGCAACCCCCGACACAGTAAGCGCGAACACTGCCACTGTGACAACAGGCTACACACTCATTGACATATCCTAATTTTGACGTCTCTGAGTACGGGATTTCCTAAAGCGTCCGCGAGACGATCAAGTGCACTTGACAAGTCTACGGGCTTGAAGTGAATATTGATCGTTTACAGCGTTGACTTGACAATTCCCGTCAAGTATCTACGTGCTGGACATGACTTGACAATAATTTTGATGATAACTTGACAACAAATTTGAACCAACTTGAGCTTGATGCGACTTGACGCGACTTGACAAGTTTTATTCATTTGCGACTTGTCAAGTGCACTTGATCGTCTCGCGGACGCATAACAAAATCTAGATTTTATTTATTCGCTTAAAGTTATATCTATACAAATATTATAAAGCTGCAGAGTTTGTTTATTTGTTTGTTTGATTGAAGGCGCTAATCTCAGGAATTACTGGTCCGATTTGAAAAATTCTTCCAGTGTCGGATAGTCCACTTATCGAGTAAGAATATAAGCTATTTTTTATTTCGAAATTCCTACGGGAACGGGCACAACGCGGGTAAAACCGCCGGGCGCTGTTAGTTTATAATAATTTCCACAATTCTACACAAGTCCAAACCTCTTAAACGACTACTTTTTGACGCTATTATCATGACAAAGGAATGCGTTTAACTATTGGACGCTGGACCGTTTTCCGTGATGCGTTTTAGATGGGCTATGAATTGATATTAATAAAAACATGTGGGGAATATAATTGAGTGTTATTATAAAGAACTACGTGTATTAGAGAATATACATATAATATTCTTTTGTAGTTACTGTGATTTTGTGAACAGGCAATACCGTGGTTTGTTATACAAAGTGTAATAAAGCTGAAGAGTTCGTTTTTAGGGTTCTGTACCCAAAGGGTAAAAACGGGACCCTATTACTGATAATGAGTTTGATCTTTTTTGTGTGCATACAATACTAAGTATACACTAAGTAAGTAAGTAGTACTAGCAGCGCCCTGCGGTTTTACCCGCGTTGTACCCGTTCACGTGGGAATTTCGGGTTGAAAAATATCCTATAACCTTCCCGTTGAATGTGGCTATATAGTACAAAAAGAATTATTCAAATCGGACTGGTAATTCCCGAGATTAGCTCGAACATACAAACAAACAAACGGGAATTTCGCGATAAAGTATGTCCTTTCTCAGGCTCTGAACTAACTGTGTATCAAATTTCATTCCAATCGGTTCAGTAGTTTTTGCGTGAAAGCGTGACAGACAGGCAAAGTTACTTTCGCATTTATAATATTATTTAGGTTTACATATATTATTATTATTATATTATACTTAAGTCAAAATACGCCAAAACCATACAATTACATGCACAAAACATACAACACCCCTCTTTCCCGTCGGTTAAAATACACACTACCAACACAACCGCAAACCGTTTAAGTTAGGTTAAATTCTCGACATTTAAACGATTTTTGTACTGCATTCACTAAACGGAAAGGGTAGAGTCAGATCGAGGTTTAGCCCCTCTCACCACAATTATAGGGTAATTAACTGTATAGTTAACCGCGGCATTGTTGCCAGTTAAATTAGATAGTTTATACTTAGCAGCGCCTCACAGTTTTACCTGCGTTGTGCCCGTTCCCGTGGGAATTTCGGGAATTTTTATACATATAAACCTTCCTCTTGAATCACTCTTTCTATTATAAAAACCGCATCAAAATCGGATGCGTAGTTTTAAATATCTAAGCATACATAGGGACAGACAGCGGAAAGCGACTTTGTTTTATACTATGTAGTGATAGTGACTAGTTTATGCTTAGATCTTTAAAACTACGCAACGGATTTTAATACGGTTTTTTTAAATAGATAGAGTGATTCAAGAGGAAGGTTTATATGTATAAAAATTCCCGAAATTCCCACGGTACCGGCCACAACGCGGGTAAAACCGCGAGGCGCTGCTTGTTCTGTATAAAATGTAAATTTTTATGTTATTGCACTTTTAAAACTATTGGCAAACATACAAATCTGTTTGAGCGTGATAAAACAACGATCCATCATGGCATTTTTATCACATTTTATCACCTGAACACGTGGCACCGCATAAAACTATTTCGTTGCGTATCATTTGTGTTAAATTTTATCACACTTTCATAGCAAGCGGTAAAGGTATTCTTCCACTCGAGAGATATGGAATGATACTATCCACTGTCTACTATCGATACTAACATAATAAAGTTTGATTTTTAGTTTGTTTGTTTGAACGCGCTAATCTCAGAAACTACCAATCCGATTTGAATAATTCTTTTCGTAATCGATAGCCACATTCAACGGGAAGGCTATAGATTATTTTTGATCCCGAAATTCCCACGGGAACGGGCACAACGCGGGTAAAACTACGGATTGCTTTTTTTACATCCACCAAATTCAAATATTTCAACAAGTATCATCGTGTTTTGCATAACGTGCTGCCACGGTGCAGTGACGACCACTATAGATTCCCAAAAAGACACAAAATTACAAAAAATGACAAGAAAGTTTGACGTTAATGGTAAACGCTGTTATCGAAATTTTTATACCGCATACAATCATTAACAATAACCTAACAATGAAACAAATTATATTTCCACATTCGCTTTCACAGTGGACGCCCAACCTGACAAAGGAATGTATATGTCCTACATAACTCCATACCAAATGCATTCCGACATATGGAATGGTTTCCAACCTTGATTTCATATAATTTATCATTTCTATGCATGCGGGCTTCATATAAGTTTACTTGTTTGATAACTCTATTAATATTGTTAATTTAAACTGTTTCCTTAGGATCATCGCAGACTGTTAGACTGTCTGTCTGTCTTTAGTCAGTGTAACAATTACAGTTGTGGCAATCTTTAATCTAATAAAACATCTGAGTCTAACTAAAATGTCTACTAGAGCTGTTCTCTCTTGTGTGCGCTTCTATATAGTCTAGGTATCATTAGGCTAGACTTTTGGTCTATCCCAGAAGCCAAAATATCTAGACTAAGGTGATGGATTTTCTATGAAAGTCAGAGAAACTAAAGTCATTCGATTGAAAATTACTCTTATTATTATTTTACACTAGCAGCGCCCGCCGTTTTACTCGCGTTGTGCCAGTTCCCGTGGGAATTTCGGGATGAAAATTAGCCTATAGCCTTCCTCGATAAGTGGACTATCCAACACTGCAAGATTTTTTCAAATCGGACCAGTAGTTCCTGAGATTAGTGCGTTCAAACAAACAAACAAACAAACTGCAGCTTTATAATATTAGTATAATTTTTTTTCTGACGTTTTTGTGACCACGGTTCCTGTAAAGGGGCCGAAACGTCAGATAAAAATGTAAAATAAAAGCGAAGTGTATCCGTTAACGTAGTTTCAATTCAAATTGATTAGAGTTGGCTTAAACTTAAGAAACCTATGGAACACTAGTTCAAAAAGTTACAAGAGGAGGCGTTAGTCCCCCGCGCGCGCGCTCAGCGTACGGACGTGCTAAATACCTGTTATTGATCGATAAACAAAATCTCGTTCTAACGGAAAAATGGTGCAGTGCAAAAAATGTAAACTGTTTATATCAATGTCGAAAGACGATGTTATAAAGTGCAAAGGGACATGTGATAGTGTGTTTCATAAAAAATGTGTTAAGAAACAATTCCTACAAAATGAAATATGTGAAGAATGCCAGAAGTCCAGCGTTGGAGCTCCAAATATTCCATCACCGACTATCGACGTCGACCCGCAAAAGCTTACAGTAGAAGCATTGTTGTTGCAAATGAATAGAAAGTTAGAAGTTATATTCAAATTAGAAAAGAAACTCGACGAGCTAGCGGAGACGGTAGACTTCTATGCTGAGCAATACCAACAAATGCAGGAGCTTAGAAAGACTGTAGAAAATAAAATGAAGGCGGTAGAACAAAGGAATGTGTATCTGGAAAAGTGTAACAGTGCGCTGGAGGAAAGGGTGAACAATTTAGAAAGAAATGAGAAAGAAAAAAACATTGAAATTGCCTGTCTTATGAAAAACAAAAATGATGAAAACGTAAAGGAAGTTGTTAAGCAAGTCGCTGTGAAGCTGTGTTTGAACCCAGAAGATGTAGAAAGTGCCGAGAGGGTAGGATCACTGAATAAACAGAAGGAGGGGGTACCCCGCCCGATCATCGTTAAATTGCGTTCAAAACAAGCGCGCGACCAATGGCTACAAAAACGCAAGACTAAAATAACTAATGGCGACATATATCGCAACGACAATAAAATGCCAGTGTACTTAAACGAAGACCTACCTAGGACGACTAAATTACTGTTCTGGGAAGCTAGAACTCAATTAAAGCACCACTTTAAGTACATTTGGGTTCAAAACTCGCATATCTTGATCAAGAAAGATGAAAAGGACAGGATTATACGCATTAAAAATGAAAGTGATATCAAAGGTTTATTAGATAACAAACCAAGCCCGTCAACTTAATGACAATAACAATACTCATGTGTTATTATGTAAACCTTAAAATTCGATCATCACAGCGCTTTGGATCACAGTGACATTGAATTTAATAGATATCAAGACCTAAACACCTGGTCTCGACAGTTCTCGGTCAATGACCTCAACATTATGCACTTAAATATCCGATCTATGCGGAAACATTTTAACCAACTTATGGTGATTTTAAGCCAATGCTTATCCAACGGAACACCAAGTGTAATTATTCTCACTGAAGTTAACATAAAAAGCGAAGAAGTACCATTATACAAAATTCCTGGTTATGTTATTTATCCAAACACGAGAAATCTTCGAAGAGGAGGAGGAATACTCATCTATGTAAAAGAAGATATACTTTTCACCACAGAGCTACAAAAACTACAAATTAAAACGACAGAGTTAACATATGGGAAACTGAAAAATGGAAATAGGACTACGCACATACTATCCATATATAGACCTCCAAACACAAATAAACAGTTATTCGTATCGGAACTGGATGATATACTGAAAACCATACCATCTACGGAGGAACTAGTGTTGATAGGCGACATCAACATAGACTTATCACAAGACGCAAACCCAAGTCTCACCGCGTATAAAAACATCCTGTATCAACATGGAATGCAGTGTGCAATACCTATGGCGGAGATAACGCGCGAGGCGGTCGTCGAACGGCCGGCTGAGTTCCGCGAACCTCGATCATGTGTGCGTGCGAGCCGGCCGGGGACGGCCGAGCGACGCGCGCGCGCACCTGTTAACCTGCACCTTATCGGATCATTATATGGTCGGAATTAGTCTGGCGCCGGGCGGTGACGTATCCCAATGTAGTAATAATTCTAAAGTACAAAATATTATTGATGACAAAATTGTTAGTGAGAGTTTAAAACAAACTGATTGGTCAGTTCTAATGCAAATAACCTGTCCTTTATTATTGTACCTACGGTTGTGTACTATTTTTTCTAATATTTATGCTAAAAGTATGAAACAAATCAGTGTAAGAAGAAGGAGAAGTACACAGCCGTGGGTTACTGTGGAATTAAGAACTAAAATAGAACGTAGGGACATGCTTTTTAGAATATGGAAATCATCGCCAAATATGAATAATAGATTAATTTACACAAGATACAGAAATAAAGTTAACAAATTAATAAATATTGCCAAAAATAAGTATAGACAGGAGGAGATAAAAAACTGTGATAATGATTTCAGAAAAATATGGGCAAAAATAAATAAATGGATAGGTAACCCTAAAATAAGCTTAGATGGTGTTATTAGAAAATATCTAGGCCCAACAGATACTTTGTACAATATATGTAATAAGTTTTCGGAGACGTTTACTGGTGAAATACTAAAAATTAAGCATTTTTGTAAAATTAAGTTTCTAGATAGAAGTTCCTATGTTAAACCGAGTGACAAGTCGTTTTATTTTAAGAAAGTAAGGGCTAGTACAGTTGAAAAATACATAAATAAGTTAAGTTGTCGTAAGGCACCGGGGATAGATGGAATAAGGGTAAAAGATTTAAAACTAATTAAGAAAGAAATTAGTCCAGTCATAGCCAAGTTTATTAATATGTGTGTTAGTGAAGGAGTTTACCCAGACCTATTAAAAAAGTCTCTAATAAGACCTATATTTAAACAAGGCAATCACCTAGACTACAGTAACTATAGGCCAGTCGCAATATTATCAGTAATCAATAAATTAGTAGAAAAAGTCATTGTTAATCAGGTCAGTAGCTTTTTGGAACAATACAATATTATATCAGATGCGCAGCACGGTTTCAGACGCGGGCGCAGCACTGCCACTGCCCTCGCGAAATTTACAGACTTCGTCAACAACAACCTCAATCAAGGTAAGTTTGTCACAGCATTATTCATTGATTACAAGAAAGCGTTCGATACTCTGGAACACGATGTGCTGCTGCGTGCAATGGACGAGTGTGGTGTACGAGGCTCCGTCAACCGGTGGTTCAAAAGCTACCTGGCGAACAGAACCCTACGCACATCCATAGACGGCGTCGTCGGTGACCAGGTGAGGGTGAACCTTGGGGTCCCGACCGGCTCGGTGGTCGGCCCGGTGGGGTACGTCATGCACGGGAACAGTGTCGCCAACGTGATACAACACTGCACCATGGTTATGTACGCAGATGACATGTGTCTGCTATACTCCTCTAACAGCGCAGCAGAGGCACAACACCACATGCAGAGGGACTTTGAAAATATTACCAAATGGGCACACGATAATGGTATAGTATTGAATTTTTCGAAAACTAAATTAATGAATATTTGTTCCCCCTATAGTAGCTATAAAAATTTACAGATACACATAACAGGTCATACATATGAATGCTTACATAATAATAAATATAGATGCCGTTGTACAAATATAGATATAGTAGATAAATATAAATATTTAGGATTGACAGTAGATAGTAATTTGAACTGGAAATTACATATTAATGATGATTGTGTGTGCTAAGCTGCGATCAATCCTGGGTAAATTCTTTCACCTCAGTAATTTTGTTAGTAAGAAAGTGTTGTATGTATTATATTTTGCACTTGCAGACTCATTAATTAGTTACGGATTAAGTAGTTATGGACTCACTTTCAAAACACAATTAGATTCAATTAAACAATTACAGATTAGGCTTTGTAAGTACCTTGTTAGCAAGAAAGTCCGTTTAAAATATAAACAGAATTATGAGGAATTATTAAAGTTTTGTAATATAATACCAGTGCATGATAAGGTAGAATACCTCATAGCTCTAGAGCAATTTAATACAGATGAGTTCAAAAATCCAATAAATCACATATATAGAACTAGGAAGGCTTCTCAGGGAAAATTTGTAATCCCACATATAAAAAATTATTATGGTAAAAGAACTAGACATTATTTAACTCCAACTATATTTAATAAAATAGATTTTATAAGAAACTTGTCCAAAGATAATGTAAGTGTTGCAACATTTAAAAAGAGACTGAAAAACAAATATTTAAAGTAATAATATGTGTACTTAATAAAAAACTATCAATATTGTTAACTAATACTAATAAAAATAAGATAAGCAAAATATTTACTACTAATTAATACTAGCATAATAAGCATATAATACAGTAAAGTTAAAAATTAATCATTAATATAATATGTATACATAAGTTAATGTTTAAGAGCGCCATTATCGCCAACAAACTGGTAACAGTTTGGCGATTTTTCTGTAAATTGTTAAAATGTATACTTTTGTGAATAAATAAATTTAAAAAAAAACTCTTTCTAAAGCTCCGTTTTGTAAAGTATTTATATTTTAGGACGTGGTATAATGAAACTAGGAATGTCGCCATGATCTAACTTTTATTGAATCTACCCTCCACCAGAATAATTAATTATATTTTACATATACCTACAATCCCCTTATCAAAACAAACAGTGAGGTGTAGTGAAATCATAAAATAAATTATCATAGATTGCTATTAGACAATAATTTAAGGTACTGACTTATAATTAAATAGGTAGGCCCAGAATTAAATAATCAATATTTTACACAAATAATATTACACAATGCCACCAATGTACCCAACATTACTTATGACAGTTTTAATCGATCGTTGAACTTACTTTAGTTTTATCATAACTCCTTATCTTCCTTTAATAACAAAAATTACCTATAAGCAGAAGTTGAATCTATATAACGTTAACTGAACCATTATCATAATATTATAGCATAGTTATTATAGTAATCATAGGTTGGTTGGTTTTTTTTTTTTTTTTTTTTTTTTTTTAATACTTATAGACTATGTACATTGATTGTTAATAATTTTTCTTATCTAAGTAGTAAATAATAATGAACACATGCCCCATTCGTTTTGTCACGGGTCCCGGCGCACACGTACCACCCGCGGGTAGGTCCACCGATCAGGAGGTATCACTTCCCTGCCGGAACGAGTACGGTAATTAGAAGAGTTGGAAGGTGGTGGTATACTGGAGCTGCGGTAGTAGTGTGCGTTATCCCCAGCCTGGCCACTTGGTATGTCGTCGAACTGTGACGAGTACCCGGGCACTGGATCTATACGTTTATCTGAGTCTATTATTATATGCTTCCTATTCCGTCTCCAAACATTACCCGAACACATTCTTATCATATATGACCGTGAGCTTAAGATTGACTCGACGATGCCTGATTCCCATCTATTACCTACTCTTACCTTTACCTTTTGGCCTGTTGTTAATGCCGTTAATTCATGAGAACCTTTATCAAAATATTGCTTTTGTTGTACTTGTCGATTAACTAATTTTTGGTGTATGTCACTATGTACCTTAGGCTTATAAAATGTCATTGACCGCGGTAGTATGCTGCGTAGTTTTCTACTGAACAATAACTCAGCTGGAGAGGGAATCTCAGCAGTAATTGGTGTATTTAGATATTCTAAAATGGCTAAATCCAAATCGCTATTATCTTCATGTGCCTTTTTCATTATGCTTTTTATTGTTTGTATAGCACGCTCGACTTGGCCATTCGACTGGGGATATCTCGGCGAAGAAGTAATGTGCTGAAAGCTCCACTCTTTTGTAAATTGGCTAAATAAAATCGAGGAAAATTCTGGACCGTTGTCTGTACATACAGAATTGGCAATGCCATGTCTTACAAATATACGTTTGATTTTTGATATTATCTCTTCCGACCTTAAAGACTGCAACTTCATGACTTCTATATATTTACTAAAATAATCTACCAGTAGAATGTAAGATTCGCCTCTAAAATGAAATACATCTGCTCCTACTTTCTGCCACGGAGTGGTAGGTATTTCGTGAGACATCAAAGGTTCTTTAGTATTCTGTTTCCTATGGGTCAGGCATACCTGGCAATTTGTTAAATAATCTTCTAACTGTGTATTTATATTTGGCCAAAATATAATTTCTCGAGCTCTTAATTTACATTTCTCAATACCTAAATGACCTATATGAATCTTTTTCATCATTTCGTGGCGTAAACATTTCGGTATTATTATCCTAGTTCCTTTCCATATTATACCAAAATTTACTGTAAGTTCATCTCTGTAATCCCAGTAAGGTTTTAATATATTATCTAACTCTTTTTTATCTACGGGCCAACCTGTTTTTATAATCTTAATTAATTTCTGTAATTCATCGTCTTCTTTTGTACATTTTTGAATGTGTAAGAAGTGCGTATCTATCAGCTGATTGCTCGCTGATAACGCACACACTTGTGCCTGTAAATGTAAGTAATCACGCGGCTGTGTGTGCACGTCGCCAGCGCCGCCGTTGGCGGGTGCGACTGCTCTGGATAACGTGTCTGCTATGTATAGGTATTTGCCTGGTTTGTAAACAAGCTTGAAAGTGTATGGTTGTAAACGTAATAACATTCTTTGTAAGCGTGGTGGAGCGTTCACTAAAGGCTTATTTATAATACTCACGAGTGGTTTATGGTCTGTTTCTATTGTTACATCTGATCTGCCAAATATATAAGTATAAAACCGTTCACATGCAAACACACACGCGTATAACTCTTTTTCTATCTGAGCATAAGATTGCTCCGTCTTCGTTAAAGATCGGGAGGCATAAGACACGGGGAGACCGTCTTGCATGAGACATGCGCCTAGCCCATTTTTGCTCGCATCAACAGACATTGTTATTGGTTTTTGTAATGTATAATACTGCAAAACGGGTGGACTTGTTAGTAAATGCTTTATATTGCTAAAGCATTTTTGATGTCTTTCCTCCCAGTGCCATTCTACGTCCTTTTTTAACAATTCTCTTAGTATGGATGTCTGCTCTGACAAGTTTGGTACAAAGTTACCTACATATGTAACCATGCCTAAAAATCTTTCGACGTCCTTCACGTTTTGTGGTGTTGGCATATCTTTTATTGCAAGTATGTGTGATTCATCGGGGGATATTCCCTTTTGTGATATTATATGACCGAGATATTTTATTTCCGACATACCAATTTTACACTTTTGTCTATTTAATTTAATGTTAATCTCCCTACATCTTTGTAAAACTGCTCGCAATCTTTGATCATGAATTTGCCTGTTAGGCCCAAAAATTAAAATATCATCAACGAATAGTATTACCCCCTCTAGATCGTCTAAATGTTCGTATAGTTTTTTATGAAATATCTCTGAAGCGGAACATATGCCAAAGGGCATGCGTAGAAATTTGTATCTGCCAAAAACTGTATTAAAAGTGCATAAATCTGTATCTTGTAATTTGACTTGCCAAAATGAATGTTTCGCATCTAACGTACTAAATACTGCCGCCCCTGTTAGGCTGGTAGTAACCTCATCAAATGTAGGAAGTTTAAAATGTTCGCGTTTGATGGCTTTGTTTAGGTCACGTGGGTCTAAACATATGCGTATATCCCCGCTAGGTTTCTTAACAACGGTCATACTATTTACCCAATCTGTGGGTCCTTCTACTTTCGTAATTATGCCTTGTTTTTCCATTTCTAAAAGTTTTTCTTTAACTTGTTCTTTAAGAGCTACAGGTAATTTCCTAGGCGGGTGTATGACTGGCTCGACATTCTCTTTTAACTGTATTTTATATTCACCGGGCAAACACCCGATCCCCTCAAATACATCCTTAAAATCTTCTATAATATTCCTATCACAGCTTAGCTCACTTATCGAAAAAACCCTTTTTAATAACTGTAGTTCCTCACATGAGTGTTTACTAAGTATGGGAACCGAATCTGTTTTAACAATAATAAATTTTAAAAAATAAGTGATATCCTTATGCTTCACTTTGAGATAACATTTACCTATTACCGCTATTTGACTTCCTGAATATCCATGCAATTTTATCGATGTAGGAACTAACTCAGACTCAGATAAACCTAATAAGCCCAAATACTTTTTAGGGATAATATTTACATCAGCCCCAGTATCCAATTTAAACTTTAGCAATTTATCATTAATTTGTAATTCTGTTAGCCACTCTTCACTTCTACAATTTCTGTGCAAATTGTTGTGATTATTTACCTGATCGGTGAGCCCCTCCTGGACCTCAAACACTCTGCACACTTTTGCAAAATGATTCATCCTCCTACACTTGTTACATTGTCTTCCGAACGCTGGACACTCGTTTCTCCTATGTCTCGCACCACACCTCTGACACTGCGTATTGTTATTATAGTTATTCTGTGCTGAAAATGTACGGGCATTTATATCTGCTCTTCCACGAGTCGGTCTTCCACGGGACTGATAAACCTGGTTACCCGACGGCCTCGCATATGTCGTAGATTGTTGACCGCTCCGTCCGCGATTAACCCAGTGAACATCAGCTGAGGCTTGCTGCTTCGCCTCGTTTTTGTTTACTTCCTGAACGTGGTGCACTGAGTTTTCTGTATTGATATGTACCGCTTGCGCGCGAGACATCTCAGCTAATCGGCAGATGTCGGTTGCTTTTGACAGCGTTAAATCTGCTTCCCTGAGCAATCTTTCTCGTAATCCTGCTTCTTTTAATCCACATATCAGTCGATCACGTACTAAATCGCTACACAAATCCTTAAACTCACATTTAGCCGCCATTTTATTCAATTCAAACACATACTGTTCAATGGACTCCAGTTCTCTTTGATCTCTTGTAAAAAACTTGTGACGTTCTATTGTTAAATTCTTTCTTGGCAAAAATACTGCATCATATTTTTGTAGTAACTCATCCACTGACCTGAACTCCTCTTCAAACTGGTCATATACTTCTCGACAGCGATCTCCAATAATATGCAATAATATGTTCAATTGTACCTTCTTGTCTTTTTTCGATAACTCACACGCTTCATAATAGATTTTGAATGATTTTTTCCATCTTTCCCACTCCTTGCTTAAGTTTCCCGATGTCACATTTGCCAAGTTATTCTCGAACATGAATGGTTGAGGCGGCCGTAATATGGAATCCATTCTTTACAGCTTATTTTTATTTATTTCACAAAAGCCACACGCGTTGGTCGAAACTAGTTCACAAATACGCAATATTTACTGTATTAAATTCGGCTGCGCCATGTAAAGTATTTATATTTTAGGACGTGGTATAATGAAACTAGGAATGTCGCCATGATCTAACTTTTATTGAATCTACCCTCCACCAGAATAATTAATTATATTTTACATATACCTACACGTTTTCGCTTATTTTTCTCCACAGTTCCGGATGTATTGCTTGCTCTCTTTCAATCAATTAAAGCGCTATACAAGCGGTCAGATTCCGAGCATCAAGTGAAAACACGGCCTAACATGCCAACCAACTTAAAAACGAATTCAAACATATTTATCTTAAAAAGCTGATCTTTGAAATAAAACTCAAAGCAGCGGATATCATTAGCCATCAATAAACGTATTCTAAATTAGTACGCCGCCGATAACGACGCTCTCTACCCTATAAATTAACTGAAACACTTAACACGGGTGTCTTCGAGTTAACTCTTTCTATTTTTGTTTGTAGGGTTCCCTACAAGACGGTTTGACGCGGAATCCTCCTCATTAATATAGTAGCTTTGATCTGCAGCGTCTTATAGGACGATACTTTACATTAGTGCTCGCTTGTGATTACGTGTACTCCTCGCTGTACGAACATCTTCAGTGAGAGGACTTTGATCTGCAGTGTCTTATAGGACGATACTTTACATTAGTGCTCGCTTGTGATTACGTGTACTCCTCGCTGTACGAACATCTTCAGTGAGAGGACTTTGATCTGCAGTGTCTTATAGGACGATACTTTACATTAGTGCTCGCTTGTGATTACGTGTACTCCTCGCTGTACTAACATCTTCAGTGAGAGGACTTTGATCTGCAGCGTCTTATAGGACGATACTTTACATTAGTGCTCGCTTGTGATTACGTGTACTCCTCGCTGTACTAACATCTTCAGTGAGAGAACTTTGATCTGCAGTGTCTTATAGGACGATACTTTATATAAGTGCTCGCTTGTGATTACGTGTACTCCACGCTGTACTAACATCTTCAGTGAGAGGACTTTGATCTGCAGTGTCTTATAGGACGATACTTTACATTAGTGCTCGCTTGTGATTACGTGTACTCCATGCTGTACTAACATCTTCAGTGAGAGGACTTTGATCTGCAGTGTCTTATAGGACGATACTTTACATTAGTGCTCGCTTGTGATTACGTGTACTCCATGCTGTACGAACATCTTCAGTGAGAGGACTTTGATCTACAGTGTCTTATAGGACGATACTTTACATTAGTGCTCGCTTGTGATTACGTGTACTCCACGCTGTACTAACATCTTCAGTGAGAGGACTTTGATCTGCAGTGTCTTATAGGACGATACTTTACATTAGTGCTCGCTTGTGATTACGTGTACTCCATGCTGTACTAACATCTTCAGTGAGAGGACTTTGATCTGCAGTGTCTTATAGGACGATACTTTACATTAGTGCTCGCTTGTGATTACGTGTACTCCTCGCTGTACTAACATCTTCAGTGAGAGGACTTTGATCTGCAGTGTCTTATAGGACGATACTTTACATTAGTGCTCGCTTGTGATTACGTGTACTCCTCGCTGTACTAACATCTTCAGTGAGAGGACTTTGATCTGCAGCGTCTTATAGGACGATACTTTACATTAGTGCTCGCTTGTGATTACGTGTACTCCTCGCTGTACTAACATCTTCAGTGAGAGAACTTTGATCTGCAGTGTCTTATAGGACGATACTTTATATAAGTGCTCGCTTGTGATTACGTGTACTCCACGCTGTACTAACATCTTCAGTGAGAGGACTTTGATCTGCAGTGTCTTATAGGACGATACTTTACATTAGTGCTCGCTTGTGATTACGTGTACTCCATGCTGTACTAACATCTTCAGTGAGAGGACTTTGATCTGCAGTGTCTTATAGGACGATACTTTACATTAGTGCTCGCTTGTGATTACGTGTACTCCATGCTGTACGAACATCTTCAGTGAGAGGACTTTGATCTACAGTGTCTTATAGGACGATACTTTACATTAGTGCTCGCTTGTGATTACGTGTACTCCACGCTGTACTAACATCTTCAGTGAGAGGACTTTGATCTGCAGTGTCTTATAGGACGATACTTTACATTAGTGCTCGCTTGTGATTACGTGTACTCCATGCTGTACTAACATCTTCAGTGAGAGGACTTTGATCTGCAGTGTCTTATAGGACGATACTTTACATTAGTGCTCGCTTGTGATTACGTGTACTCCTCGCTGTACTAACATCTTCAGTGAGAAGACTTTGATCTGCAGTGTCTTATAGGACGATACTTTACATTAGTGCTCGCTTGTGATTACGTGTACTCCTCGCTGTACTAACATCTTCAGTGAGAGAACTTTGATCTGCAGTGTCTTATAGGACGATACTTTACATTAGTGCTCGTATGGAATTACGTGTATTCTTCCTCCTGTTAGATAGTATGTTACCAAGGAAACGAATTCACGGACAACAGGTAGTCAATACAAAATACGGCTAATATTATCCGGAACCCTTTACAAACATAAATTGCTTTTCTCTTATTTCGTTTCGCTGTCATCTCGATGACAGATGTACCTTTTGGCGGGAACGCCTCACGTCCCTCAGATTAATTTGTGTCTTCTGTGACAGTTAAAAAAGTTCCTATGACAGTTGACGTTTAAGAAAAAGTAGCCCGGTGCCGGGAATGTGATGCTTGAAGTTAAAATAGCCTTGTTACATTATGATTAACAGCGCCCTGCGGTTTTGCCCGAAATGTACCCGTTTTCGATAGAATTTCGGGATGAAAAGCAAGTAGAACTTTCCTCTTCAATGCGGTTATCATATACACATTTTTTTCTAACAAACTGGCTGTTCCAAATAGCACCTTTAAACAATCGCCTTATCCCATAATGAACCTACAAGACTTAATCACATTACACCGGATACATAACTTCAAAAATCGGACATTCAAGCCCTCCATTAGTAAAGCGCGCGCTATTTTTATAAACGTCACTGTCAACTGTCAACTCGATGACAGATGGCGCCAAACAAGCCGCTGGATAAAGCGGGATTTGAAGATATCCCGCCATTTTGACGCGTTCGAATTACGAAAGAAGGCACGTTTCGCCTATTAAGAAAAGGAGTTTGTACTAAGCATGGGTCGTTGACTTTTTTTATGTGTTTGTAAACGCAAATGTAATGTTTATGGTGTAATAATATGTATGGAGGGGATTAGAGGGGTGTCTTGTGTCGGATACAGGACACTGGTTTTGTTTTGTAATACGTTTAATTTGTGTAATTACTAGTTATCCGTAGAACTCATTTATAGGATACTAGCAGCGCCCCGTGGTTTAACCGCATTGTGCCTGTTCCCGTGGGAATTTTGGGAATTTTTATACAGATAAACCTTCCTCTTGAATCACTCTATCTATTTATAAAACCGCGTCAAAATCCGTGGCGTAGTTTTAAAGATCTAAGCATACATAGGGACAAACAGCGGAATACGACTTTATTTTATACTATGTAGTGATTTTTTTTTGTCAAAATTTCAATACCACTCTGGAATGAGCAGCTTGTTCAAATGTAATTTAGATTGATATTTTCAGTTAAAAGTTTTTTTAGTTTAGATACAAATACAAATACAAATAAATTTATTCGGCGAAAAAACTACATCTACTAGATGTAGGAGTTTCGACTGCTACATACTCGTACAGTCGTGGTCTAAGTGCGGCAGCGGTATCGCCAAAGTGTGTCTTTCACTATACTTTGACGCAACTTCATCAACTTCTTCTTCTTATCGAGTCAATATGGTTAATTTTTGTTTTTTTTATTTATTTATATGTGTTCGGACCAGAATTTGGCCACCTCTATCGCACTGTACTGGCTTTCCATAAATCCTCCATAGTGCAGGACATGGGGCAGTTAGGGCATTGGCATTCATCAACTTGAATGGTACAAGAAACATATGATAAAAAACGGATAATTTATTTATTAAATGATAATTTCGGATATCTATAGCTATACTAATATAATAAAGTTGAAGAGTTTGTTTGAACGCGCTAATCTCAGAAATTGCCAATCCGATTCGAATGATTCTTTTGTTAATAGAAAGCAACATTCAATGGGAAGGTTATAGGCTATTTTTCATCCCAAAATTCCTATGGGAACGGGCATAACGCGTGTAAAACCGCGAGGCGCGGCTAGTAAATGTACATATTTAAAAACTTCTTTTTTATAACCAGTTAAAAATAAAATATCACTCCAATACCTTTATTTTTTGAAATCACTAAATATCCAGACATTTTTCCAAACCGCTCTGTTCTAAACCAACCATAACCAAGAAGACTTAAGTAGCAAAGTTGCGACGATTGTCATAAATTGTAGACCCTGGCAGCTATTTATCATTGACACAAAGGGAGGGCGGGTTTCAGGGGTTGCAATCAAGTTTTGACTTCCTAAGGACCAGTTCGGAAGTATTGACACCTTTTTAAATGTAGGGACGTTTCAATTTTTGAGTTTTTTTTGTTATTTGAACTATAAATAAAATATCAGCTGGTTATTTATTCATTCATTTCGTGTAGGCTAGTGACCAACCCTGGGGTGGGAGTTATTAGACCGCCTGCTTAACGTGCCCTCCGAAGCACGTTACAGCTCAGATAGAAATACCATATCGGCTACCTAAGTTGGGACCGAGGTGCAAATATCAGCTGATACCAGCGATAGTGGGGATTAGCGAATTTTCGGAGAAACTTTTTTTTAAAACTAAAATAATGTGATCTGTTTCTAAAATAGCACCGTCGCATTTCCGTATAATTTTCTTCTATATTTATTTTTTCGACTGTTATTTTTATTATCATCGACTGACATCTATTCTATATCATAATTAGAAGCGCCCCGTGGTTTTACCCGCGTTGTGCCCGTTCCCGTGAGAATTTCGTGAATTTTTATACATATAAACCTTCCTCTTGAATCACTGTATCTATTTAAAAAAACCGCGTCAAATTCCGTTGCGTAGTTTTAAAGATCTAAGCATACATAGGGACAGACAGCGGAAAGTGACTTTGTTTTATATACTAACTTTACTAATTATAGTTTTTATTTATTTCAGGTAAGCATTTCAATAACTGAAACTGAAACTACAAGAGATAGGAAGATAAAAAGCCACTCTGTATATTACCAGTCATTTCAATATCTATTCGTTGAATTTTGTATCGTAAAAATCCTAAAATCAGTTTCAAAACACTAAAAGGGAATTCAGAATAGCGATTTTTTTCCAATACACCAATTCAATTACAAACAGATTAATACCATCGGCGAAATATTTTACCTTTAAAAACAAAATGGCCGCTCCCGCCGAAATTTCCCGCCCATTTATCGAACGTCAAAACAAAACCTCTTTGGTAATAAAAATTAAAAGTAAAGCGTCTAAGAATGTCTATGGGAGTGGACGTGGCATAAATAATCGGGAGGAGTAGACAAGAGAGGAGAGTGTACGTCTTCGCAAATTATCCAGAACGGGCGGGTTGGAATTGATGGCTGCAGACTATAAAAAAGAAGACACGGTACTATAGTAACGCTGTGCTGACTTAAGTGTGTCTATTGACACAGTGAGTCCAGTGACGTATTTAGAACACTACCTTAGTAGATGCATGGTGGTTACGCCCAAGTATTCTTATTGTGCTGTTCAATCTTTGACATGAGCCCTTTTCCTAGCAGGGACATTACAGGCTAATTCCTTACTTACTTATTTTACTTACCTTATAAAGATTCCATTGTTGTGTGTACACCCACCAACGGTAATTAACACAATATGACTCAAGTTTTAACTGATTTCAGAAACCCAGCTTTCTCAATTTGGTTTTACAGTCAGATTTTAATTTTGAAAACTGTTTTTAATAACTAATTTGAGTAATAGGCATGGTAGTTAAAGTCACACAGAATTCATTTATACACATATTATATAGTACACATATTAGACATAGGTACTACATATTATTCTACATATTAGTTAAAGTCTGATTTTCTTTCACAAGTCACTTTGTTAAGATAGCGTATCTTCTCTCTAAAAATGTCCCTGGATACATTGAAAATGTCGTCACCACAGACACTGTCGCCGTCAGACGTCGTTCTTTCAGCTCTTTTTGTCTATGCCACTTTATTGTATTTTAAATATAGTCTCTGGTAATTGGCGGGCGCATATTTCAAGTTAACAACGATGGCGTTTTTTGGAAGTTTAATGGTAACTTGTGGCAGTTTACCTGAGAACTATTTAGTCAAGACTGTAGTTAGACAGTCTGTGCAAGCATATGAAGGACCATTAGACAAGATTTCTCGAACAGACTCTTTTATCCATCACAAACTTTTTATATGTTAGACCAAATAATTTATATTGTAGTAAGTATGTAGTTGTTTTTCTGTCTGTCGGAGGCCTTTGGGCGGTCTAAAAACTCCGACACCAGGGTTGGCAGCTAATCTACTCAAAATTACCTACTTACAAACTTAATTTATTAGTATACTAGCAGCGCCCCGCGGTTTTACCCGCGTTGTGCCCGTTCCCGTGGGAATTTCGGGATTTTTTTTACATAAAATCCTTCCTCTTGAATCACTTTACCTATTACAAAAAACCGCATCAAAATCCGTTGCGTAATTTTAAAGATTTAAGCATACAGACAAACAAACAGACAAAAGTAGCGACTTTGTTTTACATACATAGTATGTAGTGATGCATATGTCATTATTTACCTATACTAAACCCAAATCATTTTCTGACCAATGCATAGCATAGCTCTGGTGTAAATGTTCCCTTAACCTCCCTACCTATTTAATAGTAAACAGTAATTCAATTATACGTTAAATTAAACCTTAAATACGAATATCTCAAACCTTTATCACCAAAAAAAGATTAAAAAATCAACGATGCATTATCAGAACTAATCTTATCTTTTTAACAGATAAAAGATATCTAAATATTATTCCAACTCTTGACATCAGAACTGCATTAAACTGAAAGTAATGTGCATTCGTATTGGTTTAAAACAACCTTTATTAGCCTTTGATGTTAACCGCCTTTAACTGCTCAAAAGCGCGTTGGTTAAACAAATATATGACTGACTATACTAGCAGCGCCTCACGGTATTACCCGCGTTGTGCTCGTTCCTGTGGGAATTTCGGGATGAAAAATAGTCAATTACCTTCCTGTTGAATGTGGCTATGTGATACCTTCAAAAGAGCCTCTATGGGGCTAAAAATGAATAAAAATATTTGACTTTGACTTTGACTATCTATTACAAAAAGAATAAGTACTTAAAATCGGATTGATAGTTCCTGTGATTAAATTATGCGCGCTCAAAGAAAGAAAGAAAAAATTTAATTGTTCTGCTTTATTATATTAGTATACTAGCAGCGCCCCGCGGTTTTACCCGCGTTGTGCCCGTTCCCGTGGGAATTTCGGGATTTTTTTTACATAAAAACCTTCCTCTTAAATCACTCTACCTATTACAAAAAACCGCAACAAAATCCGTTGCGTAATTTTAAAGATTTAAGCATACAGACAAACAGACACGAAACAGAGACGACTTTATTTTATACTATGTAGTGACTAGCCGCGCTCCGCGGTGTTACCCGCGTTGTATCGGTTCCCGCGGGAATTTTGGGATAAAATGTATCTCGTGTGTTATTATCACCTATATTACTGTTAAGTTTCATCCAAATCCGCCCAGTAGTTTTTTCGTGAAAGAGCAACAAACCTCCATACATACATCCATCCTCACAAACTTTCGCATTTATAATATTAGTAAGATAGATAGTAGATAATATATTTCCTCTCTGCTTAACCATAATTCACAAAACATAACTTTTATTTCATGTTACATATCCGTGGGACAGTAAATTTGTCGGTCCCGAGGCTTTCAATCGTCAGACCATGTCGGAGGCCTTTAGGCGGTCTAAAAACTCCGACACCAGGGTTGGCCGCTGACCTACTCGGACTGGCTTTATATAATTTCTCCAGAGGATCCCCAGTCAATGATATGGAGACCATAAATAACAGAATAGAGAGATGTCTGATAGTAACTTATAATATGTATTTCATTGATATTTCCTTGAGTTAATTTATTAAATGCACATGTGTGACATGTGTTGGCAGGACAGGGAGAGGCGTGGAGTCGTCCTTTTAAAATATGTTGATGAAAATGTACACAGAGTTTTTTATTATTCTTCTGAACTTTAATGATGATTTAGAGAGTAAGACTATCCCTGCTGGGCAAAGTCCTCTCGTCTCGTTGCAGATAACAGTACTGATCAATTAAAGTTAATTTCCGGCTTTGAGAAACTAATATTATTGATATTTTTATATTCAAGTCAAATTTTAGATAAAGGAAAAACAGATGGGAACATAATTACTCTTAAACATCCATTATGATACATGTCAACGTAATACAATTGCAAATTAAATTATAATAACAACATTGAAAATTACTGAAACATCTTTTTTCGTTCAATGAAGAATATTTCATTATTTAAATATGTATATGATAGGTATGTCATACTCGATATTTTTTTAAATATCCAAATCATTTACAATGTATACTCCATAGATTCTCTGTCCCAATCACAGACAATTGAGATGACATTTTTATATCTTTGTTAAGAAATAGAGGAAGCTCGGTGTTGTCAGATTTAGAAATATAATTTTACCCTTTTTTAGAGGAAATTCATTGTAATAAAGCTGTAAACACTTGCAACCTTACCAAATGAAATATATGTTTTCCAAAGTATAAGTATAATTTTGATATTTCGCTCAGACAAAAACAATACTATTGACTTATCCACTTTCACTAGTTTTAATTACCTTAATAACCACAAAAGGGGTATTTTCTTAAAACATATGTTCGAGATAGATCGTATCTAACAAATCTCATATTTTTTTTTGCGATATTGTGAAAAGGGAATTGACGCAGTTTGTTTTCCTCCACAGAAGCAAATTATATTGGATTAATAATCAGCTCAACATATCTATACTTATATTAATATTATAAAGAGGTAAAATTTCCTTTGAGTGTTTGTTTGTAAGGGCTTATCTCAGAAACTGTCACTCCGATTTGAATAATTCTTTTTGTAACGGATAGCCACATTCAACGGGAAGGTTAAAGGATAATTTAGCTCCGAAATTCCCACAGGAACGGATACAATGCGGGTAAATTCGCGGGGCACTGCTAGTCCTACTATAATATTATAAATGCGAAAGTTTGTGAGGATGGATGTATGTTATATATGGATGTATGTTTGTTGCTCTTTCACGCAAAAACTACTGAACAGATTTGGATGAAACTTTTCAGTAATATAGGTAAACATCAGAATAAAACATGGGATACATTTTATCCCGAAATTCCCGCGGGAACCGATACACCGCGGGGCGCGGCTAGTTACTTTATATTTTGGACAAGAAAAAAACACGATCACCGTCACTGCACCGTGGCACCTACACCCAAATTAAAATAACATGCATAGTACCCAATAACAAAGTAAAACAAATTAACTCTCCTAATACATAAAGAAAATAACTAAATTACTCTAGACGTAACTGCATCGCTTGATATACGGCCCACTCGGTGAAAACACGAGTAAATCACGGGGCCACGCCCACTGCTGGGCAACAGCCAGCGGTGTATCGATAGGGATTTGGGGATGGTTTTGTTTCCAGATAGTTTCGCTTCGTTTTGATGGGTTTTCTCCGTAGCTTCTTAGTATACGGGTTTATTAATATAGTTTTATTTATAAATACATCAGAATAACACATGGGATATATTTTATCCCGAAATTCCCGCGGGAACGGGTACAATGCGGGTAACACGCAGGGCGAAAAAAACTACAGAATGGATTTCCGATCAGGAGTTTTTTCGTGAAAGAGTAACAAACTTTCGCTTCACTATCACTACATAGTATAAAACAAAGTCGCTATTTTTGTCTGTTTGTTTGTCTGTATGCTTAAATCTTTAAAATTACGCAACGGATTTTGATGCGGTTTTTTGTAATAGGTAGAGTGATTCAAGAGGAAGGTTTTTATGTAAAAAAAATCCCGAAATTCCCACGGGAACGGGCACAACGCGGGTAAAACCGCGGAGCACTGCTAGTTTATAATATTAGTAGGATTAATCCATGGGGTTTATATAAAATTAACACCTTTCCGTCAGTCGGTCTAGCATTTGTTTATTTTCAAGACAGATTGATTCACTGGTAAGATTTTGGGATACTTTTGAAAACATCCCTTAAAACAGATGACGGGTGGTAGGTATACCATATAGGTATCTATAAAAAATACTTGTCTATTAGATTAGTATGTCATGTGAATTTTGTATTTTTTACATGTTCACTGTAAGTGATTTGTAGTAATTAACTACATATCTGTTTGGATGTATGTCTGTCTTGCTGTCTATTTGTCTGCCTGTCTCTGCCTGAATCTTTCTCACTGTCAATATTCCTATTGTACTCTTTCAGCTAACCTGTCTGTATCAAGTAGACCTTCAGTGGTAACGTCTCCCGAACGCCCCTGTCCCGCTCCCCGCACCCCCCCGTCGTTAGCCCACACACGGGGCGCGGTTTAATCACGACCGCATAAATCCTGGAGACCAATTCTTGTGGCCATCAGTTGCACTGTTAAGGTTGTACTACACTCGAGCGCTTTGTTTGGCCAATTTGGTTGTTTTTATATGTGTTTTGAAGATTTCACTTACGTAATACACTAGCAACGCCTCGCGGTTTTACCCGCGTTATGCAAATTCCCGTGAGAATATCGGGAATTTGTACACTTATAAACCTTCATTTTGAATCACTCTATCTATTTAAAAAACCGCGTCAAAATCCGTGGCGTAGGTAGTTTTAAAGATCTAAGCATACATAGGGACAGACAGACAGCGGAAAGCGACTTTGTTTTATACTATGTAGTGACTAACAGCTCTGCGAAACAAAAATCTCCACCATACTCATGTGAACAGAGCCCTAACTCTTAATTCTCCTAACCTCCCAATTGTGTAGGGACAATTTCATTACAAACACTCTGGTCAGCATATCCAAACACACACCACTCTAAACCTTATCCCCTTCACAATAAAACCTACAGATTCCAACACTGAAAGATCTTGCTTTGATAATTCTCCGCACTGATTGTTGAATTTATTTGTACATTAAAATACCTTGGGGTGCTTCTATAAATTAAGGATTAGAGCTTTTGGTGTGCTGACAATTGTGGTGATGTGTCACTTGGATTTCGGGTTCCGAATAAGCCTTAGATAACCAATATCTATCATGGTCGAAATAGATTTGAAACTAGATACTTCGCTTTTGTTTTACATTAACAACTAGCAGCGCCCCGCGGATTTGCCCGCGTTGAGCTCATTCCCGTAGGAATTTTCGAAAATCCTTTCTTAGTGTGCACTTACGTCACTTGAAGAACCTTCCTGCCAAATTTCATGTTTTTAGGTGTAGCGGTTGAGGCTGTGCGTTGATTATCAGTCAGTCAGGACTTTGAATTATATATATATAGAAGATAATCTAACACTATCTTTATGTCGAGTTATTTTAATCTACGGAATATGAGATGAGTAAATAGATATTTATTTCATCTTGTGACTAGCAGCGCCCCGCGTTTTTACCCGCGATGTGTTCGTTCCCGTGGGAATTTCGAGAATTTTAATACATATTAAACCTTCCTCTTGAATCACTCCATCTATTTAAAAAAAACGCATCAAAATCCGTTGCGTACTTTTAAAGATCTAAGCATACATAGGGGCAGACAGACAGCGGAAAGCGACTTTGTTTTATACTATGTAGTCTTCTTATCGAGTGGATGGTCAACCTGACCTATCCTGGTGTCAGAGTTATTGAGCCGCCAAAGGCCTCTGACATGGCCCATGTAACGACTACTATCCGTAGAAAGTAACCGGGACCGACGGCTTAACGTGCCCTCCGAAGCACGGAATCATCTTACATTTCGGGCAATCAGGTGATTCAGCCTGCAATACCCTAACCAAACTGAGGACAGTCTCACAAATTGATTTTTGTGAGATATTCTCACCGGGAATCGAACCCGGAACCTCCGGATCGTGAGCCGAGCGCTCAAACCACTAGAACACGGAGGCTGTTATGTATGTCACTATGTAGTAACTGAAGTCCTACAGGAACGGACACAACGCGGGTAAAACCGCGAGTCGCTGCTAGTCACAAGATGAAATGAATATCTATTTACTCATCTCATATTCCGTACATTAAAATAACTCGACATAAAGATATAAAAGAAAGAATTCCCTAAAATAAAACAGAATACGAAATATCGAAAAGAAACCTCCCTGTGAAAATAAAAATGAAATTAGCCATTTATAATTCTATTTGTACAATTCTTAAATAATACAGATGGAGAACGTTTTGTTTATACGAAGTATTCGCCCGTTTATAAAAAAACTCGGTCGTACCGATTTCAAAAACAATTTTTGATTTTTTTGTATAATTTTGTTTCCTGTTACGTAGTTAAAACATCATCAGCTTATAAAAATCAAATATTAGTGAATACTAGCTGTGCCCCGCGGTTTCACCCGCAGCGCCCCCGTTCCTGTGGGAATTTTGAGATACTTATTCCTTATTTTTCTCCTGACAATAAGGAACACATTGAAAAAAGAATCATCCAATTTGGTGCAGTCGTTCTGAAGTTATGCGCTTACCAACACATTTTGCGATTCATTTTTATATTAATAGATATATAACTACTAGCACCGCCCCGCGGTTTTACCCGCGTTGTGCCCGTTCCCGTGGGAATTTTGAGAATTTTAATACATATAAACCTTCCTCTTGAATCACTCTATCTATTAAAAAAACTGCATCAAAATCCGTTGCGTAGTTTTAAAGATCTAAGCATGCATGGTCAAACAGACAGCGGTAACCGAATTTGTTTTATACTATGTAGTGATTCTGAATAAACTTAAACAAAAAACCCCTACCGAGCTCCGGAGGGCACGTTAAATTGTCACGTTGTGGCACGTTAAGTGAGCACCAAAATGGGTATATCATAGCTTGCTATAAAGCCACCCGTAATACCTAAGGGCCCCTAACCTACTCGAAATCACTTAGTAGCATAGCATAGCTTGCTGAAAAACTACCCTTAATTAATATCCAAGACGACTATCATTCCAACTTACGAGATTTTAATACAATTACCCAACTAGAACATAGAATATTCACAAGCAATAACTGAAGCCGGTACAATTCGGTTGGAACCGGGTCGCGCCGGATCAAACCGGCTGTAGGCAATTATAACTTGACTAACTACCTGCATTGGGGTAGCTTTGACTTGATACAATGTTTCAACCCCAATAGCTAATTATTTACTAGTTCTGTGTGTCTTGCTTTAGTAATTTTCCATGATTTAAGTTGATTTTGTTGTCGTACCGTAGTTTGACTCTGCGATGTATATGATTACAATTGTTAAGCAACGGGCAGCTCGGCCCTTACTTAGATGGGTGGCCGGTAGAGGTATATCTATCTGCGATACCGTGCTTTGGATGATAAATTGTCGGTGCCAGTTGTTTCACTCGTTAGACCATGTCGGAGGCCTTTAGGCGGTCTAAAAACTCCGACACCAGGTTTGACCACTGACCTACTCGAACTAATTTACTTACGTTGTAGGTCAAACGTATAATACAACCTTTTTGTATCGACGGTTAAAATTAAATTAATTTCATCCAATAGGTTTTCACTTTAAAAAACACATGAAAGATATCATGTTTCATTAATTTCTTCTTTGAAATACTTTGTTTGAGTTGAATCGTTCGGAAAAATTAAACGAACTGAAATTAATATTTTACAGAATGTTATTATTGTTTTTGACATAAAAAATAGCTTTTAAATTGTAGAATATATTGAAGAATAAAGTGTTGTCCTGTAGACACCGCAGATCAAAGTCCTCTCACTGAAGATGTTAGTACAGCGAGGAGTACACGTAATCACAAGCGAGCACTAATGTAAAGTATCGTCCTATAAGACACTGCAGATCAAAGTCCTCTCACTGAAGATGTTAGTACAGCGAGGAGTACACGTAATCACAAGCGAGCACTAATGTAAAGTATCGTCCTATAAGACACTGCAGATCAAAGTCCTCTCACTGAAGATGTTAGTACAGCGAGGAGTACACGTAATCACAAGCGAGCACTAATGTAACGTATCGTCCTATAAGACACTGCAGATCAAAGTCCTCTCACTGAAGATGTTAGTACAGCGAGGAGTACACGTAATCACAAGCGAACACTAATGTAAAGTATCGTCCTATAAGACACTGCAGATCAAAGTCCTCTCACTGAAGATGTTAGTACAGCGAGGAGTACACGTAATCACAAGCGAGCACTAATGTAAAGTATGTCCTATAAGACACTGCAGATCAAAGTCTTCTCACTGAAGATGTTAGTACAGCTAGGAGTACACGTAATCACAAGCGAGCACTAATGTAAAGTAGGTATAATGTAATAATTCGCTAATGCACTTTCCAATACATTTCCCTAATATTTCTGACTTTTCATGGAAGTCACATCCAAATTATAATAATATTAAATATTCATAAAATCAGGGGAGAAATATGTAGGTACCTAATTTAAACAGGGTTCCGTATTGCGTTCTTTAATTTCACTAGCAGCGCCCCACTGTTTTACCCGCGTTGTGCCCGTTCCCGTGGGAATTTTGGGAAGAAAAATGGCCTATAACCTTCCCGTTGAATGTGGCTATCTATTACAAAAAGAAAAATACAAATCGAATTTGTAGTTTCAGAGATTAGCACGTTTACGTTTAATACAAATTTCTACAAAACTTTTCAATTCATCTTATTGTTTTTTTCCAAAATTTCCTCAACGATTGCGGATCCCTAATTTCATGCGATTCAATCTAAAGGTGTCCCTCGCTGAATTCAAATCATTTTGTTTTGTTGATTGAAAAAATCACAAATTGAGATTTACTAGGGATCCAAAGGTTTTTCGTTTTAAGTGATTTTCGGTGAGACGCCATTTTAAAGTGAAAGAAATAGGTGTATACTTTAGCTTAGCAATTCAATCGTTATTAACCGTAGCTATATATGTACAAGCTACTAGCTGATAGTTGATTTTAAATTGACACACATACAACATTATCGAAATAATCGTCTCTTCTGTGGTCATGAAAGTATAAAAAAATCTTACACTTATCCCATTGCTTGGCAACTGCTACTTTATAAAGCTACTAGCAGCGCCCCGCGGTTTTACCCGTTCCCGAGGGAATTTCGAGATGAAAAATAGCCTATAACCTTCCCGTTGAATGTGGCTATCCATTACAAAAAGAATTATTCAAATCGGACTGATAATTCCTGAGATTACCCCGAACATACAAACAAACTTACAAATTTTACCTCTTTATTATTAGTATAAATATTCATACATTTCGGATAGGTTAGTGGTTAACCCTGGTATTGCAGGTTTTTGACCGCCTTAAGGCCTCCGACATTATCTAGCCGGTCAACAATCTATGATGTATGATTTTCTCTTTGATGCTAAAATATAGTCAAATTACACCCCTCAAGAAAAAAGTCCTTCACACACCCCCAACATTCCGTTCAGAAATTCTATTATTACATCCAAAAAAGGTGATTCGATAATAATATTTAAATTATCATAACATTAAGATTGAAAAGAAAAAGGTGGCGGAATTTTCCAACAGGGGGGGTAAAAGCCAAATATTATTTCTGTCCGCTAATTATAATATCTGAAGTTGGTATTTCATTAAAGGGTCTGTCAACACGACTGATTGAAGAAAAAGCGGCCAAGTGCGAGTCGGACTCGCCCATGAAGGGTTCCGTAGCAGCGAGTAACATAATAAAGAAGTTCTTGAAATAAATGTTTTTTTATTTACATTTGAGTTATTGAATGAATAATCAGTATTTTTTTGCGGTTTACGATTTATGTCGTAAAAAAAAAACTACTAACTAGACCTCGTTCAAACCAATTTTCGGTGTTAGATTACATTGTTATGTACATCATATATTTTTTTTAGTTTTATCATTCTCTTATTTTAGAAGTTACAGGGGGGGGGACACACATTTTACCACTTTGGAAGAGTCTCTCGCGCAAACTATTCAGTTTAGAAAAAAATGATATTAGAAACCTCAATACCATTTTTGAAGACCTATCCATAGATACCCCACACGTATGGGTTTGATGAAAAAAAAAAATATTTTTTTCATTTCTAAGTATGGGAGACCCCCCTAAAATTTTATTTTTTTTCTATTTTAGTGTGAAAATATTAATGCGGTTCACAGAATACATCTACACACTAAGTTTCAACAACATAGCTCTTATAGTTTCGGAGAAAAAAGGCTGTGACATACGGACAGACGGACGGACAGACAGACAGACAGACATGACGAATCTATAAGGGTTCCGTTTTTGCCATTTGGCTACGGAACCCTAAAAAACGTGATTCAAAATGGACGCTCCGCGGCAATTATTTGCGCACGTTGGGTGGTTTGTCGTATCTTGTATTATTTTTTGGAGTAGACTTTTTGAATTGTAGAAAGTAGTTTTTTGTTGGAAAGATATTTTTTAACGACCTGAAAAATTCAAAAAAAAATAATTAACGGGTTATTTGATACTAGCAGCGCCCCGCGGTTTTACCCGCGCTGTGCCCGTTCCCGTGGGAATTACTGGTATTTTTATACTTATAAATCTTCCTCTTGAATCACTCTATCTATTTAAAAAAGCTGCGTCATAATCCGTTGCGTAGTTTTAAAGATCTAAGCATACATAGGGACAGACAGCGGGAAGCGACGTTGTTTTATACTATGTAGTGATGTGTGTCACTCGCGTAGTAATGTCACAGCTTGCAAACTTGCACAACTAAACACGCCATATTCGGCGAGCAAGGGCCAATGATATTAGGTGTTCACAGTTTACGTATTGTGAAAAACATCCAAAAAATATACCTACTAAAAGTAGGTACTTATGTAAGTACGTGTTGGGTAGTGAAGCTAAACCTGGTATCGCAGTTTTGGACCGACTAAACGCCTCTGACATGTTTTATCGTTTGAAACCACCGGGACCGACAATTTTACGTACCCTCCAAAGCAAGGTAGCGCTCAAATATAAATGCCCCTATCGGACACCCATCCAAGTACATCCATCTACGCCACGAGCGTCACAAGTATATAGTCAAGGTATGGACAAATGATAGATGTCTATAGATTTATCAGCTCCCCTGGCGTAATTTAGCTAAACTATGTTAGCTAATTGTAATGTTAAGCAACGTGCAGCTCGGCGCTACTTGGATGGGTGGCCAATAGGAGCATTTCTATCTAAGCGCTATCGTGTTTCGGAGGGTACGTAATATTGTCCCGGTTATTTCCATCGTCAGCCCATGTCGGAGGCCTTGAGGCGGTCTAAAAAATCCGATACTAAGGATAGCCACTAAACTACTCGATATTGAATGAATGATGTCTATGGTATGGACAAATGTTAGTTGTCTATAGATATAGTGATAATAATAAAAAAAAAAAAAAAAAATAAGTTTATTTCAAATTACAATTAGCTTACAATATTATTCGTGGAGTCTCCATTTAAGCAAAAAAAATGCCTGTATTTGGAGGCTCCGCTCTTCCCTTACATTATAAATATAAGTCATTATTATAATTATTATTTATGAAACAATGAGTATTAAAAATAAATAAAAACAAAATAGAACAATAAATAAGTTATCCAGTTATGATTGTGTGTTTGTGTGTGGGGTGGGGGATGGGTGAGGGTGTGGATGGGTGTGAGTGTGTGTGTGTGTGTGTGTGTGTGTGTGTGTGTGTGTGTGTGTGTGTGTGTGTGGTGGGGGTGGGTGAGTGTGTGTGTTTATGTGTGTGTGGGTGAGTGTGTGTGTTTATGTGTGTGTGGGTGTGTGGGTGTGTGTGTTTGGGTGTGGGTGTGCGCGTGTGTGTAATTATATTAGTTATACGAGATATATTAAGAATATTAAGTAATTAACAAATCTTTCCGTTTCTAAATAGTTCAGATTATGTAGCCATGTCGTAAGTATTTTCCTAGTTTCAGAATATTTTTTGTCGTATATATATATAGATAATTTTATTTATTCTATTAAGTATATAAAACCGCCGAGCGTTTTTTATATTGTCTACCTGCAAATTCAGTTTTCGTTTTTGGAATGTATTGTATATTGTATTTATTTCTTTTTTCCTGGATTTTAGGATCAAAGTGATAGTGATGTGCTAAGACAAACAGTAACCAACCGATATCGATAAAGGAATTAACGCTTTAGGCAAACGGAGATGACCCTCCATTACGACAATAGTCGAACAAACAAACTGTATTGATATATTCTGTATATCTAACCGTAAATTGTAGTAGGGTTGCCATATATCATAGTTATGAATAGAAATATCAATTGTTTGTGGGTTATTAAGGCGGTGGCGGTGTGGGAAAGTTCATGAGAGCACGTACCGAATGGTTTGGGATCATCAATACTATAGTATGTGTGCTGTGATTATGACTAATCCTGTTCATACTGTTCAATGCACTGAAAAGGAAGTGATTTGGAGTAGGTTTTGAATCGTAACTATGTTCACGGATACAATTCGCTTTTATTTTACACTAGCGCCCCGCGGTTTTACCCGCGTTGTCCCCGTTCCCGTGGGAATTTGGGGAGTTAGCCTAAGTTACTCCTTGTTTCATCAGTTATCTGCCAGTGAAAGTCCCGTCAAAATCGGAACAGCCATTTCAGAGAGTAGCCGGTATAGACAGTCAGACAGACAATAAAAAATAAAAAAGTTGTTTTGGTATGTATCGTGTGTATTATCTATATGCACTTAGTAAATTACAATTATTTTATCGGTTGCCGTTAGTTTAATTTTACAAACAGACACGTCAATTTTATTTATATGTACGGTACGATATAATTGAGAAATCTCCTCCTTTTTGAAGTCGGTTAAAAAGTCTTCTTCATTGAGAGGATGGTCACCCTGACCAATCCTGGTGTCAGAGTTATTGAGCCGCCAAAGGCCTCTGACATGGCTCATGTAACGACTACCATCCGTAGAAAGTAACCGGGACCGACGGCTTAACGTGCCCTCCGAACCACGGAATCGTCTTACTTCTCGGGCAATCAGGTGATTCAGCCTGCAATGCCCTAACCAAACTGAGGACGGTCTCACAAAGTGATTTTTGTGAGCTATCCCCACCGGGAATCAAACCCGGAACCTCCGGATCGTGAGCCGAGCGCTCAAACCACTAGACCACGGAGGCTGTTAAAAAGTAAAAATCGAATACTCTAATCGAAATTGAATTTTAGATATCCGGGGCCGCGGCCGGGACCGCGGGGCTCGGCTAGTTTTACAATAAATTACTTGAACTAAATCACAATCTTCTTAACAATGCATATTTTCTCAAGCTATGCAGATTTTCCGTATTTCAAATAAATCCTGCGTATAGTTGTGTATCGGTACCACGCTGTGTTCAACGCAGCTCAGCTGAAAGCGTTAACCGATTCTAAGGGATGGGGGTGGGTCGCATTTTTGACAATAATTCCATTTAATTTAGTCGAATTTATTTATTTGATTGTCAAAGTTAAATAAAGTTATAATTAAAACCTTAATAAGACGATTCCGTACTTCGGATGGCACATTAAGCCTTCGGTCCCGGTTACTTTCTACGGATAGTAGTCGTTACATGAGCCACGTCAGAGGCCTTTGGCGGCTCAATAACTCTGACACCAGGATTGGTCAGGATGACCATCCTGAAGATGAAGAAGAAGAATAAAACTTTTAAGTAAATTTAGGTTTAGATACACACGTTAATCTATGCTAATCTTCTAATATATAAAATTCTCGTGTCACGGGGTGCGTAATTGAACTCCTCTGAAACGGCTCGACCGATTCTCATGAAATTTTGTGTACATCGGGTAGGCCTGAAAATCGGACATCTATTTTTCATCCCGAAATTCCCGCGGGAATGGGTACCGTGGTTGAATTCCTCTGAAACGGCTCGACCGATTCTCTTGAAATGTTGTGTGCATATCGGGTAGGTCTGAGAATCGGACACCTATTTTTAATCCCCCTAATTATTAAGGGTAGTCCACCCCTTAATTTCTGTATGGCAAAACAACGTTTTCCGGTGCAGCTAGTATATTAATATTATGAAGAGGTATTTTACTGTACCCGTTCCCGAGGGAATTTCGGGATAAAATATATTCTATGTGTTATTCTGATGTATAACCTATATTACTGTATTCGTGAAAGAGCAACAAACATCCATACATCCATCCTCACAAACTTTCGCATTTATAATAGTAGGAAGAATTATCGATATACCCATATAACACCGCTGCCTCGCCCCACCCTATCCAACCCCTACAGCCCAAGGCGTCACACCACACCGTGTGTACAATGCCTTACGTCCTTTGTCCCGTGCTTGTGTGAACTAGCCCTGCCGCGGGCTCGGTAACCGCCATATTGAAATGTCAATGTCAAATAATGTGTCAAAGCTCTTTGGGATGAAATCCCGTTGTTCCAGTTTTAATGGTTATGTGGTTTGATAGTTTTTAGCGCTCGTGGCGTTTGACTAAGCGATGTCAGTTCATTGTGATTGTTAAGCAACGGGCAACTCGGTCAGTACTTGGATGGGTGGCCGATAGTGGCGCTACCGTGCAGAGGGTACGTTAAGCAGTCGGTTTAGGCTGTTGCAATCGTTAGACCATGTCGGAGGCCTTTAGGCGGTCTAAAAACTCAGGCACTAGGGTTGGTAACATATTCGAAATTTATGAATGAACCTGATGCCAAAAAGAAAGATTTAGTGTTTTTAAATTGGATTTATTAATTTTATCACCCTGATAGAAAAGTAGGGGTTATTTTGAAAAGGCTATAATAGGAAAAAAACATAGTTTTTATTCTGTCATAGGTTCCCTTGATGAGAAAATCATAGAAGTTATTTTGAACTCAATAAATCCATGCATGCACAACTTCATCATCCACTCCGACCAGAGGCTCTCAAGCAAACAAAGAATAATTCATTTAGATGATATGACTTTCATGTCACTGCAATTCCAATTTCAAATCGTTCCATAAAACGAGTCATAGACAATCCGCGAAACATTAAAAATAGCAACAAATTAAAAATGGCGGTCAACAAGACAGATGTCAACTTGATAACTTGTCAATGTCAGTTTTCCCGCCATAATCGCAAACCGGAAGCCATTACGGTAGAGTGGCTTCTATATAATATTTCACTTGACTATTTTTAGTGTCTAATTACGTAGGCTTTATCTATGAAACCTTAGTAATTAAAGACGAATCTTGGCTTAATTAAAATATGTACTTGAAATCAATAGGTAATATTGCCTGTGTGAATACAGCTAAAGAATTTGATGTTTTATTCGTAAAAGTTCGATACGAATTATTATTTTCTATTGGGCAGCTACCATTCTAAAGGACGGTAGTACTTTCAATCACAATTTTTTATAGACATGGGTGGTTGTGTTTTGAGCGTTCGGCTCACGATCCGGAGGTTCCGGGTTCGATTCCCGGTGGGGACAATATCTCACAAAAATTTATTTGTGAGATATTGTCCCCTCAGTTTGGTAAGGGTATTGCAGGCTGAATCACCTGATTGCCCGAAAAGTAAGATGATTCCGTGCTTCGGAGGGCACGTTAAGCCGTCGGACCCGGTTACTTTCTACGGATAGTAGTCGTTACATGAGCCATGTCAGGGGCCTTTGGCGGCTCAATAACTCTGACATCAGGATTGGTCAGGTTGACCATCCACTCGATGAAGAAGAAGATCCTATTGTTATAATCTTATAATGAGTCAAGTGAACTCCGCCCAGCTCCGTTCCGCTTCTATGGGAACGTACCCTTAGGCAAGCGTGGTATTACGCCTAATCCTCCTCACTGTACTGATATCTTCAGTGAGATGAGAGGCCTTTATATTAGTACTAGCAGCGCCTCGTGGTTTTACCCGCGTTGTGCCCGTATTGATAGTATCCTATCCTATCGTACTAATATTATAAATGCGAAAGTTTGTGATGATGTATGTATGTTTGTTATTCTTTCACGCAAAAACGACTGTACGGATTTGGATGAAACTTTACAGTAATATAGGTCATCATAATAACACATGGGATACATTTTATCCCGAAATTCCCGCGGAAACGGGTACAACGCGGTAACACCGCGGGGCGTGACTTGTATTATATACATAAACATAGATAGTAAATCTGTACACTTCATGTACCTATAGCTGCAATGCTCTGTGACACGTACCACAGAGTATGCCATTAAAAAAGTCAATTTTATCACAGAGACGTAAAACCTTTTTCTCTGGACCGCTAAAAATTTATTGTTGAATTTACGAACACATAAACTTGGTTATAAAACTTGCGTTAATCAATCCGGAGTAAGTTATGATAAATTAAAAATAAGGACATATTGGACATATTCTCCTAAGGGTCAACACGCGGCGGTTCACTTTTGTATGAAGCCACACGCGGCGGGCGCCCGCGACGTTTCACTTTTGCAGGAAGCCACACGCGGCGGGCGCACGCGGCGTGCGAATGCCGCGGGCGTCCGCAACGGTTCACTTTTGTATGGAACCGCGGCGTGCGCACGCTTAACAGTGTCGGCCCTAAAATATAACTACACTAGCTGTACCCTTCGGTTCCATCCGCAACGCACCCGTTCCAGTGGAAATTCCGGGTTAAAAAATAGCCCTTGTCTTTTCCCGAAGTCCAGACTATCTCTTTACCAAGTTTCATTTAAATCGGCAGTTTAGGCGTGACAACGTAACAAAGTTTGATAGACACATTGAAGAAGGTAATAGGTTATTTTCATCCTGAATTTCCCACGGGAATAGGCACAATGCTGGTATAGCCGCGGGACGCTGCCTGTTCCCGTGAGAATTACATGATTTTTTATACTTATAAACCTTCCTCTTCAATCACTCTATCTAATAAAAAATTGCATCAAATCCGTGCGTAGTTTTAAAGATCTAAGCATACATAGGGACAGACTGCGGAAAGCGACTTTGTTTTATACTATGTAGTGACGAAGCGGTGTTTTAAAACTATAAGACAGTATGTTAAAGTTATTTAGGCGGCCAGTAGAAAGTCATGATTTTTCATTTTTAACACTTCGATACTTCTTCTTCATCGAGTGGATGGTCAACCTGACCAATCCTGGTGTCAGAGTTATTGAGCCGCCAAAGGCCTCTGACATGGCTCAAGTAACGACTACTATCCGTAGAAAGTAACCGGGACCGACGGCTTAACGTGCCCTCCGAAGCACGGAATCATCTTACTTTTCGGGCAATCAGGTGATTCAACCTGTAATGCCCTAACCAAACTTTGATACTGACATTGTGTGTTAACGTTTACTGGTAGACAAGCCCGTTGTCACAGTGGCAGTGAGAGCGCTTACTGTGTCGGGGGTTGCGGGCTCGATTCAACGGAGTCAACAATATGTGAAGACATAGTTGTTGACGACGACGTCTGGGTGTCAATTATATATTCTTATAAAGTATTTGTGTATGTATAAGTAGTAGTATCAGTGAGTTAGATTCCATAATACAAGCTTAGAGCTTACTTTGGGTCTAATTAACCGTGAGTGAATTTGTCCGGGTTTATTTATTTATTTACTGGTGCGTTAACGTAACCTGAAGCAACCCTAATACTAGTAGGTAGCTAACTCGAGCCATGTTTGAAATGAACCAAACAAGCTGTGAAACAAGTTTCTCTAAGGAAATTCCTAATTAAAGTTACTCATTTGCTACAGTAAAATAACTACAGTCGGAAATAATAAAAATTCCTGCACTATTCTTTACGTGTCCGTTCCGTACCGTCCCGAAAGTCGGTTTACCTTATTTTTAACCGACTTCAAACACCTAAGGGGATTATCAGTTCGGTCGGATTTTTTTACATAGATTAATTTTTTTTCACCTGATTGCCTCACTCAGAAACGTATTTTAAATAGACGCTTAATTAAAAGTAAAGTAATGTCCCACAGCTGGGCAAAGGCCTCTCATCTCACTGAAGATATCAGTACAGTGAGGAGGACTTAATTATTTGACGTAATTTTCAAGTCCACATCAGTAATGAAATCTCTACTACAGAAGCATTGGACGTATCTGAGTATGAATGTTATCCTCTTGTATGAGAGTGTTCTATTACACTTCCGACACTTTGTCGTTCCGATAAAACTGGCGGTCCGATCTAATACAAACCAGCGAACAGCAAAGGCGGCTACCGATTTTCTTGAATAATAATAATATAATAACCGGACAAATTCACACACGGTTAATTAGACCCAAAGTAAGCTCTAAGCTTGTGTTATGGAATCTAACTCACTGATACTACTACATATACATACACAGATACTTTATACGAATATATAATTGACACCCAGACGGCGTCGCCAACAACTATAGTTATTATTCTTTACTTGAAATTACACCTATAAATTGCCGTCGCTTTTGTACCGCGGCACCTTTATTTTTTCTATAAATGACATTCGTCTATTTCTATTTAGCTTATGAACTTTATTAATTTTGTTTTTTTTTTTTCAGGTAAGCATCTCTATCGTTACATACATCTATGGCCCAGTAAGGTATGGCTTTATATAAGCAGATTATTTGAAGAACTAAATATTATGAAAAAAAAAAACCCTCCTTCTGTCGCAGTCGGGTAAATATCGTCTTAGGATTGTGGTACTGTTCGACCCAATTTAAATAGATCCGCATCGCTCCGCATCAATGGACAGGCACCCTTATCGTTGTTTTGATTGAGCTAGTGTACAATCTGCGAGCCGGCGAGTTATATAAAACTCGAATGACATGTCAAATTACTCGCTCACTCGTTCTCTACTGAAATCGTCAACTCGCTTTATAAACTCCCTTTAACAAACGAAGTAGTTAAACCAACTTTACGGACACTAGTCGCCATTAAACTAATTTCTTTACACAACTGTTCAAGAGTTGACATTTGAGAAATGACGCCGCGATATAAATATAGAAATAAGGTGAGACGGTTCTGAGAATAGCGGTTAATTGAATATTTATTTAAAGTAATTAATTTCGAGTAGTTTAGTGGCCAACCCTGGTGTCGGGGTTTTTAGACCGCCCAAAGGCCTCCGACATGGTCTAATTATTGAAGCAACCGGGACTGATTGCTTCGAAAGATATGTTAAATTGTCGGTCCCGGTTGTTTCAATCATTAGACCGTGTCGGAGGCCTTTAGGCGGTCTAAAAAGTCCGACATCTTGGTTGCCATTACCCTACTCGAACTTACTTTTACCGGTTTCTTAAGTTTAAACTCCTAAAAACCTACTGGACTGTTTTGGATGAAACTTCACAGTAATATAGGTTATACATCAGAATAACCCATGGGGTACATTTACCCCGAAATTTCCGCGGGAACGGGTACAACGCGGGTAACACCGCGGGCGTGGCTAGTACTAGAACTATCACTACATATTATAAAACAAAGTCCCCGGCCGCGTCTGTCTGTCTGTCCGCGATAAACTCAAATACTACTGCACGGATTTTGACGTGGCTTTTTTAAATAGACAGAGTGATTCAAGAGTAAGGTTTATATGCATAAAAATTCCCGAAATTCTCACGGGAAGGGTACACCGCGGGTAACACTGCGGGCGCGGCTAGTATATGTATATAATACTAGCTGTGCCCCGCGGTTTCACCCGCAGCGCCCCCGTTCCCGTGGGAATTTTGAGATTTTTATTCCTTATTTTTCTTATATAAAAACCTTGTCCTGACAATAAGGAACGCATTAAAAAAAGAATCATCCAATGTAGTGCAGTCGTTCTGAAGTTATGCGCTTAGCAACAGATTCAGCGATTCATTTTTATATTATAGATTAGTAGAAAGGTGAGACGGCCAGTAGTTCTGAGAATAGTACTTTAATTGTATATTTATTTAAGGTATAAATTATAGCTAATGCTACCTCGATGGATTCGGAGAAATGTGATGTCTGTTACGAGCTTTTGGCAAATGGGAAATAACGAGAACTAAAGCTATTAATTTTATATGAGAGCGAAATTAATGTAACGAGATTTGTATGAGAACCTCTTTTTGAAATCAGTTAAAAAATAAAAATATAACTACTAGCAGCGCCCCGCGGTTTTACCCGCGTTGTGTCCATTCCTGTGGGAATTTCGGGATGAAAAATAGCCTATGTTACTCGTGGATAATGTAGCTTTCGAATGGTGAATAATTTTTAAAAACGGTTCAGTAGTTATTGAGCCTATTCATTACAACCAAACAAAAAAAGTTTTCCTCTTTATAATATTAGTGAAGATGGAAAGCATCTTGCAAGTTAAACGCTTTTATCATACTACTAGCAGCGCCCCACGGGTTTACCCGTGCTGCCCCCGTTTCCGTGAGAATTTCGGGATGGAAAATAGCCTATAACCTTCCTGTTGAATGTGGCTATCTTTTCAGTTCAGTTACACACGCTAATCTCAGGCAGTTCCTGAGATTAGCGTGTGCTAATTCAAATTCTACTTCTTTATTATATTAATAATAAATAATTGAAATAAATCAATTTGTAGTACATTTTGTGTTATTTACCTAGGTTTACAGTTCTAACCTTTTTTGGTCGCAGGATGAAATATGGTACAGCAGTTTCCCGCGTTGTGTCCGTTCCCGTGGGAATTTCGGGATTTTTTTTACATAAAAACCTTCCTCTTGAATCACTCTACCTATTACAAAAAACCGCATCAAAATCCGTTGCGTAATTTTAAAGATTTAAGCATACAGACAAACAAACAGTGTGACAGACACGAAAAAGAGACGACTTTATTTTATACTATGTAGTGATACAGATTGTATCTCGAGAGCCCCCAAAATCGAATCTGAAAATCATTATTTACCAAACAAGTAGAAGCTGCGTATGTAGCTATATTACTTTAGCGAGCGAGCGCTAAGCTGCGAATCGAGCCTACAATCACGACTCGGAGAGAAACCTCCTTGTCTCCAATTTTCCCCTTTATTTATACTGCCGCCGTCAGATTATGGACTTATGAATTAAAAAAATGAAGTGTTGTTTCTGGATGATGTTTTTAGGGTTCCGCAACCAAAGGTTAAAAACGGGACCTTGTTGCTGAGACTTCGCTGTCCGTCCGTCCCTCCGTCTGGCATCAGGCTGTATCTCAAGAATGGTGATAGCTTGACAGTTGAAATTTTTCAGATGATGTATTTCTATTGCCGCTATAACAACAAATACTAAAAATAAAATAAAACAAATATTCAAGGGGGGCTCCCATACAACAAATGTGATATTTTGCCGTTTTTTAAAGTACCGAACCCTCCGTGCGCGAGTCCGATGCGCACTTGGCCGGTTTTTTAAAATATATTTTTGATGAATATGACAGCAAAATGGTCTCCTTTTTAAAAAAAACAATCCGCAATTTCAAAAATCCAGTCTAAAGTTGTTATCTTTTTTAATTTGAGATATCAAGAAGTGTACAGTTTTTAATATCTTAAAACTCACAAGATTGCATTGTGTCTCGCTAACACACTACATTCTTCATCACTACATAGTATAAAACAAAGTCGCTTTCCGCTGTCTGTCCCTATGTATGCTTAGATCTTTAAAACTACGCAACGGATTTTGATGCGGTTTTTTCAGTAGATAAGAGTGATTCAAGAGGAATAAACCTTACTCATGAATCACTCTAACTACAAAAAAAATATGTATAAAAATTCCCGAACTTCCCACGGGAACGGGCACAACGCGGGTAAAACCGCGGGGTGCTGCTATTAATAAGTGGCAACATCAATAGTTTATACCAGCCATAGACAAATCTATACTCTAACAATGGAGTCCCATTCATAAATAAAATGTTGATATTATTATAAGGAACACAATAACTTATTAATAATAATACAGCTCACTTAAATGAGGACAATACAGTCATCAACGTTCGCAGTTAACCATAAATTATTTTGCTTTACACAAAGTTAAAAGTATTACTGCCTATTCATAAACGCTCTCTAACTCATAGTATAAAACAAAGTCGCTTCCCGCTGTCTGTCCCTATGTATGCTTAGATCTTTAAAACTACACTGATTTGGATGCAGTTTTTTTAAATATATAGAGTGATTCAAGAGGAAGGTTTATAAGTATTAAAATTCTCGAAATTCCTACAGGAACGGGCACAATGCGGGTAAAACCGCGGGGCGCTGCTAGTTTAAATAGAATAAAGTTCTTACGTGGTTACTATTTTAATTGGTCGACTGTACCTCTGACTGTACCTCTCGACTGTATCTGTCGACTGTTACTACATACTACAAACTACATATTATGTATAATACAATGAAAGGCATACATTTATTAAAGGTGTCACATACCATTTATCGCTACAAAGTAAATATTTGTTTGATTCTGATAAAAGTTTTATCAAAGCACTAGAAGCGCCCCGGGGTTTTACCCGTGTTGTACCCGTTCCCGTGGGAATTTCGGGATCAAAAATAGCCTATGTTACTCGTGGATAATGTAGCTTTCGAATGGTGAAAGGATTTTTAAAAACGGTCCAGTAGTTTTTGAGCCTATTCATTACAACCAAACAAACAAAGTTTTCCTCTTTATAATATTAGTGTTAATGAAAGGCATACATTTATTAAAGGTGTCACATACCATTTATCGCTACAAAGTAAATATTTGTTTGATTCTGATAAAAGTTTCATCAAATCATTACTCATACACTTACGGCATGTTTCCTTGAAACATGAATAATTGATTTATTTTTACCAAAGAGTTAGGGTTACTCATAAACGCTTACTAGCAGCATTTAAGCTAGCAAATAGTTTGTCCCTTTCTGACATACACTATTTTCCAAAGAGCAAAAGAGACAAAACACTCACTAACAGTATTTTAGTGAGAGAGCGATTATGAATAAGGCAGTTAGTCACTAACCCAGTCTAGAATAATGCATATCTATACTAATATTATAAAGAGGTAAAATTTTCAAGTTTGTTTGTTTGTATGTTCAAGCTAATCCCGGGAATTATCAGTCCGATTTGAATAATTCTTTTTGTAATACATAGCTACATTCAACGGGAAGGTCATGGGCTATTTTTCATCCCGGTATTCCCACGGGCACGGGCACAACGCGGGTAAAACCGCGGGGCGCTGCTAGTTAATAATACATTAATAATGCACTGTTAACTGCCTTCAAGTCGATAAACTCTGACTTCCTAATAATATTATAAATGCGAAAGTAACTCTGTTTGTGTCTGTTATGCTGTCACGCCAAAACTACTGAACCGATTTAAAAGAAAATTGATACAAAGTTAGGCCAAAACCTAAGAAGGGACATAGGCTACCTTTTATCGCATACGTTACATGTCAAAATCACTCATTAAATCTCTACTAAGGAAGCATTTGACTTGTCTGAGTTAAAATACGTTGAGACGATAAGAGAATATTAATATTCTATTTTCTATCACAGTGCTCTGTAAAACCGCTTGGCTAATACCTCTGTGAAACTTTCGAATCAATTACCAACTCTTTCGATATGCATAGACTATCAATTTCGGCTGCATAATATTCAGACCACGGGGAGCGACGGCGTCGGTGTCTTCAACGAAAATAGAACATTGAACAAATTCAAATTTTTTTTCACTCACGGTTAATTAGACCCAAACTAAGCTCTAAGCTTGTAATATGGAATCTAACTAACTGATAGTACTACATATATTATACACAAATACTTTTTAAGAATATATAATTGACACCCAGACGTCGTCGCCAACAACTATGTCATCACATATTGTTGACTCCGGGCGGGAATCGAACCCGCAACCCCCGTCACAGTAAGCGCTCTCACTGCCACTGTGCCAACGGGCTTGTCAAATTGAAATTGAACATTGGTCTTTTTCAAACTTAAGCGATTTGTACACTGAGGCTAATCAAGTCTTTGCGGCACCATTGCTGCTGTACAGGTCTTCCAGGATATGGGACAAAGAACAAAAGTTATTATTTGTTAAAACTGGAACTTACGTACGACGGAGGTTACTGTTGAGTGTCCCTCAACACGTTTCGGTTACATTCGGTGACCTTCTCCTTCTTCTTCTCCTGATAAAAGTCACCGAATGTGACCGAAACGTGTTGAGGGACACTCAACAGTAAGGCCCATAGCATACGGCGTATTTTATACGCGCAGGCGACGCGCGTATTAGGAACGTGCGTCTTCGACGCCGTAGACGCTGATTGTTGGGTTGGCATTGATGATACAGCGCGCGCATGAAGTGCGTACAAATGAGCAGTGTTGTCTCAACCGACGCCATTATACAACTGGAGGAGTCTCTGGTCAAAACGCCAACGCTACGAGCGGCTACAGCGCGCATACGCGCAGGAGACGCACGTTTCATGATCGTCCCGTGTGCCTAGGTTACAAGCTCGTATACGCGCGTCATCTGCGCGTCGCCTGCGCGTATAAAATACGCCGTGTGCTATGGGCTTTACATCAACGTACGTTTCAATTAATAGTAAAAAAGTACAAAGAGAACATCAATCTTTTATATTACTGTAATTTAAGGTAGTTTTCGTAAACATTGAAAACATTTCAGGTTTCAAAAATGTGTTGTAGACTGTATCTAGGTACATTCATTATACTGAGCAAATATTTAAAGAACAGTACTGATGTTGTCTTTTGAAGAATATTCTATTAATGTACTGAATGCAGCTACCAGCGAGCACTTATGTAAAGTATCGTCCTATAAGACACTGCAGACTGCAAAGTCCTCTCACTGAAGATGTTAGTACAGCTAAGAGTGCACGTAATCACAAGCGAGCACTAATGTAAAGTATCGACCTATAAGACACTGCAGATCAAAGTCCTCTCACTGAAGATGTTAGTACAGCGAGGAGTACACGTAATCACAAGCGAGCACTAATGTAAAGTATCGTCCTATAAGACACTGCAGATCAAAGTCCTCTTACTGAAGATGTTAGTACAGCGAGGAGTACACGTAATCACAAGCGAGATGTAAAGTATCGTCCTATAAGACACTGCAGATCAAAGTCTTCTCACTGAAGATGTTAGTACAGCGAGGAGTACACGTAATCACATGCGAGCACTAATGTAAAGTATCGTCCTATAAGACATTGCAGATAAAGTATCGTCTTATAAACAACACTAGACTCCTAATCGAATAAGGCTGAAATATTCAAAGTATCGATAAGTAAATATCAATACGTGCATAAGTACAACACTAGGCATGGCGCGAAGTAATGAAATAAGTTTTGTATCGCGATCATACTGTGTGTATTATTAGGGCTGCCACTCGCGTATTGGTAAGCAGAAAATATTAGCTTTTCATTAGTAAATAAGTTTGTGTAGGTCAGTGGTCAACCCGGTGTCGGAGTTTTTAGACCGCCTAAAGGCCTCTGACATGGTCTAATGATTGAGACAACCGGGACTGACAAGTATTTAATTTCAATTTGCTTTTTACTGTAAAGTTACTACAATTTAATACTGTCTGTCTGATACTGTCCGTAGAAAGTAACCGCAGCTTTATAATATTAGTATAGGTAACTAACCGTTTAAAACAACCCCTATTGTCTTATTTTTCTTGTGACTGCGATCGAACGCGTTTTATGAATATCGTAATGGAGACCTTTTAATAAAAGGAGAAAAATTTATTTATTCTTTTAGTTGAAAGTACTCGTAGTTAATGGACGAAATATTAGGTTTCATAATTTAACAGTATGAATAAAAAGTTATTCTATGTCAAACTACTACTACATATTATAAAACAAAGTCCCTGGCCGCGTCTGTCTGTCCGTTCGCGATAAACTCAAATACTACTGCACGGATTTTGACGCGGTTTTAAAAAAAAGATAATGTGATTCAAGAGGAAGGATTATAAAAATTCCCGAAATTAGTAATATAGGTTATACATCAGAATAACGGATGGGATACATTTCATCCCGAAACTCCCGCGGGAACGGGTACAACGCGGGTCACACTGCAGGACGCGGCTAGTCACTAGTCTTAACGTAGGTAAATAAGTACATTTGATCGAATGTTTATTGTCACTTTTCTTCCATCGATACGTTTACTTTCATCAAGCGTGTCCCATCACTACAGCTCTCACGTACGATTCCCTATCGCCATCTTGTTACTTACAATTTATAGTTTTTATTTCGTATGTGACTTCTGTTACATACGTCTTTGTCAGAGTTGGTTAAAAGTGAAATGAACATACGGTTATTCGATATTTGTGAGTTTGTTTTGTATGGAATGAAATATTTCTTTATTTACGACTAGCAGCGCCCCGCGGTTTTACCCGCCTTGTGTCCATTCCTGTGGGAATTTCGGGATGTAAAATAGCCTATGTTACTCGTGGATAATGTAGCTTTCGAATGGTGAAAGAATTTTTAAAAACGGTCCAGTAGTTTTTGAGCCTATTCATTACAACCAAACAAACAAAGTTTTCCTCTTTATAATAATAATATGTAGAAGATCTATACGTATTTGTTACGCCCGTACTCAGAGACCTCAAATACTTCCTTAGTAGTGCCTATATGCGCTCGTAGCGTAGTTTGACTTGGGTTAGCTCATTGCGATTGTTAAGCAACGTGCAGCTCGGCCCCTACTTGGATGGTCGGCCGATAGTGGTATTTCAATCTGAAGGCTACCGTGCTTCGTAGGCACGTTAAATTGTCGGTCCCGGTTGTTGCAATCGTTAGACCATGTCGGAGGCCTTTGAAAGTAAGATCGCTTTGGCGTTTTTAATTATTATTACCCATCTTTTCGGTGAAACCTACATAGTATAAAAGAAAGTCGCTTCCCGCTGTCTGTCTGTCCCTATGTATGCTTAGATCTTTGAAACTACGCAACGGATTTTGATGCGGTTTTTTTGAATAGATAAAGTGATTCAAGAGGAAGGTTTATATGTGTAAACATTCCCGAAATTCCCACGGGAACGGGAATAACGCAGGTAAAAAATAAAAAATAAAAATTGAAATCGAAGGCTTACTAAAATCCTATTAAGTATTTGTGTAAACATGTTTTCCTCTCTCTTGATTGAAGTGGTGTACTAGATGAATTCCCGCTACGAACACATTGTTTTCGACTTGTACTCATCAAAATTTCATACCAAGGAAATGTTAGGGTGAGCGCGTACGGTACGACAAAGTTGGCGTGGTTATGTTCAACATGGTGTAGCAATAAAAGCCTCTGCTACTACAGATATTTATAAAAAAGAATACTATTTAAATGGTTGTGCTAAGCTGATATTTAGTGTTCTTATTTCAAAAATATCCCTAGTCCATCACCCAAGGTACCAGGTGGAAAACAGCCTCCGTGGTCTTGAGGTTTGAGCGCCTGGCTCACGATCCGGAGGTTCCGGGTTAGATTCCCGGTGGGGACAATATCTTACAAAAATCTCTTTGTGAGACTGTCCTCAGTTTGGGTAGGGCATTGCAGGCTGAATAACCTGATTGCCCGAAAAGTAAGACGATTCCGTGCTTCGGAGGGCACGTTAAGCCGTCGGTCCCGGTTACTACTACGGATAGTAGTCATCACATGAGCCATGCTAGAGGCCTTTGGCGGCTCAACAACTCTGACACCAGGATTGGTCAGGTTGACCATCCGCTCGATGAAGAAGAAGAAGAAGGAAAACGTTTAATCGAATGCGCTAATCTCTGCAACTACTTGGCGAAACGTTATACGCCACTTTTCATTCCGATATTCTCATGCAAATGCAATCAAAACCGTGAGGCACTGCTAGTTACTTCATATTGTTTGTACCACGCTGCCTGACCGATCGCGGTTACAATCTTGGTCGCAGCGTCAAGAGTAGCGGTCGCATTATTGGTCGCAGTCGCAAGTTTACCATTAAGATGCGGGTAGCCATAGCTATTTGATATTAAGGTGCGTTTAGATAAGTAAGTTCGAGTAGGTTAGTGGTTAACCCTGGTGTCGGAGTTTTTAGACCGCCTCAAGGCCTTCGTCCGACATGATCTGACGATTGTAACAACCGTATATAAATGATAGTTTTATGACGAAAGTTGCCGATGTATTTGTGATTATTTAAGAACCAATGTCAAAAAAATATCCGCTGTATAAAGAGTCACAGCATGGTCTGATTTTTAAACCTTTTCAAACATGTTATAGGTCTTCAGAATTATGGAAAAACATGGATGTTCGTTTTCATTGAACACAGTTACTCCAAAAAAGATCTCCAAAGTTATGACATTCGCGCGTTATGACAGATGTCATTCCAGTACAATTTTAATCTAATTAAAGTCAAACTTTAAAGTATCGCATGATAGACATATATCATAAAAAAAATTGGGTGTAAATTAATCGAAATTTTTTGTATCCCAGTCTGAACTCACCCTAATCCATAATGCACATTGCTCGGTCGCAACTATCGCATTAACCGATAGTTAGGCAACTTGTTGGCCACAGCCGCTATTGTGGTCTCCATGCTCGGTTATTGGTTTTGTGTCAAACGTGAACGTGCAGACTACATATTTATTAAACTACAAAGTTATATTTGAAGTAACTGCTAGTCCATTATAACTACATAGTATAAAACAAAGTCGCTTTCCGCTGTCTGTCCCTATGTATGCTTAGATCTTTAAAACTACGCAACGGATTTTGATGCGGTTTTTTTAAATAGATAGAGTGGTTCAAGAGGAAGGTTTATATGTATAATAAATTCCTGAAATTCCCACGGGAACGGGCACAACGTTGGTAAAACCGCGGGGCGCTGCTAGTAAATGAATAAAAGGGACTGTTTTTATTAGTGTACTAGCAGAATTCTGTTGTTTGACTCGCGTTTTCGTCCATATTCATATAGGTAAAAAGTAGCGTAGGTATATCTATACTAATATAATAAAGATGAAGAGTTTGTTTTTTTAGTTGTTTGAATGTACTCATCTCAGAAAGTACCTATCCGAGTAAAAACGCGGGATTCTGCTAGTCTTATAACACACATTAGCAGCGCTCCGCGGTTATAACCGCGTTGTGCCTGTTCCCGTGGTAATTTTAGGATGAAAATTAGCCTTCAGCATTATTATATTAGTAGTACAGATAGCTTTTTCAAAAACATTGGTCCAGTGAAAGGGTAAAAGATAAATAGATTATTTCATAAAAAATATATTTTTTAAACCCTGCGACTATCGCGTACCTAATCGACCGCGGTCGCGCAGTATGCGGCCCGCCTTAATCTTTTAATAAGATTTTTAACTAAAAAGTTTTGTGGTCAAAGAAATTTCGTTATTTGTAAAACTCCATCGCATTTCTTATGGGATTTTTGGCGCCAAAGAATTATTAAATTAATAACCAACTTGTTGATTACGTTTGTTTTTGTTCCTTATTAGTTGGGGAGGTTTCTCAAGTTATATAAGGAAACTAGCAGCGTTCCGCGGCTTTACCCGCGTTGTGCCCTTTCCTGGTAGAATTTCGGGATGAAAAATAGCCTATAACCTTCCCGTTGAATGTAGCTATCTATTAAAAAAAGAATTATTCAAATCGGATCGGTAAATTAAGAATAATACATGATTTCTTTTATCCCGTAAGTACATACATTTCTTATCCTGTTTTTCCCAATACATAAACCGAAGCATCCTTACCTACATCCCTTATCCCAACTTTCCCGCGGTATAACTTAAATTCAAATCAACCCTACCCATACGAGTTACGGTGTAGAATAGACAGATTTTAATCAAATTACTCGGGTCTGACTTACGGACTCTCGGGAGTTGACAACTTTACCATAGTGGACATACGGCCAGTTATTGCGGGCGGGACCGCTAATCACTACATAGTATAAAACAAAGTCGCTTTCCGCTGTCTGTCTGTCCCTATGTATGCTTAGATCTTTAAAACTACGTAACGGACTTTGACGCGTTTTTTTTAAAATAGAAAGTGCGATTCAAGAGGAAGGTTTATATGTTTAAAAATTTCCGAAATTCTTACGGGTACGGGCACAACGCGGGTAAAACGCGGAACGCGACTAGTAAAAAATATAAAATAAGTTTGTGTAGGTTACTGGCAAAAAAGTCCCGTTCCCGCGGGAATTTCGGGGTAAAAAGTAGCCTATGTCCTTTCTCAGGCTCTGGACTAACTGTGTACCAAATTTTATTGAAATCGGTTCAGTAGTTTTGGCGTGAAAGCGTAACAGACAGACATACAGATAGAGTTACTTTCGCATTTATAATATTATACTAGCAGCGCCCCGCGGTTTTACCCGCGTTGTGCCCGTTCCCGTGGGAATTTCGGGATTTTTTTACATAAAAACCTTCCTCTTGAATCACTCTACCTATTACAAAAAACCGCATCAAAATCCGTTGCGTAATTTTAAAGATAAACAAACAAACAAACAGACACGAAACAGAGACGACTTTATTTTATACTATGTAGTGATTAGTTAGGATTAATAATGCCCCGTATGTCTCCCGAAGTCTAAGTAGAGCCTTCCATAATGTATGGGAACTTCGATAGTTAGTTATAATATAAGTGATATCGCCCGGAGTCGAACCCGCGGGATTTCGTATACTAATTCCAACTTAAAGCCTGCTCAGGCGGTTTTAAGACAGTTTTCTAAAAGTAAGTTCCTTTTTAAAGACCAGAAAACTCTGAAAACTGTAGGTTAGTGGCCAACGCTGGTGTCGGAATTTTAGACCGCCTAAAGGCCTCTGTCATGGTCTAACTATTGAAACAACCAGGATAGACTATACTTTTTCTGGAGCACGGTAGCGCTCAGATAGAAACTCCACTATCGGCCACCCGTCTAAGAAAAATTAGGGCTCCTTCAAATTAAGTGGTTTCAGTCGTAAGTAATAGTAGGCACCTACGTTTTTAGGGTTCCGTACCCAAAGGGTAAAAACGGAACCCTATTGGTGAGACTTCGCTGTCCGTCCGTCTGTCACCAGGTTGTATCTCAAGAACGGTGATAGCTAGACAGTTGAAATTTTTACAGATGATGTATTTCTATTGCCGCTATAACAACAAATACTAAAAAGAAAATAAAACAAATATTCAAGGTTGCTCCCATACAACAAACATGATTTTTTGCCGCCTTTAATGTACGGAACCATCCGTGCGCTAGTCCGACTAGCACTTGGCTGGTTTTTTATATAAAAAACAAAAGAACATCCGTGCGCGCGGACGACTAAAACGGCTTAAACTGAAAGAGGCCTTAGTATGAAACCATTCAATTCAAACATAGCATCAAAAACAATTCATTCGCATCACATGCAAAGTCCCATCAAAAACGGTCGCTCAACAACGCTTCTCAAATTACCGCGCCACACATCACTGTCAAAATACACCCGAAATAATACAATATTTATATTTCACGTAATTATGTGAATACATTGCTTTCCGCCCCTGTATCGAATGACGGGGTAGTGCGAGGGGTAAGTTTTGGAACGGCTACTGTCGATCGTGATATTATGAAGCAGAAACTATTTTGGATGCGAATTTTTATTCAAGAAAATGTCAAATTTAAAGGATAATATTCGTAAAACTAGTAGCGCATTGCGATGTTACCCGCGTATTACCAGTTCCCGCGGGAATTTCGGGATAAAATGTATCGCATGTGTTACTCTGATTTATAATGATTTTGAATGAATATCTTTTGTTTCTTAAACATATTTAGGTACTAAATACATTTAGGGCGGACACTGCGTTAAGCGTGCGCACGCCGCGGTTTCATACAAGTGACCGTCGCGGGCGCCCGTCGCGAGTGGCTTCATACAAAAGTGAACCGTCGCGTGCGCCCGTCGCGTGCGGTGTCATACAAAAGTGAACCGCCGCGTGCGCCCGTCCCGTGCGCACGCGACGGGCGCACGCTTAACGCAGTGTTGTCCCTTAGAAGTTCTTGCTCAGCCTGTCCTTAATATGCTATCAGAAATGCTGTAGGTATAGGTTATTACCGCGGGTTTCCTCGTGTTTTCTTTGCAGTGCCACACAGCTAATACGGCATCCAATTAACACATTTCATAAACACAAGTGCTAATAAAGGTTATCCGTCCGTCCGTCCGTTAGTTTATGATTCACGCCAATTTACACTACAAAGAATACGGGATATTGCAATTAACTGACTTTACGAAAGTGGGTTCTGTGTTTGGACTTGCATTTTTACTTTCCAATGAACCGCCTTCGCTTTACCTACACTTTTAATTCATTCATTACAGCCTCCGTGGTCTTGTGGCTTGAGCGCCCGGCTCACGATATGGAGGTTCCGGGTTCGATTACCGGTGGGGATATCTCACAAAAATCACTTTGTGAGACTGTCCTCAGTTTGGTAAGGGCATTGTAGGCTGAATCACCTGATTGCCCGAAAAGTAAGATGATTCCGTGCTTCGGAGGGCACGTTAAGCCGTCGGTCCCGGTTACTTTCTACGGATAGTAGTCGTTACATGAGCCATGTCAGAGGCCTTTGGCGGCTCAATAACTCTGACACCAGGATTGGTCAGGGTGACCATCACTCGATGAAGAAGAAGAAGATTCATTCATTCATTCATTCATTCATTTCAAGTAGTTCATTTCGACTGCTTAACGTCCCCTCCGAAGCACGGTAACGTACTACTGGACGGATTTGTATGAACCTTTACAGTAATATAGGTTATACATCAAAATAACACATCAGATACATTTTATCCCGAAATTCCCGAACGGGTACTACGCGCGGTAACGTACCTTCCCTCCGAAGCACGGTAGCCGGTTACAACCGGACGGATTAGGATGAAACTTTACAGTAATATAGGTTATACATCAAAATAACACATGAGATACATTTTATCCCGAAATTCCCGCGAGACCGGGTACTACGCAGGTACTACCACGGGGCGCGGCTAATCATTTATAACACCAACTTATAACATCCCTCTTTCTGCGTAGGGGGTTGAAATTAAAGAAACATAATTCGTGATGTTTATTTTAAATTACAAGTATAATTTCTTGGGTAAGAAAACTTTCAGTTCGATGTTATTCATAACATGGGCCTTGTTTTCTTTCAGTTGAAAAACAGCTGTTTTCATTAGAGTCGTATTGGGTTCCTCGGGTTGGTTGTGGCCTGCGTAGACTGTATGCTAGACAATTATAAGACAGTTTCTGGTTTATATTATTTGAATTTTCTAGTCTAGCCGAAAAGTCAAAACATTGAACGTTCAAAATACAATAAATGTTAGACTGTCTTAAAACAGACTTGTCTTCGTAGAAAGCAGTCTAATCCAAACTAATATTATAAATGCGAAAGTAACTAAGTATGTCTGTCTGTCCGTCTGACACTTTCACGCCAAAACTACAGAACCGATTTGAATGAAATTTGGTACCAGTTAGTCCAGAGCCTGAAAAACGGCATAGGCTACTTTTTATATCGAAATTCCCGCGGGAACGGGAATAACGCGGGTAAAACCGCGGGGCGCTGCTAGTAAGTTTATATTTCTATTATAGAATAAAGACACTGAACTATAGTCTACGATACTCTATAGGGGTTGTAACATCCCTTATTAAAGCCCTCCCTCTCCCTGAAGATATCAGTGTACAGTGAGGAGGATTAGACGTAATCACCACGCTTCTGCAAGGATTAAAAACTTTCAAAGGGTTGGTATTATAAATGACATTAATATATATGCGAAACTTAAAGGGTGCAATAAGAAATATTTCAGTTAAAAACTCGTTTTTTTTAAGGGAAGATGGATGTCCTCGTTCACTTAAAAAATAGTGAACAGATTTTGATGGAATTTGGAATAAAGAAAAATAAAATCCTACTTATATAATTTTATGCGAAAGTTTCTGAGGATGTTGATGATGAAAAACTGATTTTGATGAAATTTGGCACAGAGGTAGATTATATTCTGGAAAAGCAGACACATAGGCTATTTTCTATCCCGAAATTCCCTTAGAACGGGTATAATGCCGATAAAACCGCGGAACGCCGCTGGTAATAAATGCAATTCGCAATTATACTAAACTAAATATTATATTATACATCTTATTTTATGCACAATTTTAATATACCTAACCTGCTATCTATGTGTTTTTTAAAATAAATCTTCTGTGACTTCTGTGACAATCTATACTAATATTATAAAGCTGAAGAGTTTGTTTTGTTTGTTTGTTTGTTTGTTTGTTTGTTTAAACGCGCTAATCTCAGAAACTACTGAACCGATTTGAATAATTCTTTCACTGTTAGATAGTCTATTTATCGAGGAAGGCTATAGGCTACATTTTATCCCGAAATTCCCACGGGAATGGGCACAACGCGGGTAAAACCGCGGGGCGCTGCTAGTGTAAAATAAAAGCGAAGTGTATCCGTAAACGTAGTTTTAACTTTTTTAAATAATTTATTATTTTCGGAACCCTTTATCAGAGTTCGACTCGCACTTGACCTGTTTTTCTTTAACATAATTTATCATTGTTTTACGGACAACAATCAGCTGTAATAATTTAACAATAAATAGTAATAATACGATGAAAAAATGCTTGACATAGGTATTTTGAGATACTACAAGTACTAATGGTTTCTCAGTTGTGGCCAGTGAGCGAGTTTACAAGCTAATGCAATTGTTAAGCAACGTGCAGCTCGACTCCTATTCGGATGGCCGATAGTGACATTTCTGTCTGAGTGCTACCGTGCACGTTTAATTGTCGGTCCCGATTTTGTTTAATTGGTATATATGTATTTCAAAATATCCTTACAAATCATTGACTCCAAAAACGGTGATTCTTTCCGAACAGACCACCAGAACCAAATCTTAGCGGTACCACATGGTATCGATTCGCAACCCTCTGCTCAAAACAAAGACAAACTTCACGCTAATTTGACCCTTAACCCCATTACTTTACCGTCGACATCCCCATAAACTTGAATTGTACTTACACTGTTTCACTGTTTTTGTGACACGCGTTAGTTTAGCGAAATTGGTGCTTATGTTTCAAGTAATAGAGTGGATATTAGAATGGTATTTAAGGTTTGGTTTGTATTTCCCCCTTCGTAAAAACGCATATTGCGATATAAACATTAGTAATGTTGGAAAAAATCGGGTTAGTGGATGATTCGCAGGAATTGAACTGGCACGAAATGTGCGAATGGACATCTACACTTAATATTATAAAGCTGCAGAGTTTGTTTGAACGCGCTAATCTCAGAAACTACAAATCCGATTCGAATAATTCTTTTTGTAATAGATAGCCACATTCAACGGGAAGGTTATAGGCTATTTTTCTTCTCGAAATTCCCATGGCCACGGGTAAAATGCGGGCAAAACCGAGGGCGCTGTATTAAATAAAGTTGAAGAGTTTGATTTTATGTTTTTTCGTTTCTTTGAACTCGTTAATCTCAGAAACTACCAATCCGAATTGTATAATTCGTTTTGTATTAGATAGCCACATTCAACGAAAAGATTATAGACTTCTTTCTATCCCAAAATTCCCACGGAAACGGGCACAACGCGGGTAAAACTTCGGGGCGGTGCAAGTAAATGTATATCTATACTAATATTATAAAGCTGAAGAGTTTGTTTTGTTTGTTTGTTTGTTTGTTTGTTTAAACGCGCTAATCTCAGAAACTACTGAACCTATTTGAATAATTCTTTCACTGTTAGATAGTCTATTTATCGAGGAAGGCTATAGGCGACATTTTATCCCGGATTTCCTACGGGAACGGGCACAACGCGGGTAAAACCGCGGGGCGCTGCTAGTTATAGTATATGTATTATAGCATCAAACCATCTCCATGCGTGATAAAAGTCTATTTGACTCCAGACACATCCCCTGAGTACAAACGGGGGTGACAAACATGCTTATTTATTATTTATACGTATTTATATTGTTTGTGGTAGTTAAGGTCCGTTTGCACTAGGGACGGAATGGTCATTCGATTAGTAAGGGTTAGTGTACACTCTATTTTTGCTTACGAGAGTCGAAACGTGGACTAATGTAGTGGGTTTTCCAGCTGAAGACGATTCCTACTGAAGAGGAAAAGGTTTAGTGATTTCATTCCATTCCTACTCCATTACCGAACCCTATAGATTAAGTTGTCTTCGGTTGAAAGATCAGTCTTGATAACAACTGGTATTTTCGCGATGAAAAATAGCCTATAACCTTAACTAGCAGCGCCCAGCGGTATTACCCGCATTGTACCCGTTCGCGTGGGAATTTCAGGATGAAAAGTAGCCTATAACCTTCCCGTTGAATGTAGCTATCCATTACAAAAAGAATTATTCAAATCGGATTGGTAGTTCCTGAGATTAACGCGTTCAAACAAACAAAAAATCAGACTCTTCAGCTTTATTTTATTAGTAACTAGCAGCGCCCCGCGGTTTTACCCGCGTTGTGCCCGTTCCCGTGGGAATTTCGGGATAAAATGTAGCCTATAGCCTTCCTCGATAAATAGACTATCTAACTGTGAAAGAATTATTCAAATCGGTTCAGTAGTTTCTGAGATTAGCGCGTTTAAACAAACAAACAAACAAAACAAACTCTTCAGCTTTATAATATTAGTATAGACTAGCTGTGCCCCGCGGTTTCACCCGCAGCGCCCCCGTTCCCGTGGGAATTTTGAGATTTTTATTCCTTATTTTTCTTATACATATAAATACCTTGTCCTGACAATAAGGAACACATTAAAAAAATAATCATCCAATTTGGTGCAGTCGTTCTGAAGTTATGCGCTTAGCAACAGATTCTCGATTCATTTTTATATTATAGATAGATAGATAATATGTGTTAATTGGTCGAAAACTCGAATTCAAATTATTTCACCAATTAACATGTATGTATGTAGTTACATTAATTAAGGAATCCTGGCTGTCTGTTTCCATAAACTCCCGAGGGAACTGGCTGGATGGACGTCAAACTGAAGCTAGTGAGGCGTAAAATACAATACATTTAGGGAATACTCCCTACCCCCACTCCGATCCATATAAAAGGCGTTCGTCAAGCTCGGACAGGGCTTTTTACCTTCGTCACTCGGTCGGAACGGTTGTTATCGGTGCGATTCGTAAGCGTTGTTGAAAGTGTTCTCTAATTAATCTAAGTGTTAATTATTGTGATTATCTTTGTGAGTACTTTTGATTTATCTTGATTTATAGGTGATTTATTCTGTAGATTTAGCTTTAAGGGTAATTTTGTAATGATAACAATAAATTTGATGTAAAATTGGAGTAAATTGTCTTTAGGTTATTGGGTTGATGTTTTTTTTTAATGATTATTATTTTTGAACGCTAAATTCAGAAGTGGGATACACTTTAAAGCCCATTTGGCCGTTTATTTTGATTATTTATCAGTAAAAATATTTGATTACTTTCTGAGGGTAACAGAATAAATCACCGTTTGTTTTTTTTCTTTTTTTGTGTTTTCTTTTATTATTGTTTCGAACCTACTGAATATGGCTGATAATCGACGAGCCTCGCGGGATCGATCGCACCGATACGACCGCGATAGCCATAGGTCGCGGTACCGCTCGCGTTCTCGTAACGAGTCCGTCTCGCGGCACGGGTCCCGGTCTCGTAACAATCCTCATGCGCGTGATAGATCCCGCTCCCGTGAAAGATATCGCTCACGCCGCAGTTCGGGCACTAGGACCCCTCCTTTTACCACGCGAAATTCTGGCCCTAGTTTGCACGAAACGTTGGGAACTATTCTTAAAAGATTAGATACGCTTGAGAATAGCGGGGGCAATGTTGGGTTGCAAAACAATGTAGCTGCTGAGAAAAGTCTTGTGACCGTTACTCGCGCGCCGGTTCCCCAAGGTCACTCCACGGACGTGCCGGTTTGCGTGGATGGAGCCGAGTTGGCTACTCGAGCTGATACTACTCGTTTGGGTTCAGTACACCCCTCGGACTCTAACGGTTTTACGGAAGTCCACGAGGCTAGTAGCACTAAACAAAACGTTCCTCCGATTATATCCTCGCCTGCTCTGGCGGATCCGGTTCCTGAATCGGCAAGAATACTCGCTGAAGCCATTAGGTCGTTACAGCAGACAAATAAGCAAAGTTATTTCGTCTCTGTATTTGATCCGAGTATCCATGACATTGAAGTATGGTGCGATGAAGTCGAACGGGCTATGGTTGCCAATAACTGGGGGGATGCGGAATGTTTGTCGCGCGTTTCGGGTTGTTTAAGGGGTGACGCTCGTACTTGGATGAATGAGTGGGTAACTACCGAGCGTACCTGGTCGAACTTTTGTCGCGAATTCAAATCGTTGTGCCCTCGAAAACTTGATTATGCCGGCATTCTCTACGACGCAATGAAGATTAATTCAGACGCATTTAGTACATATGCCGAATTTGCTAGACGGACCTTGTTACGCTTGAAAATAGTAAAGGGTGTGAGCGACGAGCTAAGAGTCTTGATCGTTATTCGGGGTATAACTGATGTACAGGTTAGAGCCGCGACAGCTAATGCCGATCTTACTTGCGAGAATTTAGTAGCGTTTTTATCTAATTACACTAAGCCAGTGCGCGATAAACAGGGTAGGGCCGGTCATAACCCACTACTGAAGTGGCCAAACGTTTCGAGTGACAATAATTATCCACCGAAGTGTTTTACTTGTGGCTGGACTGGACATAAATCAAATCATTGTCCAAAGAAACCCCGTGCTGAGCCGTCCAAACCAGACAAACCTGGGACGAGTGCTCCAAACCATGGGTCAGGTTAGGCCGAGCCTGCGTAAGGTTAAAGCGTTAGTTAACGCTCCCTCTCCCGCTAATGTCAAGCGGGTGAGGCAGTTTTTGGGGTTGGCTGGATAGTTCAGCAGAATTGAAGCGCACTTTCACCAACGCTGTGTCACTATTCGGTTCGCCGAAGCCCCTTGTAACCGACCGAGGGCGAATGTTCGAGTCCAGGGAGTTTATGACCCTGTTTTGTGAGTTTGGCTGCGAGGTTCGCTGCATCGCGCCGGAGGTGCGCAGCGCCAACGGACGAGTCGAAGGATGTGTCCGAGCGGTGTTGGGCATGATGCGCATCGGGGTGAGCAGCAGGAGTGCTTCTTGGTCGGACCGGCTGTGGAGGTTGCGGCTCGTCATGGGCATCGGGGGCAAGGGACGACGCGGGCCTCGGCGTTGGCGCTGTTGGTGGGCGCTGGCGCGGTGGCGCCCGTTGTCGGAACCCTGGTCCGGGATGTCTCATTGGATCTGACTCAGAACTATGAGAGCTGGAGGGAGCTGTGCGGGTCACGGGCTGGCCGGCTGTTGGTCGGTCGGTCGAACCAAGACTCGTGCGTTTGCCGGCGGAGACCCACCTCGCGTGTTCCGGATCGACGACTTGGTGTTTGTCATCAAGTGCAGCCGGTCTGCGGGCGGGCTGGACCCAGGCATGGGGGGGCCCTGCCGAGTCGTCGAGGCCTTGCCCAGCGGCCGTTGTCGGCTGAGGCTGTTGGCGGGGTCCTACGGAAAAACCACCCAGGCAGCTGCAGAATATATGGTGCCCTGGAGTGGAGAGTGGTGTCCCGAATCCTGTGCTGAGTTTTTTGAGAGTAAGTCCTTTCTGGGATCATTTCAAATGTGGATGATGCGAACCGCTTGCACACATGTTCTTAGTACCCTATACGTACGGACTGACTTTAACGCATTTTACTCCCCCTTTTTCAATTTGGCGCCTATTTCCCTCCCTCTTTGTTGTGACGGTTCGGATCACTACTAAGTAAATGATTTCCATGATTGGTGACTGGGACACCTGTGTGACACCTGTGTGACGAGCTTTTTGTGGGTGGTCGGCATGTCGTGAGGGTCATGCCGGCGTAAAGCCAGAAGCTCTGTGTTTTGGGAGGGTGGTCGGCATGTCGTGAGGGTCATGCCGGCGTAAAGCCAGAAGTTCTGTGTTTTGGGAGTGATTGCCTATGGGGCAAAATATGTAGTCCTACTGGGGCTCTCCGCTAAGCTTGCCCTACATAAAAGCGCATCCTCGTTGCTGGGAATTATTTCCCTACTGGGGCTCTCCGCTAAAGGCAGCCGTCTATAATAGCGCATCCTCGTTGTTGGAGCTTACATGATGTGAATATAAGGTAGTCAGCATGTCGTAAGGGTCATGTTGGCGTAAATCCTGGGGAGACTGGGTCTCGTATGACTGAATGTCATGTAGAGTAGGTCTCTCGCAGATAGTGGGGACGCCTACTTCTGCCGTGGTGAGTTCACAGGGTCAAGACATCCCCGAGAGCCCTGCCTTCAAGGTGCAGAAGTTCGAGAGAGGAAGTAGAAGATTGGTAACAAGGAATATAGAATTGAGAGCTCTCATATTTTTTACCTTGGATTAAGTTGCATGTCTTTGTGTGTGTGCCGGCATGCTATGAGTGGCTAAACCATTTCCTCATGTACTTCCTTATTGCAGACAATGAGGAAGATGAGACTGATCCTACAGCTGGACCCTCCTCGGCTCCAGTGGCTGTCCGGGTTTCCGAAGACACGGAAGAGTTACGGTCGGAAGGAAGGAGCATGCCCGCTGTGAACTATCAACGTAACGAGGACGTTACGACATCAGGAGAGGCCGATTTAGGGAATACTCCCTACCCCCACTCCGATCCATATAAAAGGCGTTCGTCAAGCTCGGACAGGGCTTTTTACCTTCGTCACTCGGTCGGAACGGTTGTTATCGGTGCGATTCGTAAGCGTTGTTGAAAGTGTTCTCTAATTAATCTAAGTGTTAATTATTGTGATTATCTTTGTGAGTACTTTTGATTTATCTTGATTTATAGGTGATTTATTCTGTAGATTTAGCTTTAAGGGTAATTTTGTAATGATAACAATAAATTTGATGTAAAATTGGAGTAAATTGTCTTTAGGTTATTGGGTTGATGTTTTTTTTTAATGATTATTATTTTTGAACGCTAAATATACTTACCTTTTTTTAATTGAAACTACGTTAACGGATACACGTTCGCTTTTATTTTACATTTTTATCTGACGTTTGTTAAGCATAAGTACCAATTTTTTCCAAAATATACAATACTAGCAGCGCCCCGCGGTTTTACCCGCGTTGTGCCCGTTCCCGTGGGAATTTCGGGAATTTTTTTACATAAAAACCTTCCTCTTGAATCACTCTACCTATTACAAAAAACCGCATCAAAATCCGTTGCGTAATTTTAAAGATTTAAGCATACAGACAGACAAACAGACAGACAGACACGAAAAAGAGACGACTTTATTTTATACTATGTAGTGAAGTGCAAAAATAGGTAAATAGTTTACGCTCACGTATCATCAGTAAACGTTAACACAATCAAACTTAACAGACGTTAGAGAATAAATAATAGTGGTTTTCTACTAGTCGCCCGAACAAACGCGAACTTATGTTACTACTAGCAGCGCCCCGCGGTTTTACCCGCGTTGTGCCCGTTCCCGTGGGAATTTCGGGATAAAATGTAGCCTATAGCCTTCCTCGATAAATAGACTATCTAACAGTGAAAGAATTATTCAAATCGGTTCAGTAGTTTCTGAGATTAGCGCGTTTAAACAAACAAACAAACAAACAAAACAAACTCTTCAGCTTTATAATATTAGTATAGATTACCAACCGTTTAAAACAACCCATTCTAAGAATCATACTTACTACACCAGATATTGATCTATCAAAGTTAACCCACTAAAATTATCAGTACAGGCGAGGAAACCGTGTCCTGCTTAATTGCAGTCGGTTTCCGAACAAATCCGTTAAAAACTGGACCAGGAGTGTATCACTGGCAGGGCCAAGTTTGATTGAGTTTCAAATTGACTGGGGCACCACTGCACGCCGTTACTGCGGTGGGTTGCCAGCCTAAATAATATTACGTATTGGATTTGAACAAAAAAATGCTATCCAATTTTACTAATATTATAAATGCGAAAGTTTGTGATGTTTGTTACTCTTTCACGAAAAAACTACAGTACGGATTCGGATGAAACTTTACAGTAATTTAGGTTAAACATCAGAATAATATATGGAATACATTTTATCCCGAAATTCCCGCGGGAACGGGTACAGCTCGGGTAACACCGCGGGGCACGGCTAGTATTATAAATGCGAACGTTTGTGAAGTTGTATGTTTGTTACTCTTTCACGAAAAAACTACTGAACGGATTTGGATGAAACTTTACAGTAATATAGGTAATAACATATGGAATACATTTTATCCCGAAATTTCCACGGGAACGGATACAACGCGGGTAGTACAATCAATTTTTCTACTAGTTTAAGCGATCACTACTCATTTTGAATTGCACCTACGGATACACTTCATGCCAGGGCGGATGGTACGTTAAGCAGTCGGTCCCGGTTGTTTCTATCGTCAGACCATGTCGAAGGCCTTTAGGCGGTCTAAAAACTCCGACACCAGGGTTGGCCACTGACCTACTCGAACTATTACTAATGTCGCTCAGAAGATCTTGACAATTCGCTGAGTCTTATAAACCACAATATGAAAGTACTATACTTTGAAAAGACCCTTTCTTGCTCGCTGAGTTATAGCGCAATTTTATTTTATTGGTTCATCGCGTGTAAATGTCACTGTATCAAATTAGTGTACGTTACGTTACGTGTGTTCCTCCTCGCAGTACTAATAGCCTTGGAGAAGAATTTGATCTGCAGTAGGGCCTAAGGTGCTAAGGAAGTGTTTTATGTCTCTGAGTATGAGCGTAAAAGACTTTTTGAATGCGACATGCACTTCATATCATCATTTTCTTTTCAAAGTTTCAAAATTCAAAAAGTCTCTTACGCCTATACTCAGAGACATTAAATGCTTCCTTAGTAGAGGTTTAATGAGTGATTTTGACATGTGCCTAATATATGAAAAATTATCCATTAGTTAAGTGTCGTTTTAATGGACGTCTCTAAGTACGGCAGTTAATAATGGAAATCAAAATAATTTACAAACATTTCAAAAACCTAACTTGCAATTTAAAATCCTCCCAGTTTTAAAATCGGTTAAAATCCAATCTTTTCCAACTCCATTCGCACAAGCCAATTAATCATTGATTGTGACTATCCCTAACAAAATTATCACAATACATTCAGCCGGGTACAACTCAATCAATTACTAAACAGAGTGACTTGGCATTTTGGATTTGTGTAATCTTTTGGTTTGAAAAGTATTGTATGTTTGATACTATAGTAGTAACTAGCAGCGCCCCGCGGTTTTACCCGCGTTGTTCCCGTTCCAGCGGGAATTTCGGGAATGTTTATACATATAAACCTTCCTCTTGAATCACTCTATCTATTTCAAAAATCTCGTAAAAATCCGTAAATTGTCGCGTGCGCCCGCTCCGTAGACCCGCCGCGTACGCCCGCCCCGTACGCCCGCCGCGAACGCCCGCCCTGTACGACCGCCGCATATGCCTGCCGCGTACGCCCGCCCTGTACGCTCGCCGCGTAAGCCCGCGACGGTTCACTTTTGTATGAAACCGCTTAACGCAGATTCAGCCCTAATGAAAACAATTTCCAAAATCAGTCCGCCAAACAGCTGTGAGAAATCAAAATCGAAATCTCACCCCGAATTGGTCATGGCCAGTTAGCTAGTTAATTCAGCTTACCGCGATTAAATCAAAATAAATGCAGTCAATTACTGCAGTGACTTGCGATATTAAATGGTAGGGATAGACGCGACATATGTTGAATGTATACTAGTGTGTGTTGCGGCTTTACTTGCAGTGCAGATCTAATATATCAAATCATCGTGTCACGGGGTCCGTGGTTGAACTGAACGGCTCTACCGATTCTCATGAAATTTTGTGTGCATATCGGGTACGTCTGAGAATCGGACATCTATTTTTCATCCCGAAATTCCCGCAGAAACGGGTACAACGCGGGTGAAACCGCGGGGTGCAGCTAGTCTCTCTATAAATATAATAAAGCTGAAGAGCTAGATTTTTTCTGATTTGAATAATTATTTTTATAATAGATAGCCACATTCGACGGGAAGATAAGGCTATTTTTTATCCCGAAATTCCCACGGGAACGGGCATAATGTAGGTAAAACCGTGTGGCGCTGTTAATCACTACATATTATAAATAAATAATAATAAATAAATAAATAATTCAGTGATTCAAGAGGCAGGTTTATATGTATAAAAACATCCAAAATTCCCTCGGGAACGGGCACAACGCGGGTAAAACCGCGGGGTGCTGCTAGTTATATATATCTAAATCTAGGTATACCACTAAGCTACCCTATTTTCCTTTGAAACAGATCAAAGGCTCACAACAAAGCTCAATACACCACAGAGAACTATTCTTATAACTATCATAAGCATCTTTAATCACCATGCTTACTAAAATAATGGAGCTACATGAATAAATGTCAGAAAAACGTTAGCCTTAAGTATAGTCGGCTTACCGCCGCCATATTTAATGCAACAATGACGTCACATCCCCTTGTCCTGTTGATTAATGAACTACAATCTGATTACGTCACTATTATAATATCTTAATGTACTGATTATTGTGACAAATAAATCATTTTGTGAAAGAAATGGAGTATGTTAGACAAAAAAACCGGCCAAGTGCGAGTCGGACACGCAGACGAAGGGTTCCGTACCAGTATCTATTAAAAATTTTAGTACGTTTGTTGTGTGGGAGCCCCTCTTGAATATTTGTTTTATTTTATTTTTAGTATTTGTTATTATAGCGGCAATAGAGATACATCATCTGTGAAAATTTCAACTGTCTAGCTATCACCGTTCTTGAGATACAGCCTGGTGACAGACGGACGGACAGCGAAGTCTCAGAACCTAATAGGGTCCCGTTTTTACCCTTCGGGTACGGAACCTTAATAAAATCTTAACATGGTTGTAAATACTGAAGTAAGTTAGTGGCCAATCTTATTGTCGGTGTTGTTAGACCGCGTAAAGGCCACCGACATGGTCTAACGATTGAAGCAACCAAGCACGAAATTTTACGTGCCCCCCAAAGCACGATAGCACTCAGATAGACCACTATCGGCCTCCCATCCAAGTAGGGACCGAGCTGCACGTTGCTTAACAATCGCTTACATCGCTTAGTCACACTACGCCATGAGCGGTACAATCTGATTACTACTATGTATAATATCTCAATGTACATACTGTTTATTATGCCAAATAAATTATTTAGTGAAAGAGATGAAATTTTACACCAAATAAAAACTCGACATGCTTGTCAATAGCGCAGTAAGTTGGATTAAACAGAAGGTGTAATTTTCAGGTACTTCACTGTGTATTTCGTAGCGCTTGGCCTTGACTTTTTATTAAGTCTGCATAGAAAGTGTAGGTGATTTTAATTGAAACTACGTTGACGGATACACTTCGCTTTTATTTGACGTTTAAGTCCCTTTACAGGAACCGTGGTCACAGAAGTATATCACTACATAGTATAAAATAAAGTCGTCTCTTTTTCGTGTCTGTCACACTGTTTGTCTGTCTGTATGCTTAAATCTTTAAAATTACGCAACGGATTTTGATGCGGTTTTTTGTAATAGGTAGAGTGATTCAAGAGGAAGGTTTTTATGTAAAAAAAATCCCGAAATTCCCACGGGAACGGGCACAACGCGGGTAAAACCGCGGGGCGCTGCTAGTAATCTATATATATATAAAATTCAAAGTCCTGACTGACTGATAATCAACGCACAGCCTCAACCACTACACCTAGAAACATGAAATTTGGCAGGAAGGTTCTTCAAGTGACGTAAGTGCAGACTAAGAAAGGATTTTCGAAAATTCCAACGGGAACGGGCTCAACGCGGGCAAAGCCGCGGGGCGCTGCTAGTGTAAATTAAAAGCGAAGTGTATCCGTAAACGTAGTTTCAATGTAAAATTAACAGTGTTCGCTTAAACCTAAGAAACTAGGTGATCCTAGGCGATCCTAGGTGATCCAATGATCCTAATAATTTTACGTCTTAAATCCGCAGAAAAAGCTTTTGAACGTAAATTTTGAAAATTACTACTTATTTTGAACTTACCTCTTAACATTAAAATAACCGACGAAGTAATATTAATAAATCATATTACAGTCACATCAAAGCGTATTTTAACAGTTGCAGTTAAACTCGTAAATCCGTAATTCCGCGAAACGCCCGCCCGTTTGGATGCCATTTGTGTTTTTGTCCGTTTAAAACAGTGTTAATTTAATGTTGACTTTTGAGGTGTGCACGTTTTTAGTATTTGAGTATCTTTTTCTTGGATTTGAATTTATTTTAGTATACAATATTAATTTAAAATATTTTCTAGGATTTAAGCAATGTTTATTTGGCTGCAATAATACAAATAAAAAATAGAAGCAAACTTTTTTAATACAAAATTGTGGTCCCGTTTGTTTCAATCGTCAGACCATGGCCTTGAGGCGGTCTAAAAACTACGACACCAGGGTTGGCCATTAACCTATTCGTACATACTTACTACTAAAAAGTCCTAACAGAGACTTTTGTCCGTCAAAATAGACATCTCAAACCGAATCAAAAAACGCACATGAAAAAAAATCAAGTATAGACATTTTTTTGAACTTCATTTAAAAACGAAACTTTCAATCTAAAAATAATTATCATAATATGTAGGTCCATTCGATTGGGAGAGAACACCCATCTTTTTACAACGAATGTAAAAAAACCTGCGTAAGGGTACGTTTGCATAGAAGCGAAGCTGAACTGTGTGAACGAATCCCAACGCATTACGACAATATTTTGACGATGTCAAAGCGTTGTTTGACAAATTTCAATGCGTTGTGATTGGTCGATTTTGCTCCGCTCAGCTCTGCTCCGCTTCAATGGAAACACACCCTAATTTTAAACCTGACAAAGTCTGCTAGAAAATGCTTGGCAGCTTTAAGTCTTTCGACTTAAAACGCCGTAAAGTCCCTACAAAAACACCTGTACTTTATTCACTTAAAAAGCCGGTCGTTACTTCAAAAACGGTTCAAAAGTCACCAATAAAAAGAGTCGTTTAAGTAATAAAATGCATTTTTCCATTTTGAAAAGCGTCGCATTACATCATGTCGCGGTACGACTCGTAAACCCGCCGTGTCTGCAAACGTCCGACATAAATAATAATGTATTCCTGTTTCCTATATTTTTTACTGCCCTCGCTTCTGCAAGGAGTAATACTTTTAAGTGACCGAGTGTACCGTTAGCAGAGGAAATTGAATTGGTCTATACTTTTATACTAATGTTATAAAGAGACATTTTATTATATAAAAGCATCGCGCCAAGGTTTTACTCGCGTTGTGTCTCCGTAAGTGTTCCAGTCGGAATTTCGGGATGAAAAATAGCCTATAACCGTCCCGTTCAATGTGGCTATCCATTACAAAAAATAATTACATATATACAAATCGGACTGGTAGTTCCAAAACCTAAAAAAAATTGTTTGTTAACCGACTTCAAGCACCCAAGGAGGAGGTTCTCAATTAGGCCGGTTTTAAAAAAAAACTTTCTACGGATAGTAGTCGTTACATGAGCCACGTTAGAGGCCTTTGGCGGCTCAATTACTTTGACACCAGGATTGGTCAGGTTGACCATACACTCGGTGAAGCCTTATTAAATTAATATAAGTATACTAGCAGCGCTCACGGTTTCGCCCACATTGTATCATCGCTACATAGTATAAAACAATGTCGCCTTCCGCTGTCTGTCCGCTATTTATTGTCATAAAATAGAAAGTAATTTATGAAAATAATTAATTTTCTGATTGTTTGGCTAACGCTACTTGTCCCAACGGAGTGAGTGTAGTGAACCGAAGGTGCTGACTGCCAACCGTACAGACAAGATGTGTATTACTGGCTTTTATTTAATATAACCATTCCTCGCCGCACTAACATCTTCAGAGAGGAGATCTGCAGTCTTATAGGACGATACTTTACATTAGTGCTCGCTTGTGATTACGTGTACTCCTCGCTGTACTAACATCTTCAGTGAGAGGACTTTGATCTGCAGTGTGTTATAGGACGATACTTTACATCAGTGCTCGCTTGTGATTACGTGTACTCCTCGCTGTACTAACATCTTCAGTGAGAGGACTTTGATCTGCAGTGTCTTATAGGACGATACTTTACATTAGTGCTCGCTTGTGATGACGTGTACTCCTCGCTGTACTAACATCTTCAGTGAGAGGACTTTGATCTGCAGTGTGTTATAGGACGATACTTTACATTAGTGCTCGCTTGTGATTACGTGTACTCCTCGCTGTACTAACATCTTCAGTGAGAGGACTTTGATCTGCAGTGTGTTATAGGACGATACTTTACATTAGTGCTCGCTTGTGATTACGTGTACTCCTCGCTGTACTAACATCTTCAGTGAGAGGACTTTGATCTGCAGTGTCTTATAGGACGATACTTTACATCAGTGCTCGCTTGTGATTACGTGTACTCCTCGCTGTACTAACATCTTCAGTGAGAGGACTTTGATCTGCAGTGTGTTATAGGACGATACTTTACATTAGTGCTCGCTTGTGATTACGTGTACTCCTCGCTGTACTAACATCTTCAGTGAGAGGACTTTGATCTGCAGTGTCTTATAGGACGATACTTTACATCAGTGCTCGCTTGTGATTACGTGTACTCCTCGCTGTACTAACATCTTCAGTGAGAGGACTTTGATCTGCAGTGTCTTATAGGACGATACTTTACATTAGTGCTCGCTTGTGATGACGTGTACTCCTCGCTGTACTAACATCTTCAGTGAGAGGACTTTGATCTGCAGTGTGTTATAGGACGATACTTTACATTAGTGCTCGCTTGTGATTACGTGTACTCCTCGCTGTACTAACATCTTCAGTGAGAGGACTTTGATCTGCAGTGTGTTATAGGACGATACTTTACATTAGTGCTCGCTTGTGATTACGTGTACTCCTCGCTGTACTAACATCTTCAGTGAGAGGACTTTGATCTGCAGTGTCTTATAGGACGATACTTTACATCAGTGCTCGCTTGTGATTACGTGTACTCCTCGCTGTACTAACATCTTCAGTGAGAGGACTTTGATCTGCAGTGTGTTATAGGACGATACTTTACATTAGTGCTCGCTTGTGATTACGTGTACTCCTTGCTGTACTAACATCTTCAGTGAGAGGACTTTGATCTGCAGTGTGTTATAGGACGATACTTTACATTAGTGCTCGCTTGTGATTACGTGTACTCCTCGCTGTACTAACATCTTCAGTGAGAGGACTTTGATCTGCAGTGTCTTATAGGACGATACTTTACATTAGTGATCGCTTGTGATTACGTGTACTCCTCGCTGTACTAACATCTTCAGTGAGGGGACTTTGATCTGCAGTGTCTTATAGGACGATACTTTACATTAGTGCTCGCTTGTGATGACGTGTACTCCTCGCTGCACTAACATGATCCCACGGGAACGGTTAAACCGCGGGTGCTGCTTGTCTGATACAATATTATAAATGCTAGTCTGTTATTAATAAATCTCAAACAGATGAAGTTGTTCTGTATTACAAACTTAATATTTCAAAGTCTAGCTTAGTTAGACTTCAATAGATGTTAGTGTTTAATCTGTAACGTCTTATCCTAGAGTTATTGTGACCTAAGATCTAGGTCTTAAGAGATTTGATGAGAAATTTATTTAATCTCGAAGCTTATGGATGAATTTTCAGATTGTTTCGCTTTTTGACTAAGCGATATTAATCCATCGAGATTGCTAAGCAACTTTTATTTGGATCGGTGGACGAAAGTGGCATTTTAGCGCTATCAAGTTTGGAGGGCACGTAACATTTTTGGCCCCTGTTGATTCAATCTTTGAACCTGGTCGGGGGTTTCGGCGTGTCTAAAATACTTCGACACCGGGGTAGGCCTACTTACCTATTTAATTTTACCTACAGTATATTATTAAGCTGAAGAGTTATATTATTTATCTCAAAGCTGCGGAACAACCAATGCAATAATAACTTTTTTTAAGGTTCCGTACCCAAAGGGTAAAAACGGGACCCTATTACTGAGACTTCGCTGTCCGTCCGTCCGTCTGTCACCAGGCTGTATCTCAAGAACGGTGATAGCTAGACAGTTGAAATTTTCACAGATGATGTATTTCTATTGCCGCTATAACAACAAATACCAAAATTAAAATAAAACAAATATTCTACGGGGGGTTCCCATACAACAAACGTGATTTATTGCCGTTTTTTTAAAGTACGGAACCCTCCGACTCGCATTTGGCCGGCTTCTTTTAAACCAACTTCAAACACCGAAAAAGTTTCACAATTCGGTCAATATTGTACCACATTAAAAAGGACATTACAACCTATTTTTATCCCAAATTTCCCACTACTACAACTAAAACAGCGTCTACTAATTTAACATGCCCAAAAGACAGAACAAAGCGATAAAATTTTCTTACTCTTAAGAATAGTGTACCTTAACCCTAACCTTGCCGCGCGCTGTAAATAAGTAAAGAAGCGCGATGGCGTTTCGCGCCACTTATAATAAACTCGGCACACACAGGCACACAGACCGACGTTTAACTATTCATGTCTCTGTTAGGACAGTGGTCGGGTAATTTGAAGACAGTAATAGGGTTTACATGTTTTTTTCATTGGTAAATTATGTCTGAGGCCTGTAGGTAGATTTTACCTAGGGATGCTAGGGAATTCCGTAACCGTCGATATCCGATATAAAAAATATCCGTAACTGTAACCGAATCCGAAATAGTTTCGGATAATATCGGATAGGGGTGGAGCCTAATTGAGACACGTTATGACATATTGTTTTGATGGGCCGGGCGCATCGACACACAAGCGGCACGCATTGTTTGTTTCCTTTTGTTAAGTTCATTTTGTCATTATTCTAACATCCGTAACCGAAATTATCCGAAACTAACGGATAATCCGAAATAATTTAATATCCGCATCCGAATCCGTATCCGGTATAATAATAATACCTATATCCGTATCCAATCCATATCCGAAAAATCCTATCCATAACAATATAAAAAATAGAAATCGCCACATTTTGAAAAAGAGTATTACTTTCACATCTTTTCAATACGTGGGTATAGCTCCCACTTACAAATAATTTTATTACATAGATTAACAATTACATCAATATCACTACGGCATCACATTTTAATCTTCATTACTGCCGTATATTCCTCCAGATCATTTGTCCCACTCCCCTATGAGTCGATCCAAACCCTTAGGGAGGTTAGGAAACTAGAAAACGTCCCCTACACGTACCAATGAATATTTTAATAAGTATAAGTGTTGTTGGAATGGTGATCGGCCATTTTCGATCGGTTTTTGATGCTGTGATAGATTCCTAGTGGGTTTTCTAACTGCAGAGCGGTACTCAAACAATATTCCTTGTTTACATTTATTTATCTAACAACCTCCGTGGTCTAGTGGTTTGAGCGCTCGGCTCACGATCCGGAGGTTCCGGGTTCGATTCCCGGTGGGGATATCTCACAAAAATCACTTTGTGAGACTGCCCTCAGTTTGGTTAGGGCATTGCAGGCTGAATCACCTGATTGCCCGAAAAGTAAGATGATACCGTGCTTCGGAGGGTACTTTAAGCCGTCGGTCCCGGTTACTTTCTACGGATAGTAGTCGTTACATGAGCCATGTCAGAGGCCTATGGCGGCTCAATAACTCTGACACCAGGATTGGTCAGGTTGACTATCTCTTCTTGGTTTGGTCAGGTTGACTCGATGAACATGACTCGAGACAGTTTTCGATGATCTATGATTTACTTTTCTGCGTTAAACAAGTCAGAAAGACTGAGTTTGATGGTCCTTAACAATCGAAATTATTACAAGCAATAAAAAGATTTTCCACAGCACTTTATAAATACAGACCACAATTATCTCTATATTGTATATCTGTCTACTCAATTTTAACAAATTTCATTATAATTCTCCCCTTCGAAATTGTTCACAATAAAAAAGTTTATTCGAAATCGGTCGAGCGGTAGCTTTTTGTTGTGCTTGTATTATTGTGGGGATGCCGCCCTCCGAAATTAATTCGAAAATCGTTTTGATAATTATTATTTTAGGAGGGTATTGCTTGCTTTTAAAATACGTACGAACGTCGCGAAATGATGGTACTGTTTGCATATTTCGGATAGATGGCAATGTTATTGATTATTTTCAAAACGAAAAAAGAATATTCTCAGTTCCTACCTATCTTTATCACTACATAGTACATAAATTCGTTTTCCGCTGTCTGTCCCTATGTATGCTTATATCTTTAAAAGTACGCAACGGATTATGACGCGGTTTAAAAAAATAGATAGAGTGATTCAAGAGAAAGGTTTATATGTATAAAAATTCCCGAAATTCCCACGGGAACGGCAAACAAAAGTAAGTAATCCATTAACATCTCCAATCATTTGACGTCTTTGAGTTCACATTTTGAAATAAAACTACGTTTACGGATACACTTCGCTTTTATTTTACTTCGCTTATAGTGCTCGTGGCGCTTATAGTTTAACTAAGCGATGTTAGTTCATTGCGATTGTTAAGCAACGTGCAGCTCGGTACCTTCTTAGATGGGTGGCCGATAGCGGCATTACTATCTGAGCGCTACCGTGCCTCGGATGGTACGTTAAGCCGTCGGTCCCGGTTGTTTCAATCGGTAGACCATGTCGGAGGCCTTTAGGCGGTCTAAAGATCCGACACCAGGGTTGGTCACTAACCTACTCAAAATTAATGAATGAATTTTACTTCGCTTTTTACAGATAAAAATCATAAAACAAAGTCGCGTCTGTTTGTCTGTCTGTATGCTTAAATTTTTAAAATTACGCAACGGATTTTGATGCGGTTTTTTGTAATAGGTAGAGTGATTCAAGAGGAAGGTTTTTATGTAAAAAAATTCCCGAAATTCCCACGGGAACGGGCACAACGCGGGTAAAACCGCGGGGCGCTGCTAGTGTAAAATAAAAGCGAAGTGCATCCGTAAACGTAGTTTCAATTCAAAATGAGTAGTGTTCGCTTAAACTTAAGCAACCAGTTTCTGAGTACAATATCTACAATAGGCACCAATTGGAGATGCTAACTTAACCGTTAACACTCACTCGACATGTAAACATTAATTCCAATCGGTGTCAAATCGGCCCGGCCGTTCACGGAAGTTGTATCCGTGATGGAGTCCGAGGGGTTAACTCGGTTACCGATGACCTAAATAGAGACATGATTACTTACAGTTTAATCTGTTTTCTGTTTTGTTTACTCTCCGGACTAATTTGACGTTTAAGGTTAACATCAATTTTAACGCATAGCAAACGTACTCACACGGGTTTTTTCGCGTTAGAAAGTTAATAAAGCAACTAATAACTTACTTTTTATTAACTTACTTACGAGTTCACCCGCGACCACAATGTCGTAAATTTTCCAGCCGAAGACGATTGCTCCTGAAGTAAAGAGGAAAAGGTTTAGTGATTTTATTTCATTCTTACCCTATCTCTAAACCTTTTTCCTCTTCAGAAGCAATCATCTTCGGCTGGAAAATTAACGACATTTAACCACATTTTGTGCCAATACAAAAAAAAATTATTATAATTAATACTATGTAGGTAATACATACTATGAGAGGGTTGTACATTGTTTTTATCCCTAAATTCCCACAGGAACGGGTAACAGATGTAAGTCGCTGTGTTAAAAAATCTATATGGATTTTCAATTTCTCTGTTTTGCTTTCACGTCTAAACCACTGAACAGATTTTAATACATTTTGGCATACGTTGGAGACCGACATAGGCTATACTCTATCCCGAAATTCCCACAGGATCGGGTATATTGCAGGTAAAACCCCTGGAACAGTCTATAAGTGTTACAAAAATATTTTTCTGTAGCTACATATTTTAATACTTCTGCAGTGTAATTAAAAGTACAACTTGAAATTAAAATAACAAAAGATTTTTCTTAGCAGATGTATCTCGGTAGTGCTGCCCGTTCTTTATTGTTTTATTAACAGTGTTGCTATTTAAAAGCACATTTTTAAGGTTTGCAGATTTAATTTTATTTGCCTTTTCATATTGTGTTTTCTCTTATAACATAACTTGTGGTTTTTTTGTCAAGTAAAACATAATTTTAAGTGACAACTATTGTTTCTTCACGGAACTATGTTAGGTTGGTTTAAGTATTAGCCGACTTTAAAAATGGATGAACCTTTTTAGGGTTCCGTACCGAACTGGTAAAAACAGGACCCTATTACTGAGACTTCGCTGTCCGTCCGTCCGTCCGTCCGTCTGTCACCAGGCTGTATCTCAAGAACGGTGATAGCTAGACAGTTGAAATTTTCACAGATGATGTATTTCTATTGCCGCTATAACAACAAATGAAATAAAACAAAAAGTGGAGTAGTAAAAAAGTTAGCCTGTAATGTCCCACTGTTGGGCAAAGGCCTCTCGTCCCACTGAAGATATCAGTACAGTGAGGAGGTTTCAGGCGTAATCACCACGCTTGCCTAATGCGGGTTGGTGATCTCAAACCCGAGCCATGTTTGAAAAGTAGGAAACATGTTTTCGCTCGACCTGGGAATTGAACCCGGGACCTCAGTCTTGGCAGGCGAGTGCACATACCACTAGACCACCGAGGCGTTAGCCGAGAAGTAGTATTTGAGTTTATCGCGAACAGACATACAGACGCGGGGCCCGGGGACTTTGTTTTATAATATGTTACTAGCAGCGCCCCGCGGTTTTACCCGCGTTGTGCCCGTTCCCGTGGGAATTTCGGGATTTTTTTTTACATAAAAACCTTCCTCTTGAATCACTCTACCTATTACAAAAAAGATTTAAAGATTTAAGCATACAGACAGACAAACAGTGTGACAGACACGAAAAAGAGACGACTTTATTTTATACTATGTAGTGATGATTTAATAAGAGATTTGGACATGTAATGTATGAAAAATTACGTCAATTAGTTAAATGTCAATTTAATGAACGTCTCTGAGTGCGTTAGTTAGCTATTTTTTGAAGGGCAATTAAGTACCTGTCTATTTTTTCTTACTTGTCCCAAAATGTCGTCAATTTTCCAGCCGAAGACGATTGCTCCTGAAGAGGAAAACGGTTTAGTGATTTTACTTCATTCTCACCCTATCTCTAAACCATTTTCCTCGTCAGGAGTACTCATCTTTGACTGGAAAATTTATGACAAAATTGGTCCACATTTTGGGACAATAAAAAAATAGAGATGTTGTTGTAGGTACTCGTCGACATTTTGTAGCAAACATACTCGTACATCTAACGTACAAATTGCAAAGTTAGTAGTTTAAATGACTTTTACTAATATTTAAAATTTATTGTTTCAGGTAAGCAAGATCCCAAATTTGTGGTGCAAAAAAGTATACTATATTGTATATTATATAGCAACGCTCCGCGGCTTGACCCGAATTCCGTCCGTTCCCGAAGGAATTTCGGGATAAAAAGCCTAATCGCAAGAACTACCCATCCAATTTGAATAATTATTTTTGTAATATATAGCCATATTCAACGGGAAGGTTATATCTTTTTCATCCCGAAATTCCCACGGGAAAGGCACAATGTGGGTAAAACCTCAGGGCGCTACTAGTATTGTATAGATAGCAGTGCAACACCATGTAGGTATAAATGTGCCCGTTCCCGTGGAATATTCGGGATTTTTTGTACATGTAAGGGCTCCCACACAAAACTGCGAATTCGCATCGCATCGCAAATATCTGCGAATTCACACGAACGCACCGTAAGAATTTCCGATCTGCTTCGCATCGCACATTCCTGCCATATTACGTCATCCTTGGTAACACCATTTTAGTCCGCTCTGGGACAGCTTTAGAGAAAGACGCGCGGCGCCTGCGCCGCCTTCTTTGTGTAACCGAATGAGGCTACTTCCATTCTCTTCCATGGGTAATTGAATATATAAAACCTCAAAAGCTCTTCAAATGAAGATATGCTCATTCTAAAATAATCAAAAAATGTATCTTCTTCAGTTCTCAACGCATAGTACTTTTGAGTAAAATAGTTCCCATCAGAGTTCATAATCGTAATAAATGGATGAACCCAGAATCTTCTTTTTCTTTTATATCTATTTAACAATAACAGCAGTGCAATAATCTTTTTGCGATCCATCTTACGCTTCCTAAAAACACGTCCAGTACGGCTGACTACACTTGAAGGAATGGTCACCCTACCAAACGGTTTGCCGCACTAAATCGTATCGCAGAAATTCCCACACAAAACTGCGATGCGATGCGAATTCGCATCGCAGGAACTTGCGATGCGAATTCGCATCGCATCGCATCGCAGTTTTGTGTGGGAGCCCTATACCTTCCTTTTCAATCACTCTGTCTATTAAAAAACCGCGTCAAAATCCGTTGCGTAGTTTTAAAGATCTAAGCATACATGGGGACTGAAAGACAGCGGAATGCGACTTTGCTTTATACTATGTAGTGATTAGTATTTTTCAAGAAATATTCCCAAAATTAAAATAATATATTTGACAAACACACTTACTTACTCTAATCCTATAACTTACAATACTTATAAGTAACTTGACAATATTACCCCTTATAGGGCAAAATGGTCCATATTACCCTACGTTGAGTGTAAACGCGCCATAAAAATGTTGTACGTGCCTTTAACCTGTACCATTACTCAAATGAAATAGCACAGGGAGGAATCGATGTCAAACTCGCTTTTTATAGCACGTAATTTGAAGGAGAGATGTAATCGTGAATGTTAAGCAACGGCGGCTCGGATCATAGTTGGATCGGTGGCCGGTAGTCGAGTTTCTATTTAAGCGGTGTAGTTTTTTGTATGTACGTTAAATTGTCGGTGGTAGTTATTTTAATACAGGTTCATACCATACTAGCAGCGCCCTGCGGTTTCACCCGCGTTGTACCCGTTGTTATTATACATATAAACCCTCCTCTTGTATCACTCTATCTATTAAATAAAACCGCATCAAAATCTGTTGCATAGTTTTAAAGATCTATCATACATAGGGATAGAGCGACTTTGTTTTATACACTGTAGTGATTACCCGAGTTGTGTCCGTTCCTGTGGGAATTTTCTGATGAAAAATAGCCTATAATCTTCCCATTGAATGTGGCTATCAATTACAAAAAGAATTATTTAAATCGGGTTGGTAGTTTCTGAGATTAACGCTTTCAAACAAACAAAAACATGTAACTCTTCAGCTTTATTACATACCAGCCGCGCCCCGCGGTTTCACCCGCGTTGTACCCGTTCCCGCGAGAATTTCGGGATAAAGTGTATCCCATGTGTTATTCTGATGTATAACCTATATAACTGTAAAGTTTCATCCAAATCCGTTCAATAGTTTTTGCGTGAAAGAGTAACAAACATACATCCATACATCCATACATACATCCATCCTCACAAACTTTCGCATTTATAATATTAGCAGTATATATTAGTAGGACTAGTAGGATAGTAGGATAGTAGGATAGTAGGAAGTGTAGATAGTTAATTCGCTCGTTAGTAAACAGTAATAACGTTAAAACCACTGGCCCGTAGCTAATCATTGAAACGTCACCCATATGACATCTCATGTCAATATATTGATTATGCCGTGTCCACACAGGCGCGGCTATCGGTCCCCAGGCGGCTGTAGCGGTGTGTACACACCTTAATGATATTGAGCCTTTGGAAATAAGCGGAAAAACACGAGTGTAATGGCGGCATTAGGAGGAAAGTGGTAATTATAGTGTTCTGTATAGTAAGGGTGGTGGTGGTTGAGAGAGTTTACGAGCTGCTAGTTCGCTAATTTACTATCTACCTAGGTCTATCTGTCTAATCTATACTAAAATAAAAGACGTCCATTAAATCGACTGCTAACTAATTGAAGTAATTTTTCATATAAATAAAATAAATAAATAAATAAATATTCCCGGACAAATTCACACACGGTTAATTAGACCCAAAGTAAGCTCTAAGCTTGTGTTATGGAATCTAACTCACTGATACTACTACATATACATACACAAATACTTTATAACAATATATAATTGACACCCAGACGTCGTCGCCAACAACTATGTCTGCACATATTGTTGCCTCCGGGCGGGAATCGAGCCCGCAACCCCCGACACAGTAAGCGCTCTCACTGCCACTGTGCCAACGGGCTTGTCAAAAACATATAACTCATAAAATCACTACTAGGGAATCATTTGACATCTCTAAGGGCCATACCTCACCGAGATGCCATGGCGACGTGGCCAGCGACGTCGCCATGGCTACGTCTGGCGTCCCTGCGTCGCCAGACTGAGTCGCCAAATCGCGTCGCCAATGCATTCAGTCCTGTCTTGAAACAGTCAGGAATGGACGTGGAAATTACTGCACTGTTATTATATTATTACCAGCGTCGCAAAAAGATGAAACGAAAAAAGAAAAAGATATGGGTACATCCGTTTGTATCAAACCGAAGCCAAAGCGGTGTTTTTCTCAAACTCTATGAAGATTTAAGAAAATACCCTGAAAAAATGTTCAATTATCTGAGGATGTCACTAACATCATTTGATGAATTATTGAGTTTATGTCGGAATGATTTAACTAAACATGATACAATATTAAGAACGCGGCGACTGGTTGGCGACTAAGTGAGTGACGGAGCATTCAAACACGTGCAAACAACTGGCGACGTCGCCAGGTAGCCAGCGTCGCCAGTCGCCGCATGCGGAGCGGTCGACTCTGGCTACGCTGGCTACTTGGCAACGTCGCCAGTCGGTCGCCAAGTGAGTTAGCCGTCATACATCTCAATAAGAACTAGTTGGCGCCGTCGCTGGCCACGTCGCCATGGCATCTCGGTGAGGTATGGCCCTAAGTACGGGCGTTGGTAGCCAACCCTGGCGTCGGAGTTTATAGAGGGCCTAAAGGCCTCGGACATGTTCTGACGATCGAAACTACCGGGACCGACTGCTTAACGTGCACTCCGAAGGGCGGTCGAAAAGCCACTACACCAACACACAAAACACAGACAGACAAACCTTATCCCCAAAATGATTACTCCCGAGAGAATCTCCCAAACAAAATTTCAAAGGCAATACTAATATTCAAAATCAATTATCATAAAGGCACGTACACAGGACCCGTTGATTAGCGAGTGTGTACACTGCATTAATATTCGGAGTTCGTATCCGTATTAAGGCGAGTTTACACGGGCAAACAATGTTACAGGGCACTCGTTTTGGATGAACGTAATTAGATAGTAACTCTCTGGAGCTGGTTTTAACCAGTTCTAGAGAGAATCCATCTTTATTAGGCGTTGTCCTAATAGAACGCGAATGCGCGATGCGAGCGATGCGACCATCGCGTGTTTCAAACAAACATTTGACGTGCGATTGTCAGTTAGGACACCTATTAGAGTTCAATATGTTTGATCGCGCGTTCGTACGAGTAAAATTCGCGCGAGCTTACGATAATCGCGCATTCGCGTTCTATTAGGACAACGCCTTATACCTACTATCGAGTAGGTAATTTTACGAAGAATACTCGACGAATGGAGAATTTAGTCAAAAATGACATTAAACATTAAGTAACTTTGAGTAGGTCAGTGGCCAACACTGGTGTCGAAGTTTTTAGACCGCCTAAAGGCCTCCGACATGGTCTAACGATTGAAACAACCGGGACCGACAATTTAACGTGCCCTCCGAAGCACGGCAGCGCTCAGATAGAAATGCCACTATCGGCCACCCATCCAAGTAAGGGCCGAGCTGCACGTTGCTTAACAATCGCAATGAGTTAACATTGCTCAAACTACGCCAGGAGCGCTAAATTAATATTATATAATAATAATATACCCGGACAAATTCACACACGGTTAATTAGACCCAAGTAAGCTATAAGCTTGTATTATGGAATTTACTCACTTATACTACTACATATACATACACAAATACTTTATAAGAATATATAATTGACACCCAGACGTCACGTGGTCGCGAACAATAATGTCTTCACATATTGTTGACTCCGGGCGACACAGTAATGCTCTCACTGCTACTGTGCCAACAGGCTTGTCAAAAAAGATTAAAGATTCAATTTGGATGACAGTTAATAATCTAATATGAGGAAAAGTATTGAGAAATAAGTACGAGTATTATTCCATTCTTGCGTACCATTTATTATTAGTATTCTACATCTTTGCTGAGATGAAAGGCCTTTGCCCATCACTGGAACATTACAGGCTAATAACTTTTTCTTGCCCATCACTAAACCTTAGAAAACCTTTTCATAAATATGAAATTGATACCCATCAAAGTTCTATAAGCCAATGAATACAGTACAGTTAATTCAATCATCAGTCCAGATTGCAGACTTGGCTCCTAGCTGTCGCTTTAAAACCGAATTATGTCGACACCCGGCCGATATACTCGTAGTACTAGCAGCCGTAACGTCGCAGCTACACACTGGACGAATAGCGAGAGAGCGAGGGATTAATATTTCACTGATATTAAAGTGTACAATTTGAAAGATGAATTTAGTAAAATAACCAAAATTATGATTCAGAATCATAATTGATTAAAAAATAAAGAAATTATAAGCTCTGAAAGACTATATCCTGTCCCTTTCTTGCAAAACGATTTTTTGTATGCGACGTCTACGGCTACAAGCTTTGTGACGTCACAGAACTAGTAGTGCTCTCTCTGTCTAATCAGCAACTTTAACCGCCTGTAACTCTGGAAATAGTGGCGATATAAAAAAAACTGATTTTAGTCTCAAACACGTGATAAAAAGATGAGTTAATAGAAATAATAAAAAGAAAATATCCTATTAGCGAAGCGGTGTGGAGCTCAATGGGCCAATCAAAAAGCGTTAACATTGTCAAAATCGAACGCGTTGTGATTGGTTAGTGTAGCGCCACATCTGCGGAACGTACAGCGCCGAACCTTCCGCTCTATGACACATCAGTCGAAATTACGCCGCGTACTGATGTGTCATAGATAACTTGAAATACACTACGAGCGTATTTAGCGGAAGGTTCGGCGCCGTACGTTCCGCAGATGTGGCCCTACACTTAATTGAACTTCGCTCCGCTCCTATACAAAGATACCCTTAAGAGGGTGCTAAGGTATAGCAAAGACAACGGCGTCTAATAAACGTTAGATTGATAGTGTTTTTAAAAATAATTGATTTTCTTTCAAAAAATTTCGCTGGTCACATTTTGGCTTCCCTTACAGCGTTATGCACAAACAAAACTACACTTCGTTCGAATAAATGCAATAAAAATGTCTTTGGTTCTATTATGGGAGAGTACAGTGTGATTTATAAAACGCGCGTTTGCAATTTGACGTGTAAAAAAACTGTAGATATGTATTATAGGTAGCTTTAAAACTGAATTATATCAAGACCCGGCCGATAAACTATAGTCGTGTCTACACATTCAACGAATAAGGATGTGTTGGGTCTTATAGTATGGCACCATGTGGTTTTCTATGCTTATATTATAAAGAGGTAAAAAATTTAAGTTTGTTTGTTTGTATGTTCGAGCTAATCTCTGGAATTACCGATTTTAATAATTATTTTGTAATAGATAGCAACATTCACCCGAAAGGTTATAGGACACAACGCGGGTAAAACCGCGATGTGCTGCTAGTTAGGAAATGCGCATTGCTATGTCACGCGCTGCGCTTATATTTAACATATGCCTTGAACAAAGTCTGATACTTGCCTAGCATCATTTTGCATACCACAATGACCATAGACATAATCCTCTTCAACAATAGCAGTGTTCGCGCTAAACGTCACGCCAAGCACGAGTCAAACTCACGAGTATACTCGACGAATACTCCAACTAACCAATGTGTAGTCGAGTCATATCATAGCGTATTATACCGTATGTTATTGTATGCGGGAAATGTACAAAGAACACGAAAACCCTTTTAAATATGCTCGGTTACCTGAATCGGGATATGGGGTAGTAGCGGGCCGCGGTTTCGCCCGCATTGGGATGTTTGGGATAAATCATTCGTAACGAATAAATCTTATTTTTTTCAGTTTTTATTTCAGTCTCTATAATAAATAAATATAGCTGGACAAATTCACTGACGATTAATTAGACCCAAAGTAAGCCCTAAGCTTGTGTTATGGAATCTAACTCACTGATACTACTACTTATACATACACAAATACTTTATAAGAATATGAAAATGAAAATGAAAAATATTTATTGACAAAAAAGCTTAAACTTAAAAATTACATATCCAATGGCTCCCGCACTAGCCTGTATCGCGGGTGTAATATATAATTGACACCCAGACGTCGTCGCCAACAACTAAATGTACGAGTATGTCTGCACATATTGTTGACTCCGGGCGGGAATCGAGCCCGCAACCCCCGACACAGTAAGCGCTCTCACTGCCACTGTGCCAACGGGCTTGGTTCTATGAACTCATGTCTAGTAAAAATTGGAGCAGAAAGTAAGTTAGTAAGTTCTAGTAGGTTAGTGTTAATTTTTATTATGTAATACTCGTATAATGTGTGTAAATTTTTATTATGTACGAGTATAAGCAATAAAGCCGCGTTTCCATTAAGCAAGTGACTTGCATACAAGTTGCAAGTTGCATGCAAATTGTATAGTGGAAACCACAACTTGCAAACAAGTTGCAACTTGTATGCAATTAGGTTTGAACTTGTACAGGAGCGTTTCCATTATGCAAGTGCTTGCATGCATGTATGACGTCACACTTGTGTGCAAGAAGTTTGAATCGGAAACACGAATTTGTTCAACTTGCAGACAAGATTTTAGTGGCATACAAGTTAGTTTTCCTAGTTGTACAGTGTTCACCATGAGTAGGAGACGTGCTGTGGTTGCCGCTGCGTGAGGAGTTGTACTTGAAATAATTATACATATGGTAATTAATTTCCCTCTATACACGAGCACATGCGCTTGCAACTTGTATGCAAATAAGCTGACTTGAGTGTTGCGCGTACAAGTTCAAATCTAATTGCATACAAGTTGCAACTTGTTTGCAAATTGTGGTTTCCACTATACAATTTGCATGCAACTTGCAACTTGTATGCAAGTCACTTGCATAATGGAAACGCGGCTGTATTGTGCAACACTCAAGTCAGCTTATTTGCATACAAGTTGCCAGCGCATGTGCTCGTGTATAGAGGGAAGTGCAGGAATATTTTGTAAAAATGACTGCTAAGTGGTAAACTAACTTGTATGCCACTAAAATCTTGTATGCAAGCTGCAAGTTGAACAAATTCGTGTTTCCGATTCAAACTCCTTGCACACAAGTGTGACGTCATACATGCATGCAAGCACTTACATAATGGAAACGCTCCTTAAAGGTATTAAGTGGTTAATGGGGCAGTAATAGAGGGCCTATTAAACTTTAAAATAAGAAGAAGTTCTCAATTCTTTATTTCTTTAATTAAAAACCGGTGTTAATTCTCATAAAAGCCTAGTTTTCCTCTAGTTTTTTGTTTGAAAAAGTAATTTAACAGTCAAACCTGCCTATTTTGAAAGTCCACCGAATGTCCATTCCGGTCTGTCTCCCAGGACAGGGTACAGGATACTTCCATTTAGCCAAGACCGAGAGGTCCCGAAGGAATCTGCACTTTACTGTAAACTACTTTTGTATAGAGGCCCATATATTTACCTGTTACGCGAAAAGAGGGTTTCGAGTTTGACCTGTGTGTTGGGTTACCCGATTCTGATTTAGGTAGTTCTTATTGACTTTGATAAACGACAATATACCCGTGATTATCGTTAATGAATCGATTTCGATAATTCTTTCGGTATATGAAAGGGTATACGTTCGACATTGTCGACACAGTACTGATATATACACAGTAATGATATATATAAACTGAAAATATTTTGAAAATTGTAACCTAAAAAGTGTATTTTTTATTAACAATACTTAATATATTTTTCTCGTACATAGAATTGTCCTAACAATGACATTAGGTATATTGTACACCAGCATTGTATTGTATATTCAAATTCAAATTATTTATTTGTTCATATTACCTATAATCTGCTGCAGGCTCTGTTATTTTGATAAACTGGCTTGTATAATCTAATCTCAATTAATTTAAATAAGTGCTTTATTGTTAGTTTGATTTCTTGTATGTTGTTCTGTCAGTGTTTCTTTTTCATTAATGCTAAACTGTTTAAAGGCTACCCGCGATACAGGCTAGCCCTAGTGCGGGAGCCATTGGATATGTAATTTTTAAGTTTAAGCTTTTTTGTCAATAAATATTTTTCATTTTTCATTATATCTTCAACGAGATGAGAGACCTTTGCCACCAGTGGGATATCAGCAGTGGGATATTACAGGTTAATACGATACTTTTACGAGTAAATCCATCTCCCATTACTATCACAAACAGACGATTCTACTAATAATTATTAGGGGAGCTATAAATAATCAATTCAGAGAGGAACGCCTTCCGAATACTAAATAAATTAATATTATAGAGATAAGATGAAAATACCTCTAATGGCTTCCGCGAAACTAAGGCCGAAACTGCGTTAAGCACGTGCGGTTTCATACAAAAGTGAACCGTCGAACGGGTACAGTGCACGGGTAAAACCGCGGGGACTACTACTACTTTCATATATTTATTATACTTATCCCAAAACTACCCTTATAAGTATTTTTATATCAATCGGTTCAGTACTTCAGTTATCCAAGCGTAACACACGGAAAGGCAGGACTTTTCCCTTGTTATATTATGTATTACAGAGTTCTTTTGCAATAGGATTAGTTATTTACTATTATTTAGTTATTTACTATTCTCCCTTACTACTATTAGTTATTTACTATTCTCCCTGCAGTACTGCCCGTTCCCGCGGTAATTTCGGGATAAAATGGAGCTAATGACCTTTCTCGATGTCTTATCTATAGTAAAAAAAAAAGTATTAGCCTGTAATGTCCCACTGTTGGGCAAAGGCCTCTCGTCTCACTGAAGATATCAGTACAGTGAGGAGGTTTAGGCGTAATCACCACGCTTGCCTAATGCGGGTTGGTGATCTCAAACCCGAGCCATGTTTGAAAAGTAGGAAACATGTTTTCGCTCGACCTGGGAATTGAACCCGGGACCTCAGTCTTGGCAGGCGAGTGCACTTATCTATATCTATGCCAAATTTCATCAACATCGGTCCATTGATTTAGGCATGTTTAAGCGTAACAGACAGACAGATAATATAAGAAATAGTCTTCACTACATAGTATAAAAATAAAGTCGTCTCTTTTTCGTGTCTGTCACACTGTTTGTTTGTCTGTCTGTATGCTTAAATCTACGCAACGGATTTTGATGCGGTTTTTTGTAATAGGTAGAGTGATTCAAGAGGAAGGTTTTTATGTAAAAAAATTCCCGAAATTCCCACGGGAACGGGCACAACGCGGGTAAAACCGCGGGGCGCTGCTAGTATTATTATAATAGTATAAATAACTTGTCTATTATTAAATAGAAGTATCAAAAATAAACATTAATAATAAAGCTGAAGAATGAATTTTTTTGGTTTATGGAATCTTTGGAATAATACCAATCTTTTTCGAGATTTTTTTGCACATGCTAGCCACTTTTTATCCCGAAATTACCACGGGAATGTAATATAATTACCACAGTCCTAAGTAGGCCTATCCTATTATCCAACTAATATTATAAATGCGAAAGTTTGGATTTGGATGAAACTTTAAAGTTCTATTTTTAATACATCAGAATAACAATACATTTTATCCCGGAATTCCCGCGGGAACGGGTACACCGCGGGTTATACCGCGAGCTACTGGTATCTTATAACTAGGTTAATATTAAAAGGAGTAAAAATACAATTTACCCCCAAAATGTACCCTCAGTTACATGCAGTTTCACTTCTTCGTTGCCTAACGTAAGGGTTGCCCTTTCCACCCCATTCTTATTACGTTTTACCCAAGTTATGTACTCAAGCGGGTATTTTTTATTACTCGGAACACATATACAAAAATAGTAAGTAAAAGTTGAAACAGGAGTTATAAATACGTGTTGCAATTATCAAAGTCGCGCACGTTAAGCAGTCGGTCGCGGTTTAAATCGTCAGACCATATCAGAGGCCTTTAGGCGGTCTAAAAACTCCGACACCAGGGTTGGCCCTTATGGTATAAATATATGGTATGGTACACGTGCGTCGCCGCTCTGACGACCATATGGTCCGAATAGCCCTTGATCTACCAAAATAACGACCCGATGCCCTTGAAGACTTGACACTGTTCAGAAAGACTTGAAAGAGACCGAAATCGACGCTGCATCAGTGCAAGACAGAACACGGAACATACAGACAAGAGACAAGGAGATCCTAGATAATGGGACAAGGCTGAAGACAATATTGCGTGTTGCATACGACGGTTGATCATTGTAATAGCGCTATCTTCTTCTTCTTCATCGAGTGGATGGTCAACCTGACCAATCCTGGTGTCAGAGTTATTGAGCCGCCAAAGGCCTCTGACTTTCCTCATGTAACGACTACTATCCGTAGGAAGTAACCGGGACCGACGGCTTAACGTGCCCGCCGAAGCTCGGAATCATCTTACTTTTCGGGCAATCAGGTGATTCAACCTGCAATTCCCTAACCAAACTGAGCACAGTCTCACAAAGCGATTTTTTGTGAGATATCCCCACCGGGAATCGAACCCGGAATCTCCGGATCGTGAGCCGGGCGCTCAAACCACAATACCACGGAGGCTGTTGTGCTATAAGGTTAACGGATTCAGCTTAAGCTTGTATGAATTTAGAAAAAATATCCCGCTGTCTCCTCCTTCCTGAGCCACCCCTAGTTAATATATTATCGTTCGGCATTCTTGTCACACGCCCGTCATTTGTGTGACGTGTTGTGACAACACTTACTTCCACGAGACCCTTTTAGAGACGACGAAAAATAGTTAGGTAACTATAGAGACACGTAATCACAAGCGAGCACTAATGTAAAGTATCGTCCTATAAGACACTGCAGATCAAAGTCCTCTCACTGAAGATGTTAGTACAGCGAGGAGTACACGTAATCACAAGCGAGCACTAATGTAAAGTATCGTCCTATAAGACACTGCAGACCAAAGTCCTCTCACTGAAGATGTTAGTACAGCGAGGAGTACACATAATCACAAGCGAGCACTAATGTAAAGTATCGTCCTATAAGACACTGCAGATCAGTCCTCTCACTGAAGATGTTAGTACAGCGAGGAGTACACATAATCACAAGCGAGCACTAATGTAAAGTATCGTCCTATAAGACACTGCAGATCAGTCCTCTCACTGAAGATGTTAGTACAGCGAGGAGTACACATCATCACAAGCGAGCACTAATGTAAAGTATCGTCCTATAAGACACTGCAGATCAAAGTCCTCTCACTGAAGATGTTAGTACAGCGAGGAGTACACGTAATCACAAGCGAGCACTAATGTAAAGTATCGTCCTATAAGACACTGCAGATCAAAGTCCTCTCACTGAAGATGTTAGTACAGCGAGGAGTACACATAATCACAAGCGAGCACTAATGTAAAGTATCGTCCTATAAGACACTGCAGATCAGTCCTCTCACTGAAGATGTTAGTACAGCGAGGAGTACACGTGATCACAAGCGAGCACTAATGTAAAGTATCGTCCTATAAGACACTGCAGATCAAAGTCCTCTCACTGAAGATGTTAGTACAGCGAGGAGTACACGTAATCACAAGCGAGCACTAATGTAAAGTATCGTCCTATAAGACACTGCAGATCAAAGTCCTCTCACTGAAGATGTTAGTACAGCGAGGAGTACACATAATCACAAGCGAGCACTAATGTAAAGTATCGTCCTATAAGACACTGCAGATCAGTCCTCTCACTGAAGATGTTAGTACAGCGAGGAGTACACGTGATCACAAGCGAGCACTAATGTAAAGTATCGTCCTATAAGACACTGCAGATCAAAGTCCTCTCACTGAAGATGTTAGTACAGCGAGGAGTACACGTCATCACAAGCGAGCACTAATGTAAAGTATCGTCCTATAAGACACTGCAGATCAAAGTCCTCTCACTGAAGGTGTTAGTACAGCGAGGAGTACAAGTATCTATCTACTACATATTCATTACATTATTTGAACGCGCCACCTCTGAAACTCCAGTCAGATTGATAATTTCTTTACCCATTTCAACGTGAAGGTTATTTCTGAAATTGCGGACAAAACCGCATTGTAAAACTAGTAAAATATATTTATGTATTCGTCATAAATATAAGAGTCAGTCGCTCGCGATATTTGTTTAAATAAATAATGGCTTGTCGTGTCTTGTGACTGTCGGCCGTCACGCGACCATTGATATTAGTTGGGCATGTTCACGTCAATAAACAGGATCCTCGGTGGAAATATCTAAGATAGCACCCTTGTTTACTTCTCAGGCGATATTCGTAGGAAAATCAGGATGAAACAAAATAAAATATTAAGTACTAGCAGGGCCCATCGGTTTCACCCGCGTTGTACCCGTTCCCGCAGGAATTTCGCGATAAAAAGTAGCCTATGTCCTTTCTCAGGCCCTGGACTAACTAGTGTACCAAATTTCATTCAAATTGGTTCAGTAGTTTTGCCCGTAACGTCCCACTGTTGGTCGAAGGCATCTCATTTTCATATACATCGGTGGTCTAGGGGTGTGTGCACTCGCCTGCCAAGACTAAGGTCCCAGGTGCGATTCTACGGTCGAGCGAAAATACGGTTCTTAGTTTTCAAACATGGCTCGGGTTTGGGATCACCGACCCGCTATAGATAAGCGTGGTGATTACGACATTCTTCTGAAAACGCATATTTTTAAATAACCTTCTTTACTAAATGAAACTGTCCAAAATGAACTAAAAAAAAAGGCCAAGTTCGAGTCGGACTCGCGCACGGAGGGTGCCGTACTTTAACAAACGATAAAAAATCACGTTTGTTGTATAGGAGCCCCCCTTGAATATTTGTTTTATTTTATTTTTAGTATTTGTTGTTATAGCAGCAATAGAAATACATCATCTGTGTAAATTTCAACTGTCTAGCTATCACCGTTCTTAAGATACAGCCTGGTGACAGACGGACGGACGGACAGCGAAGTCTCAGTAATAAGTTTTCGTTTTTACCCTTTGGGTACGGAACCCTAAAAAGTAAATACCGAACCATACTTAAAACTCAATCTAGCAAAGCATTGGATCCACTCACTGTTTTTGAATTAGGAAATTGGGCTCTTGATACCAATCAATAGGGGAGAGGGCTATTAAATAGCAATTTTGAGGTACTTCAAATGATGTAGTTTAACATTTAAGATGTCACATATGCGCCGTAGGGCGGTTTGTATTTTGAAAAGTCATTTTTATACATTTGGGGTGGCGCAAAGTAATTGTTTTTTAGGTTTCCGTACTCAAAGGGTAAAGACGGGACCCTCCCTATTACTGAGACTTCGCTGTCCGTCTGTCCGTCCGTCTGTCTGTCCGTCCGTCTGTCTGTCCATCCGTCTGTCCGTCCGTCTGCCCGTATGTCCGTCCGTCTGTCACCAGAGAACGGTGAAAAGAGAAAAGAGAAAAGAACAGTGATAGCTAGATAGTTGAAAGTTTCACAGATGATGTATTTCTATTGCCGCTATAACAACAAATACTAAAAATAAAATAAAACATATTTCCTTTCATCGCATGAGGATAGAATAAAATCAACACTTTTTCCTTCTGCAGATGGAAAAAAATATTTTGGTAGGAAAATAGGCCAATTAGTTCCTCTTTAAAGAGAAATAGATCAAAGTATTTTTTCCGACTCCATGCTAGGAAACTCGCATTGTGTAAATGAGGCTTAAGAATATTATACGACGCCATATGCAAATTAATGACGTCACACAATATGTTTGCGAAAGGAAATTTTCCATATTATGACTGTTTGATATCGGAATTGGAATCTTATCATAAAGGCATAACGTTGCTTTTAATTTATAATGAAATAATTTATTTATTGCTGGATAAGAAACGCCTGGGTAAATGGAGCGGAAGCGATGGGGTTGTTTACTAGCCTAAGGGTGCGTTTCCAGAGAAGCGGAGCGGAGCTGTGCGGAGCTCAGCTGGCCAATCACAACGCATTACGAAATGATTTTGACAATGTCAATGCGTTGTTTGACAATCTCAATGCGCTGTGATGCCTCCGTGGTCTAGTGGTTTGAGCGCTCGGCTCACGATCCGGAGGTTCCGGGTTCGATTCCCGGTGGGGATATCTCACAAAAATCACTTTGTGAGACTGCCCTCAGTTTGGTTAGGGCATTGCAGGCTGAATCACCTGATTGCCCGAAAAGAAAGATGATTCCGTGCTTCGGAGGGCACGTTAAGCCGTCGGACCCGGTTACTTTCTACGGATAGTAGTCGTTACTTGAGCCATGTCAGAGGCCTCTGGCGGCTCAATAACTCTGACACCAGGATTGGTCAGGGTGACCATCCACTCGATAAGAAGAATGCGCTGTGATTGGTGAATTTGGCTTAGCGCCGCTCCTCTCCGCTATTGGTAAATCGGGCTCAGCTCCGCTTTGGTGAATACGCACCGTTTGCTCTCGTGCTTCATGAAATCGCAAGAATTGCTAGTTGTAAATATTGATGGAATAATTTTGAAATCGATGTGTTTATCTTAAACTACCGTCCTTGGTTTTACCCGCGTTGTGCCCGTTCCCGTGGGAATAACGGGAATTTTTATACATATAAACCTTCCTCTTGAATCACAATATCTATTATAATAAACCGCGTCAAAATTTGTAGCGTAGTTTTAAAGATCTGAGCATACTTAGGGTTAGACAGCGGAAAGCGACTTTTGTTTTATACTATGTAGTGATAGTGACTACATCTTTCAAACTTCACCTCTTTGTGTTATTAGTACAGATAACAGTGCCCCTGGTTTTACTCGCGTTGTAGCTGTATCGGTAGGAATTTAGGTATAAAAGTAGCCTATACGTTATCCCAGACCCCAACCTACCTTTATGCCAATTTTCATTACAATCAGTTCATTCGATTTCCGTCGAGTAATAATCAAATATTCTTACTTTTGCGTTAATAAAATAGTGGTTGGATTAGAAATCGTATATAAATCGAATAATAACCCAATAAAAATCATTTCCTTTAGCCGAGAGCCAATGACGTCACGAGTGCCCGAACTAATTTACGCGCTTCACTCTCCGTCCGATGACAGCTCTGATGGCGCGAAACCGGGGTGACGTTTAATCTGTCAGATTTGACATTGACGTTTACATTGGACGGGAGGTTCTTGAAAAAATTGGATAGTTCGAAGTTCGAATATGGAATTACAGTTGTGACATGAATTCTGTAATTTTATGAGATGCTACGGTTTTACCCGCGTTGTACCGGTTCCCGTAGGAATTTGATGATGAAAAATAGCCTGTTACCTTCCCGTTGAATGTGGCTATCCACTGCAAAATAATTATTCAAATCAGTTTGGTCGTTTTCGAGATTAGCGCATTCAAACAAACAATCAAACTCAGCTTTATTATGAGATAGATTTACCAACAGATCCAAAAGTGCTTTCATGTTCATAGATCTAATGAGTTCGATATTCAAAAATTCGCCGCCATTTTGTTTTCAATAGCCGTTACAAAATGGAGTAGCTTGTTATCGGTTTTCTGTATTTTTCTCAAACATTATGCTAAAGTCCTTTGTCCGAGTGATATGGTAATTCAGGAATACATACTCTTTGAGCCATGAAAGCTCACTTTTGAAGACACTTAGATTTATTCTGTCTATGTTTTAAAAGGCGTCTATGATCTATATCTTATGAATGACTCCTCAAATGTGAATGAGTCATATGGCTCGTTGCGTAGTCTGATTAGGCGATGTTCATTGCGATTGTTAAGCAACGTGCAGCTCGACCCCTACTTGGATGGGTGACCGATAGTGGCATTTATATCTGAGAGCTACCTTGCTTCGGAGGTACGTTAAATTGTCGGTCCCGGTTGTTTCAATCGTTAGACCATGTCGGAGGCCTTTAGGCGGTCTAACAACTCCGACACCAGGGTTGGCCACTGACCTACTTGAATTTCCTTTTTTATATTTTGTAATAGACAATTCCTTTTATAGAGGAAGGAATTTAAATCCAGGAACTACCAGTCCCATTTGTAAATGTATTTTTATAATGGATAGCTGATAGGAAGGTTTGTAAGTATAAAAATTCCCGAAATTCCCACGGGAACGGGCACAACGCGAGTAAAACCGCGGGGCGCTGCTAGTTTCATTTGATTGATCGATACTAAAAATAGCTTAGCATATCTCTCTAGGATTATAATTCTCCATTAAGACTATCTTTAAAACAAACTACTTCAAAATCGGTTCATCCGTTAAGTTTAAGCCATTTCTTTTCCCAACTTACAACAGATATCAAACGTGATTCTAAAAAGGGGAGACCCGCCAAACCCACCCCCAAAATCCTTAAAAACATAAAACAGTCCTCATGAAAAATAGCAGAGATTTTCCCAGAGTTATTTATACAGAAATATGTTTTAAAATCCCCTACATACTAACAAGAATCTCGGTACGCAGCAAAAACAATATTTGTCATAGTTTGATAGATGCCTTCGGGCTAGGGAAGGGCGGCGAATCGAGATATCGCTTTAAATATCGATATTATTTTACTAATAATATAATCCATTACATTAAACATCTCCAAAGGGCCTCTACGAGTTGGATCTGTATCGCATGCCTCTCAAAAAGACCGGGCTTGTCCCGTGACTCCGAGGAGAAACACTATAATAAATAAATAACCAATGATGAATAAATAACCCAATAGATGTCGCTAGTGTGAACGTTTTGTAGATCGCTCTTACGGTATTCTCTCTCAGATATAGGGTCAAATTATACTGGCGCAGAGTCGAAGCGCGTCATAGCGTCAAATTCTTTATAACTAAAGCGAAGTCGCGCGAATGCGCGTGGTTTCGCCGAAATTCGCGCGCCTTCGCGCGAACAACGTTCATTCCAATACCACCACAGCAATCCAAATATCTAAAACTAGCAGTGCCCCGCGGTTTTACCCGCGTTGTACCCGTTCCCGTGGGAATTTCGGGATGAAAAATAGCCTAGAACCTTCCCGTTGAATGTGGCTATCCATTACAAAAAGAATTATTCAAATCGGACTGATAACTCCTGAGATTACCTCGAACATACAAACAAACAAACTTACAAATTTTACCTCTTTATAATATTAGTATAGATATCGCTAAACCACCGTATCTTCTCCGCCCCTCACTAGAGGGATGCAAGTGAACCGCGGGAGAAGAAAAACGTCTCCGCGTCGCACCTGGGTCTGTCTTGTACCGATGTACTGCGGCTGTAGAGTCTTGATACTTGTAATGTTACCAAGTTGAATTGTAGTCAAAGTCAAATATTATTCAGTTTTGGCCCCATATAACTCTTTTGAACGTGCCACCTATTCGGAAGAACATCAGCCGAGTAGAAGAGACTGTGCTGGTTTGTTTTTGTATTAGGTTTATATTACAATATAATACTTACAGTATTCTATAAGATTACATATGTCAAAATCACCTGCATGCAGGAACTTGACTCCAAGCATCTTTTTCAAAGTCAAAGTCAAATATTTTTATTTAATTTGTATGTATGTAGCTATGTTTGTTACTCTTTCACGCAAAAACTACTGAACGGATTTGGATGAAACTTTACAGTAATATAGGTTATACATCAGAATAACACATGGGATACAATTTATCCCGAAATTCCCGTGGGAACGGGTAACAATGCGGGCCGCGGCTATTACACCTTTAAAACAAACAATGCCAAGTCGAGCCTTGCTTACCCGAACCAAGTATCAAGACAAGACGCGCCGCGTACACTGGCAGGTGTATCAAAAACAATTACGTTCACATTACTTTATATTAATTTGATGGTCTTGGATTTGTATTTATTTACCGCCACCCCTCGACATTTAAATTGAGTTTTAATGCTGTGTAGTTTAAATGTACACTTTACGAAGAAAAATTTAGTAAATCACAGGGAAAGCCTTACAATCGGCTTAGAAGGAACGGAAGGACGTTTAATTATCGGTCTTGGTAACGGCAAACCTATCTATAAACCTATACAATAATAATCACTACATAGTATAAATCAAAGTCGCTTTCCGCTGTCTGTCCCTATGTATGCTTAGATCTTTAAAACTACACAACGGATTTTGACGCGGTTTTATAAATAGATAGAGTGATTCAAGAGAAAGGTTTATGTGTATTCAAATTCCCGAAATTCCCCCGGGAACGGGCTCAACGCGGGTAAAACCGCGGGGCGCTGCTAGTAGGTATATATGTATCATCTCAAAGATACGAGAGCTGACAATCCGTGGGACCGAATCAAATTATACAATTGCAAATGTCAAATACCAATTTCAGTGTCTTGTTGAGATTATTGGAGTGGCTCGATGTGATGGTAATGTTACCCGACCGCGCGGAGACGGTGTTGTGAGTTTACTGCTTCGGTACGCGGTTTTACACGTAGATTTACGTATGGGGACGTGAATTAAGTATGATGGTGTATTTTGGGATAGATTAGTATCTAAAAATAAATTTATTTATTATATTAAGTTTTAAGACCTAAAATCGTCCGACATGGTCTAACAATTGAAACTACCGGGACCGACAATTCAACGTGCCCTCCCAAGCACGGTAGCGCTCAGTTAGAAATACTACTAACCAATCCGACCATCCGGCTTTATTTCAGATTTCCCGCGTTGTGCCCGTTCCCATGGGAATACCGGGATGACCTTCCCGTTGAATGTGGCTATCTATTGCAAAAAGAATTATTCAAATCGGACTGGTAATTCCCGAGATTAGCTCAAACATACAAACAAACATACAAATTTTACCTCTATATAATACTAGTATAGATGGTTAGATTAATACGTGCAAACAGACAAACAAATCACTTCAGCTGTATCATATTAATATAGTTGAAATACAATCCACTTGATAGATACAACTACTTATGACTAATCCAATACTCCCTCTTTGAAGATGAGTAATACTGAATGTAATGTGGAAGCGGGTCACCGCAACTGGTTCATCCGAACGGATCACATGATCCGTTTAGACGACACTGTGAAACGTGATCTGTGACAACGAAGGCGTCAAGACATTTATACTAATACCAGGCCTGTGTCACTCCGCGTGTAGGTATTAAAAACATACCTACGGGCGGCGGCCACTGCGCAAGGGCCAATCTAGTAGGCTGCCACAAGCGAAAGAAAACACACGCGTGCGCGCTATATGTTCGACCACGTTCAACTTTGATTGATTCATTATTGCAAGATGGACACAAAACGAAAAAAAGCAAAAAGATACTGTGCAGTATTTAATTGTTTAAATACTGCACACACGCTCGTGCTGTGCGCTAGATGGCATAAGTAGTTTCTCGAAGTAAGCAACCCTAGTCCGCGGCTCTTTCAATACGTATAACCATGTATAACTTATTATGAACCGTAGTATAGTGAATTAAGGCCCATATTCCTTCAAAAAGAAATTGGTAGGTATGTAAATGAACACGTGCTCGACTGGACCGCGAGCTAAATTAAATCATATTGTTTATCAGATTCGAGTCATATTTCTTTGAAAACCATTGCGAAGTAACGCTTCTGTACGTAGTACTAGTTATTATTCTGTGCTAATACTAGCTGCGCCCCACGGTTTCACCCGCTTTATACCCGTTCCCGCGGTTATTTCAGGATGAAAAATAGATGTTGTCCTATTCTCAGACCTACCCGATATGCACACAAAATTTCATGAGGATCGGTCGAGCCGTTTCAGAGGAGTACAACCACGATACCCGTTCCCGCGGGAATTTCGAGATGAAAAATAGATGTTGTCCGATTCTCAGGCCTACCCGATATGTACACAAAATTTCATGAGAATCGGTCCAGCCGTTTCAGAGGAGTTCAATTACGCACCCTGTGACACGAGAATTTTATATATTAGATAATCTACTAGCCGCGCCCCGCGGTTTCACCCGCGTTGTACTGTTCCCGCGGGAATTTCGGGATCAAATATATCCCATGTGTTATTCTGATGTATAACCTATATTACTGCAAAGTTTCATCCAAATCCGTTCAGTGGTTTTTTCGTGAAAGAGTTACAAACATACATCCATACATGCTCGTACATCCATTCTCACAAACTTCCGCATCTATACTAATATTATAAAGCTGAAGAGTTTGTTTGTTTGTTTGTTTAAACGCGCTAATCTCAGAAACTACTGAACCGATTTGAATAATTCTTTCACTGTTAGATAGTCTATTTATCGAGGAAGGCTATAGGCTACATTTTATCCCGGATTTCCTACGGGAACGGGCACAACGCGGGTAAAACCGCGGGGCGCTGCTAGTTTATAATATTAGTAGGATCTATACTCATATATCAAAGCTGAAGAGTTTATTTTTTGATTGTTAAGCAACGTGCAACTCTGACACTACGGATGGGTGGCCTTTAGAAGTCTATCTGAGCGCTGCCGTGCTTAAAATTATTGAATGTGATCTATAATATAAAAATGAATCGCTGAATCTGTAGCTAAGCGCATAACTTCAGAACGACTGCACCAAATTGGATGATTCTTTTTTTAATGTGTTCCTTATTGTCAGGACAAGGTTTTTATATAAGAAAAATAAGGAATAAAAATCCCAGAATTCCCACGGGAACGGGGGCGCTGCGGGTGAAACCGCGGGGCACAACTAGTCACTACATAGTATAAAATAAAGTCGTCTCTTTTTCGTGTCTGTCACACTGTTTGTCTGTCTGTATGCTTAAATCTTTAAAATTACGCAACGGATTTTGATGCGGTTTTGTAATAGGTAGAGTGATTCAAGAGGAAGGTTTTTATGTAAAAAAATTCCCGAAATTCCCACGGGAACGGGCACAACGCGGGTAAAACCGCGGGGCGCTGCTAGTTTCTAATAAAAACCCAGGGATCATATCGACACAGTAATGTTTGAGTGAGTTTGGCGACACTGACTTTCATAAAAAATCTATCACTTACTCCACTTAGAAACTGATTAAATTGATATTTAACAAATTGAAGTAATATTTCATACATTACATGTTAAAATTACTCATTAAATATCTACTAAGGAAGAATTTGATGTCGTACGGGCGATACTGATATTCCAAGGGACAAACGAAGGAACATACGAAAGCATTTTTTATACTATGAAACGGAGATAGCTCGCTCTCTCTCTTACTCACATCACTTGAAAAGAAATTCAAGATTGGTCTCTTTGAAAACTTATAATTTATAGCAATAAAATTAATTCAATTCATACCGAAATGTTTTGACAGATCAATGTAATTGCTTTAAATTAATTAAACGGTTGTCCGTCTGCCTGTCTGTCAAAAATAAATTGTTTTCCACTGCAATTCGGGAGCTGTAGGCTGGTGCCACACTTACCGCGCCGTCCCGGCATGACTCGAACTGGTAGCTTCGTGTTTGCCGATACCCATACGACACAGCTTGTAAATATGGATGTTGAATTATCTAATAATCTACATAATGCAGACTAGCCGCGCCCCGCGGTTTTGTGCCCGTCCCCGTGTGAATTTCGGGAATTTTTATACATATAAACCTTCCTCATGAATCACTCTATCTATTTAAAAAAGCCGCGTCAAAATTCGTGCAGTAGAGTTTATCGCGAATAGACAGACAGACGCGGCCGGGGACTTTGTTTTATAATATGTAGTAATAAGACATAGAATAATAACCAATAACTACGTTCACATTAGGTTGACATTCAATGCAATAAGTTAATCTATCTACTTCTTACTATATCCATGGTAGTTTGATATTGCACGCCCGAATAAAAGCTATCGTGCGAACACATCACTTACGAGTCTTTCGGCGATGCCGTGCAGGCCGGGCCTGATCTTCGAGATGTTTCAACGTGCGCTATAAATTCATAGAAGGATGCCTTGCCGTGACGGCTAGTGTGGCACCACCCTTTAAAAGGTAATTTTAATAATTTTATTGAATAATATTAATATTCAGTTGCCAAGAGGGGAGAAATTAATTTTGAATAATTAATTTAATTAATTGATGTAGAAGGAGTGATTACGCGTTCTTTAAAGGCCTTTATGTGCAATAAGGACTTAATATGATTTTAACGTACAGTCGACGCCATGTATGTTAACACATTTTCACCTAATGTAATAAAACATAAAGTGTAGGTAATACGTGACGTAGACTGTACGTAAAAAATATAAAATAAACAATCAAAAACATAATTAGTAAAAAACCGGCCAAGTGTGAGTCGGACTCGCGCACGGAGGGTTCCGTACTTTAAGAAACGACAAAAATCACGTTTGTTGTATGGGAGCCACCCTTGAATATTTGTTTAATTTTATTTTTAGTATTTGTTGTTATAGCTGCAATAGAAATATACATCATCTGTGAAAATTTCAATTGTCTAGCGATCACCGTTCTTGAGATATAGCCTGGTGACAGACGGACGGAGGGACAGCGAAGTCTTAGTAATAGGGTCCCGTATTTCCCGTTTGGGTACGGAACCCTCAAAACGGTGAAAACTCTGTTCTTTTGTGTTTTTAAAAGTAGATTGAGTTGGTCATCCCATGAAAACACAAGACATTTTAAAACATGTTTGTTATCAAACTTACCTCTTAAACTACCATTTACATTTTGAAAGAAAAAATGGTTTAGTATTCAAGAGGAAGAGGAATACTAGTTTTTTATCCCGGAATTCCCACGGGAATAGTTCCGATACAAAAGCAGCTATTGGTGCTAATAGTGAACGCTAACGATTCTCCGATATATTAATAATTCAAATAAAGCAGAAACTAATTAGTAAATCGATACTCATGGATACTTGATATGTAGTACTAGCAACGCCCTGCGGTTTTACCCGCGTTGTGCCCGTTCCCGTAGGAATTTCGGGAATTTTTATACACATAAACCTTTCTCTTGAATCACTCTATCTATTTAAAAAAACCGCGTCAAAATCCGTTGCGTAGTTTTAAAGATCTAAGCATACATAGGGACAGACAGCGGAAAGCGACTTTGTTTTATACTATGTAGTGATGTTTTTACCCGACTTTTATGGAAGGCAATGGAATCATTAAGCGTGGGAGAAATCATAAATGGTGTGGGAATTAATTTGTTTTCTTTGATAGACTCTTTCATAGAGTTATTTATGTATACTAATATATTAGAGCTGAAGAGTTTGATGTTTTTGTTTGTTTGTTTGAAAGCGCTAATCTCAGGAACTACCAATCCGATTTGAATAAGTCTTTTTGTAATAGATAGCTACATTCAACGGGAATAGGCGGGTTATAGGCTATTTTTCATCCCGAAATTCTGACGAGAACGGGCCAACACGGGTAAAACCGCGGGGCGCAGCTAGTATAAATATATTAAAACTAGCAGCGCCCCGCGGTTTTACCCGCGTTGTGTCCATTCCTGTGGGAATTTCGGGAATTTTGAAAAATAGCCTATGTTACTCGTGGATAATGTAGCTTTCGAATGGTGAAAGAATTTTTAAAAATGGTCCAGTAGTTTTTGAGCCTATTCATTACAAACAAACAAAGTTTTCCTCTTTATAATATTAGTGTAGATTTAAAAGAATGTTTGAACGGGCTAATCTCAGCAGCTATCAATCCGTACCTATATATAGGTAATACTTAAGTACAGATAGATTTAAGTATATCATAGCCAGATTCAAGAGGAAGACGAAGAATTAATATTCATCCCGAAATTCCCACAGGATAGGGTATAATACGGGTAAATCCGTAAGCACATTTCCACACAATTTCCTTCAGCGGTACTTAAAAGTGCAGATTTAGTATTTCCAAACACAATTCCCTTTACAATTCGCAATCGAAAAGCGTAATTACTTGCTATGAAATCATTCTTGCATAACTCCCCAGGTCAAAACATATCTTTTGCTCCCTCTAACACGTGAAATTGAACGTGTAAGTGCGAGACGACCAACCAGGAGAGTTCATTAGACATTCAATATGGGAGTTACGTCGCGTGGGTTAGTTCCGATGAGCTTAAAAATTAAAAAGTTAATTTTCAACTGGTTTGAAATGTTTTTGATAACTTTTTATGCGAATCCAACTGAAAACTTGATTTTTATGATCTTCTTCTTCATCGAGTGGGTGGTAAACCTGACCAATCCTGGTGTCAGAGTTATTGAGCCGCCAAAGGCCTCTGACATGGCTCATGTAACGACTACTATCCGTAGAAAGTAACCGGGACCGACGGCTTAACGTGCCCTCCGAAGCACGGAATCGTCTTACTTTTCGAGCAATCAGGTGATTCAGCCCGCAATGCCCTAACCAAACTGAGGTCAGTCTCGCAAAGATGTTTTTTGTGAGATATTGTCCCCATCTAACCCGGAACCTCCGGATCGTGAGCCGAGCGCTCAAACCACAAGACCACGGAGTAAGTATCTTTTCAAAATCGCCCCGTAACCGGCCCGCGCTCTTAAGTAACTGTGGTGCTCCAGACATGGTCCACCTGTAGTCCTGCCCTCTGAGCCCTATTTTTTATGAATCCTCGGTTATTTGGGGAAACAACCGGGGTATTTGGGACTCAACCCCAGCACAATCACCCGTTACGGGTATCATTTCGTGTCGGGTAATACCCACTAAACCCCATCCGTGTTCCGTAGTCATGGCCTAGGCTGAAGTCGCGGGGCTACCTTTCGGCATACCAAGATGTCCGCTTCTTCAGCCACTGCCCTCTGAGCCCTACCACCTGCACCAAGGAAGACTTAATGAGAGTACCAGATGCTGCCCTTCTGTCAGCTCAATACTGGACAGGAAAAGTTTAAAGGCCATTGACACGATATGAAGAATATACTCGTTATATAACAGATCTATTTTTTAGATTAAAAAGTAAAATACATTGTTTTTCAATAATTGTTGACTTGCAGAAAATATTAAAATACACTAAAAAAAATTTTTTTGACAATGTCAATGCCCTGGAGATATCAGTACTCAGTATATAAAATACAGAAAACTATAAAATGCAAGACATAACGTCCGTCAATTGTTTCAGCTTTTAATAAAAGATTACTTAGCTCGTGTGTCAACTGTATAAGCGTGAAAGTTTTATCAAAAATGGTTTAGCCATTGTTTTCGGGAGGAAATCAAATAATGCTTTGCGCACTCTAATAAGATTGGACCAAAGAAATATAATGTCCGTCTGTCTATTTATTCATTGGGTTAGACGGGCCTAGAAATCTAGTCTATTATCGTAAACTAGCATCGCCCCGCGGTTTTACCCGCGTTGTGCCCGTTCCCGTGGGAATTTCGGTAATTTTTTACTTAAAAACCTTCCTCTTGAATCACTCTATCTATTTAAAAAAACCGCGTCAAAATCCGTTGCGTAGTTCTTAAGATCTAAGCATACATAGGGACAGACAGCGGAAAGCGACTTTGTTTTATACTATGTAGTGAAACCATTTTAGCTGTAATGTCAGAAAAGATTGACGTTGTTTTTATGTCATCCTACTAATATTATAAATGCGAAAGTTTGTGAGGATGAATGTATGTATGTTTGTTACTCTTTCATGAAAAATCTACTGGACGGATTTTGATGTAACTTTACAGTACCTAATATAGGTCATACCTACATCAGAATAACACATGGGATACATTTTATCCCGAAATTCCTACGGAAACGAGTACAACGCGGGTAAAACCGCAAAGCGCAGCTAGTAAAATATAAATATTTTAAAAACACGTAATAATAAGTGAAATTCTTTACCTGCAGTCATACAAACATATTTGTATGAGTCGATTTATCCCATACAAATTGCGCACCTGGATTTTAATGTGATTTAAAACAAAAGCGGCGCGCACAAAAATGATTGCAAATTTTTATGTAGGTGTTACAGAGTAAGCTTACAGCGGACAATGTAAGACTGTCCTTTAGGCTCTTCTTCATCGAGTGGATGGTCAACCTGACCAGTCCTGGTGTCAGAGTTATTGAGCCGCCAAAGGCCTCTGACATGGCTCATGTAACGACTACTATCCGTAGCAAGTAACCGGGACCGACGGCTTAACGTGCCCTCCGAAGCACGGAATCATCTTACTTCGGGCTATCAGGTGAATCAGCCTGCAATGCCTTAACCAAACTGAGAACAGTCTCACAAAGAGGTTTTTGTGAGATATTTTTCCCACCGGAAATCGAACCCGGAACCTCAGGATCGTAAGCCGAGCACTCAAACCATAAGACCACGGAGGCTTATCATACCGCATCACCGCATATGCGGTCTGCGGTCAGGTCAAAGCGCCCGCATCCTGTGTGCGACTTCGCTTGTACATATTAAGGAGTCTACACACCAAACCCGCCGACCCGCCGACACAGCCCGGCGGCTTGGTGTCGGCGACCCAAACCCGCCAACATGTGTCATGGGGCTGTGTCGGTGAGTTAGTCGGCGGCAAGAAATCAGTACAACTTTTTTAGTAAAACACAAGCACGTCACTATCGCTGGAGTGTCGGCGGGCAACTGAGCGCGTACGCAAGTCGCCGGCCATGCCGCCGACTTGCACGCGCGGGTACGAGTCGCCGACATGATTCTTGAAACAAAGTCGCCGACACCAAGCCGCCGGGCTGTGTCGGCGGGTCGGCGGGTTTGGTGTGTAGACTCCTTTATAGAAAAAATAGTTTGTTTCAATTCAAAATGAGTTCGCTTAAACTTAAGAAAACAGGATTGTCTTCATATATTGTACTAGCAGCGCCCCGCGGTTGAACCCGTACCCGTGATAATTTTGGAATGAAAAATATACCTATTACCTTAATGTTCAATGTGGCTATCCATTACAAAGAGAATTATTCAAATGGGACTTGTTGGTTCTGAGATATAGCGAGTTCAAAAACAAAAAATGAAACCTCGTATTAGCATTCTAGCAGCGCCTCGCGGTTATAATTTCGGGATTCCTAATACATATAAACCTTCCTCTTGAATCACTGTATCTATTTAAAAAACCGCGTCAAAATCCGTTGCGTAGTTTTAAAGATCTAAGCATACATATGGACAGACAGACAGACAGACAGCGGAAAGCGACTTTGTTTTATACTATGTAGTGGAAGTGATGTACATTATTAGTATATAGATAAAGATTGAAGCTTCTTTTGTATAATAATTTAACTAAAATTGGTCAAAATATTTGTTTAATTTTTTTGTACCATACCCCATTCAATATATACCATAATGCATGAAAGAGTAAAACGAATGAATAATAATTGAAAACCTAGGACTGTATGAAATCTAGTGTGCGAAAACAAGTCTAGACTTTTGTGTTAGGTCTTTTGTTTTTGACCCTAGGAATTATATAGATCAATACATTTAACTTAGTAATTAAAACTAGAGTCCCTCTGGAAAACCGACTTCAAAAAAAGTAAGTTCATATATAAACAGATATGCTACCAAAATATTATGACACTCTTTATTTGATGAACCACTGGCAACACCTCGCGGTTTTACCCGCGTTTTGCCCGTTCCCGCGGGAATTCCGGGATTAAAAATAGCCTATAACGTTCTCGTTGAATGTGGCTATCCATTACCAAAAGGATTATTCAAATCGGACTGGTAATTCCCGAGATAAGCCCGAACGTACAAACAAGCAAAATTAAAAAATTACATCTAATATACTCGTATTATATTACTACTAGCAGCGCCCGTTCCCGTGGGAATTTCGGGAATTTTTTTACATAAAAACCTTCCTCTTGAATCACTCTACCTATTACAAAAAACCGCATCAAAATCCGTTGCGTAATTTTAAAGATTTAAGCATACAGACAAACAGACAAACGACAAACAGACGCGACTTTGTTTTATACTATGTAATGATAGATTTTGGACAGATTTCAAAAAGAATCATATCACCAGTATGAAGGCAGATTTTAAAACATAGTCATTATATACTCTTAGACCATGTCGGAGGCCTTTGGGCGGTCTAAAACTTTGACACCAGGGTTGGCCACTAACCTACTCTAACTTACCTACTTACTTAAGTAAATACTTTCGATTTTCATTTTAAAAAGTTTTATAACCGGAGCCAAGCGAGGGTGGATCGCTAGTTCACAATATTCAGGGTAAATCGCAATTTTTTATGAATTCTTCCTTGGTAGGTAGTTTTTTATAGACTATTAAAAAACTATAACTTCAATTTTATATGAAAACAACCAACTACCGCTTTTTAAGAACCATTTCTGGTGCCATCTCTTCCATGGTTTTATTAAAATATTTACGAGACCGTTCCGTGCGAAACTGCAAGGAGATTTTATTTGTTAGTGCTTCTATTATGTAACATACTTCATCCGAAATATTGGGAGTACCGAAATCCTTTATCATAGGGGAGCCCACGATGCTAAATGGGGATTTACTCGAGCGTCGTAGAGACCTATTAGGTTGCAAAGCTTAGATGATAAGAAGAAAAAAATGTTATATAACTATACCTTTTCATCGGTGGGGGAAGACACTGCAGATCAAAGTCCTCTCACTGAAGATGTTAGTACAGCGAGGAGTACACGTAATCACAAGCGAGCACTAATGTAAAGTATCGTCCTATAAGACACTGCAGATCAAAGTCCTCTCACTGAAGATGTTAGTACAGCGAGGAGTACACGTAATCACAAGCGAGCACTAATGTAAAGTATCGTCCTATAAGACACTGCAGATCAAAGTCCTCTCACTGAAGATGTGAGTACAGCGAGGAGTAGACGTAATCACAAGCGAGCACTAATGTAAAGTATCGTCCTATAAGACACTGCAGATCAAAGTCCTCTCACTGAAGATGTTAGTACAGCGAGGAGTACACGTAATCACAAGCGAGCACTAATGTAAAGTATCGTCCTATAAGACACTGCAGATCAAAGTCCTCCCACTGAAGATGTTAGTACAGCGAGGAGTACACGTAATCACAAGCGAGCACTAATGTAAAGTATCGTCCTATAAGACACTGCAGATCAAAGTCCTCTCACTGAAGATGTTAGTACAGCGAGGAGTACACGTAATCACAAGCGAGCACTAATGTAAAGTCTCGTATCGTCCTATAAGACACTGCAGATCAAAGTCCTCTCACTGAAGATGTTAGTACAGCGAGGAGTACACGTAATCACAAGCGAGCACTAATGTAAAGTCTCGTATCGTCCTATAAGACACTGCAGATCAAAGTCCTCTCACTGAAGATGTTAGTACAGCGAGTACACGTAATAACTGCCCAGCATTATGGTTGGTTTATGTCAATTTTATTTGATGCTTTATGGTCCATTGTGTTTGACCCAGATTCAGGTTTGTTTTAAGTTATGAATATACCGCAGTGAAAGCTATAGTACTCGTACGTATATATTTATTTACTATCCTTAGCATATATATGAGGTCTAATTCTTTATTTTTAAATCACAGACGGAAAAATATTAAATCTTAGTAAATTCCAATGAAAGGATTTTGTAAAAATGTGTCTGTTTTTCTATGTTCAGTTCGTTCGATAAAATATGTTCGTATTTTTGAAATGAACTGTGTTTTCTATAAAGTAAAGAAATATTTCCTAATTTCCTTTGAAAACAATCTTTAGTTTTTTTGTATCTACTTTTAATTAATAAGTAATAATTATTTTTATAATAGATAGCCACATTCAACGGGAAGGTTATAGGCTATTTTTCATCCCGAAATTCCCACAGAAACGGGCACAACGCGGATTAAACCGCGGGGCGCCGCTAGTAATAAATAAAGCTGAAGAGTTTCTTATGTTTGTTTGGTTGAAAGAGAACACCTTCCCGTTGAATATGGCTATCCACTGCAAAAAGATTATTCAAATCGGTTTAGTAGTTTCAGAGATAAGCGCGTTCAAACAAACACATTGTTCAGCTTTATTATATTAGTACTAGCTGTGCCCCGCGGTTTCACCCGCAGGGCCCCCGTTCCCGTGGGAATTTTGAGATTTTTATTCCTTATTTTTCTTATATAAAAACCTTGTCCTGACAATAAGGAACACGTTAAAAAAAGAATCATCCAATTTGGTGCAGTCGTTCTGAAGTAATGCGCATACCAACACATTTTGCGATTTTTTTTAATATTATAGACTAGCTGACCCGCCTGGCAAACGTTGTTTTATTTATTAAACCATTTAAAAAAATTTAGGGGTAGACTACCTTTAACATTTAGAGGGATGAAAAATAGATCCCAAACAAACACCCAATTTTATTTATATGTATAGACTAGCAGCGCCCCGCGGTTTTACCCGTGTTGTACCTGTGCCCGTGGGAAGTTTCATTATTTTTTATGCTTGAAAACCATGGTCTTGAATCACTCTATCGATTTAAAAAAACCGCATCAAAATCCGTTGCGTTGTTTTTAAGATCTAAGCATACATAGGGACAGACAGACAGCGGAAAGCGACTTTGTTTTATAGTATGTAGTGATGTCTCATCAAACTCTTTAACCCCCTATTCCTTCACCACAGGAGGCGGCTGTCAATTCCCCGCGAGCTGGACGGGCCGCTGGTTCCAGTCCGGCTACATGGGGCTGATCTCCATCAACTCCACGCACATCCAGTCTAAAGGAGACTGCATAGAGACAGACGGCAACGACAAGTTCTTACTATATGATAGGTGAGTGAACATTGTTGAGACTTGTTCTTAGTATATGATAGGTGAGTGAACATTGTTGAGAGTTTTCCTTACTGTAGGGCTGTACTGCAGGGCTTCATCGGGTTACGCAGTCCAGTCGTTCAGTGGCAGGATCGCCATGTGGTGTATGGCAGGAAATGAGACAAATGCTTATATCTAAAATCCTTCATCTTTTAACTATCCTAATGCACGTGATAACACAGTACATACAATATGATAGGTGAGTGTGTGAGTGATATGTGAGTGAGCATGTGTTAAACTTGTTCTTACTATCGTAATAGGTGAGTGAATATCGTTGAGAAATCTTGAGATTTGTTCTTGTGAGACTTGTTCTATGTCATCCATTTTTATTTATTGATACGATCACAATAGATTAGGTCTATTTTATATAACGATCCTTTTTGCTAAGAAACATTGCGCAGTTAGTGAAAGGTTAACGACGAATGTTTTTTTTTAACCATTTTATTTTTTATTTCGAATATATTATTTACATTTTTGAAAAAGATAATTATGCCGTTGATCTTTTCTCGATAACCAGTGGCATGGTTAAAAATATTCCAATAAACTATTTATTATCAGTACAACTAAACTAATTTACCCATTGGTATGTATTACAGGGCTGAAGACTGCTACCGTTGTTTGGTGATACACGAGAAACACAAATACGTGCTGCAGTACAAAGAGAGTAAGTACGCAATCCCACTTGGAACCGAGGAAGCTTGTCCATGTCTGATACTGTTCACACCTGAGGTTCACACTATAAGTGATGTACGGATTTGGGCAACATGTTGGCAGGAATGTCGGTTAAATTGTGTGACGTTGCAGAGTCAATCAAATACTAGTTGTGTGTGACTATTCATTACGAAGAGAATTATTACCAAATTACTAAATTTCGAAATTCCCACCAATCACTAAACGGCATTTACCATATCAAATCATGACACTTCAGTCAATACATGGTACTATTAATCATATCATGTCTTGTCAAATCATGGACAATTGACTCATCCTCTACAATACCAGCCCATGTATTCACACCAAGACATGGCATCTTAATCATATCATGTCACGTCTCATCATGGCAGATGATTTAGTCATTTCATGGTCAATTTTCTTAAACTCTACAATACTAGCCCATATATCTACACCAAGATATGGCATCATTAATCATATTATCATATCGTATCTTAATCCGTCACATCATGGTAGATTTAATTATGTCATATCTTGTTTGATCATGGCAGATGATTTAGTCCCAACCTCTTAAAAACATGTTTTCACTCCAAGAACCTTTAATTATATCATGTCTCGTCTCAACCAGTGACATGTCATTTAATTATGTCATGGATATATTCCTCAACTCTTTACCAGCCCATGTCTCCACACCAAAACATGACATATTTAATAGTGCCATGTCTGCTACGATATGACAGCAGTAACAATATCATGTCTTGTCTCAATCAGCCACTTGTCATTCAATCATGCCATGGACATATTCCTCAACTCTTTACCAGCCCATGCATCCACAGCAAGAAGTGTCTTATGATCTATTAGTGGTGTCCATGGTTCCAGCGTACAGCTCGCAGAAGGACTCGCTGGCCAGCATATGCGAGATGATCACGGGGGACGCGGCGCTGTACTCCATGTTCAGGAAGGAGCCCCGGCCCGTGCCGCAGGCCTGCCCCTTCCATCCGGCGCCGTTCACCTTCACCTATAATCGGTAAGTTGTTTACAATTATTCATGCTTATAGTTTAAACGTACTTACACGGGTTTTTTCGCGTTAGAAAGTTAATAAAGCAAGTAATAACTTACTTTTTATTTCCCGATACGTAACGCGTGTGAGTACGTTTAAACTATGTGTTCAAATCGTGTAAGTTTAAAAAAGACTATTCATACTTACTTTGAAACCAGCAGTTGTAAGACGCACACCATCAGATCATACCAATGACAATATCTATTTTATCTTTTATCTCTTTTCTTCATATAAAACAACGAGAGAGATGACGCTAGAGATGAGAAAGAAGACAAAACCTTTGTCTTGGCTTGTATCCTAGATTTTTAAAATTATAGATATATATATTTTTATTTGTACCCTTACCCTTCGCCCCTTGTTCTGCGTGGTGGTTACGCCTACTGATATCTGTCACTATACTGATATCTTCAGTGAGATGAGATGCCTTTACCGAGCAGTGGGACATAACAGGCTAAAACTTGTTTGTTACAATCGTTTGTCCATGTCGGCTGCCATGAGGCGTTCTGCATAACTCCGACACCGGGGTCCACTAATATACACATATCCGTCTATTTCCCGCAGTATCGATCGTCCATCCCTAACCTCCCTCCCCCCTCTTCTTCCAGCGGCTCCGGCGACTGTATGAACCCCCCCTCTCGCGCGGAGGCCTGCACAGACGACTCGCGACTGCTGTTACGGTACATGTCGTGTCCAGACGTCACGGGCACTGAGAGTAATGGTGAGTTCACGTTAACTAGCGCCATCTATGAGCGAAAATGTCTCAATTTAGATACAGTGAAATATTAAGCAACTAACAGCGTCCCGCGGTTTTACCCGCGTTGTGGCCGTTCCCGTGAGAATTTCTAGATGAAAAATAGATGTTGTCCGATTCTCAGACCTACCCGATATGCACACAAAATTTCATGAGAATCGGTCGAGCCGTTTCAGAGTTCAACCCCGCACCCCGTGACACGAGAATTTTATATATTAGATAAGTATAGTATACTAGCAGCGCCCCGCGGTTTTACCCGCGTTGTGCCAATTCCCGTTGTGATAACATCATCCTCCCTGTACTGATATGTTATATGAGATAACCCTTGGCGTGTTCCAGTGGAGGAGCTGGTGTGCCTGGCCACGTGGAAGGAGGGCTCGACGCGCTACCTCGTGGGGCAGATCTCGCAGGGCCAGCGCGCCGGCTTCGTCTCCTCCGACGAGGACTCCTTCAGGTAGGCATCCGCTAGAAGATAGAACACGTACACCTACATCTTTTGAAAATAGGTACATGATAGGATGTCTAATCAATTGCATTTTCATTGAATCTAAATTGTGCCTAAATTGAATCTAAATTGTGCCTTAATTAAACTTAAATTGTGTCTAAATTGAATCTAAATTGTGTCTAAATTGAATCTCAATTGTATCTAAATGAAGTGTCAATTGTATCGTGAGTACCAACATTTTTGTCTCAGGGATCAATCAATCCTCAATTGTGTCTAAACAGAGTCTCAATTGTGTCTAAATTGAGTGCCAATTGTTTTTAAGCTGACTCGCAATTAGATCCCGATAGAATAGACTATATATATTCCAAACTAGCTTCGTCAAATAATGGTTGAACCACCCATATCCAATCCAATCATAATCACTATAAGATGAGATGTAATCTATCCTATCTTTCAAGTTGGATCAAATTGCACACGGTGTGCAAATCAAATTTAAAATCGGTTCAGTAGTTTAGGAGTCCATCGCGGACAAACAACTTGACCCGTAATTTTTATATAAAGACTAGCTGCGCCCTGCGGTTTCACCCGCGTTGTACCCGTTCCCGCGGGAATTTCGGGATTGGCCGATTCTCAGACCTACTCAATATGCTCACAAAATTTCATGAGAATCGGTCAAGCCGTTTCGGAGGAGTACGCGAACGAACACTGTGACACGAGAATTTTATATATAAGAAGATAGACTACTTAACTACCAAATCCTGCTAAAACCCTCCCCTATTTCGCACCACCTCAGAGATTTGATTACTTTTCCAGATGTTTCATCTACAAAGGCCAGCACAACGACAAGAGCGTGACGTACAACATCGCTCAGAGTGGCGACGCGACCTGCAACGGACTCTCGTCGCCGACCGACGGCAGTCGCACCATGAAACTCACCACTAGTATGTCCCACTAGTTTCACTAACGTATACTCAGAGACGTGAAATGCATATAAAGTATTAGCCTGTAAAGTCCCACTGTTGGGCAAAGGCCTCTCATCTCACTGAAGATATCAGTACAGTGAGGAGGATGTCGTAATCACCATGCTTGCCTAATGCGGGTTGGTGATCTCAAACCCGAGCCATGTTTGAAAAGTAGGAAACATGTTTTCGCTCGACCTGGGAATTGAACCCGGGACCTCAGTCTTGTCAGGCGAGTGCACATACCACTAGACCACAGAGGCGTTTTTAAATGCTTCCTTAGTAGAGATTTAATGAGTGACTAGTGGCGCCCCGCGGTGTTACCCGCATTGTACCCGTTCCCGCAGGAATTTCGGGATAACAGTCTAACGGTACGCGTACACCGAATCCGTCATCGGCCGAAGTATGCTTTTTGACTTGAAACTCCGTTTACGGATACACTTCGCTTTTATTTGACATTTTTATCTGACGTTTCGGCTCCTTTACGGGAACCGTGCTCACAGAAAATCACTACATATTATAAAACAAAGTCCCCGGCCGCGTTTGTCTGTCTGTCTGTCCGCTATAAACTCAAATACTACTGCACGGATATTGACGCGGTTTTTTTAAATAGATAGAGTGATTCAAGAGGAAGGTTTATATGTATAAAACTTCCCGAAATTCGCACGGGAACGGGCACAACGCGGGTAAAACCGCTGGGCGCTGCTAGTATTACATAAAAATGTAAAATAAAGCTAAGTGTATCCGTAAACGTAGTTTCAATTCATAACCTAGTTACTTACTTCCAAATTATTTGACTAAACCTTCTTCCCATACGATTAAAGTTCAATTTCCCGTGCCAGGTGACGACGAGCACAACCGCTGTCATTTCCCCAACTGGATCGTGGAGCATCACAAATGGTTCAGCCTCGACCACATGCACCAGTACCACTTCACTACTAAGAACGCTACACTCAAGGTAACAAAGCCTGTAACATCCCACTGCTGGGCAAAGGCCTCTCATCTCACTGAAGATATCAGTACAGTGAGGAGGATGTCGTAATAGACAAAGGTACAGTTAAGTTACCTTGTAATGTCCCACTGCTGGGCAAAGGCCTCTCATATCACTGATGATATCAGTACAGTGAGGAGGATGTCGTAATAGCCAAAGGTACAGTCTATTTAGCCTGTAATGTCCCACTGCTGGGCAAATATCTCTCACCTCACTGAAGATATCATACGTTCATCCTCACAAACTTTCTCATTTATAATATTAGTAGGATTCTACAACAACCCCTACCTTTAAACTCTACTATTTTTGATAAAACTTTCAGATAATGAATGCAGACGGTTCCTACGAAGAGAAGCGGCTCGTGTGTCACTCGATACTCGAACAGAAAGACAAGAAGCACATTAAACTGGTCGCCCATGTCACTCGAGGATGGTAAGTATTCTTCCATATTAATAAAACTAGCAGCGTCCCGAAGTTTACCCGCGTTGTGCCCGTTCCCGTGGGAATTTCGGGATTTTTTATACTTATAAACCTTCCTCTTGAATCACTCTATCTATTAAAAAAAACTGCATCAAAATCCGTTGCGTAGTTCATTTTTGCTAAATAGTGTTAAATTTAACTCGAAATAATAATTTTATGATTTTAATTCTTAATAATATATGTAGGTAAAACATATTCACACATTTTGTTTTTCTAAATATTGTGTTCTTAACAGAGGCCACATTTTGTTGATAACTGAATAATATATTTTGATACATTTAGTTGCTAACAGAATACCACATTTTGTGACACATTTCGTTGCTTACAGGATACCATAATTTTAAATCATTTTGTTCTTAACAGAATAACACATTTTGTTTCTAAAAAGCATACCACTGTTAAACGCATTTTGCCAAACGTTTCAAACCATTAAATAACACCCACTTGAGACTCAATTTATTCCCAAATGACCCCTCTAGTTGCTTGATTCAACCCTCTCTCTCTTATTTTATCCGTGCCACGTGTAACAGCCGGTATTCCCCGCAGCGAGTCGGGCCACATGTGCCTGAAGTTCCACCGGCGCGCCGGCGACGTGCTGGAGGTACAGCTCGGCGCCGGCGCGCTCTCCGACGCGCCGCAGGACGCCTGCAGCCAGCCCACGCACACCTACCTCACGCTCATCAGTATGTACACACACACACTAACAGACTGCTCTTACAGACAACGTAACCGTTAGGGGTTGAATTTACAAAAAACCCTGCTTAGCTAACACCTACGTCCTAAAAGGAACCCCCAAGGAACCCCCATGCAAGAGGCTCCTAGCTTCTCGATTACAGCAAGATTCGATTACAAGCAGACACCAGGCTAGTGGGGCTAGCATACAACTGAAGACAAAAGCCTTCTCTTCGTTTTATCTCTACTTATTAAGTATAACTGGGCGGGACACGTCTGCCGCATCACCACTCTCAGTGGGTCCCACAAGATCGGAAACAACGTCGCGGCAGACCGAGGAGGCGATGGCGAGACGAGCTCGACACCTTCATGAAAGAATTATATTATATAAAGTACTAGCAGCGCCCCGCGGTCTTACCCGCGTTGAGCCCGTTCCCGTGGGAATTTCGGGATAAAAAAGCTTTTGACCTTCCCATTGAATGTGGCTATCTACTACAAAAAGAATTATTCAAATCGGATTTGTAGTTCCTGAGATTAGCTCGTACATAGAAACAAACAAACTTACAAATACCTCTTTATAATATTAGTATAGATTGGCCCAGTCTAGCACTCAATAGAGAAAGGTGGAAAGAGGGTAGGGAGGCTTTTGCCCTGCAGTGGGACAAGTCAGACTGAAAAAAGGTAAATAATATTATATAAACTTCTCTATATATAAATGCACTGTTTCTGACCAATAACAGATGTGTACAGCGTTCATAACAAGTGAACAGCACGGGTAGCATGAACACTGGTAGACATATATCTCTATAGGGTTAAAACTTTTGTCTTGTCTACGGGTTATGGCGCGGTTGCGAGCACATAATGACAGGAAGCGAAAATCTCTACTGTATACAAAACTTTCGCTACGGAAGACATAGAAATATTGCCCTTTACAAATATATTATATTTTTAACATGGTCACACATGATTACCGATAAATTTGTTGAAGCACAACACCGTCACAACACTATTTCATTCATTCGCCATTCATTCATTTCAGTGCGTTTTTGTCTGTGGTTATTGTTTCTTGTTTTCGTTTTTGTTACAAAAATATTGTATTTTGTAAGTTTCAAATGTCTTGTACGAAAAAGACAAGCTTTGTATGCACCTTGGAGGGTAGCCTAAATATTTGTATACTTTGAAATGTCAAAGTCAAATTAGTCTCTGACGTAGACATAATATGGTCGTCATGCTCAAGGGCGTAGACATTTGTATACAAATGACGTACGCGACAAGACAAATCTATGTCGCGGTAGCTACTGTAGACAAAATCGCGATGACGTCAAACTTGCGCCATAGATGGTAGACATATTTGTATGTCTACTTGTCATGCTACCCGTGCAGGAACAATTTCATAGGAAAACAAGTCGTAATTAATTGAATAATTATTTAAAATGTCTTATTTCAGCCACATCTCTGTACCCGATGAGATGTCCTATCTTCGGGAGATACTCCGTAGTGAGCTCGCTCGGCGATCGACGCAGGCGACGCCAACAAATTGGTAAGAAAACCTACTGATATTATAAACTAGCAGCGCCCGTGGTTTTACCCGCGTTGTGCCCGTTCCCGTGGGAATTTCGGGATTTTTTTTACATAAAAACCTTCCTCTTGAATCGCTCTACCTATTACAAAAAACCGCATCAAAATCCGTTGAGTAATTTTAAAAATTTAAGCATACAGACAGACAAACAGACAGACAGACACGAAAAAGAGACGACTTTATTTTATACTATGTAGTGATGCGAAAGTTTGTAAGGATGGATGTATGTTTGTTACTCTTTCATGAAAAAACTGCTGGACCAATTTGGACGAAACTTTACAGTAATATAGGTTATACATCAGAATAACACATGGGATACATTCGACGAAATTCCTGTGGGAACGGTTCATATAACGCGGGTAACACCGCGAGCCGTGGCTAGTTTAATATAACTTCTAACAACGCTAACGATTTTCCCCCTTTGTACCAGTTCCCTCAGGAATACCAGGATAAAATGTGGGACACATTTTGTGTACATAACCGATTTTAAATCAAATTAAAAATCGGGTCAGTAGTTTAGGAGTCCATCGCGAACAAAAAACGTGACACATAATAATTATATACATATAAAGATAGTCCTGTAATCGTGTAAATATCCTGTAAAAGTATATCCTGTAATACTCATTTACAGGCGACGGAACATCAGAACTTGATCCTAAAGAAGCGGAATGCATCTCCGGAGACATCGAGAGTGTCAGCATCGGCTGCGGCGCAGCTCAAGACACCATCGAGTTCAAATCGGCCTGTACCAGCAATGGTAAGGACATATCTGTACTGTAGCGAATACTTAGACAACCTTACTTGACTTACTCATAGCTCTTCTAACTGATTTAAAGTGTTTCGTCTCTTTCACTCTTTGACAAATAGCGTATGTCGGAAAGGGACAAACCATTTGATAGCTGAAATGCTGTCATAACCGTTTGTGAATAAGGCTTTAACCCTTTGATACAGCCTGATAGTGATAACAACAGCCTCCGTGGTCTTGTGGCTTGAGCGCCCGGCTCACAATCCGGAGGTTCCGGGTTCGATTCCCGGTGGGGATATCTCACAATAATCACTTTCTGAGACTGTCCTCAGTTTGGTTAGGATATTGCAGGCTGAATCACCTGATTGCCCGAAAATTAAGATGATTCCGAGCTTCGGAGGACACGTTAAACCGTCGGTCCCGTAGTTGTTACACGAGCCATGTCAGAGGCCTTTGGCGGCTCAATAACTCTGACACCAGGATTGGTCAGGGTGAGCATCCACTCGATGAAGAAGATAGTGATAACGTACATTTTAAAGTAATCCCCTCGAAACGTCTGTTATCCTCCTCACTGTACTGATATCTTCGGGGAGATGAGAGGCCTTTGCCCAGCCGTGGGACTTTACTTTGAATAACAAAATATTATATCATCTTCCGTAGCCCTGTCACTAATCATTAACATAATATAATCATCTACTCAAGTATGATTACCATGTAAATTTGTTTGTGTGTGTGAATTTGTCCGGGTATATTATATTATATTAGTATATGATTATCTCCTGTACCTACTCTCATCATTACCATATGATTATGTCGTGTGCATGCCCACTAATGCCTCCCATGTGCACGTGCAGCGTACTCGTGCCACGGCAGCTGGGTGTCGGGCGGGCGCGGGTTCGTGGTGGCGGCGGCGCTGAGCCGCGCCTCGTCGCAGCCGCGCGCGCTCTGCTTCATGTACACCACCAACACGCACAACGGTCAGTAGCCGCATGTGTCGCCCCGCCATTTATCAGAGGGACATAGTCGGCCCGCCATTTAGTACATATAGTCGGCCCGGCATTAAGTAGATATAGTCGGCCCGGCATTTAGTACATATAGTCGGCCCGGCATTTAGTAGATATAGTCGGGCCGGCATTTAGTAGATATAGTCGGCCCGCCATTTAGTACATATAGTCGGCCCGGCATTTAGTAGATATAGTCGGCCCAGCATTTAGTAGATATAGTTGGCCCAGCATTTAGTAGATATAGTCGGCCCGGCATGTAGTAGAAATAGTCAACCCAGCATTTAGTAGATATAGTTGACCCAGCATTTAGTAGATATAGTCGGCCCAGCATATAGTAGATATAGTCGGCCCAGCATTTAGTAGATATAGTTGGCCCAGCATTTAGTAGATATAGTCGGCCCAGCATTTAGTAGATATAGTTGGCCCAGCATTTAGTAGATATAGTCGGCCCGGCATGTAGTAGAAATAGTCAACCCAGCATTTAGTAGATATAGTTGACCCAGCATTTAGTAGATATAGTCGGCCCAGCATTTAGTAGATATAGTTGGCCCAGCATTTAGTAGATATAGTCGGCCCGGCATGTAGTAGAAATAGTCGGCCCAGCATTTAGTAGATATAGTTGGCCCAGCATTTAGTAGATATAGTCGGCCCAGCATTTAGTAGATATAGTTGGCCCAGCATTTAGTAGATATAGTCGGCCCAGCATTTAGTAGATATAGTTGGCCCAGCATTTAGTAGATATACTCGGCCCGGCATGTAGTAGAAATAGTCGGCCCAGCATTTAGTAGATATAGTTGGCCCAGCATTTAGTAGATATAGTTGGCCCAGCATTTAGTAGATATAGTCGGCCCAGCATTTAGTAGAAATAGTCGGCCCAGCATTTAGTAGATATAGTTGGCCCAGCATTTAGTAGATATAGTCGGCCCAGCATTTAGTAGATATAGTTGGCCCAGGATTTAGTAGATATAGTCGGCCCAGCATTTAGTAGATATATGTAGTTGGACCTGCATTTAGTAGATATAGTCGGCCCGGCATTTAGTAGATATAGTCGGCCCGGCATTGTTATATCCTATGTAGTGTTAGTAATGAATACTTCGTGTTCGTCTGCAGACTCGTACGGCGTGTCGCAGCAGCTGGCGCTGAGCGCGGTGGCGCGCAGCTGCGACCGCGGCGTCGTGCCCGGCGTCGCCGGCGACTCCGCCTACAACCTCACGCTCAACGGTGCGTATACTGACTATACATTTATAAGTGAAGGAAAACCTTTGTCAGGCGGAGATGAATGAGATTCTGCATGACAACTGACCACGCCCATGACCACTGATGATTCATAATGACCAGTGACCATAATCACTAGCCATGACTACCAAACCGAACCATGACAACTGACCATGACCAGTGACCACAACCACTAATCATGACCGGTGACCATAATCACTGGCCATGACTACCAAACCGAACCATGACAACTGACCATGACCACTTATTATGACTACTGACGATGATCAATTACTGACTGTCTAGAAACCATTTATATAATTATATTTTCTAAATATTCCAGGTACATGCGAACAGAGCAGTAAATACAATAGTTTTGCGACAAGAATCACACCAGCGACCATTTTGATAACCAGTTTATTACTTTTATTATGATAAGTATCTTAGGTAAATCAATGCTTGTTGTGGTGCGGAATGTTTTCATCGATCCCGTAGGAAATTTGGGATAACAATTTTATTATGCTTTTAATAAAAGTTTTGAGATTTTTTCTGACGATTTTTTTGTCATACGTTTGACTAATTTTTTGTGACAAATTGACAAATGACAGTAAATGGTCAAAGTAATGCTTGATACCTTTTTTGAATGCGTTATGTCTTGATTTTGACATAAAGTTGATAGTTTTTAATGTGTAATAAAATTTAATTTATTTCTTAGATGGCAAAAAAAATACTGACAAATCAATTTTAGACAAAAAAATTACATATTTACTTTTTAGTATGAACGTTAGTTTTTACGAAAAATACCTACTGTAATATTTTTTTTATTTTATTTCAAAAAATAATTTTTTTATTGTAATTTTTGCAAGGCCACAACAAGTGAAATAGTATTTAAACTTTATATGTCGCTTATGTGATATATTTTAGCATTTTGTTTAAGATTGATAAGTTGTGTTTAAAATTATTACGTAAGATTGTGTTGCTACAAACTGGAATATTTTAGAAATAATGTTGCCAGAATTTAAACAAAAACATGTGTTTAAAGTTAATCCAGTGATTAAGTATAGTTATGATGATACATCAAAATAATATCTGTTGGTTAGATGCACATTTATAATATGGCAACACATTGAAATATGACAACGCACTTATTGTCATTATGTCATTATTTTTGTCAGTATTTGTCATTGTGTCAACAAATTGTCACGAAGGCAACATTTATTCCAAAATATTCGCTATGTGCCGTTTGTACGTGCTAAAAGTCTGCTTGCGGACTTACCGTCTGTTCAAATAGCCGATCTCTGCCGGCAATGTAACATAATTACATAACACAACATTTGAGATTTTTTTTATTCAAATAAATATTACATTTTGTATGCCTTCCTAGCTGAAGAAATTTGACATTTGTAAAACATATTAAAAAGTTGATACATCTACTATCTTTGTTGATTCTAGGTCTATTTAATTGATACTAAGTCTATTTTGGATTGTTGGTAGAGATAGGTTATAAGGACTGGCCGTTATTTAGTACTATTCTAGGTTATTATAATATAAGTCGGTAACAAAACAATGTTGAAATGAAACGAAGAAAAGTGATTATTATTGTAAATAAAGATGGTTTTAAAAGAAGGTGAATAGCGGATAAACGAACCATTAAATGATAATATATATAATAGTTAGCGGCCCGCGGCTTCACTCGCGTTCCCGTGGGAATTACGGGATTAAAAGTATTCGAAGTGTTTTCCAGGTTCTAGACTAATTTGTCTGCCGAGTTTGAGCCGAGTCGGTTGAGCCGTTTTTGGCAAAATTGGCAAAACAACCAAACAACATTTCGACAAACTTTCGCATTTATGATATTGGTTTGTATAGCGTATGTATTTGTAATTATTTTTTAAAATCTAGGCAGTATATCGATGAAGCTCAATGCACAAATGTCAAAAAAACGATCTGTCAAAAAAGGCGGGAAATTTTGACGTTTGTGACAGGAGCTGTCATTTGTACAATATCTATAATAAAAAACACATTATTTATCGAAAAAGCGCTTTTAAAGTATACATTTTGTACTGTATGCTAAATATACAGATTAAGATTAAGACTAACTTAGATAGAAATAATGTAGACGAAAATATATGCTCAGCATTTTTATAATTTGACGCGTTGATTTCATAAAAACGTCCAATTGTGTAATCTTATTATTTTATATCTTTATTAATCTTGTGTCAAATTATTATTTAGTATAGTTTGTTTAAAATAGGAAATGTGCGACGCTTTAGCTAATAACAATTAAAGACTTTCCATGCAAATCTAGGCCCAAACGCCAACGTGGCCAAAAATGGTGTTAAAGCGGTCTAAATGCGGTCTACACCTAATGTTGAACATTCTACATAAAATTGGAGTAGTGTAATTATTTGGCAGCTCGAGCCAAGCGTAGCCATTTCTTATAGTAAACAGTCTCCTTCCATTTTGAAAGTCGGTAGCTTTTCTAATTTACAAAATGGCAACTATTTTTCACCAGTGATAATTGTCAGTAATTAAAAAAAATAACTTGACCAACGGTAGTTTAAAATATATTGCTCATACGAATCATAGTTTGGAATTTTATTTGTGATAAAATAAAAATAATTTAAGTAAAAAAAATAAATTAAAATGTGTATATAATCACTAGTGAAGTTCCTGCTTTAGTTACATCTTTTGTGATATCCTTTTATTTAAGTCCGATCAATGCTTGCCTTCGAACTTGGTTTAAAAGATAAACTATAAGAAATATGTAGCCGAAAAGACTATTGTACATACTTAGACCCATAATTGATAAAAAAACAATATTTTACAAGTAAATGCGTTTTAAAAATACAGGATTTGAGTATTAATTTGAACAACCGACGGATAATAAATAGGTATAGAGTTATTCATTAAAATGGTTATTGAATTTTAGTCCTTATTTTTGTACCGCACACTCTAAATATATCAAAATATAAAAATATTTCAGATTCCAAATGTTGTATGAACCAGCCACCATATTGTTTTTCAAAATGGCAGACGATATTTTTTCTTTAAAACACATGTAAGTGACATCTATAGGAATAAAATTACGTTTAATTTAGATGTCTTCGAATTATTTAACCCAATTTAATTTAACAGTGTGCGGTTAAAAGTATTGTACTATATCGATGTTTTAAAATGTCATTTTTTCGTAAATAAAAAATCATTTTTTGTAAAATTAAAATTTGAAAAAAAATGTTAAGTGCACAAAAAATGTTAAAGTAATTTTCACTGATAGCTATAAGACGGCTTATTTTAATTTAATTTTGTGTAAATTAAGTGGACATTAAGAACACAATGTGTCATATTGCACTGTTGTATTATTTGATGAATACTCTTATTTTTAAATCGGCATGTAAATATATTTTTTCTGGCATTTTTTGTGTTTTTTTTTACTCGGCGTTTTTGTTAATATTTTACATATTTTTAGGCTTTTATTTATAAATTCTTTGGCACGCTATAAGATACGATTGTAACTATTAATGTAAGCCTATTATTATATTTTGATTACTGAAATATATTTGAAAAAATATGTTTATTGTTTTATTTATTGCACAGGACTATAGTACCCAATATGCTTTCGCCACAGAAGTGGACTTAGGAATATTGTTTGTGGTGACAAAAATTTTGAACCCCCTACATGTCAAAGACCCCCAGGTATAAAAAAAATAAAGAGGTGTCAAGGGACTACCGGATGGAACGAAGTTTATTTTTAAGTTAATCGTCGCGACACCACACTGTTCAATGCAAAATAGAAAGACGAATATTGTTTTATTCAACCAGATTTTATGCATACTTATTGTCCCATCACTCTCTTGAACGTTGCTTAACACTCAATATTGACAACCACTCATCACATTCATGATCGCGACAACCGTTGCTTAACATTCAATATCGACGGCCACCCATCACATTTATAATCGCGACAACCGTTGCTTAACATTCAAGATTGACGGCCACCCATCACAATCATGATCACGACAACCGTTGCTTAATATTCAATATCGACAGCCACTAATCACATTTATAATCGCGTGAACCGTTGCTTCACATTCAATAGCAAAAAGTGTCGTTACAGCTTTTCGTCTTAATTTTTTCCGTCTAGCCCCCTTTCGCAACGCGCGATAAGGAACTTCGTTCCAAAAGCCACTGTGGCGTTAACCACAGTGGCGGAATCAAGACTCGCGGCGTGTCCCTGACTAAAAATTTCAGACCCCCCAAGTGACAAGTGCGATCAAGTAGTGACCGAGCTGTAGTGTTAAGAATTGGCGAGAAAGGAAGATTAAAATAAAAAGCCCACATTTTTTTTATTTTATATTTTTCATGTTAACCAATAAGATTCTTAAGCAGTTAAGTACAGATAGCAGTAGCGAATGTTCTTAGTACGAGTATATTACAGTATCATAGACTGATTGCAGTGGGAATAAATACTAGGAATAAATACTAGATACTGATCCGCAGTGTCTTATAGGACGATACTTCACATTAGTGCTCGCTTGTGATTACGTGTACTCCTCGCTGTACTAACATCTTCAGTGAGAGGACTTTGATCTGCAGTGTCTTATAGGACGATACTTTACATTAGTGCTCGCTTGTGATTACGTGTACTCCTCGCTGTACTAACATCTTCAGTGAGAGGACTTTGATCTGCAGTGTCTTATAGGACGATACTTCACATTAGTGTTCGCTTGTGATTACGTGTACTCCTCGCTGTACTAACATCTTCAGTGAGAGGACTTTAATTTTTGATAAAATGTAATTTACTTTTCAAAATATTTATTCCCATAACAAAAAGTGTAAAAACAATAAACAACTTCACCACAATAAGTATATTACAGAATTTCACAAACACATTTAAGGGGAAATTCATTAATTATTAATGTCGAACAAAAACCCATAATAATATGAAAAATATATTATTATGAGTTTCAGTCGAACCTGAAGAAAATTATACACATTTCATAAAAAAATATGGATATACAAAAAATACATTTTCAAAATACATAAATTATTCAACTTTATATGCACGTTGCTCAGGCTTCCTTATTTAAAATTATACACTTCTTCATGCGTTATCAATTTATTACACTAAAACGAAACGACTAGATACAAAATATACAACACGTCTAAGCATTATTATAATGTATATCTTAAGATAATAATAATAATTGTCCAATTATTATTATTATTTAGCAATCATCACTTATTTCCGACATTTTAGCGTTATTTATATGAAATTCTATTCAGCATTTTTTAGGCGAACACAAGACAAGATTGTTGTTTAACTATGATTGAGTATATTAGAATCTGTATAATACTTGAAGTGTATTTTATATTAATACTAGCAGCGCCCCGCGGTTTTACCCGCGTTGTGCCCGTTCCCGTGGGAATTTCGGGATTTTTTTACCAAAAAACCTTCCTCTTGAATCACTCTACCTATTACAAAAAACCGCATCAAAATTTAATATTCGTAATTTTAAAGATTTAAGCATACAGACAGACAAACAGACAGGCACGAAAAAGAGACGACTTTATTTTATACTATGTAGTGATAATACAACGAAATATAGGTATTATTATAATAAAGCCGAAGAGTTGTATTTATTGTTTATTTGTCAGCCCCTATCTCATAAACTACCAATCCGATTTGAATCATTCTTTATGTAATAGATAGCCACATTCAACGGGAAGGTTACTATGCCAAAATTCTCACAGTAACGCACGTAAAACCGCGGGGCGATGCTAGTAATAAATTAATATAACTAATTCACTAACAACTTAGTTACCACATACCTTGTCTATCGTATCTTACAGATTCTATTGTACTTCTTTCAAAGGGCGACTTTTCGTTCGACAGATGTTAAAGAAAAATGTACAATTTTTAATAATTATTAATAATATTGATTTTATTGTTATTTGATTCACAAACGTACTCCGAAGACCGAAAATCTGCCCATTTGATATAATCATAATATCATATATGTATTTTTATTATTTTTATATATCAAAAACTTAGTCTAATATATTTTAGGTAAATAATTCGAATATATTTGATGGTCATAATAATATATTGCGGTGAATACAATTATATTTATATATGATTACCTATGTATTTGAATTAGGCATTATAATCATAACAAAATAATAATATGTATTATTAATTATTAATATTCACCAATAATAATATAATATGAGTTTATATGTGATATGTAACTCAGGTAACCTATGTATTATGAATTTACACCAAATAATAACGGCATATACACAATATTAATAATAAATAACGAAATAATATACAGAACCAACAAAATTACACATTTCTCAAAAAGATTCACATAATTATTAATAAAGGCCATTATTATAATTAAAATAATTATTGATTTATAATAAAACATAAATTTATTAAATATTAGACTTAAATAATAAATATTGACTAGAAAAATCCAATTAGACGTTTAATATATAAGATAATTTATAACATGTGTGCGTTTCAATACATATTAGCTAAAACAAATAATTTAATATCAAAATGATATTAATAAAAGGAGTAAAAATATTTATTTATCAGAAATTATATAAATATTCGAATTTTACACAATAAATATTGAATAATAATAATAATTGTTGAATAATAATAATAAAACTTAAATAAAAAAACTAAAAAAATATGAAACGCTTAACAAAACCATATTTTAATAACAACTTTTATTACAAATAGTTCAGGCAATGATACTTTCAATGTAATTAATATGTATATTACATACACAAACATGTATTATTCATTTATATAACACTTTGAACAAGTATATGAGTTCAAACAAACCGTCTTATTTACATATATTCACATTATACATGTCTACTAGAAACATACATGTTTTCTTTTTATTTAATTAATTACTAGTTTTGTAATGTGACTAGATATTTTTTTTATATTCATTTTTGGTTGCTATGTCTTGTAATCAAATTTTTGGATAAGACAATTTAAATTTTTCATTTTTTTAGTCTCCATTTAAAAATAATCGAAGTGTTGTAGTATTTTGTTATGTTGCATTATGCCCAGCAGTGGGACAAAATATAAATATGTAGAAATGTTATTGAATCTATAATACGAGGGCGGGTCAATAAGTCCGTGACTTTTTGAATTTCCGACCTCTTTACTGAAACAATAATACTGGTCCCGTCAACAGGCATCTGTCAGTTGACTCCTCTGAAAATTTGAACTTGCTGCGTCAGTTAGTTTGTGTTTTACAGCTATCTTTATCAGACTACTCACTAATTTGACGAGAAAATGGACAAAAGTGAATTTCGTGTGCTTATTAAGCATTATTTCTTGCGAAAAAAAACCATTACCGAGACCAAGGCAAAGCTTGATAAATACTATGGGGACTCTGCACCATCGATTTCCATGGTAAAAAAGTGGTTTACTGAATTTCGTTGTGGCCGTACAAGCACTAAAGATGCCGAGCGTCCTGGACGCCCAGTTGAGGTCTCTACACCCAAAACATTCGAAAAAATTCACGATATGGTGTTGGCCGACCGAAGATTGAAAGTGCGAGAGATTGTGGAAGAAGTAGGGATCTCGCATGGCTCAGTGGTTTCAATTTTGAATGATCACTTAGGCATGAGAAAGCTGTCCGCAAGATGGGTGCCGCGTTTGCTCACAGTCGACCACAAACGCAATCGTGTAACAACTTCACAGGAAGGTTTAGCATTGTTTAATCGTAATATGGAGGAGTTTTTGCGCCGTTTTGTAACCGTGGACGAAACGTGGATCCATCACAACACACCAGAGACCAAACAACAGTCAAAACAGTGGGTTTCCAAGGGTGAATCGGCGCCATAGAAGGCCAAGGTGGGATTGTCGGCCAATAAAGTTATGGCGACTGTTTTTTGGGATGCACGCGGGATAATCCACATTGACTACCTTCAAAAGGGAAGAACAATCAATGGGGAATATTATGCCAACTTATTGGACCGATTCAATGACGATTTAAAAAGAAACCGACCTCATTTGGCCAAGAAAAAAGTTCTTTTCCACCAAGACAATGCAAGGGTGCACACATGTGCAGTTGCCATGGCCAAAATCCATGAATTGGGCTATGAATTGCTCCCTCATCCGCCCTATTCTCCAGATTTGGCTCCGAGCGACTACTTCTTGTTCCCAAACCTGAAGAAATGGCTTGGTGGAAAAAGATTTGACTCCAATAATGAAGTCATCTCGCAAACAAAGGCCTATTTTGACGACCTCGACAAATCATATTTTTTGGAAGGGATAAAAAAATTGGAGAAGCGTTGGACAAAGTGTATAGAGCTCAAGGGAGACTACGTTGAAAAATAAAATATATTTTTAATAAAAAAATCTGTCTTTTATTGCAAAAGTCACGGACTTATTGACCCGCCCTCGTACTATATTTAGGCCCTCCGAAACACGGCAGCGCTCAGATAGAAAACCCATTATCGGCCGCCAATTCCAGTAGGGGCCGAGCTGCACGTTGCTTAACAACCACAATGCATTGCCTAAGTTCAAATAATGACACATATTTACAAGCTGATTATTGAAGATATCAGTTCAAATTTCTAATCAATTTGAAAGTAAAATTGTAAGTGTCATTAGGGACAAAATTATGATTTTTGATTGAAACTTTTTTATTTTTCATTTAAATTGTCAATTTAATTACAGGACATCTACACACCGTTGCCTAATCGAAAAGCAGTCGCATTTGTGTTATTGCCTTAAACAAGAACTAGGCAAGACTTAGGTTTCAAAATTAAAAGCTCTAGATTAAGAAACGTTTGCAAAATTTTGCTAATTTTACGCTAATTATACATAGGCGGGCGTACAGTTGCTTGTATAAAGTATCGGCTACCGTTTTTAATATGTTCAATTTGAATATAGGTGGTCTAGTGGTGTACACTCGCCTGCCAAGACTGAGGTCCCAGGTCCAATTCCCAGATCGAGCGAAAACATGTTTCCTACTTTTTAACCGTGACCGACAATTTAACGTGCCCTCCGAAGCACGGTAGCGCTCAGATAGAAATGCTACTATCGGCCACCCATCCAAGTAGGGGTCGAGCTGCACGTTGCTTAACAATCGCAATGAGTTAACACTGCTCAGTCAAGCTATGCCACGAGCGCTACACGAGTACTTAAATCAATGTTTTTAGTAGCAATTGAATAATTATAACTCAATAACTATGGAAAGATTGGGTATTCGCTAATCTATGGCCAGTAGTGCCACGCGGTTTTACCCGCGTTGTACCCGTTCCCGTCGGAATTTCGGGTTAAAAACTATTCCAAAACCTTCCTTGTGAATCAGTCTGTCTATCAGTAAAACCTACATGAAAATCCGTTGAGTAAGTTTTGAGTTTATCGCGGACACACAGACAAACTTGCAGTCTTGTTCTTCTTCTTCATCGAGTGGATGGTCAACCTGACCAATCCTGGTGTCAGAGATATTAAGCCGCCAAAGGCCTCTGACATGGCTTAAGTAACGACTAATATAGAAAGTAACCGGGACCGACTTTTTAAATTATATGATTGTTTATATTTCATTTTTCAAATTGAACATACCAAAAATCTAGTGCATCTAATAAGTCTATTCGAAGTCTAGATTTTAAAGCGTTATCTAGTGGCAGTTAGGTACATAAGTTATTTAGGAATTAATATTTTATTGACAAAAAAAAACATATAACTTCATAATAATAATCGCCTAATCCTCCACTGTACTGATATCTTCAGTGAGATGAGAGGCCTTTGTCCAGCTGTGGAACATTATAGGCTACTTCATAATAATAGTACTATTCCACTGAAGCTATGCTATGCTACTTTGATGTCCTCCAATAATATCAAACGTAGTATAGCATATCACACACTGAGGTTCGTGCCAAACGTACATATAGCATAGCTTTTGGAAGGATATCTAAAGGGTTTTTTACTACATTTTTTTATTTTACAATCGAGTTTTCTTTTGTCAATGAAATACCAAAAGTCCTATGAAAAAGGACACAGCATGTCTAAATTATATAACCGTTTTCAAAATGCAAAAATACAGCTTAACCACTATATTTATATGAGTTCAGTACAATGGATTGTTAATTTTTTATTTATTTAAAATACAATACACAATATGGCCGGTTTCCTTTAATTTTTATTATATTATATATATTTTTAACACGTATTTTAAGCTAATTACAGCTACATATATTTTTGTCACCAGAATTTATAATCTTTCCGTTTAAAACTACCCTTGTTTGAAAGGTGTTGCGAAGGGTGTAGAGTCAATATTTTTGTAAGAAATGCTTGATTTAATCGTAGTGCTTATGTACTGAATCCGACAGACCAATTGGCTGAATGTAATTCATTGATGATAATACGAATATGCAACGTAGTTTTTTGGCGGCAAAATAAGTTTTTAAACAAATAAAATCGCTTATTTCAAAGTCTCCACATTGTTATTATGTTTTTAGTCATTACTCAAATGGCGAAAGTTTTAAAAATACTGTCATAAGTGAATTCTTTAAGAACAGTTTTTTAAGTCAAAAAAAGATTTCAAAATGGATTTTAGTAATCTGGATCCCATTTTAAAGAGATAGATTTCCGTAATATGTTCCAAAATAACCTTTTTAGGTAACAAATATGAAAGGTAAAAAGAATTTATTTCTTTGAAGTGAAAGTCATTATTAAGTTAGTGTTGATTTTAATCATTTCAATGTATAATTCTTCAAAGTTCATTTTTTAGTTGATTTTTTATACCATCATCGCATTCATATTATCTTTTATCAGAAAAAAATAATAAAATGTAACTTCATTAAAATATAGTACAATACCAACTTATTATATGTCATTTATATATATTTACATTTTAATGTATAAACAGCGATGTATGTCATTAATTTTATTGTTTCACTGATACGAAACTCACAGTTGCAAATATGTTATCTCACTGCATTATGGTACCTCACAGAAATAATATTACATACTCACAAGCCGAAAATATGTTAAGTACGACGTACGATACAGTTTTGTTAGCATAATTGTTTAATTATGGTCAAACTAAATATAATGTTACCTCACAAATGAAAATATGTTACCTCACAGAAGTATTGTTAAGGGTCTTGTCATTATGCTCTTAATGATTGCGTTATCTCACAAACCAAATGTTACCACACAGATGTAGAAATAATTTCACTTTTCAAAATTAGTGCACTATCATTTTTCAAGTACTTATTGTATATGTGCTTTTAATTTACTTTAGCTCAAAAGCTAAAACTAAGGTAACTCACAGATGTAGTATTACAGTTGTTCAGTACATATTAACGGCACTATTCAATTACGTTATCTCACTAATTATTTATCTCACAAACGAAAATAAGATACCTCACAGATGTCAATGCATGTCATAGTTTTGTAAGTAAAATGAGAACCCTTACGGATGGTAACGTTAATATTAATACTCTTATTCAAGTTACCTTACACACGCTACGTACCTCACAAGCTTAAAGGTACCTCACAGTTGTTAATATACAGTCTTGTTAGTACAGTATGCTCTTTATTTACGTTACCTCACAAACGGAAAGTATCTCACAATTGAATATTCGGTATCTCACAGATGATAATATACAATAGTCTTCCAATAACTCGAAAATTTAATATACAGAGTGTTGTAAGTACATATCCTCATTCAAGTTACCTTACAAATGCTACTTACCTCACAATCGAAAATTAGATATCTCACAAGCCGAAATCTCAGCGATGTTAAAGTCTCTAATCATATCCCGCGCCACGATTCACCTATATAATCTCACAATATGTTACCATATATATGTATGTTACCTCACAGATGTCTCACGCGATCTCACGCCATATTGTCTGTCGGTCGTTCTCTTTCCGGCCGCCTGTCTCTCAGTGAGTTGTTCCGTCGGAGGTCGTCTTTCAGACAAGAGTCGCGGGAGTCGAGTCTTCGGGGGGAGGACTCCCGGCATTCGGAGGAGGAGCGCTTTGTGTGCGTGCCTGGGGGGGATTGAGGGGGGAATGTTAGAAGGGGGTCATCATATTTGGAGCTATGCACAGTTTAATCGACCAATCCCAATGCGTTACGAAAAGATTTTGGCAATTTGAATGCGTTGTGATTGGACGATTGCACTCCGCACAGCTCCGCTCCGCTTCAGGGGAAACGCACCCTTAGGCTAGATTGTAGACACAAGAGAATACTCAGTGGTACATATATTGTGTGTGATTATAATTGTATGTTTTTTTGTGGATGTTTACGTGGTCAATATTTGTATGATGTTGATATTTGAACGTGGTTGATATGTGCATGTGGTTGTGGTACGTGGTCAATATTTGTATGATGTTGATATTTGAACGTGGTTGATATGTGTATGTGGTTGTGGTACGTGGTCAATATTTGTATGATGTTGATATTTGAACGTGGTTGATATGTGTATGTGGTTGTGGTACGTGGTCAATATTTGTATGATGTTGATATTTGAACGTGGTTGATATGTGTATGTGGTTGTGGTACGTGGTCAATATTTGTATGATGTTGATATTTGAACGTGGTTGATATGTGTATGTGGTTGTGGTACGTGGTCAATATTTGTATGATGTTGATATTTGAACGTGGTTGATATGTGTATGTGGTTGTGGTACGTGGTCAATATTTGTATGATGTTGATATTTGAACGTGGTTGATATGTGTATGTGGTTGTGGTACGTGGTCAATATTTGTATGATGTTGATATTTGAACGTGGTTGATATGTGTATGTGGTTGTGGTACGTGGTCAATATTGGTATGATGTTGATATTTGAACGTGGTTGCTATGTGTATTTGGTTACTCTTACTATGTGTATGTGGTTAATGTGTCTATGTGTTTGCTATGTGTATGTGGTTGTGGTATGCGGTGGGCATCCTTACCGGTGACGTCGCGGCCGCAGCTCATGATCTCGTGGTCTAGCGACGCGGAGGCGGGCTCGGCTTGCCGCCGCCGCCCGCCCTGCTGCAATCAGCAGACTGGTTACGTATCATACCCATCATCTCCGCGCTGACACTACATTATACACTACGGATAGTAGTCGTTATATGAGCCATGTCAGAGGTCTTTGGCGGCTCAATAACTCTGACACCAGGATTGGTCAGGTTGACCATCCACTCGATGAAGAAGAAGAAGACTACATTATCTCCGTTTTACTAGTACATATCATAAGGCACACCCTTGTTATCATTGAATCGAAGCTGAGCAAATCGCATTAGGGTTGTCAAACAACGCATTGACATTGTCAAAATCTTTTCGTAATGCGCTGTGATTGGTCAGCTGAGCTCCGCTCCGTTTCAATGGAAACACACTCTTATAGTTGAGTTGCGACGCGGAGATGAGCTATTATTACATTAGCTATATATTATAAAGCTGCAGAGTTTGTTTGTTTGAAAGCGCTAATCTCAGGAACTACTGGTCCGATTCGAAAAATTCTTTTTGTAATAGATAGCCACATTCAACGGAAAGGTTATAGGCTACTTTTCATCCCGAAATTCCCACAGGAACGGGCACAGCGCGGGTAAAACCTTGGGGCACTGCTGGTTTAAATATATTAGTATAATTACATAAATAATACTTACTTTATATCCACTGGAGCCACTGGTGACGGAGGAGCTGGATCCGAGGGGATGGGTCCCGTTCTGGAATGGTTCAGGATGAAATATTGAAAAAAGAAGAAAAATTGATCAAATTTAGGATAATTTCGTGTGAAACTTTTCATCTTTGATCATTAATTAAAAGATGAATTTGATGAAGGTGATCTTCATTGATGATGACGATTAACAAAAAGATTAAGATAGCAAAAAGATTAAGATAACAAAAAGATTAATATAACGAAAAGATTAAGATAACAAAAATATAAAGATACTTAACAAAAAGATTAAGATAAAAATTAAAATACTCATTTACATTTTTAACTGACATTTCGGCCCCTTTGCAGTGCCTTTGGTCACAGACGACAGTCTGTAACCGAGCCAAAAATTACCAAATATTTCGCCCGACCTGGGAATTGAGCCCGGGCCTCAGTCTGACAGGCGAGCGCTACCACTAGGCCACGATGGTGTTATAAAGTATACTAGCCCCGCGGTTTTACCCGCGTTGTGCCCGTTTCCGTGAAAATTTCAGGAATTTTTATACATATAAACCTTCCTCTTGAATCACTCTATCTATTAAAAAACTGCGTCAAAATCCGTGCAGTAGTATTTGAGTTTATCGCGAACAGACAAACAGACAGACAGACTTTGTTTTATAATATGTAGTGATAGAACATAAAGTAGATTAAGAAGACAAAGATGTTCCCTGACCTGGTCGAGCTGGTCGATGGAGGTGTGGCTGGTGGGGCTCTTGATGGTGTCGAACACGGACGAGTCCGAGTCGAGGTCGGAGGCCGGCGCCGGCTCCGGGCTGTCCGGCAGCTCGCCCGCTGCCGGGTAACATGCTTGGTGAGGTCATGGTGTCAAGATGAAGATTTTTTAGGAGGGTCAGGGATTTTGGACGCTGCGCGGGGGGAGTGAGATAGAGTTTATTGATTAGGTTATGGTATAAAGATGATAGGAAGTGACTCACGGTGCGGGTGTATGGTGCGGCGCGCGGCGCGCGGCGAGGGCGGGTGCAGCGCGGGCGGCTGGCGGCCGGCGCCGGGCGCGCGGCACACGGCCGCCTGCACCACCTCGCACACGCGCCGGAACCGCCGGATGTTACCTGACACCACAACCAAACATATATAATACTAGCCACAACGACCATATATATTTAAAACTAGCCACAACGACTTAAATCGACGATTTGAATCATTTATACAAACTTCAAATAATCATGGACCAAAATGGGACCCCTGTGGGACACCAATGTTAATAATTTTCCTATTGCATAAGCTTTTTACTTTTTTCAAAGCAATAGATGTTGTTCATTGATACAAGTAAGAAAACGAAACGGATCGAAATGAACCCTATGGAACATCTATGTCAATAATTAACTCTTTAAATAAAATTACAGTACTCAGCAAGTGAGCTACACAATCTAAAGCTTTCGAAAAATCCATCATACATAGTTTAGTAACATCATACGAATAGGAAATATTCTACGGATGAAAAATTTAGTTATCTTGATCACATTTTAGAATCACCCCACGAGGTATTACCTAAACTGTTTTATATTGATGACAATTTTTAAGCTCGTTGAAATTTTTTTGCATGAAAGAGGAACCTACATCCATCCATCTATCGTCGCAAACTTTCTCCTTTATAATAAGTAGTAGGACTATTCCATACTCACCTGATAGTAAGGTGAAGGTGATGGCGTATAGATACTCTTTCCCGTTTTCTCCTGGAGCCTTCGTAATAGTCGATATGTCCACCTTGAAATTAAACACATAGATAGTGTATTATTTACAAAAGAACCTACTTTAAAAAAACAATCAAAGGTGCCCCGTTTCACCTCCGTTGTACCCGTTCCCGCGAGATAATGTCGTGATGAAGAATAGCCTATATAATCCGTTGAATGTGGCTATCCATTACAAAAAGAATTATTGGAATCGGATTGAAAGTATCTGAGATATATAATGCTAGCAGCGCCCCACAGTTTTACCCACGTTGTGCCCGTTCCTGTGGGAATTTCGGGATTTTTATACATATAAACCTACCTCTTGAATCTCTCTATCTATTGAAAAAACCGCGTCAGAATCCGTGCTGTAGTATTTGAGTTTATCGCGAACAGACAGACAGACAGACGCGGCCGGAGACTTTGTTTTATAATATGTAGTGATATAGTATGTTCACCTGGAATCGCACGTGCCTCTGGAACATGGCGGGCGCGTTGGAGCCGCGCTTGTACTCCACGCGGAACGACATCGGCGACAGCACGCTGTGCGACAGCTCTGCGATCTGACGAGTCAGTAGGTTAGTGTCGGTTAGTGTCGGTTAGTGTGGGTTAGTGAAGGTTAGTGTTTAGTCTGAGAGCTGGCATCAATTTTAGCTACTCTGAAGTATTTTATTTTTATTTTATTATAAGTATTTGAGACAAGCTGAAAACTTGTCTCATACCTCTCCTATTATACCCTAATATGGAACTGCACACCTAGTTGGGGAGTTAAGCGGGGTTAAATCAAGCCCTTCGATCAACAATACACAACTAGATATCGGGTCACGTACAAAATCAAAGCTAAATACTGTCCGCGTGGATGACGTGTGACAGCTTATTTTATTTACTACCGAACTGAAAAAAGTTTTAAAACAGTTCGAAGTTCAACCTAATTACAACTATGACACCTAGCAATAAAGTAGCAAATCTTATGAATAAAATAAGTGAGAATAACGCCTCACTTTTCACATGAAGCGTTATTCACCGAAACGTATTTTTTGCGCCGACCCGACATCTAGTTGTGTATCGTTGATCGAAGATCAAGCCACAACATTTTTGTATTATTTTTTGTTTAAAAAAAAAATATTTGACGATTTAGGGACTAAGTATAAACCATTGTCTGAATTATGAAGTACTAACCGCGACCTGCGGTATTACCCGCGTTTAGTCCATTCCCGTGGGAATTTCGGGAATTTTTATACATATAAACCTTCCTCTTAAATCACTCTATCTATTTTTTTAAAAACCGCGTCAAAATCCGTTGCGTAGTTTTAAAGATCTAAGCATACATAGAGACAGACAGCGGAAAGCGACTTTGTTTTATACTATGTAGTGAAGCATGTCATATTGTTACTTGTAGTACGAGTATTAAGTAGTGTTTAAGTTACGCATGTTGGCACCTATAGAGAGTGAATTAAGTGTTTAATTTAGTGCTCAGTTTTATTTATAGGTTTAGGGTGAATTGCACAAAGATCCTTAATTTGATTTAGCGCCTAAACTTATTTAAAAAACACATGACGTTCGTTTGAAATGGTGTTCTATTTGATGCACTGTAAAGTTCAATTTTGAAGGGACAGCTTTTGTTTATTAAACATATTTAGGTACTTAATTGATTTAAGAGTCTTTGTGCAATCTGCTCTTAAGACGCGGTCGAACGGAAAAGACCTAAGTTACACCTAAAATTTAAGTCACTTCTTCAAGAGGCACATTACTATATTTTTTTACAGAATGTACCTTCAGATCTTTAACTAATCCTTTATTAAGATGAAAACATGAATCATTATTTTTTCCCGATGAAAAGTTTATTTGAAGACATGCTTTACGAATGTTTTAAATGCCTGTAACTTTAAAACTATAACGACTAGCACTTTCGCTCTTTCTTTTCAAGATAGTCATTACAGTAATCTGGTTCCATAATAAGATATTCTTCGAAACAATGGAGATTTTCATTCATAATTTTTCGTTTATCGATATTCAATACAATATTGCGGTAGCGCGGGCGCGTTACAATAAAACGCGCCACAACACGGCTTACGAGAGCGCCTTAATGTATCTTTCACTGATTGTCCATAAATAAATAAACAATAAATGAGTCTCATCTCTATACTCACACTCAGAAACGCATGAATCAAGTCAGCCTTGACAGTGGCGAGTGGTTTTCCCTTCACTAGCGCGGTGAATGTCTCCTCCTTGTCCGCACTCAACAAGAGCGAGCCGAACCACGAGCGCTTCGTGAGCTCGGGGGAGGACTCGGGGGTCAAGTGCACCTGCTCTGATGACGCTGGGGGTGGAAAAGGGGGGGTGAGTTTATGTAATTTGATAGGGGGTCAGTTTTTTAAATTTGATAAGAGGTGAGTTCTTGTAATTTGGTAAGGGGTAAGTTATTATGATTTAAAAAGTGGCGAGTTTTTATGATTTAAAAAGGGGTGAGTTTTTTATTCTGATAAGGGGTGAGTTATAAGTTTATAAGGGACAGTTCTTATGATTTAATAGGGGGTGAGTTTTTATAATTTAAAAAGGGATGAATTTTTATAACTTGATAAGGGGTGAGTTTTTAACATTTATTAAGAGGGTTCATACGTTTTTAATCGTTTGTATTAGTTTTGGTCAGCTCGGTGGACGATTCGGGGGTCAGATGGACTTTTTCAGATGAAGTTGAAGAGGGGGCTTTTAATAAAGCCTGTATTTTTTTTAAAATTTAGATACTTTTCTTGTAATTTAGATATTTTACAGTTATAGACGTTAATTTTACAATATTTAAATAATATTGTATTAGTTATTAGCAGCGCCCCGCGGCTTCACCCGCGTTGTGCCTTTTCCCGTGGGAATTTCGAGAATTTTACACACATAAACCTTCCTCTTGAATCATTCAATCTATTAAAAAAACCGCGTCAAAATCCGTTGCGTAGTTTTAAAGATCTAAGCATACATAGGAACAGACAGCGGAAAGCGACTTTGTTTTATACTATGTAGTGATACATTACCTTGCATTTTCCTCCTGTGGAACCTCGGCGAGCCGAGGAATGAGTTCTTGATAGTAGCGAGTCTCACTCGCCACGGCGCCGCCGCGCCGCCCGCGCCCGCACCGCCCGGCACACCTGCGGAATTACCGTTATACGTCAGCTTCCCGTGGAAATTTCGGGATAAATATAAAACTAAAACCTTCCTCTTGAATAGTTAAAGATTGTTTATTGAAAACCATTTGTTATAAGCACTTAAATTAAATACAAAACATACTTTGATAAAATCTAGTTACTTACATGACTACTTGAACACTATTGTCTAAACTAGGCCGAGCCTGTATCTTAGACAATAGTTTCCTTCCATTGTACACATGATAGTCACATTTAGTTACAGTAAACGAACACTACATTACAATTATTTAACACCAAATTTACTTTTACAAAAATATATCACACAAGAACATCAGTATACCACTGAATAGATTAATTACTTATTACAATAAGACTGGTTAAGTTAAATATACCTATCTGATGCAAAAAGAATTATTCGAATCGGGCTGGTAGCTTACTGTGAATAGTAGGAGAAACAAACAAACATAAATCCTGATTCTTCCATTCATTTATTTCGTGTAGGTCAGCGGCCAACCCTGGTGTCGGAGTTTTTAGACCGCCTAAAGGCCTCCGACATGGTCTACCGATTGAAACAACCGGGACCGACTGCTTAACGTGCCCTCCGAAGCACGGAAGCGCTCAGATAGAAATGCCACTATCGGTCACCCATCCAAATAGAGGTCGAGCTGCACGTTGCTTAACAATCGCAATGAACTAACATCGCTTAGTTAAACTACGATCGCTAAATTGAAACTACGTTGATAGATACACTTCGCTTTTATTTGACATTTTCATCTGACGTTTCGGCTCCTATACAGGAACCGTGGTCACAGAAGACTACATAATCACTACATAGTATAAAATAAAGTCGTCTCTGTTTCGTGTCTGTTTGTCTGTATGCTTAAATCTTTAAAATAACGCAACGGATTTTGATGCGGTTTTTTGTAATAGGTAGAGTGATTCAAGAGGAAGGTTTTTATGTAAAAAAATTCCGGAAATTCCCACGGGAACGGGCACAACGCGGGTAAAACCGCGGGGCGCTGCTAGTGTAAAATAAAGGCGAAGTGTATTCGTAAAAGTAGTTTCGATTCAAAATGAGTAGTGTTCGCTAAACGAGTAAAATATTATTTATATAAAAATTGTCTGTGACATGTGGACAGACAGAAAGACAGGAAGACAGACAGACATGACGAATTCATAAGCGTTCCGTTTCTTGCCATTTGTCTACGGAAATACCGTTATAATAATGCCATGTCAAAGGCCTTTGGCGGTTCAATAACTCTGACACCAGGATTGGTCAGGTTGACCATCCGCTCGATGAAGAAGAAGAATAATCAAAATACCCGTACGTACCCGTAATAGTCCCCAAATTGGGAAAGAGCGAGGGCTGAACCGAAGGTTGCGGACTCGCCGAGCCCGGCAGAGACGACCTCTCGCGGACTGGAATATTAACAATATACAATTATTAAAGGAATTTGACAAGCCCGTTGTCACAGTGGCAGTGAGAGCGCTTACTGTGTCGGGGGTTGCGGGTTCGATTCAACGGAGTAACAATATGTGAAGACATAGTTGTTGGCGACGTCTGGGTGTCAATTATATATTCTTATAAAGTATTTGTGTATGTATATGTAGAAGTATCGGAATTTGTCCTATAAATATTGATATAAGCTTATTGATACCTCGGTGCGAGTGAGACGGACTGTGCGGTCTGACAGAGACGGCAGACCCCACTGAAGGCGCTTCGTTGATTATTATTACTGCTTCGCCTGGCTCGCCGCCTGAACAATAAACAAATAATTAAACACTAATAATAAACAACGCCTCTGGGGTCTAGCTGCCAAGACTGTCCCGGGTTCAATTCCCGGGTCGAGCGTAAACATGTTCCCTACTTTACAAACATGGCTCGGGTTTGACATCACCAACCCGCATTAGGCAAGCGTGGTGATAACGACATCCGACACTGTACTGATATCTTCAGTGATATGAGAGGCCTTTGCCCAGCAGTGGGATACAGGCTAACCGCCTTATTCATAAGCGATATTTAACTTAAACAGTGATTTAAATTGTTTTGTCTCTTTCGCTCTTTCACAAATAGCGTATGTCGGAAAGAGACAAACCGTTTGATAGCTCAAGTGGTGTTAATATGCATTTATGAATAGGGCAATACTTGTATCTTACCATCATTTCTACTTCTGTCATCCGTGCTTCGGAGGGCACGTTAAGCCGTCGGTCCCGGTTACTCTCTACGGATAGTACCTAGTCGTTACTTGAGCCATGTCAGAGGCCTTTGGCGGCTCAATAACTCTGACACCAGGATTGGTCAGGTTGACCATCCACTCGATGAAGAAGAAGAAGATTTTAGTACTTACTAATATTAAGACTAATTGTTGGTCCAGTTGAGTTCGCTCTCTGATGATGGTGTTCCCTCACTGATGGAGATGCTGTAAATCAAAAACTCAGTTATTAGCTGCTTCCAATGACAACCTTGTATGATTCTTTGCAATGTGCTCTCAATCAAAGTAAATATCAAAAAAATTAGGGATGCAAGTGAACCGCGGGTCAAGAAAAACGTCTCCGCGTCGCACCTGGGTCTGTCTTGTACTGGTGTACTGCGGTGTAGGGTCTTGATACTTGTAATGTTACCAAGTTGAATTGTAGTCAAAGTCCAATATTAGTATTCAGTTTAGGCCCCAAAGAGGCTCTTTTGAACGTACCACCCATTCGGAAGAACATCAGCAGAGAATGGACAAGAAACTCTGCTGGTTAGTTTTAAATAAGGTTTATATTATAATACAACTAGCCGCGCCCTGCGGTTTCACCCGCGTTGTTGCCCGTTCCTGCGGGAATTTCGGGATAAAATGTATCCCATTATTATTCTGATGTATAACCTATATTACTGTAAAGTTTCATCCAAATCCGTCCAGTAGTTTTAAAAATAACCACACTTCCATACAAACTTTCAACTCTGAAACCAACCCGCTTTAGGCAAGCGTGGTGATTACGACATCCTCCTCACTGTACTGATATCTTCAGTGAGATGAGAGGCCTTTGTCCAGCTGTGGGACATTAAAGGCTAGCCTTTTGACTTACCTAACGGAGATCCGGGAGTAGCCGGGGTACCTCCTAGTGAAGACACACGGTGCGGAGTGTGGCCTGCTGGGAATTAAGAAGAGTATTAGTATTTACTTATACTATAAGTCACTTGTGTGTCAATTGGATCTCGATTGGGTCTCAGGTGGATCTCAATTAAGTCCAGATTGGATCTCGGTTAAGTCTGGATTGAATCTCGATTAAGTCTCGATTGGATCTCGATTGGATCTTGTTTGCATCTAGATTAAGTCTTATTTGGATCTCGATTATGTCTCGATTATTGGTCGACCCCGGTTTCGATTGGATCTCAAATAGGTATCGGTTAGATCTCAGTTAGATCTCAATTCTTATCCGAGTATTCTATCGTTCTGTCAGAGTGACAAACATCCATCCATCCATCCATCCATATACCCATCCATCCACCGATCTATGGAATTACAAACATCCATCCATCCATTCACCGATCTATGGAGTTACAAACATCCATCCATCCATCCACCGATCTATGGAGTTACAAACATCCATCCATCCATCCACCGATGTATAGAGTTACAAACGTCCATACATCAATCCATCCACCGATGTATAGAGTTACATCCATCCATTCATCCATCCACCGATGTATATTCACCTGGCGGGCTGGCGCCGAGCTGCGGGCTGCTCCGTCCGTCGTGTCGTCTGCCCGAGACAGACCTGCTACGCGCAAACCTGCCCTCACTCACACTGTACACCTCGCTCGTGCACGGGTCATCAAATTGAGTGGCCCTCAACGTTTGACAAATGATCGGTAACGTTTGGCAAACAGTTGGTAACATTTGGCAAACAATTGACAAGTGGTTGTCAAAGTTTGACAAATGATTGTCATAGTTTGACAAATGGTTTGGTTACATTTTGCAAAATGTTGTCAAAGTCTGACAAACAGTTGTATAGTTTGATAAATAGTCGGCAATGTTTGATAAAGTGTATGGCATTGTGTGGAACATACAGAGTTGTCAAATGTTTGTCAAAATTGTATGAAATCGAGGGCCACTTAATTTGAATGGTAAGTTTATAAGGGTGCATCATTTAAATTTTAAAATTATTCTCAAACTAGCAGCGCCCCGCGGTTTTACCCGCATTGTACCCGTTCCCGTGGGAATTTCACGATGAAAAGTAGCCTATAACCTTCCCGTTCAATGTGGCTATCCATTACAAAAATATTTTTTCAAATCGGACCAGTAGTTCGTGAGATTAGCGCGTTCAAACAAACAAACTCTGCAGCTTTATAATATTAGTATAAATTTGGTTTGGACACTCCATGTCAAAGGAAAACTAGTACACTTTTAAATCGCAATTTTAACTAAATTTTTATAATTTTTCAGATACACAAACAATGGCTTCTGAATCCATATACATACTTTAAACTTTTTATTATATTATACATACATACGAGTATATTCAATATATATTAGGGACTGTCCATCAATCACCTGAGGCTCGAAAGGGGGGGGTCCATAAAAATCACGAAATATTACAAGAGGAAGGGGGGTGTAGTAATATATCTCGTGTATTTATTATTTTGGCCAACACAATCGAAATTTTTAAATAAATATTTTAAAAAATCAAGCTTTTTTGTAGGTACAAAAAAATACACATTATATATATAGGGGAGGGGGCGGGGTAGTCTTAAACCTTACCATGTATCACCAAGGGTCAAGGCAGGGGGGTTAAAAATGTGGTGATTAATGGACGACCCCTTATATAGGCAGTTGTTTCAATATAATACCTGAACTGTGATCTCCTGGGCGTGATGGGTGATCCTTCACTTATCTGACCGAAATGTGCTGATTGCCCGTTCACCTGGAACAGTACGTATCAGTTAATATCTCTGCAAGTGTCGATCAATCAACCTGCAAGTGTCGAGCTATGTAAGGTCTTAGCCTACCCGGCAAAAATAATATAATTCACATATGGGCTTAAAGTGTTGCTCTTTAGATATATTTTACATTGGCAACATAAATTAGCAGACAGCTCGCTGACAGCTCGCTTACCGCTGTCAGACTGCTCGGTGTCGACGCCTTGCGTTGCAAGCAAGCGGTCTGCGCGTCGACTGCTGGGTGACTGCTAGCTGTTGCCTCAGTTCAGGGCGGTGTTGGGTAGGAGCGGTGTTGGAGCCGAGTCATATAAGTGGGCTAAGCTCTTTACCCACCCTGCAAGTGTCGGGCTATGTGACTCACTCTGCAAGTGTACAGCTATGTACCTCACTCTGCAAGTGTCGGGCTATGTGACTCACCCTGCAAGTGTCGAGCTATGTGACTCACCCTGCAAGTGTCGAGCTTAGTGACTCACCCTGCAAGTGTCGAGTCGCTTGCGCGGCGGGTCGGGCGGCGCGGGCGGCGCGGGGCGCGGCTCGTCGTCTCGCGCGGGGCGGCGTCGCTTGCGCTCTAGTAGTAGGAAGTAGATCACTTTCTCTGTGTTGTGGCTGGAAGCGAATGGGTCAAAGTATTAGTGCAAAAGGGCAATGCGCAAAATGACCTAAATCAATTCATTCATTTCTAGTAGGTCAGTGGCCAACCCTGGTGTCGGAGTTTTTAGACCGCCTAAAGGCCTCCGACATGGTCTAACGATTGAAACAACCGGGACCGACGGCTTAACGTGCTCTCCAAAGCACGGTAGCGCTCAGAAATACCCATCCAAGTAGGGTTCGTGCTGCACGTTGCTTAAAAATCGCTAAAACACTAGCAGCTCCCCGTGGTTTTACCCGCGTTGTACCCGTTCCCGTGGGAATTTCGGGATGAAAAATAGCCTAAATACCTTTCTGTTGAATGTGGCTATCCATTACAAAAATAATTATTCAAATCGGACTGATAATTCCTGAGATTACCTTGAATATACAAACAAACAAACTTACTAATTTTACCTCTTTATAATATTAGTATAGAAGTATACGAGCCCCAATGCAAAATAGTTCGTCTAGTATGAAAAGTAGTGCAAAGCGTAAAATATATAGAGTATATATTGGTAAAATAATTAAGAATGTTTAATAAAAAGTAAACCACAATTTAATGAATATTTTAAAGTTTATTTTAACTTAACTGAAATTCTTTAATGACTTAACTTTACATAAAAAAAAATAAAAAATATCCTAAATAACAAAAAGCAAAAGTATTCGTCTACCCTTGTTACTGACGCAAAATAGTTCGTCTACATGTCTTCACCACTTAGTTGTGTCGCCTTTGCTCTCAATAACAGCTTTAATGCGAAGAGGCATGGTTGCAACCAACACTTCACACTCCTCAGGCGTTATGGACTCCCAAACTGCCAGTAGTTTAGCCTTTAAGTCGCTCTTTGATCTTGATGGATTTTTACGGAGAACTTTTTTCATTTTCCACCATAGGGTTTCAATCGGCGACAAGTCCGGGCTGTTAGATGGCCATTCGATTGTAGGGATGCTTTTTGCCAATAGCCACATCTTTTTGTCCTTGCAGTATGGCATTAAGCACCATCCTGTTGAAAAATGAATGAATCTTGATGTTTGAGAGCGGGAATTGAAGGCAGTAAACTCTCTTCCAAAAGGTTTTGATACCTCACAGCAGTGATAAAACCATCCACAAACTGCATACAACCAACACCTTGTGCAAACATGCAGTCCCATATAATTAGAGAAGCCGGAAACTTCACTTTTCGTTTGAGACAATCAGTATGAAATGCCTCATTTTTGTTCCGAATCACTTTTTTCCTTTCATCACCGACTGTCACTTCAAATTTTGACTCGTCACTCCAGATGATACTACGCCACTGATCGGAAGTCCAATTTAAATGATCACGAGCAAATTTCAACCTCTTTTTCTTTTGTACAGCAGTCAACAGTGGTTTCTCTTTAGCGGTGTAAAATCCGTAACCCATTCTTTTAAGGACTCTTTTGCATGTATCGACTGAGACGTCTTTGTGAATCATGTCCCTCCATTGCACCGTGAGCTCTCCAGCTCGAGCACGACGATTATTTTTGATAATTTTCTTCAGAACTCTGTTGTCTGCAGCACTTGTGATGCGTGGTCGACCAGTTTTCTTCAAACAAGAAGTCGTTTTATTCTTTTTATAGTGTTGAATAATAGACTGAACTGTAGATCTGGGAAGTATCAAGTCTTTAGATATTTGGTAACTTGATTTGCCAGCTTCGACCCCACAAATTATTCGCTTTCGCAGCTCTTCACACACGGGTTTGCCACGACCCATTGTTATTTGAAAATTAATGAAAATTACTGAAATTTTCTGAATTTATACTCTCTCATGTGACAAATGGCACAGAATTACTTTAAACATTTTAAATTATGGAACATCATGGTACAAAGAAGGAATAATTTTATTTAACTCAACGATAGACGAACTCTTTTGCATCAATTAACAATTAGACGAACTATTTTGCTTGTAAGTTCTTCGAATTTAAAACAGAATATCTATAAATTGAAATAGCCAAAATAGTTTATTAGTACATAATTTTAAAAGGGCATAAGTAACGCGACATGTGATGGTAGAACAGCTTAATCTTTTTATATGTATAGACAAAAAATAAAGTTAGAAAAATCTCACAGTAAAAAAATTCGGACTAGATGAACTATTTTGCATTGGGGCTCGTAGATGTCAATACTCACTGTGGACTCAATAGTTCTTGTATTAATTTGTCCCTCTGTTTGAAGCACCCGAGACTGCATATTGCCTGAAATAAAGAAAACATATTATTATTTGACATTACCAAACCGCTTTTCCAATAGATGTCGCTAGTGTGAACATTTTGGAAATCGCGCTTACGTTTTTCTCTCAGATTTACAATTTAGTGAGCAGGAAGAAATCTTCCTCTTTAATTTTATGTGTAGAGATGTATAGCATAGAAGATTGGATAGTATAGATAGGTATAGATTAAATTTCTATTTCCACAACAGAAAAGTAGTTCCTGCTGTCAGCCAATTAATTTATAATATTTCTACAACAGATCTGCAGTACATGTCACCTACATATGTCTTATCATGTGTCATCATATTGTACACACCTGCAGTACGTCAGGGTCGATAGCATCTGCAGACGGCAGCACCCTGGTCTGCACCACCTCCATCATCGGCAACTCCTGTTCAAGCTCACCCCGACCGCCGGCAGTCACCCATGGGTGACGGGTGATTTCCGATAACTGTGGGTGACAGAATTATGTCATTAATACAAGAGAAATATACACACTTGTATAGCAGTTTGATTTCATATACAAGGGTAATATACAGACATGTAAAATGGAACATTAAAGATGTATAGAAAAACTAAAAAGCTGTATAGTACTTTTATTTCACACTAGCAGCGCTCCGCGGTTTTACCCACGTTGTATACACTCACCGTCATTCTCTTCTCAGGGTTGACCTCGATCATGCCTCGGAGCAGCTGCTGGCAGTCCGGAGGCACAAAGTGGGGCACGTGGAACACGCCACGTTTCACCTGGAAGCAGGACATATTATGTGTCAACATATTATATGTCAACCATAGATATAAGACAGAGTATAAGGCTCTATATAACATGGTACAAAATGGAGTCCCCTGCTATGTCCTTTGTCTGGATCTTCCAGTTTATCTCAAAAACTACTGGATTGGTTTTCATGCGGTTATCACTAACAGACAGAGCAATTTAAGAGGATGATTTATATAAAACTTATATCCCAAAAATTCAAACGAAAACGATATAATAGGCCTTACACGCAGAAGGCGCTTCTTCTTGAACTTAAGAGCTGGGCTCTTGTTGATGGAGTTCTTTCCATTTTTCTCTATGTTCTGCCATCCTCTTATTAGCTGTTCGTACATCAGCGATACGTCACGACATTTGCTGTTTAAAAGGAGCTTTTTACCCATATTATGTACTTAAATAGTACGTAATTATTTAAAGAAGGATTTCATAATATTAATAAGTTTAGTGTCCAGTGTGCCTCACTGGGTGTTCCAGTAGGTTGAAGCTATGGACAGTGAACCTGTTACTGTAACTATGGAATTAGGAACAAATTTAAAGTTACATGATTCTATATGATAAATTAAACATACCTTTTCTAGTAACTGCCGTAAGTTGTCGTCATCAAATGGCAGCGCGCCGACAAGCAAAGCGTAAAGTATAACCCCGCACGACCACACATCGGCGCGCCGGCCGTCGTATTTCTCGCCCTAGAAAACATTATTAAAACTTACAACTGAAAATAATATTGAAGTAGGTATACAGCTGATTACGGTTTGTTTGTTTACATTTTTTCAAATTTTTTGTAAATTCAAAATACTTTAAACTTTTTTTTAACTCAAATGCGTTCCGTTTGCCACACATTTATTTCATAGTCCACACTGGAATGGTTAAATAAAAGTAAGTAAATTGATTAAATAAAAGTTAGTATCCCAAAAAAATTAGCTAAAGAATTCCAATCTAGTTAAGAAATTAGTAGCCTCGTTTTTTTAAGATAATATTGTTGATCGAAGGATAATATAAAATAAATGGTTAATATTATTTTGATGCTTGATAAATGGAACGTAACAGAATTTTTAAATGATTATTACCAAATTATAGGCAAAATGAATATGGTCTCCAAAATATGCAATAAATATAAGATATGGATGCCAAATTAATCATTAATTAAATACTGCATAAAATTTATAAACAATAACTAGGTATAACTGATCTAATTTATATAGTTTGTCCTTGAAATAATAACCACAACCAACAAAATAACATCGTTATATTTAAGTAGGTAAAATAAATTCTCGTGCTAGCAACATTGACCTTCAAAACAAAATGTCAAATTCCGACGCTACCAACATAACAACAAACTACAAATATTCTGCCAGTTATGTGCCAGTTAGCATTTAAATGAAATAGCGATACACGAATACGTTAGTGCGACCAAGATAGCTATAACAAAATAATGTCAAAATGACAATACATTTGAATTTTTCTGCGTTATATTATTGACAATTCATCAACGGTCGTTGCTTTGATTTCAATCGAACGTTAGATTTTTAATTTCGCTAAAAACAGTTAAAAAAGTTTATGTGAAAGTGCAAATAATACAAAATGAAGTCCGCTAAATCGAAGCAAAGGTTGAACGACTTACGGACGCCGGCTAGGAGCAAGCAAAACTTGAATCAAGGTGAGAGGGACCCTGTCCATGTTTATTGCCGGTTGCGCCCCATGCAAAGGGATAATGATACTCCCTGTATGAAGATAATTTCACCAACAACAGTATTACTAACTCCCCCTGCGACCGCGCTGAGCTACAGAAATGAGAACGCCAAAACTATGAAGTATACGTTCAAAGAGATATTCCCGCCTCAAACTTCCCAACAAGACGTCTTCGATAAAGTCGCTTTACCACTCGTAGAAGGGCTGATAAAGGGTAAAAATGGCTTATTATTCACGTACGGAGTCACCGGCAGCGGCAAAACCTTCACCATGACCGGAGAACCTAACAATTGTGGTATTTTACCAAGATGTCTGAACATTATATTCAAAACTATAAACGATTTTCAATCTCACAAATACATCTTCAAACCGGATAAAATGAACATGTTCGATATTCAATCTGAAGCGGAAGCTATGTTGGAGCGGCAGCAGGAACTGCACAAATTCAAAAGTGGAAAAAAGAATAATTCAAATCCAGATCTCGCCATGTCCAGCTCGGATCTCACGAAAATTGGCGGGATAAATGAAGATAACCAATTTGGCGTGTTTGTTACCTACGTTGAGATCTACAACAACAGTGTGTTTGATTTACTTGAAGATGGACCCCCGAGTCGCAATTTGCCTGTGAAAATCATACGCGAAGACGCAGCACACAATATGTATGTGCATGGGGTGACTGAAATTGAAATAAAGTCTGCCGAGGAGGCCTTTGATGCATTTTACTTAGGTCTGAAGAGAAAAAGAATGGCACACACCAATCTCAATGCTGAATCAAGTCGAAGCCACTCTGTATTCACTATACGGCTGGTCCAGGCTCCCGTAGACGAAATGGGGGAAGCTGTTATCCAAAACAAAAAGTTCCTGTCTATAAGTCAATTGAGCTTGGTAGATTTGGCCGGCAGTGAGAGGACTAATCGCACCAAGAATACCGGACAAAGATTGAGAGAAGCTGGCAACATTAACAAGTCATTGATGACTTTAAGAGCTTGTATGGAAGTTTTGAGAGAGAATCAAATGAACAGTATGAATAATATGGTGCCGTACCGCGAGTCTAAGATCACACACCTGTTCAAAAACTTCTTTGAAGGCGAGGGTCAAGTTAGGATGGTGGTCTGTGCCAACCCGAGAGCCGAAGACTATGATGAGACCCTCCAAGTTATGAGGTTTGCAGAAATGGCTGCAGAAGTCGAAGTAGCCAAGCCGCAACCAGTAGATGTAGGTGCCAACATCGGCTTAATGTCTGGCCGGCGTAAAGCAAACAAACTCTTCCATACAGCCAGGGATAACTTAGCTAGACAAGAAGCTAAAGATCTAGAGTTGGATCTCGGACTAGTTTACAGTTTAGGCCCAGATTTTCCAAGTTTGGAACTGAATAGCTCGAAAGCAGCTCATATTGTTAAAGAACTCATGGCTCATTTGGAGATGAGGATTAATAGAAGAGAGACACTCAAAAGAAGTAAGCAAATTAAGGATGAGAGACTCCGCTCCGCTTTGCTTGGACTTGAGAGAGAGTCAATGGAAGTGAGGAGTGAGAACTCATCATTAAGAGCTCAGTTAGTTGACTCTGAACGTCGCATCAGAGCCCTAGAAGAAAGACTAACATCAACGGAAAATTCTTCTCTTTCCTACCAGAGGAAACTTACGGAGATGACAGAATACACTTCAGCATTGAAAAGAGATCTACAAGAGAAAGAACTCTTACTCAGCCAGAATAAACTTGACAAAGAGAAACAGAAGAAGATTCTAGAAAGGAAGTATAACCACAAGATTGCAGCCGAACATGAAAAGGCTAAGGAAATCAACTCGGAGAAGGAGAGACTCCGTAATGCTGTAGAGGATAAAGAAAACCGTCTCCGGATCATCGCTGAAGCTCTTCACACAGAGAAAGATAGAGGGGACATGATTGAATGCCCCAAAATCGACATCGGTGCTCAGACCTCCCGAGATTTTACACCAAGTTCCACTCCCAGAGCTTTACCAGCCCATATGCTGACTCCATTCAGCTCCGCCCCTCAGAACAGAGATACACCATCATCCTCTAGAAGAGGAGTAGCTATAGCTAATCCTAGACACCGCAGATCGCTGTCTGCTGACGGCAAAGGCTGGCTTGAGCATGCCCCGAACAAGCTAGTCCCAATGGGCACCGTTTTGAAGCCAAGCATTGTCAACAGCAAAGTAGTGAACAAACTCACTAATGTCAAGGATATAACAAACTCTAGGACGTCGAAGTACTGCCTGATATCCCAAGAACAAGACACAGATGGGGAGTTGGAAACAAAGTTATATAAAGGAGATGTTGTGCCCACTTGTGGTGGTGGTGCCCAAGTCATTTTCAATGATATAGAGATGCTGAAGCAGTTTTCTCCAAATAGGGAAAGTTCTAGGGTTTCTGGATCTGTGACACCCTGTGCAAGACATTCGGGCAAACGCAGGGACACACAAAACTCTCCGCCACAGACCCCATCTAATAGTAGCAAAAAGCAAAGAGTAGATGATGATTAAAACAGTTTTTTTATAGTTTTGTATGAGTTACTAACAATATTGTAAACTAGTAGCACTTCGTGGTTTTACCCACAATGTGCCTGTTCCCGTGGGAATTTCGTGATGAAATTAGTCTATAATATTCCCGTTGAATGTGGCTATCCAATGCAAAAAGAATTATTCATATCGTATGGGTAGTCTCATATCCTGAGATTACGCGTTCAAACAAACAATCTCTTCAGTTTTATTATATTATTATAGATATGTCTTAAGCTTTCGAGATGTTTCGGGATTTGAATACTTAATATTGCCAAGAAAAAAACTGATTTCATTCCATTCTTACCCTTTCCTATATAGAAGGAATTGTATTTGATTGGAAAATATTGTGTGATAACAAAATATATTATGTACTGTTCTTTTCAAAATAGTATTGAAAGTAACTTATACAAAGCATTCATCTATTCAAAATGACATGTTTTTTTATATAAATTCTCTTGATTTAAACTTACTTTAATTATGTTTTAAGGTTTTCTTTATAGTTCTGTTGATTCAGTTGATATACTTAGGTATTAAATGATAATTAAGAAAAAGAAATTGTTTATATTTTAATCTTAATATTATAAAGATGTTATTTTTGCATTGTTGGGTACAGATAAATGAAAGTCGAAACTATACATCTGATTTCACAAAGGTCCACAATTTTTAAAGTTAACATCGTCCCGGGATTTTACCCGCGTTTTACCCGTTCCTTGTAGAATTTTCGGGATAAAATAGACTGTAGTCTTCCTCTTGAATATAGCTATTTAATACAAAAAGAATTATTCAAATCGGACCAGTAGTTCCTGAGATAAGCTCGTTCAAACAAAACTAAAATCTAACTCTTCAGCTTTGTAAATTAGTATAAAGTAGCAGCGCCCCGCGGTTTTATCCGCGTTGTGCCCGGTCCCGTATGAATTCCGGGATGAGAAATAGCCTATAACCTTCCCGTTGAATGTGGCTATCCATTACAAAAAGAATTTTTCAAATCGGACCAGTAGTTCCTGAGATTAGCGCGTTCAAACAGACAAACAAACTCTGCAGCTTTATAATATTAGTTTAGATTAGTGGGTACAGACAAAATACTTGTACTTAGTCTGAATACAGGCCATGGATTATCCCATTTCTTCTAAGGGAAATCAAATTTAAATCACAATAAGTTACCAAACACATATCCAAGTTAAACCTAACATAACCAAGTTTAAACGTACTCACACGGGTTTTTTCGTGTTAGAAAGTTAATAAAGCAAGTAATAACTTACTTTTTATTTCCCGACGTTTCGAGGGGATTGCACCTCTCATTATACTACTTTCTAACACGAAAAAACCCGTGTGAGTACGTTTAAACTATGTGTTCAAATCGTGTAAGTTTAAAAAAGACTATTACATAACCAAGTTGTAGTCCAAAGAGGGGAAACATATGGGGAATTGTAGTCCAACAAAAAATAGAAAAGTCAAATAATTTGACCTCTGTTGTCCCTTAAGGTCAGAGAGAGTTAACCAACCATTTAAAGTTATAGTCAATTGTTACATGCCGTGAATTAAGACAGGAAGCAAAGTGTTTAATAAACATTTGTCCATGATAATTTGGGAGTGTTCGTACGACTTCAAAAAAGGTGTAATATTTGTGTACTTTTAAGTGGGTGAATATTTTAAACTAGCAGTGCCCCGCGGTTTTACCCGCGTTGTACCCGTTACCGTGGGAATGTCGGGATTCAAAATAGCCTATAACCTTCCCGTTGAATGTCTATTACAAAAAGAATTATTCAAATCGGACTGATAATTCCCGAGATTAGGTCGAATATACAAACAAACAAACTTACAAATTTTACCTCTTTATAATAGAAAGTATAGATGTACTAAAAATGTGAACTAATGAGGTCGATTTTACAGGCGAGAAAAAAAGAATTATAGTTTTGTATTAATTTATACCCAACTCCCAAACTTATTTACCTCTTTATAATATTAGTATTAACTATATAGATTAATAGGTGTTTGGTACCTACAACACTAAAACGTAGATTTAATTATGAAAAAGTACTTAATTATTATTAGTATTAAATAACATTTTATATTTCTTGTGTACGATTTAGAATACATACTTAGTTAAATTACACATTTTTTGTCCAAATACAAGAAATAGATTCACACTGATTTGTTTGTATTTTAACCAAAATATGAACTAAACTAGCAGCATTGTTCCCGTTCCCGCGGGAATTTCGGGATAAAATGTATCCCATGTGTTATTCTGATGTATAACCTATATTACTGTAAAGTTTCATCCAAATCAGTCTCGTAGTTTTTCTCGAAAGAGTAACAAACATACATACATCATCACAATCTTTCGCATTTATAATTTTAGTAGAATAGGATAATATTAAACTATAGATTTTGTGATTTATTTAACTATTCATTAAATTACGTAGTTTAAGTAAACCCATGGTTTAACTTTAAATTAAAAAGCCTTTTTATTCCAATGAAATGTTACAATTAAAGGACCGAATATTGCATTTATTAGAGGACGCAATTTTATTTTTGAAACATGTGTCGAGATATCGCGAAAAAAGTGTTTTCATCCCTTTTTCCAAGATGGAGGCCGGGGGACAAGGGTGACCCCACAAAATTTAGGATAAGCTTCCATTGACCCCCCAAACATGCCCAAAAATAAAATTGCGTCCTCTAATAAATGCAAAGTTCATGTAACATTTCAATGGCCTATTTATCAATTCGGTAACATTATAAGATCTGATAAATATTCTATAATATGTCTTAGTTATTATAATGTTGTGTGGGTATGTAAATAATAAATGATTTTATATAATTTAATTGCGGTTTTTGTTTTAACACCCTATGTAACAGAAAATGTGAGTTTAGTGTTCAGGTGATTAAATATAGGTTTAAAACAAAATAAAAATAAATAAGAAACTTTATTAACATAAAATACAACAAACAACATAAAGTGCATATAAAATAATCAAAAACATATAAATTAGCCTGTAATATCCCACTGGTGGGCAAACTAAGTACAGTAGTATTTTTTTAAACTTACGCAATTTGAAGACACTCACGCTTAGTTCGAGTAGGTCAGTGGTCAACCCTGGTGTCCGAGTTTTTAGACCGCCTAAAGGCCTCCGACATGGTCTAACGATACAACCGGGACCGACAATTTAACGTGCCCTCCGAAGCACGGTAGCGCTCAGATATAAATGCCACTATCGGCCACCCATCTAAGTAGGGGCCGAGCTTCACGTTGCTTAACAATTGCAATGAGTTAACACTGCTCAGTCAAACTACGCCACGAGCGCTACGTCACTAAATGGACGTCATGGTACTTAAAACCTACAAATAGTGAAGTCTTCTTCATCGAGTGGATGGCCAACCTGACCAATCCTGATGTCAGAGTTATTGAGCCGCCAAAGGTGTCTGACATGGCTCATGTAACGACTACTATCCGTAGGAAGTAACCGGGACCGACGGCTTAACGTGTCCTCCGAAGCACGGAATCGTCTTACTTGTCTGGCAATCAGGTGATTCATATTCATTTATTTTGTCTGCAATGCTCTAACCAAACTGAGGACAGTCTCACAAAGAGATTTTTGTGAGATATTGCCCGCACCGGGAATCGAACCCGGAACCTCCGGATCGTGAGCCGAGCGCTCAGACCATAAGACCAAGGAGGCTGTTAAAAGAAGAAGAGAAATAGTGAAGTGTGTTGGTAAATAAGTGCTTCGCTCGTGGTGTCTGCACCTATCTTGGATACTTACTCTAATAACTTCAGGGCAGGCGTAGTGAGGGCTCCCACAGGACGTCTCCAGCAGAGACCCTGCCGGCTGCAGCGAGGCCATCCCGAAGTCTGCTATCTTGATATTGTTCCGTTCGTCTAGGAGCAGGTTTTCAGGCTTGAGGTCCCGGTGGCTGGAACAGAAGGTGGTAGGGTTTAACTGCAGGAAAATGGATGGAGGTGTATATAAAGGAGGAGGAGTAGGTATATAAATCTTTATAATATATCCTATATAAATCAATGTCACTTTTCGTGGTAACTAAAATAATCCTAAACGGCTGGACCGATTTGAATGTTTTTTTTTGTATGCTTTGGGTGGCACCCTGGATGGTTTAGATTCACACTAGCGACATCTATTGGGTCGCGGGTGGAACCACCGCGCGAGACAGCTAGTATATATATAATACTACACTGTACGTGTGTATGTCACTGAACTCCTTAATGGCTGGACCGATTTGAATGTTTTTTTTTTGGCACCCTGGATGGTTTAGATCAGCCCGTCACAAATCAGCCCGGCAGATGGCGCTTTGAAATATCATGCAGGACAACGTCTGTCGGGTCCGGTACCACTAGTAGAATACTTATAAGGGTGCCTGTCTATTGACGCGGAGCGAGCTGACGGAGCGGGGAAACGGACAAATATAAACCAATAGAATTGCATGAAATCTGCGGTCAGATATTTTACGCAATGCCATTGGTTAATATTTGGCCGTTTCCGCGTCAATGGACAGGCACCCTAAGATTTGAAGATGTAAAGGATTATTAGGTAGGTAAGTAGAGCTAGTAGAGGATGGCAGATGACAGAGGAAAGTGGAAAGAACTCCATCGACAAGAGCCCAGCTCTTAAGTTTAGAAGAAGAAGAAGTAGAGCTAAGTCCTATCCTAGACAGATACATTGGTACTTACCATATAGAGTGACTATGGCAGAAGTCCAATGCTGAAATGATTTGTCTAAAAAACCGCCTCGCCTCTTTGGGGGTGAGCCGCCCCTTCTTCACGAGGTAGTCGAACAGTTCACCCCCGCTCACGTGTTCCAACACTAAATATCTGGAATAAAAACAAGAACATTTTTAAAAACACCCTACGCAAAAATGGCTCCTCTGATTATTAGCAAACATAGCTAAGAACCATTGCAAAGAAACTGACTTCCGAACAAAGAAAACCGCATCAAAATCGGTAAAACCGTTTGAAAGCTACAATGCCATAGATATACTACAATGCCATATTTGACAAGCCCGTTGGCACAGTGGCAGTGAGCGCTTACTGTGTCAGGGGTTGTGCGTTCGATTCCCGCCCGGAGTCAACAATATGTGAAGACATAGTTGTTGGCGACGATGTCTGGGTGTCAATTATAATTATATTCTTAATAAATATTTGTGTATGTATATCAGTGAGTTAGATTCCATATTACAAGCTTAGAGCTTAGTTTGGGTCTAATTAACGGTGTGTGAATTTGTCCGACTATATTTATTTTATTTATACAGACATCGAGGTTAACTTACAACACTCATCTTGCTTCGAGAGTAAAATGATACCACATTTCTGGTGTGGTCATATTAAAGATAAATTAAACTTTAGCTACGAGGGTTTTCAATCAGTACAAATGATTTTTTTTACAGTAATCGGAAAATATACAGCTAGGTACAAGAGTAACATAAAATATATGGAATAATAATTGAAGTGCACCTTACACAATTTTCATATCAGCCCATAATAACTATTACCTAATCTGTGACCTAACTTTTCTTTTGGATTGGCACAAAATGTGGACCAATGTCGTCAATTTTCCAGCCGAAGACGATTGCTTCTGAAGAGGAAAAATGTTAAGAGATAGGGTAATAATGAAATAAAATTACTAAAACTTTTTCCTCTTCAGGAGCAATCGTCTTAGGCTGGAAAATTGACGACATCGGTCTATATTTTGTGCCAATCCAAAAGAAATAGATTATAGGCACTAGAACTTCATATTCATATTCATATTCATTTATTTTGCGAATAAAGGTACGTACAATAAAGGTGTTAAATTGTAAGTGAAGTTTCTCTTTATCCTGCCTCATATGTGAGGCGTGCAAATATTAAGTAGGTACTTAAATCTAAGTAATTAAAATAATGTAACATGGCAAACTAACTAATGGATAAAAATACTCACAAATATTTTTTATTTTCATAAACATCGGATAATCCTAAAACGTGTGGGTGTTCTATCAACTTCATAATTGCTATTTCTCGCTCCACCTGAAAACCAAAATTGATAAAAATAGTTTAAAAAAATATCTGTTAAATTGTTACTAACGCCATCTAGCGAAAATATTTTGTACCGATTAATACAATTGTATGAATGGCAATTTTTAATTGTATAAGAATATTGTATGTGTGTATAAAATATTTATTATAATTAAAAAATATATGTTAATAAAGTACTTAAATATATTAAGACAATAAAATAAATGAATATAATTTAAACAGGCATAATAAAAATCTATAAAATAGTCTGGCTACTCATCGCTAGATGGCGCTAATATTAACTTGTTTTCGCAACATTTTATTAAATTAAATTAAATAAACTATTAACATTCGTACCTTCATTAACACAGACTCGCTTAGTTTCTCTCTATTTATTATTTTGATTGCGACTTTCTTGCCTGTTACACAATGGACGCCTAATTTGACTAAACCTGAAAAAAAAAAAAACAAATGCATTAAAATTTATTATGAATGTTCTGTTTTTCTGATTTTATGAATTACTAGCAGCGCCCCGCGGTTTTACCCGCATTATGCCAGTTCCCGTGGGAATTTCGGGAATTTTTATACATATATAAAGCTTCCTCTTGAATCACTCTATCTATTAAAAAAAACAGCATCTAAATCTGTTGCGTAATTTTAAAAATCTATCTATGCATACATAGGGACAGACAGACAGACAGCGGAAAGCGACTTTGTTTTATACTACGTAGTGATAATTGAAACCCAGACGTCAAGCAATATACGTTCTATCCTACTAATATTATAAATGCGAAAGTTTGTGAGGATGTATTAAGTATGTATGTTTGTTACTCTTTCACGAAAAAACTACTGGACGGATTTAGATGAAACTTTGCAGTAATATAGGTTATACATAAGAATAACAGATAGGATAAATTTTATTCCGAAGTTTAAAAAACGGGTACAACGCGGGTAACTCCGCGGGGCACGGTAAGTATAACGTGACCATTTATATTTTATGTCAGAGCGGGACATCTGCGGAATTATGTAATAAAAAAAAGTTTTTAGTATTTTACAAGTTTTTTATTATAGAAGGTAGAATAATAACTCAAAATAGTTAATCAAAACAAATCAGTAGTGGTGTGAATTCTAGTTCGTATTTTTATAATTATCGGCTGAACAAATTTGTTTTAAAATATCGGGTCTTGTTTTTAGATATTTGTAAAACTCAGTACATGATGATATACTTATTTATATTTATCTTCGTAATAGTAATACATTTTAAATTATCGTTTGGTCTAAGCGGGACAATTTTGCCTTGCGGGGGACACCGGGACAGACTGCCTGAAAGCGGGACCGTCCTGCCTAAAGCGGGACGTATGGTCACGTTTAAGTGTAAACTACGAGTACCTATTAACAACAAATTCAAAGCTTAACTACTTTTAAGTCTCAGAGCACGTAGGCAACTGTTTTTTTCACATGCTGTTTCTTAAAATCGGTAATGAATGCCTCAATCAATACAATTCACGTGAATTGACTCATATTTCATAATTATGCGTATTTTTCTCAATGTACACAAATATCCATATGGAGATGGTAAAACCCATTTTTTTACCATAATCTACCATATTTCCTTTCTTTAAGAGATTTAAGTAATCTCATAGACGTCAAATGCTTCAATAGTAGAGATTTAAGTGTTTGGTAAAAATCGGTACAGCCGTTTATGCGTAAGGCTTTAAAAAAAAATTGTACTTAACTAGCAGCGCCCCACGGTTTTACCCTCGTTGTACCCGTTCGTCTGGGAATTTTGGGATGTTTTATACATATATACCTGCCTCTTGAATCACTCTATCTATTTAAAAAACCGCGTCAAAATCCGTTGCGTAGTTTTAGGATCTAAGGACAGACAGCTGAAAGTGACTTAGTTTTATACTATGTAGTGATGGTATTATCATCTCTATACAATGCCTCTTAGAACTCAACTTTAATGGACAAACGCGGATTGTGTCGTTATTCCGCTTCAGTTTTCTATTAAACCGGTTCTTTACGTTCAGACTGAAAAAATGACAATTATTTACTTTGGGTAAGTGAACTTATTCAATAAACCTAATTACATTCGAAAATATATAATTTAGAAGACTAATAGAGTTCGGAATAGACAAGAAAACATAAAATTCAAATAAATATAAAAACCTAACAAAAAAATAATAATTCTCTAACGCCGTCACTCAGAGCCGTCAAATTCTTCCTTAGTACAGATTTGCTATGTCAGAGGCCTTTGGCGGCTCAATAACTCTGACACCAGGATTGGTCAGGGTGAGTGACCATCCACTCGATGAAGAAGCAGAAGTAGAGATTTAATGAGTGATTTGACTTGTTTAAGTTAGGGACACTACCTATACAAAGCATCTTCAAAAAAAAATCTATTAGAAGCCATGATGTTACTCATACACATAATTATAGTAGTCTAATTTTGGTCTGACTTATATGTAACTCTCCTCTTATTGCGTCTGGTGTTTAAAAAAGGCGTAAGAGTGCGTGTCTATAGAAGCGGTGCGAAGCCCTATTCACCAATCGCAGCGCATTGTGATTGTCAAACAACGCATTGACATTGTCAAACAAGACATTGACATTGTCAAACAACGCATTGACATTGTCAAACAACGCATTGACATTGTCAAACAACGCATTGACATTGTCAAACAACGCATTGACATTGTCAAACAACGCATTGACATTGTCAAACAACGCATTGACATTGTCAAACAACGCATTGACATTGTCAAAATCTTTTCGTAATGCGTTTTGATATAGTCAGTTGAGCGCCGCACAGCTCCGCCTCTCTTCAATATGGAAACGCACGTTAAACCTTATTGGAACGAAGTTCCTTTTCGCGCGTTGCGAAAGGGGGCTAGACAGAAAAAACGGTAACGACATTTTTAAGGCCAGAGAGGGACAGACAGAGAAACTTGCGCACGCCAGAGAGAGACAGACAGAGAAACATGCGCGAGAGAGACAGACTCTCTCTGGCGTGCGCATGTTTCTCTGTCTGTCTCTCTCTCTCTCTCTCTCTCTCTCTCTCTCTCTCTTATAGAAAACAAGCTAGATATTTTCGTTTCGTCTTTCTATTTCGCATTGAACAGTGTGGTGTCGCGAAGATTATTTTTGTTGATAATAAATAAACTTCGTTCCATCCGGGTGTCCCTTGGCACCTCTCAAGTTTTTTAGTAACTGACATATAAAAATAAAAAGAGGTTTCAATACTGTATTGGTCGAAATTTAAAGTTTTTTTATTCGAAGGAGGTTTAGTACCTATACATCAACCTATCCATGAAAATATCAAAGAAGTTTAAATATTATTATTTCAAAATGTTTTTTTTTCAGTCTTATCTCTCTATCGATGCTGTCAGTCACTTTGTGTCACCCAATGGACCGGGGTGCCACGGGTGCCATACAAGCGATGCCACCCGGAGTATCTCTGGCACCATTCGCTCAAAAAAGTACTCAGGGAACATTCATAAGTCTTAGTAAGTACCAACTAAGAGTAAAAAAGTATAAGCCTATAATTTCCCACTGCTGGGCAAAGGTTTAGTTTGTTTATAATATGTATGTTAGTCTTTAAGGTATTTGTTGTTTTATATGTATTTAATAATATCAGCTAGTTAGATTCCATAATACAAGCCTAGAGCTTAGTTTGGGTCTAATTAGTCCTGTTATTTCAATAAATGATTATTAACAAAAAGGCCTCTCATCTCACTGAAGATATCAGTACAGTGAGGAGGATGTCGTAGTCAGCATGCTTGTCTAATGCGGGTTGGTGATCTCAAACCCGAGCCATGTTTGACACTATAATCTATTTTTTTTGGATTGGCACAAAATGTGGTTAAATGTCGTCAATTTTCCAGCCGAAGACGATTGCTTCTGAAGAGGAAAAAGGTTTAGAGATAGGGTAAGAATGAAATAAAATTACTAAACCTTTTTCCTCTTCAGGAGCAATCGTCTTCGGCTGGAAAATTTACGACATTGGTCCACATTTAGTGCCAATCCAAAAAAAATTGAGTATATCAAGAATGGAACAACATCTATTTTCATGCGCCTAGTTATATCTTAAGGGTACCACCCCTATTTTTCCGCCAAAACGACGTTTGCTGTGTCAGCTAGTAAAAACATAAAAATAGATTATTTTTAATTCAGTAGATGCTAATATAAACTTCCGGTTACAAAAGTCAAATTGTCTACTTTTTAGGATAAAAACATGAAATAAACAACTAATATTTTGTTTCCTCATGAAAATAAGTGAAAAATCTAAGTAACAAATAAAACATGAAATAGATAAAGCTCACAATTCCATAAATAAACAAAAACGTTATTCTATTTTCCGCGCTATGCTTACATTTGACAGCTGTCAGTGGACCTTTCATGTCAAATAGTTCCGGGCGTAGTTTACAAATGAGGTCGAATACCATCGCGGTGACAACGTAGGTACGTATACAAACTCTTATAATATTGATCAGAGCTACCAAGCCGTGTAAAGTTGTTTATTCATTTAAACCATCGCACCGCAATGGTTAAACATGATTTTGAGCCACAAACAACAATATTTTGGCGACTTTTATTTATTTGTTAATTGTTATGTGAAAATAATTATTAAGTATACTATTGTTTGGAGGAATATGCTTTGGGTACGGTCGTTAAGAAAATTATGAATCTAAACTAGTGATAAACTAGCGTTTAATGTCCTTTTAAATTTTACTAGCAGCGCCCCGCGATTTCACCCGCGTTGTGCCCGTTCCCATGGGAATTTCGAGAATTTTTATACATAAGTATATACACCTTCGTCTTAAATCACTCTATTTAAATAACCGCGTCAAAATCCGTGCAGTAGTATTCGAGTTTATCGCGAACAGACAGACGCGGCCGGGGACTTTGTTTTATAATATGTAGTGATTATCTAGTTTTATTAGGTTCAAGCGAGGTGGAGTATGGGATGTTATTCCCGGACCGTTTAAAAAGCATGTTTTCAAACATGGCTCACGTGATCGCATTGAGATCAGAGAAGCCCAGCAGTGGGACATTAAATACACATACGCTTCGGCGCAGCGACGGTGACACCAATGATTTTTTTAAAAAAGAACACAACTCGAGATAATAGCTACTATTCAATGTTCTTTTTTCAAAAATCTTGCCGCTCTATTCACAACAACATTTTATCAATTTGTGAAAGAAGTTATTATAGTTACTGTCTTCGATTTTTGAAGAAAAAAAACAATGTCGTTATTGTCAATGACAAATCATAGCACCATTCTAAAAAAATCAACGGGTCCTCTCCAGCTCCGGGAGTGCCGGCAGAAATGAGAACTTGAATATTAACGTCAAAACATCTTACGATCGATCCGGTCACGTGTCCTGACGCGAGCTACCAAAAAAGTTTTCACTTCGTTCAACATTGTTTTTTTTAATTCTCTATTCGCCGTAGCCATCTTTGCACCATAGCACCCTTCTAATAGCTTTATCAATACATTACAGATCCAATTCTGGCGAACAGCCTGCTACAAGCTCTCGTGGAGGAATCTGATCAGAAACGCCGAGTCCAGAGATACAGATATATGAGGAAATAAACTAAATAATTAACCGCCATCTTTCTGTCTCAATTATTTACCTACTTTGTAGATTATATAGAAATTATTAAGCAATGTGCAGCTCAACCACTTCAAATTGAAGGTCTCAGTTGTGTCAATCGTCAGACCACGTCGATGGTCTTTGGGCGGTCTAAAACTCCAACACCAGGGTTGGCCACTAACCAACTCGAAATTACTTTATTTTTAAGGGGCGGCAGGTAAACAATGGCAACTGACATGTTTTTGAAAAAAGAACACAATATTGTAGTGCGAGATAAGAGGTAGTTAATATTCAACGTTCTTTTTTCAAAAAACTTTCCGCTCAAATACCTGCACGATGATTGCCAGAAACAAAAAAAAAGTTCTTTTTTCAAAAAACTCTTGCAGTACACTGTTTGCCTCCGTAGATTAACTAAGGTTAACTCAAGTTTACTGTATTGGCAACAGCAAGTTTACAAAATCCAGAGCCAAACTTGAACCGATTCTACCTCGTTGAATATTTAAAAAGTCACCGTTCCGTCCGCCATTACCGAGTAGGAAGTTTAGACTGCATAAATACTTGATGCATTGAGTAGGATACGGAATGCTAAGATTTTGCCATTTAGAACCTGCGCACACTATATTCACAACAGGCTTTAGACTCGTTCATTCATTTCAGTAGGTAAGTGGCCAACCCTGGTGTAGGAGTTTTTAGACCGCCTAAAGGCCTCCGACGTGGTCTAACGATTGAAACAGCCGGGACCGACTGCTTAACGCACCCTCCGGTGCAAGGTAGTGCTCAGATAGAAATAACACTACCGGCCACCCATCTTAGTAAAGGCCTAGCTGCACGTTGCATAACATTTGCAATGAACGAACAAAACTGTTTTTAGTCAGTCCATTGACAGTTGTCAAATGAGACTAACTGACATAATATGTGACAGAAAAGAAATGTAAGAGGTCTTGTCTCTAGTGTACGATCCTTCATATCCTATCCTACTAATATTATAAATGCGAAAGTTTGTGAGGATGGATGTATATAATTATGTTTGTTACTCTTTCACGCAAAAACAACTGGACGGATTTGGATGAAACTTTACAGTAATATAGGTTATACATCAGAATAACACATGGGATACATTTTATCCCGAAATTACCGCAGGAACAGGGCGCGGCTAGTAGATCGAAAGACAGACGGACTAAAGTTGTAAAAGTTTGCTTAAACTCTTAGTAATTCTTTTTTAAAGATTATACCTATTCCTAAAGGTCGAACTTGGCGTGTTTGTAAATTACATTTTAAACATGACTCGCGTTTAGTATAACGAATTAACATTATTTAAGTACACTGATAAGCACACAATGAACTGATGATTACTGTGCTTTGATTGGTTGAAATTTTTTTTTTATTCCTCCAATCAGCACGCAGTATTTTATCATATTATCATATCTTGTCGCATTTGGTCAGCGATGCCATGGTAAGACTTTTAGGATACGTATCTATTGAAGCGAAGCGGAGCTGTGCGGAATTACAATGCAGTACTAAAAGGTTTTGACAATGTCGATGCGTTTTTTGGCAATTCCAATGCGCTGTAAATGGTGAATGGGGCTACACACAAAATAAAATCCGCTTAAAAATAAACTGGACTAAAATTTAAGTTGAAATAATTCGACCTCGATTTAAGTCTAGAAAATAGTATTATTGTGTACAAAGTAAAGCTAATAAGACATTATACTGTACCTGTTTGCCCCTTCCCCAGTGTCTTCTCCAGTCTGAAAGGCCCCACATATTGGTAGGCCTCATTGGCCGGCCCGGACCCCTCCATTTTCAAACTAGACACTCCACAGAACACAAAACATCAAAATAAATCATACTTCAATAATGACAACGTCACTGCCAAAGTCATTTTACAGTCAATGTCATTTTGACATATCACACGAGAACATGTTTTTTTTAGTGGACGGTGTTAATTTTAAACATTTGATTGTTCCTGGTTGAAAATGAATTAGTTATACATATTCATTTTTGAGTTGAAATTCTATGCCATTGGGTTTGTTTAAGCTATATTATAGTTATATTTTTTTTCATTACTATGACTACCCTCATTTCTTGTTATAGCCATAGACATACAGTGCCACCAACTTAACTGTTCAGGTGGGCAAAATGGGAACTACAGCCGCGTCATATTGAATCTCTCTCTTAGTTAGGCTTTATATGATTGATATTGTAGTTTCTTAAATTTTAATGATATCTATAGACTGACTTGCAAGACATGTTTTAATTACCTTTGTTTCTTGGTGAATTTCTTATATTATGGCAAAACCAAATTCTCCACTAGCGACGCTGTCAACTGAACAGATAAGATGGTGGGACTGTACATAATATTCTGTATATATATATATAATATACCATGTGTTATTGGGTAGAATATTTAAAAGATGAATAATATGACTATCCAATCAATGCAAAGTATTATTTATCATATCATATCTTGTTGGTCGCACTTGACAGACATTGGAAATTAAAGTACAAAATAAATAAAAAAAAGAAAACAAGTTAATTAGACATTTAAAAAACACAATGGGTCGTCTCGGATTTCCACTATAAATTTTTTTTTCCTATGTAAAAATGTAAAATTTACATTTCTATACGTAAAAAAACTTTTACAAATAAAAATACAAGTACAATAAAGGAATGAAAGTTGGCTCTAGTATTATTGAATCGAATAAATTGCTTGCAAACATTTAAAAGCTCACATTTAGCTAAAATTCTGGCTTTTTTCCAAGACACCGTGATTGCATCTAGCAAATGATGCAGACTAATATACAAAGAATATATTAAACTCACATATTTCAAAATGAATACTTATATTTTGTTTGGGTTATAATATATATCACTACATAGTATAAAACAAAGTCGCTATTTTTTTCTGTTTGTTTGTCTGTATGCTTAAATCTTTAAAATTACGCAACGGATTTTGATGCGGTTTTTTGTAATAGGTAGAGTGATTCAAGAGGAAGGTTTATAAGTAAAAAAATTCCCGAAATTCCCACGGGAACGGGCACAATGCGGGTAAAACCGCGGGGCGCTGCTAGTTTGTAATAATCGGATCCAGTTATTGCAATCGTTAGACCATGTCAGCGGTCTTTAGGCGGTCTAAAAACTCCGAAACTAGTGTTGGCGACTAACCTACGCGAACTTGCTTACTTTTAAGGGATATGTAATTTTTTGAATTTGAACTTTTTTGAATTTGAAATTTGAACTGAAAAAACGCAAAAATTAACTAGTTTAAATTTATTTTGAAACAACTGCACAATTTTTTAGTCTAGTAACTTTTTAATTATACTGTTTAAATGAGAATTGTATTTTTAATAACAATAATAACACTCTTCGCTTTTTTTTACATAATACGAAAATTGTAATAAATATCTTAACTAAAACTGTTAAAGAAGACAGATTGATTCATTGTCAAGACATACATAGACTTCCAAGTATTTATTTTAGCTTCCAACTCATATAAAACATATAAATAAACAGTTTTAAATAAAAAATATTTACGAAGTAAAAAAAAAAAAAAAATTACATTATGGTCACCCTACATTATTTTTAACGTTTAAACATTTTGTCTATAGCTAAAATCAACTAAAATGGATGAAAATCTGAACATGGCGTAGTTTGACTAAGCGATGATAGATCAATGCAATTGTTAAGCAACGTGCAGCTCGACCCCTACTTGGATGGGTGGCCGATGGTGGCCTTTCTATCAGAGCGCTACCGTGATTCGCACGTTAATCAGTTGGTCCCGGTTGTTTCAATTATTAGACCATGTCAGAGGCCTTTATGCGGTCTAAAAACTCTGACACCAGGGTTGGCGACTGACCTACTATGTACTTGAAATGAATGAATAAGCTCCTTAATACTTTAGTATTACGCTTACGGGATTATTGCAATGCCTATTTTGTGTAGGACATGCGCAAAATATTTTTTAATTTAAAAATTTTGCACTGTTTAGATGTAAAATTTACAAATGTGAGGGACATTTTTATACTCATTAAATTATTAGATACATACTTTTATGTATCAAAGAACTCTATGTATATGTATATTTCGTATACAAATAGTCTCTTTTTTACATAGAAATGAAATATACATTGAAATACGTCAAGTATAGATTCCAATAAAAAAATTTATGGCATATTTTTTTTTAAATAAAAAATGGCGTCTTTTGTTTTTATTTAAAGACTACAATGTTTTGTCTATTACTAATTGTCAAACTATTTATAATTCCCTGTTCTTAATTTAAAAGCAATGTTTATTAATTTTGTTTTTTTTCAGGCATAGAATTTCAACTCACGCTGCCACAATAAAAAACGCAACACTTTTGTAACTTAAAATAGTAAATAGTGAAAATTAAATTAATTATTTAAACAACAACCATTCTAAATATATCACTGCGATCCGCATTCACTGTACAGTACGTACGTCACAAGAAAATCGATAAAACCACCACGCTTTCCGCACATTGTGTTTTTCTTACTTTTTGAAGGAAACTTGTAATTTTTTACACACTTTGAACTGTATTGATGCGTTTTTTGTACAAAAATAGTGATTTAGTTACATAATTTTGGTTGAATAGAGTGTTTTAAAGTGGTTTTGTAACGCGGGACTGTCGTGTTGGTTCGGTTACTGTCGGCGGGTTTCGGAGGGTTGATCGGGAGGGTTGTTCGTGAGTCATTACCCTTAGGGTGGGTTTGCGTTCCGTTTTACGCTCGAAACGTACGCGCGTACTTTTTTTTGTTGATTGAGATATTTAAAGATTTTTTTTATTGATTTATTGGTGATTAATGTAGAGTGTTATATTATTTAAAGATTTTTATTATTACTTAATGAAATTATATTCCTCAATTTTTATCATGGTTTGATGATAACGTTATTTTTGGAGACACAACTTTCCAGAAATAGATATAACTAGCAGCGCCCCGCGGTTTTACCCGCGTTGTATCCGTTCTCCTGAGAATTTCGGGAACGTTTATACATATAAACCTCCCTCTTGAATCACTTTATCTATTTTAAAAAACCGCGTCAAAATCCGTTGCGTATTTTTAAAGATCTAAGTATACATAGAGACAGACAGACAGCGGAATGCGATCTTGTTTTAATTCTATAGTGATAATGAAGTAGTATAACAGGGACACAACCTACATCCTACCATAGATATATCAATTCATCTACATGGCGCTGTGGTTGTGTATTTTGACATAACATATTGTATTACCTTCCTTGAAAAATAAACAAATTATATAAGTCCAAAGTCAAGTTTAAAATAATTCATTGCAGTTAATTAATGCAGTACAATGCTAATTAACGATTGTTAATTGTTTGATCTTGTGAACTTTAGGGGTGACAAACATTTTCAGGTGCTAGCTGGTCCCGCGGTTATGCCTGCTTCGTACCGGCTCACGTTGGCATTTGGGGTGTTGACTGGTCCGTAAACGTAAACTGTATGTCTATGTCTGTGCCAATTTCACAAAGATCTGCTTATAGTATCCGTAAAACATTATCAAATTCATCCATGTAAAAACTTTCACATCATCACTAGGTACATAGTATAAAACAAAGTCGCTTTCCGCTGTCTGTCTGTCCCTATGTATGCTTAGATCTTTAAAACTACGCAACGGATTTTGATGCAGTTTTTTTTTATAGAAATAGAGTGATTCAAGAGGAAAGTTTATAAGTATCAAAATTCCCAAAAATTCCCACGGGAACGGGCATAACGCGGGTAAAACTGCGGGGCACTGCTAGTATATAATATTAGTAAGAACTGGGAAGTAGGGATTTATAATTAATTATTCAAACTAATGACATAAGTAAAAATGTTTTGCTCCCCTGCCTTTTATTTAACCATTGTGTGTATCGCTTTGTTCCTTTACTAATAGTAACAAATAATCCGAAAAGAACACACATCAGGTAAGCGTACTTTATTAAAATTATATTTTATATATTTTTTTACACATTTGTTGTGGAACTATATTTGTAGACTAGCAGCGCCCGTGGTTTTACCCGCGTTGTGCCCGTTCCCGTGGGAATTTCTTGAATTTTATACATATAAACCTTCCTCTTGAATCACTCTATCTATTTAAAGAAACCGCGTCAAAATCCGTAGCGTAGTTTAAAAGATCAAAGCATGCATAGGGACAGACAGCGGAAAGCGACTTTTTTATACTGTGTAGTGATGATATTTTATTTCAGTAGTTCGCAACATACAACAAACTACCTACTATTTTTTTACCATTTCATTTTTCTTTTCCCCACAAACAAGAATACACATTATAATATCAGAATCAACAACACTTTTTTTTAAGTCTGTTAAAATACAATAATTACAGCAAACAATACAGTTTTAGTTTTGTAAATTTAAAAGTAATTAATTATGAATCAAAGTCAAAGTCAAATATTTTTATTCAGTTTTGGCCCCTTAAAGGCTCTTTTGAACTTACCACCTTTGAATCTACGCCACTTCCTGTTTTTTAATAGAATGTTGCTACATTATTATTCCAAATTCCAATTATACCTATGTAGGTATATACTTTTATCTACACTAATGTTGTAACATTCTACTTATGTTTCCAATACTTGACTTATAATTACTACTGTTATAGCGCAGACAACAAAACACTCAATTTAAGCAATTTCACATGATGGTATAATATAATATCCACATCGATATCGTAAAATCTCATTATAACATCGCGCGCTCGCTCCTGATTGGCCCTGCGCGAGCTGCGCTCTCATTGGTTAGATTTTAATGGCGGCAAGTTCACTGTGACAATACACGTACGCGTGAAAAACTATTGTCAGCTTCTACTCTTGTTGTTTGATTAATTGCATTAGTGAAGATAAAGTAGTGTATGCAACTGCATATAACACGGGTATTAAAACACTCGTTACTATTATGAAACTCGCTGCGCTCGTTTCATAAACTCACACTCGTGTTTTAATACCCTTCATTATATGACAGTTGCATAAACTACTATTACCACACATTAGAACTTAAGTCTTACTAACAATGGGACACTTAAGGCTCTTAAATATAATCATCACTACATAGTATAAAACAAAGTCGCTTTCCGCTGTCTGTCCCTATGTATGCTTAGATCTTTAAAACTACGCAACGGATTTTGACGCGGTTTTTTTTAATTGACAGAGTGATTCAAGAGGAAGGTTTATATGTATAAAAATTCTTGAAATTTCTACGGGAACGGGCACAACGCGGGTAAAACCGCGGGGCGCTGCTAGTAAATAATTATTACAACTTAGCATAGATAAAATATTTTTTTAACTTTAAACTTAATTCACCTTTGCCCCGCAGTGGGACGATATAGGTTAAGGAAAAAAAAACTTAATTGTAGCTCAGTTAATTAAATTATATTATTTTTCAGTAAAAATGTATACCATATCAAAGGAACTATTGAAGGAAGCAGAACAGTCGGTTCTCATCAAAAAATACACAAAATTCGTAGAGGTTTTGAACGAAACAAATTTACCGCCAAATGTGTTCGATCCATTGAAACCCAAGTTGGTTGACGAATTACAACTTATCAGGGAAGTAAGCAGGGATTTGCAGAACAAGAAGGATGAAGATATTAGAAGAGTGAGATGCTATAACAATTACAACTACAAAATTAATAAAAAATACTTGAGTACATGTACACTTGCTAACGCCATCTAGCGACAAGAAGCGGAACTAAAATATACTTTAGTTCATTCTTCTTGCCGCTAGATGAAATTGATATTGAAGTTATTTCTTTAGGGGGTGTGCGTGGTAAATGTTGGTTGAATTAAACCACAAAGATGAATTGTCAAAGTTTATTAGCCACACACAACACACACTATTTAAGTTTTTAGAAGGATAGCAAGACAGGATCAATGTAGCACATAATACATATCATGTAATTAATCAAAGTAGTAAGTGAACAGTTCACGCGTGGGCAAAACGCGAGTGCGCGTGAGAACGAGTTGTATGTGTCTCTCGTAGCATACGCTGTGATCGACTGCGCGCGCGCGATGCGCCTCCGCGTGGCTTCACATTCCACAATTAACTTAAATGCAAGATTTGCACAAATTCGGAACAACGCATATCGCGCGGGTTTGCTTGCCGAATTATTGTTTGTTTACATTTGGTTAGAAATTATTTATTTGTGTTATGAATGTTATGTTACTGGGATATGAATGTGTGATGTATGTAAGTGGTTTTTAATATATTATTGTGTGTAAATAAAATATAATTATAATGTATGTTTAAGTGGAGGTCACCTACATCATCCCCCTCCAGAGACCGACTAAGGGCGATAAAAGTCAGGGAACCGTACTGTACGACCTGAACGCGTAGTTGTTAGCGCGGTCTTTTCCTGCGGTGGATGAACAGGGACACGTTCTGGAGTTGCAGTGTAGGATCGAGGAACGGGTACACGAACGTCTAGTATATAGGCTGGCTTAAGGCGGTCTATAGTTACTGTGAGATCTTTGTTCCTAACGCGAATAATAAATGTTTTACTCCTTCTTTTGAGCACTTCGTATGGACCAGTGTAAGCAGGCTGGAATGAGCCACGCATCACTTCTTCCCTAAGGAATACGTGACTGCATGTAGCTAGATCTTGGAATACGAAAGCTCTGCGATTTGAGTGGTGTTGGGAGGGAACCGGACGAATATTTTCCGCAAAGGACTTCAACCGAGCCGCGAAATCGGTGATGTCGGTGGTGTAGTACGCAATATCGTGACCGAAGAATTCGCCAGGGAGACGAAGTGGTTCACCGTACACCAACTCAGCTGATGAAGTCTGGAGGTCTTCCTTAAAGGCACTCCTAATGCCTAGCAACACAAGTGGAAGTGATTCGGTCCACTTGGTGTCTGCATGACAGGTAATTGCAGCTTTTAGTTGCCTGTGAAAACGCTCCACCAATCCGTTGCATTGCGGATGATAACTCGTTGTCCTACGGTGATCGTAACCGATGGACTGAGAAAGCTGTTGAAACAGTGCCGATTGGAATTGTCCGCCTCGATCGGTTACGATCTCGGTAGGACAACCATATCGTGCCACCCAACAGGAAATAAACGTTTTGGTGACTGTTTCCGCGGAAATATCGGTAATAGGCACAGCTTCCGGCCATCGCGTAAAGCGATCGACGGCTGTGAGGCAGTACCGATAATTATTGGATGATGGTAGTGGGCCGATTAGGTCTAGATGTACATGTTTGAACCGTGCTGAAGGTAAATCGTGCGTACCTAAAGGTGAGGCAACGTGTCTCGTTACCTTCGAGCGCTGGCATGCCAAACATGACTTAGCCCATTCTCGGCAGTCCCTTCGCATCAGTGGCCAAACAAAACGTTGTGCAACGAGTTTGGCGGTAGCATTTGCACCGGGGTGGCTGAGGGAGTGGAGACTGTTGTAAACTTGCATTCGAAGTTGTTTAGGGACGAAAGGTCTGGGTGTCGGTGTACTGACGTCGCAGTACAGAACGGTACGACTCCCAGGTATATTCGTCTGTGTAAGGCGAAGTGAAGTGTCACCTTTGAGGTGTTCCGCAAGGTCTGGATCTGAACCTTGGAGCTCAGCCATCACTTCAAGGTCAACTGGTACCTGCAGTTCATCGACGCGTGATAGTGTGTCGGCAACCACGTTGTCCTTACCAGCAATAAAAACGATATCGGTGGTGAACTGCGAGATGAAATTAAGGTGTCTATACTGACGTGGTGAGCAGTTACTTTTACGTTCACTGAATGCGTAACAAAGAGGTTTGTGGTCAGTATAGATAGTGAAGTGAGTAGCTTCCAGCATATGGCGGAAGTATTTTATACTCTCGTAAATGGCAAGGAGCTCACGGTCATACGGAGAGTATTTCGTTTGTGACGGGCTTAACTTGCGAGAGAAAAATGCTAATGGCTGCCAGTCTCCATCCTTGAGCTGTTGCAGGACACCACCTATCGCCGTGTCTGAGGCGTCAGTGGCCAATCCTAATTTAGCTTGCGAATCAGGATGAGCTAAAAGTGCTGCATTGCACAGACTCTTCTTGCAGTTTTCGAACGCTTGCGATGATTCTTTAGTCATAACAATCGGATCGGATGCCTTAACCGATCCGGACAGTAAGGCATTCAGGGGTGCTTGAATCTGAGCGGCGTTGGGTAAAAATCGCCTGTAAAAATTTACCATGCCCAAAAATCGTCTGAGTTCTCGGACGGTTTTTGGTAGAGGGAAATCAGACATTGCCTTTACCTTGCTGTCCAGAGGTTTGGTGCCGCTTTCAGAGATTTCGTAGCCGAGAAATTGAATATTAGACACACCGAAGACACACTTGGCCGGATTGATTAATATACCGAATTCTCTCATTCGCGTAAAAAGTTGACGCAAGTGTTCTTCGTGCTCACGTGGCGTGCGGCTGAACACAAGGAAATCGTCCTGGTAAGGCCAGCAAAAGTCTAAGCCACGAGTAAGCTCATCAACAAATCTCTGAAAGGTTTTACTTGCGTTACGAAGTCCAAATGTCATGACTAAAAATTCAAACAATCCGAAGGGTGTTGTTATTGCAGTTTTCGGAATATCTGCCCTATTAACACTAATCTGATTATATGCTTTCACTAAATCGATACTCGAGTATACAGTACAACCCGACAGGTTTTGCGAAAAATCCTGTATATGACGAATCGGATACTGATCTGGTATAGTACGAGCGTTTAATTGGCGGTAATCGCCGCATGGACGCCACCCATTATCTTTTTTAGTCACGAGATGAAGAGGTGATGCCCAAGGGCTGTCAGAAGGACGTGCGATACCGCTTGCAATCATAGCGTCAAATTCTTGACGAGCTACCTTCAATTTATCAGGCGCGAGACGGCGAGGAGAACATGATACAGGTGGACCTGGTGTGGTGCGAATGTGGTGTTGTGTATTGTGTTTTGCGATTTGAGGAGTTCCAAAAGGACGTGTAATTTCCGGGAAATTAGACAAAATTTTATGATACACAGTATCACCATTAAAACTAGCTACCTTAACACTTAAAACAGCATTGTCGCTTAAATCTAAACAAGCTACAGTGCTAACATTGGTTAGACTATCGATAAGCTTCTGTTGGCCAACATCAACAACCAAACGATAGTGAGAAAGGAAATCTACGCCTATGATTGCTTTTGTGACGTCAGCAACAACAAAACGCCACGGAAAATCACGCCGCAGACCCAAATTCAAATTTAATTGCATGTAGCCGTAAGTGTCGATAGTCGAACCATTGGCAGCACTGAGCTGATATGTTGATTTACAAAGTTGCCTTTTAAGGGCTGAAACCGGGTACACACAAATGTCACTTCCAGTGTCTATTAGAAACTGTATCTGTGAACCACGATCCGTGATGAAGAGGCGACCTGAGCTGGGGTTGTGGCAATCATCAGTCGCCATCACTGACTGCCTCTCTCGTTTCCCTGGTTGTAGTCGCACGGCTGGATACACCGACGAGCTTTGGAACCATGCCGTGAGTGGTACCAACAAACTGGGTACTTGCGGTAGTTCGACGCTGAACGTCGTGACGTCGATCGGCTGCGTTGCGCATCTCTGCGGCGCTCGGTGGGTCGAGGTCGATGTCGCGATTGGATAGTTAAAGCGCTCACCTGGCGCGTCAGCTGAGCTACCTGGCGTGTGAGCTCCTCAACAGCTATTGATGATGACGGTACCGTTGAGGTTGCAGCAACTTGATGAGATGGCACTGCGATGTCATGGACGCGGTCAGCGAGTTCAGCGAGTGCGTCAAGACCCAGGGTAGGCTGTGACGCAACGATAGGCTGAAGTGAAACGGGTAGTCGGCTCGTCCAGATTGTTTGGAGAAATTCTTGAGGGATATCTGGACCGGCGAGATGTTGAAGATGCCGAAGGAATTGTGACGGCTTGCGATCACCTAGCTGCTCGTAGGTCAAAAGTTGTTTGACTTTATTTTCTCTCGACGCAGACAACCTTTTGATTAACTCCTCTTTGAGGCGTTGGTAATTGGGAGGACCAGTGAGGATGTCCTCTATTTCAGCAGCATACTGACGGTCGAGCGAAACCAAAATGTGGTAGAATTTGGCTGCTTCGTCTGTCACGCGCATGATTGCAAACTGTCCTTCTACTTGTGCGAACCAAATTGCTGGTTTTTCAGGCCAAAAAGGTGGTATTCTTATGCTCACTGGATTACTTGCAACTGTTAAAGCGGGCACGACGGGAGACGCCATCTTGATTTTGGAGTGGCGTCGTGGACGCGTGTCCACGTTACCGGTGGTATCTGAACCACTCGACGCCGACATCCAGGCTGCGAATTGCTCCTTGTCTTCCGTGTTCCTCAGTTTGTTCCGGGGTCACCAGTTTTAGGGGGTGTGCGTGGTAAATGTTGGTTGAATTAAACCACAAAGATGAATTGTCAAAGTTTATTAGCCACACACAACACACACTATTTAAGTTTTTAGAAGGATAGCAAGACAGGATCAATGTAGCACATAATACATATCATGTAATTAATCAAAGTAGTAAGTGAACAGTTCACGCGTGGGCAAAACGCGAGTGCGCGTGAGAACGAGTTGTATGTGTCTCTCGTAGCATACGCTGTGATCGACTGCGCGCGCGCGATGCGCCTCCGCGTGGCTTCACATTCCACAATTAACTTAAATGCAAGATTTGCACAAATTCGGAACAACGCATATCGCGCGGGTTTGCTTGCCGAATTATTGTTTGTTTACATTTGGTTAGAAATTATTTATTTGTGTTATGAATGTTATGTTACTGGGATATGAATGTGTGATGTATGTAAGTGGTTTTTAATATATTATTGTGTGTAAATAAAATATAATTATAATGTATGTTTAAGTGGAGGTCACCTACAATTTCGAGTACTAAAATATATATTTACTCTAGAATGTTTACTAGTTGAATTAATATATTTTTCTTTCACAGCAAATAGCTGAAAAGGAAGCGGCAACAGCTCCGGAGTCTGAGAATACTGAAACAGTAGCTGAAAAAGAAGCTGAAAAAGAAGTTGAGAAAGAAGATTCCTGAATTATGTAAATAAAATGTATCAAAACTAATCGGAATTATATTTATTTGTTTTTACAATGTTTTGTTATTATATACTAGCTGACCCGGTCAACGTTGTTTTGCCATATAAAATAAAGGGGTGGACCACCCTAATCTGTAATCACTATAAGTTAAGATGTAAGCTATCCTATCATTCAAGTTGGATCAAATTGCACACGGTGTGCAAATCAAATTTAAAGCGAAAGATAGATCCTCACCTGAGTCAAGAACTTTAACTTAAATATTAGCTTCAGTTTACGTTCACGCATTAGTAAACGTCAACACAAAATATCAGTCTCAAAAAACGTAAAACAATTAAAAATGTTAGCTCTCTCATAACTTTAAAAAAAGCTGTCATTTAAGATACGAAACAGAGTTTTTTAATTAATTATCACGTAGCCCTTAAATCTATACAGATATAATAAACCTGAAGAGTTTGTATATTTGTTTGTTTGGACTAACTAATCTCAGGAACTACCTTCCTAATCAATTTGAATAATTAATTGTTTTTGTAATGGAATTTTTAAATTTTTTAACGCGTAGGACTAAGGCTATTTTTCACTCCAAAATTCCCATGGGAACGGGCACAACGCGGGTAAATCCGCGGGGTGCTGCTAGTAACAGAATAAGCAAGCCTGTATCCTGAACCTTACTGCTTGATTCAACTCGTCACGTCTTGAAATGTTCTTATTCTTTTGAGACGGAAGACCTTTTTCAAGGTCAAACAAATTAAAAAAAGTTTATTTGAAGCAAAGCAAAGAAGCGTTACGTATTAAATATTCACTTTTTGCATTATGAATATTATGTTTTTTATGCTAAGTATGGTTGGCTTCGAAAGATTACCGTTTATCAACCCAATAGCGCTTTTTAATAGACTTTAAAAACCGAAGGAGGTTCTCAATTTAAAAGTTTGATTTTCATGGTTTAAGAACCGATTTTAAAAATTCTTTTGGATACCTCTTCATTATATTTACCTCTTCATAACACTTATCGTATTATGAAGAGGTTTACGTATAAAATAGTACTAATGTAACCGATTTAAATAAAAGGTGGCTCTCATTAAAAGCTAAGTTGAAGTTAGTTGTTTGCTTAAAACTTTGTATATATAATGTAAGTACCTATTTTTTTATTATGACAAGCCCGTTGGCACAGTGGCAGTGAGAGCGCTTACTGTGTCGGGGGTTGCGGGTTCGATTCCCGCCCGGAGTCAACAATATGTGCAGACATAGTTGTTGGCGACGACGTCTGGGTGTCCCGTGTCAATTATATATTCTTATAAAATATTTGTGTACGTATAAGTAGTAGTATCAGATAATTAGATTCCATAACACAAGCTTAGAGCTTACTTTGGGTCTAATTAACCGTGTGTGAATTTGTTCGGGTTTATTTATTTATTTTATTTTTATTTGAAAAATCATGGTTGTTTACTCTCTAATGTAATCTATAAGTACTCATACTGACCCGGCAAACGTTGTTTTGTCATATGAATATCAAGCGGTGGATCACCCTAATCATTATAAATTAAGATGTAATCTTTTAAGTTAATTTAAATTGCTCACGTTGTGCAAATCAAATTTAAAATCGGTTCAGTAGTTTAGGAATCCGTCGTGGACAAAGTGACACGTAATCTAATATTATATAAAATTCTCGTGTCACAGTTTTCGTTGCCATACTCCTCCGAAACGGCTTGACCGATTTTGATGAAATTTTTTGTGCTTATCCGGTATCTATGAGAATCGGCCAACATCTATTTTTCATCCCGAAATTCCCGCGGGAACGGGTACTGTGGTTGAACTCCTCTGAAACGGCTCGACCGATTCTCACGAAATTTTGTGTACACATCGGGTAGGCTTGAGAATCGGACAACATCTATTTTTCATCCCAAAATTCCTGCGGGAACGGGTACAAAGCGGGTGAAACCGCGGGGCGCAGCTAGTTTTTAATTTTATATATAATATAGCTAAAGAGTTTGATTGTTTTATTATTTTAGTTACTTTATATTAATTTTAGTAAGGCTTGATTCTTCCAATCATCTATTTTATTTTAGTGCCCATATTCATCACGGTGCTTTATTGGACACACTACTTACAATATTTACATAAATACTATTAATTATAATTATTCTGATTAGATCATAATACAATTATTTTGAGATGTTACAGTAAGCCACGTTCTATATAAGAAGTAGGTATATTTAAATTTTGACAACATTCAAATCATAAGATCAGTAAAGTTCGTAGTTTTATTAAATCTTTTTCCAGCCTCTGTTCAAACATTTTGAGTATTCTAATAATTGACTATTTCACTATAATTTGAAAATGACTACATTATTACAAGAACTGGGAGAAGGATTAGTTAGATCGAATTTAGTACCAAGATTTCAAAGGTATTTGGAAACTCTAAAATGTGACGAAACAGCGCCATCTGTATTCAATCCCTTGAAACCCGAATTGATTCAGGATTTGCAAGTAGTTCGAGAACTTACTGAATATCTTCAAAAAAGAAAAATTGATGATGTTAATAAAGCTACGGTGAGTAATTTTAGCGAATAGGAAATTGTTTTAAAGGATATTTAATTATTAAGTCGTTATTATAACCTTTAAAAAAAGTAGTTTGACTTCCCACCACTAGATGGCGTTATAATGACTTTTACTTCGAGCTATTTGGCAGGAATCAACTGTGTCTGGCAAATATTTTTTTTTAGGCTAGCTAGTGACAAAGACATAAAATTATGTGTGAAGTGAAATGAATTACCTCATTTCGTTTTATTTACGAATCCTGTTTAAATAATAGTACATGATACCTAACATTATTTTATTAAATTTTATATTACAGGAAGCTGATAAACAATTGAAGAGTTTTAATGAAGTATAATGAAAAGAAATTAAACTAATATCTATATTTATGTAATAAAGCTAAATAATTTGTTTGCGTTAATCTCAGAAACTACCATTATAAAAAGCGATACGAAAAAAACTTCATGGATAATCCTACATGTGAATAAAATAAAATAAATTGTATTAATTTGTAGCCGTGTTTTATTTATATCATACTATTTTTAGACTACGGTGTTAACTAAGTTATTAATACTCTGGTGCAAAAATTCCATTACCAATTTTGAGTTAATAGGTAAGGTACACCAAATTTAACTTTGTCCAAGGTTATCTGTGTCTCAAATTTCATTAAAATTAGTTTAGTCAAGTTGGTTTAGACCTGAAGGCATAACAGACAAACAGGAGTTAGTTTTGCGTTGTTAAAAAAAGTAGTTGATTACAGAGATTTTTAATCACATTACAGATTTTACAGTTTTACTGCTAAATGGTACATTTTATGAATAAAATAACAGAGCTAGCATAAAAAAGTATATTTCGTACTAATATTACTCATACATGGTTTAATACAATTTATATATAGACTTAAATTTACGAGTTGTCTGTCATAACTTCTTCGTCTTCTTCTTCGGGCTCAGCCAGATCGGGGTGGCATACCCGTATGTGCAGATTAAGGTTTATTTTGACAATGAAACTTTTGCCACAGGTAGTGCATTTGTGAGGTCTCTTCACATCATCATCATTCGAGATAGAATGAGCTCGGGAGAGGTGAGTTCGGAGTAATGACGAGTGTAGCGTCCTGTCGCACTGCGGGCATTTGACCAGACAGTCGATCTGCTGCCCTTCGTGAGTCTGCCGATGTTTCTCCATAGTAATTTTTGAAACAAACAACTTCTGGCAGAGTTCGCACTTGAAATTCTTAGCCTTCGTATGTTTCTTCATGTGATTTTTCAAACAGCTCTTAGTAGGAAACATGTCTTCACATTTTGAGCATTTAAACTTCTTGATATCATTGTGAAGTTGCATGTGAAGTTTCAAGTATGCTTGCCCGGTAAAACTCTTGGCACAGATTTCACAATTGATTGTGCTTGTCGCGGAATGAGTTTGCATGTGGCTTTTCAAGAACTGTGCGGCGACAAAACTGCGGTCACAGATCTCGCATATATACTTCTTGGAAGCAACTCCTTCGTGCTTACTTCTGTGAATATCGAGATGGTATTGTGAATTTACTTTTACATCACATTGGTCGCATTTAAACTTACGGCGCTTCTTGACACCGGGTTTAGGCATCAGTATGGGCTCGGGCTCCATTGGCGGCTCGTCTTTGTCGTTTCCGTGGAACTTTTTGTGCAGCATCAGGTATTCCAAGCCGTCAAATTGCATTTCGCATACATCGCAGCGGTATCTCTTCAATATCCGATCCGTGTCCCCTCCGTTGTACTGTTCACCCATTTTCTCGTGTTTCACAGACCGATCCTTGTCGCTGGTTGCCGGTTCCATCATCGTCTTCATCCAATGGTCTTGGATACCAACTCCCGTTTTATTCTCCATTTCGGACGCTATGATCGCATAATGCAATGACAATATTGATCTGTATTTCGCTTCTTCGTGTGCACAAAGTTTGTTATTTACACCGCGTTCGGCTTAAAAAACATTATTAAAGTGTTGTTTACTAGATAAGTAGGTGATTTTCACGTAGAAATTAAGTTGTTAAAACAAAGCGAGCCTTGTTGCACTACCATAAATTCCAAAAGAGAAGCGATGCGCGTTGGTTTTTTTGTGGCGGTTCAATGACAGCGGATGTTTTTTAATTTTTATTGACATGTTGAAGGTCGCCAGTGTAAAAAAAATATTTCCTCCATTTCCTACCAAGAATAATGGTTAGTACAGATAACAAAAATTCTACTTTCGTTTTAAAGATATCGCGCTTTATAATTGACTTGCTTAGTCGTCCTAATTATATGCCAAGCCAAACGAATGCGCCCTATAAAAAAAATGCATTCATTCCGCTATACTAAAATGTTGGTTTCTCATTCATGAACCCGCCATTTTCAAATAGCCAATACGCGAGAATCAATCTTTCATTAAAAAAATAACTTTTATACGACGTTATTAAATTACTTACGCAAATAAAACAAAAAACCATTCAAATTCGCCAAATTATTGAAACAAGAACACAAGTAAATTATTATAAATCTTATTTATTAAGCATTAAAAAAAGTAAAATAAAATGCCATTTCCATATAAACAAGATTTCATCCCATTTATTTGGTAAAAGCTATTAAAAATATTGTACAACTTTGTTTAACATAAAAGTTCATAAATATTAAAATATTTATGAAAGTAAACTATGGGCTGATTTCACTTATTTAACCAACATCAAAAAAGAAGAAGTTTTCAATTAATTACAATCTTTTTTCTATATCTATCTTTAATACATTTACCTGTTCAAAGTTTGCATGTGTGAGGTATTCCCACCTAATCCCATTAGCCCAATAAAAAGAGCCATTGATACATTTGTCTCATTCACATACTAATTTAAAAAAAATATTAAAAAAAACATATTTTTTGCAAAATAGATGTTTGACCAGTAGGACTCCTTGATTAAATGTGAATTATTGTGAATAGAAATCCCAATAGAACAATAGGTTGATCAATAGGAAACCCCATTTGCAATAGCAAAAAAACTTGAGAGGTGCCAAGGGACACCCGGATGGAACGAAGTCTATTTATTATCAACAAAAATAATCGTGGCGACACCACACTGTTCAATGCGAAATAGAAAGACGAAACGAAAATATCTAGCTTGCTTTCTATAAGAAAGAGAGAGAGAGAGAGAGAAACATGCGCCGCGCATGTTTCTCTGTCTGTCTCTCTCTGGCGTGCGCATGTTTCTCTGTCTGTCTCTCTCTAACGCAAAAAGTGTCGTTACAACTTTTCGTCTTAATTTTTTCCGTCTAGCCCTCTATCGCAACGCGCGATAAGGAACTTCGTTCCAATAATATGTTACTGTTATTACGCAAATATAATTTATCTAACACAAAATAAGACAAGTAAATCAGCCCTAAACTAAAGTATATTTATCTAAAATGACTAGTTCTTCTGTAGTGACGGCGACACATTTCTGCCAAGAACATTTTCTTTATATTTTAATTTCTCTACTTTCGTTGGATCGCTCAATATTTGCTCTTCTGATCGTCTCTCTAATCTCTGGTCTTGCACTGACTCTGAAAATAGAATAAATTTTATGAATTAAAAACTAGCAGTGCATTATTACTCATATTACTACTGGTCTTGTGGTATGTTTTAGATAAAAATTAGCCTGTAACAAACGTTTTTGAATGTAGCTATCATATACAAAGAGATACTTTAGTTTTTGATAATTTCTAGAGAAGAGCATTCAAATGAACAAACTCTGCTGGTACTGGTTTATATAAGCACTATAGATAATTCTATTCCATAGATAACAAAGTTTAAAAATATGTGTTTATGGTTATATAGTAGCCATATTCAATGTTAAAATATAAATAAACAAGTTACAATATACATAGGTTCATGTTGGTTAGTGGTCATCTCTTGTTATTAGACCGTTAAAAGGCCTCCGATCTGACATGGCCTAATGATTGTAATGATAGTTGTATTGTCTCGCTACCGGGACCGACAATAAATAGCTAATACCGCAGGTGTCAGGTACGTTTACTATAAAGATGTAATTCGACCGAAATGTTTACCTAAACTTACATAATATTTTGTAATATAACTTACGTGTGTAAGGCGTATATCTATCGGATAGTAGACTTTCTAGATTATATCCAATCATCCCTACGACAGCGGCAATCGGTAGCGTTATATAAGGCGCATTACTCCGTAAAAATTGCATTAAAATCGGCCACATCTAAAATATAGGTTATAAACTGATATAAACAAATAAAAATAACAATAATAAAAGATTATTTCTCAAAGTAAACTAATATTTACCTTTGCGGTGTATTTATTGTATTTTTTAAATAATTATTCGGTTTATGCAGTTACTGTTTTCTGCAGAAAAAGTGTTTTCTTTCATCAATAAAACATCTGAGCAAGAGTTGTTTTTCTACAACTTTTGACATTTTCTGTTCTGCAAGTGCACATTTTCTGTGTTTTGAGAATGTCAAAAAATTAAGAATTTGTTCAAAAATGACAACAATCCATGATAGTATAAGCCAGAAAATTGAATTGAATTATTTACATTAATTTTTAATTCATAGGTCAATTATATATATTTGAAATACATTTTTTGTACCAAAATTATTAGCTTCTTTTAAGTGCAGATCTAGTTATTTATCTAAACAACATAATTTATTAATTTTAGAACGAAATCCAAGTGTCAATGAAATGTCAAAAAGAATTGAATTTCAAAATCAAAACAACATAACCTTTAATACAAATACGAACGAAGAAAGGAAATGTTTTAAAGTGATAATGCATTATAATTATAATATTTAACAATAAGTAGCGAACCATAAATACTTTAAAATGTCCAACGCGAACCTCTCAAACGGTTTACTTAAGCACAACATACTGAATAAAGTATTTCAACGCAAAAGTTTACGTAATTCACCTATTTTAATTCGAAATGCAAGTACTAAACAAAAAACAGCTAGCTCTGTGTATAGAAGTGTGAGCATATTCGATAGGAACGTGAAGGCTTTACAAAGGGAACGAGCGGCGTTGAGAGACGATTATCATTTGGCGGAATATGTGAAGGAAGAAATCGGATGGCGAACCGCTGACCGAATATTTGATATCAAAAGGACTTTTAAGAATGCTGTAGAGTTAGGTAAGTGGACTTGGGCTCAAGCCCCCCAAAATAATAATGTAATGATGTTAAGCAGGTGTAAAGTTAACTTGCCCTGTTAGGGCCGCGGTTCATCTATACTAATATTATAAAGCTGAAGAGTTTGTTTTGTTTGTTTGTTTGTTTGTTTAAACGCGCTAATCTCAGAAACTACTGAACCGATTTGAATAATTCTTTCACTGTTAGATAGTCTATTTATCGAGGAAGGCTATAGGCTACATTTTATCCCGGATTTCCTACGGGAACGGGCACAACGCGGGTAAAACTGCGGGGCGCTGCTAGTAATATAATATACCCGGAAAATTCACACCAAAGTAAGCTCTAAGCTTGTATTGTGGAATCTAACTAACTGCTACTACTACATATACATACACAAATACTGAATAATATTCATATAATTGACATTCAGACAGTGTTGCCAATGAACAATGTCTGCCCATATTGTTGACTTCAGGCGAGAATTGAAGCCACAACCCCCTGATACTCGTAGTTTACTTTTTGGATGAATATAATTGTTGTAATCACACATCCTTCCCACTAATATTATAAATGCCAAAGTTTATGAGGATGAAACAAACTTTTTAAACTCACACGATTTGCACTCATTATACTAAATGAAACGGGTCTGTATCGCGTTAGATAATTACACGTATTTACTAAAATACGTACCCGACGTTTCGAGCGGATTACACCGCTCGTGGTCACGGGATAACTCAATGAGTTATCCTGTGACCACGATACAGACCCGTTTCATTTAGTATAATTTGTGAGGATGGTTGAATGTATTATATGTACAGATGTAGTGAATAATCCTTTCCTATCGGCAAAACTCGGAACAACGATAACACCCGAATGGTGCCGATGTGTCTATGAATTACTGTAATAATAAATTACGTGTAGGCTCCGTGTAGGTATCAAATAAATTGCATACTTTATTTATCAATGTCAAATGTCAAACTGTTGTCTCGATGGGTACTGAGTGCGAGTGAAGTAGTAAGACAAAAACGAACATTTCCGAGAAAATACGAAAGGAAAGGATTATTCACTACATCTGTATATTTGTTACTCTTTCATGAAAAAACTACTGGACGGATTGGATGAAACTTTACAGTAATATAGGTTGTACTTCAGAATAACACATGGGATACATTTTATCCCGAAATTCCCGCGGGAACAAGTACAACGCGGGTAACACCGCAAGGCGCGGCTAGTCAATTTTTTTTTTATTTGTGCCATTTTCCTTACTGTCACTACAAATTTACAGGAGCATGCCGAGGCTACATAGCTCGTCACATGATCCCCGAAAGCGTGGAGAAGATCACCCTCTGTGACACGTCACAGACACACCTGGACAAGGCTTTAGTCGGAGACGGGGTGAAGTTTGAGAAGGTTGTCATGGATGAGGAGCTTCTTGATGTTAGTGAGTTGTATGTATTATTTTATTGCCAGCGCCCCGCGGTTTTACCCGCTCTGTGCCCGTTCCCGTGGGAATTTCGGGAATTTTTATACATATAAACATTCCCCTTGAATCACTCTATCTATTTAAAAAAACCGCGTCAAAATCCGTTGCGTAATTTTAAAGATTTAAGCATACATAGGGACAGACAGCGGAAAGCGACTTTGTTTTATACTATGTAGTGATTTTACTGACAGCGCAGGTTTTACCCGCGTTGTGCATGTTGCCATCAAAATTTCGACATTAAAAATAGCCTATAACCTTCCCGTTGAATGTGGCCTATTTCACATGGCATAGTTCGACTAAACTATGTTAGTTTATTGCGATTGTTAAGCAACGTGCAGCACGACCCCCACTTGGACGGGTGGCCGATAGTGGCATTACTATCTGAGCGCTACCGTGCTTCGGAGGGCACGTTAAATTGTCGGTCCCGGTTGTTTCAATCGTTAGATCATGTCGTTAGGAGGCCCCTAGACCTACAATAACATTGTACAATATATTTAATTGTGCAATAAGATTGAATTGCGTTTGGATTCAAACGGTCAATTATATTGCACAATAAGAAAATTGTGCAAGGTTTTCTTGTTCAGTCGGAGAATAGTTTGATCCCGAGCAACATGTCAAATATTGCGCAATACTGACCCTACACGAAGCAATATTGTTCAATATTAAATATTGTACAATAAAAATTAAACTCGCTCAAACTTTCGTTCAATCATTGCGCAGTGTTCAATATTAGCCCTAGACGGTTAATTATATTGCACAATATTCAATATTGCGCAATATAATTGATCGTCTAGGGGCCGCCTTACGTTTAGGCGGTCTAAAAACTCCGACACCAGGGTTAGCTACTGACCTACTCGAACTGTTTCTTTTTATTACAATTACAATTATAAAATTGAATTTTTTAATTTCAGTTTCCAGAGAACAGTGTTGATCTAGTGGTGTCGTCATTAGTGCTCCACTGGGTGAACGACCTGCCTGGATTGTTCGACAGAGTGATGAGGTGTCTAACTCCAGACGGGGTGAGTTTTAAATCCTAATTAATATTATAAATGCGAAAGTTACTTTGTCTGATACGCTGTCACGCCAAAACTACTGAACCGATTCGATTGAAATTTGGTACACAGTTAGTCCAGAGCCTGACAAAAGACATAGGACATTTTTATCGTGAAAATCCCGCGGGAACGGGTACAATGCGGGTGAAACCGCGGGACGCGGCTAGTAGTGACCCATGATTTTACCCGCTTACAAGCTTAGAGCTTACTTTGGGTCTAATTAACCATGAGTGTTTTTCCGTGTATATCTTCTTCTTCTATATATATAAAATTCAAAGTCCTGACTGACTGATAATCAACGCACAGCCTCAACCGCTACACCTAGAAACATGAAATTTGGCAGGAAGGTTCTTCAAGTGACGTAAGTGCACACTAAGAAAGGATTTTCGAAAATTCTTACGGGAACGGACTCAACGCGGGCAAAGCTGCGGGGCGCTGCTAGTTTTTATATAAGCTTGTAAATCTGTCTCTGAACCCTGCGATACAAACTAGCTTAGTGCAGGGTTCACTGTCTCACTTTCATCCATAAATATGTACTTCATTTTATAGTCGAAACATTGTAATTGAAAATGTAAAATTCTTTTTTGGCTAATAAATCATTATTTATTATTATTATTTACTAGCAGCGCCCCGCGGTTTTACCCGCGTTGTGCCCGTTCCCGTAGGAAATCCGGGATAAAATGTAGCCTATAGCCTTCCTCGATAAATAGACTATCTAACAGTGAAAGAATTATTCAAATCGGTTCAGTAGTTTCTGAGATTAGCGCGTTTAAACAAACAAACAAACAAACAAACAAACAAACAAACAAACAAAACAAACTCTTCAGCTTTATAATATTAGTATAGATGTTCGTTCCCAGGCCTTCATGTCGTGTGTCTTCGGGGGTGACACTCTAATGGAGCTCAGACAGGCTCTGCAACTAGCCGAGAGTGAACGAAAAGGAGGGATTTCCGCTCACATATCACCGTTCACCAGAATTAGAGATATTGGCGGGCTTATGACAGCGTGAGTAGACTACCTATACTAATATTATAAAGAGGTAAAATTTGTAAGTTTGTTTGTTTGTATGTTCGAGGTAATCTCATAAATTATCAGTCCGATTTGAATTATTCTTTTAGTAATAAATAGCCACATTCAACGGGAAGGTTATAGGCTATTTTTCAACCCGAAATTCCAACGGGAACGGGTACAACGCGGGTAAAACCGCGGGGCGCTGCTAGTAATATTATAAATGCGAAAGTTAGTGAGGATGTATCTATGCATGTAGATAAGGAGAACGCGGCCGCCATTTTCCTTTTCAAAATGGCGACATGCAAACTGTCTTAAAAATATAAATATGACAACTGTCTATTTAAATCGACTTTAAATAAATTTTAACGACTTTTCAACCCAAAATACCCACAGGAATGGGTAAAGTGCGGGTTAAAATTAAAGTGCACGGGTAGCTTATGCTACTAATATTATAAATGCGAAAGTTTGTGAGGATGTATGTATGTTTGTTACTCTCTCACACAAAAACTACTCAACGGATTTGGATGAAACTTTACAGTAATATAGGTCATACATCAGAATAACACATGAGATACATTTTATCCCGAAATTCCCGCGGGAACGGGTACCACGCGGGTAACACTGCGGAGCGCGGCAAGTATTATCTAACGATCCAAACCATCACCACATTACGGACCCGTTCACCCATCCTCAACGTACCGTTGCTTAACATTTCAGAGCCGGTTACACGCTTCAGACTGTTGATGTAGATACGTTAACTGTGTGGTATCCGAGCGCGTTCCACGTCATGGAAGATGTACGAAGGTTAGGTGAGTAAGTATTTGCCTGTAATGTCCCACTGCTGGGCAAAGACCTCTCGTCTCACTGAAGATATCAGTACAGTGAGGAGGATGTCGTAATCACCACGCTTGACTAATGCGGGTTGGTGATCTCAAAAAATTAGGAAACATGTTTTTGGCTCAACCTGGGAATTGAACCCGGGACCTCAGTCTTGGCAGGCGAGTGCCACTAGACCACCGAGGCGTATACTTTTTAAACTCATGATTTTCATCGTGTGCATATCGGGCAGGTCTGAGAATTGGACAACATCTATTTTTCATCCCCTAAATGTTAAGGGTAGTCCACCCCTTAATTTTATGGCAAAACAAAGTTCGCTGGATCAGCTAATAAATCTATAAAGAGGCCCCCAGACGGGCTATACTTTTGATGAAATATGTGGCTACAACATTGCCGACTATATCCCGGCAATACTAAAAACATTTTAATGCAGCATATGGCTGGAAAATGTATATCTCGGCAATATTTCTGAAGCAGTATATGGCTCATTATTTTGTCTTTACATGGGCTACATAAAGATGTAGTGAATACTCCTTTCCTATCGGCAAAACTCGGAACAACGATAACACCCGAATGGTGCCGATGTGTCTATGAATTACTGTATTATTAAATTACCTGTAGCAGGCCTGTGTCACTCCGCGTGTAGGTATTAAAAACATACCTACGGGCGGCGGCCACTGCGCAAGGGCCAATCTAGTAGGCTGCCACAAGCGAAAGAAAACACACGCGTGCGCGCTATATGTTCGACCACGTTCAACTTTGATTGATTCATTATTGCAAAATGGACACAAAACGAATAAAATTATAGTTTAAAAAAACTAAAAAAACACGCTTTTATTGCAAATTGAACTAAAAACTAGAAAATAATTTTTCTCCTCAAATCAAAATTATAATAAAATTTAAGTTGTAACACAATGATTTAATTCAGAGTAAAAAGCGTGGGGTGCATTTTAATGTAGTTCATAACTATCCTCTCATAGATAGTTACCAATGATGATTGTAATATTTAAAAATATTAAGCACCCCACGCTTTTTTACTCTGAATTAAATCATTGTGTTACAACTTAAATTTTATTATAATTTTGATTTGAGGAGAAAAATTATTTTCTAGTTTTTAGTTCAATTTGCAATAAAAGCGTGTTTTTTTAGTTTTTTTAAACTATAATTTTATTTTTTATTTTTTAGTAAGCATAACATTATATGCAACTTTTCATCCCGTAATTCCCACGGGAACGGGCCCATCACGGGAAAACCACGGGACGCTGTTAGTGTCTAGTACCATTTAGTAAAATAAAACAGAACTCCCGTTCCGTCCCGCAGCGAGCGCCCGTTGATGTCTTTTATATGAAGTAATATTTTTTTAGTAAATCTGGCAAATCCATTAAGGATAACGGGAAACTGTTATTAAATTATTGCATTGTCATCGGTCCTTGATACATATGCAAAGTTTCAAATTAATCAGACTTCTGGAAGTTGGTGAAAATGATGTTCAAAGATTTCATTACATACGTACATACATACATACATACATACATACATACAGGCCAAGCTAATAAAAGCGTGTTAAAAAATAAAAAAAGCAAAAAGATACTGTGCAGTATTTAATTGTTTAAATACTGCACACACGCTCGTGCTGTGCGCTAGATGGCATAAGTAGTTTCTCGAAGTAAGCAACCCTAGTCCGCGGCTCTTTCAATACGTATAACCATGTATAACTTATTATGAACCGTAGTATAGTGAATTAAGGCCCATATTCCTTCAAAAAGAAATTGGTAGGTATGTAAATGAACACGTGCTCGACTGGACCGCGAGCTAAATTAAATCATATTGTTTATCAGATTCGAGTCATATTTCTTTGAAAACCATTGCGAAGTAAAGCTTCTGTACGTAGTACTAGTTATTATTCTGTGCCTGTAGGTATCAAATAAATCGCATACTTTATTTATCAATGTCAAATGTCAAACTGCCCGTTTGACGATGTTTCGATAAACAAACACGAACATAGCTACTCTACTCGAACGAATCGCGGCAAACTTCACGTAGCATGAAAAAGGGACGCACTTATGCCGTAAAGCGAGACAACAATAAAAGTGGCTGAGAAATATTGCAGTATTTTCGATTGCGAAGCGATTTCTTCGGCTATATAGCCGGGACCCGAAACATTCATCGGCTATACTAAAAATATGTGACAACATATCCGGGATATGCTAAAAATATTGCAAAGTGTTGCAGAGTCTAGCCGTAAATGATGGCTGATGATGCCGGCCACACTATTGCCGCTATACATTTTCGTGAAAATATGGCCCGTCTAGGAGCCCTTAAGATTTATTTGTGAAAATTAATTTATTAAATTAAATTTTATTTTATTGTACAGGTGATAGTAACGCAGCATTCAACAGGCCTTTAAGGGTGGACAAGGACGTCCTGTTTGCGGCCTGTAGCCTGTACGACGAAATGTATGGAAAGGTAGGTTTATAGTATACTATACCGCGTCCCGCGGTTTTACCCTCATAGTACCCGTTCCCGCGGGAATTTCGGGATAAAATGTATCCCATGTGTTATTCTGATGTATAACGTATATTACTGTAAAAGATCCAGAGGTTCCGGGTTCGATTCCCGGTGGGGATATCTCACAAAAATCTCTCTGTGAGACTGACCTCAGTTTGGTTAGGGCATTGCAGACTGAATCACCTGATTGCCCGAAAAGTAAGATGATTCCGTGCTTCGGAGGGCACGTTAAGCCGTCGGTCCCGGTTACTTTCTACGGATAGTAGTCGTTACTTGAGCCATGTCAGAGGCCTTTGGCGGCTCAATAACTCTGACACCAGGATTGGTCAGGTTGACCATCCACTCGGTGAAGAAGAAGAAGAAGAAGAAGTTAATACTTTTTACTTTTACAACTACAGGCTTATCCTTGTTCCAGGATATTCCCGAACAAAACTCCCGCGGCGTTCCCGCTACGTACCAGATAATTAACTTCCTGGGGTGGAAACCATGCCCCGGGCAGCCACAGCCGCTGGCGCGAGGGACGGGGGAGGTTTCGATGAAGGATCTCCACAAGATAGACGAGATTATAAAAGACAGGGGGACGGTGCAATTAAGGGATGAAGATGTGAAATAAACTGATATGATGTTATGTTGGTGTTTTAATAAATCTGTACATCTATCATAAACCTGTCAAAGGCCAAGTCACACAACATTAACTATCACTACATAGTATAAAATAAAGTCGTCTCTGTTTCGTGTCTGTTTGTCTGTTTGTCTGTATGCTTAAATCTATAAAATTACGCAACGGATTTTGATGCGGTTTTTTGTAATAGGTAGAGTGATTCAAGAGGAAGGTTTTTATGTAAAAAAATTCCCGAAATTCCCACGGGAACGGGCACAACGCGGGTAAAACCGTGGGGCGCTGCTAGTAAATAATAAAGAAATCGCAGTAAGGAACCTTAGACTTGGCACGACTTTGTCTAGATTTCATTCCTTTTTAGAGATAAATAAGCGGCTCCATCGAGACTTGGCTAGTTTTTTTTACAGAATGTTTTTGATGGGATTACATTTTCTATTGATATGGGTGCCATACAATGAAACAAGTATTTTTATCAGTGTGTTTATTAGTATTTTATCATAAATAATTAATTTATCTTAGAAAACAGATTAAATCTAGATTTAGTACTTACAACGTAAATTCACTTATACTACATATAATTTAGTATTTAGAGTTCATATATTATTCCGCATTTGTGCATAAATAGAGTTATTTTGGTTTGTATCATACTTTTGGTTGTGTTATAATCAGAGACCGCAAAAATTTGCGACATTGTTCGCAATAGTGTGGACATAGTCATGTCAAAATCAATCAAAATATTATTCATTAATTAATTTCTTACTTGACATATAATTTGATTCCTAGTCAATAAATACAAAAGTTTGTTAAAGTATAGGTTTATTAAAAAAAATGTTCAGTATTTTTTTCAAATTTTCTGCTGTCAGTCTATTATTTATTTATTGTATATAAATATTTACGAAAACGATACTTATTTTAAACACGAACGTAAAAGAAAGAAAAAACGACTGTCTGCCGAAAATGTAGAAAAAAATACTGACCGTTTGCCTTAATAAATATACTTTAACAAAATGTTGTACTTACTGACTAGCAATGAAATATATGTCATGTAAGTTATTCATTAATTGAATAACATTTTAATTAATTTTGAAGTCATGTCCACACTATTGCGAACAATGTCGCAAATTTGTGCGGTCTCTGGTTATAATATCATAACTTAGGTTTATATTATACCTCTAAATAGATTCTAGCTAGGTAGTGCTCGTGGCGTAGTTTGACTAAGCGATATTAGTTCATTGCGATTGTTAAGCAACGTGCAGCTCGACCCCTACTTGGATGGGTGGCCGGTAGTGGTATTTCTATCTGAGCGCTACCGTGCTTCGGAGGGCACGTTAAATTGTCGTTTTTTATTAAATATATTTCTACATTCTATCTATTGGCTACTGGATAATAATTTACGCTTTTTAACATAATTTTAGGTATCATAAATTAAACAAAGTTATCATAATTCATTACCCAATCAAATTTTGTTAACTGGATAATTAGATTAAAGATTTCCATAGACTTGATTGCAATTATCTTCTATATCATAACCTTCGTTACCATAAATCTGGTCACTTTGAGTATCTAACTTTGGGTATCATAATGATGATTATCATAACTCGGCTTATTAAAGATTTCCATAGACTTGATAACAATTATCTTCTATATCATAACCTTCGTTACCATAAATCTGGTCACTTTGAGTATCATAACTTTGGGTATCATAATGATGATTATCATAACTCGGCTTATTATTATAACGGTTCGTCTGATTGTTATCATAAGGCTGATTTTTTTGGGTATCATAACATTGATTGACATTATTATCATTACGTTGATTATCGTTAGCTTGTCGGTTAAAACGTTGTCTGTCAATAGATGATTGTTGAGTGTGTCGGTTATCATAATTATTCTTAGTATCATAACGCTGCTTATCGTAATAATCTTTGTTATCATAAGCTTGCTTATCATTAGCCTGTTTGTTTTTCTTGATCACGTATTTGTCAAGTTGTTCGTATGTCCACTCGTCTTCTGAAGAATCTTCTTCATTGTTGACTGTAAGAAAGAAAAGTAAAGTGTGAGCCTGTACAATGTCCTTTCAAACATGGCTCGGGTTTGAGATCACCAATCCGCATTAGGCAAGCGTGGTGATTACGACATCCTCCTCACTGTACTGATATCTGAGGTGAGATGACAGGCCTTTGTCTAGTAGGGATATTACAGGTTACTTTTTATTTTATTTTAGTTTATCCTCTAGGAAATTTATTGAAAACTTACTTGCTTGTGTTTGGACTGGAATCGGGGTCAGTTTTGCCGCCATTTTGTGCAAGGGTAGCGCTGAAAATAATTCGATTTGAATCATGAGATTCATGAGATTAGCGCGTTCAAACAAACAAACTCTTTATTAGTAAAATTAGTATAGACAGTGGTTGTATCCACTTTCCGTTCCCGTGGGAATTTTGGAATGTTTTATACAAATAAACTACCTCTTGTATCACTCTATCTATTAAGAATCCGTGCAGTAGTACCTACCTATTTGAGTTTATAGCGAACAGATAGATGAGGCCGGGGACTTTGTTTTATGATATGTAGTTATTAACTAGGTAGGTACTTACTTGGTGCAGCATTTTGTTCTTTCAATGTTGGTTGTGTTTTGTTGATGAAAGTATCGATTTGTGTTGGTTTTAATAGTTTCGGCTCTGGAAGAAAAATATTGAGGAAAATGTTAAGTACGTAAGTATGTAGTAAGTGCTACATTGTTTGTTGTACTACAATTTTTTATTCATTTATTACTTAAGTATTTAAAAACTAGCAGCGACTCGCAGTTTTACTCGCGTTGTGCCCGATCCCGTACGAATTTCGGGAATTATCGGGAAAATCCGTTGCGTAGTTTTAAAGATCTAAGCATACTCGTACATAGGGACAGACAGCGGAAAGCGACTTTGTTTTATACTATGTAGTGATATACTTACTGGGAGCGATTTGTTCCTTGAAAGTTGGCTGGGTTCTGTTGATTGATCTGTCTGGAGTCGGCGATTTCATTGATTTTGACACTGAAAAGAAACATTTTATATGTTACTAGCTGACCCGGCAAACGTTGTTTTGCCATATAAAAATTAAGGGGTGGACTACCCTTAACATTTAGGGGGATGAAAAATAGATGTTGTCCAATTCTCAGACCTACCCGATATGCACACAAAATTTCATGAGATTTGGTCGAGCCGTTACGGAGCAGATTAACTACAAACACCACGACACGAGAATCTATACTAATATTATAAAGCTGAAGAGTTTGTTTTGTTTGTTTGTTTGTTTAAACGCGCTAATCTCAGAAACTACTGAACCGATTTGAATAATTCTTTCACTGTTAGATAGTCTATTTATCGAGGAAGGCTATAGGCTACATTTTATCCCGGATTTCCTACGGGAACGGGCACAACGCGGGTAAAACCGCGGGGCGCTGCTAGTTTTATATATTAGTTAAAGTTAGGTTAGAATATTTGAGCGTGCTTAAAGCGTGCATTTCCATCTAAGCGGAGCGGAGCGGTGCTGAGCCCGATTAAGCAATCACAGCGCATTAGAATTGTCAAACAACGCATTGAATTTGTTAAAATATTTTCGTAATGCGTTCTGATTGGTCAGTTGAAATACGAACAGCTTCGCTCTGTTCAAAGGAAAGCCACTTTTGGGGTCACCACATTTCAGAGAAGCGTATTTACGCATAAGTACCTATGTGATAATTTCCCGCATTAAAAACTGAACGCACTCTCACTGGTTTATGTGGCGGTATTAGTTAGTATCATTGAAAGTTTTGTCTTAAAAAAATTGAGAAAAGTAGCTCAGAACATTCCTTGTAAATTACTCTGTTTATGGGTAAAATCCGCTTGCAAATCAGTCGAGTGGTTTCCGTGTTTATCGCGGACACACAGACAAACGGGGACATTGTTTTCTATATTATTTGAGTTTGATTTTTTGTTTGTATGTTCGAGCTAATCTCGAGAATTACCAGTCCGATTTCAATAATTATTTTTGTAATCGATAACCACATTCAAGTGGAATTGCCTCCGGAACAGCCTTCGTGGTCTTGTGCCTTGAGCGCTCGGCTCACGATCCGGAGGTTCCGGGTTCGATACCCGGTGGGGTCAAATTTTTCTTACCGGGTTTTAACTGCGCTTTTAGCATCGCCGGCGATATTGTCCCCCCCATGGGATTAGTACCAAATAGGTTAATTTGTGGCTTATCCTTGACTCCATCCTCAGAATTGGGTTTTGCTGTAATCAAAAATATATCTTCAGGATGATGCTTTACATTAGTGCTCGCTTGTGATTACGTGTACTCCTCGCAGTACTAACATCTTCAGTGAGAGGACTTTGATCTGCAGTGTCTTATATCACATAGTATAAAAAAGTAGCTTTCCGCTGTTTGTGTATGCTTACATCTTTAAAATTACGCAACGGATTTTGATGCGGTTTTGTTTAAATATATAGAGTGATTCAAGAGGAAAGTTTATACGTATAAAAATTCCCAAAATTCCCTTGGGAACGGGCACAACGCGGGTAAAACCGCGGGGCGCTGCTAGTGTATTTAAAAAATACTTACGCAATGTATTCTTATCCTGGTAGCAAGGCATGAGGGGGTCAGGTTGCATTACTGAAACAAATTATATCTAACAATAGATCAGTGTGTAATGTGCCAAACGTCAAGATGACATTTCTATCTGAGTGCTACCGTGCTTCGGAGGGCACGTTAAGCCGTCGGTCCCGGTTACTTTCTACGGGTAGTAGTCGTTACATGAGCCACGTCAGAGGCCTTTGGCGGCTCAATAACTCTTGACACCAGGATTGGTCAGGTTGACCATCCACTCGATGAAGAAGAATACGCGTATATCAATGTGGCTCTAGATGTCTATACCTTCATAGACTTCATCAGGTTGAGGCAGCGGTAGTTTTTCTCTATATCTGTCCTTATTTGGGTCAGCTTTCGACTTAATAGTGTCTGAAAATGATCATATATTAATCATTTACTTTAACTAAGCTCTAACTAAGTTTGTATAGGTTTGTATAGTGGCCAACCCAGTGCTGGAATATTAGTCCGCCTAGCCTAGACGCCTCCGACATTCAATTCAATTCAATTAATTTATTAATTTCAAATGTATCTAATTACATTATATTTCGTTTAGTTATCGAGACATCACCTCCCATACTAGTATAAACTGTGTCACGGAAAGTTGATACCTCTCAAACCGAGCAACAATAAAATATAGCTTACATTCTACTTTACATACATACCTTACAAACTAACATATATACATGGTAACGATTGGAACAAACGGGACTGACAATTGAGTGCCCTCCGAAGCACAAGCATGGTCTGTTTAGTCCTAACCGAACAGTGTGTAATTAAATAAAAAATAAAAACATCCGAATTGAGAACTTCCTCCTTTTTTGAAGTCGGTTATACTATATAATACCCGGACAAATTCGCACACGGTTAATTAGACCCAAACTAAGCTCTGAGCTTGTAATATGGAATCTAACTCACTGATACTACTACATATACATATACACAAATACTTTATAAGAATACTAGCAGCGCCCCGCGGTTTTACCCGCATTGTGCCCGTTCCCGTGGGAATTTCGGGATTTTTTTAAATAAAAACCTTCCTCTTGAATCACTCTACCTATTACAAAAAACCGCATCAAAATCCGTTGCGTAATTTTAAAGATTTAAGCATACAGACAAACAGACAAACAGACACGAAACAGAGACGACTTTATTTTACGAGTATAATAAGTAGTGATATAATTGACACCCAGACGTCGCCAACAATGTCTCACATTTTGTCACTCCGTTGAATCGAGCCCGCAACCCCCGACACAGTAAGCGTTCTCACTGCCACTGTGCCCACGGCCTTACCTGTAGTCTTCGGTTTGACCATCACTTTGGGAGGCACTTTCTTCTCCAAAGTCGATTTTGATTTTTGTTCTTCAAGAGGCGCTTCTTTGAGGGTGTGTTTTGAAGTTGCTGTAAAAGATTAAAAGTATTAGCCTGTAATGTCCCACTGCTGGGCAAAGGCCTCTCATCTCCCCTCAGATATCAGTACAGTGAGGAGGATGTCGTAATCACCTAATGCGGGTTAGTGATCGCAAACCCATGTTTGAAAAGTAGGAAATATGTTTTCGCTCGACCTGGGAGTTGAACCCGAGACCTCGCGCACCGAATGTGTTTATGAAAGGCGGTTATCTGCATATCTTTGTAGAGAAGGATAGAAGATAATAGCACAGAGGTATTAGACTTACGTTTGGGTAACGTGCTTATTGGAGGCGGAGCGGGCGCGGGCGCTGAAACAAAACATAAAAATATGTAACATTATTTATATTAAGTGTCATAGTGTTAGCGTATTCAAAAATAAATTAAAATTACATATTGCCAAACTGTAGGGTACCTAGTTAAGGAGTGAGGCGTTGTCCTAATAGAACGCGAATGCGCGATCATCGTAAGTTCGCGCGAATTTTACTCGTACGAACGCGCGATCAAACCTATTGAATTATAGGTGTCCTAACTGACAATCGCACGACGCGGTCGCGCGACTCAAATGTTTGTTTGAAACACGCGTTCTATTAGGACAACGCCTGAACGTAAGAGAGTTTCAGAGGAGTTCAATTACGCACCCCGTGACGCGAGAATTTTATATATTAGAAAGATTATTATCTAATATCATTACTTACCTATGTTACTAACCCTAAGCACCAGAGGTGTATTACAAATAATAAATAAATAATAAATAATAAAAAATAGTTTATTGCCATTGGAAGAAAATATTACACACTTGAGCTTAAAACAAAGTACATAGAATTAAAAATATTAAAAAAAAAATTAAAAGCTTAGTTACTAATACTCTAACCTATACTAATACATAATGGCAATAGGCGGAACTCAGCTCTAAGCTGCTTGGCACCTGAGTGTCAAGCAGCGCTGATTTTCAGTTCCACCTGACTCCCTTGGATGTGAAACGGGAGCGGAGAGCGGAGATGAGCAAACATAAGAAAAATATATAAACAATAGTTACAAATTAAAAGTTTGAATTGCAATATTAAATTATCCTAAAAAATAATATAAAATAACAATAGACTATAATAATAATTATAAAAATAATAACAATAATTGGAGTCTAGTGAAAAATTCGTTCGTAAGTGCGCGCTAGCGTGTGTGTGGTGTGTGTGTGTGTGTGTGTGTGTGTGTGTGTGTGTGTGTGTGTGTGTGTGTGTGTGTGTGTGTGTTGTATACGTGTGTGGTATGCGTGTATGTATTTGTGTGTGTGCGTGTGTAAGTCAGTGAGGGTAGCGGAATGCAACATACCTGGGTTGTCAAGAGAAATATTTTTTTAATTTTGACTTATTTCTGTCGGAATGTTTCAAGTCTTCTTCGTCGAGTTGTCTTTTCAGCAACGCGTTTTTATATTTTTCTTTAAAATATTGCGCACTTACTTTAAGTCGCAGTGGTGGTGGGAGGTCATTCCAAATACTCCACGCAGCAAACTTGAAACAACCTCGATAGCGAGATGAATTGTGAGTAGGAACTTTAAGAGGATTTATGGTGGAGCGGACCCTCCTGCCGCCATCAGTCGGCCATGACAGTTTCTCGAAAAGGTATTCTGGGTTTTTGTTCCAGATTACCCGTTGAACTAACCTAGCGTACTGTAATTCCATCCTAGCCCTCATGTTAAGGATGCCTTTACTGTTTAGATACGGCGTGATGTGTGTTCTTTTCGGCACATTATAGCAAAATCTGATGCAAGCATTCTGAACGCGTTGGATAGCTTTGAATGTGCCCGAGTTTATTCTCGTACTGAAGACTGGGCTACAGTAGTTGAACAACGAGAGTACGAGGCATTCTACAAGCTTAAGGCGTAGTTCTTCTTTGATGTACTGTCTAATTTTGTATAAAGTTTTAAGTTTGTAAAATGCGTTACTAATTTTCTTGTTGATATATTCAATAAATTTTTGTTGTGGGTCTATTATCAGTCCAAGATTGCGAGCGGATTTAACTTCTTTTATTTCACTATCGTTGATTTTTACTTTTTCATTACATTGTGAAACCTTATTAACTTGGTGTTTGGTGCCTAATACTAACAAATATTATTATATTGTTATCTGTATCTCATTTTAATTGAACTGTATGTTTTATGAGAATAAAGATCTTTAAACCTAAGAACATAGCTGTACCCCGCGGTTTCACCTGCCTTGTACACGTTCCCGCGGGAAATTCGGGATAAAATATATCCTATGTGTTTGACAATCCCAAGGCGCTGTGATTGTTAAATTGAGCTCCGTACTGCACCGCTCCGCTTCAGTGGAAACGCACCTTTAGAAAATTTAAGTTGTCGATATAATTGACATCTAAGTGTAGGGCCACATCTGCGGAACGTACGGCGCCGAACCTTCCGCTAAATACGCTCGTAGTGTATTTCAAGTTATCTATGACACATCAGTACGCGGCGTAATTTCGACTGATGTGTCATAGAGCGGAAGGTTCGGCGCCGTACGTTCCGCAGATGTGGCGCTACACTAAGGCGATTATCACACTGTCACGCATCACGATGCATGTTGCGTGTCGACGCGTCTACGCGCGTAGTTGCGGGAGTGCAGATCTGCATCGTGCGGGTTTTATACGAACACGTGCGTAGTTGCGTTTTGTAGATCACGTCGGCTTCGACTTAGATAAATACTTTGCCTTGATTGGTGGAATTGCAAATTCAAAGCCACCAATGAACACTTAGTATTTCGTCATATTATTATCATGCACTGACCTCTATTATTTACACACTGGACTGGCTGTTACCATACAAATGACAGCTAATTTTGTGTGGCAATTTGAAGCGCCCCAGCGAGTGTCCCGAGAACTAATTCTGACGTTCACTGCAAGCGAATAGGGGTACCACAGTCGAATAACTAATTTTAGTTCCATGGACTTTCGTATCTGCCAACAGTGGCCTACAGCGCCAAAATGGCGACACTCAAATAGGCACAAAATTATTATGACAGCAGCCTGTCTAGTGTAAATAATAGAGGTCAGTGTTATCATGTCTTGTTTAAGCGTAAAGTATGGTACAGTCGACGAGTAACTATCAGCCGTATACTATAATTTTTTAGTTTTAATTACTAATTGAATATTATTAGAGTATTACCTTCTTTATTGTTGTTGATTGCTTCGTAAATACCACTTTCTCTGGAGTCGGGTAAGGGTACAGCCAGACGCGTAAAAGGTGATTTGCTGTACCGATCTTTGGAAACAAAGATAAGTACAGTTAACGGCAAAAGTCGTTACCCTTCGACTTACGAGGGTAGTCAGCTGGCTTTATAGAGGAATAAAGTTGCTTTGCTATCAGAGCTATGCTACGCTACGTTTGATATTATTGATCGATATCTATACATCTATACTATACTCTATACAAATAAATAAAATTGAAGTGTCAGTTTGTAATATACACACGAAACATAAAATTAATATCAAAACATTTATTTTTTCATACTAGCAGTGCCCCTCGGTTTTACCCGCGTTGAGCCCGTTCCCGTGGGAATTTCCGGAAATTTCACACTTATCAACCTTCCTCTTGAATCACTCTATTTAGTTAAAAAAACGACGTCAAAATCCGTGGCGTAGTTTTAAAGATATAAGCATACATAGAGACAGACAGCGGAAAGCGACTTTGTTTTATACTATGTTGTGATAGTGAAGTAGGATGTGTGAATGAGTCATAAAACTGTTTGGACTAATCTAATTTTACGTACCTTGATCTAAGTTATTCTCATTTGTGGTTCTGCTCAATCGTTGCATATGTTTGAAGGTCTTCAAGCTATTCACTAAAAAGAGAAATAGTATTAGCATGTAATGTCCCACTGCTGGGCAACATTGACGAGGACGGAGGATGTAATCACCACGAGCTACTGCCTAATTTCAAACTTGAGTCATGTTTTAATATAAGCTTGGACCCGGGAATTGACCCCGCGACCTCCATTTTGGCAGGTGAGAGCACAGTGCAATGCAAATACTAGTGAAAATAGCGACTTGTACTAGCGGAGCTGTGCGAAGCTGAACCGACCAATCACAACGCACCGTTTTTTTTAATTCTTTCTATTAACTCATCTTTTTATCACGTATAAGAGACTAAAATCAGTTTTTTTATATCGCTATTATTTCCAGAGTTACAGGCGGTCAAAGTTGCTGATTAGACAGAGACAGCACTACTAGTTCTGCGACGTCACAAGCTTGTAGCGCGCGCCGTAGACATCGCAAACAAAAAATCGTTTTGCAAGAAAGGGACAGGAGAGAATCCTTCAGAGCCTTTTCTCCTTTTTTATCAATTTTGATTCTGATTTCAGTTTTGATCAGTTATTTTACTAAATTCATCTCTCAAATTGTACACTTTTAATATCAGTAAAATATTGTCATTGTCAAACAACGCATTGACATTGACATAACCTTTTCGTAATGCGTTGGGATTCGTCAGTTCACCTCCGCACAGCTCCGCTCCGCTTCAACGGACACGTAATATAATTACCTTGGTGATTTAACTGACAGATGCAGGTTGTTAAAGCGAGTATAATGACAATCGCCGCGACCCCAATACCTATAGCTATGTACAACAACTCCGTATCCATCTTGCAATTCGCAGTATCTGTAAAGAGAAGGTAATATTAACGTACTAGCTATGCTAGGCATATGTAGACCAACTGAAGGAAAGAGCAAAAGTCGTGTCGTACCAACAGCTGAAGAGAATGACAGATGATAGAGAAAAGTAGAAAGAACTCCATCGACAAGAGCCCAGCTCTTAAGTTTAAAGAAGAGAAGAGAAGAAGAAGAGCTATGCTGGGACCATTAATGGTAATTCAAAATCCAAAATTTCAAAATTCCGCAAGTCCGCGGCTTGTAAGCGTGGAATTTTGGAAATAAATTAGCCTTAGTTACTCCTTATTACATCAGCTACGTGCCAGTAAAAGTCCCGTCAAAATCGGTCCAGCCATTTTAGAGATTAACCGGTACAAACAGACAGAGAGACAAAATGTGAAAAAAATAATATTTTGGCATAATGTCGTAACCTTGGTGTCGGAGTTTTTAGACCACCTAAAGGAGGCGACATGGTCTAATGATTGATCGGGATCGACTGCTTAACATGCACTCCGAAGCACGGTAGCGCTCAGATAGAAATGCCACTATCGGCCACCCATCCAAGTAGGGGTCGAGCTGCACGTTGCTTAACAATCGCAATGAACTAATATCGCTTAGTCAAACTACGCTATTAGTGCTACAAAAAAAGATATAATCAAGATATTACCATTTAATTCCTTCAATCTATGGACATTGAGACTAATATTATAATTAATATGAAAACTGGTATTAGTAACTTTGGCAATTAATTCAGTAGTGCAATTCCAAAATCCACTGAAATTTGTCTTTATATTATCAACCGCAATCTGAAAATGAAGATATTATTCTATTAGACACTGTAGGTCAAAGTCCTCTCACTGAAGATGTTAGTACAGCGAGGAGTACACGTAATCACAAGCGAGCACTAATGTAAAGTATCGTCCTATAAGACACTGCAGATCAAAGTCCTCTCACTGAAGATGTTAGTACAGCGAGGAGTACAACACGTAATCACAAGCGAGCACTAATGTAAAGTATCGTCCTATAAGACACTGCAGATCAAAGTCCTCTCACTGAAGATGTTAGTACAGCGAGGAGTACACGTAATCACAAGCGAGCTCTAATGTAAAGTATCGTCCTATAAGACACTGCAGATCAAAGTCCTCTCACTGAAGATGTTAGTACAGCGAGGAGTACACGTAATCACAAGCGAGCACTAATGTGAAGTATCGTTCTATAAGACACTGCAGATAAAAGTCCTCGAGTTAAATATGATCAAATTATATTTATACTTACATATATTAGATAGCCTTCTTCTTCTTCTAGCGTTGCTAAATGACAGTGCCCAAATGAAATTGTATCGTTTGTGTCAATATTCTGGGAAACATTGTGGCATCTAAGAAGGAAAAAAGACATTTTATTACTTTTAATTGACAGTTGACTATCTGTTATGATGCCCTAACTCTTCCATATCGTGTATATGTTTCAAATTAAGCGTCTTCAGTCGTACTTCTACTGCTGCTCAGACAGAGTTGTCAAATAATAATAATATGCACCTGGACAAATTTAATGCATTCCCGGTAATTAGACCCAAAGTAATCTGTAAGCTTGTATTATGGAATAGATTAGCACCATAACCGTTTTTTAACAGCATTTTAGTTACCTATCAAATAGTTTTTCCTTTTCCTACATACGCTATTTTCCGAAGAGCAATAGAGACAAAATAACTAAAACACTTATAACGATGTTACGAGTAGCTACAGAGCATTTATTAATAAGGCAATTAATCTGTAATGTTGATATATAATGTACTAGCAGCGCCCCGTGGTTTTGCCCGCGTTTAGCCCGTTCCTGTAGGAATTTTCGAAAATCCTTTCTTAGTGTGCACTTACGTCACTTGAAGAACCTTCCTGTCAAATTTCATGTTTCTAGGTGTAGCGGTTGAGGTTGTGCGTTCATTATCAGTCAGTCAGTCAGTCAGTCAGTCAGTCAGTCAGGACTTTGAATTTTATATATATAGATGAAAAATAACGTCAATTAGTTAATGTAAATTTAAACGGATCTGATTTCGGATGGAGCGGAGTGGTGCAGAGAACGATTCACCAATCACAGCGCATTGTGATTGTCAAACTACGCAATGACGTTGTCAAAATCATTTCGTAATGCGTTCTGATTGGTCAGTTGAAATCCGAACAGCTCCTCTCCGCTTTTATGTACCTAGGTACTTACGTGGTATTACATTCGGGATCCTTCGTCCCTCCGTATCTATCGTATCGGATTTGGACGTGTAATTGATTGCCTTCAACTAAATGAATATCTTCTGTGTCTTTAGTTAAATGCAGCTCGTAAAATGTGCCATCTGAAAAACAATATTTTAGGTAGCGTCAAGGGGAAACATGTTTCCTACTTTTCAAACATGGCTCGCGTTTGAGATCACCAACCCGCAAAAGGCAAGCGTGGTGATTACGACATCCTCCTCACTGTACTGATATATGAGGTGAAATGAGAGGCCTTTGCCCAGCATTGGGATATTACGTAGCAGCACAGCTCTAGTTGAACACAACAGTAAAGATAAACAATTGTGTCTTTATTTTTAGATTTAAGGAAAACACATTTTGTGAAACGAATAATACCTACTTAAAATTAACGTAATTAATTAAACTAATAACGTAATACATTTATTATCAGTGTCTCGTGTTTTACCTGTAATATTTCCAGGGACGAATCCAGGATTTTGTAGGGGGGGGGGGGAGGGGTCCTGCGTGAGGGTAGAAACTACGTTTACGATGCGTATACGGATACACTTCGCTTTTATTTTACACTAGCATCACTCCGCGGTTTTATCCGTGTTGTGCCCGTTACCGTGGGAATTTCGAGATAAAAAATTGCCCATAACCTTCCCGTTGAATGTCGCTGTCCATTACAAAAATAATTATTCGAATCGTACTGGTAATTACTAAGATGAGCTCGAACATACAAACAAACGAACAAACTTACAAATTTTACCTCTTTATAATATTAGTGTAGATTTTTATCTGACGTTTCGGCTCCTTTCACAGGAACCGTGGTTACAGGAGACTGGTCAAAAACGTCAGATCAAAATCACTATCACTACATAGTATAAAATAAAGTCGTCTCTTTTTCGTGTCTGTCACACTGTTTGTCTGTCTGTATGCTTAAATCTTTAAAATTACGCAACGGATTTTGATGCGGTTTTTTGTAATAGGTAGAGTGATTCAAGAGGAAGGTTTTTATGTAAAAAAATTCCCGAAATTCCCACGGGAACGGGCACACCGCGGGTAAAACCGCGGGGCGCTGCTAGTCACTACATAGTATAAAATAAAGTCGTCTCTGTTTCGTGTCTGTTTGTCTGTGTGCTTAAATCTTTAAAATTACGCAACGGATTTTGATGCGGTTTTTTGTAATAGGTAGATTGATTCAAGAGGAAGGTTTTTATGTAAAAAAATTTCCGAAATTCCCACGGGAACGGGCACAACGCAGGTAAAACCGCGGGGCGCTGCTATTATAGTATAAAACAAAGTCGCTACTTTTGTCTGTTTGTTTGTCTGTATGCTTAAATCTTTAAAATTACGCAACGGATTTTGATGCGGTTTTTTGTAATAGGTAGAGTGATTCAAGAGGAAGGTTTATATGTATAAAAATTCCCGAAATTCCCATGGGAACGGGTACAACACGGGTAAAACCGCGGGGCGCTGCTAGTTTATTACAAAAAAATAATAATATGTTTTTAGATTTTTTGTGCAACCCGCTCATAACGACTAATTTTGACATGACAAGTACCTATGAAAAATTACGTCAAATAATTAAGTGTCGATATAATTAACGTTTCGTGTTTGATTTTTTGAGATTTGATTACAGACACAACAAAGAAAAAAAAGCCAAGCAAAAGCTTGTAACAAAACCAAAATACTTACAACTGCACTGATATGAATAAATCTTGGAACATATTACGAATAATATAAATAATGGCCACATTATATCACATTTCACACAACTTTAATAATTCAGTTACTTGGGTTACTTGTGACAGGATAAAACGTCATGACACTAAACTAGTAGGCTGACCATAATATCATACTAATCTATACTAATATTATAAAGCTGAAGAGTTTGTTTTGTTTGTTTGTTTGTTTAAACGCGCTAATCTCAGAAACTACTGAACCGATTTGAATAATTCTTTCACTGTTAGATAGTCTATTTATCGAGGAAGGCTATAGGCTACATTTTATCCCGGATTTCCTACGGGAACGGGCACAACGCGGGTAAAACCGCGGGGCGCTGCTAGTATTATATAGAGCTTATGTTAACTTTTGTATAGTTACTAATCTTATTAACAGCCTCAGTGGTCTTGTGGTTTGAGCGCCCGGCTCGCGATCCGGAGGTTCCAGGTTCGATTCCCGATGGGGATATCTCACAAAAATCTCTTTGTGAGATTGTCCTCAGTTTGGTTAGGGCATTGCAGTCTGAATCACCTGATTGCCCGAAAAGTAAAATGATTCCGTGCTTCGGAGGGCAAAGCCGTCGGTCATGTGACGACTACTATCCGTAGAAAGTAACCGGGACCGACGGCTTAACGTGCCCTCCGAAGCACGGAATCATCTTACTTTTCGAGCAATCAGGTGATTCAGCCTGTAATGCCCTAACCAAACTGAGGACAGTCTCACAAAGAGATTTTTGTGAGAAATTACAAAAATCTCTTTGTGAGACTGTCTTCAATTAATTTTTTCTATTACCTTCAGAATATTATTAAAAATCACGTTTTTATTTATTGTTATTTCTACTGCGCGTGTATTGTTAATAAATAACTGTTAATGTTAATAAACAAAAGTTTGATGATACGAAATTACGTATTTTTCAGGAACTACACACACACTGTACTTTACTTTTTAGAAGAGGAAGGCAATATATTATTATGCTCTATTTCTGTTCCATAATTCCTCGGGAATGGGTATAACGCGGGTAAAACCGCGAGCAGCTGCTTGTAGGTGAAATATTTCAATAGTTTATGGTCACCCTACCCGTTACATATGAACAAACAGGATAACTCATCGGTACAAACTTCCATTTTGTATTTTCCTTGTTATTTAATAGGTTACAGCATTCTGCAGATTTTATGCTACACTAGCAGCGCCCCGCGGTTTTACCCGCGTTGTGTCCGTTCCCGTGGGAATTTTGGGATGAAAAATAACCTATAACCTGGCCGTTGAATGTGGCTATCCATTACAAAATGAATTATTCAAATCGGATTGGTAGTTTCTGAGATTAGCGCGTTCAAACAAACAAAGTCTTCAACTTTATTATATACTAGCTGTGCCCGCGGTTTCACCCGCAGCGCCCCCGTTCCCGTGGGAATTTTGAGATTTTTATTCCTTAATTTTCTTATATAAAAACCTTGTCCTGACAATAAGGAACACATTAAAAAAAGAATCATCCAATTTGGTGCAGTCGTTCTGAAGTTATGCGCTTACCAACACATTTTGTGATTCATTTTTATATTATAGACTAGCAGCGCCCCGCGGTTTTACCCGCGTTGTGCCCGTTCCCGTAAGAAATCCGGGATAAAATGTAGCCTATAGCCTTCCTCGATAAATAGACTATCTAACAGTGAAAGAATTATTCAAATCGGTTCAGTAGTTTCTGAGATTAGCGCGTTTAAACAAACAAACAAAACAAACTCTTCAGCTTTATAATATTATGTATAGATATGTATACATATACATACTTACTAATATTATAAAGCTGCAGGGTTTTTTTGCTTGTTTGAACGCGCTAATCTCAGGAACTACTGGTCCGATTTGAGCAATTATTTTTGTGATGGATAGCCACATTCAACGGGAAGGTTACAAGCTACTATTCATCCTGAAATTCCAACGGGATCGGTCACAACGCGGATAAAACCGCGAGGAGGTGATAGTACTATTAAAATAATGCCGAAGAATTCGATTTTTAGTTTTTTTTCTTTGAACGCGCTTAAACAGGAAATACCAATCCGATTTCAATAATTATTTTTGTAATGGATAGCCACATTCAACGGGTAGGTTATAGGCTATTTTTCATGCCACGTGTACGCGCACAACGCGGATCAAACCTAGTACTAGACAAAGTAGTTCAACCAAGTACTTACCGATACATATAAATTTCTTCGTCCTAAAATATTGATGCTATTTCTGGGATAAGCTCTTTTCTATACGGCGTCTCAATACGCACTGTCAATATAACTGTCAAAATAGACAAAAGGACAAATATAGGACATATCTATAATATACTAATAGCGCCCCGCGGTTTTACCCGCGTTGTGCTCGTTCCCGTGTGAATTTCGGGAATTTTTATACATATAAACCTTCCTCTTGAATCACTATATCTATTAAAAAACTGCATCAAAATCCGTTGCGTATATAACCTACTAGCAGCGCCCCGCGGTTTTACGCGCGTTGTGCCCGTTCCCGTGGGAATTTCGGGAATTTTTTTACATAAAAACCTTCCTCTTGAATCACTCTATCTATTACAAAAAACCGCATCAAAATCCGTTGAGTAATTTTAAAGATTTAAGCATACAGACAGACAAACAGACAGACACGAAAAAGAGACGACTTTATTTTATACTATGTAGTGATAGTGATATTACAGTAAAGTTCTATCCATATTTTATCCCGAAATTCCCGCGGGAACTGTACAACGCAGGTGCCACCGCGGGGCGCGGTTAGTACTTTATAACAGGACATATTGTCTTTAATTTATGGGATAAAGGATAAAGTGTAGTTTCTGGTATTCGCCTGCCACCTCAGCATTAAACGTTCTACGAGTTTCTTGTATCTGAACGCCTACAATTTTTATGTGAGCAATCTGCAACAATCATACTATAGTCAATTTTTTGGAAGTCCTAAAGTGTAAACTAAGCTACGATGATACGAATTTCACGTATTTTCCAGAAACTACACACGTTTTGATCAATATGAATAGTCTGTCATACATTATACCTACACTATTTTTCAACTTTAAAATATGTCAGAAAGTCGACTACTTAGATAGATTATTTCTATCTTTTTAGTTACTAGATTTTGAAGGAGGTTAGATTTTTTTAAAAGTTTTTTATACTATGTAGTGCTTTCTTTCCCGAAATTCCCACAATAACGGGTACAACCCGGGTCAAACCGCGGGGCGCTGACTGTTAAATAATATGTAATCAATCTAAACTAATCCTATCATAACATATCTTACTTGTAAATATCACTACATAGTATAAAATAAAGTCGTCTCTGTTTCGTGTCTGTTTGTCTGTTTGTCTGTATGCTTAAATCTTTAAAATTACGCAACAGATTTTGATGCGGTTTTTTGTAATAGGTAGAGTGATTCAAGAGGAAGGTTTTTATGTATAAAAATTCCCGAAATTCCCACGGGAACGGGTACAACGCGGGTAAAACCGCGGGGCGCTAATTTTAAAGATTTAAGCATACAGACAAACAGACAAACAGACACGAAACAGAGACGACTTTATTTTATACTATGTAGTGATGCGAAAGTTTGTGAGGATGGATGTGTGTATGTATGGATGTATGTTTGTTGCTCTTTCACGCAAAAACTACAGTACGGATTTGGATGAAACTTTACAGTAATATAGGTTATACATCAGAATAATATATGGGATACATTTTATCCCGAAATTCCCACAGGAACCGGTGCAACGTGTGTGGAACCGCGGGGCGGAGCTAGTATTATAAATGCGAAAGTAACTGTCTGTGTGTCACGCTTTCACGCCAAAATTACTGAACCGATTTGAATAAAATTTGGTACACAGTTAGTCCAAAGCCTGAGAAAGGATATAGTTTACTTTTTATCCCGAAATTCTTGCGAAAACGGGTACAACGCGGGTGAAACCGCGGGGCACTGCTAGTCCGATAATAAAGCTGAAGAGTGTGATTTTTAATTTTTTTTAAAACGGTTATCTCAGAAACTATCAATCCAATTTGAATAATTATTTTTGTAATGGATAGTTACGTTCAACGGGAAGGTAAGCTAAGTATATTTTATCCTGAAATTCCCATAGGAACCGGCACAACGCGGGTAAAACCGCGAGGCGACGGTAGTGTATGCATAAATTCTTTAACTATGTGATTAATTTTGCATAATTACAATAATACAAAAAGGTATAATGATAATTATATGCTTAATTAATTAATGGCTATTGTTTACAAATCGATAGTTTGTAAAAGTGATGTAACCTGTAATTGGGTAAGTTATTTTTAGGGTTCCGTACCTAAAGGGTAAAAACGGGACACTATTATTGTCCGTCCGTCCGTCTCTCACCAGGCTGTATCTCAAGAACGGTGCTAGCTAGACAGTTGAAAATTTCACAGATGATGTATTTCTATTGCCGCTATAACAACAAATACTAAAAATATAATAAAAAGGGGGCTCCCATATAACAAACGTGTTTTTTGCCGTTTTGAAATACGGAACCCTCTGTGCGGGACTCCGACTCGCACTTGGAAATCGTTAATTTCAGAAATTACCAATCCGATTTGAATAATTCTTTTTGTAATGGATAGACACATTCAACGGGAAGGTTGTATAGACTACTTTTCATTCCAAAATTCCCACGGGAACCTTCACAACGCTGGTAAAACCGCGGGGCACTGCTAATATTAGTCTAAATAATGTGCCACTGGGACGTTCGATTAAAACCCGGGCCCGACACCCGACACGTTAGAACCGGATATTAAGTAAACTGAGTATTAAATTATCATCTGTTTATGGTATTGTTTGCGTTCTCAATGAACGTTAAAATCATTAAAGGTTCATTTAGACGATTCATTTTTCGTTCATTTCTATGTTTTATTTTACTACCTTCTCGTGGCGTAAAGGTGATATTCCGTGCTTCGGAGGAATCGGAGGGCACGTTAAGCCGTCGGTCCCGGTTACTTTCTACGGATAGTAGTCGTTACATGAGCCATGTCAGAGGCCTTTGGCGGCTCAATAACTCTGACACCAGGATTGGTCAGGTTGACCATCCGCTCGATGGAGAAGAAGTAGTGATGTTAACTCATTGCGATTGTTAAGCAATGTGAGCTCGGCCTCTACTTGGATGGGTGGCCGATAGTGGGATTTCTAACTGAGCGCTTCCGTGCTTTGGAGCGCACATTAAATTGTCTCTCCCTGTTGTTTCAATCGTCAGACCATGGCGGAGGCCGTGAGGCGGTCTAAATACTCCAACACCAGAGGCCACTAACCGACTAGAAGTTACTTACTTAAACTGAGATGTTTGACAGCAAAGTGAAACAAAAATGCCGAATGAATTCATTCTTCTTCTTCTTCATCGAGTGGATGGCCAACCTGACCAATCCTGGTGTCAGAGTTATTGAGCCGCCAAAGGCCTCTGACATGGCTCAAGTAACGACTACTTACTATCCGTAGAAAGTAACCGGGACCGACGGCTTAACGTGCCCTCCGAAGCACGGAATCATCTTACTTTTCGAGCAATCAGGTGATTCAGCCTGCAATGCCCTAACCAAACTGAGGAAAGTCTCACAAAGAGATTTTTGTGAAATATCCCCACCGGGAATCGAACCCGGAACCTCCGGGTTGTGAGCCAGGCGCTCAAACCACAAGACCACGGAGGCTGTTATTGAATTAATTAATGAACCGAGTCAACGATGTTGAATCTTTCATTCACATATCACATCATTCATTCACATTGCGAATGAACAGAAATTTGACGCCATTTTGGAAAAAATAACTGCAGTTGGATTAATTCTACGTCATCCCCGTGTTATTCCAGATAACCTTGAACATGGTTTGAAAGATAAAAAGCATTCACTTTATTTCACTGGAATGAACCGTTTGATACCACCTTAAATACCTATTTCAATTGACAAAGATGTCACGTTGGGTATAGATCACGTTTGCCCTTATTTTATTTATATCTTAATTTGTTTATTTATTCATAGACACGTGGTTGGCAAAGATGGCCTTAGATAGGCATATTCAAGATGAGATATCTGTATTAGTATCCGATACATGTTTGAAATAACAGCAGGAAATACGTAATCACAAGCGAGCACTAATGTAAAGTATCGTCCTATAAGACACTGCAGATCGAAGTCCTCTCACCGAAGATGTTAGTACAGCGAGGAGTAGTACACGTAATCACAAGCGAGCACTAATGTAAAGTATCGTCCTATAAGACACTGCAGATCAAAGTCCTCTCACTGAAGATGTTAGTACAGCGTGGAGTACACGTAATCACAAGCGAGCACTAATGTAAAGTATCGTCCTTTAAGACACTGCAGATCAAAGTCCTCTCACTGAAGATGTTTTTACAGCGAGGAGTACACGTAATCACAAGCGAGCACTAATGTAAAGTATCGTCCTATAAGACACTGCAGATCAAAGTCCTCTCACTGAAGATGTTAGTACAGCGAGGAGTACACGTAATCACAAGCGAGCTTAATGTAAAGTACCGTCCTATAAGACACCGCAGATCAAAGTCAGCGAGGAGGAACACAAATACAAGTGTAAACCATCATCCTATAAGATCAAAGTCCAAGTCATTCGTATTATAAGACCGCGGCATTGTTTCTCTGCTAAAGCAGTTATTCACAGTGCTTGGACCTCGTTTGGACAGCTATTGTGCGCGAGTACAATAATCGAAATAGCTCCCCACTCTCACTAGTGGGGGAAACGATCCAAGAAATTTTGCAGTAGCCAACATTCTCATTCATCGAAAGACTCACGCATTGTAGGACACATTCTACCCAAAAAACTCAACTTTGCATAACTTTTGAATAACCAGCGGCGATTTTTATGTAATACTTACACTGTAATCGTTACATAATTCGACCTCATACTTTTTGATTGCTGGCATTCGTCCCATCGCGTCGGCATGAAGGTACGCAAACGCGCGGTAAAAAATCAGAGAGAATAATTCATTTGTAATTAGTGATTTAGTTTTTTTGTGTGTCTGTGGTGTGACGTTTTGTGCGTTTGGCGGGAAATAGAAAATTAAGGTAAAGTAAAAAAGTTTTTTTAAAATAATTAATAAAAATTGTATTTTATACTTGATTGTATTTGCGTAATTTTTTCGTTCAATTAGTTTAGTGTTGCAAGAGTTTTCTTGTTTTTTTAATGTGAAAGTAAGGTCTGTGGAAACAGTCGTATTTTCGGCCAGTACTCTTGTTTATGGTATGTATGTTAGTAAACCTTTTTGCACCAATGAGGTCGTTGACATACTTTTTAATTTTAGGCTTTCATCGACGCAAAATGATTGCATTATTAAATTAATTTTGCATTTTTCGTTACATAAAATAACGAATCACGTTTTTTTAAAGTGTGTTATTATTGTATTATAAATAGAGTCACGTGTTTATGTTAATTTATTACGTAAACTAAAATTAGAATGTAAAATTGTTTGCGAAATTGTTAATTATTATGATTTATTATTCCATGTTGACATTAAGTATAATTTTTTGGCTCAAGGTTTTTAGAACGAATTCAAAATTTAATTCGTTTAGTCTAGTTCTATGAATTAGTATTATGTCTGTGAAGTTTATTTAAATTGCAGATTATTGCTTGCTCTATAGGTACTATCTCAACGAAAGAAGTCGATTATTAATTTTATTTACATATTTTAACTTGTCTGACATAGAAAACTGTATATTTAAATGACATTTGTGCACATGTGGGGCGTGTAAGGGTAATTGTACCTATTAGGTCAAGAAATAAATTATTATGAAATATACTAAAATTAAGGGATTTTAACCAACGACGAAAAACGTGTTGTTGTGTTTATCCCTATGTATTTTCTACTACCCCTTTTCCACGACTGTTGTATGACACGCATTCCCGTAGGAAAATACGCAAATAAAAAATCGACATTGTAATTTTTCTCAGGACATGCAAAAATCCAAACATGACTGTAGTCTGTCAAAATGTGACCATCTCGATTTCAGAGATTTAAAAAAATAATAATAAAAAAATGTATTAATATAGGTATTTATTACATGGATTAATAAAAAAAAAAACATTTATTTCAGGTCACTAGTTGAAAACCCATATTTCTTCTTAATCGAAATATTACAAAATATTTTTGAAAATGAAAATGACAAAACACCTACGTTACATAAATGAAAAACAATATATCAGTTAACTGTACCTACATATGATATGTCTATTACAACAGTGTCGTATGTACCTATGTATAGAGTCTATATCTATGTCTATGTCTATACTATAGACAGTCATATCTGTCAGCAATCATAGCTAAGACGATGTTGGTGCTAGACCGAGTTCTCCGAAATCATTCGATATTATATCCATGAGTTTTATAACCATTCTTTTGTCAAAATCTTTTTTTAATATTTTTGAACTTGGCAATAATATAGGTACATAATGCTTTAAAGTTCCTTAATTAAAAATTTACCTCGATTTAAGGTTTATCGGGCGCACCGAAATCGGGTTTTGCAAATATTTGTTTATGAACTTAGTTTCGTTTCGATAAAACCTCTTTCTTTTAAATTCGCTTAAAATAGAGGAATATTTATTTTGAGACAAATAATCTTTATCAGTATTTAGGAACTTTGTAGCGCCCTGGTTTGGCACACTGTACCAAACCTACACCATCATCAACAAACAAAAGTATTAGCCTGTAATGTCCCACTGCTGGGCAAAGGCCTCTACTCACTGAACATATCAGTACAGTTAGGAGGATGTTGTAATCACCACATTTTAATTTCGGCTGGTCCCAATATTCGATCTCTTTGAGCAAGCTATGTACATAGATATTAGAATCAGCTTTGGCATTATAAATCAATTACTTATGTCAAATATAGTCAGTTGTTATGTCAAAATTTCATAATAATGCCATCTTCTTTAATGCCGGTAAAGTTTATAAGGAAAGCCTTGCTATTTTACTCGCATTGTACACGTTATTTTTAGAATTTCGGGATAAAAAATAACCTATTACCTTCTTCTTATTATGTCGTTATCATGCACAGAAAGATTTTTCAAATCCGATAGGTAGTTAGAAAAATAAGAAAGATAGGTAGTTCTACATAGATAAGGGTATTCAAACTAGGGAAAACTGACCAGTAACTGGTCACGTGGTACTTTATCGATTTGAAAAAAAAGAAGTATTTTATTTTAGCATATAGAATAATTGCCACTAGGGTTTCAGTACTAAGTTTAATTAGTAAAACAATATCTAGTAGTCGAAATATTTGTTAATTTATTGTTTGTGTGAATTAATTCGACAATAAAAAATTAATACGACATAGAACCTTTTCTATGTCGTATTAATTTTTTCTTTTATTCGTTTTATGGGTATAATTAATATTTTTCATCATATTATAATGAATGTTGAGTTCACTTAGACATTTTTGTTTGATATTCCTTTAAAGATATAAAGATTATACCTACTGAGGTGGCCAGTTACTGGGAAATTGTTTATTTTTCTTCTATTAAAAATTATATATAATAAATAATGTTTAATTTTACATTTAAGAACTTGAATGTCATAAAAAATATACCCAGTAGTAAAATAATAAATTAAATTACATAACTTATTTTGACATAATTCGTCTCGAAGTTATGAAAATACTTAAGTGGCTAGTTATCGGTAATTTTACCCCGTCTCTTCTTCTCTATGATATTAGTGTAGTTATTTTTAAACAAACCACTAATACTAGATAATTGTTTTTATTGTTTACAATTTTAAATGTTTTCTATGAACTAGTAACCTCATTCACATTATTGTTAATATTGAAAACATAGTACTTTAAAACCACTTTTAAATTTTAAACGTTAGTGCTCGCTTGTGATTAGTGTACTCGCTGTACTAACAGCTTCAGTGAGAAGACTTTGATCTGCAGTGTCATATAGGTCGATACTTTACATTAGTGCTCGCTTGTGATTACATGTACTCCTCGCTGTACTAACATCTTCAGTGATAGATTGAGGAACACTTATTAGTAACTAATATTCAACTCACGTTTTAGTCGTTATCTTTATAGAAATGGAACAAATGTGCCAATGATATACTTAAACGAATTTGCGCCATACATAATACGAGTACAAATGACCACTTATCTATGGTAACTTACTTCAGTTAAACTTAGAGACTGTTTCTACTTATTGGCTTCTATGTACTGTAATGGCGTGTAAAAATATAATTGAATTATTCAGATGTTTAAATGGATATGTACGTAGGTACCAAAATTAGTTTTTGGTATTTACGAAAGAGATATGTATAATCGATTCAAACCTCCTTAGTAGGTATTAACGAAGGAGTTCTAATAGTTGCAATTAGCCTTCTTGGTATTTATAAAGGAGGTATAATTGAACCAAAACCTCTTCAGTATTTACGAATGAGGTGCAGTGCAATAGATCCAAAACCTTTTTACTATTTACGAAGGAGGCATAGTATCGACACAAACCTCTTTAGTACTTAATTACGAAAGAGCTAGGATCGATACAAAACCTTTTTAGTATTTACGAAGGAGGTGTAGTAGGTATCGATCCAAACCTCCTTAATATTTACGAAGAAGGTTTGAACTATCCAAACCTTCTTAGTATCTACGAAGGAGGTATAGTATCGATCCAAACCTCCTTAATACATATTTACGAAGAAGGTTTGAACTATCCAAACCTTCTTAGTATCTACGAAGGAGGTATAGTATAGATTCAAACCTCCTTAATATTTACGAAGAAGGTTTGATCTACCCAAATATTCTTAGTATTTACGAAGGAATCCAAATTTTGTAACAAACCTCGTAAGTATTGACACGGGAAGTACATAGATAAATATTTGTCGACCCAAAACTTATACTTCAATATTTGCAAAGGCATTGTATAAGTATGGAAGTGTGAGAAATGTAAAATGCACGAGCTTGGAAACTTATTATATACTAGCAGCGCCCCGCGGTTTTGCCCGCGTTGTACCCGTTCCCGTGGGAATTTCGGGATGAAAAATAGCCTATAACCTTCCCGTTGAATGTGGCTTTCCAATAATTATTCAAATCGGACTGATAATTCCTGAGATTACCCCGAACATACAAACAAACAAACTTAAAAATTTTACCTCTTTATAATATTAGTATAGATAATCAAACACAAATAGTGCGGGCAGGGCAAACAAACTAGCAGTGACCGTTGCCCTGCCCGCCGCCCGCTGCCCGCCTACCTGCCCGTACGCACCCTGTGATCTTTGATCATGCCCGCACGGTCAGAACGCATTTCTATACAAAATAGATAGTGACCGACAATGCTTTTCACACATAATGCCGGCAGCGTTCACTTTGACCTGACCGCTGACCGCAGAACGCATCCAGTGTGGCAAATTCTTCAGAAAATAACTAATACACTCGCTTAAACGTTCGATTCCAACGCTTACAACCTGTGAACCCGCGAATAGGATGCACACATCAAATCAATCACGTCAAATTCACCGCTTCTCTCCAAACCATGATCAACTGAACGTCTTAATGAACCAATTTTGATGGTATAATCTCAGTTTAGCTTGTGAACTAGGATTATATTGAACTAGCGGCGCTCCGCAGTTTTACCCGCGTTGGGGCCGTTCCCGTGGGAATTTCGGGATAAAAAATAGCCTAAAACCTTCCTGATGAATGTAGTTATCCAAAAAAATAATCATATCGGACTGGTAATTCCCGAGATTAGCCCGAACATACAAACAAACTAACAAACTTAAAATTTTTACCTCTTTATAATATTAGTATACTTAGAAATAGATTTATCAAGAGTGACGGTGAAATTGGGACTTAAACTTGGCCTTAGAGTTTATCGACATGCATCTTACTTAATGGTAACTACTGCCTTTACTAGTTTATGTATGATTGCAGCATAAAGCCTGAAAATATATACTTAACTAGCAGCGCCCCGCGGTTTTACCCGCGTTGTACCCGTTCCCGTGGGAATTTCGGGAATTTTTTTACATAAAAACCTTCCTCTTGAATCACTCTACCTATTACAAAAATCCGCATCAAAATCCGTTGCGTAATTTTAAAGATTTAAGCATACAGACAGACAAACAGTGTGACAGACACGAAAAAGAGACGACTTTATTTTATACTATGTAGTGAAGTATAATTTTCGTAACATTCATATGAAACAAACGTTGTGAGTCGTTATTTTATTTAAACTCCGTATCCACCGACCTCATTCATAACACATAATTATCACTTACTATGTTGTCAGTGTTACAAATAATGTTTATCAATTTACAACATATCTTGTTGAAGAGTTTAGAAACATACATACTGGTAACGCCCCAGTTTTTTACCTGGTACCCTCCTCACTGTACTGATATCTTCAGTGAGATGAATAAAATAGAATTGAAACATTTATTCAGACAATCACACAACAAAAGGAAAAACAAAACTAGATAGAACATACATTAAATAACATACATTGAACAATTACACGAACAGAAATACTTTGCGAGGTCTGAACAGGCCTCGTCTCAGCGTAATGCCGCCACGGACGTGTCACCGGGGCAGCGCTGATATTAAGACTAGATGAAAGGCCTTTGCCCAGCAGTGGGACGTTACTTTACTTTAATGTACCCGTTCCCGAGGGTTGTGGGATGAAAACCATGGATTAGTCAAGATAGAATACGGAAGAGTTATCACTACATAGTATAAAACAAAGTCGCTTTCCGTCTCGTCCCTATGTATGCTTAGATCTTTAAAACTACGCAGCGGATTTTGACGCGGTTTTTTAATAGATAGAGTGATTCAAGAGGAAGGTTTATATGGATAAAAATTCCCGAAATTCCCACGGGAACGGGCACAACGCGGGTAAAACCGCGGGGCGCTGCTAGTAACCTATATTACTGTAAAGTTTCATCCAAATCCGTCCAGTAGTTTTTTCGTGAAAGAGTAACAAACATACAGACAACTAAAACTTTCTCATTTATAATATTAGTATCATTTAATAGCCTACGGTTAGCGAGACCTCATTACAAGGCAAAGGCCCCGAACCTACATAACAAAATAACATAAATATTTGCAACGCCCGCCGAATTCAAGTTCACGTTATATAATTGTGAACCTTACGACATACAATTCGTTTGCGTTTGTGTTGAAACTTGAAATCCGTTTGCAATACATCGCTATGTGATACATATGACGAACAGACAGTATTGCAAACTGAATCCGAAATATATTGCAAAATATACGTGTTTTCATTAAAAATGTAACGTCATATTAGCAGGTCCTTGATGTTAGTACAGCAAGTACACGTAATCACAAGCGAGCACTAATGTAAAGTATCGTCCTATAAGACACTGCAGATCAAAGTCCTCTCACTGAAGATGTTAGTACAGCGAGGAGCACACGTAATCACAAGCGAGCACTAATGTAAAGTATCGTCCTATAAGACACTGCAGATCAAAGTCCTCTCACTGAAGATGTTAGTACAGCGAGGAGTACACGTAATCACAAGCGAGCACTAATGTAAAGTATCGTCCTATAAGACACTGCAGATCAAAGTCCTCTCACTGAAGATGTTAGTACAGCGAGGAGCACACGTAATCACAAGCGAGCACTAATGTAAAGTATCGTCCTATAAGACACTGCAGATCAAAGTCCTCTCACTGAAGATGTTAGTACAGCGAGGAGCACACGTAATCACAAGCGAGCACTAATGTAAAGTATCGTCCTATAAGACACTGCAGATCAAAGTCCTCTCACTGAAGATGTTAGTACAGCGAGGAGTACACGTAATCACAAGCGAGCACTAATGTAAAGTATCGTCCTATAAGACACTGCAGATCAAAGTCCTCTCACTGAAGATGTTAGTACAGCGAGGAGCACACGTAATCACAAGCGAGCACTAATGTAAAGTATCGTCCTATAAGACACTGCAGATCAAAGTCCTCTCACTGAAGATGTTAGTACAGCGAGGAGCACACGTAATCACAAGCGAGCACTAATGTAAAGTATCGTCCTATAAGACACTGCAGATCAAAGTCCTCTCACTGAAGATGTTAGTACAGCGAGGAGCACACGTAATCACAAGCGAGCACTAATGTAAAGTATCGTCCTATAAGACACTGCAGATCAAAGTCCTCTCACTGAAGATGTTAGTACAGCGAGGAGTACACGTAATCACAAGCGAGCACTAATGTAAAGTATCGTCCTATAACACACTGCAGATCAAAGTCCTCTCACTGAATACGTAAACGTTATTCAATTCATTATCAAAAGTTTTGAGTTGAAGGCTGTTGGACTTTGAATTTCTTTTGAGCATTCAGGATAATACATTTATAAACTTTCTTCTTATCACAAGCAACTACTATAGTATTGTACATGTATAATAACTACGAGCAACCCCCTGTGGTTGTACCCGCATTCTAAAATCTAATATATAAAATTCTCGTGTCCCGGTGTTTGTAGTTAAACTTCTCCAAAACGGCATGAAATGGTCTGTGTGTCGTAGGGTAATTTGATACTTCGAATCTTCGCGGAAATACTAGGGGTTTTGCGAAAACGCGGATAATTAGACATAGGCAACCGGCTAAAACTAGGTGTAGCCGCACTTCGGGTATTGGCCGTATGTCATTTTAATGAAAAGAGAGAGTTTAAACATGAAAAAAAAATAACCCTAACCTACCTAATTACTTACTATTCGGTAGGTTAGGGTTTTTTTTTTTTTCATGTTTAAAAGTAAGATTTGATAATTTTTCGCCTATGTCTAATTATCCGCGTTTTCGCAAAACCCCTAGGATTTCCGCGAAGATTCGAAGTATCAAATTATCCTACGACATGTGCATATCAGGTTGGTCTGAGAATCGGACAACATCTATTTTTCATGCCCCTAAATGTTAAGGGTAGTCACCCCTTATTTTGTTATGGCAAAACAACTTTTCTTTTCGGGTCAGCTTGTAGACTATACGAGTAATCTTTTCGTTGAATAGGGCTATCTATTACAAAAATAATTATCCAAATCAAACTGGTAGTTTCAGAGATAAATGCGTTCAAACAAACAAAAAACCAATCTCTTCAGTTTTATTATATTAGTACTAGCAGCGTTCCTCGCTTTTACGCGCATTCTGCCTGTTCCCGTAAGAATTTCGGGATAAAAAATAAACAGTATTCTTCCCGTTGAACGTGGCTATCTATTGCAAAAATAATTATTCAAATTAGACCGTTAGTTTCTAAGATAAACACGTTCAAATAATTCAAAAAACAGAAAATTCAACTCTTCAGGTTTATTATATTACTATAGATAGATTGCCGTCTCAAGGCATTGGCGTTGCATTATTGCTACAGCCTTAATACGTATATCATAATGTCAACATCAGGCCTGTATATTATATAATATAGTACCGGTAGATATTACCGCAAGGAAGTAGGTTAAATCGTCTCTCAGTACTTATTGACCACTATATGAATGCGAAAGTGCGAATGCTACTAAAATAATGGGCCTCTATCTATTCTGTACTAATGTCACTGCTTAGGTCGGCTATCCAGGCTAATAATGCTAAGCTAAGTTTGATATGATTGTTGTTGAATCACGGTTTAGATTTGGACCCTTATGACCTAATTTTTTGTGTAGATTTTCTTTCTAATAATGCTATAACTTTAACAAAATACTGTAGGTTAGTGGCCAACCCTAGGGTGGACGTTATTAGACCGCCTAGAGGTTACGACATGGTCTAACGATTGAAAGACCGGGACCGACAATTTAACGAGCCCTCCGAAGCACGGTAGCGCTCAGATAGAAATGCCACTATCGGCCACCCATCCAAGTAGGGGCCGAGCTGCACGTTGCTTAGTAATGCTATGCTGTTTGGTATGAGTGTTGTAAAATAATGGTCCCGATTTGGAGCCTCATGACCTACTTTTTTATCGGTTTTAAAGTGCCCTTAGAACCCGTTATTTAGTGTCTTTTCGACCCACGAACGGACTTCTATTATGTACAGTTTATGTATAATGTTATACTTTAGGCTGCCGTCCGGAATTTTTATACATATAAACCTACCTCTTGAATCACTGTAAACTGCGTCAAAATCCGTGCTGTAGTATTCGAGTTTATCGCGAACAGACAGACGCGGCCGGGTCTTTGTTTTATAATATTAGTGATAGTGATAAGTAGTGATGTAATAATAACTAGAGGCCCCTACTACAAGCTATACATATAAGAATACAGTTTAAAAATATTTTCTTGTTGTCTGTTTTTCTTATAACATCCTACGCCATCTTAAAGTAGTATCTTGAGCGCGCGTTGAAGTCTTTTATATGAGACAATAGCAGCGTCGCGGTTTAATCCGGTTTGTACCTGTTCCCGCGGGAATATCGGGATAAAATGTATGTCATGTGTTATTCTGATGTATATCCTATATTAGTGCAAAGTTTCATCCAAATCAGTTCATTTAACTTCTCGGAAAACACAATATCATCTAAGGGCCGAAACTGCGTAAAGCGTGCGCCCATCGCGGTCGCACGCGGCGGGCGCACGCGACGGTTCACTTTTGTATGAAACCGCACGCGGCTGGCGCACGCGATGGTTCAATTTTGGCCCTAAATTGGCTCCACTGTTCTCGAGTTTTAGCAAGTGAAACGAACCACGATTTATTTTTTTAAAAATAGATATATTTCCAATGGAGTATGAATTCAATGGCACATTTAGTTTTATACAACATTGTTTTATCTAAATAAAACCTCTTTTGTTACAGATAAAATGAAAAAATAAAAATCAAGATGGCGCCCACACCGACAGCCACCGACCCGTGCCTCGATCTATCGTTCCCGGACGTATGTTTTCAAAAACAGGCCATGATAGCTGACTGCACAGATTTTGATATCGAAAATGTTGAAAAATTCAACAACTTGACTGGAATACAAAAGTTTTATGCAAAGAAGAATATTTTGATTACTGGGTCTACAGGTGAGGTGCTTTCTAAGCGAGCATTCTAAGGGTGCATTTCCATTGGAGCGGAGCGGAGCTAAACGGAGCTCAATCTCAACGCATAGAATTTGTCAAACAACGTAGCCGAAGACATTGATATGGTCGCTAGTTTTTGGAACGAAGATCCTTATCGCGCGTTGCGAAAGGGCGCTAGACGGAAAAGTTGTTACGACACTTTTTGCGTTAGAGAGGGACAGACAGAGAAACATGCGCACGCCGCAGGCGTCTCTCTCTCTCTCTCTCTCTCTCTCTTATAGAAAGCAAGCCAGATATTTTCGTTTCGTCTTTCTATTTCGCATTGAACAGTGTGGCGACGATTATTTTTGTTGATAATAAATAAACTTCGTTCCATCCGGGTGTCCCTTGACACCTCTCAAGTTTTTTACGTTAATTAGTAAATTCAACTGTTTGTTTTCCCAATCCAATAAAATAAAATAAAAAAATAAACTTATTGACATTGTCAAAATCTTTTCGTAATGCGTTGTAATGTCAGTTGAGTTCTGCACAGCTCCGCTCCGCTTCAGTGGAAACACACCCTAAACGCAAAGTTAGAAATTAAATAACGTGACGCTTGCTTGATATATGAACCTGTCGGCTGTCGGCCCGATTTTCAAACGGACCATTACAGCAGCACAAAATTTATAATATGAAGTTTCACTTGTGTCGGATTCCGATTTTATATCGGGCGTCCGTATAATGTTTAAGAGAGGTCCGGATTTATATCTGCGTTTCTGTGTCGGGGGTTACGGGTTCGATTCCCGTCAACAGTATACGTCTGGGGGGTCAGTAACATATTTTTATAAAGTATTAAATAAAGCAGGCTATAATAGTGATTAATGACTTATATTATAAAGAGGTAAATTTTTTAGTTTGTAGTTCGGGCTAATCTCGAGAATTATCAGTTCGATTTGAATAATTCTTTTTGTAATAGATAGCTGCTTTGAACGGGGAAGTTATAGGCTATTTTTCATCCCAAGATTCCCACGGGAACGGGCACAATACGGGTAAACCCGTGGGGCGCTGCTAGTTATTAATAATATTAAAGTTTGTTTTTGTATGACCTGACTTAAATCAATGTCAATGTTTGTCAAAATGGCAGGTCCAATGTCAAAAGCTTAATAAACGTACAAACCCTGACAAGCAGACAACCTCAACCGTCGCACAATAAATAGAATTTTTGAACTTACAACCTTCAGTTTTGCAAATCATATTGTCTTATCCTTATCTGAGGGCCGTCTGCTATAAAAGCTCTGAGACCTTTAAATACACAATTAACTAATTGAAGTAATTTTCCCTAGTACATTAACTTGCACAGGAACTTTTAAACCTATTTAGTATCTAAATATGTTTTAAAAACAAAAGCTGTTCGTTCGAAATTGTAGTTTATGTTGCTCGGAATAAAACACTATATTTAAAAATAACGGCATTCGAACGAAATTCAGACCATGCTTCTTTTTTGAAGTCGGAGAAAATAGAAAAAGATACCATTTAATTCCTATCTATACTAATATTATAAAGAGGTAAAATTTGTGAGTTTGTTTGTATGTTCGGGGTAATCTCAGGAATTATCAGTCCGATTAGAATAATTCTTTTTGTAATAGATAGCCACATTCAACGGGAAGGTTATAGGCTATTTTTCATCCCGAAATTCCCACGGGAACGGGTACAACGCGGGTAAAACCACGCTGTATACATCACTATCACTACATAGTATAAAATAAAGTCGTCTCTTTTTCGAGTCTGTCACACTGTTTGTCTGTCTGTATGCTTAAATCTTTAAAATTACGCAACGGATTTTGATGCGGTTTTTTGTAATAGGTAGAGTGATTCAAGAGAAAGGTTTTTATGTAAAAAAATTCCCGAAATTCCCACGGGAACGGGCACAACGCGGGTAAAACCGCGGGGCGCTGCTAGTTATATATAAAAAGCAAACGTCTCAACTTAAGAATTTTCTAGAAAATGATAATTTCAAGACGTAATTATTAGTAACATGGTCACAATATACATCATTTTTCATGCCGAAATTCCTACAGGAACGGGCTCAACACAAGTAAAGCCGCGGGGCGCTGCTATAATAATATTTTCTCTTCATTTCAACTGAACGACCGTCAACCCCAGTTTAAGGCGTTAAGGAAAATCTTGACCTCACAAAGAGAAGACACGTCACCTCCAAAATATATTATCTTAACCGCTTTAAGGCTTAATAATAGTACCCTTGTTAATATAGCATTTTAATGATCATTTCCTGTACAATAAAGATGCTGTGCTGTTTCTTATTTTGGCGAGACATTTTAATATTAATGCATTGTAACTGTGTGGCTTTAAGAATATTTTTTAGCGAGACGGTAATTACATATTATGTATGTATGCGTTGTATTTAAATTATTTTTTAAAGTTTATTGAGAACTAGCTGCGTCCTGCGGTTGCACTCTCGTTGTACCAGTTCTTGCGGGAATTCCGGGATATTTATTACTTATTTTCTTATATAAAAACCTTGTCCTGGCTATAAGGAACACATAAATACATAAGAATCATCCAATTTGGTGCAGTCGTTCTGAAGTTATGCGCGTACATACATTTCCGCGATTCATTTTTATTTATATTTGTATATTAACTAGCATCGCCCCGCGGTTTTAGCCGCGTTGCCCGTTCCCGTGGGAATTTCGGATTTTTTATACATATAAACCTTCCTCTTGAATCACTCTATCTATTTAAAAAAACCACATCAAAATCCGTTGCGTAGTTTTAAAGATCTAAGCATACATAGGGACAGACAGCGGAAAGCGACTTTGTGTTATTACTATGAGTATGTAGTGATTATATGTTATTTTCAGGCTTCCTCGGTAAAGTATTGGTGGAAAAACTCCTGCGATGCTGCCCCGGAGTGGAGAACCTGTACCTCCTCGTCAGACCGAAGAGAGGCAAAGATATTTACACTAGAATCGAAGAGATATTCGACGACCCTGTAAGTATACAATTTCGAATAAATTGGGTCGAAAGGGTACTAAATGGGACGAAAAGGTACTAAATAGGTCGAAACGGTACTAAATGGGTCGAAAAGGAACTCTTTAAAAGTTGGTTGAATATTAAGGGGTTTAAGAGTCCCATGATTCTGTAAGTGTAATTATAATTTCGTGGGAATTGGGGTTAATAGGTAACGGGGCGTAAGGGTACTTTAAAAATGGGTCGTAATGGTCCGAACCTTATTATCATATAGAAACGTGGGCCGATTGGGATTTAACCATTTTGATTTGATAAGTGACTTAACTTATAAATTTTTAAACAAATTAAAATCATTTTGTACCGACATTATAGGTGTCAATTTTGACCTCTTTCTTTGACCAATAAAAAAATAATTGAATTTCGTATTACAAAATTTTAAAATATCTGTTTTGAATACTTTAATTAGTCCCCCAATTAGCTGGACTTATCTAATTAGCTAATACCGTGGTTTTGCTTATGTAATACAAAACACGGTTGAAGAAATACAGACAGACAGACATCGGTGTCAAGGATTTATGTATACATAGTTATATAATGCAAATTATAACTGTTTATGTGATTAGCAATATTGTAATGAGGTAAATGTATATGTGTAGGAATTGATCCTCGCTGTACTAACATCTTCAGTGAGAGGACTTTGATCTGCAGTGTCTTATAGGACGATATTTTACATTAGTGCTCGCTTGTGATTACGTGTACTCCTCGCTGTACTAACATCTTCAGTGAGAGGACTTTGATCTGCAGTGTCTTATAGGACGATACTTTACATTAGTGCTCGCTTGTGATTACGTGTACTCCACGCTGTACTAACATCTTCAGTGAGAGGACTATGATCTGCAGTGTCTTATAGGACGATACTTTACATGAGTGCTCGCTTGTGATTATGGAGTGCAAAACATGGTTTTTCATAAACAAACAGACAGACAGATATTTATGCATGTCAAGGTCAAGCTAAGGTTATTTCTGTTGAGATATAGAATCAATATTGGATGTTTTTTTATTGACTATAAATAATACTGTGCAAATAAAGTAACAAAGGTAATATTAGGTTTTCACACTTGAGTGCGAAGACGCGATGTTTCGTGGGAAATATCATTTTTATTATGAAATGAGTTTCTTCGTAGAGAAACGTGTCATACTCTTATGCATTGCAGCGGAGCGGAGCTCAATCGATCAATCGCGTTTACTGTGTCGGGGGTTGCGGGTTCAATTCTCGCCCGGAGTCAAAAAAATGTGGAGACATACTTGATGGCGGCGACTCCTGGGTGTCAATTATATTCACTACATAGTATAAAATAAAGTCGTCTCTGTTTCGTGTCTGTTTGTCTGTATGCTTAAATCTTTAAAATTACGCAACGGATTTTGATGCGGTTTTTTGTAATAGGTAGAGTGATTCAGAGAAGGTTTTTATGTAAAAAAATTCCCGAAATTCCCACGGGAACGGGCACAACGCGGGTAAAACCGCGGGGCGCTGCTAGTATTCTTATAAAGTATTTGTGTATATGTAGTAGAATCAGTTAGTTAGATTCCATAATACAAGCTTACAGCTTAGTTCGGGTCTAATTAACCGTGTGTGAATTTTTATTTCTTGCAGCTCTTCGGAAAGCTCAAAGAAGAATCGCCGAAGTTTCGCCATAAAGTTGTGGTGATATCGGCGGACTGCGAGGCGGCTGGGCTCGGACTTAACATAACGGACAGACAACTCCTCATTGAGAAGGTAAACATTGAATATGAGGCGTTTAAACTCTATTGGTACTTGGCTGAAATGTAAACGAATCTTACTTATTATTCTTACTTTATTAACAGCCTCCGTGGTCTTGTGGTTTGAGCGTTCTTGCTTCGTTCGTTTTGTGGCTCTTTTGAACTATTGGCCAACTATTCGAGCTATGTTATAGGTCATCTAACTTATTATTTATTTATGTTCTTCCAGGTTAACATAGTGTTCCATTCGGCAGCGACGGTGAAGTTTGACGAACATCTCCGGACCGCTCTAGCGACCAATGTCAAAGCTCCTTTAGCCTTACAGCGGTTGGCTAAAGACATGAAGAGTTTGGATGTAAGTAGAAAATGACGTAAATTATAATAAAGTACAAAAATATACATCAATAATTAAGGTGTACATAAGTCAGTTTGTAAAATCTCGTATTATATCTATAGAAAAAAATCTTCTTATTTTTGCAGGTTTTCATGCATGTATCAACAGCATATTCCAACTCGCACCTCTCCAGTATTGCGGAAACATTCTACGAGTGTCCTTTCAGCTCAGAACAGATACAAATGGTTGTAGACAAGATGACAGACGCAGAAATCTGTCAAAAAACAGCTAAGTATGTCTGTGATTCTGTCTTGTTAACCGGTAATGTTCTCAACGAGCAATTTTAACAGCCTCCGTGGGTCTTGTGGTTTGAGCACCCGGCTGACGATACGGAGGTTCCGGGTTCGATTCCCGGTGGGGATACCTCACAAAAATCACTTTGTGAGACTGTCCTCAGTTTGGTTAGGGTATTGCAGGCTGAATTACCTGATTGCCCGAAAAGTAAGATTCCGTGCTTCGGAGGGCACGTTAAGCCGTCGGTCCCGGTTACTTTCTACGGAATAGTAGTCGTTACATGGCGGCTCTATAACTCTGACACCAGGATTGGTCAGGTTGACCATCCACTCGATGAAGAAGAAGAACGAGCAATTGTGTTTCTCCGTACGCACTGCAAGAATGGTTACCCCTAAGGGCACCAGAGCTAATAAAAAAAAACTACGGCACGGATTCTGACCCGGTTTTTTTTAAATAGGTAGAGTGATTCAAGAGGAAGGTTTATATTTATAAAAATTCCCTAAATTCCAACGGAAACGAGCGCAATGCGTGTAAAACCGCGGGGCGCTGCTAGTAAAAATTTCTCATAATAATAAAAAACTTGAGAGGTGTCAAGGGACATCCGGATGGAACGAAGTTCAATGCGAAATAGAAAGACGAAACGAAAATATCTGGCTTGCTTTCTATAAGAGAGAGAGAGACACGGCGTGCGCATGTTTCTCTGTCTGTCTCTCTCTAACGCAAAAAGTGTCGTTACAACTTTTCGTCTTAATTTTTTCCGTCTAGCCCCCTTTCGCAACGCGCGATAAGGGACTTCGTTCCAAAAATATATCATATACTCTATATACATAGATCTTATCCTGTGGTCACGTTTACACGTTTATTTTTATTGGAATTGTTTTTTTCTTTCAGAATATTAGGTGCCTGGCCGAATACCTATACTTTTACGAAGGCTTTAGCCGAAAAAGAGCTTCGGCAGAATGCTGCGGGCATGCCTTTGGGCATTTTCCGACCAGCTATTGGTAATGAAATCATTATTTTTGCTACATATAATTTCACGATTATAACTGAACTCGTTCAATTTAATCTTAGTTCACGAGCTAAACTGAAATCAGAATTTAAACATAGATTCAGTAAAACTGAGTTCAATTGACTGTGGTTCGAGATAGAAGTTTGGACCTTCGACTTCGAACCGTTACGACCCACTTTTTAGGCACACGCTATGAAAACGCCTTTTTGACCCCTTTTGTGCCAATAGTAAAGGCTTCTGTAAAGGTCCCTGTCGACCAAGTTATCAAATAATTATTTTTTCTCGTTTTTTAGGGTTCCGTACCCAAAGGGTAAAAACGGCACCCTATTACTGAAACTTCGCTGTCCGTCCGTCTGTTACCAGGCTGTATCTCGAGAACGGTGATAGTAAGACAGTTGAAATTTTCACAGATTATGTATTTCTATTGCCGCTATAACAACAAAAAAATATAAAATAATACAAATGTTCAACAAACGTGATTTCTTGCCGTCTATTAACGTACGGCAACCTCGATGCACGCTTGCCCAATGCGGGTTGGTGATCTCAAACCCGAGCCATGTTTGAAAAGTAGGAAACATGGTTTCGCTCGACCTGGGAATTGAACCCGGGTCCTCAGTCTTGGCAGGCGAGTACAGTGGAATATTAATAAATTGTGATTTATTTTTCAGTAACTTCTACTGCCAAAGAGCCTTTGGAGTGCTGGGTAGACAACATGTACGGACCGACAGGGGTCGCTGTGGGCACTGGTAAGGAATTCACAATAAAAAATTTGACAACCATTTTTTAAAAATTTGGATTTTTATTTTGATGCATTTTTGTGTAAATTTAAGGGCATTTTTCGTAAACGTGGACTTAGCTTTTTAAATTTTATTTTGATGCATTGTGGAGTTACTTTTACAATACAAATAAATTTATTCGGCGAAAAAAATACAATATTTCAATTTAGAGAATATTTTTAAATTTTCATCTAAATCCGTCCAGTAGTTTTTTCGTGCAAGAGTAACAAACATACATACATCCTCACAAACTTTCGCATTTATAATATTAGTAGGATTATTTTATGATTGTATTCCAGTGACAGGTATTTTGCGGACGGTACAAGTGGATGAATCTGTGACAGCGGACATTGTGCCGGTGGACTTCGTGGTTAACTGCCTAATGGCCGCCGCGGTCAATGTGCACAAGACTTATAAAAACAGGTAAGTACAATTTTATTCACGTCTAATGCAGGTTTCTTATTTATTTCAAACGTCTGAGTCTTATTAGAACACACTCTGAAATAGAGTAATACGCCTTTTGGCAGAGTCTATGCTTCATAAAATTCTTGAATTTAATAAATGAAAGACTTATACGTCTTTTGGTAATTTGTTATAAAATCGTATACATTGACTCCGAAGGAGTGAGACACTTTAAGGAGCCTAATAGTGAGGTACAGCGAGCTTATTTTATTCCTCGTCTTCTTCATCGAGTGGATGGTCAACCTGACCGATTCTGGTGTCAGAGTTATAGAGCCGCCAAAGGCCTCTGACATGGCTCATGTAACGACTACTATCCGTAGAAAGTAACCGGGACCGACGGCTTAACGTGCCCTCCGAAGCACGGAATCATCTTACTTTTCGAGCAATCAGCCTGCAATGCCCTAACCAAACTGAGGAAAGTCTCACAAAGAGATTTTTGTAAGATATCCCCACCGGGAATCGAACCCGGAACCTCCGGGTCGTAAGCCGGGGCGCTCAAACCATAAGACCACGGAGGCTGTTAATTTGTTATAAAATCGTATACATTGACCTACGAAGGAGTGAGACACTTTATGGAGCCTAATAGTGAGGTACAGCGAGCTTATTTTATTCCAACATTAATCCGGTAGAGATCACTGTTTTTAACCATTGTAAATGTTTGCCCGGTAATGCCCCAGTCCGCCCCCGCCCGAGCCCCTCATCTTCAACTACGTGAGCTCTCCTGACAACAGCATCACCTGGCGCGACTTCCGCACCAAGAACCTGAACATGATCGACGAGCACCCGCTGTCTGACGCCGTGTGGTAAGGACCGTTAAAAATAATAGACAGTTTTTAGACAGTTTAGTCAGTTTTTAGACCGTTTAGTCAGTTTTTAGACTGATTAGTCAGTTTTTAGACTTCTTAGTCAGTTTTTAGACAGTTTAGTCAGTTTTTAGACTTGGTTTCAGTCGTCCAGACTATTCGACTGAAGACATTGCAGTTACCGCTGTAAACCGAGGGGAGGCGGTGGGAGTTGAATTGAAACTACCCTCACAAGGTCAATGTTAGAATGTTGTAAACACTAATTTAGACGGGACTTAATCGCAAATAAAAAAAATATCACTTCATTACTTATTATAAAACAAAGTCGCGTCTGTTTGTCTGTCTGTATGCTTAAATCTTTTAAATTACGCAACGGATTTTGATGCCGTTTTTTGTAATAGGTAGAGTGATTCAAGAGGAAGGTTTTTACGTAAAAAAATTCCCGAAATTCCCACGGGAACGGGCACAACGCGGGTAAAACCGCGGGGCGCTGCTAGTTATTAATAAACGCGGTGAAACTCACATACTGATAGGAAGTGTAATTTTAATACTTTGTGATTGGTCGTTTGGGCTCCACCACAGATTAATAAATAGTTACTAACGTAGCTCCACTCCGTTTTTATGAACACGTAGCGTACATCCTGGTACTTAGTCTTTTGGGCTACCTCTAATTGTTTTAAATCTTTCAGGTACGTTTCAATAACAATGACCAGATCGGCTATTTTGAATAAAATATATTTATTATTTCTACATCTCCTGCCGGCTGTGCTGGTCGATGGCCTCGCTATGTGTTTGGGGAAGCAACCAAAGTAAGTAATAGATAATTATATGTATCGTCCTATAAGACACTGCAGATCAAAATCCTCTCACTAAAGATGTTAGTACAGCGTGGAGTACACGTAATCACATGCGAGCACTAATGTAAAGTATCGTCCTATAAGACACTGCAGATCAAAGTCCTCTCACTGAAGATGTTAGTACAGCGAGGAGTACACGTAATCACAAGCGAGCACTAATGTAAAGTATCGTCCTATAAGACACTGCAGATCAAAGTCCTCTCACTGAAGATGTTAGTACAGCGAGGAGTACACGTAATCACAAGCGAGCACTAATGTAAAGTATCGTCCTATAAGACACTGCAGATCAAAGTCCTCTCACTGAAGATGTTAGTACAGCGAGGAGTACACGTAATCACAAGCGAGCACTAATGTAAAGTATCGTCCTATAAGACACTGCAGATCAAAGTCCTCTCACTGAAGATGTTAAAACAGCGAGGAGTACACGTAATCACAAGCGAGCACTAATGTAAAGTATCGTCCTAATACCCTATTTGTTTACAGAATGCTGAAAGTCTACAAGAAAATCCATAAGTTTTCGTCGGTGCTGGCTTATTTCACGACTAGAGAAATATTCTTCAGCAACCCAAGAGTTGAAGCGTTGTGGGATAATACTTCTGAAAAGGATAAATTGGTACGATATTCATGATAACTAAGAGTGCTTTTAATTTCCATTTAAGCGGAGAGAAGTGGTGCGGACTGCGGAGAGAAGCGGTGCAGAGCCCGATTCTCCAATGTGATTCACAGCGCATTGTGATTGTCAAACAACGCATTGACATTGTCAAACAACGCATTGACATTGTCAAACATCGCATTGACATTGTCAAACAACGCATTGACATTGTCAAACATCGCATTGACATTGTCAAACAACGCATTGACATTGTCAAACAACGCATTGACATTGACAAACAACGCATTGACATTGTCAAACATCGCATTGACATTGTCAAACAACGCATTGACATTGTCAAACAACGCATTGACATAGTCAAACAACGCATTGACATTGTCAAAAATCGCATTGACATTGTCAAATCTTTTCGTAATGCATGTGATTGGTCAGTTTAGGTCCGCACAGCTCCAGTGGAAACGTACACTAATTCCCAGAATTGAGTTTTGTCCATTAAATAACACTTAACTTAATATGAAGATTTATTCCTTTGACTTCAATTTTTATCTATACTAATATTATAAAGCTGAAGAGTTTGTTTTGTTTGTTTGTTTGTTTAAACGCGCTAATCTCAGAAACTACTGAACCGATTTGAATAATTCTTTCACTGTTAGATAGTCTATTTATCGAGGAAGGCTATAGGCTACATTTTATCCCGAAATTCCCACGGGAACGGGCACAACGCGGGTAAAACCGCGGGGCGCTGCTAGTCTTCTATATTTAGGGCCAAAACTGCGTTAAGCGGGTGACCGCGCGGTTTCATACAAAAGTGAACCGTCGCGTGCGCCTGCTTAATGCGCAACAAGAACTCTCAAATCTTCTTAGTACTTACCTACCTAAATATGTAGACATATGTAGAGTAATGCGGGCCATACACGATTAAGTTCACCGTTTGTTTGCAGCGCACTTGATGCGGCGTGCAGTAAACTTGCTGTTTAAGTAGATATGTCATGCACACCTATAGCCGTACACTGTCAAGTTCGCTGGACGCAACATCAAGTTCGCTCACTGACCTCTACTATAAGTTCGCTGCAAACTTGACGTTCAACTTGATCGTATGCTTCACATAAGAAACAAAAGTTCGAATTGAAGCCTTATTGAAGCAGACAGATTTCTGACACCACGGTTCCTGTAAAAGAGCCGAAACGTCAGATAAAAATCTATACTAATATTATAAAGCTGAAGAGTTTGTTTTGTTTGTTTGTTTGTTTGTTTAAAGGCGCTAATCTCAGAAACTACTGAACCGATTTGAATAATTCTTTCACTGTTAGATAGTCTATTTATCGAGGAAGGCTATAGGCTACATTTTATCCCGAAATTCCCACGGGAACGGGCACAACGCGGGTAAAACCGCGGGGCGCTGCTAGTGTAAAATAAAAGCGAAGTGTATCCGTAAACGGAGTTTCAATTCAAAATAGAGTGTTCGGTTAAACTTAAGCAACCAGTAATAAAAGTTCGTCCTAAATTGTACATTTATGTTGTTTTCCAGATATTTCCATTTAGCATGAAGGAAATCGATTGGGACGCGTACTTTTCAAACTACGTGATCGGCTTGCGTCGGTACCTGTTCAAGGAGAGCGACTCCACCATCCCTAGAGCCAGAAGAAAGTGGAAAAGGTACACTGCCATACTTTCCACCTTATTCAGATAAAGTCAAATGTTTTTATTCAGCTTTGATGCTTGTTTTAGCCCCAAAGAGACTATTTTGAACGTACCTCCATATTTTTAATCGACTTCAAAAAAAGGAAAGATTCTCAATTCGTATGTTTGTATTTTTTTTATGAACGTACCATTCATAAACTCTCTTTAAGTAAATGACTCTTATAAATCGTTTTGTCTTTTTTGCTCCTTGGAAATATTGTATGTCGGAAAGGGACAAAACATTTGTTGGCTAAAATGCTATATGCGTTTATGAATAAACCCCTTAGATTGTACTTACCGCGGTGTTACCCGCGTTGTACCCGTTCCGCGGGTATTACTGGATAAAATGTATCCCATGTGTTATTCTGATGTATAACAATTACTGTAAAGTTCCATCCAAATCCGTCCAGAAGTTTTTTCGTGAGAGAGTAACAAACATACATCATAACTAAACCTATTTAAAATATTTTGGAATTTTCTTTAACCTACTTTTTAAACTCACACGATTTGCACTCATTATACTAAATGAAACGGGTTTGTATCGCGTTAGATAATTAAACGTATTTACTAAAATACGTAGGTACCCGACGTTTCGAGCGGATTACGCCGCTCGTGGTCACGGGATAACTGGCTGGAGAGGCGAATGTTCACTGCGTACACAATATTGTTTTTTCCAATTACCCGCACAAACTACCCGCACTTAATTTTTATCACCAAATTGTTAGTCATTAAGTTGGCGTCACGCCACGCTCACTACATCCGAATTTTCCTTGTGACCTTGTAGATATCGCTACAAAATGGCGAATGTTTAATCAGCTGGCTTATTATACGGACGTGTTCCAGCGAAACCATAGACAACGTCTGATTTTTATCGAAGGAACGAATCGACTGGGCGTTCGACAAGTCTTTGTACACTTGGCTACCAAGCCTAGCGAACGCTAGGACCTTGTAGATATCGCTACAAAATGGCGAATGTTTAATCAGCTGGCTTATTATACGGACGTTTTCCAGCGAAACCATAGACAACGTCTGATTTTTATCGAACGAACGAATCGACTGAGCGTTCGACAAGTCTTTGTACACTTGGCTACCAAATTGTTATCGTTTTCGCTGAGGCGCTTGCGTTTATAGAAATAGAATCGATATGGAGCGTTTGCCACTTGTCTAGGCCTGCTGATGATAATAAATGGTCGGCAATCGCGGACTTTTCGACCTGGCGGTTTTTTAGTAAAATACGTTAAATTATCTAACGCGATACAGACCCGTTTTATTATAGTAGTTTATGCAACGTCATATAAAGAAGGGTATTAAAACACGAGTGTGAGTTTATGAAACGAGCGCAGCGAGTTTCATAATAGTAACGAGTGTTTTAATACCCGTGTTATATGCAGTTGCATACACTACTTTATCTTCACTATTTAATGCAGTTAATCAAACAAAATTTTAAAAACAAAACACATTGCGAAACATTAAATTCACGCGTAGGTACGTGTATTGTCACAGTAAACTTGCCGCCATTAAAATCTAACCAATGAGAGCGCAGCTGCGCGTAGGGCCAATCAGGAGCGAGCGAGATCTTACCAAAGAGTTTTGTGTATGTAGTTTCGACGAAGTTTTCACGTATAACCCAACTGTTTTCAAAAGCCAGCCTAATATCAAAATTTTATGCAACTAGTATGAGGATTTTGACATAAGGCTCGCCAGGTTAATGGGTCGCGTTATAATGATGTTATAATGTTATATTATAATGATATTATAACATCATGTGCAATTGCTTAAATTGAGTGTTTTAGTTGTCTGTGCTATAACAGTAGTAATTATAAGTCAAGTATTGGAATCATAAGTAGAATGTTACAACATTAGTGTAGATAAAATTTCTTTAACCGTTTTTTTCTTTCTTTCAGGTTGTACTATCTCCATCAGATAGTGAAAACTATTTTCTACGTATTAATACTTTATTCTCTATTTTACGTATTTAAGTTATTTTTGTAAACCCCGTTACCTTGAGAACAATTATTATAAGAATATTTTTTAACAGTATACTTAGTTTTTTATAAATTTTATTATAATACGAATGTTAATAGAAAAATAACATTATTTTTGAAAATAAATAGACTTTACAGGGTGTAATTTTCCAACGGACCTAATAACTCCGACACCAGGGTTGGCCACTATCCTACTCGGAACAACCTACAGAAAAAGAACACACTATTAAACAGTATAGTCAACTAAAAGAATAGCGTATGTCGGAAAGGGACAAACTTGATAGCAACAACGTTAATAGTAAAAGTGAATGGGGCTCAGTGAATTTAATAACCCGTATTTAAATAAGAATTTACCAAAAAAAAACGATGAATGAAGGTTCTATAGACGTTTTCTTTAAGTGAAATATTCTTCAGTATTTTAACACTCTGGCCCTAAAAAAATCACCCTGTATAGTCTTGCAGATCAAAGTCCTCTCACTGAAGATGTTAGTACAGCGAGGAGTACACGTAATCACAAGCGAGCACTAATGTAAAGTATCGTCCCATAAGACACTGCAGATCAAAGTCCTCTTACTGAAGATGTTAGTACAGCGTGGAGTACACGTAATCACAAGCGAGCACTAATGTAAAGTATCGTCCTATAAGACACTGCAGATCAAAGTCCTCTCACTGAAGATGTTAGTGCAGCGAGGAGTACACGTAATCACAAGCGAGCACTAATGTAAAGTATCGTCCTATAAGACACTGCAGATCAAAGTCCTCTCACTGAAGATGTTAGTGCAGCGAGGAGTACACGTAATCACAAGCGAGCACTCATGTAAAGTATCGTCCTATAAGACACTGCAGATCAAAGTCCTCTCACTGAAGATGTTAGTACAGCGAGGAGTACACGTAATCACAAGCGAGCACTCATGTAAAGTATCGTCCTATAAGACACTGCAGATCAAAGTCCTCTCACTGAAGATGTCAGTACAGCGATACACGTACTTTAGTGGAATATTTTATCCGACAGCGCAATAAAGATGTAACGTTCACAAAACGCGTTACATACAACAAACCAAATATATTTCTTAATCTAAGTGATGTTATTTTTTATTTATAAATTTAAGTTAGTGGATAAAAATATATATTTAATTTTAAGAGCCGAAATATAAAATATAGCATTTTATTTTGTTGTTTTTCTTAAGCCTGTAACAAATTAATAACCTGTAATATGTACACGACAAAGGCCTCTCGTTTGGGAATCAGTCGCTATATATCTTCTTATATATAAAATTGCTATAATAAAACGGCTTGACCGATTCTCATGAAATTTTGTGAACATATTGAGTAGGTCTGTGAATCGGCCAACATCTATTTTTCATCCCGAAATTCCCGTGGGAACGGGTACAACGCGAGTGAAACCGCGGGGCGCAGCTAGTATATATATATATACTAGCAACGCCAACCGCGTTCTACCCGTTCCCACAGGAATTTCGCGTTAAAAAGTAGCCTATGTCCTTTCTCAGGCTCTGGACTAACTGTGTACCAAATTTCATTCAAATCGGTTCAGTAGTTTTGGCGTGAAAGCGTAACAGACAGACAGAGTTACTTTCGTATTTATAATATTAGTTACGATTTCACTTGTGTACTCCAATTTATACGTACTAATCTAATAAAACTGAAGAATTTCATTTCTGTTTGTTTGAACGCGCTAATCTCAGAAACTACTAAGCCGATTTGCATCATTTTCTTGTAATTGATGGCCTCATTCAAGGGGAAGGTTCCAGGCTATTTTTTATCTCGAAATTCCCACGGGAACAGACACAGCGCGGGAAACTGCTGTACCATATTTCATCTTCCGACCAAAAAAAGTTTAGCTGTAAACCCAGGTAAATAACACAAAATGTACTACAAATTGATTTATTTCAACAAGTCTTATCGTTTCAAAAAATGCTACAAAATGCATTAAACTATAGAAGCAAAACACCACACAATAATATACTCGGCAAAAAATTCTATAATGCCAAAAATACATACAAAAATTGCATAAAAAAATACTATGGTGGTCTTTGCTTGGTCTAAAACACATGGTTAGTAACTTAATCTATGGTAAGTTATTGCTTACAAATAGTTGCGCTACAGTAGTTGGCAATAAATTGGCAGACTCTGCTCTGCAATAGCGACACAGAGTGTCTCTACATAATGTAAAATTCGTGACGAAAGTAAATGAATTTGAATATGTAACGTTTACGGATACAATTCGCTTTTATTCAACTTTATTATCTGACGTGACGTGATGTATTCTGTGACCATGGCTCCTGTAAAGAAGCCGAAACGTCAGATAAAAATGTAAAATAAACCGAAGTGTATCCGTAAATGTAGCTTTTTATTCAAAATTGAATATTTAAGTTCATAAAGACTCGATGGAGCGAGAAAGGCGAATGTGGTCGTGAATGGGTATAATATAAAAACCGAGCTAGTCTACCATTAAAATTGCCCACTACTGTAATGTCACAGCTTATTTTAGTTTCGTCTTTTAAAAACCACAGCTTTTTCATTTTATAAAACTTACAACTTATATATTTTTTTATAAATATTGTTAGTTTACATAATATACAAACAAAAAACACAAAAATTGAGTACATCAAAATATACAGGAATTTTACTTAAGTAGGCCATAATTATTATAAGAAAAGACATGATGAAATATAATTTTATTCGCAAAATAGCAACACTAAAAAAATAACTAAATCGTTATAGAAATTAATTTCGAATTGGAATTAAAATTCTAACCAAATTGCAGATTTTTAATCAAATTAAAACTGTGTGTACAAAAATGCCGATAACTGTACTTATTATTATTCTGTTAGAAATAATCTTATAAATACATATAAAAGAAAGTCGTGTTAGTTACACTATGTATTTATCACTCGAGAAAGGCTGGACCGATTTTAATGATTCTTTTTTAATTTATTTATCTTAGTCAGGAATAAGATAATAAGTGATAAATATCCCGGACTAGCCACGGGAACGGGTGTGCTTTGAGTGACACCGAAGACCATAGCTAGCTAATAAAATGCGATATGAAGCGGTGAAACAATAAAATGCAATATAAAATAATAAAAATACACTTTGGATTATAAAAGTGAAGATTAAGAAAGTGATGAGTCGACATTCAATTAATCTTAATTAAAAATGGCGTATAATGTTATCCTATCCAGCTTATACTAATATTATAAGTTCTTGGTCAAACCGGATCAAAATTAAAGACGTTGACAACACTAAGCGAAGCCGGTATGATTAACAATGTGCCTCAAACGGTATTGACATTACTCAAACGAACCAAATGGGGGTGTAATTTGACTGTTAAAATAAGACACAGGACGTAATTTTGCGTGCTTCACTCTATTGCTCGCAACGTTCGATCTTTTTATTCGGTCCGAGGTTTTTTCACACTGAACAGGATTTTGACGAAAATTGTGACGAAATTGGTGATTATAATTGAAAATAATGTGTTTGGATGCATTTTCTTCGAAGCAGAGCTATATATAGCTTTATTGATGGATCACAGCGCATTGTGGCCGATAGAGGCATTTCTATCTGAGCGCTACTGTGCTTCGGAGGGCACGTTAAGCAGTCGGTCCCGGTTGTTTCAACCGTCAGACCATGCCGGAGGCCTTTAGGTGGCCTAAGAACTCCGACACTAGGGTCGGCCACTGACCTATTGAATTGAATGAATGAATGAACGCATTGAAGTTGTCAACTTATGTTATGCATTGCGATCGATCAATTGAGCTTCGCACAGCTTCGCATCGCTTGTATGAAGACGTAATATAATATTATCCCCGAAATACCCTCGGCAACGGGTAAAACAAGGGTACAAACGGGTCGCTAGTTAATCTACACTAACATTATAAAGAGGAAAACTTTGTTTGTTTGTAATGAATAGGCTCAAAAACTACTGGACCGTTTTTAAAAATTCTTTCACCATTCGAAAGCTACATTATCCACGAGTAACATAGGCTATATTTCATCCCAAAATTCCCACAGGAATGGACACAACGCGGGTAAAACCGCGGGGCGCTGCTAGTGTGAATATAAAAATAGAAAAGCTACACACACTTAAAGTATATATTTTAATTAATATTATATAAAACTGATCATAAGACGTTGTTTACTGGTTCGAATCTAGACCGAGGCATTTTTAAGTAATTATTGAAGTCATATTTAAGTCACAGGTACACACAACACTTAAAAACTAGGTTTTACTTAAAAACGATGTATTTATTGATACAGATAAGTCCCAAAAAATTACATCTCTGAAATCTGTCTCTGAAAAAAAATGTCAAATCTGCTTTCTTCGATCACAAATACCATGGCTACAAGAATGCATAATATTTGAAATTTCTCAAAGGCAGATTGTAATTTGACATTTATATTTGACACAGTGTCATAACTGCTTTCTTCGATCACAAATACTATGGCTACAAGAATGCATAATATTTGAAATTTCTCAAAGGCAGATTGTAATTTGACATTTATATTTGACAGTGTCAGAACTGCTTTCTTCGATCACAAATACTATGGCTACAAGAATGCATAAGAATATTTGACATTTCTCAAAAGTTGATTGTAATTTGACACTATGTCATAAGTGCTTTCTTTGATTACATATGACTATGACTACGAAGGCATAGGCAGGCATACTTGGGGCCTAGAGCCTAGTGGCTTGCATCCTAGGTAATCAAGTGAATAGGCGCCAACGAACGCTAATTTTACCTTCATTCAATCTCTTACTATAGTTAATATCTGGTCTTTTTCCAGTCAAAGAGTATTCCTTCTGAAGAGGAAAAAGGTTTAGTGATTAAAATTCTTAACACTGAATCTTTCCTTCAGCCAAGAAAGTTTGAATTTTATCTCTCATAAGCAAAAATATAATACAGATAAACAGAATATAGATGAATAGCTACTAGTATTACATAATATTAAAATAAGGTTTGCCTAAATATTGATACGCGACTTGAAGTATATATCTATTGAAAAGTATGTATTTATGTATGAAAGTATTTCTACTAAGTAATATGAAGAACATAATTTAAATTAGACTTATATAAGAATTACCACTTTTTTGGTGTCGGTTTAGAGAATATTAAACGTTTACTTACTCTTTGAACTTTAAAAATGTATAGGTTTAAATGAATATCCAATTTTTTTGAAGTTGGAATATGAAATTTCATTTTTATCTGACAGTCGCATTCACATATTAGACTATTATTGCTTACAATTGTCTTTTACATATAATTATAAATATTGGACACAAACAATATGTGACAAAATATATTTCGTGACACAAAAGAAAAATGTCACAAAATAGTGACATTACATCATAATTTTCATTAAGAAATTACTGAATGAATTAAATATTCAGTGACGATATTTTACTTTACAAACATTTCAGTGACATTAACTTACTTTTATGTGACAAAATGTCACTACTTATACTTAATCAGCTGTTTTATTTTTAAATATACAAAAAAACTTACATGAGATTCATTTTTTTAATTACTTTTACACTAGCAACTAATATTGCTTAAAATTGGGCAACTTTCCCAAACGTGTTGATACAATTACGGATGCTATTTGTAAATTGTTTTGCCAAAAAATTGCAGCAATATTGTACAAAAAAGTTGCCAGTAACATTGTGTAAAGAAGTTGCCAGCAATATCGAGCAACAAAGTTGCCAAATGAAAAGCAACTTAAGTTACTTCTATCGAGATTCTATTATTAAATACCATTTCGAAAGATCAGTCGTATTTCAGATTCATAAATGCAATTAAAACGCAAGATTTGTACATTTATAGCTTAGGTCTCAGTCAGTATAGGCTAAAATCGCTTGAAACGTCCAAAATTCTGTCCCTATAGACAAGATACTATCGCTTTGCATCTACATATATATACAAATACCTTGATTTCGTTTGTTTGTTTTAACGTCACGTAATCTCAGAAACTACCCATCCGATTTGAATAATTCTTTTTGTAATGGATAGCCACATTCAACGGGAAGGCTATAGGCTATTATTCATCCCAAAATTCCCACGGGAACCTGTACAGCGCGGGTAAAACCGCGGGGCGTTGCTAGTTAAAATGAAAATGCAATGATTACGTGACAGTGGCAAAGCGATAGCTTCTTGACTAACAGGGACTATTTTTTGACACAAAATGTCTGTAAAATTAATCTGAGATGTCAATTAAATCGTCGTTAAAGTTAAATACGACATTTAAGTAATGGACGATTTAATTGACATCTCTCAGAACGGCAGTTGTTTAAAATGGACGTTTTTAGTACAAAATTTTAGTTAACAAATGATGTATTGGCAATAGTGTGCAGATTAAGATGATGTTGATATGTGTACTGTCGCCCTTACCGTACACTAGCGGGTCCGGGCGTAGTCCGGGGAAATTAATATCTGGTATTGGTGATTCTGTAACAAAATCACAGTTGGTTTCTTAAGTTTAGCGAACACTACTTATTTTGACTTGAAACTCCGTTTACGGATACACTTCGCTTTTATTTTACATTTTTATCTGACGTCAACAGCCTCCGTGGTCTTGTGGTTTGAGCGCCCGGCTCACGACCCGGAGGTTCCGGGTTCGATTCCCGGTGGGGATATCTCAAAAAATCTCTTTGTGAGACTTTCCTCAGTTTGGTTAGGGCATTGCAGACTGAATCACCTGATTGCTCGAAAAGTAAGATGATTCCGTGCTTCGGACGGCACGTAAAGCCGTCGCTCCCGGTTCTTCTACGGATAGTAGTCGTTACTTGACTGACATGGCTCAAGTAGGCCTTTGGCGGCTCAATAACTCTGACACCAGGATTGGTCAGGTTGACCATCCACTCGATGAAGAAGAAGATCTGACGTTTCGACTTCTTTACAAGAACCGTGGTCACATAAGATTGAGATGTTATGCGTCTAACACTTACTACCCACTATAGACGCATAACACCTCAGTCTTCTGTGACCACGGTTTCTGTAAAGGGGCCAAAACGTCAGATAAAAATCTATATATATCTCGGAGAAGGACGTATAATCAAGCTGAGGTTTAAGAGTAGTTTGTAAATTCAGCTGACTGATGGAATCTGTAGTGTTGTTATTCCGTGACATGAGTTCTACCTTCGTGGTGCAGTCTGTGGTATGAGAATAGACTGTGTTAAGCACTATGATAGTGTAGTCTGTGATATGAGAATAGACTATGTTAAGCACTATGATGGTTGTTCGATAGAGGGATGATAGTCTATGATATGAAAAGGAGGGAATAGATTAGAGTTTACGCGGGAAATGGAGATGGTTGGATTGTGATTAGATGGGAAACGTAGACTGATAGAATAATGTGTTGACGACATCACGATCGTATTGCGAATCGAGTATAGAATTAGGAAAAGATTCTATGGCGTGGACAGGACGACTGATGGGGTGTAGGGAGGTCGTTTAGGTTCCATCAATTAATTGAATCTAGACGTATCCTAACTGTAATCTGTAATCCATGATGATTGTGTGTAAAATACAAGCAATGTCATTGTAATCAAGTCCTGTGAGTTATTATTTCAAGATCAAGATCTAGGAATCCTAAGATATCTGATGTTGTATTGTATTGACAGTATAATGCTCGTGCTTATTTATCCTGATGTGACATGGTCCCGATATCAGAAGTGGGATCAAGATCGCTATTGCCCACTGAGAAACCAGCGGATAGTGATAAATTTCGCCATAGCAACAGAGAAATTGGTGCTGAATATCATATCACCTTGGATTGTGGTATTTGAAATTATTCAAGAATCTATCAAGACAAATTCACATTGGATATTAAATTGGTGATGTATTGCGGTAATGATTGGCATGGATTGGCTTATTGAAGTATCTTAGTTGGGAAATATCCGGTGAGCTATTTTGTGATATTTGAGTAAGTTAACATTGAGAGTTTTGTAGTGAATCTTCGTACCACTTGATAAAGTAGAAAGCTTATTAAAAGTATTTTGGATGTTTATCCCGTTGTAAAATATGAGAGTATGAGTAAGGGTTTCTATGTGACTATGTGACTTATTGAGTTCAATGTTCGAACTCGGCGATGGTCGTGGTCTGGATTGACCGTACTGTGGAGTGGTCTGCTTAGACCGTGTGTTGTTGAGCAATGTGATTGCTGGTTGGCTGGTTGCCGTGACTAGACGTGACTAGACAAGCTTACTGTTACTTACTGATGGCTCATATTGTAATGTGCATTTGAGATTAATAGTCTATTGAAGTTAAAGTTGGTAATGACGTGGTACCTAGTATTCATGTGTTACATGGCATTGATGATTCATGTGAGATTTTAATGATTTTGAGATAATCTAATTATTGATAAACTAGTAACTGATGGTTAATAAAGTGTTACGTCCCATTGGAGTTGAATGTAGGTTTGGAGGCACCTACCAGTATAGTAGAGTCGGAATGTGTCGATAACGGCGCAGGTGAGTTAGGTCTTGGCTAATATTAACCATTGGTGAAAAGCCTGTGTGGCACTAGCCTGTGTGGCATCAGCCTGTGTGGCACTAGCCTGTGTGGCATCAGCCTGTGTGGCACTAGCCTGTGTGGCATCAGCCTGTGTGGCACCAGCCTGTGTGGCACTAGCCTGTGTGGCATCAGCCTGTGTGGCACTAGCCTGTGTGGCATCAGCCTGTGTGGCACTAGCCTGTGTGGCACCAGCCTGTGTGGCAATAACCTGTGTGGTATCAGCCTGTGTGGCAATAGCCTGTGTGGCAATAGCCTGTGTGGCATCAGCCTGTGTGGCACTATATTTTCTATGTATTTTTGATCCCGATTGATAATAATTTTAATTAGCTAAAAATTATGGTCTGTAGCTTCTTAATGGTCAGGTTGACCGAGCGAGAGCAAATTACTGTGGCAAAACTTATTTTCTTTACAGATAATTCACACGAGGTCGTGTGAGATGTCAAGATGGCCGTCTCGGAGAAGGACGTATAATCAAGCTGAGGTTTAAGAGTAGTTTGTAAATTCAGCTGACTGATGGAATCTGTAGTGTTGTTATTCCGTGACATGAGTTCTACCTTCGTGGTGCAGTCTGTGGTATGAGAATAGACTGTGTTAAGCACTATGATAGTGTAGTCTGTGATATGAGAATAGACTATGTTAAGCACTATGATGGTTGTTCGATAGAGGGATGATAGTCTATGATATGAAAAGGAGGGAATAGATTAGAGTTTACGCGGGAAATGGAGATGGTTGGATTGTGATTAGATGGGAAACGTAGACTGATAGAATAATGTGTTGACGACATCACGATCGTATTGCGAATCGAGTATAGAATTAGGAAAAGATTCTATGGCGTGGACAGGACGACTGATGGGGTGTAGGGAGGTCGTTTAGGTTCCATCAATTAATTGAATCTAGACGTATCCTAACTGTAATCTGTAATCCATGATGATTGTGTGTAAAATACAAGCAATGTCATTGTAATCAAGTCCTGTGAGTTATTATTTCAAGATCAAGATCTAGGAATCCTAAGATATCTGATGTTGTATTGTATTGACAGTATAATGCTCGTGCTTATTTATCCTGATGTGACATGGTCCCGATATATATAAAAGAAAGTCGTGTTAGTTACACTATTTATAACTCGAGAACGGCTGAACCGATTTGGCTGAAAATTGGTGGGGAGGTAGCTTAGAACCAGGAGACGGATATAGGATACTATTTATCCCCGTATTTCCTACGGGACCAGGTACGCTGCGGATGAAACCGCGGGGCACAGCTAGTGTAAAATAAAAGCGAAGTATATCCGTAAATGTAGTTCCGATTTGCCCGTACTGGCTGATTGAATAAGATAACGTTGTATATGGCCTGCTGTGTCCCACAGCTGGACAAAGGAATATGCTCTGAATCTATAATCACTACATAGTATAAAATAAAGTCGTCTCTTTTTCGTGTCTGCCTGTTTGTCTGTCTGTATGCTTAAATCTTTAAAATTACGCAACGGATTTTGATGCGGTTTTTTGTAATAGGTAGAGTGATTCAAGAGGAAGGTTTTTATGTAAAAAAATTCCCGAAATTCCCACGGGAACGGGCACAACGCGGGTAAAACCGCGGGGCGCTGCTAGTAATATTATAAAGAGGTATTTGTGTTTATGTTCGGGCTAATATAAGGAACTACGACTGGCCCGATTCTAATAAATAACTATAGGGCTTTTTCATTCTACACTAATAAGGGATAAAACATGCACATAATATACTTCCAGAGCAATCTACCTATCTATCACTACATATTATAAAACAAAGTCCCCGGCCACGTCTGTCTGTCTGTCCGCGATAAACTAAAATACTTATGCACGGATTTTGACGCGGTTTTTGTAATAGGTAGAGTGATTCAAGAGGAAGGTTTATATGTATAAAAAATCCCGAAATTCCCACGGGAACGGGCACAACGCGGGTAAAACCGCGGGGCGCTGCTAGTAATAATATAACAAAGCTGAAGAAATTGATTTGTTGTTGGTTTGGACGCGGTAATCTCAGAAACTACAATCAGATTTGAATAATTCTTTTTGTAATGGATAGCCACATTCAACGGGAAGGTTGTAGGCTATTCATACCGAAATTCTAACGGGTACAAAGTGGGTAAAACGGCGGGGCACTGCTAACTATTAATAACAAAACACTTACTTACAAAAAGCTAACATAGTAGCACTAATCTAACTTAAAAAACTAGAAAAAAAATCAAAATACTCACCTAGCGTAAACAAAAGCGATGTAGATGCACAGACCGGCAACAATAGTTGCCCCACTTGGCGCAACAGATATCACTCCACTGTATCGCGCCTGATCGCAAGCGGGCGGGCATACCGGTATTATCGATTCTAAGAACAATACCAAAAACACATGCTTAAAAGCCATACAATACATAAAGTAAGCGATAAAAGTTGGTCGATTTTGTCTTACGTATAGAATTAATTGCTAATTAAGGTTTCTACCCATTACACAGTATCATACCATGACCGTGCTATGAACGTTTCAGCACCGGCAAAATATTAGGTGAGAATAGTCGACGTTGTTGGTTGGTGACGGAACGGTCTAGTGAGCATAGTCCCTTTTCAATACAAAGAATACTTTTTTGCCTGACACGTTCATAGCACGGTCATGGTATCATACGGTGTAATGGGTAGAAACCTTAATAGTCAAGAATTTTCATTATGCATTACTATTACTACAGATAATAAATGAACTTAAAAACATTAAAAGGAAAAAAAATAATCTATCTAATAAATAAATTATGATGTCATTAAGCAATGTCAGTTCATTGTGATTGTTAAGCAACGTGCAGCTCGACCCCTACATGGATGGGTGGCCGATGATAGTGGCATTTCTATCTGAGCGCTGCCGTGCTTCGGAGGGCACGTTAAGCAGTCGGTCCCGGTTGTTTCAATCGTTAGACCATGTCGGAGGCCTTTAGGCGGTCTAAAAACTCCGACACAAGGATTGGCCACTAACCTACTACACATAACGCCTTGATAATCATTTTCACACAAATCTACACTAATATTATAAAGAGGAAAACTTTGTTTGTTTGTAATGAATAGGCTCAAAAACTACTGGACCGTTTTCAAAAATTATTTCACCATTCGAAAGCTACATTATCCACGAGTAACATAGACTATTTTTCATCCCGAAATTCCCACAGGAATGGACACAACGCGGGTAAAACCGCGGGGCGCTGCTAGTCTAATATATAAATTCTCGTGTCGCGGTGTTTGTACTCGTAGTTAAACTCCTCCGAAACGGCTCGACCGATTCTCTCATGAAATTTTGTGTGCATATCGGGTAGGTCTGAGAATCCCCCTAAATGTTAAGGGTAGTTTTTTTTAGGCAAAACAACGTTTGCTGGGTAAGCTAGTTATTAATATAAAAATCATTTTCTCACAATTTAGCATCACATCATTAATTAAAAACACACACATCGAATGAATACCTCAAAAACACACACACACATATCATACCATATGACAAGTTAAATTCAAAACGCAATAACGGCTGGACCGATTTTCACCAAACATTAGTTAAGACCCACAGCATGAAAACTGTCTTTCAAATGAAGAAAAAAACGCATCAAAATCGGTCCATCCGTTCGACAGCTCGATAGAAAAGACACACACAAGTTCACACAACACACACATATAATGACATGACGCTCATGGCATAATATGACTAAGCGATGTCAACTCATTGCAATTGTAAAGCAACGTGCATCTCAGACCCTACTTAGATGGGTGGTCGATTTCAATTATATTCCACCATGCTTCCAAGATCACGTACAATTGTCGGTCCGGTTGTTTTAGCGCCCGACCATGTATTCACCTTTAGGCGGTCTAATAACTCCGACACCAGGGTTGACCACTGACCTATCGAACTTAGTGCGCGTAAGATTGTCGATCCCTGTTCAATCGTCAGACCATCTCGGAGGCCTTTGGGCGGTCTAAAAACTCCGACACCAGGGTTAGCCACTAATCTACTTCAACTTAGAGCGCGTAAGATTGTCGATCCCTGTTCAATCGTCAGACCATGTCGGAGGCCTTTAGGCGGTCTAAAAAATCCGACACCAGGGTTAGCCACTAATCTACTTCAACTTAGAGCGCGTAAGATTGTCGATCCCTGTTCAATCGTCAGACCATCTCGGAGGCCTTTGGGCGGTCTAAAAACTCCGCCACCAGGATTAGACACCAATCTACTCGAACTTAAGGCGCGTAAGATTGTCGATCCCTGTTCAATCGTCAGACCATCTCGGAGGCCTTTGGGCGGTCTAAAAACTCCGCCACCAGGATTAGACACCAATCTACTCGAACTTAAGGCGCGTAAGATTGTCGATCCCTGTTCAATCGTCAGACCATCTCGGAGGCCTTTGGGCGGTCTAAAAACTCCAACACCAGGGTTGGCCACTGACCTACTCGACCTTAGGGCGCGTAAGATTGTCGATCCCTGTTCAATCGTCAGATCATGTCGGAGGCCTTTAGGCGGTCTAAAAACTCCAACACCAGGATTAGACACCAATCTACTCGAACTTAAGGCGCGTAAGATTGTCGATCCCTGTTCAATCGTCAGACCATCTCGGAGGCCTTTGGGCGGTCTAAAAACTCCGCCACCAGGATTAGACACCAATCTACTCGAATTTAAGGCGCGTAAGGTTGTCGATCCCTGTTCAATCATCAGACTATCTCGGAGGCCTTTGGGCGGTCTAAAACTCCGACACCAGGGTTGGCCACTGACCTACTCTAACTTACCAGTCAATTCCACTTTCCCTTCGTCGGAGCCAAGTTTGTTCTGCGCCTTACAAGTGTAGACGCCATATTGTCTCTTCTCGATAGTAATCACTCGAATCGTAGTGTCTGTGAACTCGTCAGCGGTAGCGAAATGGGATATTCTGTGGATATATAAAAAAAAGGAATCATCAAAATCGGTTCATGAACAACGAAGTTAGCCGCGAACATACATACAAAAAGCATAATATAATACATATATACGGTACTGAGAAACCTCCTCCTTTTTTGAAGTCCCACAGCTGGGCAAAGGCCGTCTGCCCTTCTTACGTCTGTTGAGACTGACACTTACGGTAACGTTTACTGGAGCGTTAAACTAACAATCCGATTTGAATAATTATTTTTGTAACGGATAGCCACATTCAACGGGAAGGTTATAGGGTACTAGCATCGCCCCGCGGTTTTACCCGCGTTGTGCCTGTTCCCGTTGGAATTTCGGGATTTTTTATACACATAAACCTTCTTCTTGAATCACTCTATCTATTGAAAAAGACCGCGGCAAAATCAGTTGCGTAGTTTTAAAGATCTAAGCATACATAGGGATAGACAGCGGATAGCGACTTTGTTTTATACTATGTAGTGATTTTCATCCCGAAATTCCCTCAGGAACACAATGCGGGCAAAACCGCAGGGTGCTGCTAGTCTATACTAATATTATAAAGAGGTAAAATTTGTAAGTTTGTTTGTTTGTTTGTTTGTTTGTATGTTCGAGGTAATCTCAGGAATTATCAGTCCGATTTGAATAATTATTTTTGTAATAGATAGCCACATTCAACGGGAAGGTTATAGGCTACTTTTCATCCCGAAATTCCCACAGGAACGGGCACAACGCGGGTAATTTCAGATAAATATATGAATTGTGGAGTGACCTTTGATGTTGGTTGTTCAATAGAGCTACTTCATCTTTAATCCAAGTGATGGCGGGCGGCGGGTAGGCTTCCACGTGACATTCGAGATCCATGTCGTACTGTAATGCCTGTAAACAAGAGATCGTCCTGTAACATTTTGCAGACGTCCTGTAACATTTTGATGTATGGTTCCTCTCATCAACAACTACTGGACGGATTTGGATGAAACTTTACAGTAATATAGGTTATACATCAGAATAGCACATGGGATACATTATATCCCGAAATTCCCGCGGGAACGGGTACAACGCGGGTAGCACCGCTGGCTCGGCTAGTATAGATATATAAGACGAATCAGGTCGTTAACAAATAAGTATTTAGGTCTTACCTGCGCCAGTCTAGGTCTTGGTACGGTGACTACGGGCGCGAACTCAATCTCCAGGTTGATATTCCTTCTAGCCCCTTTCCCCACTCCGTTTTCGGCCACGCAGTAGTAGGTACCTCTGTCTTCTTTGCGTACCGATGAGATCTTCAATATGTTGCCTCTGTAATGGTGGATATATTATTACTATACTAGCAGCGCCCCGCGGTTTTACCCGCGTTGTGCCCGTTCCCGTGGGAATTTCGGGAATTTTTTTACATAAAAACCTTCCTCTAGAATCACTCTACCTATTACAAAAAACCGCATCAAAATCCGTTGCGTAATTTTAAAGATTTAAGCATACAGACAGACAAACAGACAGACACGAAAAAGAGACGACTTTATTTTATACTATGTAGTGATTAGTTTCTAAGTTAAAGCGAACACTACTCATTTTAAATTGAAACTACGTTTACGGATACCCGATAGTTTCTGTAAAGGGGCTGAAACGTCAGATAAAAATCCTACTAATATTATAAATGCGAATGTTTGTGAGGATGGATGTATGGATGTATGTTTGTTGCTCTTTCACGAAAAAACTACTGAACGGATTGGGATGAAACTTTACAGTAATATAGGTTATACATCAGAATAACACATGGGATACATTTTATCCTGAAATTTCCGCGGGACCGGGTCTTTTTCATCGAGTGGATGGTCAACCTGACCAATCCTGGTGTCAGAGTTATTGAGCCGCCAAAGGCCTCTGACATGGCTCATGTAACGACTACTATCCGTAGAAAGTAACCGGGACCGACGGCTTAACGTGCCCTCCGAAGCACGGAATCATCTTACTTTCGGGCAATCAGGTGATTCAGCCTGCAATGCCCTAACTAAACTGAGGGCAGTGTCACAAAGATAATTTTTGTGAGATATTGTCCCCACCGGGAATCGAACCCGGAACCTCCGGATCGTGAGCCGAGCGCTCAGACCACAAGACCGCGGAGGCTGGTCAATTAATTTTGTATATACCTGTAAATAGACCCTCCAGTAGGTAGAATAGCGTTGTTCTCTCGCCTCCAAGATATCTTGGGCAGCGGGAACCCACCAGCATAGCACTCCATTTGAACACCTACAACAATTTCAATAAATATAACTATTTTGAATAGAAGTAAGTCCGAGTAGGTCAGTTGCCAACCCTGGTGTCGGAGTTTTTAGACCGCCTAAAGGTGACGGACGACATGGTCTGACGATTGGAACAACCGGGACCGACAGTTTAACGTGCCCTCCGAAGCACGGTAGCGCTCAGATAGAAATGCCACTATCGGTCATCCATACAAGTAGGGGTCGAGCTGCACGTTGCTTAACAATCGCAATGAGTTAACACTGCTCAAACTACGTCACGAGCGCTACACCTGATGATGGGCGGGCGGCGCACCTGCAGCTCTACTTCCACCATCTCGATGGATGGATGGATGTGTTCCAGTACTCACTCTCGCCCTCGCTGGCGACGAGCGCGCGCGTCGAGTTGTCGCTGATGATGGGCGGGCGGCGCACCTGCAGCTCCACCTCGGCGGAGATCTTGTTGGTGATCGCGATCAGCACCTGGCACTGGTACCAGCCCGCGTCGTTCTCTTGGATGTCTTTGATCTGAAAATCATTTGATACAAAGTCAATTTCATTCAGTTTTAGCCCCAAAGAGGTTCTTTTGAACGTACCACCCATTCGGAAGAACACGATCGATTATGAATAAGGGTCAATTTATACTGGCGCAGAGTCGAAGCGCATTGAAGCGTCAAATTCTTTACAACTAAAGCGAAGCCGCACGAATGCGCGCGGATTCTTTTACGTGTAGTAATGGGCGATCTCCGACTGATGACGCGTATCGCGTAGGTTCGCTAGTGGTCGTATGGATACGCGAGAATGCGCGCGCACCAATCAGCGTTGTTCGCGCGAAGACGCGCGAATTCCAAAGAATGCGCGCGTCTTTCTAAAATCTCAGAAGTAATGTGTGCGTAAGGAGGGAGGCCCCTAGACCTACAATAACATTGTACAATATATTTAATTGTGCAATAAGATTGAATTGCGTTTGGATCCAAACGTTCAATTATATTGCACAATAAGAAAATTGTGCAATGTTTTCTTGTTCAGTCGGAGAATAGTTTGATCCCTAGCAACATGTCAAATATTGCGCAATACTGACCCTACACGAAGCAATATTGTTCAATATTAAATATTGTACAATAAAAATTAAACTCGCTCAAACTTTCGTTCAATCATTGCGCAGTGTTCAATATTAGCCCTAGACGGTTAATTATATTGCACAATATTCAATATTGCGCAATATAATTGATCGTCTAAGGGCCGCCTTACACTGTGGAGTTAAGGTTGAATTCGTTATGTTCAGTTTTGGATAGACGCTTCGATGCGCTTCGACTCTGAGCCAGTATAAATTGACCCTAGTGTTTCATAACTTTAATGAGTCTGTTAAAGTTGTTCGGGTAGAAAGCCACGATTTTAATTGTCATACATCTGATGTCCAAAATGTTGTGTTAACGTTTACCGGTACGTAAACGTAAGTGAAGCAATTATAAACACTTACCGACAGAGTATAAGTTGCTGTGGCATCGTCGAATCTCAGAGAGAATCTAGAGTCCTTTATAATAAGTCCAGCGTTATTGGATAGAGGTATGGACTCTATACTTTTTGCTTGATCATATTTCACCTGGAAAATAAATAATGCTATTCAATTACCAGCGGTTCTTTCAGTCTTCTTCTTCTTCATCGAGTGGATGGTCCACCTGACTAATCCTGGGCCCTGTCTGTTTAATAAAACTGACAATCCGACATGTGCGACATATGTCACAAAGCGACAATTCGACATTTTTTCTGTTTAATAAAACTCACAAGTGACAAAATTGTACTGGTGGAAAATTTGCAAATATGTCCCTACAATCTGACATATTTCTGTTAATAAAACTTTTTAAGCGACAGGTGAAAGGTGACAATTTGTCGTGAAAAACTTGTCGTATCTGCTTTATAAAACATAGCAGCGTCCCGCGGTTTTACCCGCAATGTACCCATTCCCGTGGGAATTTATGGATGAAAAATATCCTATAACCTTCCCGTTGAATGTGGCTATCTATTACAAAAAGAATTATTCAAATCGGACTGATAATTCCTGAGATTACCTCGAACATACAAACAAACAAACAAACTATATCTTATATATAAAATTCTCGTGTCACAATGTTCGTTTCCGTACTCCTCCGAAACGGCTTGACCGATTCTCATGAAATTTTGTGAGCATATTGAGTAAGTCTGAGAATCGGCCAACATCTATTTTTCATCCCGCAATTCCCGCGGGAACGGGTACCGTGGTTGAACTCCTCTGAAACGGCTCGACCGATTCTCATGAAATTTTGTGTGCATATCGGGTAGGTCTGAGAATCGGCCAACATCTATTTTTCATCCCGAAATTCCCGCGGGAACGGGTACAACGCGGGTGAAACCGCGGGGCGCAGCTAGTAGTATACATATATTACATTATCACGACATGTTGACATATTTGTAGAATTGTCCGATTATTCCGAAAGGAGTGCTACTCTCTGTCGCGAAATTCGACTGTGGTTTTTTGACATATGTCGAGTTTTATTAAACGCTTTTTACAATGGCAAATATGTCAAGATTTTTTTACATATTTGTCACTTATATTTAACAGCCTAAGTGTGACAATTCGACAATTTTGTCGGTTTTTGACATATATGTCGAATAGTCAGCTTTATTAAACAAGGTCCTGGGATGGCCACTAACCTACTTACAAGGTCAATATAAATGTGTCTGGACTGTACCTACACTATTCATATACCATAATGATCCACCCACAAGGAATATATCAGTGCTATCAAGATCACAAGGCACAACTGACTAGTCTTCCCCAATTTACTGACAAGGTTAGTTTTATTTATTTACTAGAATCGCCCCGCAGTTTCACCCGCGTTGTGCACGTTCCCGAAGGAATTTCGGGATGAAAAATAACCTATAACCTTCCCGTTGAATGTGGCTATTCATAACAAAAAGAATTATTCAAATCGGGTTTGTAGTTTCTGATGTTAGACTGAACATACAAAAAAACCAAAATTAAAAAAAAATCCTTCTATAAAATATAGTCCTACATATACACATAGTGTAAACATGCGATTTTATCCAGCAAATATATTTTAATATCTATATTCATACTAGCTGCGCCCCGCGGTTTCACTCGCGTTGTACCCGTTCCCGCGGGAATTTCGGGATGAAAAATAGATGTTGGCCGATTCTCAGACCTACTCAATATGCTCACAAAATTTCATGAGAATCGGTCGAGCCGTTTCGGAGGAGTACGCGAACGAACACTGTGACACGAGAATTTTATATATAAGAAGATAAAATGTATCTCATACCTATTATAAATATGAGATAGACTATCCGCGTCCCACGGTTTCACCCGCGTAGAACGCTTTCCCGCGGAAATTTCGGGATAAAATGTAAACCATTACTATTCTGATGTATAACCTAAATTACTGTAAAGTTTCATCCATATCCTTTCAGATATTTGCGTGAAAGAGTAACAAACATATATCCATCCATACATCCTCACAAACATTCACATTTATAATATTAGCCAGAAGTAGGACTTAGCTATTTTATCACGGCATCCCGAAATTCCCACGGGAAAGGGCACCACGCAGATAAAACCGCGGGGCGCTGTTATTGTCAGTATATGTCCATATCAAATACTAGCAGCGCCGCATGCCCGTGCCCGTGGGAATATTGGGATGAAAAATAGCCTATGTCATTCCCGTTAAATATAGCTATCTATAACGAAAATAATTATTCAAATCGGACAGGTAATGCCCGAGATTAGCTCGAACATACAAACATACAAACAAACAAACAAACTTACAAATTTTACCTCTTTACAATATAAGTATAGATTTGAAAACAATAAGGTCATCATACCCAGACAACAGGGTAATCTTGAGCGTAGTGCACGGAGCAGTCGAGGTCCACCTGACCTCCGATATCTCTTATCTGCATTTGAGTTATGTGCGAGATAGTCGGTGTCCGCTGTGCGAGCGCTGTAAGTAAACAATGGTTTATATTAATATAGGTTTATGACTAGCGGCCACACTTGCTTTGCTTCGAGTAGCCTTTTCACCCTCTTAAGGGTTGAATTTCGAAAAATTCGTTCTAATCGAGCACATATGTCTTAAAAGGAACTACATGTAAAATTTGAGGCTCCTAGCCCTGAGGGTTCATGATTAGTCAGTGAGTTGTATTACGCTTTTATATATAAACTAGCAGCGCCCCGCGGTTTTACCCGCGTTGTGCCCGCTCCCGTGGGAATTTCGGTAATTTTTATACAAATAAACCTTCCTCTTGAATCACTCTATTAATAAAAACCGCGTCAAAATCCGTTGCGTAGTTTTAAAGATCTAAGTATACATAGGGACAGACAGCTTTAAAGTATTGTTACCCTAATAAGACTCTCTGACAAAGGTATCTCATCTCATTGACAATAATATGGATAAATGCCCACTAGACTATCGAAGTGTTAAATTAAATTGTACGGGCCCCAGTTGTTGTTTCTTTGTATACTACGTAATAAGAAAGTCTACAACCTGGCTTACCAAACAACATTTTTTGGATATTTGTTTTTATTTGCAAAAAACTAAACTATAAAAACAAGTTAGGCACCTACCTACAAAAACATCAATTTTTATTTCATGATAGCCATGTTTTTCTCACATGGGCAATATGTAAAAAAATTGGCTTTAAATAAATATTATGCAATCTTTAATACAATTTATTTTTCAGTTTTAAATGCACAACAAAAGAAATAAACTTTAATGAATCGGCAGGGCGTGTCATTTTTGAGTAGTAAATAATGCCAGCACCCAAGCTTCATGTTTTTACAGTTATTAATGAAACTTCGCATTACTCATGTTACATTTGTGAGTAAACTTGTTTTAATATAAATATTTAACTTACCAGTAGACAATAAGCACAAAAATAATGTGAAATAAATATGTTTATCCATTTTGAAAAATGCACAACACTCCACAACGGCAACGAAATTCGACCGCAGTGAATGAACGAACGAATGTCGAAAATTGAAAGAATTTTTAATCGGTCGGTCGGGCTTTGATTGGTGCTCTGTACGTTGTTCGTTCCGTAATTCCGTTTGATTAGTTTGGATGTGTTGCCATTGTTAATTTTTATTTTAGTCGATAAAGCAGTATTGATTTCGTAGTGTTCACCGACATAGTGGTAGTTATAGTAGTGGGCTCAGAATACAGAATAACCAGAACCCGTGAGCGCGCATAATACTGTAGCTACTCAAACTAGCCTTAAATAGTGTAGTTTGATGCGCAACCGATCAGTCACTTAACACTTTGTGACCGTCGGAACGCGCTAACGTGTTTTACCCGTGACCAATTTCACGAAACTATGCCGTCTTGTGTCATTCCTACCTGTAAAAATGCAGTGGGTCTGAAAAAGAAACAGGATGGGATCACATTTCACGTGTAAGTATCGCATTTAGGTATCGTCTTATTTAAATATTTAATTATTTTCTCAGATTTCAATTGTCATAGAGAGTGATGCGTCAATCTATGCTAGTGTTGCCAATATAAGAGTTTTGATTTACCCTTCTTTTTATTACCTTTTGAGGGCTTTAATTCGTTGTAGAATATTAATAAGTAATATAATAAAAAATAACCAACTTGAAAAAAGAAAGTATAAAGCGTAAGTGCGGCTCCTATGTACCTAACCTAACAATCCTATTAAATAGTAAGTATGTTAGTCTATAGGATTTCTAAACAAATTTTTGGTGTGCGTGTGAGGTAGAAGGGGAGAGGGGGAGCGGGTATAAAATTATGTTTCTATATTAGCCATCTTAGATAGTGAAAAATTGTAATTGGCCCTAAGTTATTATTCTTTTTTTATGTAACTCTTGTACCTAGCTGTAAGTTTTCCGAATACTTTAAAATAAAATAAAAATATATAATTTTTCCATCACCCGATAAAAGTGTGCAAACATCCACCTTAACACCGTGTTTTATTTAATATACCTATCTATTTCTTGAGATAATCAGGTAGGTACATAGTTATAAAGAAAAGGACAATTTTTATTCTATTATCATATTACCTCCGAAACTCCCAAAATTTACCCCAAAAATGGGCAAATAATGCGAGAGCTAACAACACCACGCGAGGGACTTTGTTCTGTTTTTGGACACAGCGTGTAGCTTGTAAATACATTTGAATGCTACATCTAGTACTTTCTATAATCTAAGGTAGTGGGTAGCTAAATTAATTAACTTTTGTATGACATCTAGCGTTGAGTAGTTACACTAAAAGTTCAAATACAATACGCTAGATGGCGTTGTATGGGAAATTGTTATCAACTAGCGGTGTTCGAAGGTTTCATTCACGTTGAACCCGTCTTAGTTCGCGAGCTAAACTGAGATGAAAACTTAAAAATAGATTCACTAAAACCGAATTCAGTTGACCGTGGTTTGAGAGAGAAACTGTCAATTTAGCCCTTGATTAAGATTTTTCAAACGTGTGATGTGAAAAATAAAAATGATTGGGTCTAACCGCTCTCAACATAAAAAACTTTCTAAAATACCTACCTACTAAGTGAATAGGTAATAATTTATATATGTATTTTTAATCTTGTTAGTTAGTCAGGACTTAATAACATGAATATTTAACACCTCTTGTACACTTTTGAAATCTAAACAACATATTTAATCAATTTTAAAAATTGCTTTCACTACCGAGCCATTCTTGACATCCCGTATAAGTGATTGGTACTCCGACAGGGCGTAGGTTTTCACTCCCAATTTTTCATAATCTATGTACCTGAAAACAAAGACAAATTACCTTACAAGCCTAAGGCAGTCTAAGAACTGTCTAACTAGATTATAGAAGCGCCCGTGCAGCCCCGCCCCTACTTGGATGGACTATCTGAGCGCCACCGTGCTATGGAGGGCTCGTTAAACAGTCGGTCCCGGTTGATTAAATCGTCAACCAGGTCGAGGTTTTATGGCGGTCTAAAAACTCCGGCGCTAGAATTGACCACTTCATTCATTCATTTCTAGTAGATTAGTGGCCAACCCTGGTGTCAAAGATTTTAGACCGCCGAAAGACCTCCGACATGGTCTGACGATTGAAACAACCGGGCCCCACTGCTTAACGTGCCCTACGAAGCAAGGTAGCGCTCAGATAGAAATGCCACTAACCCACTTGAAATGAATCTATTTACATGTGTTCATTCATTCAGTGTTACCTGTCTCCCATAACTTCAAACATTTGAATAGCCTGTGGAAAGCTGAAAGGATTGATTTTCACTCCGACTATTGTTAATTCCTTTTCTGTAATATCTAACGCGTTGATTCTGAAAACAACAAACAAATAATAAGTAATGACTACTTATTATTATGGGTAAGAAAAGTATGGAAAGATTGAAATTTTAGGGTGCGTTTCCGTAAAAGCACAGCGGAGCGGTGTGGAGACCAATACGCCAATCACAGCTCATTGGGATTGTCAAACAACGCATTGACATTGTCAAAATCTTTTCGTCATCCGTTGTGATTGGTCGATTGGACTCGTTATCCTTGTCTGACAGCTTAACTTACCCCATTCTCTGACTCATTCACACAATATCTTAAATATCATCTCACGTTTATAATGAAAATGAAAATTAATATCATACTTAGCCATATGGTTGGATGGACAGCATCCGAAGACCACATACTTCCCTCCAGGTCTCATGTAGTTTATACTAGACTCCATCGCTTGAATAGACCCTGAACAGACACTTCTTTGTAATGTTGTTTGTGGAAAATGTGCATTTAAAAAAAAAATATGTTCATATCACCTGAGCAATCAAAGATGACATCATATGAATAACTTTCCTCCGCCAAAACGTTTGGAGTCACTAACCTAAAACCGGTTTCTAGAACATAATAAATTAGAGTTGGCATCGTCCTATAAGACACTGCAGATCAAAGTCCTCTCACTGAAGATGTTAGTACAGCGAGGAGTACACGTAATCACAAGCGACCACTAATGTAGAGTATCATCCTATAAGACACTGCAGATCAAAGTCCTCTTACTGAAGATGTTAGTACAGCGAGGAGTACACGTAATCACAAGCGAGCACTAATATAAAGTATCGTCCTAGAAGACACTGCAGATCAAAGTCCCAATACATGGCCTCACCCATTCTCTTAAACACTTCAAGTTTTGCTACATTTCTTCCAGCAATTGTGACATCTTTATGGCCCTGATGATGAAGAGCACTCATCCAAAGTTTTCCTAAAAAAGAGATGTTTATGAAGATGTCTAAGAAGTTACCGCCTTCATAAACGCTCTTTAAAACACTGATAATAGCATGTTAATAGGTATACCTAATAAAATGTTTTGTCTTTTTTACTCTTTGGAAAATAGTGTACGTGGAAAAGGGACAGCCAAATCCCACAACAAATTAATGTTCAACGTACCAATGAGCCCATTGCCAAGGATAAGGATCCTATCTCCTATGTCTATGGGAGAGGAGCGCGCCAACCCGTGAACGATGCACGAGAAGGGCTCACACAATGCTCCTGAAAGGAAAGATCATCGCTACTAACATTATATATTATGTCACCGACGTTAGTTTATAACCCACACTAGCAGCACCCCGCGGTGTTATCCGCACTGTACCCGTTCCCGCAGGAATTTCGGGATAAAATGTATCCCATGTGTTATTTTGATGTATAACCTGTATTACTGTAAAGTTTTATACAGATCCGTGCTGTAGTTTTTGCGTGAAACAGTTACAAACATACATACACGTGTACGTATACATACTTACGTATACATACATCCTCACAAACTTTCGCATTAATAATATTAGTAGGATTTACCAAATCCCATGAAGGGTATGCTTATTTTTTGAGTGTTTATGAGATACTAACCTTGTTCCGTGGTGATGGAGTCCGGCAGCTGGAACACCTGGTCTTGCGGCACGCGCACGAACTGCGCCCAGCCACCGTCGCGCCAGATGCCGACGGGGCTGGCCTGCGAGCAGTGCTGGTAGGATCCCTTGCGACAGAACTTGCATATTTGGCATGACCTGCAAGAGATACGGATATCTTGAGTACTAATCACATACCTCGGTCTGGCTATATGTCCCACATGTTGCATTATTTTTCAAATAAGACTTTGTCGGCATCCCCCTCACCGGTTGGGGTCGACGACGACCTTCTGCCCCTTCCTGAAGCCGGCCCGCGCGCCGACCTCGTGCACCACGCCGCTGAACTCGTGGCCCAGCGGCAGCGGCCGCTCCTTCGACGCCGGGAACTCGCCCTGAGGGGACAACCTCATGTTGGGGGCGTGGCCATTGAAGCGGACCGGAGTTGACCAATCACAACGCATTACGAGAAGATTTTGACAATGTCAATGCGTTGTGAGTGGTGAATCGGCTCCGTACCGCTTTATCCCCTCGTCTGGCACGACGCCTGAATCAGGCGTCCGTCAAAAAGTGCGCATCTGGCGCGACGCCTGAATCAGGCGTCTGTGTCAGTGGGTAGAATTTTAGCATAATTAACAGTTAAAAACTATAACGATCCTGCTCTAACTTATAGTAGAGCCTAAACAAAAGACAAGGCTAGCATATTCAATAGGAATTGGAACGTCTTTAAAGGAAAATTATTCATTCGTGAGCACATTTGTTAGGTGTATGTGTTCTGTGGTCGTGTCACATGCTACTTTATTTCACATTTTAAATACTTATTATTTCACGTATACATATTATTTCACTTATTATTGATAAACGATATATTTATGTGTCCATTAAAATAAAATTATTTCAGAAAAGTTGTTTTATTGTTTATCTATTACGATTTTGCTACTCTACTTTCGAAAAAAATTCTATCTCTACTTTCTCTCTACTTTTAGCTCGAATTGACAATATTTTACAAATTTGAGCTAAATTAATTATTTTGCAGTTAGATAGTTCATTTCAGTACAATTTCATAGACATAAATATCATATATAACTTCTATACAAAATTTTGAGAAATTACATAAAACATTGGCGCGCGCCGATTTCACGGGGCCTATTTGCCAAGGCTCTGCCAGACCCCTGCCAGACGCGCCATATTTTTTAAAAGAGGCGTGCCTGTTGAGAGGTTATGACAAATAGGGGAAGGAAGAAGGTGACATGGGAGATATCCAAGAATTCGCACTTGACGTAGAGATGGAAGTACCTCGGACTTGCAAGTACCCCGTTTATTAATGTGCAAATAACTGGATGAGAAAGCGGTATCTGTATGAGGTACTCAAGATGCTACGCGAGTACCTGTATACCGCGCGGGTACCTGTCAGCCACATGGGTACCTGACTGACGCGCGAGTACCTGTATGATGTGCAGGTCGGTGCCGCAGACGCCGGAGTACTCCACGCGCACGATGACGTCCTCCGGGTCCTGCACGCGCGGCACCGGGTACGCGCGCTCGTGCTTCAGGCTCAGGGTCTTCCCGTCGAATACTACTGCCTCCATGGTTGATGATGCTGCAAGTAATAAACACTAGCTGCGGCCTGCGGGTTTACCTTCGTTGCCGTGGGAATTTCGAAATATAAAGCAACCTACAAACAAACTTTGTTACCCAATACAAAAATGATTATTCATATCCGATGGTAAGATTAAGTCATATCCGGTAGTAGCTATCATTAGCTAAGAAACCAACCCAATCAATCTACCCTAAGGGTGCCTATCCAGAAGCGGAGCGAGGCTGCGGAGCGGAGAAACGGAGAAATATTAACCATAGGATTGCATAAAATGTCTGACAGGATATTTTATGCAATCCACAGCTACGCACATCCAGGCAGGCACCCGTAGGGACCGGTTTCTGTGAAGCTGTCAAGCTGTCAACCAGTCACAATGGAAACGCATCTTTACATGTTAATGGCGTCGGAGCTGCCATTAACATGTAAGTAACAAATGCAAATTACTTCATTCTTTCTTTACACAAGTCGTGCAAATTAAAATGTTTATGGTAATAAATATTTATTTGTACAAAAATGTAAAATAAAAACACAGATATCTACAATTAAAATGCACCTTGTTCAATGTCGTTACAGGACTGAAGATATTTAACTTTGCATTCTTTTATATTATTTTTTACTGACGCAAGTAACAATGTCTTATTCATATTTAAATTATTAATGTATAGAGAGGTACATTTTTGAGGCTCCGCAGACAGTCTCAAAAATGTCTCTAATTAAGACTAATTAGAGACATTTTTGAGACATTAAGACTAATTAGAGACATTTTTGAGACTGTCTGCGGTCTTCTGTCACGTTCGTAGTGCTAGGCTGCATAGACATGCAGCCTAGCACTACGAACGTGACAGAAGTAGACAGGACATCTTATGACAAGTACTGTGTTCTAATATTTTATTATTGACAAATCGACCAAACAGCACGCAGTATTTGTTATATCATATCTTGTCACTCTGTGATATTCGTTGTGCTAGCCAGGCAGGCATTTTAAAACTGTCTTGCTAACTACTCACTACGCATCACAAGACATAGGTTTTCCGCCTCAAACGATATTTAACTTAAACAGTGTTTTGTCTCTTTCGCTCGTTTGCAAATAGCGTATGTCGGAAAGGGACAAAACATTTGATAGCTAAAGTGCTGAAGCGTTTATGAATAAGGCCTTCTGTCTTTGTCTTTCTCTTCTCTTAAACACATCTCTCTCTTTCGCCCTTTTAAGCGTAGCGTGTAGCGCTTGTTGTTTGACTGAACGATGTTAGTTCATTGTGATTGTTAAGCAACGTACAGCTCGACCCTATAGTGTCACTTTGTTTGTCAGACTACGGAATTGTAATCTTCTTCTTCATCGAGTGGATGGTCAACCCTTAGATTATAGAAAGTACTAGATGTAGCATTCAAATGTATTTACAAGCTTCACGCTGTGTCCAAAAACAGAACAAAGTCCCTCGCGTAGTGTTGTTAGCTCTCGCATTATTTGCCCATTTTTGGGGTAAATTTTGGGAGTTTCGGAGGTAATATGATAATAGAATAAAAATTGCCCTTTTCTATATAACTATGTACCTACCTGATTATCTCAAGAAATAGATAGGTATATTAAATAAAACACGGTGTTAAGGTGGATGTTTGCACACTTTTATCGGGTGATGGAAAAATTATATATTTTTATTTTATTTTATTTTATTTTAAAATATTCGGAAAACTTACAGCTAGGTACAAGAGTTACATAAAAAAAGAATAATAACTTAGGGCCAATTACAATTTTTCACTATCTAAGATGGCTAATATAGAAACATAATTTTATACCCGCTCCCTTCTCCCTCACACGCACACCAAAAATTTGTTTAGAAATCCTATAGACTAACATACTTACTAGGTATTTAATAGGATTGTTAGGTTAGGTACATAGGAGCCGCACTTACGCTTTATACTTTCTTTTTTCAAGTTGGTTATTTTTTATTATATTACTTATTAATATTCTACAACGAATTAAAGCCCTCAAAAGGTAATAAAAAGAAGGGTAAATCAAAACTCTTATATTGGCAACACTAGCATAGATTGACGCATCACTCTCTATGACAATTGAAATCTGAGAAAATAATTAAATATTTAAATAAGACGATACCTAAATGCGATACTTACACGTGAAATGTGATCCCATCCTGTTTCTTTTTCAGACCCACTGCATTTTTACAGGTAGGAATGACACAAGACGGCATAGTTTCGTGAAATTGGTCACGGGTAAAACACGTTAGCGCGTTCCGACGGTCACAATGTGACTGATCGGTTGCGCATCAAACTACTATAATTAAGGCTAGTTTGAGTAGCTACAGTATTATGCGCGTTCACGGGTTCTGGTTCTTCTGTATTCTGAGGGTCAACCTGACCACTCCTGGTGTCAGAGTTATTGAGCCGCCAAAGGCCTCTGACATGGCTCATGTAACGACTACCATCCGTAGAGAGTAACCGGGACCGACGGCTTAACGTGCCCTCCGAACCACGGAATCGTCTTACTTTTCGGACAATCAGGTGATTCAGGAATTGTAATGATTGTTTGTTAGACTGTAAAACAGTTTTGACTGCGTCGAACGAGTCAGTCTCAAGACTATCTGGACTTTAGTCTGTGATAGTCTTGACTGTAAACAATTTAAATAATATTGTTTATATATTTTATTGTTTCTTTGAGAGCGTTAATAGCTGGAACTAAATGAACTTGAGAATATTTATGTGAATGATAGACAGAGTCAATAGTAAGGTTATTAGGTTATTAGGCGAGATGAGATGCCTTTGCCCAGCAGTGGGACACAGGCTATTACTTGTTTTTTATTACTTTTGGTTTGGACTGTGTTAATCTCTGAAACTACGACACGAATTTTTAAAATGGTTTGAAAGGGGTAGCTAAATTTCAAGATCAAAGTTCCAGGATGCTTTTGTACTTTACATCCCAAAGTGTTCACAGGAACGGGTACAGCGCGGGTGAACCCGAGGGACGTTGCTAGTCCCAATTAAAGTACCATTAAAACACGTCAAATAAACTTCCTTTAAATCGATACTTAATTAACGAAAATTTGTATAGGTACATTACAAGTCAAAATCACTCATTAAATCTATACTAATATTATAAAGCTGCAGAGTTTGTTTGTTTGAACGCGCTAATCTCAGAAACTCCGATTTGAAAAATTCTTTTTGTTATGGATAGCCACATTCAACGGGAAGGTTACAGGCTACTTTTCATCGCGAAATTTCTTCAGGAACGGGCACACCGCGGGTAAAGCCGCGGGGTACCGCTAGTCTCTACTAAGGCGCATTTCACGTCTCCGAGTGCTGTCGAAAGACTTTGTAATTCTGTTACTAGGTATTACTGGAATCGAAAATAATATAATGAATTTTCCTTCGTGCTGCGATGTAAACATATAACGATAGGTACAATATTGATAAGAATTATAAACGAACTTATCTGCTTACGACCTGTGGCCCCATAAAGATAACACATTATCTAATGCTATCTCCTGCCAACATTATAACTTATTATATGTAGTTTTTATTTAGTATCTGTCGGGTTGTTTGTCTGTATCACTACATAGTATAAAATAAAGTCGTCTCTTTTTCGTGTCTGTCTGTTTGTCTGTCTGTATGCTTAAATCTTTAAAATTACGCAACGGATTTTGATGCGGTTTTTTGTAATAGGTAGAGTGATTCAAGAGGAAGGTTTTTATGTAAAACAATTCCCCAAATTCCCACGGGAACGGGCACAACGCGGGTAAAACCGCGGGGCGCTGCTAGTTGTTAAATATAATGAAGTGTTATGGGATGGTTACTTTCTACGGATAGTAGTCGTTACATGAGCCATGTCAGAGGCCTTTGGCGGCTCAATAACTGTGACGCCAGGATTGGTCAGGTTGACCATCCACTCGGTGAAGAAGAAGATGGGATGGGACGAGTTTTAATTAATTAAAAGCGAGGTTAGGGTGCCTGTCCATTGATGTGAAGCGAGGCTGCGGAGTGGAGAAACGGACAAATATAAAACAATAGCATTGCATCAAATCTCCGGTCAGATATTTTGTGCAATCCTATTGGTTAAAATTTGTCCGTTTTTTTCAGGCACCCTTTTAAGCGTGCGTTCCCAAGCGATTGCGTTCTCAATTGATCAATTGAGTATTGAGTTATCTCAGTCCATTTAGTCCAACGAATGTCAAATAAGACGTCAACACACCCTACTAATATTAAAAATGCGAAAGTTTGTGAGAATGTTTATATGTCCGATGTTTGTTACTCTTTCACGAAAAAACTACTGGACGGATTTGGATGAAACTATACAGTAATATAGGTTATACATCAGAATAACACATGGGATACATTTTATCTTATTAGATTACGGGAATTAGATAATGGGTCACGTACAAAATCACAGCTGAATGCTGTCCGCGTGGATATATACTTCATTTGTTTACTACCGAACCACAGTATAACTATCATACCGAACTGAGACAAGAGTTTTAAAACAGAAGTTCAACCTAATTACAACCATGACACCTAGCGAGAAACTATCAAATCTTATTAATAAAATAAGAGCTCACGTTTCAAGTGCGCTGTTATTCACCGAGACGTATTTTTTGCGTCGACTCGACATCTAGTTGTGTATTGTTGATCGAAGGGTCGCGACTCGCGCGCATACATTGTGTTGAGCTGTTAATATATTTTTCATATTATTATGGATAAAACCGGCGCACATTATTTTCTTTAACAATGTTATTAAACGTGGTTAGTTTTATCATGTTTACGAGTTCATAACTGGGATTATTAACTGTTATCACGTCATTTAGCGATTGCCACCGGTGACAGAAGGTAATTAACTGCGTTTTATTATGTCATTTATTATCTAATTGGTAATCGAATTTAGGAGTACTTTTAAGTGTTTGTTAAGTTACGGCAGATTTAGATAACAGCATATCAAAACGGGGTAATTTTATTAAAAGGGTATTTTTAAGTGTTTTTAAGTGTTTTTAAGTAACAGCAGATTTAAGTATCGTCATATCTAATTGGGTGGGGTAATTTAATTTAGATTTTTTTAAGTGTCTGTTAAGTAACAGAAGATTTAATTAACTGCAACAGAACCCGTTATGTTTCCATGTGCCTGTTCCCTTAAGAATTTCTGAATCAAAAGTAGCCTATAACCTTTCTCTTGATTTAAGTTTTCAAATCCAAAATGTCTTTTGTCAGTCTCAAGGCAATTTCTTTTCAGCTTAACATACTCGTACAAATAAACAACGTGATATCCCTTTTTGTAACTGTACCGACTCATAAAAGACTGAGTCGAACAGCCTAAGACTGTCTGTAACAGTCTGCAACCGTGAAAATAAATCCTGGTACTTGATACATAAGATAATGTAATGCATTGATTTAATACACTGTTATTGACTATCCAAAAACATTTTGCTATTAATTGAAACGTACGTTCATGTCATTATTATTTGGTTCAACGGGAACTTACGTACGACGGAGGTTACTATTGAGAGTGCCTCTATCTATAGTATCCAAAAACAGTCTGAAGAGACTGCGTCAAACTGTCCAGTCTGAAGACTATCGAACAAGTCTGTTTTAAGACAACTATAGTCTGCTATAGCCTCTAATAATGATTGGTAACATTACTTGCAGCATCTTCAACCATGGAGGCAGTAGTATTCGACGGGAAGACCCTGAGCCTGAAGCACGAGCGCGCGTACCCGGTGCCGCGCGTGCAGGACCCGGAGGACGTCATCGTGCGCGTGGAGTACTCCGGCGTCTGCGGCACCGACCTGCACATCATACAGGTACTCGCGCGTCAGTCAGGTACCCATGGCTGACAGGTACCCGCGCGGTATACAGGTACTCGCGTAGCATCTTGAGTACCTCATACAGATACCGCTTTATCATCCAGTTATTTGCACATTAATAAACGGGGTACTTGCAAGTCCGAGGTACTTCCATCTCTACGTCAAGTGCGAATTCTTGGATACCTCCCATGTCGTCTTCTTCCTTCCCCTATTTGTCCTAAAGCGGTACGGAGCCGATTCACCAATCACAACGCATTGACATTGTCAAAATCTTTTCGTAATGCGTTGTGATTGGTCAACTCCGGTCCGCTTCAATGGCCACGCCCCCAACATGAGGTTGTCCCCTCAGGGCGAGTTCCCGGCGTCGAAGGAGCGGCCGCTGCCGCTGGGCCACGAGTTCAGCGGCGTGGTGCACGAGGTCGGCGCGCGGGCCGGCTTCAGGAAGGGGCAGAAGGTCGTCGTCGACCCCAACAGGTGAGGGGGGGGGGGATGCTGACATAGTCTTATTTGAAAGAATAACGTAATTTGAACTAACTGTCGTACTCAGCAACGTAACTGTCGTACTCAACACTATATTATTTGACGTAATTTTTCATACACGCCTTGTCAAAATTTTTTTTTTTGACGATCGGTCCAATCGTTTTGTAGCACGGATTTATTTATTTTTTAATTCTTCTCTCTCTGTATACACCTAAGAAAGTAAATTCAAGTAGTTTAGTGGCCAACCATGGTATCGTAATTTTTAGACCGCCTAAAGACTACTATCACAATCTGACGATTGAAACCGGGAGACTGCTCGCTCACTCCGAATTATACATTAAGTACTCATATCTTGATATATTGCAGGGCTTGCAACAAATGCAACTTCTGTCGCAAGGGCTCCTACCAGTACTGCCTGACTGCTGGGATCAACAGCACCATCGGCATCTGGCGCGACGGCGGCTGGGCGCAGTTCGTGCGCGTGCCTCAAGACCAGGTGTTCGAGCTGCCAGACTCCATCACCACGGAACAAGGTAATGTACCGCTCGTGGCGTAATTTGACTAAGCGATGTTAGATCATTGCGAGTGTAATGGAATCAGTTAAATCGGCGACTGCAGCAGGAGACCGTCTCCGGACAGGAGTAGAGTAGGTCGCTGCAGGTCAAACCTGGTAAAGTAGGGCTACTCCACTAAGTCGGAGTGTGACTGCGGTGCCCCAGACCAGGACATGGTTCATCTCTTGTCCTGTCCTCTGTGCCCTACCACCTGCACTAAAGAGGACTGACTGAACGTATCAGACGCTGCCTTCTCTCTTGTGAATTACTGGTCCGGGAAAATATAAATATTAAAATTATTTTGCGCCATTGACTCGAAAGAAGAAGAAGAAGCAGGAGACTGCAACTGCAGACACAGTTTGAAGCTGTGTCTGTCGCCTGCTGCAGTCGCGAATTAAACTCTTACCTTTAAGGAACGTGCAGCTCGACCCCTACTAGGATGAAAGGCCGATAGTGACATTTCTATCTGAGTGCTTCCGTACTTTGGAGGGCACGTTAAATTGTCGGTCCCGATTGTTTCTATCGTTAGACTATGTTGGAGGTATTTTACTATTAATTGAAACGTACGTTCATACTCAACCTCCGTCGTACGTAAGTTCCCGTTTTAACAAATAATTATGTTGGAGGTCTTAAACTTCCGACACCAGATATCTTCAGTGAGATGAGATGATTTTGCTCAGCTTTAAGACATGACAGGCTAGTACTTTTTCTCGTACTTTAAATTTATTTTTATTGTCGCAGCTGGTCTCTGCGAGCCGTACTCTTGTGTGTCCCACGGTTTCGACCGCGCCTCCCCTCTCCTGGTTGGACAGAAGATACTGGTCCTTGGAGCTGGTATCATTGGTACGTACCACGGCTTGTTATATTATAATCTTTGTATATATATATATATAATTCTACTGTACTGTTGTAATTTCAGTTCAAGTTTTGACTCCTAATATTTGTTTAGATTTTATCTCATCATAGATTATTTTTATCCACATCGATGGTGCCTGTCCATTGATGCGGAGCGAGGCTGTGTAGCGGAGAAACAGACAAATATTAAACAATGGGATTGCATAATATATCTGACCGGAGATTTTATGCAATGTTATATGGTTTATATTTGTCCGTTTCTCCGCTCCACAGCATCGTTCCGCATCAATGGACAGGCACCCTAAAACTAGGAAAATAACGTAAGCGTGATCTATTGTGATCGCAGGTGGAACCACCGCGCGGGACAGCCAGTAGAGCAAAGTACTCACTGCATTACACACTTTTCTATTAAAAGCCTCCGTAGTCTTGTGGTTTGAGCGCTCGGCTCAGGATCTGGAGGTTCCGGGTTCGATTCTTGTTGGGGACAATATCTCACAAAAACCTCTTTGTGAGACTGCCCTCAGTTTGGTTAGGGCATTGCAGGCTGAATCACCTGATTGCCCGAAAAGTAAGATGATTCCGTGCTTCGGAGGGCACGTTAAGCCGTCGGTCCCGGTTACTTTCTACGGATAGTAGTCGATACATGAGCCATGTCAGAGGCCTTTGGCGGCTCAATAACTCTGACACCAGGATTGGTCAGGTTGACCATCCACTCGATGAAGAAGACTTTTCTATTTCATGAGGGTTGAATATTGTTGTCTTTAAAGCTCCTTACCTTTACAGGGAACCTCTGGATCACAACGCTGCATCACCACGGACACAGGGACGTCACGGTCTCGGAGATGAACCTAACTAGACTCAACATTGTCAAAAGGCTGGGTAAGTGCCTTATTCACGTTTCTACTCATAAATAGTACATGTTAGTCAATTTAAGAGTAAGGGCTGCTTATGGTCACTTACCAGTAAACGTTAAAACAATAAGGCAGTCTCAACAAAACGTAAGAAAACGAAAAATAGTGGCTTCCTATTGGTCACCCTTGGTGGCTTCCTATTGGTCACCCTTGAATACCTTTAACAGACTGACAATTAAGTTACGATACAATGCTTTGTGTTTAACAATCATTTAACAGAGCGATAAAACTATTATACACGTGAACGTCAAACTTTTCTTCGAATCAAAACTTTTTAGAGTCAAAAAACATAAATAATGAGTTATTTTCAGAAACTGGTTACCGTCTTGTGACACCCGATGTATTGGCTAAAGAGGACACCCTGTATGACGTCATTATTGATTGCACAGGTAATTATGATAATACATTTTTATTAATTTAACAGCTAAACAAAATACAATAATAACCTTAATTAACGCCTTAGCATTATATAATAGGAAAATACAGCAGTAAAAAAAATGTCCAAAGTTTATTTTAATTTAAAATCATAAACGCCTTACAAATATGTGATAGCAAAATGTTGTAGAGTGAATAGTAAACTTTTATGATTTTTCTTGCAGGCGTTGGAAAGGTAATGGAACTGAGCTTCAACTATTTGAATCATGGCGGGAAATACGTTCTGTTCGGATGCTGCCCACCTGCACATCAAAGTTCGTAAGTAAATGAAATAAAAAGTATATAATTTACTACATTTTTACAAGTTTTCCTTTGACTAATAAAATTTTGCTTTTATAGGCATAACTTTTTTAGGGTTCCGTACCCGAAGGGTAAAAACGGGACCCTATTACTGAGATTTCGCTGTCCGTCCTTCCGTCTGTCTGTCACCAGACTGTATCTCAAGAACGGCCAGCCGCTATAACAACAAATGCTAAAACTAAAATAAAACACATATTCATTCCCATAAAACAAACGTGATTATTTGCCATTTTTTAAAGTACGGAACCCTCCGTGCGCGAGTCCGACTCGCACTTGGCCGGTTTTTTATAAGTATTAATTTATGTTACCAAGATTTCTTTATATCTTATTATTTTTGCAGAGTTAACCCATTCTCTATCTACAACAAGGAATTGACTGTTATTGGGGTGAAAATCAACCCTTTTAGCTTCCCCAGTGCTATCTCGTGGCTCGAGGCTATGGGAGACAGGTGAGTGTATCCCGAGGGAATTACGGGATAGAAATATTATTGTTATCCTACCTTAAATGTTACCTGATACTCTTAGGAACAGAAGTAGCATAAGAATACATTGAAAAGGAATTTAAAAAAATATGTTTGTAACTTAAAATTTTGAGATTTGTGCAAAAAAAACGAAATTACAAAAAACTCTTCAAAATACCTCCAGTAGTTTTTACGTGAAAGAGGAACAAACATACATCCATACAACCAATTTTTTTTAAAGCATGGTGTTTACGCCTAATCCTCCTCACTGTACTGATATCTTCAGTGAGATGAGAGGTCTATGCCCAGCAGTGGGGCATTACAGGCCTACACTTCACTTTACTTAGTGTATATCCTCCTCACTGTACTGATATCTTCAGTGAGATGAGAGGCCTATGCCCAGCAGTGGGACATTACACGCTTGCACTTCACTTTACTTTTATATATTTTCAGGTATGTGACATATGAAAAGCTTGGTGTGAAAACCTACGCCCTGTCTGAATACAAGCAAGTGATAGAAGATTTGAAGAAGGGCGTGGTCGCTAAAGCCGTCTTTAAGATTTAATCCGTCGTTAAACTTAAATTATTACTTGTATTTTTATTCTTAACTAGCTGTGCCCTCCGGTTTCACCCGCAGTGTACCCGTTCCCGTTGATTTTGGGGATTTTTATTACTCATTATTATATTCCGGATGATTTAATAAAATTGAAAAAGAATCATTGAAATGGATTCAGCCGTTCTCGAGTTTTAAATGGTGTAACTAACACAACTTTTTTATGTATATTATAGATTTTTGAAACTATCTATTTGATATCAAACATATTTTATTATAGATTTTAGGTTAAATACATAATTTATATTGTAATGTTTTTTTGAAAATTGTCTGGAAAATAAATTTAATAAAGTGACCCTTGCTCAGATAATTCATTAATGAATCTTTTATTTCCTAATAAATATTATGATTAATACGAGTATACGAGTGGGTTTCTCTACTTCATATGTAATTAAATTACATTCAGATTTGTTTACACAAATAAGGTAAATTAAATTATTATTCCTTGAATGTTTGTAAATGTCCTAGTATGAGGTAAAACCCCATTCTGAATAGGGATGTCACACCAATTGATTTAACCTAATACCGAATATTCGGTTAAACTTTCGGCCGAATAACCGAATTTAGATAATATTAGGTAAGTAATAAGTGGCCATTTGAATTGAAATAAAATTTACGGTAAATCATACAACGTATCTTATTAAAATATGTTATATTATTTAACTAGCAGCGCCCCGCGGTTTTACCCGCGTTGTACCCGTTTCCGTGGGAATTTCGGGAATTTTTATACATATAAACCTTCCTCTTGAATCACTCTACCTATTACAAAAAACCGCATCAAAATCCGTTGCGTAATTTTAAAGATTTAAGCATACAGACAAACAAACAGACAAAAGTAGCGACTTTGTTTTATACTATGTAGTGATGATACTGACCCGTTTCATTTAGTATAATAATTGCAAATCGTGTAAGTTTAAAAAGTATGTAAATTTACGGTGTCTTGAGATGGTATCTTGTCATCAGTGCCTTGAGATATCGTAGTGTTCGGACTGGCTTGTGGTGTCAGTTTGTTGATGATAAAAGCCCAAGCAGGTTACCTCCAGCCATCTTCTCTATTAAGATAAGCCTTTCTTCAATTTCAAGCGAAAAAAATCCAGTTAATAAACCAATAAAGAAAAAAAAAAAAAAAACAAGTTTTAAAAGTAGGAAACTTCGCTCAGCCCGGAATTCGAACTTAATTAAATTACCGCTATCCCCGTAGACAGGTGACAGGTTGTACGGGTCAGCGTGAATAGACCGAAAATTCGGATACCGAAAACCATATTCGTAACATCTCTATTTGTGACTAGAGTTACGTAAACAGACACACGTATTCTCTCAGTGATATTAACCGACTTCAAAACGAGAGGAAGTTAAATTACCTTTTAATTAATTGTTCATTATAATGTGGAATTATTATTTAGTATTTATATGGACTTTTATGAGTGTTGGTTTTCAAAACGCTTCTGGCTTGGATTGTATTTCAGGTAAGATTTTGAACTGACTTCAAAAGTTACTGAACTAATGAGGTCTTCAACAGCGGTTAATACTAAGAATGATTCAGGCCTTCAGGCGGTCTAATGACTCCGACACCAGGGTTGGTCACTGACCTACTCTAGATTATTTACTTTATTCAAAATTGTTAATTCCCAAGATTAGCTCGAATATACAAACAAACTTAGTTACAAATTTTAACTTTTTATAATATTAGTATTAATATCACTACATAGTATAAAATAAAGTCGTCTCTTTTTCGTGTCTGTCTGTTTGTCTGTCTGTATGCTTAAATCTTTAAAATTACGCAACGGATTTTGATGCGGTTTTTTGTAATAGGTAGAGTGACTCAAGAGGAAGGTTTTTATGTAAAAAAATTCCCGAAATTCCCACGGGAACGGGCACAACGCGGGTAAAACCGCGGGGCGCTGCTAGTTAATAGATAAATCAAGTGGTTGATTGTCCATTTAATCGTCTCTGGGCACGGCTGTAAGTATCATCACTACATAGTATAAAACAAAGTCGCTTTCCGCTGTTTGTCCTTATGTACGCTTAGATTTTTAAAACTACGGAACGGATTTCGATGCGAAAAATTTTAAAATTCCCGAAATTCCGACAGAAACGGGCACAACGCGGCTAAAACCGCGGGGCGCTGATAGTTAAACATGTTTTCAGATCACAGATGTGTATTTATCAATACAAATGTAATTGATATTGGGCTAGCTAACTCCACGACAGGGTTCCATTATAAAGCGAACTATTCTTACTACGACGGTGAACTGACCGAGATTGAATGCAGAAGTTTAACACACGAATACGACACTTATTTGGATTATAATGGTAAGTTTTTCATGCAAATACTACGTATGATTTATTTCTGACAAGCTCGTTGTCACAGTGGCAGTGAGAGCGCTTACTGTGTCGAGGGTTGCGGGCTCGATTCAACGGAGTAAGGGGCCGTTCACAAAATACGTCACGCTATAATCAACTTTTTTTCACCCCCTCCCCCCCTATTGTCACGCTGTGTCACACTTTCTGTGACCCCCATGTAAATATTTCGTCACAAACCCCCCCCCCCCTGAATCATGATCAAAATTGAGAAAAATGTATTTATTGAAAAAATAATTTAAAATCTTTTAATGAACGGCGAACATCACGTTGCCGTAGACCCCCCCGTCCCTCCTTGTCACATCTTGTCACACTCAGCAAACCCCCCCCCCCCCCCTTGAACGCGAACGTATTTTGTGACGGCCCCTAACAATATGTGAAGACATAGTTGTTGACGACGTCTGGGTGTCAATTATATATTGTTATAAAGTATTTGTGTATGTATATGTAGTAGTATCAGTTAGTTACATTCCATAATACAACCTTATGTTCGTACTCGGAGACGTCAAGGACCTCGTCCTTAGTAGAGATTTAATGACTGATTTTGACATAAGTATGAACAAGTCAATTAATTAATTCACTAAATCAAATGAACGTCTGATTGCGGTAGTTACAGTTTAGTTTGGGTCTAAAACCATATGTGAATTAGTCCGGGTGTATTTATTTATTTTTATTAGGTACATAATATTAAGGTTTTTTAAGTATTTTTTTAGGTATAGTACCTACAGGTATAGTAAGGTCCCGGGTTCAATTCCCGGGTCGAGCGAAAGTTTCCTACTTTTCAAACATGGCTCGTGTTTGCGATCACCAACCCGCATTTGGCAAGCGTGGTTACGACATCACCTCACTATACTGATATCTTTAGTGAGATGAGAGGCCTTTGCCCAGCAGTGGGACATTACAGGCTAAGGGCCTTATACATAAACGCTTATTAACAGCACTTTAGCTAAACTGGTTTGTCCCTTTCCGACATACGCTATTTGCCAAAGAGCGAAAGAGACAAAACACATTAAAACACTGTTTAAGTTACATATCGTTTATTAATAAAGCGGTATTACTCTACTGTTACTTTTACAGGTATAGTAACGAAATCGACTGTGTTAATGAAGCTGAATTTGGCTTCAAATAGCTCTTATTTTGACTGCAAGTTCAGTCAAAGAGGTGACGTCACTGTAGTGAGAATATTCTTCTTGTTGTCTCCTAAGGAATGGGACGGTAAGTATGTCCTACTAATATTATAAACTAGCAGCGCCCCGCGGTTTTACCCGCGTTGTGCCCGTTCCCGTGGGAATTTCGGGATTCTTTTACATAAAAACCTTCCTCTTGAATCACTCTACCTATTACAAAAAACCGCATCAAAATCCGTTGCGTAATTTTAAAGATTTAAGCATAGGTACAGACAGACAAACAGACAGACAGACACGAAAAAGAGACGACTTTATTTTATACTATGTAGTGATGCGAAAGTTTGTGAGAATGCATGTATGTTTGTTGCTCTTTCACGAAAGAACTACTTGACGGATTTGGATGAAACTGTCCAGTAATATAGGTTATACATCAGAATAATAGATGGGATACATTTTATCCCGAAATTCCCGCGGTAACGCTCCGCTCCGCTTCACTCCGCTTTACTCCTCACCTTAAGCAGAATCACTAATATAACTTAACATCATTTTTATATTATTTCAGACGAAGGATACATAGTAAATGGTTTGAAATTAAGGAAATTGGACACAGGGGCGATCACTCAATATACCAACCATCACTATTACTATTACGACGGAGAACCGTTAGACTTGAGACTTTTTAACTCCAGTTTAATCAGAGTTAAATGTTATCTAGCACCGGATGATTTGAGATATAATATTACGTGTAAGTTAAACTATAGAGGAAATCGTTTCGCAACGCATTGTAGTCGATCGCTTGAGCTCCGTACAGCTCCTCTCCGGTTTTATAGAATCGGTTATAGAGTGTGTCCATTTAAGCGGAGCGGCCTCCGTGGTCTTGTGGTTTGAGCGCCCAGCTCAGGACCCGGAGGTTCCGGGTTCGATTCCCGGTGGGGATATCTCATAAAAATCTCTTTGTGAGACTTTCCTCAGTTTGGTTAGGGCATTGCAGGCTGGATCACCTGATTGCTCGACAAGTAAGATGATTCCGTGCTTCGGAGGGCACGTTAAGCCGTCGGTCGCGGTTACTTTCTACGGATAGTAGTTACTTGAGCCATGTCAGAGGCCTTTGGCGGCTCAATAACTCTGACACCAGGATTGGTCAGGGTGACCATCCACTCGATGAAGAAGAGAAGAAGAAGAAGCGGAGTGGAGGTGTACGGCCAATTGACCAATCACAACGCATTGAAATTGTCAAAATCATTCCGTAACGCGTTGTGATTGATCAGTTGAGCTTTGTACAGCTCCACTCCGCTTTTACGGAATCGCTTATTCAAATAACGTTATAAGCGAAAGCACGAAATAATAATATATTCAAGTATTTCAACAGATCAGCATCCCAGCATTATATTTGATCCACCATTTGTGATGAGTAGAGTGAAAGACAACCAACAGATATGTTGTTACATCGGAAATAAGACAATTGAATACATTATGATGATGAAACTACGTTTAAGAGTCAGGGAAGACTTTCGTAAGTCCTTTTTTAACCCCTCCGATGCAAAGAGGGGTGTTATTAATATCGATGTCTGTGTGTGTGTCTCTGTCAAGGTAGGTTATAAACGATGGAATCGATTTCGATGCTTCGATGCGGTTTTTTCGATTAAAAGCGAGTTTCCTTTTTTGCGCAGGGGTTTTTTAATTATTAAGTTAACTTTTATTATACGAATATATTGATTTATGAATAATATACTAGCTGTACCGCGCGTTGGTTCCACCCGCGAGTCAATAGATGTCGCTAGTGAGAATCTAAACCATCCAGGGTGCCACCCAAATGCATACAAAAATAATTTTAATATAATATGATGATGAAGATTTAGTTTCACCCTAACAATGCATGATAAAAAGCTTGTCAAAAAACCTTTTTTTTTCATTAAATCTCGTTTCATTACTAATTTCCCCTCTCCTCGCCTCAGTGATTTGAAACTATGTATGTGCATTCGCCTGTCAAGACAGAAGTCCCGGGTTCAATTCACGGGTGGAGCGAAAACATGTTTCCCATTTTTTTCATCATTTTCACAGTGATTTGTCAAAAAGTTATCAATGTAAGTGAGTCCTAATTTGTGTAACGTTAACTTTATGGTTCCAGAGCCTGCAGTCGACTATTCAATATCAAAAGTGTTATTGAAATATGTGATTAATCATAACAAGACGTATATAGACTATGATTACAATGAAAACGATACAGTGTTTTTGAAATGTACTGATGATAGACCAGTTAAGTGGTACTCGTCTTTTGGTGAGTATACTTATAAAAAAATCAGTTCTTATCTTATTTCTAAAATCGGTGACATGGTTCCTAAGAAAGATCTTCGTGTCTCTTATGGTTTCGGACTTGCCTATACGCACCTATTTAAAAAAAACCTGTATAGTTTAAAAAAACTTGAGAGGTGTCAAGGGACACCCGGATGGAACGAAGTTTATTTATTATCAACAAAAATAATCGTCGCGACACCACACTGTTCAATGCGAAATAGAAAGACGAAACGAAAATATCTAGCTTGCTTTCTATAAGAGAGAGAGAGAGACAGACAGAGAAACATGTGCACGCCAGAGAGAGTCTCTCTCTGGCTTGCGCAAGTTTCTCAGTCTGTCTCTCTCGCGCATGTTTGTCTGTCTCTTTCTGGCGTGCGCAAGTTTCTCTGTCTGTCCCTCTCTGGCCTAAAAAATGTCGTTCATTTTTTCCGTCTAGCCCCCTTTCGCAACGCGCGATAAGGAACTTCGTTCCAAAAATATAGTTTATTAAAGGAAGTTCGATTAGGTTAGTTGCCAACCGTAGTGATGGAGATTTTAGCCCACTATTAGGCCTTCGACATGGTCTAATAATAGAACATTTCCTTCTTAACACACAAAACGTCCGTTTTGAATCATATGACAAGCCCGTTGGCACAGTGGCAGTGAGAGCGCTACTATGTCGGGGATTGCGGGTTCGATTCAACGGAGTAACAATATGTGAAGACATAGTTGTTGACGACGTCTGGGTGTCAATTATATATTCTTATAAAGTACCCATCAAAAACATTCTGTAAAAGTCTCGATGGAGATGCTTGTTTATCTCTAAAAAGTAATGAAATCTAGACAAAGTCGTGCCAAGTTTAAGGTTCCTTACTGCGATTTCTTTATTATTTATAGTTAATGTTGTGTGACTTGGCAGATTTGTTTTTGTATATGTAGTAGTATCAGTGAGTTAGATTCCATAACACAAGCTTAGAGCTTACTTTGGGTCTGATAAACCGTGTGTGAATTTGTCCGGGTATATTAATATATGATTATATGTATTATGATGCCCGATCGATCTTTTGGTTCAAAAAACAAAAAATTACATATTATTCACAGCTCATTTTTTTTATTTGTTTTCCTTTTGGACCAGGTCACATTAAATTAAATCAAAATTCTTCATACAACTCCAAGACCAACACATTTACTAGCGAACTACTGGAGCAGGATCTGGAGAATAAAAATGTTTCCTGTCTTTCTGGTAAAAGTGAAGTTTTTATACATTTCAAGGGAAGACTACAGAACAATAAAGGTTAGTAGTATTGAGTACAGGCGTAAGCAGACATTCTCTTTGATTTCCCGGCGTTTTTACTCTTTCGAGTACTTAGTAAGTATGTTCAAGTAGGTCAGTGGCCAACCCTGGTGTCGGAGTTGTTAGACCGCCTAAAGGCCTCCGACATGGTCTAACGATTGGAACAACCAGGACCGACAGTATAATGTACCCTCCGAAGCACGGCAGCGCTCAGATATAAATGCCACAATGGGCCACCCATCCAAGTAGGGGTCGAGCTGTACGTTGCTTAACAATCGCAATGAGCTAACATCGCTGAGTCAAACTATGCCACGAGCGCTACCGCGATTATTGTAGTTAATACTTTTAACAAGAAAACCGTTTCACGACCGATTTTTACTAAACATAGCCAAGAACAACCTCAAGAAAACTGGCTTTCAAATGAAAAACTTTCATCAAAATTGGACCATCCGTTTTATAGCTACATACAGAAATACACACCCCAGACGCCAAGCCCTCTTTTGCGCTGAGGGCTAGTTTAAAATTAAAACATAATTTACTTAATTTATATATAAATACCTATTCTTAATTTCTAGATGACGATGAACAAAAAAGATTGGCGTCAAAAGGATGGGGATTGGGTTCACCTCTAGCACAGAAACCAGAAACAAATCCTTCAGACTGGACTCTTTACATCATAATATGTGTTAGTTTACTTTTATTAGTAGTAGTCGTAGCTACAGTAGCAGTTTTTTACTATAGAAGAAAGATTAAACTACATGTTTTGCAGGTAAATAAAACCTTTTATCTACACTAATGTTGTAACATTCTACTTATGTTTCCAATACTTGACTTATAATTACTACTGTTATAGCGCAGACAACTAAAACACTCAATTTAAGCAATTGCACATGATGTTATAATATCATTATAATTTAACATTATAACATCATTTTAACGCGACCAATTAACCTGGCGAGCCTTATGTCAAAATCCTCATACTAGTTGTATAAAATTTTGATATTAGGCTGGCTTTTTAAAATAGTTGGGTTATACGTGAAAACTTCGTCGAAACTACATACACAAAACTCTTTGGTAAGATCTCGCTCGCTCCTGATTGGCCCTACGCGCAGCTGCGCTCTCATTGGTTAGATTTTAATGGCGGCAAGTTCACTGTGACAATACACGTACCTACGCGTGAATTTAATGTTTCGCAATGTGTTTTGTTTTTAAAATTTTGTTTGATTAATTGCATTAAATAGTGAAGATAAAGTAGTGTATGCAACTGCATATAACACGGGTATTAAAACACTCGTTACTATTATGAAACTCGCTGCGCTCGTTTCATAAACTCACACTCGTGTTTTAATACCCTTCTTTATATGACGTTGCATAAACTACTATTCTACACTCTCTTTTGTGTGTTTTTTTGTTTTGTCTCTTTTGCTCATCGGACAATTAGCGTATGTCAGAAAGTGACAAACCATTTGATAGCTAAACTGTTCGTACGCGTTTATTATTAGGAGGTTTATGTTTTGTTCCTAATCTTCCTCCCTGTACTGATAACTTCAGTGAGATGAGAGGCCTTTGCCCAGCAGTGGGACATTACAGGCTATTACTTTAAAAAAAATAATTGAACAATTTTTAGAACTAGGAATATTAGTCTATACAAGATAAAAGGGATTTTCTTTTTATTTATTACTTACTAACTTTTTTCTTCTATATACATATCTCATTATGTTATGCTGAGGACACACGGCGACACTGACACTCATCAAATGTCGACACTAGTGTAGATTGCGTCCTCATGGTAAGCAATTTTTTGTGTCGACATCGGTGTAAACATTTTAATGTCCCGGTTATGTGTGGTTAGCTGTCTACACGGAGACACTGCAATTCAGTGTGGTACATTTCCTCGCCATGAACATTTGGTCGGTTATTGGTCTAGCTAAAAATTTCGCGCAAGTTCGAAATTCGCGACACTTGTGTCGGACACTGCGCACGACCTGTCTCCACGGCTGCAACACAGACACCGACAGACATTGCCACAAAAACTGCAACTAAGTGTCGCGGCAGTGGACACACACAGACATTCGATGTATACATTGAGTGTCTAATGTCAAGTGTCGCCGTGTGTCCTCAGCATTAGACACTACGACACTCGAGTGAAATGTGATTAGTGTTGTGCGTCTCTCGGAATATAAACAGCGCTCCGCGGTTTTATCCGCGTTATGCCCGTCTGAGTAGGAATTTCGGGATGAATTTCCTACGGAAACTAACTACAACCTTTTAATTTAATGTGACTATAACAAAAAAAACTTATCGAATGTAGCCATGCATTTAAAAAAGCAATCAGATTGGTAGTTTCTGAGATAAGAGCGCGAATTCACAAAAACAAAGAAGAAATAAAAAAACCTCTTCGGCTCTATTATATTACTACTAGCAGCGCCCCGCGGTTTTACCTGCGTTGTGCCCGTTCCCGTGGGAATTTCGGGAATTATTTTACATAAAAACCTTCCTCTTGAATCACTCTACCTATTACAAAAAACCGCATCAAAATCCGTTGCGTAATTTTAAAGATTTAAGCATACATACAAACAGACAAACAGACACGAAACAGAGATACTATGTAGTGATAATAAAAACTTCTTGGAAGGCCTTTAAGAGGTCTTAAATCTCGGACACCAGGGTTATAGTCACTAATCTACTCAAACTTACTTACTTATTAGGGTTCCGTACCCAAAGGGTAAAAACGGGACCCTATTACTGAGACTTCGCTGTCCGTCGATCCGTCCAGTGTTTTATATATTTATGATGTTTTTTGTAATTCCAGAGTAACCAGTCAGCTATAGACAATATAGTATCTTCTCACAACAATAGACTTCCAATAGACAACACTTATACAGACCCAGAGCCAGAAACAACAAACGCAATATACGCTGTACCTTATTCTTCAATAGAGAACTTAGTGGTACAAAACAACGATGACAGAACAAAAGAAGAAACTTATCAACATAGTAATTCGAATTATGAATATTCTAATTCAAATTATGGACGTTCTATTCCGAATTATGGATATTCTCTTCCGAATTATGGACATTCCAATTACGAAACACCCGGCAATAATTCCAATTTCAAAACTTTATGTTCGAATTATGAGTATTCGAACACTAGTTGCGCTAATGATAACTCTTTTAGAATTAATACTAATGATGTTAATGATTACAGAAATAATGGAATGATATGTTATGAGAATAATGATAATTCTTACAGAAATAATGGAATTATTCCTGTTAATAATGGAAATGAATATACTTATTCAAACAATATTCCCGAATATGCAAATGGTTTAAATGTAAATAATGATATTATATATGTAAATAATGTAAGTCATAATTAGAGAATGCCAAAGATTGGAGATTAACTTATTCTTTGTACCATTGAAATAAAACTAAAAATAACGTATTAAGTATATATTTTGAAATACAAATTACATACAAAGATGTGTTTTTATTAGATAACTTTATACTCGTACAACCCTTATTATAGAAATTACATGTATTCCGCCTCGCTGTACTAACATCTTCAGTGAGAGGACTTTGATCTGCAGTGTCCTATAGGACGATACTTTACATTAGTGCTCGCTTGGGATTACGTGTACTTCTCGCTGTACTAACATCTTCAGTGAGAGGACTTTGATCTGCAGTGTCTTATAGGACGATACTTTACATTAGTGCTCGCTTGTGATTACGTGTCTCTAATGTCCTAATTCATATACTCTCGTGTTCATATTAAACAGCCTAAATAAAATTAAAAATGATAATTCCTTTCTCCCCATTGTTGTTGTAAATACTGATTGTCCGAATTATTTTAATGAGATATGAATAATAACGTTTTTGTCATACATATCTCAGAGGTGCGCAACAGTTTGTTCCGTCTGGGAATGTGCGCCAGCCAACATCTACACATATATTAGTCGAACTAGCAGTTGTTCCCGTTTCCATAAGAATTTCTGGATGAAAAATAGCCTTTACTATAATATAATAATAATATAATTTAACTCGGACAAATTCACACACGGTTAATTAAACGAGAACGTTATAGGCAATTTTTCATCCCGTAATACCCACGAACAGAAACAACGTAGGTAAAACCGCGGGGCGCTACAAGTTTATTCTTCTTCTTTGCGTGTCACTAGCACTAAATTGAACCAGCCCAGAACTTGCCCAGGGTGACCGCATCATCTGTAGCCCTGTTGAGGTCGGATGTAGTACATCTAACAGGGCATAGAGAGGTAGGTCAGTAAATGCGCCATCGTTTGGGATGATTCACTAGTCTATCTATATAAATAAAAATGAATTGCTTCGAGAACGGCTGAACCGATTTGGCTAATTTTGGACTTGAAATATTCATGAAAGTCCAGGAAAGGTTTAAACGGTAAGCAGTGAGGAAAAAATGCAGGTGAAACCGCAGGGTACAGCTAGTTTATTTATAAATATTAATTACAGATTACAGATACTTATTATTTATAGTAAACGAAAGTTAATAAAGCAAGTAGTAACTTACTTTTTATTTCCCGACGTTTCAACGACGAATTATTATTTAGCCAATAGTTGCGCACCCCTGGCGCACATTGTATGCACAAACGAGATGATCTCTTTACGAAACAGTTACGCCGAAATGTCACATATTCAATGTGAAGTGATTCACCGAGAAAGTGGCACGATGGGACGACACATTCATGCTTCGTACAGGGAAATTAATTTGTCATACCCTTCGAGAGAAGGCGGCGAGGAAATAGGTGCTGCCGTTTTTTTAATATTATTATTATACTAGCAGCGCCCATGGTTTTACCCGCGTTGTGTCCGTTCCCGTGGGAATTTAGGGAATTTTTATACATATAAACCTTCCTCTTGAATCACTCTATCTATTTAAAAAAAACAATTCAAAATCCGTGTAGTAGTATTTGAGTTAATCGCGAACATACAAACAGATAGACGCAGCGGGTGACTTTGTTATAATACGTAGTGATTTATCTTGGTAGGTCCCACTGCTGGGTCCCACTTCTCCACTTTCTGTCCAAACTTCTCTAATAAGTGCTAGACAGGAACAGTTTTTCCGGAAGGAGTCTAGCTGTCTTTCGCTGTCTTGGTCTGCCGTGCTGTCGCTGGGTCCCACTTCTCCACTTTCTGTCCAAACTTCTCTAATAAGTGCTAGACAGGAACAGTTTTTCCGGAAGGAGTCTAGCTGTCTTTCGCTGTCTTGGTCTGCCGTGCTGTCGCTGGGTCCCACTTCTCCACTTTCTGTCCAAACTTCTCTAATAAGTGCTAGACAGGAACAGTTTTTCCGGAAGGAGTCTAGCTGTCTTTCGCTGTCTTGGTCTGCCGTGCTGTCGCTGGGTCCCACTTCTCCACTTTCTGTCCAAACTTCTCTAATAAGTGCTAGACAGGAACAGTTTTTCCGGAAGGAGTCTAGCTGTCTTTCGCTGTCTTGGTCTGCCGTGCTGTCGCTGGGTCCCACTTCTCCACTTTCTGTCCAAACTTCTCTAATAAGTGCTAGACAGGAACAGTTTTTCCGGAAGGAGTCTAGCTGTCTTTCGCTGTCTTGGTCTGCCGTGCTGTCGCTGGGTCCCACTTCTCCACTTTCTGTCCAAACTTCTCTAATAAGTGCTAGACAGGAACAGTTTTTCCGGAAGGAGTCTAGCTGTCTTTCGCTGTCTTGGTCTGCCGTGCTGTCGCTGGGCATTGGGGGGAATGCATTCGGATGTCGTTTTGGCCCAGACATCGTTGGACATGCGACAGATATGGCCAGCCCAGTTCCATTTTAATTTAGCAGCCTCAGAAGTGACTTCTTTTGTCTAACGTGCTAATCTGAAGAACTATCAATATCCAAATTGAATAATTATTAACAAATATTGCCGACATTCAAGGAATAAAATTATATTTTTCATTCCAAAATTCCCACGAAAACGAGCACAACGCGGGTAAAACTGCAAGCACTGCTAGTATTTATTATAAACAGTGTCGCGCCTCGCGGTGTCACCCGCGTTGTACCCGTTCCCGCGGAAATTTCGGAATAAAATCTATCCCATGTGTTATTCTGATGTATAACCTATATTACTGTATAGTTTCATCCAAATCCGTTCTGTACGATCAATCATAGTATTAAACAGTATTTATAAACATTGTCAGGTAAAAAAACAGTTAATTATGGTAATGCGATAATGGGTTGAAGATAGATTCACGGATAGAGCACTTTAATTGAGTGATCGGTTATTGAGTCATAGCGTAAAGTAATGCAGTAGGTAAGTGTCTGAAATCACTATAGTAACAGCCTCCGTGGTCTTGTGGTTTGAGCGCTCGGCTCACGATCCGGAGGTTCTGGGTTCAATTCCCGGTGGGGACAATATCTTGCAAAATCTCTTTGTAAGACTGTCCTCAGTTTGGTTAGGGCATTGCAGGCTGAATCTAACAAGTTCTCACTGTCACTACAAATTCTTTAACAGACAAAAATGTCTGCAGCAGCCTGTCTGCTACATACATTTCATCGTTGATCTGGACCTTCGGCATTGTCTGAAGATTCGTAGGGCACGTTAAGCAGTCCCGGTTGTTTCAGTCTTTAGACCATGTCGTCGCCTTTAGGCGGCCTAAAACTGACTGACTGTAAATGAATGACTTCTTCTTCTTTTCGAGTCGAGAAATGAATGACTGTGTATACCACACTGTGGTCCACCCACACTAGAACAGCTTAACAATGGGTTACCTTCGATGCTTATTATCATAACCAGTATTAATATATAATAAATTTAACTTTGTCTGTATGTCAAGAAATCTATGACAATACTGTCTATGCTATTTTTTGGGCAAATATTTCCGTATTATTTTTTGAAGAATAACTTCTGAAAATATCTATGAAAAGTTTGTCTCGAAAAGTCTCGAATTACTGTCGCTGTCGCACCATGGCACACATGTAAGACCAAATCTCAAGCCCGGTTTCCACTGCGAGCGGAACGGACCCATTAATGACTCCGTTTGGCAGCCATTACGTTTTTTGTTAAGACTGAGGTGTTATGCGTCTATACAAGTAACGCAATGGTAATTAAACGGAGTCATTAATGAGCCCGCTCCGCTTGCAGTGGAAACCGGGCTTTATCATCGTTAAATAGTCGGTCTAAAACTCCGACACCAGGGTTGGCCTCTACTTGAACTTATTTACTTACTTATCGTGTATACAATTACTTATAATAATCTATACTGATATTATGAAGAGATACATTTTTTAAGTTTGTTTGTTTGTTTGTTTGTATCTCAGGAATTATCAGTCCGATTTGAATAATTATTTTTGTAATAGATAGCCACATTCAACGGGAAGGTTAAAAGCTATTTTTCTTCCCGAAATTCCCACGGGAATGGGTACAACGCGGGTAAAACCGTGGGGCGCTGCTAGTTACTTATAATAATCTACACTAATATTATAAAGACGAAAACTTTGTTTGTTTGGTTGTAATGAATAGGCTCAAAAACTACTGGACCGTTTGTAAAAATTCTTTCACCATTCGAAAGCTACATTATCCACGAGTAACATAGGCTATTTTCATCCCGAAATTCCCACAGGAATGGACACAACGCGGGTAAAACCGCGGGGCGCTGCTAGTCATCACTACATAGTATAAAACAAAGTCGCTACTTTTGTCTGTTTGTTTGTCTGTATGCTTAAATCTTTAAAATTACGCAACGGATTTTGATGCGGTTTTTTGTAATAGGTAGAGTGATTCAAGAGGAAGGTTTATATGTATAAAAATTTCCGAAATTCCCACGGGAACGGGCACAACGCGGGTAAAACCGCGGGGCGCTGCTAGTTTGTAATAAAAAGAGTAAAGCCACTTGCAGTCCTAGTCATGCTTACATTCGCTTCACTGCCACACTAACCGAATTCTATTTGCAGTTCAACGTGCTATAACTAATTCAATTCAAAATATCAAGTACTCGTAAGTAACCTCGAGTAGGTCGGTGGCCAACCCTGGTGTCGGAGTTTTTAGACCGCCTAAAGGTGACGACATGCTCAGACGATTGAAATAACCGGGACCGACAATTTAACGTGCCTTCCGAAGCAGGGTAGCGCTCAGATAGAAATGCCACTATCGGCCACCTATCTAAGTAGGGGCTGAGATGCACGTTGCTTAACAAACGCAATGAGGTAACCGGCCAGTCAATAGCCTTCGTGGTCTTGTGGTTTGAGCGCTCGGCTCACGATCCGGAGGTTCCGGGTTCGATTCCCGGTGGGCACAATTTCTCACAAAAAATCTCATTGTGAGACTGTCCTCAGTTTGGTTAGGGCATTGCAGGCTGAATCACCTGATTGCCCGAAAAGTAAGATGACTCCGTGCTTTGAAAGGGCACGTTAAGCCGTCGGTCCCGGTTACTTTCTACGGATAGTAGTCGTTACATGAGACATGTCGGAGGCCTTTGGCGACTCAATAACTCTGACACCAGGATTGGTCAGGTTGACCGTCCTCTCGATGCAGAAGAAGACGCTAAGTTAAACTACACCACGAGCGCTTTTAGCACTTACTTTGACCAAGTTAATGAGTACACATCCTTACTGTAGCACTCAAATTTTAAGAAGCTACATGTAATTATTATTTTTAGGGTTCCGTACCCAAAGGGTAAAAACGGGACCTTATTACTGAGACTTCGCTGTCCGTCCGTCCGTCTGCCACCAGGCTGTATCTCAAGAACGGTGATAGCTAGACAGTTGAAATTTTCACAGATGATGTATTTCTATTGCCTCTATAACAGCAAATAAAATAAATATTCAAGGGTCTCCCACACAACAAACGAGATTGTTTGCCGTTTTTTAAGTACCGAACCCTCCGTGCGCGAGTCCGACTCCCACTTGGCCGGTTTTTTAAAACACCCTTCGCAAAAACGGCTGGACTAATTAATTACCTTATTAATTTGAGAGCTTCAGTAGCACAGACACACCACAACCTGCGGCCCTGACCTGCATTTAAATGTAAACTATGTGATAATTTGCTAGTTACCAGATGTTTTATAAAAAAAAACAAATAATTTATCAGGAGACAATCCTGAACAAACAGCGACTAACATGACAAGACATAATACATCACTACATAGTATAAAATAAAGTCGTCTCTTTTTCGTGTCTGTCACACTGTTTGTCTGTCTGTATGCTTAAATCTTTAAAATTACGCAACGGATTTTGATGCGGTTTTTTGTAATAGGTAGAGTGATTCAAGAGGAAGGTTTTTATGTAAAAAAATTCCCGAAATTCCCACGGGAACGGGCACAACGCGGGTAAAACCGCGGGGCGCTGCTAGTATCTAATATACTAACATAGAATTACAACGCTAATATAATTAAGCCACTACTAGTCACGCCACGCGGTATACCCACGATGTACCTGTACCCGCGGGGTGTATAATAGATTTTGGATTAGAGGTTAGAGTTTTATCCCGAAATTGCTTGATGCAAATTTCATGACTCTGGGTCCTAAGGTCTTAAGCCCGTACTCAGAGTCGTCAAATGCTTCCTCAGTAGAGATTTAATGAGTGATTTTGACATGATATTAGTCAATTAGTTTCTGAGAACGGCTATTATCTATCCATCCCTGACGCCAATCCCTCTTAACATTATCTACTAAGTCATTAAGTTATGCTAACGATCACACATGACCTATATACCTAGTTCTGAGCTAGGAAGGTCCTAGGTAATTCTCTATAACCTAGATTATGACTGATGCAACGCGAGAGCAATATTACTGGAAATAGCGTAATGTAGTACTGGCATAAAAATTGTGCTGAAATATTGAATGAAATGTATGAAGCATGTATGTAGGTCATAAAGGATAGAGGCATGCTTACACAGGCTGAAGCGGAGTGGAGCTGTGCGGGGCTCAACTACTTCTTCATCGAGTGGATGGTCACCCTGACCAATCCTGGTGTCAGAGTTATTGAGCCGCCAAAGGCCTCTGACATGGCTCATGTAACGACTACTATCTATAGAAAGTAACCGGGACCGACGGCTTAACGTGCCTTCCGAAGCACGGAATCATCTTACTTTTCGGGCAATCAGGTGATTCAGCCTGCAATACCCTAACTAAACTGAGGGCAGTCTCACAAAGAGATTTTTTGTGAGGTATCCCCACCGGGAATCGAACCCGGAACCTCCGGATCGTGAGCCGGGCGCTCAAACAACAAGACCACGGAGGCAACTCAACTGACCAATCACAAAGCATTACGAAAAGATTTTGACAATGTCAATGCGTTGTTTGACAATCACAATGCACTCTGATTGGTCGATCGAGCTCCACACAGCTCCGCTCTGCTTCAATAGAAACTCACCCGGAACGAGCTCGTGAATAAAACTATTGTAGACATTAAAGGATAATCTAATACTGTCTTTTCTACTAGTTTCTTAAGTTTAAGCGAACACTACTCATTTTGAATTAAAACTCCGTTTACGGATACACTTCGCTTTTATTTTACATTTTTATCTGACGTTTTTTAACAGCCTCTGTGGTCTTGTGGTTTGAGCGCCCAGCACATGACCCGGAGGTTCCGGGTTCGATTCCTGGTGGGGATATCTCACAAAAATCTCTTTGTGAGACTTTCCTCAGTTTGGTTAGGGCATTGCAGGCTGAATCACCTGATTGCCCGAAAAAGTAAAACGATTCCGTGCTTCGGAGGGCACGTTAAGCCGTTGGTCCCGGTTACTTTCTACGGATAGTAGTCGTTACTTGAGCCATGTCAGAGGCCTTTGGCGGCTCAATAACTCTGACATCAGGATTGGTCAGGTTGACCATCCACTCGATGAAGAAGAAGAAGATCTGACGTTTCGGCTTCTTTACAGGAACCGTGTTCACAGAAGACTGAGATGTTGCGTCTGTACAAGAAAAAGTAAAAAATATCGCAGCTACCGCCAAATAAATGTTGTAAGTTAAAACTGATTTTCTTTTCTATCCGTACATCAAGATATATTAGTAGTAAATTCGTCCTTTGCGCGTTACTATTGGGTCAAAGTTACTGAACTGATAATGATGCAAATTGTTTCATTTATCTATATGTAGGCAGTTGTGTTTAAAGGTGATTTCAACCGGTGTGAACCAGTTTTAGTCAATTTTTATAGGTGATGAAATACGGGTAGATTTTTAAGACGCAATAGTTAAGGCACTATTTTTAATTATTATTATGTAGTAGTATCAGTGAGTTAGATTTCATAATACAAGCTTAAAGCTTACTTTGGGTCTAATTTACCGTTTGTGAATCTGTCCGGGTGTATTTATTCATTTATTTTATTTATTGTCCCCGGCCGCGTCTGTCTGTTAAATGTGTCGCGATAAACTCAAATATTACTGCACGGATTTTGACGCGGTTTTGTTTATTAGATAGAGTTATTCAAGAGGAAGGTTTATATGTGTAAAAATTCTCGAAATTCCCACGGGAACGGGCACAACGCGGGTAAAACCGCGGGGCGCTGCTAGTTAATCATATTTTCTAGTATAAATTTTTTTTTCACAAAAAGGCAAAATTTCCACGAACTGATTTAAAAAAAAATAATTTTCCATAAATTTTCCTTAGCCTTAACTAAATTTACATACATACAAACACTGCTTATTTATTGTTACATACATATTTACATATATTACGCGGTGTGCTCCAGATAATTATGACATTGATTTTATTTACAGTCCATGAAAATTATAAGCAAAGACTTTGTCATATAATAAAACTAGCTATGCCCCGCGGTTTTACCCGCGTTGTGCCCGTTCCCTTGGAATTTCGGGAATTTTTATACACATAAACCTTCGTCTTGAATCACTCTATCTATTAGAAAAACTGCATCAAAATCCGTTGTGTACTTTTAAAGATCTAAGCATACATAAGGACAGACAGCGGAAAGCGACTTTTTGATGCAGTTTTTTTAAGTAGGTACATAGAGTGATTCAAGAGGAAGGTTTATTTGTATAAAAATTCTCGAAATTCCCACGGTAAAACTGCGGAGCGGTAGTAGAGGATAAACACTAAAAAAGATTTTCAAATATAGAAATCTTTTATCTGGAAACAGTGAAAGTTGCATGCAGTTCTAAAAAAGAAGTTTAGTAACTTAATTGTACCATTAAATCTTCATTAAATAGCTATTATATTACCAAATGGTTGTTCATTGACAATGAAATGCATTGCATCTTGTGACATAGATAACATGTGGGTTGAGTACATCTATATTGTCGTTGAAGGCCCAATCTTTAAAAAAAATAAACAGAACCATGTTTAAATTTCATTCCGTGGCTGCACGTGCGGGCGTGTGGACGTATTTTTAATTGTCATTTTTTTATTTAATATTACGTGACAAAGTTTCATAAGACATTACAAAAATAATGTCATTTCTTTTATGATACGTGGAAAATAAAACTGATTTAAAAAAATTTTTTTTGGACGACAATACGTGATTGTTTATAGAAAAAAAAAAAAAAAAAATTTTTTTTTTCTTCAAAATTTTCAGTGTTCGAAAAAAGTGAAACCAAAATGTATCGCTTACTTCTCATATTTTTATTAATGAATCTAGTTCAAAGTGACTACTTCATGAATAGGGTGAATCACATAGAGTTCTATCGAAATAGGACCCGCCCTTCGAAAGCCTTTTCAAGTTTCTCTACAAATTATTTCAATCAGAACTCTTTGGGTAAACCCGAGAAGAGTAAAGTACAGTGTGGTACAAGGATAGTGGATTTTAATCCGAGGAGGACCCCCAAGATAGTAGGAGGGAGCGAGACGCCCTATGGGGCTTATCCTTGGCAGGTAAGACGATCTCCTTTCTCAGATTTCATGACAATTTTCAGAGAAAGTAGTTTTCAAGTGAAAAAAAATTCAATGAGACATTTTCAATCTGAAATTTTTTTAAAGACTTTTTTACATTGCTCGGGTTTGAGATCACCAACCCGCAGTAGGCAAGCGTGATTATGACCTGCACTGATATCTTCAGTGAGTTGAGAGACCTCTGCCCAGTAGTGGGATTTAAATATATAACGTAAAATTTAGTTATATAAATCACTCTACCTATTACAAAAAACCGCATCAAAATCCGTTGCCTAATTTGAAAGATTTAAGCATACAGACAAACAGACAAAACTTTGTTTTATACTATGTAGTGATATAACCTTCCTCTTGACTGGTAGCTATCCAATAAAAAGAATTATTCGAATCGGACTGGTAGATCTTGAGATTAGCCGTTACATACAAATTGACAAAAAGGTACCTCTTTTTTATATTAGTATAGAAAGACAATGAAAATGTTTCATTCCCCTTGTTTAAAAAAACCAAACAGGAATAACTAGCCGCGCCCCGCGGTGTTACCCGCGTTGTACCCGCGGGAATTTCAGGATAACATGTATCCCATGTGTTTATCTGATTATAACCTATATTACTGTAAAGTTTCATCCAAATCCGTCCAGTAGTTTTTTCGTGAAAGAGTAACAAACATAATACATCCATCCATGCATCCTCACAAAATTTCGCATTTATAATACATATTATGTAGTAGGACGACTCGTAAAAATTTAAACTGAAAATTCAGGCTTTTCATTTAGAGCGGATTGCACATAAACTCTAAAATCAATCAGTATCTAAATATGTTTAAGAAACAAAAGCTGTCCCTTCAAAATTGAACTTTAAAGTGCATCAAATAGAACACCATTTCAAACGAACGTCATTTGATTTTAAATACGTTTAGGCGCTTAATCAAATTAAGAATCTTTGTGCAATTCACATTTAATCTTTAACGAAGTAATAGGGGGTCAAAAATAGCCTTGATTGTTTCGAGAAAAGGATGGCATGACCGTGCCGTGTTTTTGTTGCACGTCGCGGGGGCACCGTGCCCCCAATAATTAGTCTGCAAAAAATAATCGGGTCAAGTTTAGTTATTTAATTCTAAGACCGTTATGAGGTTATGACAGATACCTTTTAAATACCAATAGATTAGCAGCGCCCGCGGTTTTACCCGCGTCGTGCCCGTTCCCGTGGGAATTTCGGGAATTTGTATACTCATAAACCTTCCTCTTGAATCACTCTATCTATTTAAAAAAACCGCGTCGAAATCAGTGGCGTAGTTTTAAAGATCTAAGCATACATAGGAACAGACAGCGGAAAGCGACTTTGTTTTATATGTACTATGTAGTGAAGATAGAGAATCAATTAGTGATGTCAATCAATCGAATTTTAGATAAGATCAACTTTGACCGCTGGAAAATAGCTTTTTATAAAAGTTGTCAATACATTCTTAGACAATTTATAAGCTTTGTGATTGGTCGATTGAACTCCGCAGTGGAGACTCACCCTAATCCTCATATGCTATACTAGCAGCGCCCCGCGGTTTTACCCGCGTTGTGGCCGTTCCCGTGGGAATTTCGGAAATTTTTATACATATAAACCTTCCTCTTGAATCACTCAATCTTTTAAAAAAAATTGCATCAAAATCCGTTGCGTAGTTTTAGAAATCTAAGCATACAGACAAACAGACAAACAGACACGAAACAGAGACGACTTTATTTTATACTATGTAGTGATTACAGTAAGTACGTGTAGTGACCAACACTGGTGTCCATCTATACTTAACACTACATAGTATAAAACAAAGTCGCTTTCCGCTGTCTGTCCCTATGTATGCTTAGATCTTTAAAACTACGCAACGGATTTTGACGCGGTTTTTTTAAATAGATAGAGTGATTCAAGAGGAAGGTTTATATGTTTAAAATTTCCCGAAATTCCCACGGGAACGGGCACAACGCGGGTAAAACCGCGGGGCGGTGCTAGTTTGGTATTACATTTGGAATGTATCAAATTATTTTGCCACGATCCAACTGAGAATCAATTAACATGGTATTAGCCTGTAATGTCTCACTGCTGGGCAATGGCCTCTCATCTCACTGAAAATATCAGTATAGTGAGGAGGATGTCGTAATCACCACGCTTGCCTAGTGCGGGTTGGTGGTCAAACCTGAGCACTGTTTGAAAAGTAGGAAACATATTTTCGCTCGACTTGAATAGAACCCGGGACCGCAGTCTTGGCAGGCAGTGCACATACCACTAGACCACTGAGGCGGTTTTTTATTGAGACCATTCATCGAATGACACACTTAAGTTATTCTATTACAAAAAACATGACACACCGTTAAATCAAAATAAAATTGAGACTCTTACATTTGGTACAATTATTGATTTTAAATTGTATTAGCAGCGCCATGCGGTTTTACCCGCGTTGTGCCCGTTCCCGTGGGAATTTCGGGAATTTTAATACTAACATATGAATCACTCTATCTATTTAAAAAAAACCGCATCAGAATCCGTGCAGTAGTATTTGAGTTAATCGCGAATAGACAGACAGACGCGGCCGGAAACTTTGTTTTATGATATTTAATGATTACTTAATTGAATTTTGTTTCGGAGGGCACGTTAAGAAGTCGGTTCCGGTTGTTTCAATCGTTAGACCATGTCAGCGGTCTTTGGGCGGTCTAAAAACTCCCACCTCGGGGTTGGCCACTAACATATCGGAAGAAGTGAATGAATTTTAAATTAACCCAGACACAAAAAAGAATGTATTAGCCTTTAATGTCCCACTGCTGGACAAAGGCCTGTCATCTCACTGAAGATATCAGAACAGTGAGGATATTTTTCACTTAAAACGGACCTGGATTCCATTGCCAAAGTCAATACTTAATTATGCATACATAACTCATTGCAACATGTTTTTCAAACTCTTGCATAATAAAACCTCTTTTTGTAAAACCTGTATGCTTCAATTTGCCGCCAATAACGGGCCAATAACATTAAAGCGCGGGAACAACCTGCAATTGACAGTTGTCAAAATTGACATTTAATGATTTAATAGTGTTGTGTAGTGATTATGAGCGAATTGGTAGATTTAAATATAAAATATCGATCTATAATATAAAAGCGAAAACTACTGACTCACTCATCACGACATATCAGAAATTAGTAAATGCTAGGAGCCTCAATTTTTGTATGGGTTTCGTTTATCTCGTTAAGAAGGGATTTTGCAAAATGCAACCCCTTACAAAGGTGGCCCTTTCACCCGTAGCAAAGCAAGGGCAGGCAGCTAGTAATAGATAAATGACTTATATTATTAATATCAAAAATAGATAATTAAACGGAATTATGAATGAATGAACGCAATTTCTATAAAAGCCACCAAACACATTCGAACATTACTGTGCAGTAGTTACTATTAGCAGGGCCCCGCGATTTTACCCGCGTTGTACCCGTTCCCGTTGAGATTTCGGAGTGGTCTATTATAAAAATATTTTTTCAAATCGGACTAGTAATTTCCGAAAATAGCTCGAAGATACAAACAAACTTAACTTTACCTCTTTATAATATTAGTGTACCTATATCAAAATCAGCGAAATGGCAATCAATCAATCATTCACTCGATCATTTTGGCACATCAAAATGGTTCAGCCAGCACAGATGGGCCGATAAAGATCTTATCCACATCCTACTACCATATTTACCAAATTAAAACACATTTAAAAATATTTTTATATTATGATAGCAATTCAGGTTTGAAGGCTTAAGCGTGCGTGTGCATAGCTCCACTCCGCTTCAAGGGAAACGCATTCTAAGGCACATTTTATGCCTAAATTCTCATATGTTGTCTCATAAATAAATGATTCCTCAATGAACTGCAATCGTAGCGATCTTTTATCATAGACGTTCGGACGGACATACGTTTTACCCATCCCCTAGCACTGGGGAAGAATTATAGTACCTGTGATTATTAAGAGCATAGTTTACATAATTGGTATTCAGGGTGATACTCTTCAATGTCACCAGCTGATGAAAAAGATTGTAATGAATGAAATGTAATATATAGAACGTAGAAAAAATCCTCAAACAGAATTGCATTCACAAAAATATTATTATTCCAAAATGGATTAGTGCCAAAAAAATAATTGCAAAATATAATTTTAAACGACACGCGTACCCGTAAAGACAGTTCGATTTAACACAAACAAACATGATTACAACACAAGGAAAGACAGACAAGTAAAAACCCAAACAACCATTTAATCCCACTGTTACTTAACATGGTCTTTGACACGTCGATTCATCGCCATCTTGGTGACATACACATTGTCAAAATGACGATTAATTGTCAAACTTTCACTTTTGAATTTAGAATATCCTTTGTTTCGATTTATGCAACCTTTTGAAGGCACTAAAAAGGTTTCTATTCATCTCGTTTCACTTGTTGTTTTTTTAAACGATGAGCTAAGACGGTTGATATATTATAATGCCACTAATTAGATTACATTTGCTTTTGTTAAACTTGCATGTGGTTACATAAAGTTATTGTTGAGTTGCGAATGGCGGTTCTTATTGAAAGGAAGAGGACTTTGATCTGCAGTGTCTTGTAGGACGATACTTTACATTAGTGCTCGCTTGTGATTACGTGTATTCCTCGCTGAACTGACATCTTCAGTGAGAGGACTTTGATCTGCAGTGTCTTATAGGACGATACTTTACATTAGTGCTCGCTTGTAATTACGTGTATTCCTCGCTGTACTGACATCTTCAGTGAGAGGACTTTGATCTGCAGTGTCTTATAGAACGATACTTTACATTAGTGCTCGCTTGTGATTACGTGTATTCCTCGCTGTACTGACATCTTCAGTGAGAGGACTTTGATCTGCAGTGTCTTATAGGACGATACTTTACATGTGCTCGCTTGTGATTACGTGTATTCCTCGCTGTACTGACATCTTCAGTGAGAGGACTTTGATCTGCAGTGTCTTATAGTACGATACTTTACATTAGTGCTCGCTTGTGATTACGTGTATTCTAACCATGAAAAAAAAACCAATACCATAAATTTATAAACTGGGTAATAACCATAGAGTTCTAGACGACCTTCTTTTACATAACATATTTTTTCAAGGACAACATTCTATTGTATTGTTTTTGAATTGTCTACGCTAAACGCGTTCTCACAAATCTCTATGACACATAACGTTGCGTAGACGACTGTAATAATGTAATTATGTCTGTATAAATATGATTTATTGAATTATGTAATACGTAATTGCCGTTTTGAAGTCGGTTGAATCAATTATTGTTTGTTCTTTTAAGTTGACAATAAGGTTCAATTTGTTCGATTTTGTTTACGTTCATTATGCCTTGATTTTAGTATCTCTAATACTCGTATATACAATTCTCGTGTCTAACTCCTCCGAAACGGCATAACCGATTCTCATGAAATGTTGTCTCGTAGCTTCGTGGTCTTGTGGTTTGAGCGCCCGACTCACGACCCGGAGGTTCCGGGTTCGATTCCCGGTGGGGATATCTCACAAAAAATCTCATTTGCGAGACTTTCCTCAGTTTGGTTAGGGCATTGCAGGCTGAATCACCTGATTGCTCGAAAAGTAAGATGGTTCCGTGCTTCGGAGGGCACGTTAAGCCGTCGGTCCCGGTTTCTTTCTACGGATAGTAGTCGTTACTTGAGCCATGTCAGAGGCCTTTGGCGGCTCAATAACTCTGACACCAGGATTGGTCCGGTTCACCATCCACTCGATGAAGAAGAAGATGAAATGTTGTCTGCATAGATATTTATCGTGCACAAAGCACGGTAGCGCTCAGATAGAAATGCCACTATCGGCCACCCATCCAAGTAGAGACCGAGCTGCACGTTGCTTAACAATCGCAATGAGATAACGCTTAGTAAAGTTACGCCACGAGCGCTATAAGCGACTGAACCTGTGTGTCTGTTCCAGGTGGAAATCCAGATGCTGGATGTAGACCGCCTGACCTTCGAGCACCACTGCGGAGGAGCCGTCGTGGGGGAGCGCCTCGTGCTGTCGGCCGCGCACTGCTTCGATAAAGTACGTAAGATTCCGTCAGGAAAGTGTGTAAGATTGAGTAAGATTGAGTAAGTATGAGCACCGAACGTTTCGAGCGGATCGGTTCCGTTTCATTCTACTTATCATCATCATCATCATCATCACTAATAGTATAAAACAAAGTCTGTCTGTCTGACTGTCCCTATGTATGCTTAGATCTTTAAGACTACGCAACGGATTTTGATGCAGTTTTGGAACGAAGTTCCTTATCGCGCGTTGCGAAAGGGGGCTAGACGGAAAAAATGGTAACGACATTTTTTAGGCCAGAGAGGGACAGACAGAGAAACTTGCGCACGCCAGAGAGAGACAGATCCCGAAATTCCCGCGTATAACGAGTGCAAATGTGTGTAAAAAGTATGATAACAAATGATATCTGTATGAATACTTTCAGCAACCTCTCCATCTTGATCACATTCGGATTGTGGTGGGCGAGCACCGCCTCAAGCTGCAGGACAAGCACGAGCATCGGTTCCTCGCGGAGAACGTCGTGCTGCATCCGGAGTTCAGGAAAGGTAATATCATACGCACGAGTGAGCGACTCCGTTTAAGCGAAGCGGATAGCAACTGCAACTGATCAATCACAATGCATTGCTACGTGAATATATTTCCGATTTATATATTGTCCTTTATTAACCTCTTTTTAGGGTTCCGTACCCAAAGGGTAGAAACGGTAAAAAAGGGTAAAAATGGGACCCTATTACTGAGACTTCGCTGTCCGTCCGTCTGTCATCAGGCTGTATCTCTAGAACGGTGATAGCTAGACAGTTGACATTTTCACAGATGTATTTCTATTGCCGCTATAACAACAAATTAAAAATAAAATAAAACAAATATTCTAGGGGGCTCCCATACAATCAACGTGTTTTTTTGCCGTTTTTTAAAGTATGAAACCGGCGTTTCATGGGGGGCTCCCTTAAAATAAATATGATTTTTTGCCGTTTTTTAAAGTACAGAACCCTCCGTGCGCGAGTCCGACTCGCACTTGGCTGGTTTTTCGTTTCATGTTACCCTATTAAACCCTTTTTGTCCCCAGACGGTCCTCACAGTAACGACATCGCCATGATCCTGGTCTCCCGCTCAGGGTCTGGCGTCCAGTTCAATAGTCACGTGCGCCCGATCTGTCTGCCGGACACTGGGGCGGCTGCCGGAGACTGGTGCACCGTCAGCGGGTGGGGGTACCAGGCAGGTGCGTGGGGTTCTTCTGTAGTCTTCTTTTTATGTCGAGTTTAGTGGCCAACCCTGGTGTCGGGAGTTGTAAGACCGCCTAAAGGTGACGACATGGCCTTGCGATTGAAACAACGTAACGTACCTACCCTCCGAAGCACGGCAGCGCTCAGAGAGAAATGCCACTATCGGCCACCCATCCAAGAAGGGGCCGAGCTGCACGTTGCTTAACAATCGCAATGAACTAACATCGCTTAGTCAAACGACAAGCGCTACCGCGGTGCGGAGAGCACGTGAAATTGTCCGAGGTCTTTGGGTGGTCTAAAACTCCGATACCAGGGTTGACCACTATTCTACTAACTCGAGCTTACTTTTTTTAGTTGAATGGGAGAACGGATTATCATTAAAAGTGTATTTCTCCTTTCATAATTGTTATAGCAAATGATAGTAGAGCATCTTGCTAAGACATTTAGTTATATATATATAAAAAAATAACTCTTAGACCCGGACAAATTCACACACCGTTAATTAGACCCAAACTAAGCTCTAAGCTTGTGTTATGGAATCTAACTCACTGATACTACTACATAAACAAGTTCTTTAAAGAATATACAATTGACACCCAGACGTCGTCGCCAACAACTATGTCTTCACATATTGTTGACTCCGGGCGGGAATCGACAACATTATGTAGTTATAGCGCTCTCACTGCCACTGTGCCATCGCTTATCAAACATAAGATAAGACTAAAGATCCTAAATTCGATCTTCACTAGACAAACTAACTTCCAGAAAGTACTGAGAGCTTCGCGCCCATACTGCGAGCGGCCACGGTGCCAGTGCTGGACATGGCCACCTGCAGGAACAGCGAGGTGCTGGGCGGACGGCAGCAGAAGATATTGGACTCTATGATTTGTGCTGGTGAGCAGACTACGCCACGAGCGCTAGTCTAAATTACCTACCTTATGTTAAGGTGTATCTTTTCATAATTGGCACTTATTATGAAGTGGTGCACTTCTAACCTTTATTTAACCCTATCACTCGCAGGTATCCTCCAAGTCAGTCCTCATTCACACACGGTTAATTAGACCCAAAGTAAGCTCTAAGCTTGTAATATGGAATCTAACTCACAAATACTACTACGAGTATATAATACACAAATACTTCTTAAGAATATATAAATGACACCCAGACGTCGTCGTCAACAACTATGTCTTCATAATGTTGAAGGCACTTTTAATTTAACCCTTTCGTCATTCGCAGGCGTCCTCCAAGGCGGGGTGGACGCGTGCCGCGGGGACTCGGGCGGGCCGCTGGCGTGCCTGGCGCGCGGCCGCTGGGCGCTGCACGGCGTCGTGTCGTGGGGCGCGGGCTGCGCGCGCCGGGCCCGCCCCGGCGTCTACACGCGCGTCGCCTCCTACATACCCTGGATCAGGGATACTGCCAACAGCCTGGGGCATAGGACTGCTTCTTAGATAAGGACTTGTACAACAACTAGCAGCTCCCTCCGGTTTTACCCGCGTTGTGCTTGGATACTTATTTAAATGGTTTATTTAGGACTATTAGTAAACTTTAATTAGACCGATAGACTAGTCGACTTGTACCAGTCCACCAGTTTTAAATTGTTTTGTCTCTTTCGCTCTTGCGTGTGTCGGAAGGACAAACCATTTGATAACTAAAGTGCTGTTATAAGCTGTTAAAAGTGCTGTAATAATAAGGCCCTTAAACTATTCGACTTCTTCTAAACCTGTTGATTATTTGTCTGTTGCGGCTGCTGGACGCTTTTCAGACTGAACTCCTTGTCAAAAGTTAATAGCAAAGTGTGCAATCAATATTTGCTATAACAATTTTTGAAGGAGCCATCGAGGAAGTTACTCATATTGGAACTTGAGTATTCGGTAGGTCGAGTAGGTCAGTGGCCAACCCTGGTGTCGGAGTTTTTAGACCGCCTAAAGGCCTCTGATATGGTCAAACGATTGAAATAAACGGGACCGACAATTTATTTTTTTATTTGATTATTAGTACTTATAAGTTTTTTTGTGTCATTAATTAAGTAAGTACTAAATAATGATAAGTAGGTATTTAATATAAGTTTTGGTAATGAATAGTTTAATGCCAAAGATAATATCGATGGCAGCAAAGTAGAAACGGACATCTACATTTTTTCGAAAATGCTTTTTTTACAAAAATGAGCTTACATTAATCCTATGTACAAGTCTGTATTATTATTTTTTTCAAAATTCAAAATAATAAAGAAAATTTGACACGTAAATGAAGACATCTACACTGGATTTTTAAAAAACATCGCAGTAGAAACGGACATTTGAATTTGTCCGCCTTTACTTCGGAGCTTTGACAGATGAATGAAACGTCAACAAAGACATCAGTCAGTTGTCACATTCTAGCGCGTACCGGGTATGTTTTCGTGCGTTTTTATTGATAGTGCAGTCATTTAAGCTTAAATTAGGTAAGAATTGCGGAATTCGAGATACCCAGCTGTAAGTCTGTAAATACTTGTATATTGACACCCTAAAAGTTGTCTCAAAACCTACCGATGGTAGGGTGTGCGCAACTATTGAATTTCAAGGTCAAAAGTCAAAAAAAAGTGTTTTTCGCGAATATCTGAAAAACGGTGCAATGTAGCAAAAAAAAGTGTATGATGAAATGAAAGCTTATAAAATTCTCTATAACTTTAATTCTATCCACTTTTTCCATATTCCAAACCGTTATTGATCTACACGCTCCAGAAATGTAAAAATTAAGGACCTCGGGCAGGTAACTATGGAGCCTGCCCAATGCTCAACAGTGACATGACTCATGTCATTTGAAAGGTCTTGAAGAGTTGTACAAGTTACTCCTAGACAGTTATATCGAATTCGATGGCCAACTCGGTGTTTTCGACCACCGAAGAATTACCACTGGAGGTGCTGTGGAGCCTGGACGGAATGCTCAACAGTGCACATACACCCAGTGTCGATTCTTCGGTGGTCGAAAACACCGCGTTGGCGGTCGATTTCGATATAACTGTCACAGAGTGACTCGTACAACTCTTCAAGAGCTTTCAAATGACATAGGTCATGTAACTGTTGAGCATTAGGATCAGGGTCGATACTTCGGTATAGCATAGCCCAATTCCATTCTTCCGTGGTCGAAAACACTAAGTTGGACGGCGATTTCGATATAATTATCAAAGAGTGACTTATAAAACTCTTTATGAGCTTTCAAATGATATGTGTCATGTCACTGTCGAGCAATACGATCAGTGTAGATTCTTCGGTGGTCGAAAACACCGAGTTGGCCGTCGATTTCGATATAACTGTCAAGGAGTGACTTGTAAGAGCTTTCAAATGACATTAGTCATGTCACTGTTGAGCAATACGATCAGGGTCAACTGCACATTAGTGCACATACACCTAGTGTTTTTTCTTCGGTGGTCGAAAACACCGAGTTTGGCGTCGATTTCGACATAACCATCAAAAAGTGACTTGTAAGAGCTTTCAAATGCGTAAGTCATGTCACTGTTGAGCATTCCGTCCAGGCTCCACAGCACCTCCAGTGGTAATTCTTCGGTGGTCGAAAACACCGAGTTGGCCATCGAATTCGATATAACTGTCTAGGAGTAACTTGTACAACTCTTCAAGACCTTTCAAATGACATGAGTCATGTCACTGTTGAGCATTGGGCAGGCTCCATAGTTACCTGCCCGAGGTCCTTAATTTTTACATTTCTGGAGCGTGTAGATCAATAACGGTTTGGAATATGGAAAAAGTGGATAGAATTAAAGTTATAGAGAATTTTATAAGCTTTCATTTCATCATACACTTTTTTTTGCTACATTGCACCGTTTTTCAGATATTCGCGAAAAACACTTTTTTTTGACATTTGACCTTGAAATTCAATAGTTGCGCACACCCTACCATCGGTAGGTTTTGAGACAACTTTTAGGGTGTCAATATACAAGTATTTACAGACTTACAGCTGGGTATCTCGAATTCCGCAGTAACTTGCTATAATCACTGGAGTATGAATTGGAATGGTTTAACGCATTCTACCTTAAATTAATCATTAAAATATCAGTTAAAATTCAAAAAATAAATAAATCATAGTATTATATTGCATTTTTATTTAAAAAAAAATATATTTTACGTGATTTGGTAACTAAATAAATGAGTTCAACTGATAGTAATAGATGGAGTTTAGTTGTAGTTAACTCATTTATTGATAATGTATAAAATGTTAAATGCAAAGTAAATACAGACATCTGCAAAATTTGGTCAAAAAAAGTAGAATACTGTTTGCATGTTGCTTAGATGTTCTTTAAATATCTTTAAATGTATTACAGGAGATTATTATCTTACTTTATTAGATATTTTAAATGAAATGGGCACTTTTTTATTACAGCGTATAAACGGTTATCAGGCAGATGTCTTCTTCTACGTCAAAGTTTTTTCAGAGTAAAAAAAGACGTCTACATTATTTAAGTAAAACAACGATATAGCGATAAAATCTATTACACAATTCATAAAGAAGGTTATTTGAAAGCATTATAGAAAATTTCAGGTTAATCGGTCCATAACTCTCAAAATAACCCCTCTTTTAAACTAAATCTGCTCTCCTGTAAAGTTGCGATTTTGTAGATGTCCGTTTCTACTTTGCTACCATCGATATGTAATTTATGAATAGTTTAATGTTCTTAGTTCTTAGTAACGAATTAGGTTTAATTTCATATCGAATTACTTAAAACAACTATCAACATCCCGCGGTTTTACCCGCGTTGTACCTGTTCCCGTGGGAATTTCAGGATGAAAAGTAGCCTATAACCTTCCCCTTGAATGTGGCTATCCATTACAAAAAGAATTTTTCAAATCGGACTAGAATTCCTGAGATTAGCGCGTTCAAACGCCTTTGTGTCAGAAGTACCATTGATTTGTACCATTGATGGTACAAGTGACACAACTTTGTATCCTTAGTACTTTTAATGGTACTAGTGACAACTATTTAGGATCAGTAGTACCATAAAAAAAAACCCTAACCTACCGAATAGTAAGAAAATTGTTTTTAAGTAACTGGTTACAAATCAGTATTTTCTTACTATTCGGTAGGTTAGGGTTTTTTTTTTACTAGTTCCATAGTTATTGGTTAACATTACGGGGGAATATCCTCATTTTTCTTTACTGGTACTAAGGATACAAAGTTGTGTCACTTGTACCATCAATGGTACTTCTGACACAAAGGCGTTCAAACAAACAAACAAACTCTGCAGCTTTATAATATTGGTATAGATATTAAATATAAAAATCTTGTTAAAAACAACATTAACAATCAACAGTAATGTGATTAAATATCCCTTTAGTTAATAAGTATGTTAATATTGTATTAAACTATATTTTAAGTTACACATTAAAGTTACCATTATAAGTTACCTACATATAAAAAGGAATGTAAAAGTATTTTTACTTATTTATTAGATTAAATTATTGTGATGAAATAGGTATTTGTTTATATTTTACTCCTGGAACCCTAACCTACTAATATTATAAATGCGAAAGTTTGTGAGGATGGAAGTAGTATGGATGTATAGATGTATGTTTGTTGCACTTTCATGCAAAAACTACTGAACGGATTTGGATGAAACTTTACAGTAATATAGGTTATACATCAGAATAACACATGGGATACACTTTATCCCGAAATTTCCGCGGGAACGGGTACAGCCCGGGTAACGCCGCAGGGCGCGGCTAGTATTATTTTATTATATTAGAAGGTTTATAATAAACTTCATTTGTTTACATTTAGGTATTTATTCAAAGTATCTAGTTATTTCAATTCTTGTGCAATCCGCCCTAAATATTTGAACTGATTTAGGAAAATTAACTTATTTTTAACATTGACATTGACATAATGTAGTAAAGGTGACATTTTATTTAATGACGTAAAATGAGGGTAGTCCCATATTACAATGAAATTAAATTAAAAATAAGTGAGTGCTATGTCGTGTTTTCAAAATTAACAAAATTATCTTTGATTTGGGTAAGTTTTTTAAAATTGTTTTATGTATTGTGCTTTTGATTAAGCGTGTTTACTAGTAGTCATTTATCTATCTGCTATTTTACTTGCCCTGTGTCCATACTGAGTACCTATACTAATAATTATAAAGCTGTTTAGTTTGATAATTTTTGTTTGTTTGTTTGAACGCGCTAATCTCAGAAACTACAAATCCATTTCGAATAATTCTCTTTGCATTTGATAACTATATTCAAGAGGAAGATTTTGAGCTATTTTTATCCTGAAACTAGCAGCGGCCCGCGGTTTTACCCGCGTTGTGCCCGTTCCCGTGGGAATTTCGGGATTTTTATACATATAAACCTTCCTCTTGAATCACTCTACCTATTACAAAAAACCGCATCACAATCCGTTGCGTAATTTTAAAGATTTAAGCACACAGACAAACAAACAGACAAAAGTAGCGACTTTGTTTTATACTACGTAGTGATTCATATAGGAACAGACACAAAGTAGGTAAAACCGCGGGATGCAGCTAGTTTAATACATTATTGTAGATTACAAAATGTAGTTCGAGTGATAAATAAGTATATACACTAATTATCTGCGACCTATTTACACAATAACTTAGATGTTACTTAATATTAACTTAATTGGATTGTTTACTAGCTATTGCACGCGATTTCGTTCACTATGAAACCGTACAAGTTAAAGTATTACCTCCTTTTTCATAAACGATATTAAACTTAAACAGTGTTTTAAAGTGGTTTGTCTCTTTCGCTCTTTGGCAAATAGCGTATGTGGGAAAGGGACAAAATATAACTTGTTAGCTAAAGTGCTGTTAATAAGCGTTTATGAATAAGGCCCTTAGCCTGTAATTTCCCACTGCTGGGCAAAGACCTCTCGTCTCAATAAAGATGTCAGTACAGTGAGGAGGATAGATATACCTAAGTGTTTCTGTAAAAACCTTGAATTATAATGGTCAATAACAATTCAAATTATTTTATTACTAGCCGCGCCCCGCAGTGTTACCCGCGTTACACCCGTTCCCGCGGTAATTTCGGGATAAAATGTATCCCATGTGTTATTCTGATGTAAAACCTATACTACTGTAAAGTTTCATCCAAATCCGAGTAGTTTTAATAATCACCACACTTCTATACAACTTTTCAACCCCACTTTCAACCCCTTTCAACACTGTTTTCGCGAAAAAAAGTAGCCTATGTCCTTTCTCAGGCTCTGGACTAACTGTGTATCAAATTTCATTCAAATCGGTTCAGTAGGTTTGCCGTGAAAGCGTGACAGACAGACAGAGTTACTTTCGCATTTATAATATTAGTTAGGATTTTAGCAACTACTGTCCCACTGCTGGGCAAAAGCCTCTCCCCTATCCTTCCATGCATCCCTATATCGGGCCACTTACCTCTAGTTGCTGAGATATGTGTCAAGATCGTCCCGCGTCGCTTGCTCGCCAGGCCTGGCTGTCACTCAGTTTTTGCTTACAGCTGATCAGCGGCAGACGTGGCCAACCAAGTTCCACGTTAAAAGTTACAATCCAACCGAAAATGAAATTATTTTTTGTCCTTCGAGTTTTTACCCACGATTTTTCATTTTTTATTTTCATAGCTAGAAATAAATTATATAAGCATCTCTCAAATATCACTACATAGTAAAAACAAAGTCGTTTTCCGCTGTCTGTCCCTATGTATGCTTAGATCTTTAAAACTAAACAACGGATTTTGATGCAGTTTTTTTAAATAGATAGAGTGATTCACGAAGGAAGGTTTAAATGTGTAAAAAATCCCAAAATTCCCACGTAAACGGGCTCAACGCGGGTAAAACCGCGGGGCGCTGCTAGTATAGATAGAAATATACAAACTTAAGATTCATTAAGTTGAGATCAAATAACAAGTTAACATAGCGTTAAAACCAACACCCCTTTTTTACTGCGAAGGCTAAAACTAAACGTCAGCTGTATTTAACAAACTTTAATTATTAATAGTAGGTAACAAGTATTCTCGTTTTGGTCTAGAAAAAGTGTGTTAGGTACCCAAAAACTTACCATAAAACCTACGGTTTAAGAACTAGACTAAAAACAAGGATACTTTTTATTAAAATACAATTAAACAATTATGCTGCTTTACCAATGATATTTATAAATATGACTAAGAAGATACGGTACAGCACATATTTAAAATATACTAGCTGTGCCCTGCAGTTTCACCCGCATTTATTTAGTCAATGCTTACCGTTTAAACCTTCCCTGGACTTTCATGAATATTTCAAGACCAAAGTTAGCCAAATCGGTTCAGCCGTTCTCGAGTTTTAAGCAGACTAACGAACAGCAATTCATTTTTATTTATATAGACGAACAGCAATTCATTTTTATTTTTATAGATTACTTAATTAATATATTACAAAAAAAAACAATTATTCGCCTGTAATATCTCGTAGCTGGGAAAAGACCTCTCATTTTACTTTCATGGACTAAGCGATGTTAGTTCATTGCGATTGTTAAGCAACGTGCAGCTCGGCCCCTACTTGGATGGTTGGCCGATACTGGCATTTCTATATGAGCGCTACCGTACTTCGGAGGGCACGTTAAGCAGTGGGCCCGGTTGTTTCAATCGGCAGACCATGTCGAAGGCCTTTAGGCGGTCTAAAAACTCCGTTAGTCGATTGAACCAATCGGGACCAACCATTTTACGTACCATCCGAAGCCCGGTAGCTCAGATAGAAATGCCACTTGTTTGCTACGCTTTCAAGACTGTACCGCCAAACTGACTTTTAATGATTTCAAAATAGTTGGAGAAAAGTATTCCAAGACAAATATAGGTTACACTTTATTACTGACTAAGGGATACTGGGGGCTTATATAGCTTCTTCTTCTTCATCGGGTGGATGGTCAACCTGACCAATCCTGGTGTCAGAGTATAGCTTGTATGCCTTAAAGCTGTAGTAATGCTATTTTTTACACGAATACATAACACTGTAACTAACATAATGCACGTTAAGCCGTCGGTCCCGGTTACTTTCTACGGATAGTAGTCGTTACTTGAGCCATGTCAGAGGCCTTTGGCGGCTCAATAACTCTGACACCAGGATTGGTCAGGTTGGCCATCCACTCGATGAAGAAGAAGAACATAATGCTATTACTTAAATACATGACACTATTATATAGTATAAAGAATATTTCAAGTGTGTCCATGGACTCAGTTAAATAGAATCATCACAGTGAGTACCGTATCTTCTTTTATAATTATCCCGGTCATAACATATTTTTTCCGACAATTTACTCATTAATCTTTTTCTACGAGTAATTATGTTTCCAAAACACATAGTAATGCATTAAAAAGATGTTTTAAATCAATTAAGTGTTGGTGTAAAAAGATTTCAACAACAACTTGTTGTTGAAAGGTATAACTAGTTTTATCTCATGAGGGTAAATAAATTATACATGCGTCGTTTGTCCAGTGGTATGTGCACTCGCCTCCCTAGACTTAGGCCCCAGGTTCAATTCCCAGGTCGAGCGAATACATGTTTCTTACTTTTCAAACATGGCTATACTGTACTGATATCTTCAGTGAGATGCGGGCCTTTGCCCAGCAGTGGGACATTACAGCTTATACTTTACTTTAAACTAGCAGCGCCCCGCGGTTTTACCCGCGTTGTGCCCGTTTCCGTGGGAATTTCGGTATGAAAAATAGCCTATAACCTTCCCGTTGAATGTGGCTATCTATTACAAAAAGAATTATTCAAATCGGACTGGTAATTCCTGAGATTAGCTCGAACATACAAACAAACAAACTTACAAATTTTACCTCTTTATAATATTAGTAAAGACATGTACATTGTACATTACATTGTCTGTGTGTTATTCGGCTCCAGTATGAAGCCACGATTTCATTCCTCCTCACTGTACTGATATCTTCATTGAGATGAGAGAGAGAGAGAGACCTTTGCCCATTTACATTACAGGCATCTTTTTATACGTCTGTAGAGTCTGACTTTTTGTGTTTACGGTTACTGATGCGTAATTGTAAGCTGAAGTAACAATAGTATCAATTAACTTGCTAATTAATTAACTACATAGCTGAAGCACCCCTCTTAATAATAGCATGATAATACGAATTCACATGGAATTTTTGCAGTTTTTTGAAAGTTCACACATGACGCCATAGTTACAAAAACTATAACATGCCAGTCATGGTTATTCGAGAACAATTAATTGTCTATACCTAGTCATTGGTTTAGAGTGAATTGGGTACATTATGGGTTCTGTTGGTTATTTAGTGCGAAAGTTTGTACGGATGGATGGATGTATGTTTGTTACTCTTTCACGAAAAAACTACTGAACGGATTTGGATGACACTTCACAGTAATATAGGTTATACATCAGAATAACACATGGGATACATTTTATCCCGAAATTCCCACGGGAACTGGCCCAACGTGGGTAAAACCGCGGGGTGCTGTTAGTAAGTTATAACAACCGTCTGTTTGTGAAGGTTTTCGTCCCCTGCTAAGGAACCCTAAACCTCCATCTTTCTTGGATCATCACCATGATTGATTATTATTGATTTTGTTCCGGTACATATTGGTATCTACGTCACAGATGCGTTGTTTATAAATTGTATAATTGAGAAAATTGAGATGAATTGAGATTGTGGTTAATTGCTTAATAAACAACACATATAGGTGTGTGTGTGTATGGTCATTACGTTATAACACCCGTTATCTATATCTATCTATACATAATACATATATCTAACATATAAAATTCTCGTGTCACGGGGTGCGTAATTGAACTCCTCTGAAACGGCTCGACCGATTCTCATGAAATTTTGTGTACATATCGGGTAGGCCTGAGAATCGGACAACATCTATTTTTCATCCCGAAATTCCCGCTGGAACGGGTACCGTGGTTGGACTCCTTATGAAACGGCTCGACCGATTCTCATGAAATTTTGTGTGCATATCGGGTAGGTCTGAGAATCGGACAACATCTATTTTTCATCCCGAAATTCCCGCGGGAACGGGTACAACGCGGGTGAAACCGCGGGGCGCTGCTAGTTAATATAATAAAGCTGACTAGCAGCGCCCCGCGGTTTTACCCGCGTTGTGCCCGTTCCCGTGGGAATTTCGGGATTTTTTTTACATAAAAACCTTCCTCTTGAATCACTCTACCTATTACATAAAACCGCATCAAAATCCGTTGCGTAATTTTAAAGATTTAAGCATACAGACAGACAAACAGAAGACAAACATACGCGACTTTGTACTATGTAATGATGAGTCATGTGTTTTTTTGTTTGTTTAGTTGCGCTTGCCTCAGAAACTACCATTCCGAGTGGAGTACTTCTTTTTGTAATGGATAACCACATTCAAAGAAAAGGTTATAAGCCTTTTCTTTCGCCCCGCGGTTTTACCCGCGTTGTGCCCGATTCCGTAGGAATTTCGAGATGAAAAATAGCCTAAGTATAGCCTTCCTCGATAAGTGGACTATCCAACATTGAAAGAATTTTTCAAATCGGACCAGTAGTTCCTGAGATTAGCGCGTTCAAACAAACTCTGCAGCTTTATAATATTGGTATCGATTTCTACCTTATCTTATCTTAACCTTTGGATATTCCCGGCAATTTCCATTTTTTTTCTGCAAATTTTCTCTGTCTTATTATACCATACCCGGAGTTGTAGCGTTTCATTTTATCGACGTTCGTTTGACCTAGTAAGATTACTTTACCAAACACGATTCACCGAATTATCAAATGAACGACTCTGACACCAGGATTGGTCAGGTTGACCATCCACTCGATGAAGAATGAACGATACCTATCTTCGCCGTTAATTCGATTGCTCGAAATACGTTTGACCTAAGCTGTCTTTACCAAGGTATCTAATGACCGATCTCTTGTTTCATTGATGCCTAATCGTCTTCATCGAGTGGATGGTCAACCTGACCAATCCTGGTGTCAGAGTTATCGAGCCGCCAAAGGCCTCTGACTTGGCTCATGTAACGACTACTATCCGTAAAGTAACTGGGACCGACCCCTTAACGTGCCCTCCGAAGCACGGAATCATCTTACATTTCGGGCAATCAGGTGATTCAGCCTGTAATGCCCTAACCAAACTGAAGACAGTCTCACAAAGCGATTTTTGTGAGATATTGTCCCCACCGGGAATCGAACCCGGAACCTCCGGGTCGTGAGCCGGGCGCTCAAACCACTAGACCACGGAAGCTGTTAATTCAACTACAACGCGGGTGAAACCGCGGGGCGCGGCTAGTCTCTAACAGGAAGCATTTGACGTGCTGGCAAGCACGAGATTTCGGAAAGGCAATCTTCCAGTACATACGTATTAACTATCATAAGCTAAATATAGTTAGCTTGATTAAGTAAACATTATAATGAACGCGTGACACGAGTGACCCGGCACGTGACTCCACTCGCTCACATGTAGGTATCGATACGGGTCAAACTAATTCACTATTTGAACTCATTTCTTGTGAGCTTACCTCTTTTTTTGCGTCGGTTAATTTGGAAAATTGAGGTGAGATATGTTGAATGTGGACATTTTATAAAAGCGCCCCGCGGTTTTATCACTTGTGCCCGTTCCCGTGGGAATTTCGGGAATTTTTAACCTTAATAACCTTCCTCTTGAATCACTCTATCTATTAAAAAAACTGCATCAAAATCCATTGCGTAGTTTTAAAAATCTAAGCATACATAGGGACAGACAGACAGCGGAAAGCGACTTTATTTTATACTCTGTAGTGATTATTTGCTTTTTTTATTAAGATGGCGACATGAGCGGAATTTATATCTATGAGAAGTAAACAAATACCACAGAAGCTGTCTGTCTGTATGTTATTGATTTTACCAAAAATGTCTGAGCCGATTTTATGAAGTTTTTAACACCATACATAGTTTTTTTAAAAAGTAGTGATTCAAGAGTAACGATTGCGACTAGCCACGCCTCGTAATTTTATCTCGTTTCCGTAAGATTTCTGAATTAAACACAACTTAAATGTGGCTATCCATTACAAAAAGAATTACCCAAATCGGTCATATAGTTTCCGAGATTAGCGCGTTCAAACAAACAAAGAAACTTTTCAGCGTTATTATATTTGTACTTATAGATACTAGCCGCGCCCCGCGGTGTTACCCGCGTTCTACCCGTTCCCGCGGGAATTTCGGGATAAATGTATTCCATGTGTTATTCTGATATATAACCTACATTACTGTAAAGTTTCATCCAAATCCGTTCAGTAGTTTTTGCGTGAAAGAGCAACAAACATACATCCATACATTCATCCATGCATTCATCCTCACAAACTTTCGCATTAATAATATTAGTAGGATTTACCGGTTCTTTACTATATACAAAGTCAAAATACTTCAACGCATAAAGAATAAATTAATTCTATAATAAAATAAATATTTGTACCTATCCCAAAAGGTTAAAACGACAACCTTTGTATAAATTATAGATCACTGCGAAGCAATCCAATGTTTTAGTAAGATAATATAAGAAACTAGCTGCACCCGCGTCTTTACCCATTTCATACCCTTTCCTGTAAGAATTTTGGCATGAAAAGTAGTCACAAACCTTCCTCTTGAATCACTCTCTATGTTGGTGAAAACCGCATTAAAATCTGTAGAGTACTTTTGAGAAAATCTATTACGTAAAGACAGACATATTTTCGGGACTTTGTTCTCTAATATGTATAGATATTGAATTCATTTAACCCGTTTCTGATTATTCGTCAAAGAGCTATGAATAGAGACAGATAGAACGATTAGGACTTGGACAAACTATCCGTATCACTACATAGTATAAAACAAAGTCGCTTTCCGCTGTCTGTCCCTATGTATGCTTAGATCTTTAAAACTACGCAACGGATTTTGAAGCAGTTTTTTTAATAGACAGAGTGATTCAAGAGGAAGATTTATATGTATAAAAATTCCCGATATTCCCACGGGAACGGGCACAACGCGGGGTAAACCGCGGGCGCTTCTGAGATAAAAAAAACTTGAGAGGTGTCAAGGGACACCCGGATGGAACGAAGTTTATTTATTATCGACAACAATAATCGTCGCGGCACCACACTGTTCAATGCGAAATAGAAAGACGAAACGAAAATATCTAGCTTGCTTTCTATAAGAGAGAGAGAGAGACAGACAGAGAAACATGTGCACGCCATAGAGAGACAGACAAAGAAACATGCGCGCCGCGCATTTTTTTGTGTCTGTCTCTCTCTGGCGTGCGCAAGTTTCTCTGTCTGTCTCTCTCACTTATGTTTCTCTGTCTGTCTCTCTCACGCATGTTTCTCTGTCTGTCTCTCTCTGGCTTGAGCAAGTTTCTCTGTCTGTCCCTCTCTGGCCTAAAAAATGTCGTTACCATTTTTTCCGTCTAGCCCCCTTTCGCAACGCGCGATAAGGAACTTCGTTCCAAAAATAAGATTAATAGGTTTTTATGGACAAGATTTAAATAAAGCAAAATATTTTTCTGACCTAGACATATAGCTTGTCAGTTCCAATCTTGATCTTAGTAGTATTTATGAGACAGTGGGCAGAGCATCCATCTTTCCCTTTCTGTATAGGTCAGTGGCTAGCCCTGGTTCTAGACAGCCAAGATTGATCTGATTTGGATGAATTATGAACTTTATGGACTCTAGTTATTCGTATATTGTCGGAAGCGATTATTTTGTCTGTTTAAGACCGCGCTGGCATTTCAAGCGTTTTGATGATAACCTGTTGGCACAGTGGCATGTGCTACGCTTACAGTGTCGGGGGTTGCAGGTTCGATTCCCGCCCGGGGTCAATAATATGTACCTAGACATAGTTGTTGGCGACGACGTCTGGGTGTCAATTTTATAATCTTATAGTATTTGTGTATGTATATGTAGTAGTATCAGTGAGTTAGATTCCATAACACAAGCTTAGTTTGGGACTAATTAACCGTGTGTGAATTTGTCCGGGTATATATATGTACTAATATTATAAAGAGTTTGTTTGTTTGTTTGAACGCGCTAATCTCAGGAACTACTGGTCCGATTTGAAAAAATATTTTTGTAATGGATAGCCACATTCAACGGGAAGGTTATAGGCTACTTTTCATCCTGAAGTTCACACGGGAACTGGTACAACGCGGGTAAAACCGCAGGGCACTTCTAGTATAATATATCTATATATATAAAATTCAAAGTCCTGACTGACTGACTGACTGACTGATAATCAACGCACAGCCTCAACCGCTACACCTAGAAACATGAAATTTGGCAGGAAGGTTCTTCAAGTGACGTAAGTGCACACTAAGACAGGATTTTCGAAAATTCCTACGGGAATGGGCTCTATGCGGGCAAAGCCGCGGGGCGCTGCTAGTATAAATATATATATTTATATGCTTGCCGGGCTGGCCACTAACCACTCGAAATTATTTTTGAGTATCACTTCTGCCTTTTTGATCTCTGCTTGTTGATAACGGATGATTTGCACCACATTATCTCAGTAACTAAATTGTGCCCGGCGAGATTCGTACGTGATTTTAATATCAACTCGAGTTAACACGTGCTTAATAGTTACTTAACTGACCGTTAGCTGATTGGCCGATAGAGGACAATGTGCATTAGTCAACTAATTTGGATTTTTATCGCTGATGTGTAAGTTTTTTTATATCTGTACCATAACATAACATAAAAAAACTTTTTTTTTACTTAGACTTTATTGCGAAAAACAGGTCTTTGTCTATTTCTTGTTTGAAAAAATGATACCTGGTAATACTGACATTGAAATCGTTATGTAAATGACGGAACGGATTTAATTTTTAAACATAAAATAATAAGAAAAAAAATCTTAAAACAAAGAAAAGAAATTGAAAACGGTCCATTCGTTTAGGAGGTACTTAAACGGATGGACCGATTTTAATTTCGAAACAAAAAAAAACAAATTAAAATCGGTCCATGCATCCAAATACAAACAAACAAATACACAAACAAACTGCGACGCCATTATATTGCTTGTCATAAAAAAATATTTAAAATAAAATACAACTTCATTGTTTACAATACAAAATACCCTTTGATATGTTGTGGGAAAAAATATTGATTAACTACATTACATTCAAGTAATTAAACTTATCTATTTACTAGCAGCGCCCCGCGGTTTTACCCGCGTTGTGCCCGATCCCGTGGGAATTTCGGGAAATTTTATACATATAAACCTTCCTCTTGAATCACTCTATCTATTTTAAAAAACCGCGTCAAAATCCGTGCAGTAGTTTTTGTGTTTATCGCGAGCAGACAGACAGACAGATAGACGCGGGCGGGGACTTTGTTTTATAATAATACTAGCTGTGCCCGGCGGTTTCACTCGCAGCGCCCCCGTTCCCGTGGGAATTTTGAGATTTTTATTCCTTATTTTTCTTCTATAAATACCTTGTCCTGACAATAAGGAACACATTAAAAAAGAATCATCCAATTTGGTGCAGTCGTTCTGAAGTTATGCGCTTACCAACAGATTCAGCATTCCTTTTTATAATAAAGATAGATGTAGTGATTTCTTACTAGCAACGCCCCTCGGTTTTATCCGCGTTGAGTTTTGGAAAATCTAGGATAGAAAAAGCGTTCCCCTTCCCCTATAATCTAGCTATCGATTAATAAATTAACGCTTTAACGCTCAAACAAAAAAGCTCTTCAGCTTTATATATATAAGTTTAAATTTCATACATAACATAACCAAAACGGTAAACAAAAAAATCAATTATTTTATTGTATTATTCACCGAAAGGGTGAATGCACTATTACGATACATGAAGAAAGCAATTATTTTTTAACGCCGATGCAAAATGTAGTGTTATGAGTTCAAGATTTATAACTTAGCCATAAGGAAAAAAGGGTGTTATAAAATTAAACGCTTTGTGTGTCTGTCTGTGGTGTCCAAAGCTCAAACACTACCAATCCGATTTCGAACTTTTGAACCCTTACAAACAAACAAACAAAGTAAGATACTTTAACTCTTTATATTAATGACTAGCGCCCCACGGCTTTCCCCGCGTTGAGCCCGTTCCCGTAGGAATTTTCGAAAATCCTTTCTTAGTGTGCACTTACGTCACTTGAAGAAGCTTCCTGCCAAATTTCATGTTTCTAGGTGGAGCGGTTGAGGCTGTGCGTTGATTATCAGTCAGTCAGTCAGTCAGGACTTTCAATTTTATATATATAGATGATTCTATTCTATGTTGATCTTGTAATGAAAATAAAATCCGTAAGAAGCCGGCAAATAGGCCTTGGCGGTCTAAAACCACTAACAGTAACGTAGACATAACCTACTCGATCTATCTTCAACTAACATTGAACATTTGGTCATTTTATTACCTTATTCATTAAAAAAAACATGTTTTAATCCAAATTTTCCCATAAACTAATCGAAAATCTGGGGCTTTTATAAACTAGCTGTCCTGCGAGGTGGTTCCATCCGCAACCCAAAGTAGGGGTTGATGGTAGAGGGTTGAAAATATAGGTTTGCACTTATGTATTTTTTAATGCTGTATCATAAAAAACAAAAGCAAAAAACGTAATATATATTGGTGTGGATTACCCTTAACATTTAGGAGGATGAACATTAGATGTTGTCCGATTCTAAGACCTACCCGATATGCACACAAAATTTTATGAGAATCGGTCGAGCCGTTTCGGAGGAGTTTACAAACGCGACACGAGAATTTTATATATTAGATTTTAAAACTACTATAAATGTAAATTACTTAATCAAAAACGGCTTTTTTATCCCAAAATTCCCGCACGAATATTCATAACTTAGCTTAACTTACATAACGTAGTTAACCTACTTAGTTATCGTTGGCACAGAGTCACATATAATTTAGGTCAGTATGATAGCAATATTATTAAAACAAAGGACAAATAATGTTTGTTTGTATATCAACACTAATATGACAAAGCCGAAGTGTTGTATGTTTGTATACGCTAATCCTAACTAATATTATAAATGCGAAAGTAACTCTGTCTGTCTGTCTGTCTGCTACGCTTTCACGCCAAAACTACTGAGCCGATTTGAATGAAACTTGGTACACAGTTAGTCCAGAGCATTGAGGACAAATATGTCTGGAGTCAAATTCCTGCACCAGCAACACAACCTGATTTTGACATGTAATCTTACTTATTAGTATTAAATTGTATTATACCTTGATTTAAAAAAATAACTAGCAGAGTTTCTTGCCCATTCTTCTCTGCTGATGTTCTTCCGAATGGGTGGTACGTTCAAAAGAGCCTCTATGGGGCCAAAACTGAATAAAAATATTTGACTTTGACTTGACTTTGACTAAGAGCCTGAACAAGGACATAGGCTACTATTTTGCTTAATATATATTTTTTTATTTCCAGGTACAATAACAGTGCTGAAACTAATGAAATAAAAGAAAAGACGCTGAAATTTATAATAAATAAAAATATTATAACCTGAAAATGCGATAATATATAATATTATATATAATATCACAATAAAAATATAATATACCTAGTGCATAAAATACTTATCCAAACAAAAAATATAAGTATATTTATTTGTTAAAATTGAATATATATTTTATTCAAGTACAAACAAGTCATTTAAACAAATGATATGAAATCTACTTATTACCTAGTAATTAAATAAATTAACACTACCTAATCATATATATTTATTTTCATAGACATATAAATATAAATAGACATTTATTTTTATAACACCTACTAATTAAATAGCTTCATATCATATTTAAAACGCTAAATATAATATAAAAACAAGTTTTATAAAAACAGGAATAGCCTTAATATATTAAAAATCATTGTTTAAAATATATCTTAAAATAACACTATATATGTTAATACAATTACGTAAAATAGTGATGTTAATATAATTGTTTTTGAAAAATAAGTTAGCCGATTTTGAAGAGAGAAGAATGATGTTTTCATTCAATCGTAAGTACATATTTATTTTTAACATATATATACAGATATATACGCCGCTGTGGTCTAGTGGTATGTGCACTCGCCTGCTAAGACTGAGGTCCCGGGTTCAATTCCTGGGTCGAGCGAATACATGTTTCCTACTTTTCAAACATGGCTCGGGTTTGAGATCACCAACCCGCATTTGGCAAGTTGTGATGCCTAATCCTCCTCACTGTACTGATATCTTCAGTGAGATGAGAGGCCTTTGCCCAGCAATGGGACATTACAGGTTAATTTTTACTTTTATACGGATAAGTTTTCGGATACGAATACATTTATTGTGATTATTTTAAATGGTGTAAGACTTTAGGTTGGGTTATCCGTTTTCGGATGACGGATTTCGGATAGTATCAAGTCAGGCAGGCAAAAGAAGTCTATTAGAATTATTTATATTATTAAAGCCTTAAGTGTCCCATTGTTGGGCAAAAGCTTCTTGACACCAACCGGACAAGTACATGTCAAGCTCGTCTCGCCATCTCCTCGTTGGTCTACCGGGGCATCTACTGCTAGAGTCTGGGTTCCACATGGTGGTAATTTTTGCCCAAGACTCATCAGGCCTGCGGCAGACATGTCCTGCCCAGTTCCATTTGAGCTCAGCAGCTTTAAGACCTACGTCAACGATTTTGGTGCGGGAGCGCAGTTCGGTGTTTCGGATTCTGTCCGTTAACTTGACACCCAATATACTGCGCTCCATCGCCCTTTGGTAAACCTTGAGACTGGACTTTTGGGAACCTGTCAAAGACCAAACCTGTGCGTCAAATGTGAGCACAGGAAGTATGCACATGTCCATCAATTTTCGCTTGAGCGAGATGGGAAGGTTGCCCTAAATGAGTTCTCATAAGGCCCAATAGCTCCTCCAGGCGTTTTCGGTAAGTCTAGCGGCCTCCTTTCTTGTCTGGACTGAAACGAGACTATTTGGCCCAGGTAAATGTACTCCTGGATATACTTAGATACTATCCAAAAATTTTCTTTCATAAGAGGATATTTTTAATTTCGGATATCCGATATTTTCAGTTACGGATAACGTGTCCCATAATATCTTTGATATACAGACCAATAAATGAATCTAAGTAATATAAAATCAAAGTATGTAGTCATCAATAAATATATATTACACAAATAAAATCCCATAAAAACATTATATTATTATATTAATTAAAGTACAATTTAACAGCAGTTATTTTCCGTTACCTTGCGAGTCTAGACTTCTAGACCAGTCTAGGTTAGAATTAAACCTAAGTACTAAGTAATAAGACATACATGGAAAATCTTAATAGGGTTATATAACAACAATGTATATTATTTATTACATAACGTAAATTAAAAATAGCAGACGTATAAATTACTATTTTAAATAGAGGTATATAAGTTGGTTATTAATAACTAGCCGCGGTTTTACCCGCGTTGTGCCCGCTCCCGTGGGAATTTCGGGAATTTTTTTACATAAAAACCTTCCTTTTGAATCACTCTACCTATTACAAAAAACCGCATCAAAATCCGTTGCGTAATTTTAAAGATTTAAGCATACAGACAAACAGACAAACAGACACGAAACAGAGACGACTTTATTTTATACTATGTAGTGATGCCTTGAGATGTTTATAAGGAAAACTAGCCGACTCTTTTCATAAAACTTTTTAGAAAATGTATTAACCTTTTTAGGGTTCCGTACCCAAGGGTAAAAACGGGACCCTATTATTGAGACTACGCTGTCCGTCCGTCCGTCCGTCTGTCACCAGGCTGTATCTCAAGAACAGTGATAGTTAGACAGTTGAAATTTTCACAGATGATGTATTTCTAGTGCCGCTATAACAACAAATACTAAAAATAAAATAAAACAAATATTCAAGGGGGGCTCCCATACAGCCAACGTGCCTTTTGCCGTTTTTTAAAGTACGGAACCCTTCGTGCGCGAGTCCGACTCACATTTGGCCGGTTTTTTTAATGCCGGGAACGGGTGCGTTCCGTGTGAAACCGCGGGATACAGCTAGTACCTGTATATATAGATAAGTAATTCAATGCAATCTTATAATCATCTTTTTTGAAGTAGGTTAATAAGACTTTCCTCATTTTATAACCGCTATAACTTTCAAATGCAATTTTCCCACTTTCCTAAATGCACCAGTTTAAATTACTCTAACGGTGCGTTTACATTGAACCGGAGCGGTGCGGAGTCCGATTCCCCAATCACAGCGCATTGACATTGTCAAACAACGCATTGACATTGTCAAACAACGCATTGACATTGTCAAACAACGCATTGACATTGTCAAACAACGCATTGACATTGTCAAACAACGCATTGACATTGTCAAACAACTCATTGACATTGTCAAACAACGCATTGACATTGTCAAACAACGCATTGACATTGTCAAACAACGCATTGACATTGTCAAACAACGCATTGACATTGTCAAACAACGCATTGACATTGTCAAACAACGCATTGACATTGTCAAACAACGCATTGACATTGTCAAAATCTTTTCGTAGTTCGTTGTGATTGGTCAGTTAACAGCCTCCGTGGTCTTGCGGTTTGAGCGCCCGGCTCACGACCCGGAGGTTCTGGATTCGATTCCCGGTGGGGATATCTCACAAAAATCTCTTTGTGAGACTTTCCTCAGTTTGGTTAGGGCATTGCAGGCTGAATCACCTAATTGCTCGAAAAGTAAGATGATTCCGTGCTTCGGAGGGCACGTTAAGCCGTCGGCCCCGGTTTCTTTCTACGGATAGTAGTCGTTACATGAGCCATGTCAGAGGCCTTTGGCGGCTCAATAACTCTGACACCAGGATTGGTCAGGGACCCTGACCGAGTGGATGGTCACCCTGACTCAGGGTGACCATCCACTCGGTGAAGAAGAAGATTGCTCAGTTGAGCTCCACACAGCTCCGCTCCGCTTCAATAGAAACGAAATGTAAAGGTGGTTACTGACACGTTATAAGGCGCAATGACGCGGGTAAAACCGCGGGGCGCTACTAGTAATATTATAAAAAGTACTAGCTAAAAAGGGCTAGAAAAATAGAAGATGTTGACCGATTGTCAGACCTACCCGATATGCACACAAAATTTCATGAAAATCGGTCGAGTATTATATATAGTCTACGAGTATACTAATATTTTATAGAGGATTTTTTTTAGGTTTGTTTGTATGTTCAAGGTTATCTCAGGAATTATCAGTCCGATTTGAATAATTCTTTTTGTAATAGACAGCCACATTCAACGGGAAAGTTATAGGCTAATTTTCATCCCGAAATTCCCACGGGAACGGGTACAACGCGGGTAAAACCGCGGGGCGCTGCTAGTAACTAATATTGTGAAACAAAAGTTTTATTTACATATAAGATTTTTACGTTATTTTAAAGATCTATTCAAACAAAAATCAATAAAATACTTGTTTTCTTTATATTGTCTTTATTCATTAAATGTAAATCACTTTACTTCATTGGATTTACATCTTCTGAGTCACGATTTTATTCGTATTTGTGATAAGAGAAATGTGCAGACGGCGCTTCGTATAGATCGGGATTTCCAATTAAGCTATCACTACTTATTATAAAAACAAAGTCTCCGGCCGCGTCTGTCTGTCTGTTCGCGATAAACTCAAATACTACTGCACGGATTTTGACGAGGTAGTTTTAAATAGATAGTGATTCAAGAGGAAGGTTTATATGTATAAAAAATCTCGAAATTCCCACGGGAACGGGCACAACGCCGGTAAAAACGCGGGGCGCTGCTAGTTTAAAATAAATAAATAAATAGTCAAAATCACTCTTTAAATCTCTACTGAGGAAGCATTTTGACGTTTCTGAGTACAGACATTAGTCAGACTACGTCGTTCGTCTATCTAATTCAGCTTATCCTATCAATATCCTATTCAGTTATAATGTAAGAATTATATGGAGTTGTGGTTTTAGACAACACTCTGAAGACAAAATGCGTTATTTGCTACGGAAAATTTATTCGAAACCTGATTGTTGGGTGGCATTTAGGTACGTATGTGTTCGTGCAAACTGCTACATAAATCTTTGTTATATATTTACATAAAACTAATGATATGCAGCGTTTTAAGGTGTGACACGGATAAGCATTAAAAGCAGGTTAGTGGCCAATCCAGGGGGCAAGCATATACTTGAAGACAAAGGTTTTGTCTTCGTTTTATCTCTACTTATTAGACAAACGTACCTTTATCTACATGCAACGTCAAAAACTCTTGTTTTTACTTTCAAGTGAAGATAAAAGGCCTTATTCATAAACGCTTACTAGCAGCATTTTAGCTATCAAATGGTTTGTCCCTTTCTGACATACGCTGTTTTCCAAAGAGCAAAAGAGACAAAACACTCACTAACAGTACACTAAATGAAACGGGTCTGTATCGCGTTAGATAATTTAACGTATTTTACTAAAATACGTACCCGAAGTTTCGAGCGGATTACACCGCTCGTGGTCACGGGATAACTCACTTAGTAAAATACGTTAAATTATCTAACGCGATACAGACCCGTTTCATTTAGTATAATGAGTGCAAATCGTGTGAGTTTAAAAAGTAAACTCACTAACAGAGAGTGTTTATGAATAACGCAGTAAATGTATTGAAAATGTGTCAAACATGTCACCGTCATACAATATCCAGCCAGAATCATAACAGAGTAAGTGGAATGAACAGTCGAATTGAATGAATGAATCCGGTGTTGCAACGTCGAATTATTAGGCAATATAATTAGTGGTAGCATCAGTTTCTCTTCCAAATGTCTCGAGAAGAGATATAATTATGTCTTCGTTTATATGCTTGCCCGGCTGGTGTCGGAGTTTTTACACCGCCTAAAAATGGAACAACCGGGACAGACAATTTTTGTATCGTTCGAAGCAGGTAGCGCTCAATCAGAAACACCATTATCGTCCGCCATCGGGGTCGAATATAATTCAGATATTGCATTTGTATTAAATACAAGGTGTAATTAATCGTGCTTCACTCTATTTATACAGCTTAGTGTTAACTTCTTGGGTTTAAGGCTTTCAAGATATTGGAAAGTATAACGATAGAGCTGAGGTTATTCATATTTTTCTCCAGGAAGTGAATGAGGTCCGAAGGACTTTTGTCCCTTTACTGATCAATGATGAGGGGACAAAATGGCGGGGGTGCCACGGTAGTAACGACGATGTAGGTATTGATTAGCGAGTTTTGTGAACGTTGAATATTAGCTTTTATTTAGGAAAATAAACCTTCCCCTTGAATCTTGCTATCGATTGCAAAAAGAATTATTCGAATCGGGTTGGTAGTTCCTTAGGTTAGCGCGTTAAAACATTACTCAAAATCAGAATCTAACTCACTGATACTACTACATATACATGCACAAATACTTTTCAAGAATATACTCGTATAATGGACATTCACATATTGTTGACTCCGGGCGGGAATTAAACCCGCACTTCTTCTTATCGAGTGGATGGTCAACCTGACCAATCCTGGTGTCAAAGTTATTGAGCCGCCTAAGGCCTCTGACATGGCTCATGTAACGGCTACTATCCGTAGAAAGTAACCGGGACCGACGGCTTAACGTGCCCTCCAAAGCACGGAATCATCTTACTTTTCGGGCAATCAGGTGATAAACCCGACGGTGATAAATCAGGCGATAAACCCGCAACCCCCGATACAGTAGGTGATTTCACTGCCGCTGTACTAACGGGCTTAACTCTCTTTACTAATTGACGTTAAAACCCTACTAGGTAACCATTTGACGTAGGTAAGTACGTTACTCTGAGTAGGAGCCTTTTTATCGATACATTTTTAATAATTTAGTGAAAACCCAGACTTAATGCATTTACGTTAAGCATACGATTCGGTGACGTATTCTCATTCAATTAATATTTATATTGGAAAGGTGCTAAGTGTCATTGAGATAAACAAGGATATCCTTAAGGTACGATTCCACCAAAACAGTGTGCAGCACATTTGCTTACAAACATTTTGTGCAAAACTCCAGCAGTGCACGTACTAAGCTGGTATCGCATTTGGCTTCCAACTCCACTGGTAAGGCTGTGCGTAACTTTTGTAAGCGCACAGTCCAGCACATTTGTGCGCGAACATGTACACTGAGCAGAGTTTCTGGCGATGACAGTTCAGTAGTTAATATGGACGGCCAGGAAAACGTAGTGCTTTGTGCTGCAGCATGTGTTTTACTGTGTAGCCTGCTATGCATAGGCAAACCATTTTGGCTTATATATATCTAAAATCCCAGAACCTGAAGATTTTGAGTCCGCGATTTTCTTCTTTTCTCTTCGGTATTGAGCCAAAATAATCTTCCATTTTCTCATTACCTCAGTCGAGTCACAATTAAAGCTTTGCGCCAACTCTTGAGTGGCGTCATGTTTTTTGTTTTTATTTTTATAATCACTGTGACTAGAATCCCACAGCACAGGATAAGTTACAATAGCTTGAATAAATTTAATAATTTTATCATTCGTCCAATCCATATATTTAACTTGATTAATTAAAAATGTACGCGCACAAATAAATGTTTTCACTCCGGTAGCGGAAGCAAGACTGAGTTCGCGAACAACAGGTTTGTACACGTCGACGCGAGTCCACTGCCTGCATGTGTGCGCGTACAAATGTTACAAGATGTGCGCGAACATACCTAGAATGTTCGTGCACAATTTGTTATTGTATGCTTTAATGAGTCGACCAGAATAAACATTTGTGTCGCACAGTGTGCATTGCAGTGCGGCACAGTGCGGCACACTGGTGGAATCACACCTTTAGATTACGCATTAAGGTTTAAGCCCACTTAAAGGACTCCGCTCCAACACCGCTCCTACCCAACACCGCCCTGAGCTAAGGCGACAACTAGCAGTCACCCAGCAGTCGACGCGCAGACCGCTTGCTTGCAACGTAAGGCGTCGACACCGAGCAGTCTGACAGCGGCAAGCGAGCTGTCAACGAGCTGTCTGCTAATTTATGTTGTCAATCTACACTTCTTCACTAATATTATAAAGAGGAAAACTTTGTTTGTTTGGTTGTAATGAATATGCTCAAAAACTACTGGACCGTTTTTAAAAATTCTTTCACCATTCGAAAGCTACATTATCCACGAGTAACATAGGCTATTTTTCATCCCGAAATTCCCACAGGAATGGACATAACGCGGGTAAAACCGCGGGGCGCTGCTAGTGTAAAATATATTTAAAAAGCAACACTTTAAGCCCATATTTGAATTATATTATTTTTCCCGGGTGGAACCTTTATCTGTAGACCGAGCGACTTTACAAGCCGCGAGCTCTTTAAGCTTTCGCGTTGTACGAGTAATAACAGTTATTCATGTATCTCTGCTGATGTTCTTCCGAATGGGTGATACGTTCAAAAGAGCCTGTGGAGCTTAAACTAAATAAAATATTTGACTTTGACTTTGATTAACTCACCAGATATAAGGGTGCGTTTCCACTGAAGCGGAGAGGAACGGAGCATTGACATTGCTTGCTTCGGAAGACACGTAATATTGTCGGTCCCGGTTGTTTTAATCGATAGATCAAGTCGAAGGCCTTTAGGCGGTCTAAAAACTCCGACACCAGGGTTGGCCTCTGACCTACTCGGACTTACTTACTAGTGTTTGTAAGCTCACTCCGCTCAGCTCCGCTTCAACGTAGCGGAGCTATGCGGACTTTCCTACTAATATTATAAATGCGAAAGTTTGTGAGGATACCTATATGTATGTATGTTTGTTTCTCTGTCACGAAAAAACTACCGGACGGATTTGGATGAAACTTTACAGTAATATAGGTTATACATCAGAATAACACGTGGGATATATTTTATCCCTAAATTCTCGCGGGAACGGGTACAACGCGGGTAACACCGCGGGGCGGGGCTAGTACAAAATATATGTCAGAACGGAGTATAGAGGTGCGGTGTGAAGCGAAGAATATTATACAAAAAGAATAATTATTCAAATTAGGACCGGTAGTATGTAGACAAGCCCGTTCAAACAAAAAAACCTTTATATTCGAACTAGCAGTGCCCCGTGGTTTTATCCGCGTTGTGCCCGTTTCCGTGGGAATTTCGAAATAAAAAATACCTTCTAACCTTTCTCCTGAATGAGTCTATCTAAAACAAAAAGAATCATTCAAATCGGACTGGTAGTTCCTGAGATAAGTGCGATCGAACAAACAACAAAATAGACCCTTTATATATTAGTATACTAGTATACTGTGCCCTGCGGTTTCACCTGCATTTTTTTCCTCACTGCTTACCGTTTAAACCTTACCTGGACTTTCATAAATATTTCAAGACCAAAATTAGCCAAATCGGTTCAGCCGTTCTCGAGTTTTAAGCAGACTAACGAACAGCAATTCATTTTTATTTATATACATAGATAGATTAGCCGCGCGGATAAAATATATCCCATGTGTTATTCTGATGTATAACCTATATTACTGTTAAGTTTCGTCCAAAACCGTCCAGTAGTTTTTCGGGAAAGTGAACATCCATCTATCAAACAAACATACATCCATCCTCACAAACTTTCGCATTTATAATATTAATAGGATATTAGTATACATTTTATTTCTTGTTTTATAATATGACTAGCAGCGCCCTGCGGTTTTACCCGCGTTGAGCCCGTTCCCGTGGGAACTTCGGGAATTTTTATACATATAAACCTTCCTTTTGAATCACTCTATCTATTTAAAAAAAACCGCATCAAAATCCGTTGCGTAGTTTTAAAGATCTAAGCATACATAGGGACAGACAGCGGAATGCGACTTTGTTTTATACTATGTAGTGATATTAGTATTGATTTTTTATTCTTATTTTTAAACGTGACCATTTTCGTGGGCCCCAACGTGACTTAAAGGTAGATTAATAATGGAATAATTAGGATGATATAATAAATAAGGTAGAGTTCCGCCAAAAATGTTGTAGCCCTGACCGAATTGGTAGGAGATATTTTCAAAATCTACAACCCAAATTTAATTGGAACATATTTTGTGCGTGTATCCGTGCGCACACGGCGGGCGAACGCGTCGGTTCACTTTTCTATGACACCGTACGCGACGGGCGCACGCTACGGTTCACTTTTGTATGAAGCCACACGCGGCGTGCTCACGCGGCGTGCGCACGCCTTAATACACCCGGACAAATTCACTCACGGTTAATTAGACCCAAAGTAAGCTCTAAGCTTGTGTTATGGAATCTAACTCACTGATACTACTACATAGGTATACATACACAAATACTATCTTCTATAATATAAAAATGAATCGCTGAATCTGTTGCTAAGCGCATAACTTCAGAACGACTGCACCAAATTGGATGATTCTTTTTTTAATATGTTCCTTATTTTTAGGACAAGGTTTTTCTATAAGAAAAATAAGGAATAAAAATCTCAAAATTCCCACGGGAACGAGGGCGCTGCGGGTGAAACCGCGGGGCACAGCTAGTATATTATAATATTTTATAAATAATTTATTGAAAATAATAAAATGAGGCTTTCATTTCGATCATACATTACCTTTTTATTTAATGTCACATGTCAAATGACGTGACTCTAAATTATCTCAGGTTTTGCAGGCAAAATGCATACTCTTATAAGACAGGTTTAAGAAATGACGCACATAAAAACCTGTGACTGCATTTGATATGAGCCAGTCGCATTCATTTTTATATATATAGATTAATATTGGAGGAGGAATGGTGATCGATATTGATGCCAAAAATGCAATCAGTAATTTTTTCGTCTGTGTGTCTGTCTGTATGTGCACGCATGGGTCAAAAACTACTGAAGGGATTTTAACCAAACTTGGTACGATTGTAGTCCATACTCCCGGGCAGGTTATAGCTATATAACATAACGCTAAGACACTAGGAGCTGAGCAGTGACGATAAATTTGAAGCTAGTCGGATGAAAATATGCGCTCTCGAGCTCTTATCCTCGCACACGTGATCATACACCAAAAATATGTATTACAAAGATGATGGTCTTCAAAAGATCTACGAAAAGTCCTCAATAGTATTTATCTATGCCGGAATTCCCGCGGGAACGGGCACAACGCGAGTAACACCGCGGGGCGCGGCTATCTATACTAATATTATAAAGCTACAGAGTTTGTTTGTTTGTTTGAACGCGCTAATCTCAGGAACTACTGGTCCGATTTAAAAACATATTTGTAATAAAATAAATAAAAACAATATTATTTATTTCACAGACACACATTCATATACACGAAATAGGCTAGGATAATCCGTTGCGGCAACATAGTCCGATCGCACAGTCGAACAAAGTGGATTTTTAAATCCTCTTCGTGCGATTGATCGAACAATGTATTTTTTTTTAATCCACTTTGTGCGATTGATCGAACAAAAAGGTTTTAAAAAAACCTCCTATACATGTCTGGTCTCCTGGTACTTTTCTGAATAATGAGAGTTTACACGTCCGAAAAAAAAAACCCTAACCTACCGAATAGTACGTAAAAACAATTTTCTTCACTGATTTGTAACCAGTTACGTAAAAACAATTTTCTTACTATTCGGTAGGTGTCCGATGGTTTTGAAGCACATCATTTGACCGATTTTTTTGTGCGATTGATCGCACAAAAAGGATTAAAAAAATCCACTTTGTTCGATTGATCGAACGATGTGGATTTTTAAATCTTCTTAGTGCGATTGATCGCACAAAAAGGATTAAAAAATTCACTTCGTGCGATCAATCGAACTGTGCGATCGAACTATGTTGCCGCAACCGGATAATCCCATTAGGCTTTAATGGCCTGTGTCGGGTTATCCCGCTCTTCTTAAATTGAAGAAATAAAAATAAAAAATTAACAAAATAGTACCGTTTGCAAATAAAAGGTATTTGTTAGTTTTTAAATAAAATAATTAAATTATACATAGTTGTAGATCAAAAGCGAGTTTTAAGTAATACTTTTTATTTGTCATGGATAGCCACGTTCAACGGGAAGGTTAGGTTAGGCTAGGCTAGTTTTCATCCCGAAAATCCTACAGGAACGGGCACAACGCGGGTAAAACCGCGGGGCGCTGCTAGTTATATCATAAGGGTGGCAACTCTGAGATCAATCAACTCAACCTAGTGCAACCTAGTAATAGGCAGTTCTATCCCATTTTTCCTGTGGGATATCCTGATTTGCAAAAAGAATGTCAGTAGTGATACGATAATTATTGACCTCTATTTAAGTCACGTTCGTTGAACTTTGATTTATGTTTTAAAAGATAAAGAGTTTTATTAATATTACTAGCAACATTTATCATAAACTAGCAGCGCCCCGCGGTTTGACCCGCGTTGGGCTCGTTTCCGTAAGAATTTCGAGATTTTTTATACATATAAACCTTCCGCTTGAATCACTCTATCTATTTAAAAAAACCGCGTCAAAATCCGTTGCGTAGTTTTAAAGATCTAAGCATACCTAGAGACAGACAGACAGCGGAAAGCGACCACTTCTGTAATCTATGACCACTTCTGTAATATGACCACTTCTGTAATCTATGACCACTTCTGTAATCTATGACCACTTCTGTAATCTATGACCATTCCTGTAATCTATGACCACTTCTGTAATCTATGACCACTTTTGTAATCTATGACACTTCTGTATTCTATGACACTTCTGTATTCTATGACACTTCTGAAATCTATGACCACTTCTGTAATCTATGACCACTTCTGTAATCTATGACCACTTCTGTAATCTATGACCACTTCTGTAATCTATGACCACTTCTGTAATCTATGACCACTTATATAATTTGCTAACGCCCGTACTCAGAGTCGTCAAATGCTTCCTTAGTAGAGATTTAATGAGTGATTTTGACATGATATGTAATTAAAATAACGTCAATTACTTAAGTGTCGTTTTAATGGAGTTCTCTGTTAAAACTTAATTTATTAACCGACTTGTAAAGGAGGAAGTTAAAAACGGATGTTTTTTTTTTGTTTATTTTTGACGTAACTATTTGGACTTCGATTATAACTCCGTCATTTAAAAACACCGCTATGTAAAAAAATTAAAAACATACATTTCATTGACTTTATTTTTTTGATACTATACTGATACTTTGAGTGAGATGATTTCAGCAGTGGGACATTACATGCCAATACTTACTTACTTATTTGTTGGGTTTTTTTTTTAGTTTTTTTTTATGAAATTTTCATTGAAACCTTCGCTTTGTTGATTTTTTTTAATTATACGAAAGTAATACCTGACCTCTCAAACAAAGCACATTCTAGATTACCCACAGTATACAGGTTTTGTTTGTACGTCACATAATGAAGGTCGTCAACCACTGCGCTGACGTATAACATAACTAGCTAATGGAGAATTACTAATTACTATGCTATGAGCGTTTGCTTTGTTTAAAATAGTATTTTAATAGATAAATATATGTTGTCTTGAATTTATATAGGATTTATTTTGTTTCGTGGCTTAATAGATTTTTTTTTTATTTAAGAGATGGGTTTTGTTTTTTTTTGTTTGGTTTAGATACTAGTGTAAAGCAAGCTGTGTTAACGCCTAAGTCTAACACTACACTGATATCTTCAGTGAGATGAGAGGCCTTTGCCCAGCAGTGGGACTTTACAGGCTAATATTTTTTTAGATAGATAATACAATCTATGTTATATAAAATGAAAGTCGTGTTAGTTACACCATAATTGTAACTCGGGAACGGCTGGACCGATTGTAATGTTTTTTTTCTATTTTATTTATTTCGGCCAGGAATAGGATAATAAATAAGTTAAAAAATACCAAATTCACATCTAGTATATCGAGCACATTTAGAAAAAATCGAAATTTGGGTCGAAAACCGACTAAAATAGATTCTTTTTCATAACAAATATGTTTTTTATTTAATCGAGAGACGAATAAAATTGAATACGCTTTTAATTATCCATCAATTTTGAAAATTGACTCATAAACGAAGTATATATGAGGTTACAGAACTTATTAGAAAAAAACGAACAGAGAAATACCTTCCAATTAAAAAAATATATTTATTATATAAAATTATATTGTTTATACATAAAAAGCCTTCGCACCACCAAAAACAATCTACCAAATATTTAATCATAGCGTTAACAAATAAAAAAACATTAAAAGATTTTTCTTTTAATTTTCAAAAACCTTTTCTAATTTTTTTTAATACAAAACTTTTAAATATAAAAAAAAAATATCATCGCTCCGCAGCACTAAACAGCCCTAACGCAACTTGCGTACTAACTCATTGCGAAAATGTATAAAACGCCGCCGATCACATCACTCGCGTTTCATTGACATTGTAGCTTTACACCGGTGCAGACTTCGAGCGATCGAATGTGGCATTATCGATACTGTCAAAATATCTAATCAACTATTTTCGATAGTAACTGAAAAAAAATCAACGCGGTTTCTGATCCTTTGGGGTCATACAACTTTTAAAAAAAGTGAAAAAAAATATTATGTGATTTTTTTACTGGTGCATAATTATTTTTTTGTGATAAGAGTTTTTTTTTAAACATTTGTTTGTTTGTGGATTTTAATTTTTGTGTTTTCTTATCTCTGGATTCTTTGTGATTTGAAAATGAAGGACATTTGGAATCGGGTAAACAACCGAAGGTATTCTAATTGCAATACTGAACTGAATGAAATATCAAATAATCGATTGAAAAAAGGCGATATCGATCGCACTGCGTTCGAGTCGAACTTCGACGAATGCGAGGGATTGAACAACAGATTCGATAGTATCGATTTCAGTGATCGTAAAGATGCGATCATCAATCGATTGTTTGAGAGGAGAAAGAAGGGGCAGATTGGCAGACAACCGAAATGTGAGTAATATTTTTAATTATATTTTGCAAACTGAAAACGAAAATAGGAACAATAAATTATTTAAAAACTCAAACCTATTTAAAGCTAAATAAGTTACCCTCCGGAGTTTTAAAAAAAACGTAACTTTTTTAATTATAGAGTTAACTAGCAGCGCCCCGCGGTTTTACCCGCGTTGTGCCTGTTCCCGTGGGAATTTCGGGAATTTTTTACATAAAAACCTTCCTCTTGAATCACTCTACCTATTACAAAAAACCGCATCAAAATCCGTTGCGTAATTTTAAAGATTTAAGCATACAGACAGACAAACAGACAGACAGACACGAAAAAGAGACGACTTTATTTTATACGATGTAGTGAAGAACACAATTTTTATCGTGAATAAAAAAAACCGTAATGGCCGACCTGAGATCTTATAAAACTCTCCGTTATATCAGTGACACCAAACTCTATTATAAAGCGATAATAATCTTCCTTACAATTTCATTCGTTCATTTATTATTTCGAGTAGTGGCCGCTGGTGACAGAGGTTTTAGACCGCTTAAAGACCTCCGACATGGCCATCCTTATATCTCAAAACCAATCCTTCTGGCCCCTTGATGGTCATCTCACCAACAATCTGTCTGATTGTTCCCTTTGTTGGTACAGACAGACACACATGATGATACCTATCTATACTAATATTATAAAGAGGTAAAATTTGTAAGTTTGTTTGTATGTTCAGGGTAATCTCAGGAATTATCAGTCCCATTTGAATAATTATTTTTGTGATAGATAGCCACATTCAACGGGGAGGTTATAGGCTATTTTTCATCCCGAAATTCACACGGGAACGTGTACAACGCGGGTAAAACCGCGGGGTGCTGCTAGTTTACTATATTTAGCATAACTACTTACTATTTTTCTTTTCATTTAATTTTACATCGGACGGGGTTAAAAATACGGCAATAAACTGTTGGATTTATGTTTACAGTAAACACATATCATATTCACATCTATTTTCTTTAAAAGTGCAGCTGGGCTCATACTTAGCCATACTTCGGCCAAACTGGCATTTATATCTGAGTGCTACCGTGCTTCGGGCAGTACGTTAAGCAGTCGGTCCCGGTTGTGTCAATCGTCAATCCCTCGGCTGACGACTGTAATTTGTCGATTCTTCTTCTTCATCGAGTGGATGGTCAACCTGACCAATCCTGGTGTCAGAGTTATTGAGCCGCCAAAGGCCTCTGACATGGCTCATGTAACGACTACTATCCGTAGAAAGTAACCGGGACCGACCGCTTAACGTGCCCTCCGAAGCACGGAATCATCTTACTTTTCGGGCAATCAGGTGATTCAGCCTGCAATGCCCTATCCAAACTGAGGACAGTCTCACAAAGTGATTTTTGTGAGATATCCTCACCGGGAATCGAACCCGGAACCTCCGGATCGTGAGCCGAGTGCTCAAACCACTGGACCACGGAGGCTGTTATTTGTCGATTGAACTCCGCACAGCTTCGTTCTCCTTCGCACCCTTAGCTTGAGCTTCTTTACAAGCTAGAAACCAGCGTGCCCTTTGCTTTCAAAATTCGCCACCCAGCTAGTAAACTCACTTAACATCAATGACGCGTCATTTCAATCTACGTAACGGAAATAACATTAATCTAATGACTAAAACGATTATTAGACATGACATATCACAATATGTCTAACAGCACGTGGCGTCTTACCCGTTCCAGTAAGAATTTCGGGATGAAAAATAGCCTATAAATTATCGTTGTATGTGGCTATCAGTCACAAAAAGAATTATTCAAATCGGACATGTAGTTTCTGAGATTAGACCGTTCAAAAAATCAAACTCTTCAGTTTTATTATATTAGTATATATATATATATATATATATATATATATATATATATATATATATATATATATATTAGTATAGGTATAGTTAATTGGTTTATCGGAAAAACTAATAAATTGGAATATTTATAATTCGTTTTTAATTGTATGTTCAGTAGTTAATTGTGTCGAAAACATCCGGGTGAATAACGTTGACTTAAAAATAAAAACAATATTTTTTAACTCCGTGTGCGGATACACTTCGCTTTTATTTAGATAAATCCAGAGGCGTGGTTCGTGCTAAATAATAATACAGATTAATAACAGATTAATAAGATAATTAATACAGATGTATTAAACCTTTTTACTTAAGAACTAGCTGTTCCGCGCGGTGGTTCCACCCGCGACCCAATAGATGGCGCTAGTGTGAACATATTGTAGATCACGCTTTTGAAATTTACCAGTTTTAGTGGGGTCGCGTATATGTTTTGTTCGCCAGAAAAATAACATACTTCTTCTTTAAAATCAATATACTCCATCAGGCAAAAGAGGGTTTTACGCCTGTACTGTTGTCGATGGAAATAATGTGGATCATAAAAACAACAGACAATTTAAAATCCGTCAAGTTTATTATCTTTTAAAAAATAAGAAACCCTCACATACATTTTTACTACCAGTTGTATTTATATGTATTTATCTGACGTTTAATTCAATATGACGCATTCAACATGGCTCATTAAATACCGTTTATATTACAAATCTTGTTTTGTACGGAAAAATATTATTGAGTTTGTGCTTTTATCTTTAACTAGCAGCGCCTTGCGGTTTTACCCGCGTCGTGACCGTTCCCGTGGGAATTTCTGGATAATTAACTTTGCCTTGAATGTAGCTATCTACACTAATATTATAAAAAACTTTGTTTGTTTGGTTGTAATGAATAGGCTCAAAAACTACTGGACCGTTTTTAAAAATTCTTTCACCATTCGAAAGCTACATTATCCACGAGTAACATAGGCTATTTTTTACCCCGAAATTCCCACAGGAATGGACACAACGCGGGTAAAACCGCGGGGCGCTGCTAAATATAATACAAAAAGAATTATTCTAATTGGACTGGTAGTTTCCGAGATTAGCACATACAAAGAAAATCACAAATGTTACCTTTATTATATAGGTACTAGCAGCGCGCGTTGTGCCCGTTCCCGTGGGAATTTCGGGAATTTTTTTTACATTAAAACCTTCCTCTTGAATCACTCTACCTATTACAAAAAACCGCATCAAAATCCGTTGCGTAATTTTAAAGATTTAAGCATACAGACAGACAAACAGACAGACACGAAAAAGAGACGACTTTATTTTATACTATGTAGTGAAGTAAAGACAATGACGTATTCTACAACTATTAGTTTTTTCAAACACGACTGGAACGAACATGTCTTAGACTTTTTGCTTAAATCACGATAACTGTCATACACAAAAAACTAATGCGACTCTAAATTAACTCAAAAAAGTTTAATCGACTCCAAAAAAAATTAAATCAACTGCAAAAAACGGAATCTACTGTAAAAAAAATACGAGTTTTTAGTCCAAAAATTTAAATCGGTTCTAAAAAACAAAATCAACTGGTAAAAAACGGAATCTACTGTAAAAACTAAGTTTTTGACTTAAATTATAGTTGCCATTCATAATATTCACAAAAACTATAAAAAAATAACATTTTGAAGCGAAAAAGTGTCTCAGTAGGTGTTTGCCTTCAAAAAATATTTTTTTGTTTTTTTTTTGTTGCCAAAATTGTCTTTGCTCCGGATAGTGAACTTGGACTTGGGGATCCTTTTACGGTCATCCGATATGACCTCTGAGCGACAGAGGTCACTCTGATCACAAACTTTTTAATTACAACGAAAGGAAGTTAGCTATAAATATGGACCTACTTCAATTCCGTATGCAATATAATAAAATAATTAAAATAAAAGTTATTATAAAATTAAAGTATAATTTTAACGACTCTATAAATGACATGTATTTATAAATATTTTTATCTACACTAATGTTGTAACATTCTACTTATGATTCCAATACTTGACTTATAATTACTATTGTTATAGCACAGACAACTAAAACACTCAATTTAAGCAATTGCACATGATGTTATAATATCATTATAATTTAACATTATAACATCATTATAACGCGACCAATTAACCTGGCGAGACTTATGTCAAAATCCTCATACTAGTTGTATAAAATTTTGATATTAGGCTGGCTTTTGAAAATAGTTGGGTTATACGTGAAAACTTCGTCGAAACTACATACACAAAACTCTTTGGTAAGATCTCGCTCGCTCCTGATTGGCCCTACGCGCAGCTGCGCTCTCATTGGTTAGATTTTAATGGCGGCAAGTTCACTGTGACAATACACGTACCTACGCGTGAATTTAATGTTTCGCAATGTGTTTTGTTTTTAAAATTTTGTTTGATTAATTGCATTAAATAGTGAAGATAAAGTAGTGTATGCAACTGCATATAACACGGGTATTAAAACACTCGTTACTATTATGAAACTCGCTGCGCTCGTTTCATAAACTCACACTCGTGTTTTAATACCCTTCTTTATATGACGTTGCATAAACTACTATTATTAAAAAGATATTCAAAGGATGAAAATATTCTTCGTAATTTTAAAATAATCTACACTCATATTATAAAGAGGAAAACTTTGTTTGTTTGGTTGTAATGAATAGGCTCAAAAACCACTGGACCGTTTTAAAAAATTCTTTCACCATTCGAAAGCTACATTATCCACGAGTAACATAGGCTATTTTTTCATCCCGAAATTCCCACTGAAATGGACACAACGTGGGTAAAACCGCGGGGCGCTGTATGTCATATAGGTATCACTTAATACACAAAAAAATGTCAAAATTGACATTCCCAATGTTTGTGCATGGGTTTCCATTAAGCGGAGCGGAGCCCAATCGAGCAATCAGAGCGCATTGATATTGTCAAACTCTTTTCGTAATGCATTGTGATTGGTCAATTGGACAAGCCCGTTGGCACAGTGGCAGTGAGAGCGCTTACTGTGTCGGGGGTTGCGGGTTCGATTCCCGCCCGGAGTCAACAATATGTGAAGACATAGTTGTTGGCGACGACGTCTGGGTGTCAATTATATATTCTTATAAAGTATTTGTGTAGTATAGTAATAGTATCAGTTAGTTAGATTCCATATTACAAGCTTATAGCTTAGTTTGGGTCTAATTAACCGTGAGTGAATTTGTCCGGGTATATATATATATATGTCCGGGTATATATATAGTAGAGCTTCATAATTTACCCGCATTGTGCCCGTTCCATTAAGAATTTTGAAATAACCTAAAACCTTCCCGTTGAATGTGGCTATCCGTTACAAAAAGATTTATTGAAATCGGATTTTTTATCACTACATAGTATAAAACAAAGTCGCTACTTTTGTCTGTTTGTTTGTCTGTATGCTTAAATCTTTAAAATTACGCAACGGATTTTGATGCGGTTTTTTGTAATAGGTAGAATGATTCAAGAGGAAGGTTTATATGTATAAAAATTCCCGAAATTCCCACGGGAACGGGCACAACGCGGGTAAAACCGCGGGGCGCTGCTAGTATTAATATAGAATAAAGTCCCGGTTGTTTCAATCGTTAGACCATGTCGGAGGCCTTTAGGCGGTCTAACAACTCTGACACCAGGGTTGACCACTGACCTACTCGAACGTACTTGCTTATTAGATCGAGTTTTACTTGGAAATGAGTGTGTGGAACAGAATAGGAACGTGATGAATTTGTAATTCTTTATCTAACTGTGTGACAGATTTAAAGGAAAAAAACGTGTAAAATTGATATTAAGTGAAAAAGAATTGATTTTAAGATCGACAGCACGTTTATACTACACTAGCAGCGCCCCGCGGTTTTACCCGCGTTGTGCCCGTTCCCGTGGGAATTTCGGGAATTTGTATACATATAAACCTTCCTCTTGAATCACTCTCAATGCTCAAATAAAAAATGCAAATTTCCGCTTTTTGATGTGAAAAATAGCCTTCCTGTTGAATGTGCTATCCATTGCAAAAAGAATTATTCAAATCGGACACATATAATCTATATCTATATATATATATATATCTATATATATATATATATATATATATATATAAAAGAAAGTCGTGTTAGTTACACTATTTATAACTCGAGAACGGCTGAACCGATTTGGCTGAAAACTGGTGGGGAGGTAGCTTAGAACCAGGAAACGGATATAGGATACTATTTATCCCGTATATCCTACGGGAACGGGTGCGCTGTGGGTGAAACCGCGGGGTACAGCTAGTTTGAATATAATTTAAATCAAATTAAATTTAAATAAAAAAAATCCGAACTTCCGATTTCTTTCGTTCAAGAGAGTTTTATTTTGATTTAATTTCGAATTAGTTTCATTTGACTTACGTCAATGGTAAGACCCAAGAATTAAATTAAAATAAACTAATTAAAATAATAAACAAGAATGATATCACTACATAGTATAAAACAAAGTCGCTTTCCGCTGTCTGTCTGTCCCTAAGTATGCTTAGATCTATAAAACTACTGCACGGATATTGATGCAGGTTTTTTTAAATAGATAGAGTGATTCAAGAGGAAGGTTTATAAGTCCGTAAACGTAGATACAATCCAAAATTGTGTTTTTTTCCCATGGCTCGTATGATCTAATAAATAACTGAGGCAATAAATGTTTTTTTTAAAAGAGTTATTTTTTTTAAATTATTTTTTTTTCATGGTTATAACCTGATAAATGATTGTGGCATTTTTTTAAAGTGATAGGTGGTGTTTTGACCTTTTTTTATTTGTTTTTCGACTTTTCTTCGTATGGTTATAACATGATAAATGATTGTGGCATTTTTTTTTAAATGAAAGTATATTTTAACTTTTTTTAAACTTTTTAAAACTTTTTTGTCCCATCCATAAAAACCTACATAGTAGTGTCAAATTGTTAAGCCAGTCATCGGTTAAACTTTCTAATGAACTGTAAAACTAGTTTTTATAACTAATATAAGTCTAATCCACGTGCTAGAAATATATTTATGACCACAAAGTCTATAAATTTACAAAATTGTCTTTGATTATATACTTCTATGCTATCGACAACGAAAAACTAACGACAATTCCTTCCATCTATACTAATATTGTAGAGCTGCAGAGTTTGTTTGTTTGAACGCGCTAATCTCAGGAACTACTGGTCCGATTTGAAAAATTCTTTTTGTAATGGATAGCCACATTCAACGGGAAGGTTATAGGCTACTTTTCATCCTGAAATTCCCACAGGAACGAGTACAACGCGGGTAACAGTGTATGACGCAGCTAGTACTCGTTATTCTACATTCTGTATGACAGTTATCTTTTTTATCTTACGCAAGAAATATAATGGAGGACGTTATCTTACAACAGTGATACAATTAAAATTGAATTAAAAATGTATTAAATTAAACACGCAATTTCGAATGTAGGTTGTTTTAAGTACCAAATAACTTAGTGTTTTTAATACCTATTTTGTTAGACTTACTATACTCGTATATCTATTTATATTTTCTACACTAATATTATAAAGAGGAAAACTTTGTTTGTTTGTAATGAATAGGCACAAAAACTACTGGACCGTTTTTAAAAATTCTTTCACCATTCGAAAGCTACATTATCCACGAGTAACATAGGCTATTTTTCATCCCGAAATTCCTACAGGAATGGACACAACGCGGGTAAAACCGCGGGGCGCTGCTAGTAATATATAAAATTCTCGTGTCGCGGTGTTTGTAGTTAAACTCCTCCGAAACGGCTTGACCGATTCTCATGAAATTTTGTGTGCGTATCATCATATGGATGAGAGGCCGATAGCGGCATTTCTAACTAAGCGCTACCGTGCTTCGGTAAGCACGTTAAACAATCGGTCCCGGTTGTTTCAGTCGTTAGACCATGTCGACTTTTAGATGGTCTAAATACTTTGACACTAGGGTTGCCCTTCTCGAAATTAACATAACCATCATAATTTGAAAATAAAATAAAATTTTATGATATTAATATTTTTTTCGTATCGCAAGCAAAGGGCATGTTAATAGTTAGGTATATGATTTAGTTATTTTTTCCGCATACTTATATAATGACTGTGTTGTGGACTCCATGCGGATATCTATCATTAAATAAATAATCTAAGATTATTGGTTATCCATATACATCTCATAGTATCTATTCTTTTATTCTAATATTATAAAGAGGTAAAAACTGTGTAAAATTTTAAAGTTTGTGTGTTTGTATGTTCGAGCTAATCTCAGGAATTATCCGTCCGATTTGAATAATTATTATTGTATTAGATAGCCACATTCAACGGGAAGGTTATAAGCTATAATTCATCCCGAAATTCCTACGGGAACGGGTACAACACGGGTAAAACCGCGGGGCGCTGCTTAAACTAATACCTATAATAAAGCTGAAAGGTTTGTTTGTTTGAACGCGTTAATCTCAGAAACTAAGTACTAAGTCAATTACAATGATTATTTTTGTAATGGATAGCTATATTATATAATTACTATTTATATAGTAAACTAGCTGCGCCCCGCGGTTTCACCCGCGTTGTACCCGTTCCCGCGGGAATTTCGGGATGAAAAATAGACGTTGGCCGATTCTCAGACCTACTCAATATGCTCACAAAATTTCATGAGAATCGGTCGAGCCGTTTCGGAGGAGTACGCGAACGAACACTGTGACACGAGAATTTTATATATAAGATAAACAAAGTGTCACAGAATACGTGTAATTTAATTACATAATATTGTAACATGATACAATGAAAACAAAATTAATTGACTGCAAAGCAAATAAGTTATTAACTTAATAAATAAAAACCGGCCAAGTGCGAGTCGGACTCGCTCACGGAGGGTTCCGTACTTTAAAAAACGGCACAAAATCATGTTTGTTGGTTTTTTGGCCCTTGATATTTTTATTATTTTATTTTTAGTATTTGTTGTTATAGCGGCAATAGAAATACATCATCTGTGAAAATTTCAACTGTCTAGCTATCACCGTTCTTGAGATACAGCCTGGTGCCGGACGGACGCCCGTCGCGTGCGCACACGGCGGGCGCACGCATCGGTTCACTTTTGTATGACACCGCACGCGACGGGCGCACGCGGTGGTTCACTTTTATGCAACCGCGGCGTGCGCACGCTGAACGCTGTCGGCCCTAAAAGGGTGATGACTTAGCACTGTGTCATAATTTCTGTAATAATACATAATTATTTACATACGTATGTATGTATGTTGTTTAATATAACGCATTTAATACAAGGTCTGTAATATCTATACTAATACTAGCTACGCCCCGCGGTTTTACCCGCGTTGTACCCGTTCCCGTGGGAATTTAAGAACCGCTCGACCGATTTTGTACAAACTTCACGTAAACCATCTACTAAATAGTCCGAAAAAAGCCTAAACATTTGGTTTGGATAGGTGAACCCGTTCTTGATTTAAAATATAACATTACAACGAAAAGTGGCATTGATTTTTATATACCTACTAGCAGCGCCCCGCGGTTTTACCCGCGTTGTGCCCGTTCCCGTGGGAATTTCGGGATTTTTTTTACATAAAAACCTTCCCCTTGAATCACTCTACCTATTACAAAAAACCGCATCAAAATCCGTTGCGTAATTTTAAAGATTTAAGCATACAGACAGACAAACAGTGTGACAGACACGAAAAAGAGTCGACTTTATTTTATACTATGTGATACTTATATTATAACGAGGTAAAATTTGTTATTTTGTTTGTATGTTCGGGCAAATCTCGGGAATTATCAGTCCGATTGGGATAATTATTTTTGTATTGGGCAGCTATATTCAAGATAAAAGTTATAGGCTACGTTTTATCCCGAAATTCCCACGGGAACTGGCACTACGCGGGTAAAACTGCGGGGTAATGACAGTATAATATCGTGTATGATGGTTACCGTTTTCAGACATACGAGTTTGAAATCACCAACCAACTCTTCACTGTACTGATATCTTCAGTGAGATGAGAGGCCTTTGCCCAGCAGTGGGACATTAAAGGCTATTACTACTAATACTTACTTCACAAAAAGATTAATGCTATCCGGTTATAGTTCTAGAAATAAGCGGAACCAAAAAAACAAACAAAAAACTATGAGATTCATTATTTTTTTATACGAAGATTGTTAGAATCGTAATAAATTATATCTACAATAAGCTCAAGTTTTAGTAAGTTCGAGAACTTTTCAAAAATAACTTTTTATTTCGATACTTTTTAGGGTTCCGTACCCAAAGGGTAAAAACGGGACCCTATTACTGAGACTTCGCTGTCCGTCCGTCCGTCTGTCACCAGGCTGTATCTCAAGAACAGTGATAGCTAGACAGTTGAAATTCTCACAGATGATGTATTTCTATCTAACGACAAATACTAAAAATAAAATAAAACAAATATTCAAGGAGGGCTCTCATACAGTAAACGTGATTATTTGCCGTTTTTTAATGTACGGTACCCTCTGTGCACGAGTCCGACTCGCACTTGGCGGTTTTTATAAAGTTCCTTTGTTGAACTTGGCATTTTCGCCCATACTCATAAATGTTTACGATCTTAAATTGCATCTAATTTGGATCTTCATGTTAATATTATAATCCTTAAAAGCGGCGTAGGATATTTTAAAGTATAGGTAGTAATTGATACTTAAGTACGGAACCATTTCGAAATTATTAAAAAAGTAACATTTACTTCAACACTAATTATCAAGGTCCTCTCACTGAAGATGTTAGTACAGCGAGGAGTACACGTAATCACAAGCAAGCACTAATGTAAAGTATCGTCCTATAAGACACTGCAGATCAAAGTCCTCTCATTGAAGATGTTAGTACAGCGAGGAGTACACGTAATCACAAGCGAGCACTAATGTAAAGTATCGTCCTATAAGACACTGCAGATCAAAGTCCTCTAACTGAAGATGTTAGTACAGCGAGGAGTACACGTAATCACAAGCGAGCACTAATGTAAAGTATCGTCCTATAAGACACTGCAGATCAAAGTCCTCTCACTAAAGATGTTTGTACAGCGAGGAGTACCCGTAATCACAAGCGAGCACTAATGTAAAGTATCGTCCTATAAGACACTGCAGATCAAAGTCCTCTCACTGAAGATGTTAGTACAGCGAGGAGTACACGTAATCACAAGCGAGCACTAATGTAAAGTATCGTCCTATAAGACACTGCAGATCAAAGTCCTCTCACTGAAGATGTAAGTACAGCGAGGAGTACACGTAATCACAAGCGAGCACTAATGTAAAGTATCGTCCTATTAGACACTGCACATCAAAGGCCCCCGGTACTGCCATACAGTTATTATGTCTTAGAACAATTGGCAAAAAATTGTTTTTGCCAGTTACATGGTCTCAATTTATTGTAGCACAAAAAAGTTCAAAAAATTGCCATTTTTTTGTTATAAACTATTATGGAATACGTCAATCATATAGATAGATAAATGAGAGGATTTTTTTTGGACCTTGGCTTTTTAACAAATTTATACGTAGTGGAAAAATACTACCTTTCAACGGAAGTTTAACAATAGTTCAACTGACGCATGTGTGCGTTCGTAATAATACAACTTTCATTTGTTTATCAGCATCACATGTTCTTTAAACACTTTTTTGTATGAAAAAGGGTCGCACATAGAACCGCGCAAAGATCAGTTGTACTCCTAAGGGATTCTAGTGACTAATTTTCGGACGTCAAGCACAAAAAACCCCTCGGAAAACCCCACAAGCGATGACGGGACGAACTAGACTAATACAGTGACAACTGGCTCACAAATAGCTCAGGATAGAGATTAGTGGAAAGAGGGTAGGGAGGCCTTTGCCCTGCAGTGGGACATTTATGGCTAATTAATAAAAATACCCATACTTTGACAAGCCCGTTGTCACAGTGGCAGTGAGAGCGCTTACTGTGTCGGGGGTTGCGGGCTCGATTCAACGGAGTACCAATATGTGAGACATAGTTGTTGACGACGTCTGGGTGTCGATTATATATTCTTACTAGCAGCGCCCCGCGGTTTTACCCGCGTTGTGCCCGTTCCCGTGGGAATTTCGGGAATTTTTTTACATAAAAACCTTCCTCTTGAATCACTCTACCTATTACAAAAAACCGCATCAAAATCCGTTGCGTAATTTTAAAGATTTAAGCATACAGACAGACAAACAGTGTGACAGACACGAAAAAGAGACGACTTTATTTTATACTATGTAGTGATGATGCGGTCTAAGTTTGATTATAAATTAGTTATTCGCTTATAAAAAGCCATATTTTACTGTCAACACGTCAACAGCTGTCGCCTGTGTTGACAACGTAAACAATAAAACGTACAAAAATACACGTTCCGTGTGAAGTTGGGTAAAAGGTCAAGATTACGTTGATTTATCTTCAACATTATTCCGATGTATAAAATTCCTTCAGTAAACATTTTCTCGCAAGATTGACACTGTACTGTGATATCTAAATGAATGCAATAAAGCTGAAGAGAAACTACCTGTCCGATTTGAATAATTCTTATTGTATTGGATAGCCACATTCAACGGGAAGGTTATACGATATTTTTTATCCCGAAATTCCCACGGGAACTAATTCTACGCGGGTATAACTATGGAGCGCTGCAAGTACTAATATAAGAAAGCTGAAGAGTTTGATTTTTTGATTGTTTCAACGCGTTTATCTCAAAAACGACTCATCCGATTTGAATAATTCTTTTTGTAATGGATAGCCATATTCAATAGTAATATCATAACTGACTTGTTGTTGTATGGGAGTCCTTGAATATTTGTTTTATTTTATTTTTAGTATTTGTTGTTATAGCGGCAATAGAAATATATCTTCTGTGAAAATTTCAACTGTCTAGCTATCACCGTCCTTGAGATACAGCCTGGTGACAGACGGACGGACGGACGGACTGCGAAGTCTCAGTAATAGGGTCCCGTTTTTACCCTTTGGGTACGGAACCCTAAAAATCATGGCACAGGCCGTCATTTAAATTATGATACATCGTTTTGTTTTAAAAAATCATTTAACTGCCTAAAAATTCGTGATCTTTTAATAGACTATGATACGATAACCAATCGAAACAAAACACTCGCTAGACAACTTACAGTCTGCAGACTGCCTAAGTTTAGCCAAACGGTCAGTGAAGGTACAAAGACATTGACCTTATTGTCCCAGATTACTAAACCAAGTTCGATGAACTTTAGGAAACGGCTAACGAATGCCAAATGTTGCATGTTTTGTAATAAATATTAATACTTTAATATAATATTATAAAGCTGAAGAGTTTGTTTTGTTTGTTTGTTTGTTTGTTTGTTTGTTTAAACGCGCTAATCTCAGAAACTACTGAACCGATTTGAATAATTCTTTCACTGTTAGATAGTCTATTTATCGAGGAAGGCTATAGGCTACATTTTATCCCGGATTTCCTACGGGAACGGGCACAACGCGGGTAAAACCGCGGGGCGCTGCTAGTACTTTAATATTTTTAGCTGAAGATGCATATTTATAAGTTGCGCTAGTCAATATTAAACTAGCAGCGGCCCACGGTTTTACCCGCGTTGTACCCGTTCCCGTGGAATTTCAGGATGAAAAGTATCCTATAACCTTCCCGTTGAATGTGGCTATCCATTACAAAAAGAATTTTTCAAATCGGACCAGTAGTTCCTGAGATTAGCGCGTTCAAACAAACAAACAAACTCTGCAGCTTTATTCTAACCACTAGCAGCGCCCCGCGGTTTTACCCGCGTTGTGCCCGTTCCCGTGGGAATTTCGGGATAAAATGTAGCCTATAGCCTTCCTCGATAAATAGACTATCTAACAGTGAAAGAATTATTCAAATCGGTTCAGTAGTTTCTGAGATTAGCGCGTTTAAACAAACAAACAAACAAACAAAACAAACTCTTCAGCTTTATAATATTAGTATAGATTCTAAGGTTACATTTTTTTACCTCTTTTTCGCCTCGGTAATCTAGGGGCTACTGCACTTGCCTGCCAAGACGGAGGTTCCAGATTCAATTTCAAGCGATAGTTTTTCCTACGTATCAAACTTCAAAACGTGTGGATTATACTCGTACTCAACTAGCAGCGCCTCGCGGTGTTACCCGCGTTGTGCCCGTTCCCGTGGGAATTTCGGAAATTTTTATACATATAAACTTTCCTCTTGAATCACTCTGTCTATTTAAAAAAACACGCCAAAATCCGTGCAGTAGTTTTTGTGTTTATCGTGGACAAACAGACAGACGCGGCCGGGGACTTTGTTTTATAATATGTAGTGATACGGAAATACTTAGGATAGTTCCTTTATTACAATAGTGATGATTGAAAGCGCAAGACATACTTGGTTCCTTTCCGGGGTTAAGTTTAAGGGTTGCTACAGCTTACGTTCACGTACACGTAAAGGTAACCTAAAATGTTAACTAGTTGCCTGAATAACTTTAACAGAAAGAACGGGAGCGACAATTTAACGTGCCCTCCGAAGCACGGTAACGCTCAGATAGAAATGCCACTATCGGCCACCCATCCAAGTAGGGGTCGAGCTGCACGTTGCTTAACAATCGCAATGTGTTAACATCGCTTAGCCAAACTACGCCAAGAGCGCTTCTAACTAATCTATTGCAAATTGCATGAATATCTGTTTGTGTTATTTTTATTGTTTCTATATATATTTCTCATACTAATTAATTTATTAATTATTATTCCATTGTTAAATACTGGTTTAAAATGCCGTTTAGTTAAAGCCTGTTTAGTAATTATATAACTAGAATTGTTCTAGCAATTCGTAAGATATATTACTTTTTGTTATTAATTAGCTCGTACTAATATAATAAATGCGAAAGTCGGTGATGAATTAAGTATGTATGTGTGTTTGTTACTCTTCCACGCAAAAACTAGTGAACGGATTTGGACGAAACTTTACAATAATATAGGTTATACATCAGAATAACACATGGGATACATTTTATCCCGAAATTCCCGCGGGAACGGGTACAACGCGGATAACACCGCGGAGCGCGGCTAGTCGTTAATATTTTGAGTTATTATGAGCTAAAAGCTGGCGAGTTGAAGTGGCGATCGTGTTATTGAACTCAGCGAATCACAGTTTTTAATCTTCTCCAATTTAGGTACGTTTTCATAGAAGCGGAGCGGAGCGGATAGGAGAGGAGCGGAGAGGAGAGATTATCTAACAACGCATTGTTAATCTCCGCACAGCTCCTCTTGACCAACAATTGACTCACTCTCATCATCATCTCACAAAAATCACTTTGTGAGACTGCCCTCAGTTTGGTTATGGCATTGCAGGCTGAATCACCTGATTGCTCGAAAAGTAAGATGATTCCGTGCTTCGGAGGGCACGTTAAGCCGTCGGTCCCGGTTACTCTCTACGGATAGTAGTCGTTACATGAGCCATGTCAGAGGCCTTCGGCGGCTCAATAACTCTGACACCAGGATTGGTCAGGGTGACCATCCACTCGGTGAAGAAGACCAACAATTGACCAATCACAACGAATAGATTCTGACAATGCACTGTGATTGGTAAGCGAGCGCCGCACCGCTCCTCTCCGCTTAAATGAAAACACACACCAAAAAACGCCTATACAAAAACATACTCGTATGACATTGCCTCTTCCCAGACTGCAAAAACATGAACCACTTTTCAAAAACATGAACCACTTTTCAAAAACATGAACCACTTTTCAAAAACATGAACCACTTTTCAAAAACATGAACCACTTTTCTAAAACATGAACCACTTTTCAAAAACATGAACCACTTTTCTAAAACATGAACCACTTTTCAAAAACATGGACCACTTTTCAAAAACATGGACCACTTTTCAAAAACATGGACCACTTTTCAAAAACGTGAACCACTCTTCAAAAACATGAACCACTTTTCAAAAACGTGAACCACTTTTCAAAAACATGAACCACTTTTCAAAAACATGAACCACTTTTCAGAACAATTAAGTGTCTTTTGAAAATAAAAAACTGAACACCAGTTTTTCTGTTTGAAAGCTTACTGCGTAACTTACAGATATACTGACGTCAAACCAACCTTCTTTTTGCGAAGTTTTGTGTTTGTACCAGGCGAGGTCTTCGCACGAACGCTCGTTAAAAAACTGTGCCGGCGTAGTAGTTTTAACCGACTTCAACAAGGGAGGATTCTCAATTCGACTGGGTGTATGTTTTTTGTAGGATAAGGTAAAATAAAAAAAATATCTATATATATAATTCAAAGTCCTGACTGACTGACTGACTGACTGATAATCAACGCACAGCCTCAACCGCTACACCTAGAAACATGAAATTTGGCAGGAAGGTTCTTCAAGTGACGTAAGTGCACACTAAGAAAGGATTTTTGAAAATTCCTACGGGAACGGGCTCAACGCGGGCAAAGCCGCGGGGCGTTGCTAGTATCGTATAAACTTGGACTAATATCGTTTATTCAATCATAGAATACTCTCCATATAAACATCTTTCAAACGAAAATATCTTAAAATCGGTCCGTTCGTTCAACAGCTACGAAGCCACAGACAGACACACGTACCGATCAAACATATTATAACACACCTCTATTTGCGCCGTGGTTAAAAAACTAACAATGAATATGAATATATAAATAAATAATGAATATATAATTGGCACCCAGACGTCGTCGTCAACAACTACATATGTCTGCACATTTTATTTTATTTTTATTTATTTATTTTTAGAAATACCAACAGTGGACATACTAACTAAATTCTTAAGATTAAAAAGCACAATGAGAATAATTCTGGTATGCACACCAATTATAGGCATTTACAGCACTTATAGCAAAATAGTATATACGCTAGATATTACCAAATATTATGTGTATATGCATTACAGTCTAAAGTAGTTATGAATTTACTTATAAAAATAAATGATAGAATATTAAAAGTTAACAAAAAGTTAACAAATATAACTATTAATAAAGATAAAATAAATAAATCTAAGACGTAAATATAACCAAGTAAATCTATGAGACCAAGAGATTCTGATACAGTTCTAACAAAGTGTTATATTTGTTATTAAAAATGTCAAGATCATCAGATTTAACACACATATTGTTGCGCGTTGAATCAAACCCGCATCCCCCGACGCAGTAAGCGCTCTCACTGCCACTGTGCCAACAAGATTTTAATTAAGAAAAATGTTTACTACATTAAACTATAGCTTAGCTATTAAACATAATTAGGCTTGTATTACAATAAGTTAAGTAGTTAACTTAGGTATGTAACTATTGCATAAACTTAAGAAATAGCAAGTTAACCTTGGTTGAGTGGTTACCACTCCGATACATTGCAAAAGGTTCCGGGTTTAACTCTCGATACATGTTTTTAATTTTTATTTTGATAAGTTTTTGATATTTGATCTGCAGTGTCCATAGGACGATACATTACGTTAGTGCTCGCTTGTGATTACGTGTACTCCTCGCTGTACTGACATCGTCAGTGAGAGGACTTTGATCTGCAGTGTCTTATAGGACGATACTTTACATTAGTGCTCGCTTGTGATTACGTGTACTCCTCGCTGTACTAATATCTTCAGTGAGAGGACTTTGAACTGCAGTGTCTTATAGGACGATACTTTACATTAGTGCTCGCTTGTGATTACGTGTACTCCTCGCTGTACTAACATCTTCAGTGAGAGGACTTTGATCTGCAGTGTCTTATAGGACGATACTTTACATTAGTGCTCGCTTGTGATTACGTGTACTCCTCGCTGTACTAACATCTTCAGTGAGAGGACTTTGATCTCCAGTGTCTTATACGACGATGCTTTATTTTCCTCAAACCTGTTACAGTTTGTTCCCGATATAAACAAGTCTTGCAGTGATTACTAAAGTACCAGTTAGTATGGAATCTTCCGTTAAGTAAAACATAAATCAATTTGACGCTTATTCACCTGTAATCACCTTAGTTTGTTGTTACCGGCATCGATACGCGACTATACGAGTGTACCCATATTGCATAGATCTAAATCTAGACAATAATATCTAAACACTAGAAGCGCCTGGTTTTACCTGCGTTGTGCCCGTTCCTGTGGTAATTTCGGGATGAAAAATAGCCTGTAACCTGCCCGTTGAATGTGGCTATCTATTACAAAAAGAATTATTCAAATCGGACTGGTGATGCCAGAGATTAGATCGAACATACAAACTTATAAATTTTACCTCTTTATTATATGTAGATGAAAGAAATAATATCTATATAAAATCTAAGGAAATAAGCTGAAAATTAGCCATTTTTATAAAAATAACTTTGAAATATGCTTGTTTTATTTAAATTGTCGGTCCATATGTTTCAATCGTTAGACCATGTCGTCCTTTAGGCGGTCTAAAAAGCCTAAGGATAATCTAAAAGGTCTAAAAGGTCTAAGGATAGCCACGTATCTAGTCGAACTTATTTTTCTTAGACAAAGCAAGGTGCGATCGCTAGTCTCGTTTCTGACTGTTATTCGGTCGACCCAAAGCATCACAAGTCATTAAGGAAAAAACCCACATGATACAATGCAATCAAATTTTTTGCGCATTCTGTTTTTTTTTTGTATCTTGGATGGAAAGATACCGTTGAAGTTATTTAAAAAGTTAAGACTGGGCGGATTAGCGTGAAAAGGGTTCTGCAATAAATATAATAAAACTTGAAATTAATTGGAGGCATTTGAATCTGAATACGATTAGGGCCAACATTGCGTTAAGCGTGCGCCCGCCGCGTGCGCTCGCGGTTCACTTTTGTATGTAACCGCACGCGACGGTTCGTTTTCGTATGAAGCCATACGCGGCCTGCGCAAGCCGCGGGCGCCCGCGACGGTTCACTTTTGTATGAAACCGCGGCGAGCGCACGCTTAACGCAATGTCGGCCCTTAGAGTGACATGTTTGAGGGAGAGTCTATATATAGACAGTAAAAATAAGAGTAACTGTCTAATTTATTGTCTCAGAACTTTATTTTGTCAGACAAAAAGTAGGTATGTTAAGGCGAAAAGGTATGTTAGATGTTTCGGAGTCTTTAAACCGCTTAAAGGCCTCCGACTTGGTCTGACGAATTAAATGGGACCGACCGCTTAACGTATCATCCGAAGCACGGTAGCGCTCAGATAGAAATGCCACTATCGGCCACCCATCCAAGTCCCGAACTGCACGTTGCTTAACAAACGCAATGGGTAAACATCGCTGGGTAAACTACGCCACAGTAATTTCATGGGTTTTGATTTGAACAGATGTAACCCTAAAATTTAATACTTTAATAATGCAACGGAAATATTCAGAATTCCTTTTGTTTGCTAAAAATAAGTGCGTAGGTATTTATAGATCAAATCGTAAGGTATTTTTTATCTTTCATGTTTTTGCAAGTGGTATTTTTAGAGGCCATTACAATTTGGGGGTAAAAAATATCCATTAGGTAACTTTATAATATCCGTTTGGTGATGTTTATCCATCTACGAGTATTTGTTCCTTACATTTTTTGTAGTTGTCTAGTATGATTAAACATAATTTCAATATTGCAAAAACGTGTATGTTACAGCGAATTATATTCAAATTAATAACAAACTGTATTACCTAGACGGGAATGTGGTTCTAGATTTAAAAATCAAAATTTTAATTTACCTTTTGGACTTCGCAATCGAAAATACCCCAGCGTAACAACTACTGGACCGATTTCCGCCAGCACCACCTAATGTAAGAACCTGTACACGCAAGGAAACTGGCTATCGAATGCAAAAAACCCCATCGAAATCGGTCCATCCATTTGAGAGCTACGATGCTACTTACACACAGACATCGGACTTATAACAGCCCTCTTTTAAGCCGGAAGTTAAATTAAAACTATTCTATTTGTATTGATAATTTTTCTTCAATATCATGAATATTAAGCAACGTTGAGCAGAACACAACAGGGATGGGTAACCAATAGTAGTAAAAAAAAAGTATTAGCCTGTAATGTCCCACTGTTGGGCAAAGGCCTCTCGTCTCACTGAAGATATCAGTACAGTGAGGAGGTTTCAGGCGTAATCACCACGCTTGCCTAATGCGGGTTGGTGATCTCAAACCCGAGCCATGTTTGAAAAGTAGGAAACATGTTTTCGCTCGACCTGGGAATTGAACCCGGGACCTCAGTCTTGGCAGGCGAGTGCACATACCACTAGACCACCACCGAACCAATAGTGTCAATTCCAAATTCGTGCCACCAATTTATCGGTTTCAATTGTTCCAATCGGTTTTACAGACCATGTCGAAGGTCTTAGAGCGGTCTAAATATTTCAACCAGGGTTGACCACTAACTGGCTGAGTTTTACCATAGCCAATAAAGAACTGAGTCATAAACTTGTCAAGGTTCATTAAATATAGTTTTAATTGAGTACAGCTTATTATTATATTACTTACTACCGCATTTAGAAGTCCATTAAATCAACTGACGATATTTATTATACACTAGCAGCGCCCCGCGGTTTTACCCGCGTTGTGTCCATTCCTGTGGGAATTTCGGGATGAAAAATAGCCTATGTTACTCGTGGATAATGTAGCTTTCGAATGGTGAAAGAATTTTTAAAAACGGTCTAGTAGTTTTTGAGCCTATTCATTACAACCAAACAAAGTTTTCCTATTTATAATATTAGTGAAGATTACATGTCAAATTCACTCATTAAATATCTTGTAAGGAAACATTTCACGGCTCTGAGTACGGCGTTAGGGATGTTCGATCATTGCGATTGTTAAGCAACGTGCAGCTCGGCCCCTAATAAGACGGGTGGCTGAAAGTCGCATTCCTATCTGAGCGCTACCGTGCTTCGGAGGGCACGTAAAGCAGTTGGTCCCGGTTTTTTGATTCGTTAGACCATGTCGTCACATGTAGGCGGTCTAAAAACTACGACACCGGGGTTTGACCACTAGCGTACTTGAAATAAATCACTGCATAGTATAATTATAGTTTAAAAAAACTAAAAAACACGCTTTTTGCAAATTGAACTAAAAACTAGAAAATAATTTTTCACCTCAAATCAAAATTATAATAAAATTTAAGTTATTAACACAATGATTCAATTCAGAGTAAAAAAGCGTGGGGTGCTTAATATTTTTTTAAATATTACAATCATCATTGGTAACTATCTATGAGAGGATAGTTATGAACTACAGTAAAATGCACCCCACGCTTTTTACTCTGAATTGAATCATTGTGTTAATAACTTAAATTTTATTATAATTTTGATTTGAGGTGAAAAATTATTTTCTAGTTTTTAGTTCAATTTGCAAAAAGCGTGTTTTTTAGTTTTTTTAAACTATAATTTTATTTTTTATTTTTTAGTAAGCATAACATTATATGCAACTTTTCATCCCGTAATTCCCACGGGAACAGGCCCATCACGGGAAAACCACGGGACGCTGTTAGTGTCTAGTACCATTTAGTAAAATAAAACAGAACTCCCGTTCCGTCCAACAGCGAGCGCCCGTTGATGTCTTTTATATGAAGTAATATTTTTTAGTAAATCTGGCAAATCCATTAAGGATAATGGGAAACTGTTTTTAAATTATTGCATTGTCATCGGTCCTTGATACGTATGCAAAGTTTCAAATTAATCAGACTGCTGGAAGTTGGTGAAAATGATGTTCAAAGATTTCATTACATACGTACATACATACAGGCCAAGCTAATAAAAGCGTGTTAAAAACAGAGTCGCTTTTCGCTGTCTGTCCCTATGTATGCTTAGATCTTTAAAACTACGCAACGGATTTTGATGCAGTTTTTCTTAATAGATAGAGTGATTCAAGAGAAAGGTTTATGTGTATAAAAATTTCCGAAATTCCCACGGGAACGGACACAACGCGGGTAAAACCGCGGGGCGCTGGTAGTAAATGAATTAAACTACATATATGCAAGCCGTACTTACCAAGTAATTATTAAAACAATTAATAATGAATATAGCGATTTCCTAGGCATCTAATAAGACCTATAACAATAATGAATATAGTCATTTCAGATAAACACTAGACTAATGAACCCATTGTTAGTCAGTCAACTTTGACCCTAGATAAACGGACAAACACTAGCTTCAAATTAAGTGTAGATAAGGTATACTGTTTTTAGGTATTAGATAGTAATAAAATAAAAAGATGAAAAAAATGTTACCCCTTTACTCGGTGACTTCAAAATTTGTACTTGTTACTTCGTATCGTATGTATGGATGTATGTTTGTTGCTCTCTCACGTAAAAACTACTGGACGGATTTGGATGAAACTTTACAGTAATATAGGTTAATACATCAGAATAACACATGGGATACATTTTATCTCGAAATTCCCGCGGGAACCGATACAACCGCGGAGCGCGGCTAGTGTATAAATAATTATGTCAAATTATTAAGTGTTGATTATAGTTAATAAGAGTCTGTACACACTATACTTCAAACAGTCTTTGACTTGTTCGACGCAGATGACTATGATAGACTATATCATAGTCAGTTTATTTTCAATGCTTTAGTGTAACAGAGATACAAATTTTATGAGACGTATTTGTATTATAATATTATGTATGTAGTTTTATTAGAGACTAGCAGCGCCCCGCGGTTTTACCCGCGTTGTACCCGTTCCCATGGGAATTTTGGAATCAAAAATTACCTCATTCCATCACAAATTACCTCGAACGTACAAACAAACAAACAAACAATTATACATACAGTATAGATAAATATTGTCTCTAGTATGCACTCTTTCTTATGTCTTAGACAAGACTGTCTTAATACTGTCTTGCTCGACATACTCCTAAGAATGCGTTTGAAGTGGAGTGGAGTTCAACTGACCACAACGCATTACGAAAAGATTTTGACAGTGTCAGTACGTTGTTTGACAATCATAATGCCCTTTCACAATAACAGCCTCCGTGGTCTTGTGGTTTGAGCGCCTGGCTCACGACCCGGAGGTTGCGGGTTCGATTCCCGGTGGGGATATCTCACAAAAATCTCTTTGTGAGACTTTCCTCAGTTTGGTTAGGGCATTGCAGGCTGAATTACCTGATTGCTCGAAAAGTAAGATGATTCCGTGCTTCGGAGGGCACGTTAAGCCGTCGGTGCCGGTTACTTTCTACGGATAGTAGTCGTTACTTGAGCCATGTCAGAGCCTTTGGCGGCTCAATAACTCTGACACCAGGATTGGTCAGGTTGGCCATCCACTCGATGAAGAAGAAGAAGAATGCCCTGTGATTGGTGAATCGGGCTCGGACCGCTCCGTTCCGCTCGCCTTAATAGAGACGCAATCTTAGGCTTATCGATAAATTTAATCTGCAATGATTTATCATTCATCTAAAACCAATCAAAAACAACATATCATGTCATTGAAATATAATCACGCTGACTACTTCTGGTCAATAGTACATTTGAAAAAACGATATATTATAAAACAGACCTTCACATTTACCAAAATAATACAATAAATCCGGCCTACGCTAAATCGATTTTGATAGAATCAAGGTGAAAAGCGCGCCATTTTTCAAGAGTAAGGTCTTTTGTTTATGGTCATGTCGTTAACCTCCTGCCTTCTTTTTTGCAGTATTATTTAACATGTATGTACTAAAAGTCATAACTTATGTATTAACTTGAAAAGATTTACCTAATTAAGTATACAGATGTTTGATAAAAATACAAGTCTACAATTTTGTAAAAAAATTACAAATATTTATAGTTTTACTAGCAGCGCCCCGCGGGTTTACCCGCGTTGTGCCCGTTCCCGTGGGAATTGTACGAATTTTTAAACACATAAACCTTCCTCTTGAATCATTCTATCTATTTAAAAAAACGTGGCAAAATCCGTTGCGTAGTTTTAAAGATCTAAGCATACATAGAGACAGACAGCGGAAAGCGACTTTGTTTTATACTATGTAGTGACTTTGTAGTTTTTAACGTCATCTTACGAAGACAAGAAGGTATCAATCGCTACATTTTATCTATACTAATATAATAAATCTGAAGAGTTTAATTTCTTCCCGTTGAATTTGGCTATCCATTGCAAAAAGAATTATTCAAATCAGGCTAATAATTCCTGAGATAAACAAATAAACAAACTTACACATGTTACCTCTTTACTCGTATAGTATAGATATGAGAGTGATAAATAAAAGTAAGTATAAGCCTGAAATGTCCCACTGCTGGGCAAAGGCCTCTCATCTCACTGAAGTTATCAGTACAGTGAGGAGGATTAGGCATAATCACCACGCTTGCCAAATGCGGGTTGGTGATCTCAAACTCGAACCATGTTTGAAAGGGAAACATGTTTTCGCTCGACCCGGGAATTGAACCCGGGACCTCAGACTTGGCAGGCGAGCGCACATACCACTAGACCACCGAGGCGTTTAATACAACAGGAAATAGATAAAATGTAGGCGTAACCGCAGACTTCTAGTTTTAGATAAAAATTTGCATTAGTGATACGGAAACATCATAAGGTTAAGACCCAGTAATAACCATGACTGGATAACATGAAACTAACGTACGTTAACCCTCTATTGCATGAATTATTAAATTAAAAAGAAAAAAAATATTTTTATGTTTTAATGTGTTTTAATAGGGCTTGTAAGACAAAATATAAAGTGAAAAAAAAAATAAGTATCTTATTTTAGAAAAAAAAAACAGAAGCCAAAATTGGCTTCCCATGCAATAACGTATGTATGAGACATGCCATTTTTGGCTTCCTATGCACAACAAATACCAAAACTTACACAAGGTGAAATTCTCTAAAACAGTTTCTTTTCTCATTCAAGCAAAGAAACACGTCACATTTCTTACATTTTATATGAGAACGCAAAGAACAATCATTCTGACATAATTGACGATTCTTTTGGTGTATCGGGAAATGGTCAATTTTGTCTGTACGTACTGAATTTAGAGGTAGGTCTTGCACTTTTGCTGGGGTTTTCCGTGCCCTTTTTCAAGGTGCGAAAGATTCATTTATACTGGTAGGAGTACCCGTTCTAGATGACGTAGGAGTATTTCCTCTTGACAAGGTAGGTGTACCGGGATTACTGATACTAGGACGGCCTCTTTTTCTTGAGATGCTTTTGCCAGCCTTGCAATAATGTTCAGAAATGGCTAGCTTGAAGTCAAATAGTGCCATGTATTGGTCAGTCTTGCGTCGCCACAGTAACCAAGCATTAACTGCACACATATCAACCAAGTGGAAAAATATTTTTTTATACCACTGACGAGATCTTATTTTGATCCTATACAGACCTAACAAAGAGTCAAGCAAATCAACGCCTCCCATGTGTCGGTTATACACATCAACGCATTGTGGCGGAAAGATAAAAAAAAAACTCTGAATGCATGCGAAGCCATTTTAGGCGCAAACATACTTCATGCGTATGCATGCGAAGCCAAAATTGGCTCCTGTAGAAAATATTGAAAATGAAGTATAAGGAGCAAATATTTTGAATAAACTGTGATAGGGGTCAAAAACAGAGGTTTTGCAGAACATTATTTTCATTTTTTAACATCAATTTTCTTACCTTTTCTATTTAATTTCCACCAACAAAGCTGCGATAAATTTCACTAAGAACGACGTCGCGTACGCACCGGAGAAAAGTGAGGTTATAATGACACATGACGTTGGCCATAGATAATAAAAATTACGTTTCGGTTCAGTTTGAATTCCTTAATATTACAACATTGACATTTTATAATTTTGTTTAAAATTAGGGTAGAAATAAATTACTAAAGTTGAGCAGCCAAAATTGGCTTTGTATGCAATAGAGGGTTAAAGTATACTGATAAAAAATAAGTTTGCACATCCGGGTCAGACAAGGTAAAAACTAATAACAACTAATTAAACATATGTATTCTGTTACTTAATTCTCACGTTTGTCTGTAAGACTTAGGGTGAATTTCACAAACATTCTTTAGTTTATTTAGCTGCGAACTATGTTTATAACACAAAAGGTGTTTATTCGAAATTTTACTTTATGTTGCCCCAAATAGGGCACTAAATAAATATACCCGGACAAATTCACACACGGTGAATTAGACCCAAAGTAAGCTAGTGTTAAGGGCTCCCACACAAAACTGCGAATTCACATCGCATCGCAAATATCTGCGAATTCGCACGAACGCATCGTAAGAATTTCCGATCTGCTTCGCATCGCACATTCCTGCCATATTACGTCATCCTTGGTGACACCATTTTAGTCCGTTCTGAGACATTTTGTTTTACTTTACCTGATAGTCAGTCCCAGCATTTCCAAAGGCATAACAGGAATTCTTCCCTTGTACGATCGTTTTAGAAGGCATGGTGATAATAAACTCAAAAGCTCTTCAAATGAAGATATGCTCATTCTAAAATAATCAAAAAAATTATCTTCTTCAGTTCTCAACGCATAGTACTTTTGAGTAAAATAGTTCCCATCAGAGTTCATAATCGTAATAAATGGATGAACCCAGAATCTTCTTTTTCTTTTATATCTATTTAACAATAACAGCAGTGCAATAATCTTTTCGCGATCCATCTTACGCTTCCTAAAAACACGTCCAGTACGGCTGACTACACTTGAAGGCATGGTCGCCCTACCAAACGGTTTGCCGCACTACATCGTATGGCAAAAATTCGCATCGCAAGTTCCTGCGATGCGAATTCGCATCGCATCGCATCGCAGTTTTGTGTGGGAGCCCTAATAATTGAATGTGGCTATCTATTACAAAAAGAATTATTCAAATCGGGTTGGTAGTTTCTGAGATTACCGCGTCCAAACAAACAAACAATCTCTTCAGCTTTATCTATACTAATACTCGTATTATAAAGAGGTAAAATTTGTAAGTTTGTTTGTTTGTTTGCATGTTCGAGATAATCTCAGAAGTAATCCGTCCGATTTGAATAATTCTTTTTGTAATAGATAGCCACATTCAACGGGAAGGTTATAGACTATTTTTCATCCCGAAATTCCCACGGGAACGGGTACTACGCGGGTAAAACCGTGGGCGCTGCTATTTATTTATATTAGTATACATGTAGGTAGATACTTAAAATCAAGGGACGCGAAACCAATCAAGATTAAAAGTATATAAATAAAAACAAAAAATAAAAAACGTGCTCGTTTGAATAAATTTGATTTAGACACGTTTTTATTTGCTTTTTGATTTAATCACGTTATGCAATCATGTACCAGAAATACTTGATTTTAATACATATAACATTAATTAATCATACGAAAATAATATTTTTTACCAGCGTTCCGTCGTCACTTCGGTTTGATTAATCAAAATAGATCGTAATCTATCACTACATAGTATAAAACAAAGTCGTTTTCCGCTGTCTGTCTGTCCGCGATAAACTCAAAAACTACTACACAGATTTCGACGCGGTTGTTTTTATAGATAGAGTGATTCAAGAGGAAGGTTTATATGTATAAAAAATTCCGAAATTCTTACGGGAACGGGCACAACGCGGGTAAAACCGCGGAGCACTGCTAGTACCAGTATAATAAAGCCGAACAGTTTGTTTCTTTGATCGCGGTAATCTTAGAAACTCCCCGGGAATTTCGGGATAAAGGGGATAAAAAAAAACTTATAACCTTGCTCTTGAATCGGGCTATCCAATACTAAAAGAATTATTCGAATCGGACTGGTAGTTTAGTTTCTGAAATTAGCGCGTTCAAACAAACAAACTCTTCATCTTTATAATATTAGTATAGAAGTTACTACCTATATAATTATTATTCGTAAGAAAGATTAAAAGCGGCATTTTATTGGCCCCTAATCTATTAATATGCAAATTCAAAAGATGGATGATTATTTATTGCTAATTCACACCGAAGCTTGACAGATTTTGATAAAATTATACATAACAAGAGGCCCGATAAAAATCCGGATCCGACACCCGACAAGTAGGAAAGACTAAGGAGGATAATACACCGTAAGTAAGTCCGATATGGTAGTATAGTTATAGTAGTAGATAGTATTATGCCTTGCGGGGCAAAGACCTATCATCTCACTGAAGATATCAGTACATTGAGGAGGATTTAATCACCACGCTTGCCTAATGCGAGTTGGTGATGTCATACCAAGTTTGAAAAGTAAAATTGGAAATATGCTTCGCTCGACCAGGGATTTGAACCCAGGACCTCAGTCTTGGCAGGCAAATACACATGCCACTAGACCAACGGCGTTAGGATAGTTATAATAATCTACATGACTACATTGTCGGTCACCGAATTTGATGCAATCTATTTCGGTCATCGAACGTCATCACCGCACGAAGGGCGGTTTGTTTTATCTTACGCTGACGCACCAGTAATCGTTAAGATAAAATGTCAGTTTCCAGAGGTAAGAAAATGAAAAATAGTGGATTTCTGTTCGCCCGATTTTTATATTAATACTAACAGCGCCCCGCGGTTTTACCCGCGTTGTGCCCGTTCCCGTAGGAATTTCGGGAATTTTTATACATATAAACCTTCCTCTTGAATCACTCTATCTATTTAAAAAAAACTGCATCAAAATCCGTTGTGTAGTTTGAAGATCTAAGCATAGGCATATCGGAGGCCTTTGGGCGGTCTAAAAACTCCGACACCAGGGTTGGCCACTGACCTACTCGAACCAACTATCAATAAATCAATAAAAAACGTGGTTATAAATAATGCAAATCGATATAGGAATGTTGTAAGAACATGTATTAAAATGTACTGCGTATTATCTAAATAACTAGCAGCGCCCCGCGGTTTTACCCGCGTTGTGCCCGTTCCAGAGAATTTCGAGAATTTTTATACATATAAACCTTCCTCTTGAATCACTCTATCTATTTAAAAAAACTGCATCAAAATCCGTAGCGTATTTTTAAAGATCTAAGCATATATAGGGACAGACAGCGGAAAGCGACTTTGATTTATACTATGTAGTCTTCTTCTTCATCGGGTGAATGGTCAACTATGTAGTGATTAAATCCCAAGCCACTGTCGGCGTCGCGTCGCTTTATGATGGCACCTCCTTACCCAACAAAGTTAAAAAAGGGTACACAGTTTAGACTGGTTCCTTACTTAAATTGTTAATTATTTTTAAACTACAAGGTTGGTTATGTGTTTAACAATATTAAAATAATAATTTATAATAATATTTTTGATCATCAAATTATTAGTCTAGGAAATGTCTTTAATCACAGTTTTTATATCTCAAATGACCTTTTTATGAAGTAATTAACCGATTTCCAAGAAGAGGTATGTTATTATGTTAGTTAAATTGATCGATCAAATTTAATCACCTGATGACGGTTTAAAGGGCTTCTTAAAGGTTGTTTAAGAACGAAGGTTTTATCAGATTAGGGTGGATTGCATAAGAACTCTCAAATCTATTTAGTATAATATCTATATCTATACTAATATTATAAAGCTGAAGAGTTTGTTTTGTTTGTTTGTTTGTTTGTTTAAACGCGCTAATCTCAGAAACTACTGAACCGATTTGAATAATTCTTTCACTGTTAGATACTCTATTTATCGAGGAAGGCTATAGGCTACATTTTATCCCGAAATTCCCACGGGAACGGGCTCAACGCGGGTAAAACCGCGGGGCGCTGCTAGTCTTTACTATAAAGCTGCAGAGTTTGTTTGTTTGTTTGAACGCGCTAATCTCAGGAACTACAGGTCCGATTTGAAAAAATATTTTTGTAATGGATAGACACATTCAACACAAAGGTATAGGCTACTTTTTATCCTGAAATTCCCACGGGAACGGGTACAGCGCGGGTAAAACCGCGGGGCGCTGCTATATAATACAATTCTCGTGGTGTTCGTAGTTAAACTCCTCCGAAACGGCTTGACCGATTTTCATGAAATTTTGTGTGCGTATCGGGTAGGTCTGAGAATCGGACAATATCTATTTTTCATCCTCTCAAATGTTAAGGGTAGTCCACCCCTAAATTTGTATATAGCAAAGCAATGTTTGCCGGGACAGCTAGTACTAATATAATAAAGGTGAAGAAATTGTTTTTCGTTTTTTGAACGCACTAATCTCAGAAAATACTTATCCGATTTGAATGATTCTTTTTGTAATAGATAGCCAAATTTAACGGTAAGAGTTAAAGGTTATTTTTTATCCCAAATATCTTATGGGAATGGGCACAAGGTGAGTTAAACTGCAAAGCGCAGAAACTATCACAATTTCTGAGAGCGCGTTCGCACAAACATAAATTAAAAAACACATAAAAGCAAAATATCAAACTATTCAGCTTTATTTTAAGTATATGTATTATTATAAATAATATATTCATAAAATAATAATGACATATAGAAAATAATAAACATTAAATCTAACCCGGAAAAAAATCTAGACATGCAACATGCAATAAAAATATAAAACGAAATGTCAATTTGAAATATCACTCCGAAGGCATGGTTAAAAAATAATATTAAAAAACCTGTTTTTATAAAATTTATAACATAAGACAGGATTAGAGTCTGTCTGTCTAAAAAAATATCAAGTTTCCATAAAATTTTGCACATTACGAGTATTATATATATCGCTAGCAGCGCCCCGCGGCTTTACCCGCGTTGAGCCCGTTCCCGTAGGAATTTTCTAAAATCCTTTCTTAGTGTGCACTAACGTCACTTGAAGAACCTTCCTGCCAAATTTCATGTTTCTAGGTGTAGCGGGTGAGGCTGTGCGTTGATTATCAGTCAGTCAGGACTTTGAATTCTATATATACTTATAGATGTAGATATACTAACAACGCCACGCAATCTTACCCGCATTGTACCCGTTCCCGCGGGAATTTTAGGATAAAATGTATCCCATGTGTTATTCTGATGTATAACCTATATTACTGTAAAGTTTTATCCAAATCCGTACAGTGGTTTTTTCGTGAAAGAGTAGTCACTCATGTGGTCGATAATGACAGCAAGAATTAAATTGTACTATGCATTTCAATACGAAATTGCGTACGCGACAGTGCGAACTTCTATGTCGGCATTAAGTAACTAAACTGCAACCACTATCAACGCTTCCACATCACAACCACTAGCGACAATGCAACCACATCGCAACAACTAGCGACAATGCAACCACATCGCAACTGCTAGGGACAACGCAACCACATTGCAACTCGACAACGCAACCACATCGCAACTACTAGCGACAACCACGTCTAGGCCTTTACATAAATGGTGCGACCTTTAATATACAAATGAAGGAAATACTAGCAGATGCATAAAGAGGAAAATAATTAAATCTACTACTGGATTCTTTGAAAATAGTAATTACCTATGTATTATTAGAATAGTTTTCCTATTCATTTAATTGCATTTCAAATTATCTTGCAAATTTAAAAAGAAGCATCGAAATCGTTAAAACAAAAATAAATAAATACATCCGGATTGAGAACCACTTCCTTTATGAAGTCGGTCAAAATATATTAAAACAATTTTGTTTGTTTGAACGCGCTAATCTCAGGAACTACTGTTCCGATTTGAAAAATTCTTTTTGAAATGGATAGCCACATTCAACGGGAAGGTTATGACCTACTTTTCATCCTGAAATTACCACGGGAACGGGTACAACGCGGGTTAAACCGCGGAGCGCTGCTAGTGTATGATATTTACAAACTATTTATAAAACAATTTATAACAGGGTTTGTCTATTTTGCCTTTTAAGTAAATCATCTAAATAGGATAATTAAATTGAGCTTCACATCCTAGTTTACTCAATTATTTTAATTACTATAAAACTGTAGTCTTCCGATTTTACCTGAATTAAATTAAGTCAAGATTGTTAAGCAACGAACAGCTCAGCTACTTGGATGGGGGTCGATATTTATATCTGAGTGCTACCGTGCTTCGAACACGTTAAGTTGTCGGTCTCACTTGTTACAACATTGGAGACCTTTTTCGGCGGTCTAAAATCTCCGACACCAGAAGGGCAAGCATATAAACGAAGACATATATGTCTTTAGTCTTATGCTTGCTTGACCACTAACCTTCTCGAAAAATTTTCTTAAAAATTATTATTATAAACAACTAGCTGTGCCCCGCGGTTTCACCTGCAACGCCCCCGTTCCCGTGGGAATTTTGAGATTTTTATTCCTTATTTTTCAATAAAAACCTTGTCCTGACAATAAGAAACACATTAAAAAAAGAATCATCCAATTTGGTGCGGTCGTTCTGAAGTTATGCGCTTACCAACACATTTTGCGATTCATTTTTATATTGTAGAAGATTTTTAGCTTTGATTAATCAAGATAGCATACGGTTGACCACTAACGTTCTCGAAAGATTTTTTTAAAAATTATTATTTTACGCAATTTTAGCTTCGATTAATCAAGGTTGCATAAAGTTGCTTAATCCTGTAATGAAATGTCACCAAAAATCTTCTTTTGAATCAGTGAATGTTGAAAATCTTATTAAAATCCATTCAGTAGATTTTGAGATGAGAACAATCTACAATATATATACAGAAAGATACCTACCTAAGAAAGATACAACATACATAAGAAGATACATAAGATAGATACGACATACAAACATACAGTTGCTGTGTAGGACTTTGTTCTATACTATTAATAAATATGTAAAAAAATATGACAAAAAACACTCAGTTTTTTTTAGAAAAATTAACTAACTAGTTTTTGCAACTATTTGAACAACTTCGCGTTTTTTATATTAACAGGATATGCATTAAATTTATCAAGTCAATTTAAAATATAAACTTTTACTCGTAAATTATTTATTAGTAATTAATCTAATAAATTTGAATAGATAAATAAAATTAAATAAAAAGCGTGTCCTACTAGATGTTCCAGACAAATATGAATATTAATGAAATAATGAATAAAACATTATTATTCAAAAATATTGCAACAATTTGTTGTAACCTTGACATTATTTGATGGATTTTGCAAAAAACTTAAATATAAACATTACACAATTAATTATAATTATATTTCTAAATGCCTAAGTACCTGCGCTATTTTATATGTTTGTTTAATCTATACTAGGCAAATATTCCTAAAATTATATCTATTTAAAACGAAAACAAACTCCTTATTATTTTATGGTTTACTGTCACCTATTTTTGAGAACTGCGATCTTTTATAAGAATTGACATCTTTTATGAGAAACTAGCAGCGCCCTGCGGTTTTACCCGCGTTGTGCCCGTTCCCGTGGGAATTTCGGGAATTTTTATACATATAGAGACCTTCCTCTTGAATCACTCTATCTATTGAAAAACCGCTTCAAAATCCGTTGCGTAGTTTTAAAGATCTAAGCATACATAGGGACAGACAGACAGCAGAAACCGACTTTGTTTTCTACTATGTAATGATTTCACTGTTTTATGAGAACAGACACCTTTTTAACATAATTTTATTAACGAAATAACAGAATTCAAAATTTTGAAAATAAACACTTTTTTGTCTGTCCTAGACTTTTTAGTCGATTACGAATTACAGTTACAGTTAAGAATTACAGTGACAACAGTTAGACAGTTACAGTGACAACAGTTAGACAGTTACAGTGACAACAGTTAGACAGTTACAGTGACAACAGTTAGACAGTTACAGTGACAACAGTCAATCAGCCTAAAAACTGACTGCGTTGAAGAAGTTAATTTAAAGACTGGATAATAGTATACGGTATACTTGTGATGACTCATACTTTTGACCGATTATAAAATAAAAACAAAAAACATGGCTGTATCCATTTTGATTAGGTTTTTCAATTTAGTCTTTATAGTCTGATGATCAAATAATATAAATTGTACCTTAACTGGAATCAGGTATCCTAACTGGGTATCAAAATGCACCTAAAACGATTAGCAATAAATTATATGATTTGCATTTATTAAAATAAATATGATACACGGAGTTGGTAGATGCCACACTTGCCGGCACGGCACGGCATCGCGGGTTTGTGTAAATTTGCGCACGATAGCTATTATGTGTGCATGTGATGTCGATAATCGTAGCTATAGTAGTTCCACAAATTCTATATTTTCTGTTACTGTTATAGGATTCGATGGGTGATTTTATTATTGGAATTAATTTGACATTCATTCCAATAATCTGATGTTAATTTAGAAGTGATTTCTTCTTAGCGAACACTACTTTGACGGACACGGAGGCTTGAAAAAGATCATGGCGAGTCTAAGATACGTCTGCGATACATAATATTACTTTACTATGTTAATACATATCTTTGTAATGATCTTTATTCATAGCAATAAGCAGTTGAGTTGGTAAATGTAAGACTAAGCTATCAGTGTCATGTCAGGCCGTGCCGCGCCGGTGATGATAATTGTGGCATCAGCCATATTATTTTTTGCGTTAATATGGCTAAACTAACTTTAAAAGTAAATACCTACCTAATAACCCGTCAGAAAAAATTGTAAAGATCCTATTTACGATATTTGAATGTTGTACGTTCCTTTAAAAATGTCTCACACGGGAATTTAGTTTTAAGAACATTTTTACGAAGATTATTTGTGATGATATTGCTGGAATGTCTAAATAAATAAATAAATATTTATAATCTACTAATTTTCCTCACCAAGTAGACAAGTGGCAATCGCTTGTCATTCCATTTAATTATCTACTATTTGCTTCGATCAACAATACACAACTAGATGTCGGGTCGGCGCAAAAAATACGTCTCGGTGAATAACGCCTCATTTGAAAAGTGAGCTCTTATTTTATTCATAAGACTTGCTACTTTATTGCTAGGTGTCATGGTTGTAATTAGGTTGAACTTCGAACTGTTTTAAAACTTTTGTTTCAGTTCGGTAGTAAACAAAATAAGCTGTCACACGTCATCCACGCGGACAGTATTTAGCTTTGATTTTGTACGTGACCCGATATCTAGTTGTGTATTGTTGATCGAAGACTATTTTACAACGCAATGAAATTGTCAAAATCTTTTTTTAATGGTTTTTGGACTGGTCACTTGAGCTCCGCATAGCTCATTTCCCCTTTAACACATTCACTGCCGACGACTCGCCTGGCGAGTCGACTTAAATTTCGTTAATGTGCCGGCGACTCGCCTGGCGAGTCCATGTTTTTCGCCAATATAATATTGGTGGCACCTCAGAAGGAATTAAGGAAATAATAGTGGCAGTGAATGTGTTAAAGCAAACGCACCCACCCTGACACTTACGATTTAATGTAAGAATGAAACAGCAATAGTTGTCTAATCGTCCATCTCTGTTTGTTGCAGGTCTGTTCATCTTGTTGATGCTGGGATTCTTCGCTGTTCTAGCTGGATGCTTCATACTCTTCGTTCATCCTTATGATTTTCTGTTCAAACAGGTGAGTTTTTATTCGTATGCTAGACTAGTTTAACATTGAGTAGAGAACTGTGGTGGAGTTATATCGAAGTTACTGTATCGCTAGCAGCGCCCCGCGGTTTTACCCGCGTTGTGCTGTTCCCGTGGGAATTTCGGGATTTTTTATACATATTAACTTTCCTCTTGAATAACTCTATCTATTTTTAAAAAAACCGCGTCAAAATCCGTTGCGTTGTTTTAAAGTTCTAAGCATACATAGATAGACAGCGGAAAGCGACTTTGTTTTATACTATGTAGTGATTACGAAAATTACAGCTAATATTTCGGTGCTTTACTTGAGCTTAAATTTATTTATGTTTGTGTTAAATTAGTGAAGAATTCAGAATTTTTGTTTTTGGGGTTAAATCATGAGATATTTGTAAAGAAATATTATTTAAGAATCAGAGATTTTTAGGAGAAAAATATTTTCTTCACTTCCTTTTTATAACGTGTAATTTTTTACCGTGAATTTTCGTTGCATTTTTTTCGATCAATCCCAAAATTATCTTTTCAGGCAATATTAAAACTTACGTATTTTCCCAGAAAGTAGTATTTCAAGATGGCGGCGAGATTTTCGAAATGTGGCGGAAACCGGAAGTGAAGTTGTATTGCCGCGTGTACCTGTTCAACGTGACAAACGCGGAGGAATATTTGGCGGGAAATGCGAGCAAAGTGATTGTGAAGGAGGTCGGCCCTTATGTGTACAGGTGAGAGTGAGAGAGTGAAATAAGGTTGATATACTTGAGTTAGAATCCTATAGTCACAGGGCTTTATTCAAATTCGGTTATCACAGCACTTTAGCTATCAAATGGTTTGTCCCTTTCCGACATACGCTATTAGCCAAAGAGCGAAAGAGACAAAACACTTTAAAACACTGTTTAAGTTAAATATCTTTTATGAATAAGGCAGATAATCTATAGCTGAGAACACTCAAAAAATGTCCGAGCACCAAATGTCATAATATCGTTGTCATTGACATTGTTATTATATCGTTTGCAACGACACTTGCTCGAATATAGACGTTATGTCACTTGTTTTAGTGTTCAATGTCGCTTGTACGCAAACTCGGCGCACTGTGTCATGCGCCGAGTTTTTGCGCGGACATTTTTTTTTGTCTGATTATAGGATTCTAATAAGTACTACGTTTACATTCAGCCGAAGTGAGCAGGGAAGTGAGCAGGGAAGTGGGCAGGGAAGTGGGCAGGGAAGTGGGCAGGGAATTGGGCAGGGAAGTGAACAGGAAAGTGAGCAGGGAAGTGGGCAGAACGAGTGTGTAAACACAATACTTCTCATGCCACGTCTTCGTCATGCCCTCTTCCCTGCCCACTTCCCTGCTCACTTCCCTGCTCGCTTCAGCTGAATGTAAACGTAGTGGTTGATAAAGGACAGATTTTTAAAATCAAATTCTACAGTTATTTCCCCCTTTCAGCGAAGCTCTAGAGCACAACATCACGGAGTTCAATCCCAACGGGACCGTGTCCGCCATCCCCCGCCACCCCCTCACCTGGGTGGAGGAGATGTCCGAGGGCAACCATGAGGATGATGTGCTGTTCCTGCCACACATCGCGCTACTTGTAAGTAATTAATAATAATATAATATAACTACATCGCGGTGTTACCCACGTTGTACCCGTTCCCGCAGGAATTTCGGGATAAAATATATCCCATATGTTATTCTTATGTATAACCTACATTGCTGTAAAGTTTCATCCAAATCCGTTCAGTAGTTTTTGCGTGAAAGAGCAACAAACATACATCCATCCTCACAAACTTTCACATTTATAATATAAGTAGGATAGGATTTACCCAGACAAATTCACACACGGTTAATTAGACCCAAACTAAGCTCTAAGCTTGTATTATGGAATCTAACTCACTGATACTACTACATATACATACACAAATACTTTATCTTATATATAAAATTCTCGTGTCACAGTGTTCGTTCGCGTACTCCTCCGAAACGGCTCGACCGATTCTCATGAAATTTTGTGAGCATATTGAGTAGGTCTGAGAATCGGCCAACATCTATTTTTTATCCCGAAATTCCCGCGGGAACGGGTACAACGCGGGTGAAACCGCGGGGCGCAGCTAGTAAGAATATATAATTGACACAGACGTCGTCGCCAACAACTATGTCTTCACATATTGTTACTCCGTTGACCGACCCCACAACCCTCGACACAGTAAGCGCTCTCACTGCTACCGTGCCAACGGGCTTGTCAATAAGCTTAATTTTTTTTACATATACTAACTAGCAACGCCCCGCGGGTTTACCCGATTTGTGCCCGTTACCATTTTCTATACACCTATAAATAATACTCTATTTTTTTTTGTCACAAAATGAGGACCAATGTCGTCAATTTTCCAGCCGAAGACGATTGCTCCTGAAGAGAAAAAAGGTTTAGAGATAGGCTAAGAATGAAATAAAATCTCTAAACCTTTTTCCTCTTCAGGAGCTATCTTTTTCGATCGTCAGATCATGTTGTCACCTTTAGACGGTCTAAAGATCCGACACCCGGGCTGGCAACTACCTAGTCGACATAAATAAATAAATAAATAAATAAATATACCCGGACAAATTCACTCACGGTTAATTAGACCCAAAGTAAGCTCTAAGCTTGTGTTATGGAATCTAATTAACTGATACTACTACTTATACATACACAAATACTTTATAAGAATATATAATTGACACCCAGACGTCGTCGCCAACAACTATGTCTGCACATATTGTTGACTCCGGGCGGGAATCGAACCCGCAACCCCCGACACAGTAAGCGCTCTCACTGCCACTGTGCCAACGGGCTTGTCAAATGAATGATACCGGCTATAAATCAAACTACAACCGTGTCTATAGCTTGTCCCAGCTATAACTCAGGCTAACAGCCTCACTAACTGTAATAAATTCACTTTTATGTAGACGCATAGACGCGTGCAGCCTTGGCGAACAGTGGCAGAGCATTGCGGTAACCAAATTGAAAATTACGAAACAATTATACCTTTTAACGTTTGTAATATCACTACATAGTATAAAATAAAGTCGTCTCTTTTTCGTGTCTGTCACACTGTTTGTCTGTCTGTATGCTTAAATCTTTAAAATTACGCAACGGATTTTGATGCGGTTTTTTGTAATAGGTAGAGTGATTCAAGAGGAAGGTTTTTATGTAAAAAAAATCCCGAAATTCCCACGGGAACGGGCACAACGCGGGTAAAACCGCGGGGCGCTGCTAGTTGTAATATATACTAATAATACAAAAAGTAATTCATTCATTAATTTCCAGTAGGTTAGTGGCCGACCCTGGTGTCGGAGTTTCTAGATCGCCTAATGATATCATAGGCCATCGATACAAACACTTTAACGTGTCCGGGACCAACAATTTAAAGTGCCCAGTACCGGAACCGACACTTAAACGTGCCGTAGGACTTAATACACTGAAATACTTAACATATATAGTTTTACTAGCAGCGCCCCGCGGTTTCACCCGAGTTGTACCCGCTCCCGCAGGAATTTCGCGATAAAAAGTAGCCTATGTCCTTTTCTCAGGCTCTGGACTAACTGTGTACCAAATTTCATTCAAATCGGTTCAGTAGTTTTGGCGTGAAAGCGTAACAGACAAACAGAGTTACTTTCGCATTTATAATATTAGTTAGGATTAAACTCGTAAAAACTTATTTAATTAAGTGAACTAAGTATGAATGTTAAATATATAAATAAATGTTAAGTGATATGGTAATCCAGTTCCGGTTAACCTTAACTGGATCGGAAACAGAAATATTTCGCATTCGTATGTAATATAAAACCTACGCATGTGCATAAAATGTAAATGATTGTGTTTTGATTCATATCGTGATTGTTAAGCAACGTGCACCTCCGATAATATAGGGATGGGTGACTGGATGAATTCGATTTTTTCGCTTGAAAAAGTTGAAGCTAACCTTTCCGTTGAATGTGGCTATCTATTACAAAAAGTATCATTTAAATCGGGCTGGTAATTTCTGAAATTACCCCTTACAAACAATTAAACAAAGTTAGAAACTGCACCTCTTTATATTATTAGTATCTAGACTAGCAACGCCCCGTGGTTTTACCCGCGTTGTGCCCGTTCCCGTGGGGATTTCGGATATTTTTATACATAACTAGCTGCGCCCCGCGGTTTCACTCGCGTTGTACCCGTTCCCGCGGGAATTTCGGGATGAAAAATAGATGTTGGCCGATTCTCAGACCTACTCAATATGCTCACAAAATTTCATGAGAATCGGTCGAGCCGTTTCGGAGGAGTACGCGAACGAACACTGTGACACGAGAATATTATATATAAGATATACCTTCCTCTTGAATCATTCTATCTATCTAAAAACCGCGTCAAAAAATCCGTTGCGTAGTTATAAAGATCTAAGCATACATAGGGACAGACAGAAAGCGACTTTGTAAGTACCTAATACGCAGCTATGTAGTGAAGTAAAGTACTGCGATAGAAATCGGTTTAAAAAACTTGAGAAACGCAAAACAAAATTGCCCTTGAAGGTATTCATTGCAACATGGAGCCCTACAGAAGCACAATAAAGGTGTCAACAGCTATATTGGTGGGGAAAATTGGAACTAAATGAGTAAATAGCTATGCTCGCGGTTTTACCCACGTTGTGCCCGTTTTTGTGGGAATTTTGGGATCAAAAATAGCCTATAATCTTTCTATTGAATGTGGCTATCCATTACAAAACGAATTATTCAAATAGGATTGGTAGTTCCTGAGATTAGCGCATTCAAACAAAATAAAAAATCTATTTTTTATATCTACTCATTTATAATTATTTATAGTCGTCGTATACTAATATTATAAAGAAGTAAAATTGATAATTTTGTTTGTTTGTATGTTTTGCCCAATCTCGAAAATTACCAGTCCGATTCGAATAATTCTTTTTGATATCGATAGCCACATTCAACGGGAAGGTTATAGGCTATTTATCATCCCAAAATTCCCACGGGAACGTGCACTACGCGGGAAAACTGGGGGCGCTGTTTGTTAAGTATAAATTCACGATAATTGCCAACACCAGTGGCGCCCTCTTATATAGACAAAATTATCTACGTTTTTAATATATCACTTTTACTATGTAGAAACTTCATAGAAATTTCGAGAAGGCCTTGGCAATGTCGAAGGTTGAGTTTCCATATCAAATATTGCGCATTATATGTACTTGCAATGTATTGCTGTTACAACCGTTTTACACTTCATACTTATTATATATTTGTATATACTAATAATTAATAATCTAATATTATAAAGCTGCAGAGTTTGTTTGTTTGAACACGCTAATCTCAGGAGCTATTAATCCGATTTGAATAATACTTTTTGTAATAGATAGCCACATTCAACGGGAAGGTTATAGGCTACTTTTCATCCCGAAATTCTTTCGGGCACGGGCACAACAAGGGTAAAACCGCGGGGCGCTGCTGGTATGTACTTAAGTGCGTTTTATTATCAAAATGGGTATATTAACCTCGCGTTGACTAGGCGCGTCAATTATTTAATTTTATATTGACCTTGGTAAGTACTAATAATTACGTATTGAAATTAACATTTTCTAGAAAATTCTTAAGTTGAGACGTAGGAGATCTTCGATACTGTCTGAGCGCTAGTACCATCCCGTTGAATGTGGCTATCCATTACAAAAAGAATTATGCAAATCGGATTAATAGCTTCTGAGATAATCGCGTTCAAACAAACAAACAAACTAAAAATTAAACGTGTTAGTTTTAATATATTTATATATAGTATAGATTATTTAAATACTAATTACCGTGGGAATATCGGTAAAAAATAGGCCAATGTCACCGACAATCCAACCAACCACGGTACGGTGACGACGACTAAGTGATTAATATGGATTTCAATATCAAATGTATATTTATATTATAGTTTATTGACCCACAAATTAATATTATTATCGTCATAATAATATTATTAGACAACCTCGGTGGTCTAGTGGTATGTGCACTCGCCTGCCAAGACTCAGGTCCCGGGTTCAATTCGCAGGTCGAGCGAAAACGTGTTTCTTTTCAAAAATGGTTTTTCAATATTGCTTAATTTATAAGATAAGCCATTAAATTGATTTAAAGTTTTCTTAGCTGTTTCAATTTCACAAGTGGCAGTGAGAGCGCTTACTGTGTCGGGGGTGGCGGGTTTGATTCAACGGAGTCGACAATATGTGAAGACATAGTTGTTGACGACGTCTGGGTGTCAATTATATATTCATATAAAGTATTTGTGTATGTATAAGTAGTAGTATCAGTGAGATAGATTCCATAACACAAGCTTAGAGCTTACTTTGGGTCTAATTAACCGTGTGTGAATTTGTCCGGGTGTATTTGTATTTTTGATATTTTTATCCGGATTACAAAATCTTTTCTTTGCGTAAAACGTCTTTAAAACCTAGTACTTAATAAACACTGAAAGTTGATGACCATCAACTAGTATTAATGTATGTACTAAAACCTAACCTCTAAGACCTAAGCTAGGATTTCACAACGCCTATTTTGGCCCATCTAGGTACATCCTAAATGTCTACATTGCACAGCTGGGCTCGGCGTGGCATTTTGAAGTTTGAATATATTAATAACTAGCAGCGCCCCGCGGTTTTACCCGCGTTGTGTTGTCCTGTGGGAATTTCGGGATAAAAAATAGCCTATGTTACTCGTGGATAATGTAGCTTTTGAATGGTGAAAGAATTTCAAAAACGGTCCAGTAGTTTTTGAGCCTATTCATTACAAACAAACAAACAAAGTTTTCCTCTTTATAATATTAGGGTACATTAGTTAGTTGTGGCGGAAATTTAAAAAAAAACGGAAAGACGCACGTTGCTTAACAATCACAATGAGCTATCTTATAGAGGACTAGCAGCGCCCCGCGGTTTTACCCGCGTTGTGCCCGTTCCTTCAAAGCCTTCTTCTTGAATCACCCTATCTATTTAAAAACCGCGTCAAAATCCGTGCAGTAGGTAGTATTTGAGTTTATCGTGAACAGACAGACGCGGCCGGGGACTTTTTTTTATAATATACTAGCTGTGCCCCGCGGTTTTACCCGCAGCGCGCCCCCGTTCCCGTGGGAATTTCGAGATTTTTATTACTTATCACCCGCAGCGCCCCCGATCCCGTGGGAATTTTGAGATTTTTATTCCTTATTTTTCTTATATAAAAACCTTGTCCTGACAATAAGGAACACATTAAAAAAATAATCATCCAATTTGGTGCAGTCGTTCTGAAGTTATGCGCTTAGCAACAGATTCAGCGATTCATTTTTATATATTACTAGCAGCGCCCCGCGGTTTTACCCGCGTTGTGCCCGTTCCCGTGGGAATTTCGGGAATTTTTTACATAAAAACCTTCCTCTTGAATCACTCTACCTATTACAAAAAACCGCATCAAAATCCGTTGCGTAATTTTAAAGATTTAAGCATACAGACAGACAAACAGACAGACACGAAAAAGAGACGACTTTATTTTATACTATGTAGTGATTATAGATAGGGATCAATTTAAAGATAAATATAAATAATAAATTTTTGCTTTTAACTTTAAAATGTAACTATAATAAGTGTGCTAAACCTGTTGCTTATTTTTAATTTAAATTTTGTTTGTTCTGCATATTTTAATCTAACCAGTTATTAACTATATAGGTACCAGTTAGTTAAAACAAGCTTCAACTTAACTTTGGCCCCTATGAATATATTATGTATCTTCATATCATAGAAACTGTGTCCAGTTGTTCTCGTATTGTGCCCGTTCCCGTGGGAATTTTGGGATAAACATAGCCTATAACTTTCCCGTTGATTGTGGCTATCTATTGCTAAAAGAATCATTCAAAATAGTCTGGTAGTTTCCGAGATTAGCTCGATCAAACAAACAAAAACCGGCCAAGTGCGAGTCGGAATCGCGCAAGGAGGGTTCCGTACTTTAAAAAACGGTAATAAATCACGTTTGTTGTATGGGAGCCCACCTTGAATATTTGTTTTATTTTATTTTTATTTGTTGTTATAGCGGCAATAGAAATACATCATCACATCATCTGTGAAAATTTCAACTGTCTAGCTATCACCGTTCTTGAGATACAGCCTTGTGACAGACGGACGGACGAACAGCGAAGTCTCAGTAAAAGGGTCCCGTTTTTACCCTTTGGGTACGGAATCCTCTCTTTATAGTATCAATACTAATATTATAAAGAGGTAAAATTTGTAAGTTTGTTTGTTTGTATGTTCGAGGTAATCTCAGGAATTATCAGTCCGATTTGAATAATTATTTTTGTAATGGATAGCCACATTCAACGGGAAGGTTATAGGCTACTTTTCATCCCGAAATTCCCACGGGAACGGGCACAACGCGGGTAAAACCGCGGGGCGCTGCTAGTTAGTTTATATAACTTGAAGAATTATACATTCCTCATCAGCTATGATTATCTCACCGTACATTGAAAATAGTCATAAAATATTTATCATCCTATTACTTATTATCGTAAACACATAAAACCTAATTACTAATTAAATATCTATAAAGGATGGACAAAGGTGAGCGTCCACTCCATCGGAATCGGAGAATATCATCGCTATGTTCAGTTATTATGTTTAAATGTATCTTTTTAAATTATATGTTTAGCAGAAAAATCTTTTATGATATTACTAGCAGCGCTCCGCGGTATTACCCGCGTTGTTCCCGTTCCCGTGGGAATTTCAGGATGAAAAGTAGCTTATAACCTTCCCGTTGAATGTGACTATCCAATACAAAAATATTTTTTCAAATCGGACCCGTAGTTCCTGAGATTAGCGCGTTCAAACAAATCTATACTAATATTATAAAGCTGAAGAGTTTGTTTTGTTTGTTTAAACGCGCTAATCTCAGAAACTACTGAACCGATTTGAATAATTCTTTCACTGTTAGATAGTCTATTTATCGAGGAAGGCTATAGGCTACATTTTATCCCGAAATTCCCACGGGAACGGGCACAACGCGGGTAAAACCGCGGGGCGCTGCTATAGCTTTATAATACTCGTATTAGTACGGTTCACGATCCGGAGGTACTGGGTTCTATTCCCGGTGGGGACAATAGCTCACAAAAACCCTTTGTGAGACTGCCCTCAGTTTGGTTAGGGCATTGCAGGCTGAATCACCTGATTGCCCGAAAAGTAAGACGATTCCGTGCTTCGGAGGGCACGTTAAGCCGCCGGTCCCGGTTACTATCTACGGATAGTAGTCGTTACATGAGCCATGTCAGAGGCCTTTGGCGGCTCAATAACTGACACCAGGATTGGTCAGGTTGACCATCCACTCGGTGAAGATAATATTAGTATAGATTAAATTGTCATATTTGACTCCGTAACAACACTGCTTAGAGTCTAGCTAATCTTCGATTCCGATGCACTGGACGCCTAGCTTTATTAAATACCGTCTGGTTTACAACAAATATTTATTTTTTCATTGACTTCTATTAAACCTTACCTTCACCTATTCATAAGTCCACGGTATTTGCAATTAATCTACGAGTATACGCCTATGCTAATATAATAAAACTGAAGTGGTATTTAAACGCGTTTTGTCCGAAAACTACCAATCGAAATTGAATAATTCTTTTTGGAATGGATAGTCAAATTAAACGGGCAATTTTCACACCGACATTCCTTCGGACAATATTTTTTTGTCAAAACAACTTTTGTGGTTTTGCAGTCAAAAGCGGTTTCGAGTATTTACTGTAACAATTATTGTAACATACAAAATCACTACATAGTATAAAACAAAGTCGCTTTCCGCTGTCTATCCCTATGTATGCTTAGATCTTTAAAACTACGCAACGGATTTTGACGTTGTTTTTTAAGGCTAATTAAACTGCTAATTAAACAGGCTTCTTTTTAATATCATATTTCGCCCCCAAAAATGTATGTTGCCTTCTAAATTACTAAGTCAGCCACAATTAACGAGCATCTAAATAATACTATCTTAGCCACTAGTTATCTTCTAAATAAAAAAAAATAACCCTAACCTACCGAATAGTACCTACGCCCGCGGGCTGAATTGACCCGTATTATTTAGATGCTCGTTAATTGTGGCTGACTAAGGGCCGATTTTTCAATCACTACTTTATTCGCTTAATAACTATCTAGCCAATAAGTTTATTAGTCTGTTTATTCGACTCCTAAGTCGTGTTCGGTTTTTCAATACAGATTTATACGTAGAATAACTATCTGCCCAATAAAACCCTCTGTACAAAAGCTAACTTCAGACAGTTGAAACAAAACTATACAATATTCACGCGTTAGAGAAGGATGTCTAATTTTCACTTTTCGCTTATGTCACTGTCATTGTCAGTGTAAATGTCACGGTCTGATGATTGTAATAATCTATCTAAAATTTATCTTTTGTTTTATTTCGTGGTGATTTCACACTTAGAATACATTTTATTTACGAGTAATTTCACATTTTATTTTTGTGCGTCCCGGTGTTTTAAGCTAAAGAAATGGATTTAAAGAAAAGAGAACGTGCAGCAAATTTCAATGCCGCCGAAGTCCAAGTTTTAATAAAGGTAGTGGAGAAATACAAGCACATTGTAGAGAATAAAAAAACCGATACAACAACTAACAGGGACAAAGAGGCGGCATGGGGCAAAATTGCCAATAGTTTTAATGCCAGCGGCATATCACCTTCAAGTAGGAGCTGGAAAACTCTCAAACTGAAATACGAAGGTCTAAAAAAATCAACAAAAAAGAAAGCGTCTCAACAGAGACAAGAACTATACAGAACTGGAGGCGGGCCACCAAATGCTCCTGAATTTTTAACACTTTTGACAGTGTCAATAATAATTTATTCTATAGAATAAAACGCTATTTGGCCGTTCCACCGACAAATAAAGTTATACCTCAGATAGACGAGTTATTCGTCCAATAACTGTTATCTGACCATTGAAAAACAGAATAATTTGCTACTCGTCGAATAAACACTATTTGTTTGCTTATCTGACCATTGAAAAATCAGCCCTTAGTAATTTAGAAGGCAACATACATTATTAGAGGCTATGTCATTTTCCCGTTGCTTAGTTATAAAATTAGAAGTTTAATCACGTGTCCAATAAATAATTTTGTGGCTAGACTTATAATTTCCCGTTTTTTAATAGATAGAGTGATTCAAGAGGAAGGTTTATAAGTATAAAAATTCCCGAAATTTCCACGGATACGGGTAAAACCGCGGGGCGTTAACTATATTTGAATAACATTAAGTATTCGATATAATTAATCTGTATTACAATCTCAAATTGTAAGAAAAACGTGAACCACTTTTTTCAAATCTGGTTAGACTAGCTTGTTCTATTTGCGGTACTGACAGACATTTCCGCGGTTTTTTATAAGGTTAACTTTAACGTAGGTTTTATTTTATACTAGCCCCGCCCCGCGGTTTCACCCACATTGTACCCGTTCCCGGAATTTCGGGATATAAAGCAGCCCATGTGTTATTCTGATGTATCCTATATTACTGTAAAGTTTCACCCAAATCCGTTGTGTAGTTTTTTCGTGAAAGAATAACATACATACATAATGTTACATACATCCTCACAAACTTTCGCATTTATAATATTACTAGCCGCGCCCCGCGGTGTTACCCGCGTTGATTCGGTTCCCGTGGGAATTTCGGGATAAAATATAGCTCATGTGTTATTCTGATGTATAACCTATATTATTACTGTAAAGTTTCGACAGAATCCGTCCAGTAGTTTTTTCGTGAAAGAGTAACAAACATACATACATCCTCACAAACTTTCGCATTTGTATTAGTAGAACGTGTACCATTTGGATATGTCGGTTTTTTGCTTCTATCTGTCATTGTAATTGCAAAAATAGATTAACACGTACTGACACGTCAAATGCTTCCATAATAGAGGTTAATGCGTGACTTGGACATGTAATGTATAAAAAACTAGCAGCGCCCCGCGGTTTTACCCGCGTTGTGCCCGTTCCTGTAAGAATTTTGGAAATTTTTATACAGACAAACCTTCTTCTTGAATCATTTTATCTATATAAAAAACCGCGTAGTTTTAAAGTTCTATGCATACATAGGGACAGACAGCGGAAAGCGACTTTGTTTTATACTATGTAGTGATTTATTCCCTGTCCTCTCTCCGAAACATCTCCAACCATCTCTGTCCTTTGCGAGCTCCCCATTGGCTGTAAAAGGCGACGAGATCGTCCCTTAATTATGTCCAAAAAATAATTAATTAAACCCATTTTTTCTCCCCCAGAGCATAGCCAATGTCGTCTCTAAACAGAGCATCTTCACTCGCTTCGCCCTCAACAACCTGATTCGAATGACAAACACCCAGCCCCTCGCGAAGATGACCGCCAGGGAGTTCATGATGGGCTACAAGAGCGAGCTGATGACCCTGGGGAATACCTTCCTGCCAGGATGGATTTATTTCGATAAGCTCGGACTGATTGATAGGGTGAGTTTTTGAGATTTTGTTTTTTTAAGTGTGGTTTTAGCTAACATGGTGTTAAGCGAAGATTTTTGATTAAATTTGTTTAGTTTTTTAACATCTCTGAGGTCTAGTGGTATGTGCACTCGCCTCTCAAGATTGAGGTCTCGGATTCAATTCCCGGGCCGAGTGAAAACATGTTACCTATTTATTTTTCATGGCTCGGGTTTGGTACTCGTATCACCAACCCGCATTAGACGCGCGTGGTGATTACGACATCCTCCTCACTGTACTGATATCTTCAGTGAGATGAGAGGCCTTTGCCCAGCAGAGGGATATTACAGACTAAAGGCCTCCATCCACCCATTACACCGTATCATACCATGACCGTGCTATGAACGTGTCAGGCAAAAAAGTATTCTTTGTATTGAAAAGTATGGGACTATGCTCACTAGACCGTTCCGTCACCAACCAACAACGTCGACTATTCTCACCTAATATTTTGCCGGTGCTGAAACGTTCATAGCACGGTCATGGTATGATACGGTGTAATGGGTAGAAACCTTTATACTTTAATATGTGCAATTTATGAAGAGTATTTTTAAAGTAATATTAATATTTTTAATTTAAAGTTAATTCAAAAATAGTTTTAGCACTTAATTTTAACTGCATCTAAAAATAAATTATGATGTTGTTAATTGTTATATGAAATAATTATTTCCTAATGAGAATATTTAACTTGTTTTAATATTTTGTAATAAATAATTTAATTTTGAATTGAAACTACGTTTACAGATACACTTCGCTTTTATTTTACACTAGCAGCGCCCCGCGGTTTTACCCGCGTTGTGCCCGTTCCCGTGTGAATTTCGGGATAAAATGTAGCCTATAGCCTTCCTCGATAAATAGACTATCTAACAGTGAAAGAATTATTCAAATCGGTTCAGTAGTTTCTGAGATTAGCGCGTTTAAACAAACAAACAAACAAACAAACAAACAAAACAAACTCTTCAGCTTTATAATATTAGTATAGACTAGCTGCGCCCCGCGGTTTCACCCACGTTGTACTCGTTCCTGCGGAAATTTCGGAATAAAATGTATCCCATGTGTTATTACGATGTATACCCTTTATTACTGTAAAGTTTCAATTAACAAATAGAAGCATGTTTCCCTTCAAAATATCTCAAACCTCTTTCCCAATCTTCAGATGTACGATTTCAACGGCGACTTTGAAACCATATTCACTGGCGAGAATGATGTGAGGAACGCCGGCCTCATCGACACTTACAAAGGATCCACTGACCTCCCTCAGTGGGAAGGTAAACACTGTTCCAACGTCCAGAATGCTTCAGATGGAACTAAGTTCAAAGGAGGAGTCACTCAAGAGGACGAGCTACTGTTCTTCAGGAAAAGCTTGTGCAGAGCAGCGCCTTTGGTGAGTAAACATCTTCAGGGAGAAAACTTTGATCTGCAGTGTCTTATAGGACGATACTTTACATTAGTGCTCGCTTGTGATTACGTGTACTCCTCGCTGTACTAACATCTTCAGTGAGAGGACTTTGATCTCCAGTGTCTTATAGGACGATACTTTTCATTAGTGCTCGCTTCTGATTACGTGTACTTCTCGCTGTACTAACATCCACAGTGAGAGGACTTTGATCTGCAGTGTCTTATAGGACGATACTTTAACATTAGTTTTGTTTCAGGTTGCCACTGAGGTTGGCGAGGTGAGTGGCCTGACAGCCTTCAAATACACATTCCCTGATAAGATGCTGGATAACGGAAAATATATAAAAGAAAATAAATGCTTTTGCAGGAAAGGTGAGATTACTACAACATTTTAATTGATTTTTAATATAATAATAATACATATATCTATTATATACGAAACTAATTCAGAAATTCAGAAACCTTCCCCTTGAATCACTCTATCTAATAAAAAAACCGCTTCAAAATCCGTTGCGTAGTTTTAAAGAGACAGACAGACAGCGGAAAGCGACTTTGTTTTGTACTATGTAGTGATGATTTCGACATCTTTCAGGATTCTGTCTTCCGGATGGTCTGATAGATGTCACTGACTGCTACTACGGGTTCCCGATCGCCCTCTCCTACCCTCACTTCTACCAAGGAGAGGATGTTCTCTTCAGCAAGGTGGATGGGCTGACTCCGAACAAGGAAGACCATGAGACTAGGTAAGGATAATATTATATACTTACGTTTTTGGGTTAGAGATAAAGAGAGAGAGAGAGAGAGAGAGAGAGAGAGAGAGAGAGAGAGAGAGATAGAGAGAGAGAGAGCGAGAAAGAAAGAGATACATACGTCAATTAAACTTATTAATAATTATGTATGACGATTTATTCTTCAATAAATTTTGAATAATTATTCTTTAAATAATTATATTCTATGAAACTTACATAGCTAAAATTCCTTAATGTAAGTAAAAATATTTAAGTACAATCGTAAACTAGCTAGATTATTAATAAACTTTGCTCTTTATAATCTCACAGGCGTTACTATGAAATCCATTTTATTATAAACAACTCTGCTCTGTTCACAGGCGTTTCTATAAATTCCATTTTATTACAAAGAACATTGCTCTTCTAATTTTTGAAGGCGTTACTAAACAATTCATGCATTTTCAGGTTCTGGGTCCAACCTGACTCCGGTCTACCGTTGGACGTCAGCTCCAAGTTCCAGATCAACTTGGCACTTGGAGACATCTCCGCCATTGAGCACACCGCCTTATTCGCTAACATGTACTTGCCTTTACTTTGGTTTGATATTGTGAGTATATTTCTTTAGCCTATTTGAGCCTTTCTGTAGCGCTCGTGACTTAGCGATGTTACCTAATCGCGATTGTAAGCAACGTGCATGTCTACCTACTTTGGCCGATAGTGGCATTTCTGTCTGAGCGCTACCGTGCTTTAAATTGTCCGCCCGGTAGTATCAATCGTCAGACCATGTCGGAGGCCTTTAGGCGGTCTAAAAACTCTTGACTACTGACCTACTCGAACTTATTTTTTTTAATTGAGCCAAATAACTTCACGTTATTTTCTTTTACTGAAAAATACCTTTTTTTGTTATTACAGAGAATGTACGAGCTAACCCCATCACTAGAGCAAAGATTCAAACTGTACCTGAATATTCTACCCATAGTGGAACAGACGGCGATGTACCTCCTATTCGTCTCCGGTTCTTTGCTTATCCTATGCACAGTCTACATACTAACGTTCAAAATAATGTTCAAAAATCTACACCAGCAGAAGAACTTCGAATGGTGCGAGAAAAACAAAGACATTTATGTTCCTTGCGAAATACCTCTAGAGAGTGACAGCGATGAAAAGTCACCAGAAACAAAATTCAGCGACAAACTAAAAGATCTAAGTTCAAAACTGACAGACAAGATGTACGACACAGTTGACAGCGTCAAAGATGTGTCAAAGAAAGTGTCAGAAATATCAAACGTCAAACATATTTTTGACAGGCGCGGTTCCAATAAGAGTGAAGCGAAAAATGATGCGTTTAATGATTCCGGAGATGATTATGATTATAAAGTGGTTAATCAGACTGACAGTGAGGATGATTATAGATATTTAGAAGTCATTGATGATGGCACAGATTTCGATTTAGATAGGAAAGACAGGAAAGATTTGATTCTCCACATATCCGATTAAGAAAAAAATATTGAATCAACATTTTAGCAATTCTGTCATCTCAGACATAATGTAGATGACATATCATCTAATGTAGATGAATATGGTCAAATTTGTAGATTATGCCGATCCTGACAATATTGTCAAACGATGGTCAGATGGAATCGACTCCCCTTGTAATAGTTAACTGGTAAAGCCATGTTTTTGTGCATGAAATTTGCTAGTCTAGACATGGTTAGATGGAATTGTCATGCATGGATACAAAAGTAATCTAGCCATGTTGAATCATGGTGATATGGAAAATGCTGGACTAGGTATGTTAAGTTTTGGGATGGTTATATTAAAGAATGGTAGAATTGAGAGTTAAATGCCCTAAGCTGATTTGGTTGGGCCATGTTTAGTATAACTAAGCATGTGTATTCTAACAAAATATCACAGATAGATCTGCAAAATGTAGAGATACAAGATGTAGGTAATCTTTGACACTTGTCAAAGGAAGGGTTTCTATAAGAAAACTCTTTCCTTTGAAGGGGATAATTTGATCTGCAGTGTCTTATAGGACGATGCTTTACATTAGTGCTCGCTTGTGATTACGCGTACTCCTCGCTGTACTAACATCTTCAGTGAGAGGACTTTGATCTGCAGTGGGGTCTACAAAGCAATAGATATTTAAATTGTTGATTCGATATTATATTTTTTAAAACGGCTACGTGCCTCATTGACTGTCAAAAGCAAAGTCTGATTAATAAATAGTATTATTTAAATGAAACATGATGTTTTCAAAAACGCTCAGAAAAAAAGCTCAAAATCGTATACATTCCAATTTACACTCAAATTAAAATAACTATGTTAGGATTCAAATTTTGTACATTAATGTAAATACTACCTTATCTGTACTGTACTGATATCTTCAGTGAGATGAAAGAGGACCAGCAGGGATATTACAGGCCAATATTTTTTTTTACAAAAAATATTTTTTCGATACAAAATGGTTCTGTAAATATTTTTTTAAAAGCTGACATTGTCGACAATGTTTTTTTTTAGTTACAAAAGAGTTTTATTTTCTGAAATTATCTTCTTAGTTAGTAAATAAGTAGCTAATATTTTTTTTGTTTTTTGCCTTATTCTGTGGTTTTTTTTTGTTTTTAGTTTAAGTACCAAAACAATCGATTTTTTTATGTAAAATTAATAATATCTCTTTGAAGTTTGAACCACTGAAATTGAGAATCATAGTTCTTCAAAAATATTTGTTTATTTTTTTATGAAATATGCCAGTGAACATATAGGTTTATAAATATATTATTTTGCCAATAAACTTCTTGCCATTATTAATTGCATTAATAACAATTCTAAATTATAACTAAATAATAATAATAATAAGGTTTACGACAAACGAAAACGAAAAACGTAGAATTATTTTCAAAATTAGTTTGTAGATAGTTTTTTAATAGCATAGATTTTTTGATATTGCCTTAGATTAAATAAACCGAATGAAAATGTGATATATTATTAATATTATTATACAAAATATAAATAGAAGTAATAATTATTATTCTAATATAAATTAAATATAATTATTTTGTAATAATTATTTATATTTTTAGCAGTAACATTAGTATACCAAGAATACTGTATAACCAAGGAAAACGAGACTGACAGGTGTCATTCAAATTACATTTTAATCAAATTAAAATGACAGAAGCTGATAGATGTCATTGCGTTATGATATGATACAGTTTTTTTGGTATAATAGTTAAGGTATTTTTTTGTAAATATTTTATGAATAAAATTGTTTATGAAAATAAATACTTATTAAAATATATTATTTTGAAATGACGTTTTATTTTTTGTCTTTTAGTAGAACAACGACAAACAGAAATAAAAGAAGTTGTTTTATTTCGGAAACTTAATTTCAACAATTTTTTTTCTAAATCTTTAAGAGATAGAGTTTAAGAGTTTGGTTGTTTGAACGCGTTTATCTCAGAAACTACCAATCCGATTACAATAATTCTTTTTGTAATGGATAGCCATTTAACGGGAAGGTTATAAGGCTATTTTCATCGAGTGGATGGTCAACCTGACCAATCCTGGTGTCAGAGTTATTGAGCCGCCAAAGGCCTCTGACATGGCTCATGTAACGACTACTATCCGTAGGAAGTAACCGGGACCGACGGCTTAACGTGCCCTCCGAAGCACGGAATCGTCTTACTTTTCGGGCAATCAGGTGATTCAGCCTGCAATGCCCTAACCAAACTGAGGACAGTCTCACAAAGAGATTTTTGTGAGATATCCCCACCGGGAATCAAACCCGGATCGTGAGCCAAGCGCTCAGCCCACAAGACCACGGAGGCTGATAACTAATTCTTTCCCACTCACTTGGGCTGGATGTCGTCCAGGCCGCCGTCTCCCAGCGTGCCCACCAGCGACACCACCTGCTCCACGTCTTCGGGCGCGGGTGATTCAGCCTGCAATGCCTTAACGAAACTGAAGGCAGTCTCACAAAGAGATTTTTGTGAAATATTGTCCCCACCGGGAATCGAACCAGGAACCTCCGGATCGTGAGCCGGGCGCTCAAACCACAAGACCACGGAGGCTATAGTCACTCATACCATGGTATGTATCTCAATAAAAACGTGACAGTATGTTAATAATTTCATTTATAAACAGGTTGAAATCTCTGGTAGCGTAGCGGTAAAAGGAGCTATGGTTATTGGTTACTCACGCACAGGGACGGACTTAGAAGTGAAGAGGGACAAAGATGGCGTCGGCGGGGGCGGTGAAGGGGCGAACAAGAGCGCGGGCATAGTCTGAGACTTAGACCCCCTCAGTAATAATAAAGGGGGGCAACGATTGGGTTTGTGGGGGCAGGGGCAAACGGGCGAAGGACTATAAACATGGGCATAGTCTATTTAATAACAAAACATTGGTACACAGATTGGTTTTTTAATCAGTGTGCGCTAGAGATGCGAAGATTTTTTATGATGAACTGCATCATATTTTTGTCAAAACATTCAAGAAGATGCATGAAATTAAAAATAATTACATAACATAATAAATCCGTCGGGGTCGGCCGAAGCTTTGGCGGGACCATCTTATCGCCTTCGATAGAGAGAGATTTCTATCAAATAAACCCTTATCCTTAAAGGCCACTAAGGCCCGTACTATACTACATATGTACTATACTATACTACATGTACTACATCTATACTAATATTATAAAGAGGTAAAATTTTTAAGTTTATTTGTTTGTTTGTATGTTCGAGGTAATCTCAGGAATTATCAGTCCGATTTTAATAATTCTTTTTGTAATAGATAGCCACATTCAACGGGAAGGTTATAGGCTATTTCATCCCGAAATTCCCACGGGAACAGGCATAACGCGGGTAAAACTGCGGCGCGCTGCAAGTGTTCTATATAAAAAAAATATATCAATTATTTCCCCTTCGGCCACAGGCTGGTGACCCACTTACTTCCCAACCACTGTTGCCCCCTTAACAATAATATAATTATCTAAATTGCCCCATCTAGGTACCTTGATACACCTCTGTCTATCCATTATGTACGCGTAGTTCCGCTCATCAAAAACAAACTCCATCCATCAGTTAGCCGTTAACCGGCAAAGAGTGCAGACGTGCGCCATTTTGAATTTCAAAATAACAAGAAAAATTAACGAAAATTTGACAGTGACAGTTGTTACAGTTCGGTGAGTTGACTTTCATTTGTTTTTTATATTTTTCTTTCAAAATAAATAGTTTTTTCTTCGTTTTTATTTGCGTGGAATGCAGAAATAACTCAGCACTTACGTGCTTAATCAATTATATGTGTTAGACAATATTGTTTACGGTGTAGACGTACAGCCTATAACGTAGTGTTTAGGTTCTCTTTGGCACAGCTTAGCGGATTTATTTGCTTAAATTTTTATGGTATCAATAACCGGTGAAACATTTTCTTTGTAAATAAATGTCAAATTTTGGCGGCAATTTAACCAATTGATTATTAATGGCTGGGTCAGTAGTAGTTAGTAGCTGTTATTAGTGGTAAGCACTGTGACTACAACACTCTAGAACTAGGACCGAATATTATAGCTATTCTATTTTTTTGATTGTCACAAAATGTGGACCAATGTCGTGAATTCAAAATGTCTGTAGTGATCGCATAAACTTAAGAAATGAGTAAATATACTGTCTATCTAATAGACAATCTAGACTGTAATAGACTTCAGCGGATGCAGGCTTTAAGTAGTTAACTACTATGTACTTTTTATGGAGGTTTTTATACTTAATTTAAATAAATCACTTTTATGACTGTTATTACCACAAAAAATTAATTGAATTATTGCATAAAATTTAATCACGCTAAAAACATGCAATTACAACATAATGAACCTTGTTTTTGAAAACGGTTTCTGAGCTTCCATAAGTAATAATTGTATTAAAAATGTTTTAGATGAATGAAACTCTTTGTAACACACTGAGCCATTACGATTATTAAAAGAGCGAGCGCATCGCGAAGCGCGAGCGAAATTTTTTACAATTTTTTTCCTTTTCGGCGGATAAGAATTTTTAAATTTTTACTGTCAAAAGTAAATTTTTATTTCTATTCACTTAGCTGGTCATGAAACGAAAAAGGCCTTCTGAATGCAGCCATGATATCCTGTTTATTTATTAAACTTTAAATACCAGATCACTTTCAGTTGCAGAAACCAGGTTTATGATATCTTGTATAGTTCAAAGATTATCGAGTGAAATCACGCTCGTTTCCACCCTGTAAAACAGGCTAAGTACAAATTATCTATACTAATATTATAAAGCTGAAGAGTTTGTTTTGTTTGTTTGTTTAAACGCGCTAATCTCAGAAACTACTGAACCGATTTGAATAATTCTTTCACTGTTAGATAGTCTATTTATCGAGGAAGGCTATAGGCTACATTTTATCCCGAAATTCCCACGGGAACGGGCACAACGCGGGTAAAACCGCGGGGCGCTGCTAGTTTGAGAATATAATAATAACGTCGTAATCAGTCCCGGTTGTTTCAACCGTCAGACCATGTCGGTGGCCTTTGGGCGGTCTAAAAACTCCGACACCAGGACTGGATATAATCACAAGTAGCTCCTCACCTCCTTTACCCGCGTTGTACCCGTTATTAGTCGGATCTGTTAGAGACACACATAACAAGCCCGGTACGGGTCAGTCTGACACCATTAATCTAGTCACTACATAGTATAAAATAAAGTCGTCTCTGTTTCGTGTCTGTTTGTCTGTTTGTCTGTATGCTTAATGTCTGTATGTCTATATGTCTGTATGCTGTCTGTAAAAAAAAACCCGAAATTCCCACGGGAACGGGCACAACGCGGGTAAAACCGCGGGGCGCTGCTAGTTATATATATTAGACTAGCAGCGCCCCGCGGTTTTACCCGCGTTGTGCCCGTTCCCGTGGGAATTTCGGGAATTTTTTAACATAAAAACCTTCCTCTTGAATCACTCTACCTATTACAAAAAACCGCATCAAAATCCGTTGCGTAATTTTAAAGATTTAAGCATACAGACAAACAGACACGAAACAGAGACGACTTTATTTTATACTAGGTATGTAGTGATTCTCGTGTCACGTTGTGCGTAATTGAACTCCTCTGAAACGGCTCGACCGATTCTCATGAAGTTTTGTGTACATATCGGGTAAACCTGAGAATCGGACAACATCTATTTTTCATCCCGAAATTCCCGCGGGAACGGGTACAACGCGGGTGAAACCGCGGGGCGCTGCAAGTACATACATAGATAACACTTACGTGTCACGCTGTTTGTCCGCAATGGACTCATAAACTACTGAACCGATTTTAAATTTGATTTGCACACCGTGTGCCATTTGATCCAACTTGAAAGATAGGATAGCTTACATCGCAATTTATAGTCCATTTTATCCCGAAATTCCCGCGGATCGAGTACAAATCGGGTAACATTTATTTATTTATTTATTTATTTCAATTAAAACGGGAACCCAATTACATCAATTGAAAAAGTTACAAACTAAAAGCATCAAATCACAATAATAAAAAAAATCATATTAAACATAAGGAATGCAATTGCAAATTTGCAATACGACTCGCAACCGGCCCACACTCGCGGTCTTGCGGTTTACACGAATACAAGCAGCGCCCCGCGGTTTTACCCGCGTTGTGCCCGTTCTTGTGGGAATTTCAGGAATTTTTATACATATAAACAAAATAAATAAATAAATATACTTGGACAAATTCACACACGGTTAATTAGACCCAAAGTAAGCTCTAAGCTTGTGTTACGGAATCTAATTAACTGATACTACTACATATACATACACAAATACTTTATAAGGATATATAATTGACACCCAGACGTCGTCGCCAACAACTATGTCTGCACATATTGTTGACTCGGGCGGGAATCGAACCCGCAACCCCCGACACAGTAAGCGCTCTCACTGCCACTGTGCCAACGGGCTTGTCGATATAAACCTTCCTCTTGAAACAATCTATCTATTAACCCGGCGTCATTGTGGCTACTAAACAGAACTTGGCCGTTGTGGCCGGGTATATTTTACCCATGTACATTATTGTACACTGAATCAAGCTTATGTCAATATTAGTTTCTATAATAGGGAAATAGGTAGTTAAATACATTATTTATAAAAATCTGACATTTATTTATCATAAAATGAGCATATTACTCATCAAATTAAATCTTTTTATTCTGCGATAATTTTTTTAGAACATAACTTAAAACTTTTATTCGAAAACATAACATAATAGACATTTAGAGACAAAAAATAAAATTTTCTTTAGAACATAAACATGAAATCATGAACTATATAAAACAAAGCTTATTTACTAATAATATACCGACTTATTCACTATCGATATATCGCTCTGAAATATGGTCGATTTCACCCTCGTCGTCTGAACTGCACTGTTCATTTTCACTGGTGTCAGCTTGTTCAAACAAGGCTAGGAGTCGTCGTTGTTCGCTTTCGTAAGACATGGTTCATAAAATTGTGAAAAACGATATGCAATTTATCAATAAACAATAAAAAACAACAAACACGCTGTCTTTATAAATGTTACGTGGCCATTGTGGCCGGGTATAACTTACCCGCGCGCTCTTTACACACGTCTACACTACGAGGTAGCCACAGCAACACTAAATAGAGAAGAGAATACGCGAACAGAGGTCAACAACTGCAGCTACTGTAACGGACAAAAAACGCGCGCATTTTGTTTTAAAATTATGACAGTTTTAAAATGCGTCGGGTATTAGATACCCGGCAACAATGACGCCGGGTTCAAAAGCCGCGTCAAAATCCGTTGCGTAGTTTTAAAGATCTAAGCATACATAGGGACAGACAGCGGATAGCGACTTTGTTTTATACTATGTGGTGAAGATATGATATAACATGGAGATTTGTTCAGATTTAGAGATGGGATAATGATTCGGATACTATTCGATTTTCGGACGTATTCGGACGATTGGTGCGTAAATTTCGGTCAAAATACTAGTTGTCACAGTGACATGTGCATGTGCCCGTTCCCGTGGGAATTTCGGGATAAAATGTAGCCTATAGCCTTCCTCGATAAATAGACTATCTAACAGTGAAAGAATTATTCAAATCGGTTCAGTAGTTTCTGAGATTAGCGCGTTTAAACAAACAAACAAACAAAACAAACTCTTCAGCTTTATAATATTAGTATAGATGCGAAAGTAACTCTGTCTGTCTGTCATGCGTTCACGCCAAAACTACTGAACCGATTTGAATGAAATTTGAAATTTACATAGTTAGTCCAGAGCCTGAGAAAGGACATAGGCATTTTATCGCGAAAATCCTGCGGGAACGGGTACAACGCGGGAAAAACCGCGGGGCACTGCTAGTATTTCATATTACTTAAGTTGGTGATATTTGCACTCGCCTGCCAAGACTGAAGTCTCACTGAAGATATCAGTACAGCGAGCAGGATTAGGCGTTATCACTACGCTTGCCTATAAATGCGGTTTGGTGATCTCAAACCATGTTTGAAAAGTAGGAAACATGACTTCGCTCGACCTGGGAATTGAATTCAGGACCTCAGCCTTGGCAGGCGAGCGCACATACCACTAGACCACCGAGGCTAACGGTAAAGTGGGTTAGTTAAACACTTAAATATCTAGGTAAGTGGTAAGTACTAGCTTAGTACTTATATCTGAGTAATGTACACAATTACATAAAATATCGGATACAATGGGTTGATCTCGAGGTTATACTGGGGCGTACTCAGGAACATTAGATAGGGGGAAACAGTGACGGCGTAAGGCGTGGGCAACGTGGGCCACCGCCTACGGCCTCGCGCCCCGAAAATTTATGCATTATGAATAAAAAAGCCCTAAGTCTATATATCAGCGTCTGAACAAATGTAGTCTTCTTCTTCATCGAGTGGACGGTCAACCTGACCAATCCTGGCGTCAGAGTTATTGAGCCGCCAAAGGCCTCTGACATGGCTCATGTAACGACTACCATCCGTAGAAAGTAACCGGGACCGACGGCTTAACGTGCCCTCCGAAGCGCGGAATCATCTTACTTTTCGGGCAATCAGGTGATTCAGCCTGCAATGCCCTAACCAAACTAAGGGCAGTCTCTCAAAGGGATTTTTGTGAGACATTGTCACCGGGAATCGAATCAGGAACCTCCGGATTGTGAGCCGAGCCCTCAAACCACTAGACCACGGAGACTGTTAGGCTGGAGTTTAGAATAAACATATTATGAAACCTGTCAATCTAGATTAGCTAGCCCATAAAATATATTATTCGTTAGGAAAGTTTGTTTGTATAACATTATACTATATTTCTAGATCGAGATTATTGTGAAGGCATAAAATTAACGCATATTCCGTTGTAATTTACATAATTTATCTATCTTCTTGTATATAAAATTCTCGTGTCACAGTGTTCGTTCGCGTACTCCTCCGAAACGGCTCGACCGATTCTCATGAAATTTTGTGAGCATATTGAGTAGGTCTGAGAATCGGCCAACGTCTATTTTTCATCCCGAAATTCCCGCGGGAACGGGTACAACGCGGGTGAAACCGCGGGGCGCAGCTAGTACCTAAACTATAAAGAGGTAAAGTTTTTAACTTTGTAAAGGCTAATCTCAAAAACTACCAAACCATTTCGAAAAACTCTTTTCGAAATTTTCACATTCAATTTCGCATTCAACGGGAAGGTTATAGGCTATTTTTCATCCCGAAATTCCCACGGGAACGGGCACAACGCGGGTAAAACCGCGGGGCGCTGCTATAGTTAATATTCTACTTATCTGGTGTTTATTAATTCGATGCTTTTTCGAAAATCGGTTTTAGAGAGATTTGCGGGTAGCTGCGATTTTAGTTGGTGGAGGGATGAAAACGGGGGTTGGTAAATAATTATCGCCTTATTTATTTTACTATACCACTGTTTTAAAGTGTTTTGTTTCTTTTGCTCTTCGAAAAATTGTGTTTGTCGGAAAGAGACGAACCATTTGATAGCTATACCCTATTTTTTTATTGTCACAAAATGACAAATGTGACAAAAAAAAGAGTTTTTTTATAATCTAATAGTGTTGTTACTGTGAGTCAAAAGACCTTATTAGGTCCTCCTTTTTGAAAGGAATAGGAGAAGATAGGTCCATAATAATCCTACTAATATTATAAATGCGAAAGTTTGTGAGGCTGTATGTTTGTTACTCTTTCGCGAAAAATCTACTGAACGGATTTGGATGAAACTTTTACAGCAATATATACATTAGAATTAAACATGGGATACATTTTATCCCGAAATTCCCGCGGGAACGGGTACAACGTGGGTAACACCGCGGGCGCGACTAATAATACTTATTTTAATGCATATTATTTTGACAGGTTTTCGTAGTTATTTTGATTTTCAAAAACCTTTGAAAGTAATGCTTGTTTCTATTTGTAACAGACATTGTGTTGATAACTTCGTCTTGTCTATTCCTATTTCAATGATTCTTTGGTTCTTTGGTGTTTCCTACACATCTTCAATAGACAAACTTTAGATAAAATTAGTAACTTTTCCTCTGTCATTGAATATTTCCAACGTTCAAATATTTACAAAACTGCCTTGCCAATTAGGCTGTAAACATAATAATGGCATATTTCGCAACTTTAACTAAGAAATAGCTAAAACACAAACTCAACCGCAACACCACAGACGTTGGTAAATAACGAATTAATTATTTAAATAGTTATGGTTGTGTCAGGGCAAAGACCCTGTTTATACAACCACAAACAACTAACATACTTTCTAGAGCGGAGTGGAATTTTCCAATATGGCGCCAACTTTAGGTACGCCATGACCGGTTGAATCGAAAACAGCTTTATTATGTATCATAGATAATTCCACAGATGTATATATCTATGAATTTAATTGAGACCCCACGATTCAAGCGAATGGTTAAACTCTCGTGGGAAAAAATAGAAAATATTGACTACCCCTAAGCTACTCAAATTAATAATTACTTAATGGTTTGACCGAGGAATGCTACTATCCTTTACAAACTTCACCCTCATTTTTCACGCCTTTATGGGAAGAATATCTAAAAATACTTTGTTATAGGATGCCTGCGTTATACAAAGAACGTACCGTCCGAGTTTCAGCTCTCTACAATCAGCGGTTTAGGCTTGATCCATCTGTCATTCAGGACAAAGCATATACAAACCTACAAACATCAAAATTACAAATTTTACCTCTTTATAATATTAGCAATGATAGATTTCTAGGAGAAATGTATACTTACCTTATTTCTATATCTTTGTAAAAGTAGCTACGCTTGAAGAAAAAATAAGTAGGTATTTTTATTAGTCTTTACGTAACCATGGATGTAATAGTAAACGACTCTGCAAACATAAAATTGTCTTGACAAACTGCGTTGCATGTTCAAAGATGTTCAATCAAGGTAAACGATGAGGTAATTAAGGGTCAAGGCACGCTGACGTAAATGAAGCGTCTATCTTTAGATCCAATACCTACTCTATAATAGACAATTTTTTTATATTTGTAAAGAGCCCAAAAATTTTTCATATACCTTTAAGGTGAAGCATGGCTGTTCTTTACTACAATGATTCCCACCTAAGATTGTACCCATGTTTAAAAACAAATAAATAATTTGAATTTGAATTTAAACCGATAAAATGGTCGATTTTAAAATATGTGATAACTTTTTCTTTGCCTTCTTTACTAAATCCGAAACTGAATCCCGAATTCGCGAATGCTAACACCATCACTAAATCTTTTTCTTCATAAGTAAAAATAAAAGATATGGTATTTTTCTGAAAGGAAACAATATTTTATTCAACAACAATTAAAACGATATTACTTCCTGTAAAGATTTATCAAAACAAGCTTTCATGATCAGGTTTTTGAAATATATATTTGTTTTTTTTTACTTGGCATATTAACGCATTTATCCTCTCTGTTATTCTATCTATGTACTTCGCACAACTTGTTGGCATTTCCTTTGTTTAAATAATTGTTTATGGTCATTGCTAACAAGTTTAGATCATGGACTTTGAGTACCTACGTACGTAAAAACAAAAAGTAGGTACCTATCCGTTTGTGTTGTGATCACGTTATTATAATAATCTTATTGCGCCAAATGAAGGCACTTCCACAAGACATTATATTCCGCCATATACGAGTATATTTATAACGCCAGTAGTTACCTACGTGAAATTATAAGAAAAACAAAATACCGTATTGTTTTAAAAAGGTTCAAACACATTTTACAGCCTCAATAATTACTCACGTATGTCATTAATATCAAACCTTAAAAAGGTGAACTGGCATAATAATAGGTATGTCAATGACTGTTCATTTTCCTAAATTGTTTTATAGCTAGCGCCCCGCGGTTTTATCCGCATTGTGCCCGTTCCCGTGGGAATTTCAGGAATTTTTCCCTCCTCTTGAATCACTATCTATTTTTTTAAACCGCGTCGAAATCCGTGCATTAGTGTTTGAGTTATCGCGAACAGACAGACAGACATACGCGGCCGGGGACTTTGTTTTACAATATATAGTGAGTATAATGTTTCTTTGGTGGGGATACCTCACAAAAATCACTTTGTGAGACTGTCCTCCCTCAGTTTGGTTAGGGCATTGCAGGCTCGAGGACACGGCGCAGCACCTACTCCAGGTGTGCTCAGGGGCAGCCGGGCTGCGAGCCGAGTTGGTCGCGGTGGTAGGAAAGGACCTCTCCTTGTCGGCCGTCTTGGCCAAGATGGTCGGCGACGAGCAGTCCTGGGAGGCGGTCTCTTCCTTTGCAGAGCAGGCCATCCTTGAAAGAGAAGTCGCAGAACGGGCTAGGGAGACAAATCCTCTTGCTCTCCCGCTCCGCCAAGCACGAAGAAGGCACCGGGGTCGCCTCTAGACCCCGATGTATTCACCGCCAGGGCCTCGGGAGTAAGATGTGGGAAGTCTGACTCCTTCCTCGCAGTAAGAGATGGATGTCACTTACTGTGAGCGAGGCCCTACGAAGGTAGGCGGCGTGCTAAGTGTTCCAAGCACGCCGCCTGAGAGAGATGGGGGTAGGTGCTGTTGCACTCCCTTTCCTCCGAGGCGTGCTCGTCAACGCGAGCTGTCGGCGCGACTCTTGTCAGTGAGCCGCTGACGATGGAACACAGTAGGAGTTTTAGTGGGTATTTCCCGGCCCGTTTATCGCGTCGGGACGAGTCCCACATACCCCGGTCGTTTCCCCGAACTGCCGGGGATGCATAAACGCATTTCTCCTACTAAAAAAAAAAAAGGGCATTGCAGGCTGAATCACCTGATTGCCCGAAAAGTAATTAAAAGTATCTATGTAATTAAAAGTATAATATCTAAACCTATACATATCTCATTTTTAATTAATTGTTAATTTTAATGTTTATTGTAAGTACTCTTTTGTACAGCTGTTTTTGCGTTGAGGTATTTTTAAATATTAAATTAATTTATAATGTCCAATTAGGGTTAGTTGTCCCACAACTTAAATGTAAAGCTATTGGACCTTAAAAGACAGTCTGTTTAAGTTATTCGGGCAGCCAGTAGAAAGCCACGATTTTTAATTTTCTCACGTCTCCCTTGAGACTGGCATTCTGTGTTAACGTTTACTGGTGTGAGAACGTAAACTGAAGCAACCCGCCCTTAGGTAGTATAGAAACAAAAGCAGTTATATAGGTAGTTTACGCTGACCTAGCAGCTTGTTAGAACCGGTAAGGGCTGGTAGCTGGTGCCGGCACCGATAAAACCGACAGCGCGTCACCGATAGGTTTTGACTCGATCCGACTCACCGATCATTAGATCGTTCATATTGTATCCGATCAGCGCGGGAAATCGACAATCGGCATCACTGCACAGCTGCAGGCTATAGATCATAAATTATAGAACAACCTTTACGCTGCGTTCCAGTCCTATGCTAGACAAAACCATAGATAAATAAATAAAATATGTTTCTTTTTTGCCTTAACATATTTTTTATGTGTTAGTTATATTATAATAACAATTAAATAGATAATACTTATTAATTTAACAAAAAAATACATTTTCATTAGTTAAGTAGGTACTTAATTTATCAGCTTATCTTGATAAACTATTACATTGTTAAATGTGATGTAACAATTAAATAGTAATGTTGGTTTTGTCTCTATTAACAACAATGAGTGAATATGCAATAAAGCTTTACGATGTACTATTTTGTTATTTTAAATAGTTTTTTTGATGTGAGTGTTTTTTATGGTTTATGCGGTGTGTCATGAAATGTTTATTGGAACGAAGTTCCTTATCGCGCGTTGCGAAAGGGGGCTAGACAGAAAAAATGGTAACGACATTTTTTAGGCCAGAGAGGGACAGATAGAGAAACTTGCGCACGCCAGAGAGAGACAGACAGAGAAACATGCGCGAGAGAGACAGACAGAGAAACATGTGCACGCCAGAGAGAGACAGACAGAGAAACATGCGCGGCACGCCAGAGAGAGACAGACAGTGAAATATGCGCGGCGCGCATGTTTCTCTGTGTGATGTTTCTCTCTCTCTCTCTCTCTCTTATAGAAAGCAAGCTAGATATTTTTGTTGATAATAAATAAAATTCGTTCCATCCGGGTGTCCCTTGACACCTCTCAAGTTTTTTACTTTAATTTCATGTGTAGAATGTGCTAATGATCAAGATGATATTATTTGCTATGTAGACCGCTTCATTCTCGGTTTATTTCCGTAATTTTTGCCACGAAACGGTTTGTAATGAAATTAATAGAGCCACTTGTCCGTAACTAATTACACCTTCAGTACATTTTATTGCCATAGACAAATAACACTACATACGCTCTACATATGTTTTCAATGTCATTGTCAAAATGATGTCACGTTGACTGATGACGTCAATAGAGAAAGAGATAGGCAATTTTAAAACAGAGATTTTTCAAGTAGTTAAAGAGAGATAGCAAGATAGTTCAGTAAATGCTGTGAGTAAGTAAATGTCTTCAACACAAACAAAACCAAAACAAATAAAACCTTTTCAAAAGTTTTTAAGTAAAAACTTTAATTAATGTTTAATTTTCTTCTGGTTCGTTCGCCTTTGACTAGATTACAATTTACAATACCCTAAAGTTAAAAAGAAATAGTTATTCAAATTAAAATTGCTTTTCTCTAACATTACAGTTTTACTGAAATCAAGATTGTGAACCTGTGTGAAAAATGTCGGAAGAATCTCAAGTCCGGGCATTTTATACCGGAAAAAACTTCTTCATCACTGGAGGTACCGGTTTTGTCGGTCTATGTTTGATCGAGAAGATATTGCGAACCATTCCTGATGCTGGCAAGGTTTATCTACTCATGAGGCCCAAGAAAGGCAAAGAAATCATTGATAGACTTCAAGAATTTCCTAAACAACCGGTAAGTTTTATGTATACATACCACATACCATATCCAACCTCTTTACATTGGCCTTTCAACCTATAACATAAAAACATCGATTCTTTTTTAAAATTATACTTTAACATTTACATACTCTATGGATTATTATTGGAAAATGGAAATTGGAGGGAAAATGACAAGAAGTTCGTTGTTTACTTTACTTTTATTATTTATATTTTATAAAATTCCCATTAAAAAAGTTATAGGCATTGTATTGTTTTAGTGTAATGAACATATTTTATATTGCATAAAATCATAATTAAAATTACATTAACAATAGAGATGGAATTTGGGGCAAATCATAAAGGTAACTGTGCCAAATATTAACTCTGTATTGTTATTCAATTGTTTATTTACATAAAACTATTTACACTTACTTACTTCAAACTCTCAGACCAAAAAAAGCACAAACTATGTTAAGTATGAAGCTTGCGTAATTAATTACACCCTGTGTCTCATATAATTTGCATGTATTCATTTTTAGACAAACAAATCAATAATTTAATTTTACCTTAAAAAGTATTTTTGACGAGAAGTCCCGTTCTTTATTTTAATAGACAGCAAAAACATAATTAATTATTTAAACAAAACAAAACACAACATTTACACAAACAATAAGTACTTGTGTGACACTGTATTATAATTAATGATACTCTTTCTTGGGAGCAAAGTCATTAAAGATATAATATAACTATTAATCACTCTAGTATTATGTCTCTTATGTCTTCAACTAATTAGCAGGTGTTTTGTGTGTGTTAACATGTTGAGTGAGACTAACAAACAGCAATTAATTTTTACTTATATAGATTTCAATGGTTATTTTTATAGCCTACTTTTCATCCTGGAATTCCCACAGGAACAGGTACAACATGGGTAAAACAGTGGGGCATTGCTTGTTATCGGTCAGGAATTATCGGTCCGATTTGAATAATTCTTTTTGTAATAGATAGCCACATCCAACGGGATGGTTATAGGCTATTTTTCATCCCGAAATTCCCACGGGAACGGGTACAACGCGGGTAAAACCGCGGGGCGCTGCTTTTAGTTCCTAATAAAACTTCTACTTTTCAGGTATTCGAAAAACTTCTTGAAACAAACTCGACAGATATATTCAACAAGCTAGTACCGATATCCGGTGATGTCGGGGAAGAGCACCTAGGTCTGAGCCCTACCGACAGACAGATATTAGTCGACAATGTGAACGTGGTCATACATTCTGCAGCCACGCTGGACTTCCAAGAGAATTTGAGACCCACAGTCAAGATTAATCTCTTAGGAACAAGATGGGTTATGGAACTCTGCAAGGAGATCAAGGACTTGAAGGTATTTCAAAGTATTAGCCTGTAATGTCCCACTGCTGGGCAAAGGCCTCTCGTCGCACTGAAGATATAAGTACAGTGAGGAGGATGTCGTAATCACCACGCTTGACTAACGGGTTGGTGATCTCAAACCCGAGCCATGTTTGAAAAGTGGGAAACATGTTTTTTCGCTCAACCTGGGAATTGAATACGAGACCTCAGTCTTTGCAGGCGAGTAGTGATTGCGAAATCTTCATCACTGTACTGATATCTTCAGTTTCAGAGGCCTTTGCCCATCTATGGGACTTACAGGGACAAACGCTATTTTCACAAGAGCACAAGAGACATAAAAAAAAACAGTTGTCTTACTAATATTATAAAGCTGCAGAGTTTGTTTGTTCGAACGCGCTAATCTCAGGAACTACTGGTCCGATTTGAAAAATTCTTTTTTTTATGGATAGCCACATTCAACGGGAAGGTTATACACTATTTTTCATCCCGGAATTCCTACGGGAACGGGCATAACGCGGGTAAAACCGCGGGGCGCTGCTAGTTTAGTCATAAATATACCCAGACAAAGTCACAATCCTCTAACCTTGTAATATGGAATCTAACCAACTGATACTACTACATACACAAGGCGGTAATACTTTCGGCAAAAAGTCAAAAGTCAAAAAGTCAAATATTTTTATTCAGTTTTGGCCCCATAGAGGCTCTTTTGAACGTACCATTCTCGGTTATAATACATTACTGTTTACTCTTTAGGTGATGGTGCAAGTGTCGTCTGCGTACGTGAACTCTTACTTAACGAGTGTGGAGGAGCGGCTGTACCCCGCGCCCGAAGACGTGGAGCAGGTGGTGTCGCTGGTGGGCACGCTGGGAGACGACGGCCTGGACGACATCCAGCCCAAGTGAGTGGGAAAGAATTCGTTATCAGCCTCCGTGGTCTTGTGGGCTGAGCGCTTGGCTCACGATCCGGGTTTGATTCCCGGCGGGGATATCTCACAAAAATCTCTTTGTGAGACTGTCCTCAGTTTGGTTGAGGGCATTGCAGGCTGAATCACCTGATTGCCCGAAAAGTAAGATGATTCCGTGCTTCGGAGGGCACGTTAAGCCGTCGGTCCCGGTTACTTTCTACGGATAGCAGTCGTTACATGAGCCATGTCAGAGGCCTTTGGCGGCTCAATAACTCTGACACCAGGATTGGTCAGGGTGACCATCCACTCGATGAAGAAGGAAGACCCGCGTTGTGTCCGTTCCCGAGAGAATTTCGGGATGAAAATAGTCTATAACGTTTCCTTTGCCCGCAGGCTGCTGAAAGACCATCCGAACACATACACCTTCACCAAACATTTGGCGGAGCATGAAGTAGCCAAGTGTGCTGACCTGTTCCCGTGTGCCATCGTCAGACCTACTATGAGTGAGTTAATCACCTAATATGTATACATATCTGTACATAGATATCAGTGCCCCGCGGTTTTACCCGCGTTGTGCCCGTTCCCGTGGGAATTTTGGGATGAAAATATCCTATAACCTTCCCGTTGAATGTGGCTATCTATTACAAAATAATTATTCAAATCGGACAGGTAATTCCTGAGATTGTCTCGAACATACAAACAAACAAACAAACTTACTAATTTAACCTCTTTATAATATTAGACTAAAACTTTCTAACTACGCAATGATTATTGAACCCTTGTTTGTTTGTTCCAGTCGTGGCGTCGTGGAAGGAGCCCGTTCCCGGGTGGACGTGCTCCAAGGTGGGCCCGCAGGGGTTCCTCATGGGGGCTGCTAAAGGTACATTCACTAACCACTCGTTAACTAACGAGCCGCAATGAACCAAAACTAAATGTAGGTACATATATTTTGTAATGTAGGTATATATAATTTGTTAGTGAAAGTGCATGTTGTAATGAATGTTGTGGATGCCTGTAAGGGGCCGTTCACAAAATACGTCACGCTATAATGAACTTTTTTTCACACCCTCCCCCCTATTGTCACGCTGTGTCACACTTTCTGTGACCCCCATGTAAATATTTCGTCACAAAAACTAAGACCCCCCCCTGAATCATGATCAAAATTGAGAAAAAAGTATTGATTGAAAAAATAATTTAAATTCTTATAATGAACGGCGAACATCACGTTGCCGTAGACCCCCCCGTCCCTCCTTGTCACATCTTGTCACACTCAGCAAACCCCCTCCCCCCCCCTTGAACGCGAACGTATTTTGTGAACGACCCCTAAATGGCACACATATTTGAAAGAGAACCTTTAGATTGCCTATAATCTCCGGTCAGATATTTTATGCAATCCTATTGGTCTATATTTGTCCGTTTGTCCGCTCCCCAGCCTCGCGCCGCTTCAATGGACAGGCACCCTTAGTGTTGTAGTCATAATTTAAAATGTTGTAGTCTTTGGCAACCCTAATCACTATCACTACATAGTATGTATAAAATAAAGTCGTCTCTTTTTCGTGTCTGTCACACTGTTTGTCTGTCTGTATGCTTAAATCTTTAAAATTACGCAACGGATTTTGATGCGGTTTTTTGTAATAGGTAGAGTGATTCAAGAGGAAGGTTTTTATGTAAAAAAATTCCCGAAATTCCCACGGGAACGGGCACAACGCGGGTAAACCCGCGGGGCGCTGCTAGTATAAAATAAAGTCGTCTCTTTTTCGTGTCTGTCACACTGTTTGTCTGCCTGTATGCTTAAATCTTTAAAATTACGCAACGGATTTTGATGCGGTTTTTTGTAATAGGTAGAGTGATTTAAGAGGAAGGTTTTTATGTAAAAAAATTCCCGAAATTCCCACGGGAACGGGCACAACGCGGGTAAACCCGCGGGGCGCTGCTAGTATAAAATAAAGTCGTCTCTTTTTCGTGTCTGTCACACTGTTTGTCTGCCTGTATGCTTAAATCTTTAAAATTACGCAACGGATTTTGATGCGGTTTTTTGTAATAGGTAGAGTGATCCAAGAGGAAGGTTTTTATGTAAAAAAAAATCCCGAAATCCCACGGGAACGGGCACAACGCGGGTAAAACCGCGGGGCGCTGCTAGATAGATAAATAAATAAAGATATGAGCCGGTAATGTACTTCTGTTACGACATCCTTTTCAATGTACTGATATCTTCAGTGAGATTAAAGGCCTTTGTCCAGTAGTGGGACATTACAGGCTAGCACTGTTACTAGCTTCTTATCCGTTTCTTATGGGAAACTAGCAGCGCCCCGCGGTTTTACCCGCATTGTGCCCGTTCCTGTAGGAATTTCGGGATTTTTTTTACATAAAAACCTTCCTTTTGAATCACTCTACCTATTACAAAAAACCGCATCAAAATCCGTTGCGTAATTTTAAAGATTTAAGCATACAGACAAACAGACAAACAGACACGAAACAGAGACGACTTTATTTTATACTATGTAGTGAAGAAGAAAAGAGTTTCTTAAACAGTTAATAGTATATTTTGGTTTAGATTTTAAATTCATTGTAGTGCTCCTTGTGTAGTTTGACTAAGCGATTTTAGTTCATTGTGAATGTTAAGCAACGGGAAGCTCGGCTCCGACTTGGACGGGTGGCCGATAGCAGCTTTTCTTTTTTGAGCGTCACCGTACCTCTTAGGGCACGTTAAACTGTCGGTCCCGGTTGTTTCAATCGTCAGAGCATGTCGTCACCTTTAGGCGGTCTAACAACTCCGACACCAGGGTAGGCCACTGACCTACTTGACTACTAATCTTCTTCATCGAGTGGATGGTCAACCTGACCAATCCTGGTGTCAGAGTTATTGAGCCGCCAAAGGCATCTGACATGGCTCATGTAACGACTACTATCCGTAGAAAGTAACCGGGACCGACGCCTTAACGTGCCCTCCGAAGCACGGAATCATCTTACTTTTCGAGCAATCAGGTGATTCAGCCTGCAATGCCCTAACCAAACTGAGGAAAGTCTCACAAAGTGATTTTTGTGAGGTATCCCCACCGGGAATCGAACCCGGAACCTCCGGGTCGTGAGCCGGGCGCTCAAACCACTAGACCACGGAGGCTGTTACTGTTACTTTACTAATAGGGAGGTTCTTTATTTACCTGCTTCGGTCTGTACTAATAACCGATCCCTATTTGAAACTGACCTGACTCGAGATGAATGAATGAACACGTATTGATGAAACTCTTAGGCCCTTCGCACATGGAGCTACTCAAAAAGAACTAGTCACAAACTTAAATTACTAACGAGTTGCCTGAGCGTCACAGCCCATACATGTTCTATGGAGGTTCGCACACGACGCGACTAGTTACTATAAAAAAAATAGTAACTAGTATATAACTGGTCAGTAACGCGTTAGCAACCGATCACGCGCGACGCGTCGTACCGGTCTCCACGCTACTGGTTTCCCAAGTTTCTTTGTTTTTTGTGATAAAAATGAATGAAAAATGTAAACAGAAATAACAGAAGTGACTGAAACCTTACAACTTGAGTAGCGTCGTGTGCGAGATACAATTTGTAACTGGTTTGTAATCGTAATTACTGATTAGTTCAGTCATTTTTGAGTAGCTCCATGTGCGAAGGGCCTTATTCGATCGATCTCTTATCGATAAGCCCGTTGTCACAGTGGCAGTGAGAGCGCTTACTGTGTCAGGGGTTGCGGGGTCGATTCAACGGAGTAACAATATGTGAAGACATAGTTGTTGACGACGTCTGGGTGCCAATTATATATTCTTATAAAGTATTTGATTTTTTGATTTTTTGACAAGCCCGTTGGCACAGTGGCAGTGAGAGCGCTTACTGTGTCGGGGGTTGCGGGTTCGATTCCCGCCCGGAGTCAACAATATGTGCAGACATAGTTGTTGGCGACGACGTCTGGGTGTCAATTACATATTATATTCTTATAAAGTATTTGTGTATGTATAAGTAGTAGTATCAGTTAATTAGATTCCATAACACAAGCTTAGAGCTTACTTTGGGTCTAATTAACCGTGTGTGAATTTGTCCAGGAATATTTATTTATTTATTTTTATTTTATTTGTGTATGTATATGTAGTAGTATCAGTGAGTTAGATTCCATAACACAAGCTTAGAGCTTACTTTGGGTCTAATTAACCTTGTGTGAATCCTTTCGGCCGCCATGGTAACCGAGGTTTGGTAATCAGTTACCTATGAAGAAATTTTGCTCTTTCCTGGTAAACCAGTTACAAACGAAGATTTTTCCTTCTGCTTTCGTAATTTTTTCGTAACCAAGCAATTTTAAAAATAGGTAGGTACTAAAAAATAAAAATAAAAATAACCCTAACCTTTGAGATTTGGGAGTACCTAACTTACTTTCGTGTGCCAAAAAAGAACAAGTTTCATTATGTTAAAATCTTCGTTTGTAACTGGATTACCAGGAAAGAGCAAAATTTCTTCATAGGTAACTGATTACCAAACCTCGGTTACCATGGCGGCCGAAAGCGTGTGAATTTGTCCGGGTGCATTTATATTTATTTATTTATTGTTGCAGGTGTAGTCCGCCGCCTGCCGTTGGCCATCAACAACATCGCGGACTACATCCCGGTGGACGTGGTGGTCAACCAGCTGCTGGTGGCGGGCTGGCGCGCGCACTCGCTCGGGTAACCCGCATTTTGGGATCAACAACTATGTCTATCTTATATGACACAAATATTATAAACTAGCTGTGCCCAGCGGTTTCACCCGCAGCGCCCCCGTTCCCGTGGGAATTTTGAGATTTTTATTCCTTATTTTTCTTATATGAAAACCTTGTCCTGACAATAAGGAACACATTAAAAAAAGAATCATCCAATTTGGTGCAGTCGTTCTGAAGTTATGCGCTTAGCAACAGATTCAGCGATTCATTTTTATATTATAGATGCGAAAGTTTATGAGGTTGGATGTATATTAAATTTTTTCTTGTGTATCTCACTGATACTTTAAATTTTCATCCAAATCCGCCCATAACTTTTTCATGAAAGAGTAACCCGCGTTATACCCGTTCCCGCGGGAATTTCGGGATAAAAAGTAGCCTATGTCCTTTCTCAGGCTCTGGACTAACTGTGTACCAAGTTTCATTCAAATCGGTTCAGTAGTTTTGGCGTGAAAGCGTAACAGACTGACAGAGTTACTTTCGCATTTATAATATTAGTAGGGATAGATGTGTATATGTATATAATAATAAATAATATACCTGGACAAATTCACACACGGTTAATTAGACCCAAAGTAAGCTCTAAGCTTGTGTTATGGAATCTAATTAACTGATACTACTACTTATACATTCACAAATATAAGGATATATAATTGACACCCAGACGTCGTCGCCAACAACTATATGTAACGATATGTAGTAGTATCAGTGAGTTAGATTCCATAACACAAGCTTAGAGCTTACTTTGGGTCTAATTAACCGTGCGTGAATTTACCCGGGTATATTTTTTTATTAACTAGCTGTGCCCCGCGGTTTCACCCACAGCGCACCCGTTCCCGTAGTAAATACGGGATAAATAGTATCCTTTATCCGTCTCCTGGTTCTAAACTACCTCCCCACCAGTTTTCAGCCAAATCAGTTCAGCCGTTCTCGAGTTATAAATAGTGTAACTAACACGACTTTCTTTTATATATATAGAAGACTAGTAGCCCCGCGGTTTTACCCGCGTTGTGCCCGTTCCCGTGGGAATTTTGGGATGAAAATATCCTATAACCTTCCCGTTGAATGTGGCTATCTATTACAAAAATAATTATTCAAATCGGACTGATAATTCCTGAGATTACCTCGAACATACAAACAAATAAACAAGCTTACAAATTTTACCTCTTTATAATGTATCTTAGATTTAATAATGTATGTGTAATATTTCAGAGCCGGTCTGACAATCTATCACTGTTCGTCGTCTACTCAAAATCCGTTTAAATGGTCCATCATCGAACACTCAGTGAACGGCATGCTGCACCAGTATCCATTGAAAAGTGCCGTGTGGTGAGTAGACAGCTTTATTTACTTGTTGTTACTACTTGTTTGTTAACCGATATCAAAATAGGGAGGTGCTTTGTTTACTTCGGTGTGTCCTATTAGCCTTGCAATCTAAAATCTAATTTTTATTGTATTTTTTTTACTTACTTTGACGTATCGACGTCGGTTACTTAGGTATCTTCACAGACACTTACAAACCGATGTCTGTAAGTGTCTGAAAATAAAAAAAACGTATATTTATCGGTACATCCGTTTGAGACCTACAATATACGATACATACATACATACATACATACATATACGCACACACACACACACCCACACACCCACACACACTCGCACATACACACACACACACACACTCGCAGTAACACACACTCACACTCACGCACTCTCACGTACAAACACACTCGCATACACACACACACACACACATTCTCACACCCACACTCACACACACTCGCACTAACACACAATCACACTCACACACTCTCACGTACACACACACTCGCATACACACACACATACACACATTCACACTCACACACTCTCACGTACACACACACTCGCATACACACACACAAACACGCGCGCGCGCGCACACGCGCTTACACACACACACGCGCACACACACACACACACACACACACACACACACACACACACACACACGTCAAAATAACACCCTTCTGTTGCGTCGGAGATTAAAAATCAAAAAATAATTTAATAAAATCTCTCTACTTGTTTTGTCCAGGTACCCTCATCTGAAATTCGTGCCATCCCTGTGGTTGTTCCGCCTGTCGGCCATATTTGTTCATTTCTTCCCGGGATTCCTTCTGGATATGATGCTAAGAATCACCGGGGGAAGACCTATGTATGTATACCATTTACAGTACAATATGATTAACTAGCAGTGCCCCGCGGTTTCATCCGCGTTTTGCCCGTTCCCGTGGGAATTTCGGGAATTTTAATACATATAAACCTTCCTCTTGAATCACTCTATCTATTAGAAAAGGCCGCAACAAAATCCGTACAGTAGTATTTGAGTTTATCGCGGACAGACAGACGCGGCCGGGGACTTTGTTTTATAATATGTAGTGATTAAATTAATTTTATTTTTATTTGTTCATTCATATGAGAAATTCCCTCTTTTTTCAATTTCAGACTTATCCGACTGCACAAAAATGTATGGTCATCTCTAAGTCGTTTGGAACGGTTCATTTTCACCGAATGGCATTTCCATAATCCAAATACTATAGATTTGGCGAACAAACTGAATAAAGCTGACAGAGAGCTATTTTACATCGATATTGGGAAATTGAACGTAAGTAAATAACTTCTTCTCTTCCTCTTCTTCATCGAGTGGATGGCCAACCTGACCAATCCTGGTGTCAGAGTTATTGAGCCGCCGAAGGCCTCTGACATGGCTCATGTAATGACTACTATCCGTAGAAAGTAACCGGGACCGACGGCTTAACGTGCCAGTAAATAACTAAAACATATCTTTACTAATACTAGCTGTGCCCCGCGGTTTCACCCGCAGCGCCCCCGTTCCCGTGGGAATTTTGAGATTTTTATTCCCTATAAACCTCACGGAGAAATCGGTTCGTGCGTTCTGGAGTTATAGCGTCAGGGAGGAAAACCCGACTTATTTTTATATAGTAGATTATACATATACTAGTAGCGCCCGCGGTTAGACCCGCGTTGTACCCGTTCCCGTGGGAATTTTGGGATTTTTTATACATATATTCCTTTCTCTTGAATCACTATTGAAAAAACCGCATCAAAATCCGTTGCGTAGTTTTAAAGATCTCAGCATACATAGGGACAGACAGCGGAAAGCGACTTTGTTTTATACTATGTAGTGAAGCCTATACTCAGAGACGCGAAATGCTTCCTTAGTAGATATGTAATGAGTGATTTTGACATGTCATATAAGATAAATAACGTCAATTAGTTAATTGACGATATAATGAATGTCTTTGAGAGCAGCACAAAGATTGACAATCACCTTAATTTTGAAGTCGGTTTATAAAACGCCTCGGTGGTCAAGTGGTATGTGCACTCACCTGCCAAGACTGAGGTCCCGGGTTCAATTCCCGGGTCACGCGAAAACATGTTTCCTACTTTTCAAACATGGCTCGGGTTTGAGATCACTAACCTATTAGTCAAGCGTGGTGATTACGACATCCTCCTCACTGTACTGATATCTTCAGTGACAAGAGAGGCCTTTGCCCAACAGTGGGACATTACAGGCTAACACTAACTTCTGTTATAAAATGGTTGTTTCTTTCCAGTGGGATGATTACTTCAGAAAACTTCATCTCGGAGTCAGAAGGTACCTGAACAAGGAATCTGAAAAGACTTTGAAATCAGCCCGGAGTAAGGATTCCATGTAAGTATTCTACAACCACTAGCAGCGCCCCTTGGTTTTACCCGCGTTGTGTCCGTTCCTGTGGGAATTTCGGGAATTTTTATACATATAAACTTTCCTCTTGAATCACTCTATCTATTTACAAAACCGCGTCAAAATCCGTGCAGTAGTATTTGAGTTTATCGTGGACAGACAGACAGACAGATAGACGCGGCCGGAGACTTTGTTTTGTAATATGTAGTGATAGTGATAGTCGATGCATTTGACAAGCGTGGCGATTACGACATCCTCCTCACTGTACTGATATCTTCAGTGAGATGAGAGGCCTTTGCCCAGCAGTGGGACAATAAGGGCGAATACTTTATAGCAGATGCGATGTTATCTCATTGTGATTGTTAAGCAACGAGCAACTCGACCTCTACTTGAAAGGGTGGCCGATAGTGGTATTTCTATCTGAGCGCTACCGTGCTTCGGAAGGCACGTTAAATTGTCCCGGTCCCGGTTATTTCAATCGTCAGAGCATGTCGTCCTTTAGGCGGTCTAACAACTCCGACACCAGGGTTGACCACTGACCTACTTGAACATACTTACTTTAACTAATATGTTACAGCCTCCGTGGTCTTGTGGTTTGAGCGCTCGGCTCTCGATCCGGAGGTTCCGGGTTCGATTTCCGGTGGGGATATCTCACAAAAATCTCTTTGTGAGACTGTCCTCAGTTTGGTTAGGGCATTGCAGGCTGAATCACCTGATTGCTCGAAAAGTAAGACGATTCCGAGCTTCGGAGGGCACGTTAAGCCGTCGGTCCCGGTTACTTTCTACGGATAGTAGTCGTTACATGAGCCTTGTCAGAGGCCTTTGGCGGCTCAATAACTCTGACACTAGAATTGGTCAGGTTGACCATCCCACGATGAAGAAGAACTAATATGCATATTTTTATTTCCAGATTGCTAGCGGCTCATGTAGTGTGGCAGCTTGCTATGCTATACTTCGTTTGGTATCTCTTCGCTGCAGTTACTAATCTGTCTATGACACATAGTGCTTGGGTCGCTCCCATTATATATATATTATACACATTCTTATAAATAAACCGTTGTACCCGTTCCCGTGGGAATTTGGGGATAAAAGCCTAAGTTACTCCTTGTTTATCTGTCAGTGAAAGTCCTGTCAAAATTGGTCGAGCCATTTTAAGAGTGCTGGAACAAACAGATAGATATAAAATAATGTTGTTTTGATATATGTATCGTGTGTATATACACATATACATATAATATATGCATGTGTATATATGCATATAATATTATATGCACTAAGGGCTCCCACACAAAACTGCGATGCGATGCGATGCGAATTCCATTTAATATATTCATCTCTTTTCTTTGTACTGTAGTAATGGCGATAGATATAACTATTTCAGTTCGCATCGCATCGCATCGCAGTTTTGTGTGGGAGCCCTTAGTAAAAAGCGGTTATTTTAATATTACAAACAGACACTTCCATTTTATACATATGTATATAAGTAAACTAGTAGCGCCCCGCGGTTTTACCCGCGTTGTGCCCGTACCCGTGGGAATTTCGGGAATAATTAAACTTATAAACCTCTTGAATCACTCTATCTATTAATAAAAACCGCGTCAAAATCCGTTCTGTAGTTTTAAAGATCTAAGCATACATAGGGACAGCGGAATGCGACTTTGTTTTATACTATGTAGTGATACATCTATACTAATATTATAAAGCTGAAGAGTTTGTTTTGTTTGTTTGTTTGTTTGTTTAAACGCGCTAATCTCAGAAACTACTGAACCGATTTGAATAATTCTTTCACTGTTAGATAGTCTATTTATCGAGGAAGGCTATAGGCTACATTTTATCCCGGATTTCCTACGGGAACGGGCACAACGCGGGTAAAACCGCGGGGCGCTGCTAGTGCTAACATAAAATGCGATTATATATTTGTAAAAATTTGCTGTTATAACTTCAGTATTTAATTCACGGGTACTTATCTTGTTATGTTAATAACTATACTTAGGGTAGATTTCCACCAGAGCTATGCCATGCGTTGCTAAGCTAAGTGTTAATATGTAGTGTAGCGCTCGCGTAGTTTGACTAAGCGATATTAGCTCATTGCGATTCTTAAGCAACATGTATATCGATCCCTAGTTGGATGAGTAGCCGATAGTGGCATAGCCCCCCTTGAATATTTGTTTTATTTTATTTTTAGTATTTGTTGTTATAGCGGTAATAGAAATACATCATCTGTGAAAATTTCAACTGTCTAGCTATCACCGTCCTTGAGATACAGCCTGGTGACAGACGGACGGACAACGAAGTCTCAGTAATAGGGTCCCGTTTTTACCCTTTGGGTACGGAACCCTAAAAAGTATATGTTTAGTGGAATCAATAATTAATAAGTATTACTAACAAAGTTATACGGAATAAGCTATCTGTCACACGCTTCCGCCCTCCATCTCAGGGAGCAGGCGGCAACTGAAAACCAGCGCCGTGCGGGATCCGTTCCGCACAGCAACAGCTGAGTTGCCAAGTTCCTTGGATTTTAATTCTCTGTAAATCTCTGTGTATATTTCAATTTTTAATTTTTGGCAATAAATGTATTTTATTATTATTCTTATTCTTAAAGCTATAATATACTCGTATTTAAGTATTTTGAAAAGAATCTCTAGATAAACTTCCATTTATTAAGTAGTAAGCTCAAAGAAAAGCCTATAGAAATTGCTCAATGATTTTTGAAATAGACAGTTATAAAAATCATAAAAAAATCTATTTTTGTATAAAAGTCAATTACTAATATAAATATTGTTGTATCATTCCAAGGTATGGTTTTGAATAAATGTTGTATTTTCCATAATGTTTCTTTTATTTTTCCCCGACTTCGGCGAAGAGGACTCATGATATTAGTCACCGTGTTCTTGAGATACAAGGCTCTTAGAGGCTACCAATGGTCTTATGAAAATAGCAACCTAACTGCACTAAATATCTTATGATTGATAATGTTTTTTGGTTATAAATTTCATAAAAATTAACAAAAAGTTTCAAAATCTCAAAACAATAGTTGTTGAAATTTTCGGACACCCCTACGTGAAAACACCCCCAGGAAGAACAACCCCCTCCACCAATTGGGTGGTTGTTTTAAGGTCAGTAAGTAAAGAAAGGTCATGACCTTTACACATTTATCATTCAACATCTAATATGTATCTTTATCTTTCTGTAAAATCTAAAACTTGTAAATTTTCTTTCCGTCCGATTCGCTTTTACTCCTAAACTACTGGACCCATTTTAACGAAATTTAGTATTTAGATAGATAAGTTCTCGAGAAAGAACATACAGTACTTTTTATCCCAAATTCCCACAGGAAAGGGAACGGAAAAAAATCAGGGATAACATAGAGGAATTTGTAAACAAAATAAAACTCCAAAATACATACGTAAATCATCTTTTTATTAAATCTAATTTTAGTCATAACCTATATACTAAATCACACCAAAACACATTTTAATATACATTTTGGCTAAATGTGATGTCAAATGCAACATTACTTATGGCATTATTTACCCGGATGCGTTGAAAAGGGATATTATACTAGTAAATTAATTCTAGACATAGACATTTTCGACCTGTACGGATGTAATTTTGATTTAAGCGTAGCAGAGCTGTGCAGAGCTCAACTAACCAATCACAAAGCACGACGAAAATATTTAGACAATGCGTGCGCTGTGATTAGCCGCGTACCCACCTAGCGTACAGGCTCGCGCGGCAGCCTCGCGAGCCAAATGCTCGGCTGGTGTGGACGTGCCTCGGGCTGCCTCGGGCGCGCGTTTGCTCGGCTGAGCACGGCTCGGCCCCGAGCCATCTGTTGTCGGTAAACTTGACGCGCTCAAAGGTGCCTCGGTGAGCGCTGTGTGTTAGGTGGGAACGGTTATGTTTTGGCTCGCGCGCGAAGCTAGGAAAATAGCTGCAGCTGAATATACACGACTTATGATGGCTCAGCCTGCCTCGCGAGGCGGCCTCGTGTAAATTGAACAAACCTACTGAGGCTGCCTCGGGAGCCATCGCTCGCGATCTGGACACCGAGGCTGCCGCGCGAGCCTGTGCGCTAGGTGGGTACGCGGCTATTGGTGAATAGGGCACCGCACCGCTTCAACGAAAACACTCTAAGATTTAGCTACGGGACAAACTCCGAATCATTAACAGTAAGTTCTAGTAGGTCAGTGGCCAACCCTGGTGTCGTAGTTTTTAGACCGCCTAAAGGCCACCGACATGATCTGACGATTGAAACAACCGGTACCGACAATTTAACGTGCGTAGCGCTCAGATAGAATGCCACTATGAAGATATCTATATTAATATGTATAATAAAACTCAGCAGTGTTTATTTTACAAAAATATATCTGGAACTACCAGTATGATTCACAAAATATTTTCTGCATTATATACTATCTTTTTTGTTACCCAGGACATTTTAATAGATATATGTATTTATCTCGAAATTCCCAAGGGAACGTACGGTAGATGAGTGGCGCTAATTTTCATAAATTTGATGCTGAAATAAATTAACATATTTTAATTGACAATGTCGAAACAACAAAATGAATATGTTATAAACCCCGACGCAAAAAAATGGGTGTTATGAGTTTGATTTGCGTTGTTATGGTATGGCAAACTGATGAACAGATTTTTATATTTTGAGTTCTAAAAATGGTTTTGGCGAAAAAAAAATTCTCTGTTATGAGAAAAATGATTTTTTTTGAAGTCGGGATTTTGAAATGTTTATACATTTTTGTACTTAAATCTAAGGTCATAAGGGTTAATTTTCGTTTTTTTTTACATTTTTATAACAAAATATTTATTTTCTTAATAATCAATTCCAACGTGTATACAATACTTTTGTCTTTATTAAGTACTTATGGAAACTAAATAAAGCTTAGTACAGACTAAACGATTTAATAAATTTGTTTTTTTTTTACTAAAGACAAAATATTTTTTTTCTATCATTTAAGGCTTTTTATGGCATGTTTGAGTATGCAGGAAAGCATTAATACATGCTAAGCATGCTTAAGACATTTTCTGAATAACAAATGGTATAAAATTCTTTTGAACATTAAAAGCATGTCATAACATTTTGGCATGTAACACGTTTAAGCATGCCTAAAATTCTCGTTTAGTCTGGACTAACCTTTAAAATTGTGACATTTTCAATTTCTTAATTGTACTCAAGAAGTAGATATTTTTTAAGTATCAGAAAATAAAATAATTTTTCTTTTGGACGGCCTGACATAACATACTCAAAATAAACATAAGAATTTACTTCTAAACATAACCAATAAACAAAAAGCAACTAATTGCCCAGCAATAGTTGCCGGCGATAATATCTTATATTAGTTGCACAACTTTTTATATGAATGAACATGATACGGTACAAATATACATGCTCAAAACGAAGCATGCTTTTCAATATGACATTTTGGAAAGCATGCTCGCATGGCATGTTCATATGTCACTAAATAGGCATTCTAACGGCAATAGAAAAATACTCTATATATTACATTAACGTTCACCGCCCGATCTTAATTAACCTATCCGTATGTATCTCTATGGGGCCAAAACTGAATAAAAATATTTGACTTTGACTTTGACGTAATCCAAGGATAGCAGATTGAATGTAACACTTTTTTCTATATAAATAAATGTCATACTGATTTGACAGCTGTCATAATTTGACACTTGGGATAGTTAAATCTCAATTTGCTATCTCAGATTATAGATTGGGATAGGTTATTGAGATCGGTCTAAACCTTCCTATCGACGATGTATTGAACAAAACATCGCTTATTTATACACTGTACAGTCAACCAATGAAATATTTAAAACTTTAGTACCTTGTCACATTATTAAGGTATTACTACGGATTGTTTCGGGGCACAAGATTATTTTAGCAAGTAAAACGATTCGCTTTGATTTTCCGCTGTTTCGTAAGGATTGCATCAACACTTTGTCACATTAACAAAATTGAAGTGTCAATTGTCAAATTAGTTAGCATTGTACAAATTTTAACAGGATAAGGTACTATGCTTAATATCCATAAGTTGGTACATGTAAAATTACATGCCTAATTTTTAATGTGATGGATGAAACTTAATAAAAAAACTTATTTTAAAAACAACTAGTGGTTTGTGACAAGAAAAAAGCACCTATAATGCTTAACTAGATTTATATTAATATACTATTTTTATGAAAAGCGATTTTACTAGCTAAATAGCAGGTAATGACGCGTTTCATTGAAGCAGAGCGCCAATCACAGCGCCCTGAAATTGTCAAACAACGCATTCTTCTTCTTCACCGAGTGGATGGTCAACCTGACCAATCCTGGTGTCAGAGTTATTGAGTCGCCAAAGGTCTCTGACATAGCTCATGTAACGACTACTATCCGTAGAGAGTAACCGGGACCGACGAAATCATCTTACTTTTCGGGCAATCAGGTGATTCAGCCTGCAATGCCCTAACCAAACTGAGGACAGTCTCACAAAGTGATTTTTGTGAGGTATCCCCACCGGGAATCGAACCCGGAACCTCCGGATCGTGAACCTTAGTTAGTATGTTAACGCATTGACATTGTCCAAATCTTGTAATGCGTTCTGATTGGTCAGATGAGCTCGCACAGCTCCGCCTCACTTCAAAATGGACTTTTACAAATATATTGTACACTGGCTCAGTATAAATCACTACATATTACAAAACAAAGTCCCCGGCCGCGTCTGTCTGTCTGTCCGCGATAAACTCAAATACTACTGCACGGATTTTGACGCGGTTTTTTTAATAGATAGAGTGATTCAAGAGGAACGTTTATATGTATATAAATTCCCGAAATTCCCACGGTAACGGGCACAATGCGGGTAAAACCGGGGCGCTGCTAGTTAATAATAGTTTAGGAGGTATCCTTATTGTATGTGTATGGGTAAATGTTTGGATAAGACACTATTATATACTACTATATTTTTCATTTTGTTCCAATTTTTACTTTTTGATTTCCGTTTTTGACTTTACTCTGTCTATCCAGCTATGATTGCAATTTTGTTCAATTTTCTAAGAGATTTCACCCTTAGTTTTTCTATATTATACTTGTGTAGTACATAATATTATATTATTGTTAGTACTAGCAGCGCCCCGCGGTTTTACCCGCGTTGTGCCCGTTCCCGTAGGAATTTCGAAATGAAAAATAGCCTATACCCTTCATCGATAAGTGGACTATCCAACACTGAAAGAATTTTTCAATTCGGACCAGTAGTTCCTGAGATTAGCGCGTTCAAACAAACAAACTTTTGTATCTTTACAATATTAGCATAGATTATGGTTACCAATCAGATATTAATATTTTTCGTTCAGTCATATTAACAAAGCTCACAGTAATTTTATATATATATATTAGTATAAACATAATATTAGCTATATAATTAATATTATTGCCCAAATAATACTATATTGATACTTTTAAAGGTAGTATTATAGAAAATTCAAAAAGTAAGCTAGCATATTTTCAAAAACTCTTTAGAAATATTTTTAGATTATACTTCAACTCAAAATTACTTGCAGCAATCTATCGTATCGTAATTTCAGAACTAAAATTGTACCACAAACTTTTATTAAATTTTTAAGTATTTTTAATAAAGTGATTCAAGAGGAAGGTTTATATGTATAAAAAATCCCGAAATTCCCACGGGACCGGGCACAACGCGGGTTAAACCGCGGGGCGCTACTAGTATATATATATTATTAATATCTTTTTCTCTATAATACTACCTTTTTAAAATTTTTCTTTTAATCAACACAATTATATATCTAGTCAAAAAAAGTCTAAGGGTATTTCACCGTTTTTTTTTTTAAATTCTTTCTATTAACTCATCTTTTTATCACGTGTTAGCTCCGATCAACAATACACAACTAGATATCGGGTCACGTACAAAATCAAAGCTAAATACTGTCCGCGTGGATGACGTGTGACAGCTTATTTTGTTTACTACCGAACTGAAAAAAAAAGTTTTAAAACAGTTCGAAGTTCAACCTAATTACAACCATGACACCTAGCAATAAAGTAGCAAATCTTATGAATAAAATAAGTGAGAATAACGCCTCACTTTTCAAATGAGGCGTTATTCACCGAGACGTATTTTTTGCGCCGACCCGACATCTAGTTGTGTATTGTTGATCGAAGCGTGTTAGAGACTAAAATCCGTTTTCATCGCTATTATTTCCAACGTTACAGGCGGTCAAAGTTGCTGATTAGACAGAGATAGCACTACAGGCCTGTGACGTCACAAGCTTGTAGCCCCGTAAAATCGTTTTGCAAGAAAGAGACAGGAGAGAATCTTTCACAGCTTATAATTTCTTTATTTTTTAATCGATTTTTGATTCTGATTTCAGTTTTGATCATGTTATTTTACAAAATTCATGTCTCGAATTGTACACTTTTAACATCAGTGGAATACCCTATTATATTTTTGTATATATTTGAGCCGTTTCATAGATCAGGACTGTCAATTTATAATTATTGTGGACTTGTTGATATTTCAATGATATATTTTTGTTGTTTACTTCAAGCGCCGACTTTGTTACGTCTTTTGTTCAGTAACGAGTTATTGCTCTGTTCCAAAGCTTTGATTTGCACCTGAAAATAAAATAATCAATTAATATCTAATATATAAAATTCTCGCGTCGCGGTGTTTGTAAACACCTCCGAAACGGCTTAACCGATTCATATGAAACTTCGTGTGCATATTGGGTAGGTCTGAGAATCTGACAACATCGATTTTTCATCCCCCTTAATTTTATAATCCACCCCTTAATTTTCATATGGCAAAACAACGTTTGCCGGGACAGCTTGTAATAAATAATATACCCGAACAAATCCACTCGCGGTTAATTAGACCCAAAGTAAGCCCTAAGCTTGCATTATGGAATCTAACTCACTGATACTACTACATACACATACACAAATACAACTATGTCTTCACATATTGTTACTCCGTGGAATCGAACCCGCAACCCCGACATAGTAAGCGCTCTCGGCACCACTATGCCAACGAGTTAGCTTGGTTTGACCCGCAGATAACTGTTTCAAGTGTCACAACCATCTCTATGCACATTATCAAAATTTGTCCAGTATTTTGTCTGTATATTGTCTGTTGACCTATGTACCTGATCATAATCAACCCTCATGGTGGCGAGCGAGCGCGTCATCTCCTCCTGGACCTCTCCCCACGTGTCCTCACTCTCCCGCAGCAGAGCGTGCGTGTACAGCGGAGTGGCGGGCACGCGCGAGTGACCGCGGATCCACGGGGACGACATCACCTGCGGGGAGGGAGACAGTACAGTGTACAGGGGAGTGAGAGAGTACAGTGTACAGGGGAGTGAGAGAGTACAGTGTACAGGGGAGTGAGAGAGTACAGTGTACAGGGGAGTGAGAGAGTACAGCGTACAGGGGAGTGAGAGAGTACAGTGTCTTCTCCATCGAGTGGATCCATCCTGGTGTCAGAGTTATTGAGCCGCCAAAGGCCTCTGACGTGGCTCATGTAACGACTACTATCTGTAGGAAGTAACCGGGACCGACGGCTTAACGTGCCCTCCGAAGCACGGAATCGTCTTACTTTTCGGCCAATCAGGTGATTCAGCCTGCAATGCCCTAACCAAACTGAGGGCAGTCTCACAAAGAGATTTTTTTAAGATATTGTCCCCACCGGGAATCGAACCCGGAACCTCCAGGTCGTGAGCCGAGCGCTCAAACCGCAAGACCGGGGAGTGTTTGAAAAGGAAACATGTTTTCGCTCGACCCAGGAATTGAACCCGGGACCTCAGTCTTGGCAGGCGAGCGCACATACCACTAGACCACCGAGGCGGTAAAAAACAAAAACGAACAAAAACACGTTTGATACCTTACTGTCACGCAAATTGAATAAAAAGCGGCCAAGTGCGAGTCGGACTCGCCCATGAAGGGTTCCGTAGCAGCGAGTAACATAATAAAGAAGTTCTTGAAATAAATGTTTTTTTATTTACATTTGAGTTATTGAATGAATAATCAGTATTTTTTTGCGGTTTACGATTTATGTCGTAAAAAAAAAACTACTAACTAGACCTCGTTCAAACCAATTTTCGGTGTTAGATTACATTGTTATGTACATCATATATTTTTTTTAGTTTTATCATTCTCTTATTTTAGAAGTTACAGGGGGGGGGACACACATTTTACCACTTTGGAAGAGTCTCTCGCGCAAACTATTCAGTTTAGAAAAAAATGATATTAGAAACCTCAATACCATTTTTGAAGACCTATCCATAGATACCCCACACGTATGGGTTTGATGAAAAAAAAAATATTTTTTTCATTTCTAAGTATGGGAGACCCCCCTAAAATTTTATTTTTTTTCTATTTTAGTGTGAAAATATTAATGCGGTTCACAGAATACATCTACACACTAAGTTTCAACAACATAGCTCTTATAGTTTCGGAGAAAAAAGGCTGTGACATACGGACAGACGGACGGACAGACAGACAGACAGACATGACGAATCTATAAGGGTTCCGTTTTTGCCATTTGGCTACGGAACCCTAAAAATGAAATCTTAAATTGAGTATCACAGTGAAAATGATTTTGAAAATACGATGTTGTACCTCTTGTATAGAGAGCCGCTTGGCCGGGTCCACGGAGAGCATGTTTTTGATCAAATTCTTCGCTTCGACAGACACGTTGGACCACTCAGGCTCGGGGAAGTCGTACTGGCCCAGTCTTATGCGCTGGGAATAGACAAACAAAATTAAATTTATCTACAAATATATTTTTACCGAAATGTTTCTACAAATATAAAAAAATATCTATATCTATATATCCTATATAAGAAATTCGTGTTAGTTACACTATTTATAACTCGAGAACGGCTGAACCGATTTGGCTGAAAATTGGTGGGGAGGTAGCTTAGAACCAGGAGACGGATATAGGACTATTCATCCCGTATTTCCTACGGGAACGGATGCGCTGTGGGCGAAACCGCGGGGCACAGCTAGTATTAAAAAAAAACTGGATGATAGCTGGACTGGACTTCCAATATTATAAAAGCGAAAGTTTGTAAAGATGTATGTTTGTTACTCTTTCACTGAAAAACTACTGAACTGATTTGCATGAAACTTTACAGTAATATTGGTTATACATCAGAGTAACACATGGGATACAATTTATCCCGAAATTCCCACGGGAACGGGTACAACGCGGGTAACACTGCGGGTGTGAATAGTATTATAAATGCGAACGTTTTTGAGGATGTATGTATGTATATGTTAGTAACTACTTAGTAAGAAACATACATACATACGTATACTTTAGTTATTACTTTTAGTTCGACTGAGACTTTCATGATAAAGATTAAAGTTTCTTCAAATTTAAAGTGAAAATTATAAAATGTATGTTACCTTTTTCATACCGGGCGATATGGCAAGCCCGTGATTGGAGTAAAATGGCGGGAACCCGCACAGCAGGATGTACATCACTACTCCCAGCGACCAGATGTCACAGGACTTGTCGTACTTCTCGGGCCCTAACACCTGAAACAATAAAAAATAATGTAACATTATTTTTAGAAAAATAATACTTATAATAATTGATGTCAATCATCAAAAAATTATGAACTGTATGGCACAAAACTCATGAGATAGAAACTCGTCAGTCACATCAGTTGTCCGTTCCTGTCACGTCAGTCATCATTGTGATTAACATGTGTACACATTCGTTTTAGATTTTGTTACATATCACATTAATGATTAATAGAAAACATATCACTTGACATACGATAAATCAGTCACGTCAGTCTACTGCATCAGTCGAGGCACATACCTAAGGCGCTACATAGTACCGCAGGCGTTGAGCTGCGCGCTCGTGTATAGAAGGTTCTCGGGTTTGATATCAGTCACATAGGTCAATCAATAAATGGCCTATACCAGTCAGCAGGCAACCACATGAGTCACGTCAATCAACCACATCAGTCAATCACATCACTCACATCAGTAAACCACATCAGTCACGTCAGTCAATCACTTCAATCACGTCAGGAAACCACATCACTCACGTCAGTCAGTCACATCAGTCACGTCAGCCACCCACATCAGTCACTTCAGTCACCCACATCAGTCACGTCAGTTGTGTAACATACCTCAGGCGCCACATAGTAGGGCGTGTAGCACGGCGTCTGCAGCGTGTCTGCGGGCGACAGAGTCTCCTTGGCGAACCCGAAGTCAGTCAGTTTCAGGATGGCGTTGGGCTGCGCGCTCGTGTACAGAAGGTTCTCGGGCTTGATGTCGCGGTGGGCTATGTTGGAGTCGTGCAAATGGCGGACGGCGACGCAGATGGAGTGCATTATCTGGGGGATTGAGAAAGATATGTATTATGTAGTCTCCTTCCTATTCTTGAAGATCCTCAATAGTGCCAAAAGACCTTTGAAAAGTCTCTATAAAGAAGTCTTCAAAAAACCTTAGCCTATTCCCCTCTCTATTGTAAACCCTATGAAAAGTCCTATATTTCTTAAAAAGACCTCTAGAAACCCACAATTCTTAATAGTTCCAAAAGATCTTTGAAAAGTCTCTATATAGACCACAAAAGTCTTCAAAAAACTTCAGCCCATTCCCCTCTCGATGGTAAACCCTATAAAAAGTCCTATATTTCTTTAAAAGACCTCTTCAAAACCTCAGTAGTCCTCAAAAAACCGCGCCCCATACCTCAGCCGCCTGTCTCTCGGTGAAGGCTCCCTCCCGATGCTCTTGGATCCTCTGGAACAGCTCCCCTCCATCCATGCACTCCATCACCACGAGCAAGCAGTTCCGGCCGCCATATGTGTTTTCGTAGACATCTATTACCTGGAGAAATTATTAGGATTAATAAAGATATGATAGTGACTTCTTTATCGAGTGGATGGTCAACCTGACCAATCCTGGTGTCAGAATTATTGAGCCGCCAAAGGCCTCTGACATGGCTCATGTAACGACTACTATCCGTAGAAAGTAACCGGGACCGACGGCTTAACGTGCCCTCCGAAGCACGGAATCATCTTACTTTTCGGGCAATCAGGTGATTCAGCCTGACGTGGCTTTCGAGTAGGACAGTGGTCAACCCTGGTGGAGTATTTAGACCGCCTAAAGGCCTCCGATATGGTCTGGCGAGGTTGCGAATGAGGTTTCTAATTTATAGCTCAGTTTTAAACAACGTGGGAGGAATTAATATCTGAATAGTAAAAGTACTATTTTGACAAGCCCGTTGGCACAGTGGCAGTGAGAGCGCTTACTGTGTGGTCGCGGGGTCGATTCAACGGAGTCTACAATATGTGCAGACATAGTTGTTGACGACGTCTGGGTGTCAATTATATATTCTTATAAAGTTTTTGTGTTTGTATATGTAGTACCTAGTATCAGTGACTTAGATTCCATATTACAAGCTTAGAGCTTACTTTGGGTCTAATTAACCGTGAGTGATTCGAATTTGTTCGGGTGTATTTATTTATTTATTTACTAACCTCCACAATATGTATGCATCCTCTGGCCCTCCAATGTAAGTCAACTTCTCTTCTCGCCTTGACGGTGTCATGAAGGACTTTCAGCGCTCGCTTTGTTCCTGAAGTCTTGTTTCGACATTCGAGTACCTGAAAAAATAATATATTCAAAATGAATCAGCGTAATATTGAAAACATTATGAACTTACGAAAAATTATAGGCCACATTGCAAATGATTTGTACAGTTGTCAATCTGTCGAATGTTTATAATCTTATTAACCGCGCCAAGCAGTGTTACCCGCATTGTACCCCATGTGTTATTCTGATGTGTAGCCTGTATTACTGTACAGTTTCATCCAAATCCGTAGAGTAGTTTTTGCGTGAAAGAGAAACAAACATACAGACATCTTCACAAACTTTCGCATCACTACATAGTATAAAATAAAGTCGTCTCTTTTTCGTGTCTGTCACACTGTTTGTCTGTCTGTATGCTTAAATCTTTAAAATAACGCAACGGATTTTGATGCGGTTTTTTGTAATAGGTAGAGTGATTCAAGAGGAAGGTTTTTATGTAAAAAAATTCCCGAAATTCCCACGGGAACGGGCACAACGCGGGTAAAACCGCGGGGCGCTGCTAGTTTATAATATTAGTTAATAGCACAGTATTACTTGGATTATGACACAACGTTTACAGTACAGTGACATAATATCCAAAGATCGTATTTTTCATTAGTCATGCTTAATAGCAGTACTCTACTTATACAATGATGGTTAAAACAAAATAGTAAAGTATTGGCCTGCAATGTCTCATCTAGCCGAAGATATATATCGATGGCCGTAGGTTCAATTGGTGTAATTGACAATGAACGATTGTTCAGGAGAAGCATTTAAAGTTTTTTTTAGTGCTAAATCATACATAACTTTTGATGTATGAATCTTCTTTATGATCTGGTTTGACAAAAATGCTAAGAATTCTGCGGGCTTTCGGCTTATATAAGAATAAAGACGCTATATACCATATTTTTAAAAATTAATGTCAGTAACACCAATGTGTTTCTGTCCTCTTGTTTGTTACACCCACCTATTTTACCCTAGTTTATTTGGTTGTTGGTTACATCAATTTGATGAACATTTTTAAAAGAAATAAACAGTCAAAGTGGTGTAGACTTGTTAAAAAATAAAATTAACTAATTCATTCTGATGTAAAGAGCATTGTGGGCATTATTCATCGCTGTTATTTAGAGAGAAATGCCCTACGATTGTATGGATAAGTCATTTTGGTGTAAGTGTAGGTTAATTTTTTTCGAGTTTTACTCTAACTTTATCTACAATAACACCAATTTGATTTCTATATATAAGTAACATGTCACTTGCACCATAACTTTGTAGAAAATCTGAAAAGTGCACACCCAAAAAATGTGATGTATCTGTATTTTTTTTAAAGCTAGATTTATTTTGACTATACCATTCGAAAGAGCGGAAAAAACTGAGAAAACCTATATACTCAAGTCATTTCACGACTTTTGTCAGTTACACCAATTGAACCTACGGCCATCGAATTACCTATATTAACTAGCAGCAGCAGATCTTTAAAACTACGCAACAGATTTTGATGCGGTTTTTTTAATAGATAGAGAGATTCAAGAGGAAGGTTTATATGCATTAAAAATCCCGAAATTCTTACGGGAACGGGCACAACGCGGGTAAAACCGCGGGGCGCTGCTAGTAATATGATAAAAATGTAATTAACGCCCGCGGCCCTTTGAGGGCTTATCTTTAGGTTTCGCAAGTTCCCGAGGGATTTCCTTGATTAAATGAAAGAAGCCCTTTAAATATAGAGTTACGAGCAATGCTTCCAGAACCCATTTCTTTTGTATTTTCGGGATGAAAATCCTGCTCTATACTAATATTTATAACCAGCAGCGCCCCGCGGTTTTACCCGCGTTGTACCCGTTCCCGTGGGAATTTCAGGATGAAAAGTAGACTATAACCTTCCCGTTGAATGTGGCTATCTTTTACAAAAAGAATTGTTCAAATCGGACTGATAATTCCAAAGATTATAGCTCGAACATACAAACAAACAAACGTACAAATGTTACCTCTTGATAATATTAGTAAGATGACGTAAAGTTTCTAAATTTATTTGTTTGTTTGTGTGGCTAAACACAGTGCTACGGTTAGCCAAACATAGCATAGTATAGCTCTGGTACAAAACAACCCTAAAGGTGCGTTTCCGTTGAAGCAGAGCGGAGCCTAATTCAATCACAGCGCATTGGGAATATTAGGATTGTCAAACAACGCATTGATATTGGTAATTCGGTAGGTTAGGGTTATTTTTTTTTCATGTTTAAACTCTCTCTTTTCATTAAAATGACATATCTATACTAATATTATAAAGCTGAAGAGTTTATTTTGTTTGTTTGTTTGTTTAAACGCGCTAATCTCAGAAACTACTGAACCGATTTGAATAATTCTTTCACTGTTAGATAGTCTATTTATCGAGGAAGGCTATAGGCTACATTTTATCCCGAAATTCCCACGGGAACGGGCACAACGCGGGTAAAACCGCGGGGCGTTGCTAGTACATATATACAGGGTGACACATAAGACGTAATACGAAACATGTTTTTCTAACTTACCTACCTAGTGCTAATAATCCGAACTATGTTTCGTGTTGTTTAAATAATCGCAATCGTTGTACCATTGTTTTAATTATTTCCGTTATTTGTGACCCCATCATGGTTACCCTAACTACTTTGTGGAAAACAAAAAGGTTGAAACTACTTTGTTGTAAACACTCACCTTCTTTATCATCATGACTGATAATTTAAAAATAAATGACACATCGTTGAAGTTTGATTAATCAGTTTAATTTGGCGATTGGAAAAAATTAAATATTCGTTAATAATAATGCCACCTCCTTATCCATTCACAAACATTCAACGATTACGTTTGGTAGAATTTTATTTTACGTCGCGGAGTACGGTGCAGACGCAAGCTCTTTTTCACGAACTCTACCCAGAGAGTCCGATCCCCACACGGCAATTGATAGATAATTGTGTGCAAAATTTGAGGGACTATGGGCAATTTGCTGTTCCAATTCATGCCCAAGGCAGAGGCCGGCAACCAAGATACACAGAACAGTTTCGAACACGAGTACTTAGATATTTTATCCGCAATCCTGAGGCAAGCACCCGAGAAGCAGCGGCACGATTCGGAACAACCCAAGTTTTTATTTGGAGATAATTGCAATCTGAAAAAATGCACCCTTTTCATTTTCAACGGGTCCAAGATATTGTTTTAGCCGATTATCCCAAAAGAACACGGTTTATACAAGCATTTGAAGTTGTGAAAGCCAACGAATTTGTACTCGGTAGAGTTCAGAGGAACATCCGACGTCGTGCAGAGCTTTGCGTTGTGGAAGGCGGTGACCATTTTGAGCACTTGTTGAAATATGTTTAAGTTTTAATAAGATACTGCATACTTGTAAATAAATGATTTGATTTGTTTTACCAAATCTTTCACTTGTGTATTGATATCAGAAATTACTTCTGGCGACTGACTAGGTACTTGGCACACAGAGATTACGTTAGATAATGTTACAAGTACCTAATAAGTATAACTAACATGACGTCACATGACGTCACCAAACGTCCATAGGGTGACCAAACTTACAGGAATTTATTAAATTATTTTGTTAGAAAATTAGCAAAAGTTATTTAGATGAATTTTAATTAGTGATGTAGTGAATAACGTTCTTTGTCACTAACCTAACCATAATTAATTATTTTGTACTACGTCTTCTGTGTCGCCCTGTATATACATAAAATGTCACAAACGATTTTTTTCTTTATTAAACTGAAGGAAGGAGGTCTTTTTTTTATATATATATATGTATATAGCAAAAAAATTAATTTTTTAGCAACTAATTAACAACAAAAAAGCAACAAATTTCGGTGTTTTTTTTTTTCAATTTCGCTAATTTTACGTCGCCATTTTTTTAGTCCACACCAACATTATGGCGGCACCACACCGCCTAACCAACATTATGGCGGCACCACACCGCCTATATATAACCGGAATAACGTCAAATAAAACCATATACTATAAATTCCGCGAAACTGTTTGGTAAACATCAACGGCCTCGGTTTCAGTAAATAGAATTTTCCTTGAAATGCAATATACATAAGATCTATTTATATTAGAACGTTCAGATTGTATTTACTTTGTTTAATATGCAGTTATCAATAACTATTACGAGTACTATACTTCGTTATTGAAACTAAAGATTACTTTTAGTTCCGTTGTTTAAACACGTTATTACTGATTTAAATATTCTAAACGAAAACCCGGTTAATCATTTTTAGGGTTCCGTACCCAGAGGGTAAAAACGGGACCCTATTACCGAGACTTCGCTGTCCGTCACTTGAAATTTTCACAGATGATGTATTTCTATTGCCGTTATAACGGCAAATACTAAAAATAAAATAAAACAAATATTCAAGGGGGCTCCCATACAACAAACGTGATTTTTTTGCCGTTTTTTTTTAAAGTACGGAACCCTCCTTGCGCGAGTCCGACTCGCACTTGGCCGGTTTTTAAAACTTGTTTCAAATGGGACCATTTAACCGACTTCAAAACAGGAGGCTTCTCAATTCCACCAGCGGTTTCGCGTAGGTTAGTAGCCAACCCTGGTTTCGGAGTTTTTAGACCGCCTAAAGGCCTCCGACATGGTCTAACGATTGAAACAACCGGGACCGACAGCTTAACGTGCCTTCCGAAGCACGGTAGCGCTCAGATAGAAATGCCACTATCGGCCACCCATCCAAGTAGTGGCCGAGCTGCACGTTGCTTAACAATCACAATGAACTACCATCGATTAGTCAAACTAAGCCACGAGGGTTACACACGACGTAGGTAGAACCGTAGGACGCTGCTTACGGTAGTTAATAAGAAAACATTTTTTGGAACGAAGTTCCTTATCGCGCGTTGCGAAAGGGGGCTAGATACGGAAAAAATGGTAACGACATTTTTTAGGTCAGAGAGGGACAGACAGAGAAACTTGCGCACGCCAGAGAGAGACAGACAGAGTAACATGCGCGAGAGAGACAAGCGTGCACATGTTTCTCTGGCGTGCACATGTTTCTCTCTCTCTCTCTCTCTCTCTCTCTTATAGAAAGCAAGCTGGATATTTTCGTTTCGTCTTTCTATTTCGCATTGAACAGTGTGGTGTCGCGACGATTATTTTTGTTGATAATAAATAAACTTCGTTCCATCCGGGTGTCCCTTGACACCTCTCGAGTTTTATTAAATTTTTTTTCAGCCTGTCTTGTCCCACTGCAGGGCAAAGGCATCCTACCCTCTTTCCACCTTTCTTTATCGATTGCTAGACTGGGCCAACCCTTCGCGAAGGTGTCGAGCTCGTCTCGCCATCGCCTCCTCGGTCTGCCGCGACGTCGTTTCCGATCTTGTGGGACCCACTGAGTGGTGACTTTGGCTCACCAATCGTCCGACATGCGGCAGACGTGTCCCGCCCGGTCATATTTTAGATTTGCTGCCTTTTGGGTCACGTCGTAATAAGAAAATACTCAATTTTATTGTTAGTGATTGCTAAAGGAAGACAGATGTTTTGGGGAGAGGGGATTGACCCCCTATTTCCCCCCTCCTCGCCCCCTAGATCCGTCACTGATTAGATAAATACAACTATGCACGAGCGCTACACTACAAATATTAACTAAGTACAGCTAGTCATGTAGTATAGGCGCCCCGCAGTTTTACCCGCGTTGTCCCCGTTCCCGTGGGAATTCTTCTCGTTGAATGTGGCTATCTATTACAAAAAGAATTATTAAAATCAGACTAGTAAATCCTGAGATTAGCTCGCACATACAAACATACGTTATAATCAATACATAATTATAAAGCAGTCCCCGGCCGCGTCTGTCTGTTCGCGATAAACTCAAATATTACTGCACTGATTTTGACGCGGTTTTTTTAAATAGATAGAGTGATTCAAGAGAAAGGTTTATATGTGTAAAAATTCCCGAAATTTCCACGGGTACGGGCACAACGCGGGTAAAACCGCGGGGCGCTGCTAGTATTAGTATAGATGTCAAAAATCACTCATCAACCTGTCTTAAAGAATCATTCGTCGACTCTGAGTGGCTACATGACACTGCACTTAACAAAGAGATAACAGTTTATCTGTTATCAAACGTTAAGCGCCGTTTTCAGTCGTACTGTGATAAGAATCATTATGATAACTAAAATAAATCACTACATAGTATAAAATAAAGTCGTCTCTTTTTCGTGTCTGTCTGTATGCTTAAATCTTTAAAATTACGCAACGGATTTTGATGCGGTTTTTTGTAATAGGTAGAGTGATTCAAGAGGAAGGTTTTTATGTAAAAAAAATCCCGAAATTCCCACGGGAACGGGCACAACGCGGGTAAAACCGCGGGGCGCTGCTAGTATATTATAATAGTAAGTGTTCATTTACTTATAGGAAACCAGTTAAATATTGCTAACCTTCTACGAAAAACGGCTGGACCTATTTTTACCAAACATAGCTATAAATAGAAACCGCATCAAAATCGGTCCATCTATTTAAGAGCAACGATGCCATCAAAAACACTGAACGGATTTGGATGAAACTTTACAGTAATATAGGTTATACATCAGAATAACATAAGGGATACATTTCATCCCGAAATTCCCGCGGGAACGGGTACAACGCGGGTGAACCCGCGGGGCGCGGCTAGTCTATTATAACTGGGTTAGCTATTTTAATGTAGATTTTTTTGTATTACATGGGTCCATATTGGCTCAACTAAAGTTCTTTACCCGAAATTGTTCTTCCTAACGATTTGTAATCCGAATGATCACTCTTCCTAAAATTTTTCATCCTAAAGTTTTCATTCATACTATTTGTAGTGCTACCGGCGATGTTCATAACACTCATGTTTCCGAAAATTGTAATTAATAATATCATTAATGTAAATATATTTAAACTCCTACTGTTTTTTATCATAACGCTTTAAAGGAAAAGGTTTGTTTTTAAACTATTTCTTGTGATTACAAAACGGTTCCCTATCCATTTGCATAAAAACTTTAGACATAATATAACATGGCATAATTTTGTTGTAGCGCTCGCCGGCCGCTGCCGCGGCACCGCTCGCTTCGCTCGCTCGGCTCGCGCGTAGAACAGTTGGTCACAGTTCTAACCTAACCTAACCTATAAAAAGAAATCTAAACAAAAAAGATATGACTTTGAATAATAGTATAAAAGAAACATGAGTGTTATGAACATCGCCGGTAGCACTACAAATAGTATGAATGAAAACTTTAGGATGAAAAATTTTAGGAAGAGTGATCATTCGGATTATGAACATTAGAGACAAAGTAGTTAGGAATTGTGATTGTTAGGATGAAAAATGTTAGGAAGAACATTTTCGGATTTCCAATTATCGGAGTTGAAAATTTAGGTGAACTTTGGCGCACCCGTATTACATACTTATATTTTATGTTTTTGGCACGTTCTTAGCTACGTTAAATTTTAAAATGGGGCAATTAACATTTTTTTATTACGTCGCGAACATGAGTCGTACAGGGGAGAAATAAAGTGATATAGGTAAATATTCATATAGATAATTATTATGAATGTATAAACAAAACTGAAGAGTTTGATCTTCCCGTGGGAATTTCTGGATGAAAAATAGTGTTCTGTTGAATGTGGCCACAGACAACAGATTAACGTGGCTATCCATTACAAAAAGAATTATTCAAAAAGGAATGGTGGTTTCTATGATAGCGCATTCAAATAAACGAAAAAATAAAAACTAAGTAACTGTTCAGCCTTATTAATCTTATTATACATATTAGTATAATACTAGTAGCGCCTCACAGTTTTACCCGCGTTGTGCCCGTTCCCGTGGGAATTTCGGGAATTTTCATACATATAAACCTTCCTCTTGAATCACTCTATCTTTTTAAAAGAACCGCGTCAAAATCCGTGCAGTAGTATTTGAGTTTATCGCGAACACACAGACGGTATAAAGCGATATAAATTCTTTGAAGTTGGAACATAATATTTTATCCCGTATTTCCGCCCGGATAACTTGATTACTCGTATGAAAGAGTTGGTCAGATAAGATTAAATGAATATTACGTAATATTAGGGTGATAATCGTTTTATCTTCATTCGCAGTCGATTAACTAATAGCCCTTTTATATCTCTTTTGAATTGTTCATTAAATTTAGGTGTACCCACCCACTAGAATATAAAAAAGCTTTTTAAAGGTTTTATTAAAAAATGCTTAAATATATCATAACTAGCAGCGCCCCGCGGTTTTACCCACGTTGTGCCCGTTCCCGTGGGAATTTCGGGAATTTTCATACATATAAAACTTCCTCTTGAATCACTCTATCTATTAAAAAACCGCGTCAAAATCCGTTGCGCAGTTTTAAAGATCTAAGCATACATAGGGACAGACAGCGGAAAACGACTTTGTTTTATACTATGTAGTGATGATACTGAAGCCACATTGAAGAGGAAGGTTATCTCCTTATTTTCATCCCGAAATTCCCACAGGAGCGGGAACAACGCGGGTATACCCACGGGGGCATCTAATATGCACATAACAATATTAGCTCGTCTTTGAAGTAGGGTAAATGTAAGCTTAATGCTAATTCATTGTATACCCGAATAATGGGATCGAGTACTGTCGTCAGGAAAAGGTCAACTTGAACCGGACCGAAAATATGTAGACAGTACACTGAGGAGGAAAAGTGCTTCAATATTTTTTTGGTTTGAGACAAGTGTGTTGGTAAGTAAGTAAGTTCGTGTAGGTCAGTGGCCAACCCTGTTGTCGGAGTTATTAGACCGCCTAAAGACCTCCGTGGTCTATTGTGTTGGTATTTTATGAGTGTACTTCTTCTTCATCGAGTGGATGGCCAACCTGACCAATCCTGGTGTCAGAGTTATTGAGCCGCCAAAGGCCTCTGACATGGCTCATGTAACGACATCTATCCGTAAAGTAACCGAGACCGACGGCTTAACGTGCCCTCCGAAGCACGGAATCATCTTACTTTTCGAGCTATCAGGTGATTCAGCCTGTAATGCCCTAACCAAACTGAAGACAGTCTCACAAAGCGATTTTTGTGAGATATGTCCCCACCGGGAATCGAACCCGGAACCTGCGGTTCGTGAGCCAGGCGCTCAAACCACAAGACCACGGAGGCTGTTATGAGTGTACTTATAATGGCACATTGATTAGTTATTGGTGAGGGAGACATTTGTCCAGCAGTGAAATCATTTCTATATAAGCGCTACCGAGTCTCGGAGGACACGTAAAATTGTCGGCCCCGGTTGATTCAATCGTACGACCATGTCGGAGGCCTTTAAACAGTCGGTTCTGGGTTGGCTACTAACCTACATGAACTGACCTAAAAAGTAAAAATTACTTTTAATAAATATTCGTTAATAGTATTTTAATTCGGTTTTCCACTTAACAAGGATTTCCCAAACAAAATGATCAATTAGGAATTTATTAATAACACTATCTGCGCCCCGCGGTTTTACCCGCGTTGAGCCCGTTTACGTAAGAATTTCGAGATTTTTTATAAATATAAACCTTCCTCTTGAATCACTCTATCTATTTAAAAATACTGCATCAAAATCCGTTGCGTAGTTTTAAAGATCTAAGCATACATAGGGACAGACAGCGGAAAGCGACTTTGTTTTATACTACCTATGTAGTGAAGTGATGCGAAAGTTTGTGAGTATGCATTTATGGATGTTTGATACTCTGTTACGAAAAAACTACGGCACGGATTTGGATGAAACTTTACAGTAATATAGGTTATACATCAGAATAACACATGGGATACATTTTATCCCGAAATTAGTGCGTGAGCGGGTACAACGCGGGTAACACCGCGGGGCGCGGCTAGTAATATTCTATTTTGACCGTTTACATATGGACTCTTTTGCTTTTATTATATTAGCATTAAAATAAAATTAAAACACTTTTCTACACACCAGTACATTAAAAACCCTCAAATGGGCTTCACAAATAGTCGTGTATTTATAATGTTAAAATGTAATGAGTTTTAGATTAAAACACAACATTTATGTTGGAGAACGAATAAATTATCTACTTAGGCATTGTTTAACAAATTTAATCACCATTCAAATCAATCAATTGACAAGCCCGTTGTCACAGTGGCAGTGAGAGCGCTTACAGTGTCAGGGGTTGCGGATTCGATTCCCGCCCGGAGTCAACAATATGTGAAGACATAGTTGTTGACGACGTCTGGGTGTCAATTATATATAATATATATATTCATAAAAAGTATTTGTGTATGTATATGTAGTAGTATCAGTGAGTTAGATTCCATAACACAAGCTTAGAGCTTACTTTGGGTCTAATTAACTGTGTGTGAATTTGTCCGGGTATATTTATATTTATAACTAGCTGTGCCCCGCGGTTTCACCCGCAGCGCCCCCGTTCCCGTGGGAATTTTAAGATTTTTATTCCTTATTTTACTTATATAAAAGCCTTGTCCTGACAATAAGATACACAATAAACACATTAAAAAAAGAATCATCCAATTTGGTGCAGACGTTCTGAAGTTATGCGCTTACCAACAGATTCAGCGATTCATTTTTATATTATAGATCAATAATTCTCTATTGAGATATTTGTATTTACCTTTCTATACCGTACTTTTTATAACTCAGCACCCCGCGGTTTTACCCGCGTTGTGCCCGTTCAACAGCCCGTTGGCACAGTGGGAGTGAGAGCGCTTACTGTATCGGGGGTTACGGGTTCGATTCCCGCCCGGAGTCAACAATATGTGAGACATAGCGGGTTGGTGACCTCAAACTCCATGTTTGAAAAGTAGGAATCATATTTCCGCTCAACCCGGTAATTAAACAAACCCGGGACCTCAGTCTTGGCAGGCGAGTGCACATACCACTAGACCACCGAGGCTTATTATTATCACTACATAGTATAAAATAAAGTCGTCTCTTTTTCGTGTCTGTTTTGTAATAGGTAGAGTGATTCAAGAGGAAGGTTTTTATGTATAAAAATTCCCGATATTCCCACGGGAACGGGCACAACGCGGGTAAAACCGCGGGGCGCTGCTAGTTACTAATAAAATGAGGTAAATTGTTTTGAATTCTTTACATCTATGCATAATCTTGAAAGAAGTAAAACAATTGTGTTTACTTATAGTTTACATACTTACCACATTCAAGGGAAAGGTATAAGGTTATTCCTAACTCAAAATTCCCATGGGAATGCAAGCAGAGCAGGCAAAACCGCATGTAAGTGCTATTCTCATATACAATGAGGTGGTAGCTTGTCTAAGTGATGTTACATACTGTTTTCTTTTCCACTACTAATTATAATAATGAATCTACGTTTATGGATACACTTCACTTTTATTTTACACTAGCACCACCCCGCGGTTTCACCCGTCTTGTGCCCGTTCCCGTGGGAATTTTGGGACAAACAATAGCCTATATCCTTCCCGTTGAATGTGGCTATTCATTACAATAATAATTATTTAAATCGGGCCTGTAGTTCCTGAGATTAATGCGTTCAAATAAACAAACGAACTCTGCAGCTTTATATTATAAGTACAAATTTTTATCTGACGTTTCGGCCCCTTTACAGGAACCGTGCTTCGGAGGGCACGTTAAGCCGTCGGTCCCGGTTACTTTCTACGGATAGTAGTCGTTACTTGAGCCATGTCAGAGGCCTTTGGCGGCTCAATAACTCGGACACCGGGATTGGTCAGGTTGTCCATCCACTCAATGAAGAAGACAGGAACCGTGGTCGCAGAAGACTAAAATAAAAGCGAAGTGTATCTGTAAACGTAGTTACAATACAAAATAAGTGATGTTATTTCATTGCTTTTGTTGAGCAACATGCAGCTCGACCCCTTCACAAGACCGCCACACTTCTTAGACCCTACTGAAACCCTTCCCGCTGGTACTAGTCTACCGTGGTCAGTGTGGAAAACACTAAACAGGCTAAGAACCCAAGATGGTCACTGCAGATCTAACCTGGGGAAGTGGGGCATGATAGACCCGTGTCAGACCCAGTGCGACTGCGGGGCGCCCGAACTGTTCTGACCTGCCCCTCGAACCCTGAACGCTGCACATTGAGTGGCGACCTCATGTGCGCCAATGACAAGGGCATAGGGGCAGCGAAGCACTGGAGCCGGCTCATTTAAAAAGTTAATTTTTGTGCCTTCGACACGAAGAAGAAGAAGAAGCTCGACCCCTGCTTGGATGATCGATAGATTTCTTACTGAGCATTACTTTACTTCAGGGGACATGTTAAACTATTAGTGCTGGTTGTTTCAATTGTTAGAGTATGTCGGAAGCCTTTAGACGGTCTAAAAGTACAACACCAGGGTCGACCACTGACTTACCTGATTACTTACTATTTGCTAACTAAATTGTAATAGACAATAAACTCTTCCTCTTTATAAATATCATTAAATCTATGTTTTATTGTAATCGTTGTGGCTATCCTTGAGCATAATAAACAATTATGTGCATTCAAGGTTTGAAAAATCAATGAAACCCTACTACATACTAATATAATTTAATAGTAGAAAAGTTTGTTCTGAAGTGTTAACAGACTATTATTTAAGTTAATAAAACAATGTTTTATATTTAACAGATATTTAGAACAGATTGCACAAAAACTCTTTAGTCTTCTTCTTCATCGAGTGGATGGTCACCCTGACCAATCCTGGTGTCAGAGTTATTGAGCCGCCAAAGGCCTGTGACATGGCTCAAGTAACGACTACTATCCGTAGAAAGTAACCGCGACCGGCGGCTTAACGTGCCCTCCGAAGCACGGAATCATCTTACTTTTCGAGCAATCAGGTGATTCAGCCTGCAATGCCCTAACCAAACATTAAGAACAGAGTGCACAAAAACTCTTAAATCAATTTAGGGGCTTATTCATAAACACTTATTAACATTTACAGCACTTTATCTATCAAATGGTTTGTCCCTTTCCGACATACGCTATTTGTCAAAGAGCGAAAGAGACAAAACACTTTAAAACACTGTTTAAGTTAAATATTGTTTATGTATAAGGCGTATATCTAAATATGTTTAAGAAACAAACACTGTCCCTTCAAAATTGAACTTTAAAGTGCATCAAACAGAACACCATTTCAAACGAACATCTTTTGTTTTTTAAATAGTAGTTTAGGCACTAAATCAAATTAGGAATCTTTGTGCAATTCACACTAAAAAGCATAAAACTCATGAACTATTTAACAAACATAGTAATCTAACGAAAATCAACCATTTGGAACACCCACCATTAAATTTACCATGAGAAGATATAAAATTGTGAAAAGGATGCTCGGCAAGTTTATTGTAGATGCAAAAATAACTATCTGTAACACTGTCATGCTTAAACAAATGAACCGATTTTGATTAATCTTGGCAAATTAATAGATTACACTTTGGAGACAGACATAGACTACATATAAAAAAAATAGAACATTCATAGATTTTGAAAAAGATAAGTTGCGGGTAAAACCGCGGGAAACATCTAGTTTCTTATAAGAATCAAAGTGAAAGTCATGTACAAGGGTAATTCGGTAAAAAACCTTGTATGATTTGGCATTTCTGTATCAAAAATATGCTAAATAACGATCTAAATTCCACAGCGTACAGAAACACATTTTAAGCGATGACTAACAATCAGAAACAGAATTCCCCAGGTATTATTGTCCCGTGAACAATGTTAATGATAAAACAGAGTACAGAAAGTCAGAAACTAGTTTTGATAGCTAATTATATACTTTTTACGTCATTTATGTAAACAAAATTTCTTGCATACGATATTTGAAGATTTTTTATCAAAAACACGGTAATAAGTAATTAGAACTTACCTTGCCGTTAATACCAAGGCCGAGGACTGTGTTTGAGATATCATAATCATCAGTGATTGGAGTAGTCTTGATTATTTTTGCGAAATTATTCATTTTTTTAAATCAAACACTTCACTTTGTAACTTTAAACATTCGTTTCACAATGTACTTGACACAATAACGGTGGGAAACCCTACTGGGTTTATAGTTACGATTGTTTCACGTTGTTCTATAATGTTAGTCACACAGATGCAGTGAATGTATCCGTAGTTTTTATCTAAAATTATTCGGATGACAAATTGCGTTATCGCCCGCGCGCGTTGATTTAGCCAAAGTTGAGCAATCGTAATCAAGTAGTACCAACATTACGGAAGATGACGTCATTTGCTTACGTCAAAATATTTCGTTCGGAAATCGAGTAGGAAACATAGATGTACAAATCCTAGATGTATCCTTGCCGCAAATTATTTTACTGGGAAAATGGAACGAAAGTAATTGTGTGCTTCCAAAAATTTGAGCCAATATGCTACGTAATAAGAACGAATTAAACACAAATTATAATGCTTGACGATATTGGTTGTAAATAGGTTAAGATTATGAAATAATAATATTATAATAGACTGGCTATCACCGCAGCTTATCTTCTGTTGTCATAAAATTACGAACAAATTTAATACAACTCAAATAAATATGATAAAATATCAATAAGATAGAATGACCGCATGGTCAAGGTTTTCATCAGTTCTTTAAAAATGATATTACTAACTTATTTAATATTGTGAACGTCAATCATTTCAAATTTAGTTGATAGTGTTAATGTATTAATGCAATAATGAATTGACGTGCCATTTATATTTTTTTATTATTGACACATCTAGTATTGCACTAGTTTCGTGGTTATTCACATAAAGTTGTCACTGGATTTATGCACGAAGTTTTTAATTTTTAATGTTGGTAGTTATTGTCAATTTTGACAGACAGTTTTGAAGTTAGTTTAAGCGCCTACTCTAAACTGTATTTAAACTTTTTATATAAAAACTTGCCGCAGTAATTTGCTCTTATATTTCTTTGAAAATTAAAACGAGTGAGTCGGTTGATTTCACAACTAATTAATATTTGTAACTAACTTCTTCGTATTTTCTACAAGGCAAATTTCCTGGACGTAGGTAGAGATTGTCTAAGCTGAAATGACGCGCCCCACTACTTAATTACTTTATTTAGATGTGTGAGTGTAAATATTAATAGCGGCACTTCATCTGTGTGGGAGCGCCAATTATTGATTTCTATGTGCACATGTCGGTCGACTAGTCGGGTGATAAATCCGAAAACGCTCGCTCTATGGAGCAGCGCCGTCACTTTGTATGAAACAAGACGTCCTCTCCTCTCGCGCGTTCACGATCAACTAAACTAGTTGGACAACAAATCCGAGAATTGCACTTCTTAGCGAGTACGGCGAGTACGGCAACTGAACGACCAATTATAATTGCATGTTTATGTGTATTGCGTCCATATTTAAAATTTGCTAGTGTGCGTAAATGCGGAGGTGGGGCGTGCCATTTCAGCTTGGACAATCTCTATTTAGGTATAACATAATATTGCTGAAATAAATATTGACAGACGGATATAAAACAAACATTAGTACTTAAAAAGAGTTCCTTGCCAATGTGTTTTAATTACCTAACTATTCCAGCAGCGCCCTGCGGTTTTAACCTAGAATGAATTATCAGAAGAAATAAAAAAAAAACCCACCAAATTGAGAACCTCCTTCGGTTTTTGAAGTCGGTAAAAATAGCCTATAAGTAACCTTCCCGATGGGGCTATCTTCTACCTAGGTACCTACATAAAGAATCGATCAAATCGGATTTGTAGTTTCTGATATAAGCACGAACAAACAAACAAAAGCATTGAGTTTATGTAAGTTTATGTCATATAGCTCGATGCTTTTCATTAATATCTAATACTAGCTGCGCCCCGCGGTTTCACTCGCGTTGTACCCGTTCCCGCGGGAATTTCGGGATGAAAAATAGATGTTGTCGGATTCTCAGACCTACCCGATATGCACACAAAATTTCATGAGAATCGGTCGAGCCGTTTCAGAGGAGTTCAACCACGGTACCCGTTCCCGCGGGAATTTCGGGATGAAAAATAGATGTTGGCTGATTCTCAGACCTACTCAATATGCTCACAAAATTTCATGAGAATCGGTCAAGCCGTTTCGGAGGAGTACAGGAACGAACATTGTGACACGAGAATTTTATATAAATTTCTCGTGTCACGGGGTGCGTGGTTGAACTCCTCTGAAACGGCTCGATTCTCATGAAATTTTGTGTGCATATCGGGTAGGTCTGAGAATCGAACAACATCTATTTTTCATCCCGATATTCCCGCGGGAACGGGTACAACGCGGGTGAAACCGCGGGGCGCAGCTAGTAATATATACAAACTAGCAGCACCCCGCGGTTTCACTTGCGTTGTGCCTGTTCCCGTGGGATTTTCGGGATTTTTTATACATATAAACCTTCCTCTTGAATCACTCTTCTTATCTATTTAAATAAACCGCGTCAAAATCCGTTGTGTAGTTTTAAAGATCTAAGCATACTTAAGGACAGACAGCGGAAAGTGACTTTGTTATACTATATAGTGATGTACCTATATTATAAGTATTATGCACCACAAATATGTCATTTAATTAATTGAAAGGTGCTGCAGGAAGTTTATCTGTTTGTTATATAGTAGTAAAGGTTACAATCATAAATGCGAGTAACACAATCTATATGTACTTCACTACATAGTATAAAACAAAGTCGCTTTCCGCTGTCTGTCTGTCCCTATGTATGCTTAGATCTTTAAAACTACGCAACGGATTTTGACGCGGGTTTTTTAATAGATAGAGGATTCAAGAGGCAGGTTTATGTGTATAAAAATTCCTGAAATTCCCACGGGAACAGGCACAATTCGGGTAAAACCGCGGGGCGCTGCTAGTATTAATATTATAAAGAGGTAACATTTTTAAGTTTGTTTTGATTTAAATAATAATTTGTAATACACCAGTCTTACCCCCTACCTCCTACCCCCTCCTGTACTCCCCCCCTATAAAGCTAGAGCCCCAACAGACCAGTAGTCCGACAACTAACATTATACCTCGAGTGGGATGATCTAGAACGATTCGGTTATACAACTACACTTTCTCTGTCGATAAACGTGACTCACTGAGTGAGGCCACGGAGTTAGCGGCGAGAGAAGCGGTAGATGCCCGCGTTGTACCCGTTCCCGCGGGAATTTCGGGATAAAATGTATCTATGTGTTATTCTGATGTATAACCTTTATTACTGTAAAGTTTCATCCAAATCCGTTTAGTAGTTTTTTCGTGAAAGTTACAAACATATTATACGAATTTATTATTATTTATTATACATCCGTCCTCACTAACATTCGTATCACTACATAGTATAAAACAAAGTCGCTTTCCGCTGTCTGTCCCTATGTATGCTTAGATCTTTAAAACTACGCAACAGATTTTGATGCGTTTTTTTTTAATAGATAGAGTGATTCAAGAGGAAGGTTTCCCATGGGAACGGGCACAACGCGGTTAAAACCGCGGGGCGCTGCTAGTATTAGTCTATAGCTAGATTAATCTCTACTGTCGTGACCCCACCGCGAACAGACGTAGTGTCTCGTAACAAACGACCAAAACGCGTATATTAACCGTTTCGTAAACTTGACGTGATTTACAACTATTAATCTTATTTCGAATACTTTAATGCTTTAGTTATTTTGATAAAGTCCTTTGTATTCTTGGATTAGCTCTCTATACTTGTATAATAAAGCTGAAGAGTATTTTTTTTAACGCGCTTATCTCAGAAACTGCCAAACCGATTTGAATAATTCTTTTTGTCATAGATAGCCACATTCAACGGGAAGGTTATAGGCTATTTTTCATCCCGAAATACCCACGGGAACGGGTACAACGCGGGTCAAACCGTGAGGCACTGTTAGTATTGATATAAAATATTGAGTTGTCCATGTTATCATGGTTTAATAAAAATTTTATGGTATTCTATAATTCTAACAAACTTTGACCCATTTTCACTTATTTAAATAGTCGGTCCCGATTTTTTGACTCGTCAGAACATGTCGGAGGACTTTAGGCGGTCTAACAACTCCGACACCAAGGTTGACCACTAACCTATGCCAACTTACCTACTCATAGAAGTCCCCAGTTAAAATTCAGATCCTGGTTGACGAGTGAAAGTCCCCCGTGTGACTAAAAGTCCTTACAGTACACAGGAGACTTTAGTCCCTCGTCTACGCCAACCTTAAAGGATTAGTCACGTCATGTTGCCTTCCTTGATTCTTATTTGGGCGGGAAACGAATTGCAAGATGGCGACAAAAATGGCTGTCAATAAATAATGAATTTATTACGTTGTAGGCGTTGTTATTTAATGATGTGGAATATTTTTGGTGTTGTTTTAAAGTTTAAAAATAACTGCGAAAGTTGATGCAAATATAAAATGTTAAACACATAAGCTACCTTTCACTTTTTACCACATGCTTTTTACAATTTTGCCGGGCAAATTCCCAAAAGCCCCTCCCTAACACTACCATGGTTAAGGGGGGGATTTAGACCCATACTACTTCTCCCTAAGCCAAGTATTTTTTTAAACGATCAGTGTAAGCAAGTCAGAAACTAAGAGAAACACAAAGATCACTTAAGAAGCTTGACATCGATTTAAGTGATAGTAAAACCTGCATTCATAACTTTTAAATATTTGGCAAAAAACATCAATGCAGTTCTATTATCTATACTAATATTATAAAGCTGAAGAGTTTGTTTTGTTTGTTTGTTTGTTTGTTTAAACGCGCTAATCTCAGAAACTACTGAACCGATTTGAATAATTCTTTCACTGTTAGATAGTCTATTTATCGAGGAAGGCTATAGGCTACATTTTATCCCGGATTTCCTACGGGAACGGGCACAACGCGGGTAAAACCGCGGGGCGCTGCTATCTCTAAATATTTGGCAAAGTTCTTCGTAAAAGATATTATCTCTTTCAGACTCGCCCATCCCGTATACAGGCAGAGTCTATAATGTCAGAGGCCTTGTAGATGCATTGTACAGATAAGGTTTCAGTAAGTGAAGACCATTATGTTGCGTAACTACTTTATCTGAGGCCCGAAAATTGGGCACTTTAGTAAATTAGGACCGTTTGTATTGAAAGTACGTTTACAGAAGACTCTGTGACCATGGTTCCTGTAAAGGGGCAGAAAGGTCAGATAAAAATCTAAACTAATATTATAAAGCTGCAGAGTTTGTGTGTTTGAACGCGCTAATCTCAGGAACTACTGGTCCGATTTGAAAAATTCTTTCAGTGTTGGATAGTCCACTTATCAAGGAAGGATATAGGCTATTTTCATCCCAAAATTCCCAATGTAACGGGCACAACGCGGGTAAATCCGCGGGGCGCTGCTAGTGTACAATAAAAGCGAAGTGTATACGTTAACGTAGTTTCAATACAAAATAAGTGGTGTTCGCTTACTTAAGAAACCATTGAATTATGAGTTCTTTTCGCGCTTCAAAAGGTCTAATTCGGGCCCCTTCAAGCCCTGGGTCTGTGGTATTTCGCCACCAATAGTTACCCTCTGCAGTTACGTCACTGAGACAACTAAAAGAGCGACAATTTCAATGAAGAACAAGTAAAAAAAACTTTTCAACCGTAACGTACACAAAACAAGATGTCACTGTCAAATTAACGCGCCTTTTTATTCAAATGACATTTACTAATAACAACAAAGCATAGTTATGCAAAAGTCCATTTTCTAGACAATTTTCCATTGAAATCCATGTTTTATTCATAAGTCGTTTAGTTTCGAACCAAAACTAATAAATTTATGAATATTTATTGTCGTTGCATCAACTCGGATGCTAATGCATTGATATAAGGTTGAATATGGCTTTGATAGATGTCAGATGGAATTGACAGGTGTCAAAGTTGACAGTTAGTATCTGTAGGTTGGCTATAGTGAGATATTTAGTATTTTTTTGTCTATGACCAATTTTTTCTTTTTTATCATAATTGTAATGATCTTAATTAATACTTTCGAATAAATTACGCTTGGCCCTGCCAATAATTAAAGCTACTGCACGGATTTTGACGCGGTGTTTTTCATAGATAGAGCGATTCACGAGGAACGTTTATATGTATTAAAAAATCCAGAAATTCCCACGGGAACGGGCACAACGCGGGTAAAACCGCGGGGCGCTGCTAGTGTAAAATAATGCCAAATATCTGTTTTTCCCACCAAAATCTAAAGGAAGTAAAAAATACTTTTCTTGATTAAATACTATTAAAAAGCACTTTATTACTGAGTGTTTATATTACTAACTAAATTGTATCACTTATTTGTTTAAAAAACGTTATTTGTCACGCTTGTCAAACTACAAACCGTGACCCCAAAGGTCATATAACTAAAAAAAACTTGGTGAAAAAATCTCAATGAAACCTCATTGTTATAATTAACAGAGATTGTGTAAAATTGATTAATTCTATGTAATATGTAATTAGGAAGTATTTTTAATTTACATGTTAATTGTTATTGCATTTCCCGATTAAATAGTGGCTAAGTGCGAGTCGGGGGCCTTAATAAAAGGTTCTGTATCACTACATAGTATAAAACAAAGTCGCATTCCGCTGTCTGTCTCTATGTACTTATGCTTAGATCTATAAAACTACGCAACAGATTTTGATGCTAATTTTTTTATAGATAGAGTGATTCAAGAGGAAGTTTTTACGTATAAAAATTCCCGAATTTCCCACAGGAACGGGCATATCCCGGATAAAACCGCGGGGCGCTTAGTTCTGTGTATAAAAGGCAAACCTGACTGACTGACAATTTCAACGTAAAGCCCAAATTACTGTACCTAGAAACGTGAAATGTAGTAGGTACAGGGGTACCTATCATGATGTCGGTGAGCACTGAGAAAGGATTTTGCGAAGTTCAACCCCTAACAGGGGTAGCCTTTTCACCCGGAGCGAAGTGAGGGCAGCTGCTAATAGTTTATTAAACTTTAACCGCCTTTTTTATAAACGATAGTTAACTTAAACAGTGTTTTAAAGTGTTTTGTCTCTTTCGCTCTTTCGAAAATAGCGTATGTGGGAAAGGGACAAACCATTTGATAGCTAAAGTGCTTGTAATAAGCGAATATTAATAAGGCCCTTATATTATATTTGGTGAGATGAGAGGCTTTTGCCCAGCAGTGGGATACAATAATTAGATTCAATAGGAGGGTAGTTTTAATTTTATTAGGGGCTTTTTTAAAAGGAACTCTAAACTATCGGAATAGATTAATCTAACATTTTGTTCAATGAGTAATGTTTAATGGAAATTGACTCGTATTAACCAACTTTAAAGAAGTGGTAGTACTTTATTATACAAAAATAATAGATTAAAAATCCTACTAATATTATAAGTTTGTGAGGATGTACTCGTATTATGTATAATTTTGTTACTGTTTCACGAAAATACTATACTCGACGGATTTGAATGAAACTTTACAGTGATATAGGTTATACATCAGAATAACATATGGGATACATTTTATCCCACAATTCCCACGGGAACGGATACAACACGGGTAACACGGGCGAGGCTAGTAATCTTATAAAAGTTATTGAAGCCCCCTATTTATGGTACACAACGTTCTACAAACGTTCGCCGTTTTCTTTCGCCGACGACATTGTCCTCTTTGCCAATACAGCCCAAGAACTACAGACCATGCTCGAAGAACTGAGCAACGCAATCCTTGAGGTTGGACTGCAGATGAACATGTCAAAGACCAAAGTCATGACAAACAGCTCAGCCTACCGTATCACGGTAAACGGCGAAGTGATGCACTATGTCCATGAATACATCTATCTCGGCCAATTAGTTTCTCTCCAGGCAGGCAGGCAAGACAAAGAGGTCGCGAGACGTACTGAGAGCGCCTGGAGGAGCTATTGGTCGATGAAGAAGATGATGAAGGGCAATCTTCCGATAACGCTTAAGCGCAAACTCATGGACATGTGCATCCTTCCCGTTCTCACTTATGGCTCACAGACTTGGTCTTTGACAAACATCCAGAAGTCCAAACTCAAGGTTTGCCAGAGGGCGATGGAGCGCAGTATTCTAGGAGTCAAGCGAACCGACCGCATCCGTAATACAATACTGCGCTCCCGAACTAAAATCGCCGATGTAGGTGAAAAGGCCGCTAAGCTGAAATGGGATTGGGCTGGTCACGTCTGCCGCATGCCTGACACGCTGTGGGCCAAAATTTCCACTCTGTGGCGCCCGGAGACAGCAAGACGGCGCGGCGTTGCGGCAGACCGCGCAGGCGGTGGCGGGACGAACTGGACGCCTACAAGAGGGACTGGCAACTGGTGGCTTCGAATAGAGAAGAGTGGCGGAAATGGGGGGAGGCCTTTGCCCAACAATGGGATGATACAGGCTAACAGTAACAGTAACAGTAACGTTCTACAAAACAAAATACCTAAAAGCTGTATGTTTGTATGTATTCGATTTTCTCAAAAACTACTGAACAGATTTTCATGTGGTTTTCATCAACATACAGAGTGATTAAAGAGGAAGGTTTGTGACTATTTTTATGCCAAAATTCCCAAAGGAATAGGTACAACCTAGGGAGAAAAGTGGGCCACTGTAAGTTATTAAATAAAAGCGAAAGTTTTTGAGGATGGATGTTTGGATGTTTGTTACTCTTTCATGCAAAAACTACTGGACGGAACTGGATATAATTTTGCATAGAGAAAGACTAGAAAAACACATCGGCTACTTTTTATCCCCAAAATCCCACGGGAAAGGCTTCAATAAGAGTAAAACCGTGAGACATTAGCTCCTAGCCTAAAAACCCGTACCAACGGGTTTATCAAAAGTTTATTCAATAGCTTAGCATCTGTTCCAAATAAATATCTTAGTTTCTAGATCTAAAACTAGTTAGACTAGTTTGTAGTTCTAGATACGATGACGTAATAGACATTTTGTATGTATTGGAAGCTTGGTAGTATAATAGTATAAGTATCATTTGTGAGTAATTACAGTTTTCTGTTCTTCTTCTTCTTCATCGAGTGGATGGTCAACCTGACCAATCCTGGCGTCAGAGTTATTGAGCCGCCAAAGGCCTCTGACATGGCTCATGTAACGACTACTATCCGTAGAAAGTAACCGGGACCGACGGCTATACGTGCCCTCCGAAGCACGGAATCATCTTACTTTTCGGGCAATCAGGTGATTCAGTCTGTAATGCCCTAACCAAACTGAAGGCAGTCTCACAAAGAGATTTCTGTGAGATATTGTCCCCACCGGGAATCTAACCCGGAACCTCCGGATCGTGAGCCGGGCGCTCAAACCACTAGACCACGGAGACTGTTAAACAAAAAACATTTAATACCCAGAGATTTGCGCGTTCAAACAAACAAAAGCTTTATTATATTAGTGTATATATGTGTCTATAAGATAAATATAAGAAGACTTTTACTATTACGAAAGAACCTATTAGTATTGGGCGTATGTATGTATGTATTTTATCATATGATGCTATCTACATAGTAGCTCAAAAAAACTAAAATGTCACTTACATCATTTTACTACTAGAGTTGCCATTCATCTATTATTCAGTCTATCTGATGAACTAGATACAGAGTGGCACAGTTTAAACGAACACAGTACACCGAGGAGTACACGTAATCACAAGCGAGCACTAATGTAAAGTATCGTCCTATAAGACAGTGCAGATCAAAGTCCTCTCACTGAAGATGTTAGTACAGCGAGGAGTACGCGTAATCACAAGCGAGCACTAATGTAAAGTATCGTCCTATAAGACAGTGCAGATCAAAGTCCTCTCACTGGAGATGTTAGTACAGCGAGGAGTACGCGTAATCACAAGCGAGCACTAATGTAAAGTATCGTCCTATAAGACACTGCAGATCAAAGTCCTCTCACTGAAGATGTTAGTACAGCCAGGAGTACACGTAATCACAAGCGAGCACTAATGTAAAGTATCGTCCTATAAGACAGTGCAGATCAAAGTCCTCTCACTGGAGATGTTAGTACAGCGAGGAGTACGCGTAATCACAAGCGAGCACTAATGTAAAGTATCGTCCTTTAAGACAGTGCAGATCAAAGTCCTCTCACTGAAGATGTTAACAGCCAGGAGTACACGTAATCACAAGCAAGCACTAATGTAAAGTATCGTCCTATAAGACACAGATCAAAGTCCTCTCACTGCAGATGTTCATGCAATCGTCCTACTGTATCTTTCCCAACTGTGTCTGAATATTGCTGAACCATAAAGTATTGTGATTTGACCGACAAGTCCTTTGTTAAGCCAATACTTGTTTAAATCCGTCGCTTTTGTTATTATTACAATTAAATACATATACAATGACCTTTTCGCTCAATTTAGTCGTTTATTTTGGTGACTTTTGGAGTTACTTTCAATAAGTTGATGTTGGTATGTATTCATATAGATTATGAGGTCACCTGCCAAGACTGAGGTTCTGGGTTCGATTCCCGGGTCGAGCGAAAACATGTTTCCTGCTTTTCAAACATGGATCGGGTTTGAGATCACCAACCCGCATTGTGCAAGCGTGGTGATTACGACATCCTCCTCACTGTACTGATATGTTCAGTGAGATGAGGGACATTACAGGCGAATACGTCCATATGTCATCTAATGTGTGATATTTGATCAGTACTGGATGGTCGCACCTCGTCGTATCTATACTTCTACACAAATATTAAAAAGAGGAAATCTTTGTTTGTTTGTAATGAATAGGCTCAAAAAATAATGGACCGTTTTAAAAAATTCTTTCACCATTCGAAAGCTACCATATCCACGAGTAACATAGGCTATTTTTCATCCCGAAATTCCTACAGGAATGGACACAACGCGGGTAAAACCGCGGGGCGACGCTAGTATATAATAAAGCGATGAAGAATTTCATTTTTTTATTTGTTTGAACGCGTTAATCTCGGAAACTACAAATCCGATTTCAATAATTATTTTTGTAATAGAAAGCCACATTCAACGGGAAGGTTATAGGATATATTTTATCCCGAATTTCCCACGGGAACGGGCACAACGCGGGAATGCTTCTGAATTCATTTCGAGTAGGTAGGGGTCAACCTATCTAACCAACATAGCCATTGCTTTCTCATATAGTAATAGTAACAGCCTCCGTGGTCTTGTGGTTTGAGCGCCCGGCTCACGACCTGGAGGTTCCGGGTTCGATTCCCGGTGGGGACAATATCTCACAAAAATCTCTTTGTGAGACTTTCCTCAGTTTGGTTAGGGCATTGCAGGCTGAGTCACCTGATAGCTCGAAAAGTAAGATGATTCCGTGCTTCGGAGGGCACGTTAAGCCGTCGGTCCCGGTTACTTTCTTCGGATAGTAGTCGTTACATGAGCCATGTCAGAGGCCTTTCGCGGCTCAATAACTCTGACACCAGGATTGGTCAGGTTGACCATCCACTCGATGAAGAAGAAGAAGAAATATTGTAATTTCGCACCATATTTCTCACATATAAACCTTTGTACAGTAATTAACACCAAACATTACTACATTACATAAACTCTTTACAAAAGAAGTTGAATATTAAATTAATTAAGCTAGTGTTGTTAATTTCATGGAGGGTATTGCATAGGATGGCCTAGTTTTGATGGTCACTGACTCATATAACCATGAGATAGATAAAAAATACGGTAAGATTTGACAGGTGATAAGAAATATTATGTTTTTGTGAAATAATGTACGAACCTTCTAGTAGCGGCTCGAGTTTACCCGCGTTGTACCCGTCCCCGCGGGAATTTCGGGATAAAATGTGTCCTATATGTTATTCTGATGTATAACCTATATTACTGTAAAGTTTAATCCAAATCTGATCATAAAATATCTGATCGGAGAATTTATGCAATCCAGTGCAATCCAAACTTGATGGTGTAAGTACTTGTCATGCACACCCATAGCCGTGCACCGTAGTTTACTGGACGCCGCATCACGTCGGTGCAAACTTGACGGTGAACTTCAACGTGTATGACCCGCGTTAGTTGAAGTTAGTACGGTAACCGCATCAGGTGAACCTATGATATGCGATTAGATACAAATGTACAAAAAAACGGGCCAAGTGCGAGTCGGTCTAGCGCACGATTGGTTCCGTACTTTAAATATCGAGCAAGAAACGATAAAAAAACATGTTTGTTGTCAATAGTCAAGGTCAAGGGCTCTTCCATAGAAGAGCCCTTGACTATTTGTTTTCTTTTATTTTTAGTATTTTTTGTTATAGCGGGACTAGAAAACATCATCTGTGAATTCAAATGTCTAGCAATCACCGTTCTTGAGATACAGCCTGGTGACAGACGGACGGACGGACGGACAGCAAAGTCTCAGTAATAGGGTCCCGTTTTTACGCTTTGGGTACGGAACCCTAATAATGCACCTCCGAATAGGTCAGTGGCCAACCCTGGTATCGAAGTTATTGTACCTTTAAAGGCCTCTGATATGGTCTGCTGATTGAACCCAGGACCGGCAATTTATCGTGCCCTTCGAAGCACGGCAGTGCTCAGATTGGTATACTGTTCTTGTGAGAATTTTGGTATGAAAAGTTGTTACAAACCTACTTCTTGAATTACACTGTATGTTGGTGAAAATCGCATGAAAATCCATTTAGTTTTTGAGGTAGTCAATAACATACAAACAGCTTTTTAAGGACTTGTTTTTTTAATATGTATGTACAAGCAGCACCCCGCGGTTTTACCCGCGTTGTGCCCGTTCCCGTGGGAATTCCAGGATGAAAAGTAGCCTATAACCTTCCCGTTGAATGTGACTATCCATTACAAAAATAACTGTTCAAATTGGATTGGTAGTATAAGAGATAAACGCGTTCAAACAAACAAACTCTGCAGCTTTATAATATTAACTAGCAGCGCCCCGCGGTTTTACCCGCGTTGTGCCCGTTCCCGTAGGAAATCCGGGATAAAATGATGATGTAGCCTATAGCCTTCCTCGATAAATAGACTATCTAACAGTGAAAGAATTATTCAAATCGGTTCAGTAGTTTCTGAGATTAGCGCGTTTAAACAAACAAACAAACAAACAAAACAAACTCTTCAGCTTTATAATATTAGTATAGATAAGGATATATGGATAAATGAAAAGGCAATAATGAAGTCACGTCGGTCTATTTTTTCAGTTTTTAGTGTGTTGACATTGAAAATACGAACGAGAGCGAGATTGTCTTTTATTGGTTTTTGCTAATATATAACAACTAGCAGAACCCCGCGGTTTTATCCACGTTGTACCTATTCCCGTGGGAATTCCAGGATGAAAAGTAGCCTGTAACCTTCCCGTTGAATGTGGCTATCCATTACAAAAAGATTTTTTAAAATCGGACCAGTAGTTCCGGAGATTTCAAACAAACAAACAAACTGCAGCTTTATAATATTAGTATCGATTCCGCCTCTAAGATCTATTGCTATCATTCGCGTGACATTTTAATCAAGTTGTTCAGTTGACATTTTTTATAATATATTGTCATAAAACTAATCTACATTTATTGAGTTGACATTAATAAATCTCGATCTTAAAATGGATCTGCCAGAAATAGGATGTTAAAGTAATTTATTTGTTTAGTTTTCCAAATGCAGGATCTCAATCAAACTGATTTTTTATTTAAAAACTAGCAGCGCCCCGCGGTTTTACCCGCGTTGTGTCCATTCCTGTGGGAATTTCGGGATGAAAAATAGCCTATGTTACTCGTGGATAATGTAGCTTTCGAATGGTGAAAGAATTTTTAAAAACGGTCTAGTAGTTTTTGAGCCTATTCATTACAAACAAACAAAGTTTTCCTCTTTATAATATTAGTGTAGATACATTTTAGAGTAGCACCTTAAGCTATTTTTCATCCCGAAATTTCCAAGGAACGGGGACAATGCGGGTAAAACCGTGGGGCACTGCTTTTCGACAAGCCCGTTGTCCCAGTGGCAGTGAGAGCGCTTACTGTGTCGGGGGTTGCGGGCTCGATTCAACGGAGTAACAATATGTGAAGACATAGTTGTTGACGACGACGTCTGGGTGTCAATTATATATTCATATCAACTATATATTTGTGTATGTATAATATGTAGTATCTAGTATCAGTGAGTTAGATTCCATATAAGCTTAGAGCTTAGTTTGGGTCTAATTAACCGTGTGTGAATTTGTCCGGGTATATTTATATAATTTAATCATTGCTAGCACCGGATTTTCCGCCATCATTACGATGTACTTTTAATAATTATGCTAATAAGAATAATATCTTGAACAATTATCATAAGTAAGGTATCAAATAATGAAATAATTACATTGTATTTTTATTAAAAGATTGTTTCACTTCAACAAAATGTATGGGCGCGATCTCACTAAGGCTATGAACGCACAGGCAAGCGGTTTGCTTGGCGCCGAGCGCGCTATGCGGCCGGTCGCGAGCATTCGTGTTCGTTCGTTTTATCTAGATTACTAGCTAGGCTCTAGGCGCCAAGCAATGCCTGCCTATGCGTTTGTACCCTAAGGCCCTTCGCTGCGTTGAGCGGACGTACGGCGCGGACGCGGACGCGGGTGTCCGCGCCGTGCGGCCGCCTTATCCGTCGCGGGCGTCCGCGGCGGTCTCCCGTCTCTCGCAGCGCCGCCAGTATAATTTCGATCGCGTTGGTGTACAGTCGATACCTATGGATTATTTATTGATATACTACTTAGCCAAAAGACGACGACGTGGACAAAGGCGTGAGTCAATCAGCCCATATACGAGCTCGCCCCGTCGCCCGCGGGGTGGAGACCGCGGCCGCGCCGCGTGCGACGGATCACCGTCGCTCGCAGCGCTGCTCCCACGTATCTTTTAAAACATACACGCGAGGCGGGTACCCGCCACGGGCGTCCGCGTAAGGCAGCGAAGGCCCTAAGGGTGCCTGAGCGGAGCGAGGCTGCGGAGCGGAGAAACGGAGAAATATCAACCAATAGGACTGCATATAAAAGCGTAACAAACATACAAACATTAACATATCCATCCTCACAAACTTTCGCATCACTACATAGTATAAAATAAAGTCGTCTCTTTTTCGTGTCTGTCACACTGTTTGTCTGTCTGTATGCTTAAATCTTTAAAATTACGCAACGGATTTTGATGCGGTTTTTTGTAATAGGTAGAGTGATTCAAGAGGAAGGTTTTTATGTAAAAAAAATCCCGAAATTCCCTCGGGAACGGGCACAACGCGGGTAAAACCGCGGGGCGCTGCTAGTTTATAATATTAGCAGGATTTATTAGTTGTAACTCAGACTCAGAGACATCCATTAAATCGATACTTAACTAATAGACATTAGTTGTCATACATGACATGTCAAAATCAGTCATTAAATTTTGAAGTTTCTGAGTACCGTTTTAAGTGTATGATAAAAGGGAGAAAACGTTATTTTATTAATCCTAACTAATATTATAAATGCGAAAGTAACTCTGTCTGTCTGTTACGCTTACACGCCAAAACTACTGAACCGATTTGAATGAAATTCGGTACACAGTTAGTCCAGAGCCTGAGAAAGGAAATAGGCTACTTTTTATCGCGAAAACAGAGTTGAAAGGGGTTGAAAGAGGGGCTGGAAGGTTGTATGGAAGTGTGGTTATTTTTAAGACTACTGGACGGATTTGGATGAAACTTTGTTATACAGTTTCAATATGTTTCAAAATCTAGAACACACGTACATACATTCACACACGATTTTAAAGACATGGCACGAAAAAGATTGCGTAACTTTACTCGAAACTTTTTTCAGTAGGTATTGTTACAAATTAGTTTTCTCATGTTGGTACTAATTGCATGCGTGTGAAAATAAAAAAATAAGTCATTATCCTTGGAGGTCGGAACAGCTAGATTATTTACAAGAATGACCAAATTATCACTATCACTACATAGTATAAACAAAGTCGCTTTCCGCTGTCTGTCTCGTATGCTTAGATCTTTAAAACTACGCAATGGATTTTGATACAGTTTTTTATAGATAGAGTTATTCAAGAGGAAGGTTTATAAGTCTAAAAATTCCCGAAATTCCCACGGGAACGGGCACAACGCGGGTGAAACCGCGGGGCGCTACTTAGTAAAGTAGGAAATTCTTTGATAAAATTTAATCAATGATTTAAAAAGTAGTATGAGCCTGTGATGTCCCTCTGCTGAGCAAAGGCCTCTCATCTCACCTCAGATATCAGCAGGACGATTAGACGTTATCACCTCGCCTTATGCGGGTTGGTGATCTCAATTACATTGAAATTAAATAATGTCACACTACATTACAAGAAGTATATCCAGACTGTCTGGATATACTTCTGTCTAGGGACATTTATATTTGGGGTTGTACAGTATGTTTCATATTTAGTCTATCCGTTTCAACCTCCTTGAAGGTCAAACACGAACAAAGCCAGGGCGTCACCACTGCATACGAACACCGCAACAACCCTGAATCATGAAAAAAAATGATATAAATAAAATAATCCCGCCAAAACCCGCCATCTTGAAACCGCTCACCTCCCGTCAAATATAACCGCGCGAAAATTGAATCTAGAACTCAGTCGAGCCGCGGATACAGAAGAAAGCGCGCGCAATTTATATATTTTTTTGTTTTTTTATTTTATTATTTTTTATTAAAATTTAGTTCCAAAATGAAGTATTTGATTGTTATCGCTATTTTCGCTTTGGCTTTTGCCGCGGAGGAGACCAAGGAAGAAGAAAGACCCAAGACCTTCAGAAGATTGATCCCGGCTGATGTATTGAGAGGTCAGTGTGATTTATGTTCTATTATTCAAAGGATTTTAAAAAATAGGTAAGGGCTAAAAAAATAAGGTTTACCTCTAAAATACTGTTTGACATTGCCTCTATGTGTAAAAAATAGAGCGAGCAATTAAAGCCTCTACAAAATTGTAACTCTGTAAAAACAAAAAAAATAGAAAGGTTTGTCGAAAAAATATCAGTACCCAGGTCAAAGAATTAAGTGACAAAAGACGATTTTTTAATTACAAGTATAAATATTTTTTTTTGCAAAATTTTAAGAATACGTCAGTGATTTTTCAATGCAACTGTAAAATGCCTAGTAAAAAAAGCTATTATTCATCACATGAAACCTTTAAATTAATTAAATACGAAATCGCTGTCAAATTACTAATTAAAAAAAATGAACACAGGCAATTGAAAACATGAAGAAAAAAAATGGCGGGCAAAAAAGGAAATTAATTACAACCAATGATATAATTACTACGCATGACTTAACAGTGAAATTGCAAATCAGACAGGTTTACTAAAGAGGCCATAATTGCAATAATTGTATAGCTTTGATACTAACAAGTTTGACAGCTTGGATTTATGGTTCAATAAATCTATGTCATAAAATAGAGCAGTTTTTTATTATAGGGATTTCCAAAATAGATGCTTAAAAATATAAAAATACATAAATCTTCAGAGGGATGAGAACTCTTTGTCGTAGTCATAATAACTGAATAGCCTTATAATTTTTTAATATAAAAATTTTGAAAATAGACAATATATATTTTTTTACCATCAAAAACATGTACCCATCTAATAAAGGCTATTTACTGTTTTTTTGAAAATAATGTTAAATAATTGCCTCGTATTTTTGATAACATAGTCAGTATAATAAAAAAAAACATAAATATATTAATATTATACGCACAGAGTACATACAATAGTAAAAAAATGATAATATTTTTATGAATCTTGTATTTCCAACGTTTACTATTACTATTATTTAACAAAACAAGACTATTATTTTTTTATATTCATTCATTATTAGTAAATTTACAATGCTGTTAGTGAATATGGCAATATTTATATCTTTTTATTCCAGTTTTTTTATTCAATATAATGACTATTATAATTTTCAAGACTTTCATAGGCTTTTTATCTCACTGAAAATATCAGTACAGTGATGAGGAATAGATAAACGATAACTAACAAAATGTGTGTACTCAACTTAGCCATGTCAAAAAAATTACAAAAAAAATTTACCCAAATCGGGAATTGAACCCGAAATTTTAAACACTGCGGAGACTACAAAAAATACAAAATATGAATAATCACAAAATTGCACGCATCAGTCTTTACAAAAATTGCATGAAACATTGAAAAAAACAAAAACAAAAACCTGATTTAAAAAAATACGTAAAAAAGCATAAAAAATACAATGTTGAAACCAGATACGAATCTTCAAAAAGGTTGGACGATGCAACTTCATAGGTATTTATTATGTCAAGGATTTTATCTGTCATATGCCGAGATTTAATGGCTTGTAATTGGCCAACACAGTAATAAAATATCGTCCTTTATCAAAGTCCTCTCACTGAAGATGTCAGTACAGCGAGGAGTACACGTAATCACAAGCGAGCACTAATGTAAAGTATCGTCCTATATGACAATGGGAAGTTCTTAATTTTACCTAACTCCTTGATATAATCCGCTATCCATTCAAATTTTAATTAACTTAAATTAGGTATTGTACTTTAAAACTTCGTGTGAGATTTTTTTTTATAATTTGACAATGAACACAATAACATTTTTTTTTTTGTGTAATGTGTATTGTTTGAAATTGGAACAAGGTTTTGAAATAAACTTCTTTTTGACAACAATGACTTATTGTTAAATTAAAACCATAAAGCCTGAACTCTACTTTGTCTATGATAGTAAGTTAATTTGAAAATGGAATATTAATCGAAATTTTTTATTTAAATTTTGAATAATTTTCCATTGATTATAACTTTCTATAGCTATAGCTAATTAATATTTTACACAGAGTGATTTTATCAGCTGATTGTGAAGTAGATAGCTAGTAAACTCGCTATAACAATGAAGTCCGAATCATAAAGTGAAAGCTGTGAAAGCAGATTTGTCTATGTTTCTACTACATTAGGTTTAAGACTATATTTAGAATGCCTAGTTTGAGGTGAAAGGGTAGTTATCAAGTCAATATAAATGCGAAAGTTTTAGTTCTTTTTGTGAACAAAAAGTTTGCTTTAATTTGAAACTTTTTGCTTATTTTCTTTGGTAAAGTAAATGCACGTATTAAAAATAAAAGCCTTACGCCTTCTTCATGAAATTAGCGGTTATATGTAACCGATTGCAAGAGAATTTCAGGTAATAAAATAGTACATAACACTCCTGTTGAATGAGGCTATCACAGAGAAAACATTTTTTTTAAATCTGAATGCGTCCGAACTAATAACTCTTTAGTAAATGTATTAGTATACATATAAATGATGAATCGCCATCTTTTGTGAATATTTTTATCTACATTGTATTTTTACAATATAAACAAAAAAAATTCAAACACTGTCCCAAAAATTGACCGCCAAAAATGACAATCGAAACAAAAGACCATCAAGAATCAAAGGACACGTTACGCAAACAGGAAACGGATTTCGAAACATAGAGTATAAAGCATAGGGTATAGATTGTAGAGTATAATAGGACGAGTAATGTCGTAAGCGGACATTTTGAAACCGGCATTATGCTCATTAGTTTGCTAATGTAAATACAAGTGCAATACTTTGCAATCGAACGTAATCTGTGTCTTAGTGACAGCTACTTTCATAGCAAGGAGTTATTATGTAATTGGCGTTTGTACTCTTTAGTTAAATACTTTTTGTTATAGGCAGAATAGAAAGAGGATTTACTTTTTTAGAAATTGATTTAAAAGTTTTGGTTTTAGAACTTTTTGGTTCAATTTTTATTTTTTGGTCGTATTAATGTTGAATGAGGAATAATATTTTTTGAAAATGGTTTAAGAACGGATTGAACAAAACACTCATAAATCAATTTAGTACCTAAATATGTTTAAGAAACAAACGCTGTTCCTTCAAAATTGAACTTTATAGTGCATCAAATAGAACACCATTTCAAACAAACGTCATTTGTTTTTTAAACAAGTTTAGGCGCATAATCAAATTAAGAATCTTTGTGAAATTCAACTTATTTTTTTGTATTAATCAGCTTTCATAGTACATTTGACGTTTTATGAAAGAGGTCAATTCCTTTTATGAAGTAGGTAATTAATCATGAATGATAGATTGAATGAATGAAAGTTATGATACGAAACTAATTGTTCAAGTTACCATTGAGCAATTATGGAAAGTGCGTAGATTATAAATCATGGTTTTAAAAACAATTTATATTGTTTTAATAACACAGTGGTTACTAATGGTTAATAATATTTTATTTTGTAAACTAGATTTTTTTTACCGCTGTAAAGGTTCAAACAGAAAATATTTTTACAAACTTTGTAGGTATAAAGTTCCTTATTTTTGTTTACTCCAGATGTGAATAGAATCATAAAAGACTTTATATTTAGATCACTCCTTTATAATTTTAAAGTAATACCTATATATAAAACTTTATTAATTCCGTCAATCTTATTTTGGTATTTACAACTTTATTCAAGACTTTTTTGATCGTGACAGTTTCCGCATCAAACAAACCAAATTATAATAATAAATATAGCCTTGTCAAAATAAAATAGCTGTATAAAAACATAATGCCACATTTCCCGCCGTTTCGAGGAATAATAACAACGTGAGCCTTGTCCTCGAAAAGTCTCCGGTTTAAAAAAACAACTCGATTTCGTCAAAAGAGGTTGTGATGCAATTATGTCCCATGTTTTTAAATTTCGACCTCTTTAGTGTGCAACCTTTTTGGGTGGTCTTTTGTAACGTTATGTTTTTAAATTTGACATTGACTTTTAAATTTTAAAAGAGATTATTTTGTAAGCTAGTAGAGCAAAGCTGTAATAAGTTCGTAACAATTAATAAAGCTGATTTTTTTTCTTTTCCCGCGCTAATCTTATCAACTACCAATCCAATAATTCTTTTTGCAATAGATAGCCACATTCAACATAAAGATCACAAGCTACTTTTCATCCCAAACCACCACAAAAAATAGATACAACGCGGGCAACACTAGAGCTAATCATTTAATAAAATAAAATCTACACCCACGTCAAATGTCAATTAAAATGTCATTTAGTTTATTATGCCACGGAATAAAAAGGAAACAAAATTACTTTATGAGTGGTTTCCCGCTGTCCTTAAGCTAATGACTCATATGTATAGTCTGAAAGTGAATGTTCGGGCCTTGAGTCGATCTAGAAGCTTCTGAGCCGTGGAAAGTTACTACCTGTATTTAGCTTTGTACCTATAAGGCCACATGCTTAATCGATATTTCGATCGATAGATCGATATCTGAATTTAAGAATTGTTTATAACAATCCGACAATTTAACGACCGACAATTTAACGTCCGGTAGCGCTTAGATAGAAATGCCATTATCGGCTGACATTCTGAATCTGGATCTGAATTAAGTTTCTTTAAGAAAATTATTTGAGCAATCGGGACCGACAATTTAACGTGTACAGCACGGTAGAACTCAGATAGAAATACTATCGGCCACTCATCCAAGTAAGGACGGAGCTGCAAGTAGCTTAACTAGCCATTAGTCATCATCGCTTAGTTAAGGATGCTGAATCACCTGATTGCTCGAAAAGTAAGATGATTCCGTGCTTCGGAGGGCACGTTAAGCCGTTCGGTCCCGGTTACTTTCTACGGATAGTAGTCGTTACATGAGCCATGTCAGAGGCCTTTGGCGGCTCAATAACTCTGACACCAGGATTGGTCAGGTTGACCGTCCACTCGATGAAGAAGAAGCTTAGTTAAATTACGCCACAAACGTTATAAATTATATTGGATTATTCTCGAGATAAGCTATTTTGTTTATTAAATCTTTCGTTTTTCTATATATGTATATGCCCTAGGTTTTGCAATGTGCCTGTTTCCATGGGAATTTTAGGAAAAAACAGCTTATATAACCTTCCCGTTGAATGTTGCTATTACAAAAATAATTATTCAATTTCAAAATCGTGTTCCAAAATCCGTTGCATAGGAACAAACAAGTGACATATTGAAATGTAAATGAGACTGGAATGACATAACCAGTCTGAGACAAGAATAATTGTCTAATACCTTTTGTTTTTATTATGCACTAGCAGCGCCCCGCGGTTTTACCCGCATTGTGCCCGTTCCCGTGGGAATTTCGGGAATTTTTATACATATAAACTTTCCTCTTGAATCACTCTATCTATTTAAAAAAACCGCGTCAAAATCCGTTGCGTAGTTTTAAAGATCTAAGCATACATAGGGACAGCAGGAAGCGACTTTGCGATACTAACGTCTTGATTATGTCAAAATTCTATGCCATATTAATATAATATTCAAGGGGGCTCCCATACAACAAACGTGATTTTTTGCCGTTTTTTAAAGTACGGTCGTTACCGTCCGTGCGGGAGTCTGCCTCGCACTTGGCCGGTTTTTTTAATATTGCCATAGCAACGTAATATTTAAGTCACAGATTGCTCAAGGTACAGCGAAATAGCCATAAAATACTCGTCCAAGGCTAACCTCTTGTTATTTGATTAGAACTAGATCAATACTATTAATATTAGTAATAATATTAGCATAAATAAAAGCTTATTAACCTATATTACTATTCAAAGATGATACAATACTTATTATATAGATTTGCGTAGAAAAAATATTAGGTATCTACTTAATTCGAGACATTTCTACATTTTAAAGAACATTGATCAAAGTTATATGGAACTTGCTTCGCCACGGCCTTAACCGCGTTCCCGCGGGAAATTCCGGATAGAATGTATCCCATGTGTTAATCTGATGTATAACGTATATTACTGTAAAGTTTCATCTTAATCCGTTCAGTAGTTTTTTCGAGTAACAAACATCCATCCTCACAAACTTTCGCATTTATGATATTAGTAGGACTTGGTTCAAAGGCCTCCACAGATGAGCCACCAGCCGATGGAGGAAAGACAAGCTATACCTAAACTATGTAATTTTGTAATCACTACATATTAATAAAACAAAGTCCGCGACTGTCTATCTGTCCGCGATAAACTCAAATACTACTGCACTGATTTTGACGCGGTTTTTTAAAATAGATAGAGTGATTCAAGAGGAAGGTTTATATGTATTAAAATTCCCGAAATTCCCACGGGAATGGGCACAACGTGGGTAAAACCGTGGGCCGCTGCTAGTTGTATATGTATCATACTCCATTCATTTATTTCGAGTAGGTTCGTGGCCAGTACTGGTGTTGGAGTTTTTAGACCGCCTAAAGGCCTCTGACATGGTCTAACTGACGATTGAAACTACCTGCATTGGTTAGCATACATACTGACAGTTGTAAATAGGCCAGGGACACCCTGTATAGTTGACATCAATTCCATCTAAAATGGAACGTAAATAGGAAACTCTAATTCCGTTCGTCAAATTAGATCTGCTTAGTTTTTGAAAAATGATATACAGGATGTTTGATGCAGTCAAATTTTGTCTAGTTTACTCTGAATGACGTTCGTACTCAGAGTCGTGAAATGCTTCCTCAGTATAGATTTAATGAGTGATTTTGACATGTGACATATCATATACATAGGTATGATAAATTACGTCAATTAGTCAAGAGTCCATTTAATGGACATCTCTAAGAGCGGTAGTAAGTCAGGGTTTAAACTAGCAGGATTGTTACTCAATTTTTTATATAGTAATCGTCAATGTCAAGCAACGTATAACTAATACACTACTTAGATGGATGGCCGATAGTGGCAGTACTATCTGACTATGACAAAAAAGCCATTGTTTTAATGTCGGTATAAATAGTAGTTTATGCAACTGTCATATAAGGAAGCGTATTAAAACACGAGTGTGAGTTTATGAAACGAGCGCAGCGAGTTTCATAATACTTAGTAACGAGTGTTTTAATACCCGTGTTATATGCAGTTGCATACACTACTTTATCTTCACTAATGCAATTAATCAAACAACAAGAGTAAAAGCTGACAATAGTTTTTCACGCGTACGTGTATTGTCACAGTGAACTTGCCGCCATTAAAATCTAACCAATGAGAGCGCAGCTGCGCGTAGGGCCAATCAGGAGCGAGCGAGATCTTACCAAAGAGTTTTGTGTATGTAAGTTTAGTAGTTTCGACGAAGTTTTTACGTATAACCCAACTGTTTTCAAAAGCCAGCCTAATATCAAAATTTTATACAACTAGTATGAGGATTTTGACATAAGGCTCGCCAGGTTAATTGGTCGCGTTATAATGATGTTATAATGAGATTTTACGATATCGATGTGGATATTATAACATCATGTGCAATTGCTTAAATTGAGTGTTTTAGTTGTCTGCGCTATAACAGTAGTAATTATAAGTCAAGTATTGGAAACATAAGTAGAATGTTACCAACATTAGTGTAGATAAAATATATAACCTTCCCGTTGACTGTGGCTATCTATTACAAAAATAATTATTCAAATCCGATCGGTAGTGTCTGAGATTAGCGCGTTCAAACAAACAAACAAACTCTGCAGCTTTATAATATTAGCATAGAGAATAGATTATGTTCTGTGTCAAAAATTAAAAAAAATCTAAGGCAATGTATTTTTTTTAATCGAGCGAAAACATGTTTCCTACTTTTCAAACATGGCTCGGGTTTGAGATCACCAACCCGCATTAGGCAAGCGTGGTGATTACGCCTGAAACCTCCTCACTGTACTGATATCTTCAGTGAGACGAGAGGCCTTTGCCCAACAAGTGGGACATTACAGGCTAATCCTTTTTTTATTTTTTATTAGTCGTCATCGTTTGCACCAAAAAGTACTTAATATTGTGTCAGTACCGTGGCACACCCTGACATAGAATAATAGGGTAATAAAGAGTATTGAGACCGTCACTAAACTAACAATAACAAAACAACGGTTACAAATACCAGTCGATATCAATGACCGTACAAATACTTCCTCTTTTCACTTTCGTGGTCACTCAACTGAGAAATAAGGCGAATAAAATGTCTGTTTTATGTACATTACACATACTTTCCTGTCACTTGTACACTTGGTTTTGTTAAAACTAAACTGTAAGTTATACTGTACTAGCAGCGCCCCGCGGTTTTACCCGCGTTGTGCCCGTTCCCGTGGGAATTTCGGGAATTTTTTTACATAAAAACCTTCCTCTTGAATCACTCTACCTATTACAAAAAACAGCATCAAAATCCGTTGCGTAATTTTAAAGATTTAAGCATACAGACAGACAAACAGACAGACACGAAAAAGAGACGACTTTATTTTATACTATGTAGTGATATTTCCTTAATGATATCTCATTTTATTATGTGCAGTGAGAGGACTTTGATCTGCAGTGTCTTATAGGACGATACTTTACATTAGTGCTCGCTTGTGATTACGTGTACTCCTCGTTGTACTAACATCTTCAGTGAGAGGACTTTGATCTGCAATGTCTTATAAGACGATACTTTACATTAGTGTTTGCTTGTGTACATAAATCAGTGTCTATAGATATACATCATTCTTAAGGTGAAATGCGCGTTAGGTTTCATTAAATATTGACTCGAGCTATACGAGTTTCAAATGACTATGTTATGTAACTTCAAAGAAACTACGTATAGTTTGATTTTAGTCACACGATGATTAATTACTAGCAATGCCTCACGGTTTTACCGCGTTGTGCCCGTTCCCGTGGGAATTTCGCGATGAAATTATCGTATTACCTTCTCGTTGAATGTGGCTATCCATTACAAAAAGATTTATTCAAATCGGAATGGTAGTTTCTAAGATTCGCGCGTTCATACAAATGAAAAACGAAATTTGTCTATTGTACATATTATCGGAATATATTCATAGATATATTGTGATCTAGATATTATGAGATTAAAAGATGCGCAGAGTTCAATCCACCAATAAACAATAATGCATACTTTTTAAACTCACACGATTTGCACTCATCGTGCACTCATGCTACGTATTTTAGTAAAATATGTTAAATTATCCAACGCGATAGAGACCCGTTTCATTTACTAGTATAACAATGATGCATTAAAACAGCTTCAATATGTAATGATTGGGGTAACAATGCCCTGTTTGACTATTTCAAAACGCTGTGATTACTCAGTTGACCTCTGCACAGCTCCGCTTCGGTCGATTCTTCTTCTTCATCGAGTGGATGGTCAACCTGACCAATCCTGGTGTCAGAGTTATTGAGCCGCCAAAGGCCTCTGACATGGCTCATGTAACGACTACTATCCGTAGAGAGTAATCGGAACCGACGGCTTAACGTGCCCTCCGAAGCACGGAATCGTCTTACTTGTCGGGCAATCAGGTGATTCAGTCTACAATGCCGTAACCAAACTGAGGACAGTCTCACAAAGAGATTTTTGTGAGATATTGTCCCCACCGGGAATCGAACCTGGAACCTCCGGATCGTGAGCCGAGCGCTCTGATCGGTCGTTTGAGCTCCGCAAAACTCTGCTTCAACAGCAACGCACCACCCACAGTATCAAACTAACTCTATTCCTTGATTCCAGATTTCCCCGGCATGTGTTTCGCGTCCACCCGCTGCGCGACCGTCGAGCCTGGCAACTCCTGGGACCTGGCCCCCTTCTGCGGCAAGAGCACCTGCGTGGTCTCCGAAGACACGCCACCGAGGCTGCTGGAGCTGGTCGAAGACTGCGGTCCCCTGCCCCTGGCTAACCCCAAGTGCAAGCTGGATACTGGTATGTTGACTTCTTTTTTGACAGCTGTCAGTTCGAATGTCAGTGTTTTTAAGACTGAAAGCTACTGGTTTTTTAAGTCTGAAAGCTGTCAGTTCGATAGTTTTGAAAACTCTTCGACAGCTGTCAGTTCGATGGTTTTATATTGTCTACTCTATAATATTATGGCCATGTCTAACGTCCGATCTCCAATCTTCCCCAGACAAGACCAACAAGACCGCTCCGTTCCCGGGATGCTGTCCTATCTTCACCTGCGAGGATGGAGTGAAGTTGGAGTACCCAGAGCTCCCCACTCCCCCCGCTGAAGAGAAGAAGGAAGAACCCAAAGCTTGAAGCAGTACTACTATATTACCCGACTACTGAAAAAAAAACATATTGAAAATAATAATGTGAAAAAAAAAAAAAAAAATATGGGAAAGTTGTAATATTATAGAAGATGAATCTCGAAAAAAATGAAATTGTTAAAAAAAATTTTAAAAAAATATTTCATTGTAAAAAAAACTTGAAAGTTGATAAAATAACTCATGAGTGTCATGTCTAATCTATAAATTCTTTGAAAATTTAAAAAAAATATATACTGTCGTTTAAAAAACAAAAAAAAAACAAAAATTATTAAATACTTTAGCAGTTGAAACATGAAAAAATTAAGAATTTATTTTTATCGATCAATAACTGGATATTGACAAGACATTTATGGAAAGTGAAGATTAGAAATAAAATACTCAGAAAAAAAATTATTTTGGTATTCAAAAAATATTTGCAAATAAAAAAACTCTTTTTATCTGTAGTCGGGTTCAAAAAGTGCGCCATTTTGACAACAGGCGCTCAGTTTAGGCGGGAATTTGAAATGGTCTCAAAAGTAAACCAAATTATGAGTTTTCTATGACAAATACAATTGGAAAAAAAATAGAATTTTATCTATGGACAGATAATAATTGGGTCAAAAAATTGTATAAAATAAACAATTGTGATACAATAAGGAAGGTTTTGTTTTTTTAGAAGTTACCGCTTTTTTACTTGAATAACTGTATTTTAATGTTTGTGATAAAATAAGAAAAGTTAATCAATAAAAAAATACAAAATTTCTATTTTTTCGTTTTTTTTACTAGATTTAAGTCTCTTTCGTTACATGTGCATTTTTTCCCATGTAGTTTTTAATTGTTTTATACTATGTAGTGATATCACAGTAAAGTGGGACATCGCAGAAATAAATAAATAACTGATTAACTCAATATTTATTTCCGAATAATGAACTTCCATTAAGTATAATTAATACACGTTGTTGCAACATTCAATAATTAACATACACATCTAAAATACATTTTTAAATAATAACATTTAAAATTATTATCCAATACATTTTTTTCTTGAATATATGAAATAATTTGAAACAATTTCTCTGTTTTTTTTTCTATATATTTCTTAACAAAACAGTCTAAATGATTTTTTGATTCTAACATTGATCTTATTTTTATGATATTACATATTTTTTGTTAAAACATTATTTCTAAGATTTTAAATTATAAACCGACTAAATATTAAATCACAATTTGCCTAAATTTATTAATATTCAATACGTACATATAATATTGCATAGATTAACACCGATCGCATATATTTTTTGAGCCCATGAACGAAGCAGACACCTTAATTTTAAAATAAATTAAATGGAATTACTGTATATGAATGCGAAGTTACATATTTCGTGAAAATGTTACATTATTAATGAAAAATAAATGCATGCTTCAAAATATTTGTTTTTGAGTAAAATAACACGTTTATTATATTAATTACTACTCAAATATAAACATGATCAATCAAATATACTTTATTCCTTTTTTTCTAACATTTCAAACATTTTTATTTCAAAAAAATATGTAACTCCCTTCAATTCATATCCTAAATCCATTTATTTTATACAATCAAAGCACATGATTCTAATACACAAGTCATATTAATGCTTTAATGATATTTAAATAAATAAAAACACAGAAAGTACGTAAAGCTCACAATCACACAAGATTATCTCACAGAAAGAAATACTATGAGAAATCAGTAATCACACACAGACAGTATCTCAAATGATAGGAGTACAGATAATTAGGTCACTCGAGTGCGATACTGTAGCTAATTATTGAAAAATAGCACACACACATCTGAATACTGAAACATCAAGATAATTATAACAAAACATCCATTTAATGTGACAGGGCAAAAGATTTAGTTTAATGGACAATTATTTTTTTAATAAGTTTGACGGATCAAAAAATAAAGATGTACACAGTGAGAAGGTACTCCACAAAACTTTAATTAATTGGTTGATTGGTGCTGTTTGTTATTATTTTTTATCAAATATAACATTATTTTTTACAAGTTAAACAAACTCGTTACACAGGTACTCATAGATTCGTATTCCTTGTCCAACAGGGATATAATAATTATTGTGCCAAATTGGGTATGTATGAACTAGCTTTCATTAAAATGCTACAGTAATTTTGAAAGTTGTAGAAAAAACCAAAGAAATTTGGCACACAAATACACTTCATGGTGACATGGATATTCATAAAAATGTTTTTTTTTTTAAATGAATCTTCATAAAAAGTGAAGGAAAAATATGAAAAAATGCATTTAAAAAAAAACTTTGGTGCGATTTGATTGGTAACTAAATATGGACTTATCAAATAAAATGCGTTCGTTTTATACTAAGATATAAGACTGTTTTTGATATTAATTTTAAAAAGGATTGTTTTAAAACCGATCTTACAATGTGTCCATAGATTTTGTTTAGTACGTCAATTTACATTTTTCAGAAAAAAATTTGACTCAAATGGTATTTTAAAACATTAAAACATATCGCGATTAAGATATTAACAATATTATAAAAAGTTGCGAAAATACAATTTATATATTTTAATTAGAATATTTCATGAAAATATGTAATTTTTTATATATCCTTATAGGTTTTCTTTTAACAAAAACTTTGATATGTTATAACGTTGTACATCACACTCTGAAAATATAAAAATAAACCCAAAAAGTACATATAAACAAGTCTTTTCAAGACACTAACACAAATTCATATACAAAAAAAAACTTTTTTTAATATATGATTTTTCAATGAAGTTTTTATGAGTTTAGTGAACAAAATATTAATAAAAAATGTGAACAAAACGAGATTTTATAACACTTTGATAATGAGGTGAATAAGAGGTAGAAATGCCTGGAAGAAAAAACACTCATAGCTTTTAACCTCTAAAAAAAACTTCACTACACATTGCATGTACTATAAAACTCACTATAATATTAATTATATACATTTAAACCTATTCCTCTCTTTTTGACCTTTCATTTTTATCTTATTACATATATTTTTTATTAATTTAACACTTCTACAAAACTGGATATGCTTTTTTTGATAAAAAGAAAAAATGCAAAGGTTTAAAAAAGATAGATTGCGAAAATATTGTTTTTTAAGCGCAAGAGTTTCTAAAACACATTTTTTTTGCACAAAAATATGTGTTTTTTGATTTAACTATACATCTGCATTAGCTTAGATAGAAATAGATGAAAATTTGTAGCAAAAATAATATTTTTGAAGCATCTTTACCAGTCCTAAAAGACAGATAATCAAATATAGATTAAAAAATATAGACTTTTTGACTAAACGTGTTACATTTAATACTAAACCTTCGATTTTTTAGTTCTGAGCCTAAAACCAAGAAAAAAAAATGTCTTCCTACGACAAATGAATCTCATTTCTTTTGTTAAATGAATGTAAATCACAATGATTACGTAACATAAACAAAATCTTGCAAAGATCACCTACTTATTTGCACACACCTTGCGCGCTTGACAAGTATGCTCGTGGTGGGAATAAGAACTAATTCAATGCATAGATTAAGTGGTACATTGTATAAATAAAAACTTACTAGTACTGTAGAGATTTAACAATACTTGCTTGTACTCGCTTAATTCTCTTTTGCACAAAAAAAGCTTAGAAATAGCTTCCTTACATTATATAGGTGGAAATCAGGCTGCCAATTAGATTTTTTTTATCAGAAAACGAAGTTTTGTATTTGAAAAGCATGTAGGTTTGTATTTTCGTGATTTTTACAAAATCGACCTCCAAATCAACCTTTCCGATTAAATTGGTGTCTTCGCTATTTAAATGTCATATTTACTTGATCGAAAAAAATGTTAGCGACTGATTTCTGTTTTTTCTCAAAAAAAATATTCCATGTAGTATATTTAGCATTTATCATAATAATGCTATTTTTCTACTTTAATTACTGCGTTGACTTGTTCAATGCATTATTTTTTTCAGTAAGTTTTTTCAAAATATTTCAACGTTACACATGCAACACTACCGCCCTCTACCAACACCCGACTTGTCTGTCAACTCGTTATTAATTCCACACACCGGGTCGAGTATGTAAGCCAGTCGTAATGTAATACTTGCGCAAGAGAGTCGCAACTGTACTGTTTACATTTTAATTTGTTGTTGTACTTTGTTTTTTGTGTAAGTACTGTTAGCAGGATAATGTTTGTAAAATAAAAACATGTAGTTGTTTTATTTTTGAACGCGTTTATGTCAGGATCTGCCGATTTGATTATTTTTCGATTACTCTCATTCTAACAATCGCAAAGGACAGAGATGGTTGAAAGCGTTTGGGAGAGCCCTTTGCCCAGCACTGGGACGATACAGGCTAAAAAACCCTCATTCAATTATTCTTTTTGTATTGGATAGTAGTTATCCATTTAGAGGAAGGTTATAGGCTATTTTCAGCCTAAATTCCCTCGGGTTAGGTTACAACTAGGGTACTCCGAAACGTGATTGTAAAAAAATATATATTAAAAGACAGTTTCATACAATTACAGCAAATATTATGTCGGTACGGATAGCAAATAAAATGTATAATTGATATATACTCGTACTACATACTAAATATCTTGTTTTTTTTCAAAGTTAGTAGTGCAAGCAGCATTTTTTCTTATATTTTAGGCTCAGAACAATATCTAACCGTTAAAACTATATTTTCAAATTCTCATTAGTAAAAAGAGCTACATCTTGGCATTTTCTAAAATCGGTTTCTGAAGCTCAGATAATATAGAAAATAATTTGTCAACTCCATTATTTTTCTCGAAAACTTTTACGTTCGGTGTTTGGGGTTGTGTATATTTTTTATTTAATAAAAATATATTTAAAAAATTATGCTGACGAAAGGGTGTTTAATTGTTTACCAGACGTTTAAGTTTTGAAAGTAAATAAGCAAAACTACACCAATGAAGTAAAAAATATAGTAATACGTAAAGATGTAATACATAATTAACAACAAAATAAACAACAAAAAAAAACTGGAAGTATTTTTGCTAAAAACCCATGTGAAAGTAAAACTGACAAAATCCAAAAGTACCGACTTTCAAAAAAGTACTCAAACGCAAAAAGTACACAACCTCAAAAACCGAATCCGGCAACTAATGTTCAACAACATCAAATTGTCACTAACACCTATAACAACAGGCTACTTTAACATACATCTATTATTATTTAATATATTATAACTACAAACCTATATAAAACACTTTAAGAATGTATACAATATAATTTATACCGGGTATCATCAACATTGACTACTTTACTTAAGCTTAAGGCCTTACAACACATGTTATTTTCCATTAAAACGCCAATCAGGACACCGTGGCGTTTTTGAAGTACTGGCGTTTTTAACGGCAAATAAAAATGTGTTAGTAATAGACTTATACTTATAACAACAAGCTTTTATCCTAATACTATTTTATAACGTTATCCTCAATGAAATTATAATTTGAAATAAAATAAAATACCAAATTAATAAGGTCACATCAAAAGTCTCACCTAAAATTGACCATCCATATCTTTCCACACCTATGTTTAATAATTTTTAATAATTAATTTAGAATTATAATTTCTATCGATCAAGCTTTTTGAAAAATTAAATGCGTTTTGACACAATACCTTTGCCTCTAAGATTTGTTTTTTTCATTTTGGCAGTTCTTGTTATTTTTGAAGTTACAAAATGTGACAGAAAATTGTACCTTGTGACTTACCATGATGTCACTAAAAAGTATTTTTAATTTTTATTAAAACAATACCGACTCTACACATTTTTGTGCGATACGAACTCGACTCGGTTACAATTCATAATAAAATACTACGCCGTAACAGTAATGTAATAATAACTAACAATTGTTTTACTTTATTAAAATCCTTAGCAATAAAAACGTCAATACATTTATTACCATTTAAGAAAAATTTATTACAGAAAGTCCCATTTGAATTTTAGTCTACTAAAAAGTACGTACTTTTTTGTGAGTGTGTTTGACTTCAACAAAGAATACTAAGTATCTTACTAAGTACACCATAAAGAAAAAGTATCTAGTCAAATTTCACAAAAAGTTTGTGCACTTCTAGTAGAATAAAATTCAAAATACTTTTTTAGAAATAGTCGTCTCCATAGTTTTTCTGTTCTGTTTTCAAGAAGTGGTTTTAGACTTTATTTTCATTCAGTTAAGGTTGTTTTTGGAAAGTCAAGTTGAGAGTTAGCGTTTGTGCAAGAATTCTTTTTTGTGCGTTGAAATTAAAAATATTTTTATTTATTTTATTGCAAATGTTCTATGCGTTGACTTTTCGATGTGGAAATTATATTTTAAAGTATTATTTTTGTTTTTTTTAGTTATTTTTTTATGCACATGCTTAAAGTGATAGATTTAAAGTCTGTTGTAGGTATGGTGATAGTTTTGCTGAGGATTTAAAAATATTTTGAAAAAATACTGGCTTTATTTTTGTTTCAAATTATGTTCAAGTAAATTAGTGACGTAATCAAGTTAGTGGAAATCCTAGTGTCAGATATTAGACCGCCCAAAAGTCTTCAAAGTGGTCTAACTATTGAAAGAATCCAACAACGTATTTTTGTTATAGATAAAAAATATTTTCTGCAAAAAATATTCGATGCTAAAAGTGTTGAACGCGAAAAGTATTTACTGGAAAAAATACTTAACGCACAAAGTAGTTACTCACTGCAAAATGTGTTCAATGAAAAAATATTACATATATTTTTTTAAATAAAGAGTACTCAAAGCACATATAAAAAGTATTTAAATAAAAAGTATGTACTCAATGCAATTAGTATTTCATGTAAATAGTACTCAATGCTAAAAGAGTTGAACGCGAAAAGTATTTACTGGAAAAAATACTCACTGCAACATAATTATTGTGTTCAACGAAAAAAAAAAAAAAGTATTTAAATTAAAAAGTACTCAAAGCAATAAGTATTTCATGTAAAAAGTACTCAATACAAAAAAGTATTTAACGCAAAAACTGTTCCAAAAATCCCCAACCAAAACCATCACCTACCAACAACAAGAAAATCTGAAAGTCATTTTTTGAAGTCATTTTTTAGCTTTTTGTTTAACCATTCAGTCTTATGACGCTTTAACTCTCATTAGGGTTCAACGTTAAATCAAGAAACCCTTTTAATTAACAATAAAGTGTCGTCCTATAAGACACTGCAGATCCAAGTCCTCTCACTGAAGATGTTAGTACAGCGTTGGAACTATTTTCAACAAGGTAACAATATTTTTTTATTCAGGTTTCAGACGATGCCATTGCACTATGGTTTGTCTGGGTTTGGTTATCATGTCTTGCCAATGTTTTGTCTCTGTTGCACCGGAGCCGTTTTTGCCTGAAATGAAAGAGATAGAATATTAGTGATGAGAGAAAAGATAATGTAAAGTGTCGTCCTATAATACACTGCAGATCAAATTCATACATACATCCTCACAAACTTTCGCATTTATAATACTAAGCTGCGCCCCGCGGTGTTACCCACATTAAACCCGTTTCCGCGGGAATTTCGGGATAAAATGTATCCCATGAGCTATTCTATTATATAACCTATATTCATGTAAAGTTTCATCCAAATCCGTGGAGTAGTTTTTGCGTGAAAGAGTAACAAACATACACACATAACATCACAAAATTACGCATTTATAATATTACCTAGTAGGATAGTACTTAATATGTTACTTTATGGACTTACGTTACATGAGCCATGTCAGAGCCCTTTGGCGGCTCAATAACTCTATCACCAGGATTGGTCAGGTTGACCATCCACTCGATGAAGAAGAAGGACTTACCAGCTAATAAGATCCGTCCAATAAGTTCGTTCCTGCCGATGTTATCGAAGTCCATCACCTGGACATCCAGGGAGCATTCCCGGATCTTCTCCCACGGGACGTTGAAGGAGAATGAGTCATTGAAGACAGGGTTCAATGTGCATTTGAAAATGGCTGTTTTGCGCTTCTCTATGCGTTTGTCGCCGAATTGTAGCCAAACTTTGACGTAAGGATCTGTAATAGAAAACAATAATTGGTTTTAAGAACATTGAAAAAAAAGTTAAAGAAAAAAGTGATGTATGAGCCTGTTATGTCCCACTGCTGGGCAAAGGCCTCTCATCTCACTGAAGATATCAGTACAGTGAGGATTGTTTAAGTTGCGTTGCGTATATAGCAGATTAACAGCGCCCCGCTATTTTACCCGGGTTATGTTCGTTCCCGTTGGAATTTTGGGATGAAAATAGCCTATAACCTTCTCGTTGAATGTGGCTATCTATTACAAAAAGAATTACTGAAATCGGATTGGTAGTTTCTGAGATTAACGCTCTCTAACAAACAAAAAATAGAAATCAAAGTCTTCAACTTTACTTATTAGTATAGAATAAAATCGATAGTAATATTATAAAGAGGTAAAATTTGTCATTTTGTTTCTTTGTATGTTCGAGCTAATCTCGTTAATTGTCCGATTCGTATAATTATTTCAGTAATTGATAGCCACATACCACGGGAACTAGCTTACCACGGGACTTAAAACAGCAGAGCACAGTATTTAAATTAGTCAATTAATTAAAAGAGAAAGTAAATCCACTGGAGAACTCTTATAAAACCTCAAATCAGCTGAAATAAAGGACTGCTCATTAATTTTCGATGACAAATAGTCCCGCCATCTATTTGCAATGCAGATAACACTAACGATCGTTAACAACGCCTTGTGAATAAATTATAGCAATTTGCTCGCTTGCGTTTTGTAAATAGATACTCCTAGAAATTTAGTGGCTTATTAGTATGGATGTTATAGATTGGATACGGATATAGGAATGATTGCTATAGGATTGAATGATTGATACCGGAATCGGATTCGGATATTAAATTATTTCGGATATCCGTTTTGCATTTCGGTTACGGATGTTAGATTTTTAAGGAATTTAAAAGAAAACAAACAATGCGATATTATCCGAAACTTTTATTTCGGATTCGGTTACGATTACGTTTATATCGGATAGGATATCCGATAGTTTCGGTTACGGTATCGGAGCTCCCTAACATCCCTGCTTATTAGTATGGAAATACTGTTCGTACTTATAAAAATACTTTACGTAAAAACGGCTGGATCAAATACCAAGCATAGCTGAAAATTACAAGCAAGGAGGTAAAAAATAGGTATGTAACTATAAAACTGCATCCAAGTTTCATCCAAATCCGTTGAGTAGTTTTTTGTGAAAGAGCAACAAACATACATACATACATCCTCACAAACTTTCGCATTTATAGTAGGATACGAAGACCTTTTTCCTCTTCAGGAGCAATCATCTTCGGCTGGAAAATTGACGACATTGATCTACATTTTGTGATAACCAAAAATGAGTATACTTATACTCTCACTAGCCGCGCCCCGCGGTGTTACCCACTTTGTACCCGTTCCCGTGGGAATTTCGGGAATTTTCATACATTTAAACCTTCCTCTTGAATCACTCTATCTATTTAAAAAACCACGTCAAAATCCATTGCGTATTATTAAAGATCTAAGCATACATAGGGACAGACAGCGGAAAGCGACTATGTTTTATAATATGTATGTAGTGAAGTTTCCTGCACGCAGCATCAGGTGCGCTGTAAACTTGACGGTGAATTTGATCCTGTATGGCGAGTAATATCAATCGTGTCATTTTTTGAAGGAAAAAGACGTGTGGCACTCGGGGACTGCCGCGGTAAAGCTATTGCATAGTTATTTTTTGTATCACTAGATGGCGTTAGTGTGCTGAATGTCTGCATCGCGCTAACGTTGTGTTCTGGGCTTATACGTACGCAATGTTTGAGAAGCGTTACGTTTTAGAGCGTTAGGTTTATAGTCCATCGAAATAATCGAAAAGTTACATTTGGGGTTGCGTTTTTTAGAGGACGCAATTTTATTTTTTTGATGTGTAGGGGGGGTCAGTGTAAAGCTAAAAACAAGTTTGTGGGGTCGCCACCCTTGTCCCACGGCCGCCATCTTGAAAATAGGGGTTGAAATGGTTTTTACGATATATCTCCTAAACTATCAATTTTATTAAAAAAAATTGTTAACATTGTTGTTGCAAATTAAATTCTCTACAACTTTGGTCCAGTAACTTTTTGTCGTAGAACTATAAATAAAAAAGTTATAAGCGAAAATGTTTAGAAATTCGAAAAGTAAAAATAAAAGACATAAGGGACATTACAGCTGCTGCTGATCCTAATACCGATCTATCGAAGGTCGTAGTTCGATTAGGTGGGTTCCATTTGCTCATGTCGATCATAGGTGCGATTGGATATATCATGTCTGGTAGTGGACTCGAGAATATCTTCAAATTAATTTATGCTGAGAACTGTGTACATCACATAATGTCTGGACATGCTTATGGTAGGGCTGTACGTGCTCATTTATAGTACTATTATCATCCAGAAAATCTCGTTCTTCTTCTGTAAATTCTATTGAATCCATAACTATTTTTGTAACTGATAAATACACTAGCAAATGAGCACGTACAGCCCTACCATAAGCATGTCCAGACATTATGTGCTGTACACAGTTCTCAGCATAAATTAATTTGAAGATATCCTCGAGTCCACTACCAGACATGATATATCCAATCACACCTACGAACGACATGAGCAAATGGAACCTACCTAATCGAACTACGACCTTCGATAGATCGGTATTAGGATCAGCAGCAGCTGTAATGTCCCTTATGTCTTTTATTTTTACTTTTAGAATTTCTGAACATTTTCGCTTATAACTTTTTTATTTATAGTTCTACGACAAAAAGTTACTAGACCAAAGTTGTAGAGAATTTAATTTGCAACAACAATGTTAACAATTTTTTAAAATAAAATTAATAGTTTAAGAGATATATCGTAAAAACCATTTCAACCCCTATTTTCAAGATTGCGGCCGTGGGACAAGGGTGGCGACCCCACAAACTTGTTTTTAGCTTTACACTGACCCCCCCTACACATCAAAAAAATAAAATTGCGTCCTCTAAAAAACGCAAGGTTAGGCCTAAAAAATGTAACATTTCGATGGACTATTATTCATTACGGATTTCTGGATTCGGTCCCCGCGCTCAAGGCCCGCGAATCGCGAATCGCGATAGAAGTAGAAGTTAAGCTATGCGCTATGCAATATGATGAACTACTTATTTTTTTAAATGTGACAGTGACAGTTCTTAAGAAAAATCCTCGTATCTCTTGCATGCATAGGTAGTTTTAGACTTGCCCATACTGGCAAGCTTAAAAGAGTACCCCTGTATAATTATGTAAGTATTTAGAGGGTTTCTTTAATTTGCGATTTCTTAGAAGGAAAATTATGGCCTAATTTGTTTGTGTTTAATAATTTAATTTCTGTGAAAAGATTGCTCTTAGATTTTTTGTAGGAGTTCGCTCTCGTTTAATAAATATGTATGTATTGTGTTTTTAGGGTTCCGTACCCATGGGGTAAAAACGGGACCCTATTACTGAGACTTCGCTGTCCGTCCGTCCGTCCGTCCGTCCGTCTGTCACCAGGCTGTATCTCAAGAACGGTGACAGCTAGACAGTTGAAAATTTCACAGATGATGTATTTCTATTGCCGCTATAACAATAAATACTAAAAATAAAATAAAACAAATATTCAAGGGGGGCTCCCATACAATAAACGTGATTTTTTTTACCGTTTCTTGCTCGATACTAATAATTTTAATAGGTACGGAACCCTTCGCCTGCGAGTCCGACTCGCACTTGACCGGTTTTTATTTTATTTCTGTGAAAAAAGATTGCTCTTAGACTTTTTGTTTTTTGTATTTGACTACATTATGCGTGGTTGTATCGACGTCGCAAGCATACAAGTGAAGACAAAGGTTTTCTCATCGTTTTTCTCTTACTAGTTGTGCCCCGCGGCTTCACCCGCAGCGCCCCCGTTCCCGTGGGAATTTTGAGATTTTTATTCCTTATTTGTCTTATAAAAAACATTGTCCTGATAATAAGGAACACATTAAAAAAATAATCATCCAATTTGGTGCAGTCGTTCTGAAGTTATGCGCTTAGCAACAGATTCGGCGATTCATTTTTATATTATAGACTAGCAGCGCCCCGCGGTTTTACCCGCGTTGTGCCCGTTCCCGTGGGAATTTCGGGAATTTTTTTACATAAAAACCTTCCTCTTGAATCACTCTACCTATTACAAAAAACCGCATCAAAATCCGTTGCGTAATTTTAAAGATTTAAGCATACAGACAGACAAACAGTGTGACAGACACGAAAAAGAGACGACTTTATTTTATACTATGTACTTAGTGATTTTATTTATTTCTACATGCCACGTCAAACCCTTTTGTTTTTACTCCCAAGTGAAGACTAAATGCGAGTGGTTTTATTAATTGTGCCAGTTTTTCTTAATTTTTATGTAAAAAATGTGTCAAACATGTCACTATCACAAAATGTGCAGCCAATCATAACAGAGAATAGACATAAAACTGTGTCGCAACTCGCAACCAAGTTGCAATTTTAGCTACCTATCGAATGGTTTGTCACTTTCTGACATACGCAATTTTCCGCAGAGCAAAAGAGACAAAATACTTTACAACAATGTTTTAGTTACACCGCGTTTATTAATATGACCCTCAATGCATACAACAGCCTTAAGGCGAGGATATGTGAAAATAACGCGCATAGTCGCTACTTTGACGATCAAATATCAACACTTCTATCGATTCTATAAATTAAATAAAAACACCAATTAAAAGAATATATCCTTAATAAAATTTTAAATCGAATAGAATTTTAAAATTCATTATAATAATGTAGAAATAAGATGCACAAGATTATGTAAAAGTAGCACCAAATATTATTTTCTCGTCCTAGATCTCGTTATTTGAAGCGATAGTCATAGTTTTTTTTAGGAATATCAATTTCCTAATACTCACTTAGATTTTAAATCAGTTACATTTTTCATTTGACCCGCCAATTTCTATAAAAACGCAAAAGAGTTCAAATATTCGCCCGCCACGCATCACGCACTCGTGTCTTGCTTCACAAATCTCAACCTTATTTTATGGAATTAAGAACACCCCCTCAGCTCTGTCCGAGCGCCACATATCCTCGCCTTAACAGCCTCCTTGGTCTTATGGTCTGAGCGCTCGGCTCACGAACCGGAGGGTCCGGTTTCGATTCCCGGTGGAGACAATATCTCACAAAAATCTCTTTGTGAGACTGTCCTCAGTTTGGCTAGGGCATTGCAGGCTGAATCACCTGATTGCCCGAAAAGTAAGATGATTCCGTGCTTCGGAGGGCATGTTAAGCCGTCGGTGCCGGTTACTTTCTACGGATAGTAGTCGTTACATGAGCCATGTCAGAGGCCTTTGGCGGCTCAATAACTCTGATACCAGGATTGGTCAGGGTGACCATCCACTCGATGAAGAAGAAGAAGAGATATTTCGTCACTTATATGCTAGGCCATTATGGTTACCTATCTCCCTCGCACCTACCTGATTTCCCGTTAATATCCTTGGCCTTCAAGTTCCTCGCCTTCAACAGAGTCAACGTCAGCACACTGTTGCTGGGATGGTAGCACAGAGAAGTCAGCAGCTCACCGCACTTGTCTTTGGCCGGCGGCTTCAGTGCCTTCCAAAAGGACGGCTTTTCGCTTAAGTCCACCTGTGGAGGAGAGAGTGTTATGGGTGTCGCTTATTTTGGGCGTGGTCGCTTATTTTGGGTGTGGTCGCTTATTGTGGGGGAAGTAGCTTATTTTTGGTGTGGTCGCTTATTTTGGGAGAGGTCGCTTATTGTGGGGAAGTAGCTTATTTTGGGTATGGCCGCTTTTTTTGGGTGGTGTCACTTATTTTGGATGTGGTCGCTTATTTTGGGAGAGGTCGCTTATTTTAGGTGGTGTCGCTTTTATTAAGCGAGGTCGCTTATATTTGGAGTGGTCGCTTAAAATGGGAATGGTCGTTTAATTAGGGTGTGGTCGCTTATTTTGGGAGTGGTCGCTTATCTTATGTTTTTTCATTGATTTTTCATTTTGTTTTGACCGAACAGTGAGACATGTTTGCTTATAAACTTAACAAGATATGAACACACTGACGTCAATAAGTTATAACTTTTTAACCAAATACTCGTATGAAACAGAGTATGAAGTATCTTTAAATAAATAATATTATTTATTTTGAGTATATTTATTTAAATGTATTTACTTTTCTCACCTCTCTTAACAAAGATTCTTTCATTTCTATTCTGATTGTTAAGCAACGTGCAGCTAGGCCTTCCTTGGATGGATGGCCGATACTACCGTTTCTATTTGAGCACATTTCGAAATTAATTAATACTAGCAGCGCCCCGCGGTTTTACCCGCGTTGTACCCGTTCCTATCGGAATTTCGGGATGAAAAATAGCCTATAACCTTCCCGTTGAATGTGGCTATCTATTACAAAAAGAATTATTCAAATCGGACTGGTAATTCCTGAGATTACCCCGAACATACAAACAAACAAACTTAAAAAAATTACCTCTTTTTAATATTAGTATAAATGAATGTAATTGTTTTCATGTATAGTCAGTTTGTGCAGATCAAAGTCCTTACTACTAACTTGATAATAAATAACGTAAGGGTGTGTTCACAATTATAAAGTTTGCTTTAATTGCTTTACTTTAAGTTTAACTTCTGTAATTACGTTTGTTTTGTTTACCTTGAGTATTTCACTTGTAAGGTTAATTCACGGAACATATACAGCATTCAAAGTGTGGAGTAAGTTAAGCAAAGTTCAAATCAGTTCTTTAAGTTTTAATATAAATACAACACTCGTCACTATTAACAGCCTCCGTGGTCTGGTGGTTTGAGCGCCCGGCTCACGATCCGGAGGTTCCGGGTTTGATTCCCGGTGGGGATATCTCACATAAATTACTTTGTGAGACTGTCCTCAGTTTGGTTAGGGCATTGCAGGCTGAATCACCTGATTGCCCGAAAGTAAGATGATTCTGTGCTTGCGGAGAGCACGTTAAGCCGTCGGTCCCGGTTACTTTCTACGGATAGTAGTCGTTACATGAGCCATGTCAGAGGCCTTTGGCGGCTCAATAACTCTGACACCAGGATTGGTCAGGTTGACCGTCCACTGGATGAAAAAAAATCTTGTCAATGTGTCCTTGAACACAACTCCACCAAAAAAAATGCTTCTAGAGAAGAGGTTTATGATGGGATACGAATTGTAGTACATACTTTGTTTTTAACAAAAGAAAAAAAAATCTTAAATATCTATCCCACTGCTGAGTAAAGGCCTCTCATCTCACTGAAGACATCAGTACAGTGAGGAGGATGTCGTAATCACCACGCTTGTCTACTGCGGGTTGGTGATCGCAAACCCGAGCCATATTGGAACGTAAATTGGAAATATTCTTCAGTGTCAATTCCCACTGCTGGACAAAGATCTTTCATATCTGACTGAAACATTTTCAGTCGTGCATTCAATGACCAACCCTTGTGTGGGAGTTGTTAGACCGCCTAAAGGCCTCCGACATGGTCTGACGATAGAAACAACCGGGACCGACTGCTTAACGTGCCCTCCGAAGCACGGTAGCGCTCAGATAGAAACTATCGACCACCAATCCGAGTTTTGGCGGAGCTGCACGTTGCTTAACAAATCATGAAGAAATAAAAAGTAAGTAATTACTTGCTTTATTAATCTACCACCAAAAAAACCCGTGACAATGTTTACAAAATATTGAAGAATCTTCAAAATCTGTATACTTAGGTCAGATATTTTCGAAAAACCTGTATTATATTTAATATGTTATAATATTTTATGTGTAAGTTTTGTACCTGACACAGTGGCAGGAACACCTCTCCAATGGAATCGTCTCTTGAAAACCGATCGTAGTCAAACACATGTAGATGTAGCACCTGCAATATAAAAGGATATCTTTAAAGCGGCAATCTCTATAAACATGGTATAAAATAGTGGTGAGCGTTTAATGAACGAACAGTTTTCTTAGACTGTTTCTTTGGCGTGAACGGATAAACAGTCTACCGTTCTCTGATAAACTAGTTTATGAATGAACTACAAGCAACGCGTTGCGCTTTGGTCGAGCGAAGTTCACAGTTCACAGTTCACAACGCGACGATACTTAAACCTACGTCATCGTCGACGTCGAGTGAAATACGAAAGTAGCCGAATATTACCGAAGTAGTCTAGTTCGCCGAGATTGGTCGTAATTATGATAATTTAAAATAGACTCTTAATGTTTTCTATTTAGGTACATTTTGCTTTATCATTAATTTAAATTTTGTTTGTTTACAATAAATTCGTAATATTCGTTAGTAGAAAAGTTAATGTTTTTAAATGTTAATTTAAATGAAAAAAGGTTCGAGAATTACTTGTAAATATAAATAAATTGATTGTGTACATAGTGTAAATACCCATGAAAATGTATATAAAATGAAATGAACTTCTAAATACGCCAGGTTTATGTGCACCTTATATTTATTAATAAAACACTTTTAAAAACATAAAATTTTACATACAAATAAACCTGCCAGTCCTAAGCCTGGAAATGTATGAAGGGGAGTTCAGTTTATTTTATTTTAAATAGTTTTGTAATAATCGCCGTAGCGTAGTACAACTGCTCACGTTCAGTCTAAGAAGTAAACTAGTCGAAAATTGGACTGTTTTTTAAACTAGTTTATCGTTTACCATAAACGGTCTCGTTGCGTCGACGGAAAATACGTCAACGACCCACCGCTAGTATAAAACAAAGTCGATTTCCGATGTCTGACTGTCCTTATGTATGCTTAGATCTTTAAAACTACGCAAGGGATTTTGACGCGGTTATTTTTAATAGTTAGAGTGATTCAAGAGAAAGGTTTATAATGTATAGAAAGTCCCAAAATTCCCACGGGAACGGGCACAACGCGGGTAAAACCGCGGGGCGACTAGTGAGGATATAAAATGACAGCGTAAGAAACATGACACCTGTGATGTTTTATTCCTTGTAAAGTCTCCACTGAGCGTATTGGCAGTTTACAATAATTCCTAATGCAAAAAAACAAACGTCTGCGCAAGGGCCACGGAATTCCGCATGCGGAAAACGAATGCGGGAATCGAATTCCGCGCGTATGCGGCCAGGCTTATGCAAGAGTGTAAAAGAACAATTTAATGGTATGGAAATGAGATACGAAAGTGCCTAGACAGGGTTGAACAAAGCAGTCTAAATACTGTCTAAGCAGTCTGTAATTACCCGGCTCTGCAGCTTCTGAATAGGAAACCTGAGATAAGAAAGGGAGAAAAGCCTAGACTGGGTCGAACAAAGTAGTCTAAATACTGTCTAAGCAGTCTGTAATTACCCGGCTCTGCAGCTTCTGAATAGGAAACCCGAGATAAGAAAGGGAGAAAAGCCTAGACTGGGTCGAACAAAGCAGTCTAAATACTGTCTAAGCAGTCTGTAATTACCCGGCTCTGCAGCTTCTGAATAGGAAAGCCTTCGAAGTAGAAGGTCTCGTTCCAGCGCGGGTTCAGGGTGCGACGTTTGATCTTTGTCTCCAGCCGGTGCTTTTTATCCGGCAACAGTGTCACCCGGACGTACGGATCCGAAGTGCCGGATAGATCCTTTGCCGGCAACTCTTTACCCTGCAACATGATATAAGATATTAAAATGTACATAAAATAAGTTCTGTAATTTTTTTATGTTTCTGTAAAGCCTTACATAATTTATTGCAAGATTAAAAAGTAATTAGTAAAAGACAATTAGATTTTTTTGTAAAAATCCTGTTTTTTCCTCAACGTAAATCATGACACTTTTGTAAAACAACTATACTTTAAATCTCACTACAAACCTGTATAATCCTCAATTTACAATTTGCTTTACTGTAAAAGCGAAAATCACACAGCTATTCTGTAATATTCTATTATATTCTGTTACGTCGCGCTATTCTGTACATTCTTTTATATTCTGTAACGCCGCGCTATTCTATATAATATTTTATTATATTCTGTAAAACCGCGCTATTCCGCACTCCTCCCCATGCAATTCTATATTATATTCTATAATATTCTGTAAAGTCAGGCTATTCTGTAACTCCCGCTACAAACCTGTATAATCCTCAGTATCAGAGTAGTGTTCTGGAAGTCGTACTCCAGTGAGAAGTGTATCTGGCCGACATTCTCGCTCGGCTCCGTGTTGTCAATGTACATGTCGACCAGAGAGATGGACCGGTTCTGTAGGAACGCCATCTGTTAGACGGTAACACAGTTTAAATGTTTGCCAGGCAGGCCCGGCAGTTTCCAGAACAGGACGGGAAATTTCGCAATTCCGGGAAAAAATGTTTTTGTTCGGATTTTTGAAAAAAAATACCGGGAATTTTTTTTATGGAACATTTTGATTTTTAGGCCTTTGTTGTTGAGTAGAATATTTAAGACTGATTTTATTTTTAATTTTTATTTGTAATTTTTTGGAAAATATTTTATTTTAATTGGCTCAGTTGGTATGTTTAACTAAATGGTGAAAGTGCGTCAATTAGGCCAAATCAAAGGTTCATAGAATTTTCCAGAAATATTTTAAAACTTCTCAGGCCAGAGAAGTATATTTTCGATATTGTATTATCCCAAACATCAAGCATATTATAATTTATTTATCACACAAAATTGCGAAATTCCCGAATCATAAAATTCCCAATTAAAAAATGAGTTGAAAAGAAGAGGTTATCAGTTTGTTTGATTAATATTCAACTTAATTAAAAAGAGTCTATTCTACATCATATTACCTGCTTTTCTTCGAATATTTAATGAAAATTATTAAAATATTGAAAAATTCAAAGGGTCCATGCGTAATAAAAATCTATCGGATTGATTGACATGCAGGGATTCCTATATTATTGAAATTTGATACGGGAATATAATATTAAAATTGGGACTAATATTTACAATCCGGGAAAAAATTGGATTTTATTTAAAAATAATTATTCAGTTTATTTAAATTGGGAATTTTCTTGAACTTAAATGTTTTGGAAACTGCATTTGGGTCGAACTGGAAAAAAAGATAATTATTGCAATCCAAAATCGTGTTCCACTCGTGAAGATTAATCAAAAAAGCAATTAAAAACTATTTAAATTGAAAATTCAGATCACGAAAGTATAATATTAAAAATATTATCATCGTTTGTCTATGTGACTATGTGCGATGCTGTTCATAAAATATCGTAAAAAATAACGCAGATTTGCGTTTAAAAAAACTCTTTTTTACATTATTTCTGTGCGTTGTTTGCCACTACCCTATAACTATATCTAGATCTAAATTTATAGATAATATTAAATATTTATTTTGCATATTTCTAGTGAAATAATAAATAAAATCCAGCTCTGAAAGGCGTTGTTTTTTGCAAAAAATATTTAAATTAAAAGCTAAATATTATGTGCTTCTAATATGTACAAGTCAGCTAAGCTAGCTCACTTTGAAATCCCAAGCATTTGGTTTATGTGATAGTGTAGTCTAATTTTTGCGGTCACATACTTGTCATCCTCAAAATATTATCAATAAATAACAATGATTAATCCATGTTTGACTCTCGTTAATACCATGTTTGACTCTCGTTAATGCATACTAAGTGAAAATAAATATTCTCCTTTTTAATACTAAAACATGATAAATTTGATCTAGCTTGACGCAAGTTTTGACACCTTTCGCATTAGCACACTATTACGTCATTCAGTTTGGAGTTGATAACTCTATGCTAAAAATGCATTTAAAGACTGACGTAATGAAATATGATCGAATAATTTGACACTTACATGATAGAATCAGAATTCTTATAAGATGCCCAATTAAAGTGACAATTTTTTGGCAGGTAAAGAGAATGACTATTAAAATCAGATATTTTTTTTATCTCTACTCTACTATAAAATATTAAATAAAAAAATGCAGAAATTAAAAACGTCTAATAATGTTTTTTTATTACAACATTGTTATTTACAGAACATATTTTGGTGATCACAAGTATGCGGTTCAAAAATTGGACTTAAAAGCGTAAATCTGAAAAGCAAATCTAGATTAGTTGATTATTTTTCTATTTTTTTCATATACAACCTCTTCGACCTACCAGGTTTGAAGGAGAGAGCATGGAAAGAGAATCCATATTTAGTGACACCAAATCAAAATCAAAAAAAGATTAAAATAAAAGACAGTTTGAAACACTAAGCTACAATGCGAACAGTTCTAGAACATTTTTCCCAACAGAATACACTAATACTAAAATCTAATTCCCATTACTATACTTTTCACTTAACACTACTTAAAATTAATGTATTTTTTTGACACAATTCTTATTTCTTCCCGACTATTTTTAGTATTTTTTTCCCGACACCACAAAAAAAATCCCGACAATTTTTTTATTATTTTTCAACAAAAAATCAGATTATTTTTTTTTCTACAAAATGTTTTTTTTGCTTAAATTATTTTTATAGTAGTTGTTGTGAGTAGGAAAATTTTCAGACTAACACTAAAATCGTGTAAGTCTTGTCGTGAACGATGTATTTGGATTAACAATATCGACCGATTATTTACTTTACGTGAACTAACAATAACCGTATTTACTTGCTCATTATATTACCATTATTTGATATAACAATAAAATAATACGTATTTATACCCTTTTCTGATATATGATAGTAAAGATGAATAAGTAATGTACTCATCTCACCGAAGATTGATATCTTCGTTGAGTCGCTTGCCTAATGCGGTTATGGTAAAATGATTATAGTAAAACAATAATGATTGTAATTATCAAAAAGTGTCGAGATAAGTGATTAAAAACGTGTTGATGTTTTTTATTCAATCATAGCAAGAACACTCCCCGTGTAAGTACCTTTCTAGCGACGAAACTACATTAAAATATGTTCATTCGTTTATACTGATGTCCTAGAGACACAGAGCAGTCAATTTATTATTATTTACTAGCAGCACCCCGCGGTTTTACCCAAATTGTGCCCATTCCCGTGGGAATTTGAGGATAAACAATAGCCTATAGCCGTTGAATGTGGTATAAAAATTCCCGACGGGTACAACGCGGGTAATACAGTGGGGCGCTGTTAGTCGATATATAAAGCGTAAATCAAAACAGTATCTACGTGTAATAAATCAATGCCATTGTACAAACTCAATTTAAAAACATCCCCTAACCAATAAATTCAGAATCCAGACTACATTTTCCCGCTCAAAGTAAATAAAACTCTTAATAAAACTAGAAAACCATTTAAAACCATTTGAAAGCTGCGCGGTCTCAATTCTGTCGGCAATTCAATAATAGGGTTGTATAAAGTTTTTTCAACGTATTCCCAATTGATCTGGTCCCCAACGGAGTCGGTACCTATAAGTTATTCAGATTGATCTGAGTAATCCACCAAAAGGATGAATCACTTGTAAATAAATTTTGGCAAAGCAGTCTGTTTTTTATAGTACTAACCGCACCCCGCGGTGTTACTCATGTTGTACCCGTTCCCGCGGGAATTTCGGGATAAAATGTATTCCATGTGTTATTCTGATGTATAACCTATATTACTGTAAAGTTTCATCTAAATCCGTTCAATTGTTTTTGCGTGAAAGAGTAACAAACATACATACATCAACACAAACTTTGGCATTTATAATATTAGTATGATGCATAGCCACATTCAACTGGAAAGTCATAGGCTATTTTTTATCCCGAAATTCCTACAGCAACGGACACAATGCGGGTAAAACCGCAGGGCAAGGTTAGTTAGTTATATGTTTCGAGGATATGAGCAAAATGGCGACTCCAGTGAACTGTTTCCAAGGGTTAAAGGAAGAAAATTGGATTAAATGTTTCCAAGTTTGTTTGTTAGTTACTCGATTTGTTTATATGTTGATGAAATAGTTTTGTTTATACAATTACTTGTTTCGTAGGACTATAGTTATATTACACTAGCAGCGCACTGCGGTTTTAGCCGCGTTGTGCTCGATTTCGTGGGAATTTCGAGAATTTTTACAAATATAAACCTTCCTCTTGAATCACTCTATCTATTCAAAAAAACCGCGTCAAAATCCGTTGCGTAGTTTTAAAGATCTAAGCATACATAGGGACAGACAGTGGAAAGCAACTGTGTTTTATGCTATGTAATGAAAATGATGATACAAAGTTATATAAAAAGTAAAACACATATTAAGTACAAAAGATGATTGGACGATAAACATGTGTTATATTATCATAATTTTTGCCTAAATCTTACTTTAAAACGTATTACTGTAACCATAAAGTGCTTTATCGTCAATTTTCTAGTCTGTACGCACGATTATTAGCCAAAACACGTATAACTTTATTGCTACTAAAATAAATTGCACTTGTTACAATTTTAGGCGTTATAATGTTATGCCGAAATTTAACTGTGGTTATAAATATGTGTTTTTCAAGCGAAAATCCGATTTTTAACCAGGTTTTTTAAATCCGTTGAAACAGGACCAATTTGGGACCAATTATTTCAAGTACTGAATCAAATCAACTATAACAAAAGACCATTGAAGAATAAAATAGAAGTGAAAAATGTTGCAAAAAAAACTTTTTTTTCCCGGCCCAAAAATGTACTGAACATTTTTTAAATGGGAAAAATGTTATTTGTAATTTAATGTTTCAGATAGTGAAAGGCCTTAGAGCCGACTAAAGTTATGATAGGCTAAGCTGCTTTAACTGAAATAAAGAAACAGTTTGACTGATTACTTGATTAAAGATTACAAAACCTGAAATCTTTTGAGTATTTTAGTGTTCATGTTTGGGAAATGAAATAACTATATTATATTTTAAGCAATTTAGGAAAATCTGTTCAATTAATTTCTAAAAGGAAAGAGCCTCGGTCCGTGGTGTTACCTGCGTTGTACCCGTTCCCGCAGGAATTTCGGGATAAAATCTCATGTGTTTGATGTATAACCTTTATTACTGTAAAGTTTCATCCAAATCCGTCCAGTAGTTTTTTTTCGTGAAACGGTAACAAACTTACATACATCCATACACACATCCATCCTCACAAACTTTAGCATTTATAATATTAGTAGGACGTTTTCAATTAATTTTTTAACCTGACTCATCAATCATCATTAATAAACTCAGAGAGACCACTAATTTCATAAAAATAATTTATGCGAGTAGTAAAAAAAAATCCCGGCAGAATTTCCCGTCATTGAAGACCAACAATCAAACACATTAGGAAGACCTTCGCGATGACACCTCAAATAATAAAATTATCCAATTTAATTTATAGCACACTTAAAAACACGAGGAAGTCGCCAAACGCAATTTAATTCCAACAAAAGCCTTATTACCATTAACGTCGTAAGAAAATATCCTTGATTCATGACTTTTCCCGAACGAGAATATTTCCCGGAAGGAACATTTTCCCGTCGCAGAAAAATTCTCGACACAAAATGGTGAATAATAACCAGTTTTTTAAAGATGTTTTATTTCTTATATCAAAATACTTATTTTCGAATTAGTATTATTTTCTAAAAAGCAAAGTAAAGTAGGTATACAGAAATATACAAATTTTTCCCATTGTATAAACAATGCCGAAAACATTTTTTAAGTCGATAACACTACAAAAAACGTACTTTCAATAACATGATTACCAAATTTTTTCCCGACACCAACTTTCTCCCAAAACCAACTTTTCCGATTCAAAAATTTCCCGAATCCCATCAACATTCCCGAACCAACGAAGGTTTCAAACTTTAACTTGTTGGTTCGTTAGCAAAATATACATTGATACCAGTTGCGAATTTGCAAAATTCCCGTTTGAATTATTCATTGAAATTGGTCTTGCAAAGACACATTCAAGGAGGGAGACTTTTTCTACGCAATACTGCGTAGTTAAGTACGTAAAAGTTATAACTGCGTAGTTAACGACGCAAATTATATAACTTTGTTACGTAATTGTCATAAAAGTTGTGTGGTTTCGCTGCATGTAAAGCTTCCGTTATATTGCTCGTTTAGCGTGAAAGCTTTAGAGAAAGTTCTAGGGTTTGAAAGAAGCTTAGCGAACACTATTCATTTTAAATTGAACCCACGTTTACGGATACACTTCGCTTTTATTTTACAGTAGCAGTGCCCCGCGGTTTTACCCGCGTTGTGTCCATTCCTGTAGGAATTTCGGGATGAAAAATAGCCTATGTTACTCGTGGATAATGTAGCTTTCGAATGGTGAAAGAATTTTTAAAAACGGTCCAGTAGTTTTTGAGCCTATTCATTACAACCAAACAAACAAAGTTTTCCTCTTTATAATATTAGTGTAGATTTTCATCTGACGTCTTGGCCACTTTACAGGAACCGCGGTCACAAACTGAGGTGTAGCGTCTATTAAAGTCGAAGCGAATAAAAGTGAAATGTATCCGTAATAGTAGTTTATGCAACGTCATATAAAGAAGGGTATTAAAACACGAGTGTGAGTTTATGAAACGAGCGCAGCGAGTTTCATAATAGTAACGAGTGTTTTAATACCCGTGTTATATGCAGTTGCATACACTACTTTATCTTCACTAATGCAATTAATCAAACAAAATTTTAAAAACAAAACACGTTGCGAAACATTAAATTCACGCGTACGTGTATTGTCACAGTGAACTTTAAAATCTAACCAATGAGAGCGCAGCTACGCGCGCAGGGCCGCAGGGCGCGCGCCGCGCAGGGCGCGATGTTATAATGAGATTTTACGATATCGATGTGGATATTATAACATCATGTGCAATTGCTTAAATTGAGTGTTTTAGTTGTCTGCGCTATAACAGTAGTAATTATAAGTCAAGTATTGGAAACATAAGTAGAATGTTACAACATTAGTGTAGATAAAAGTACTTCCAATTCAATAGCAAAGTTTAAAAAAAATCTAACCGCCTTAAAAATCTAGTTACTTAATAGATAGAAATAATCTATTTAGTCGACTTCCTGACCAATTTTAAAGTTGAATAAATTAAAGTCGGTGCTCAGGAAGGTCTGTTTACTTTCAAGCCTCTGGTGTTTGGCTAAGGAGTTCATGGCACTGCACCGTGTCCTACTTGCATGGTGTGTAAAAACTTGAGAGGAGTCAAGGGACACCCGGATAGAACGAAGTTCAATGCGAAAATATCTGGCTTGCTTTCTATAAGAGAGAGAGAGAGACAGACAGATAAACATGCGCACGCCGTTAGACAGAGACAGACAGAGACGCCGTGCGGCGTGCGCATGTTTCTCTGTCTGTCTCTCTCTCGCTCTTATAAAAAGCAAGCCAGATATTTTCGCATTGAACGCAAAAAGTGTCGTTACAACTTTTCGTCTCAGTTTTTTCCGTCTAGCCCCCTTTCGCAACGCGCAATAAGGAACTTCGTTCCAATATACCTGAGTGCTATCTGACTTCGTTACACTTCCAATGTCAACCCGTTTACTGTTTGCTTAAGTTTAAGCAGACACTACTCATTTTAAATTGAAACTACATTTACGGATTCGCTTTTATTTTACACTAGCAGCGCCCCGCGGTTTTACCCGCGTTGTGCCCGTTCCCGTGGGAATTTCGGGATTTTTTTTACATAAAAACCTTCCTCTTGAATCACTCTACCTATTACAAAAAACCGCATCAAAATCCGTTGCGTAATTTTAAAGATTTAAGCATACAGACAAACAAACAGACGCGACTTTGTTTTATACTATGTAGTGATTTTTTTTATCTTACGTTTCGGCTCTACAGGAACCGTGCTCACAGAAGACTTGCAGTGTACCCGTAAAAGTAGTTTCAAGTCAACCGGTTATTTCAATAGCTAGACCACATCGTCTCCTTTACGCGGTCTAAAAACTCCATCACCAGGGTCGGCCACAAACCACACGAGCTCACTAATTTTATTTTCTTCTGTGACTTGTACCAAAGGTCATAAAACTAGTTATTCATGTTTCGTCCGAAAGGAAGGTTTCGGGTTAATTTTATTATACTGTTATTTAAGCATCTCTTTGACCTAAATAAATAATATTAAAACTATGGTGAAGGACATTAAACGTCCCTTACATTTAATGTTCTTTAGAATAGCTTTTTAGCTTTCAGAAATTTTGACAGTTAGACATTATTAAGCATTGTCGTAGCTACTCTTCGATCAACAATTTACAACTAGATGTCGGGTCGGCGCAAAGAATTCGTCTCGGTGAATAACGTCTCATTTGAAATATGAGGCGTTATTCTCACTTATTTTATTCATAAGATTTGCTACTTTATTGCTAGGTGTCATGGTTGTAATTAGGTTGAACTTCGAACTGTTTTAAAACTTTTTTTTCAGTTCGGTAGTAAATAAAATAAGCTGTCACACGTCATCCACGCGGACAGTATTTAGCTTTGATTTTGTACGTGACCCGATATCTAGTTGTGTATTGTCAATCGAAGTAGGTACTAGTTACTTCCCGAGTATTTAATCGCAGTACTCTTTTGTGTTGGAATTTTGGGATAAAATCCTTTTGTCTTCCTTATTCATGTATTTAAATCAAATAATCAATGAAGGCTGTCTGCGCCCTTGTTGATAAAAGCAGAAAATTTTAAATTTTGAAAAGTCTTTTTAAAACGCTTTTCTACTTGACATTTAACGTAAATAATACAAATTATTCTTGTAAATAATTTAGAAAAATTATATATTTTTTTACTACTAACTATCTATTGCGTTAGTAATCAAATATAATCGTATATATATAACTAGCAGCGCCCCACTGTTTTACCCACGCTTTTCCCGTTCCCGTGTGAATTTTGGGAATTGTTATACATATAAACCTTCCTCTTGAATCTTTCTATATTCAAAAAACCGCATCAAAATCCGTCGCGAATTATTAAAGATCTAAGCATACATAGGGACAGACAGCGGAAAGTGACTTTGTTTTATACTATCAAGATGATTAACAAAAACGACAACATTTATGAGTAATTTCCAAAATTGGACACTTAACGAAATTATAGCAACTCAAACATTTAACAGCTAGTAGTGTAGTAGGTAATTAGAGAAATAAGCCGTAAAAAGAATTATAGGGCCTCTTTTCCAAGAAACTTTCTAGCTATGTAATTACGAGTACGAAAAAACACGTTTAATGTTACTAGAAAAAACGATGTGTTTTGGAAGGAACTGAGTTTTGTGACGGGAAAAAATGATTTCTCTGACGGGAATATCATTAACCTATCATTTGCGACTATCTGCAAGCAGATAAATTTTTACTTTTTAGTACATTTTACTTATCTATGTTTCGCAAAAATCGCTTGTATGTTATATTTAAGAGAAATTCCCGGAATGGGTACAATGTGAGTAAAACCGCGGTTTGCAGCTAGCTAAGTATTACTTGACAACTAGTGAACATAATAATTATAGCTACTATATAATTTTGTTATCAGATAGCGAAATTCTATGAGAGAATATAAATAGCTCAATGAGACTAAACTTGACGGTAAAACATGTTTGTTCCGAGAAAAAATAGTTTTTGCTTCGGGACGAACTGATTTTTGTAATGGGAAAAAAAAGAGTTTTTGGCGGGAAAAATTGTAGACGTATCTGTGCACAGAGCATAGAAGCACCGCGCTCTCCTACTAGAGACGCCATTAACAACAATACCCGTGCGGCGAAGATGCGCTGAACTCAACTTCAGGCGCAAGCCGCCGTCAGTCTCTGCTAGCACGTTGTGGAGTGAATATTATCAAAAAAGCGGTAGAAATGCCTCATTGTGCAGTGATTTGGTGTCATAATCAAAGTAAAAACGTAAATAAACAAAATTCTGGCGTATCGTATCATAAGTAAGTTATAAAATGCAACTTTTAGCTGTTTAAAAAATGCAATCGAGGTTATTTTGAAACACAAAACCTCAAACGTAACCATGGTAACCATTAAATTAAAATGCGCTAGTGAGGTGACGCATTGGTTGGCGTAATGTCGATAATGCGTGTCAATCGTATCCTTGTACTGAATCGATATTGTAGAATTGATATTTTTTACTTATATTGAACCCAGACTAGAGATTTATGTTTTGTAGCTAACTAGTAAGTAATATTAAAATAATACAAACTATTATTTAAGGTTTCCTAATGATCCTTACTATTGATTGAATAAAAGTTTGACCACTAAATTGATTCTTATTATTTTCACGCCTAGCATACCTATGTATTACATGTATTATCATTATCATATAATAAAAAACTAAAATTCCCTAATCCTAAAATTTTAATAGTCATTAGTCCGATTTCTGCTGATAAAAAAAATATCGATAAAAACATCGACTCATATCGACATACCCATCTCTACATACAATACAGATACGTCAACTTTGAAGTAAAGCGTGTCATGATGTGAGTGAACGGTAACGCCTTCCGACACGCTAAGTTTGTATGAAAAGTTTTAAGAAAGGCGTCTCTAGTAGCAGAGCGCGGAGCTTCTATGCTCTGTGTATCTGTGTGTAACTTGATAGGTTAAAGGACAGAATACGTACCTATTAAGTTAGCCAGTACTCTGAAAAAAAGTCGGACCTACCACAGATTATAAGTACTAACATGAGTAATAAAATAGTTTGACTGTCTGTCATTAAGTTACTTAAGCTATTAAAGTTAACAACTTATGTTTTACGACAAACTTACATGTCTACAACTATTTCTGTAGCGACTCCGTTATGGGCCAAAGTCCTCTCACTAAAGGTGTTAGTACGGCGAGGAGTACACGAAATTTGTTGAGGCTTTTGTTACAAAATTTGTATTCTCTGTCAAATTGGGGCATTGTGAGATAAATCTGTAATATCATTAATTCTGAACACCTGTAATCTTATTATTATTCAAAACACAAAATGAAGATGATTTAGTACATGGAAACAAAAGGAGCATACTAATATTATAATTTATAAAGAATAAAAATGGATAAATATTTTTTTGTTTTTTTCCTCAAATATTAGTAACTAGCAGCGCCCCGCGGATTTACCCGCGTTGTGCCCGTTTCCGTGGGAATTTCGGGATTTTTTTGACATAAAAACCTTCCTCTTGAATCACTCTACCTATTACAAAAAACCGCATCAAAATCCGTTGCGTAATTTTAAAAATTTAAGCATACAGACAGACAAACAGACGACAAACAGACGCGACTTTGTTTTACGAGTATGTAGTGATAGTGAAGACAGACCGCCTTTTCATAAACGATATTAAACTTAAACAGTGTTTTAAAGTGTTTTGTTTCTTTCGCTCTTTGGCAAATAGCGTATGTAGGAAAGGGACAAACCATTTGTTAGCTAAAGTGCTGTTAATAAGCATTTATGAGGCCCTAATGTATTCTTGTAAAAAATATTTTATATTGTTTGTTTGTTTGTAATGAATAGGCTCAAAACTACTGGACCGTTTTTAAAAATTCTTTCACCATTCGAAAGCTACATTATCCACGAGTAACATAGGCTATTTTTCATCCCGAAAATTCCCACAGGAATGGACACAACGTGGGTAAAACCGCGGGGCGCTGCTAGTAAAAAATGAGTTCGTCGTCCATATACCCAAGCTTGGTGGGTATGTGGAATCCGACGAACTTATTTTTTACTAGAAGCTTGTATTATGGAATCTGAATTAGTTTGGGTCTAATTAACCGTGTGTATTTATAGCGAGTAAAACCGGGGGGATTTGTTTCTATACGAGTAAATAAATATATCATTAGGGCCTTATCACACTTGCGATTTACAAGCGATTTGAAAGCGAAACGTACGCGCGGCGTGTTCGTCGCGTTCCCGTTACCAATTCGCCGCGAGTGCGTCGCGATTTTGCCGCGATTGCGTAACGAATACGCTGCGCAGCCGTCAGTAAATCGCTGAGAGTGATCTGAGTCTTGACGCGGCGAACTCGCTGCGCAGTCGCGGCGTATTCGTCACGCGGTCGCGGCGTAATCGCGACGCCTTCGCGGCGAATTAGTTACGGGCACGCAACGAACACGCCGCGCGTACGCTTCGCTTTCAAATCGCTTGTAAATCGCAAGTGTGATAAGGCCCTTACTGTCGGCCGTTTCTCGTGGTTTCTCTGTATAAAATATGAGCTGTTGCGAAAGTTTTTATAGTCTAGGAGCTTACTAAACTTTGGTCATCTACACTAATATTATAAAGAGGAAACTTAGTTTGTTTCAAAAACTACTGGACCGTTTTTAAAAATTCTTTCACCATTCGAAAGCTACATTATACGAGTAACATAGGCTATGTTACTCGTGGATTATGTAGCTTTTTCTATTTTTCATCCCATAAATTCCCACAGGAATGGACACAACGCGGGTAAAACCGCGGGGCGCTGCTAGTATTGTATAAACAATAATTTATAAGGCGTTGTCCTAATAGAACGCGAATCGCGCGAATTTTACTCGTACGAACGCGCGATCAAACATATTGAACTTTAATAGGTGTCCTAACTGACAATCGCACGACGCGGTCTCAAATGTATGAAACACGCGATGGTCGCATCGCTCGCATCGCGCATTCGCGTTCTATTAGGACAACGCCTGAGGCAAATTCTTTTGACAAGCAATATTCGAATTTGTAAACAGCGAATGAATATTTCTTGCTGTTTTAACTACTGAAGGAAGGAAAAGAGTGTAATGTTTGACTTTTGTATTGTCAAAGATACTTTGCTTTGGAATTCGCTGTAACTTGTAACTTGTAACTTGTAAACTCGCTCAGTCTGAACGATATTTATGATTAATCTATACTAGTAATATTATAAAGAGGTAAAAGGACCATGGGCAAATTTGTATGGGCACTGTCCCCACCCACCAACAGAAATGAAACATGTCTCATTTAATAGATCTTGGCAAACTGATGATTTTTTACTATGACGAGAATCGCCCTATGTATGGGGTTTTCTTGGAAAACCGTGTTTTGTGTTTACATATTTTTTGCTCATCTCATTGAAAGTTACAAAGAGAAGGTTGAAAAAATATTATGTTACTAACAATAATACTTCACAAATATATATTTAGGACAGAAATCTTTTATATTATTTAATAGTTTTGGCTAAAAATATTATTTAATATAAGTTACCTATAGAGACTCTTTAAAAGACAACATGTATGAATATTTATATTCAGCCAGTGGGCTAATTGAGTAACGCATTTGAATTTCGAATACTTTATACTTAATTCGAATTTGGAATCAAATCTCACTGCCAATAAGGCACGTCAAATAGACATTATTCTAGATCGTACGCGAAAGTCGTCTGTTTCTGCGTTAGCCTTATCAGACTTATCATTTTGTTATTAGATTTTCAGTGACCCCTGCTTGCATACTGGACCTTTCGATTGCTTACCTTTTAACCCTGGCACGTTTATTGGACTTCGATCGATACTAATACATTCAGATGTACTCCTTGAGTAATGATATGAAACTCTCATAACTTATATTAAATAATATTTTTAGCCAAAACTATTAAATAATATAAAAGATTTCTGTCCTAAATATATATTTGTGAAGTATTATTGTTAATTATTGCATAATATTTTTTCAACCTTCTCTTTGTAACTTTCAATGAGATGAGCAAAAAATATGTAAAAACAAAACACGGTTTTCCAAGAAAACACCATACATATGGCGATCCTCGTCATAGTAAAAAATCATCAGGTTGCTAAGATCTATTAAATGAGACATGTTTCATTTCTGTTGGTGGGTGGGGACATTTTTGCCCATGGTCCTTTGTAAGTTTGTTTGTATGTTTGTATGTTCGAGGTAATCTCGGGAATTATCAGTCCGATTTGAATAATTCTTTGTGTAATAGATAGTCACATTCAACGGGCAGGTTATAGGCTATTTCATCCCGAAATTCCCACGGGAACAGACACAACGCGGGTAAAACCGCGGGGCGCTGCTAGGTCATTAATAAATTAAATTGTTTTTATTTTTGTTGAGCTCGCTTATCTCAGGAGCTGCTAGCCCGATTCGAATAATTATTTTTAGATTGGATAGCCGCGTTCAAGAGGAAGGTCATAAGTTAAATTTTATCCCAAAACTCTCCCAAGAATGGGTAAAACGCAGGTAAAACGAAGTGCGGTTAAGATAACATTAAATTACGCCTCAGGTTAAAATTAAATTATTCCCACTAAAAATTATTTGATTACATAAATAGAATTTTCAATTCAATTTCGACTCATGAATAGAATCTACAATTTGACGTCGGTCTCTTGAACTATAACCATTACCGATTACCCTTTCAGGGATCCAAGAAATACAAATTGAAGGTAAAACGTGCCCTAATTTAAAGGGGCATTTGTTTCCCTTAGGTAATGTCCAGGAGCCTGTTGACATTGAGTCGCTGTCGGACCGACACTTTTACGGGACGACAAAAGTGTCAGATCCGTTTCTCAAGTATTTTAATAGCATGAAATATTCAGGCTGTTTACATTAGTTAACTATGAATCCGACGGTTTTGCCGGAACGACTAAAGTGTCGGATCCGTTTCTCAATTATTTTAATAGCATGTGATATTCAGGCTGTTTGGATAAGTAAACTTTGATTTTTATTTAATTCAATCGCATTGTTAATAGTATTTACTGTTCCTATTACAATGACTCGATAAATAATTATAACCTAATGGAAGAATTACATTAAGCCGTTTGCCGCTTCAACTTGAAATAATCGCAATAGTATAAAGAATACGGTATCCTATAACGGTCATTCAATGAATATCATCTAATGGCTCAATTACACTAAGTCGTACGCCGCCACATCAACTTGCAGCAGTGTTAAGAATATGGTAGTCATTTGTAGTCAGTAAGCGACTATAGCCCGCTTGTGCGTAATTAGACTCAGCGATGTTAGTTCATTGCGATTGTTAAGCAACGTGCAGCTCGGCCCCTACTTGGATGGGTGGCCGATAGTGGCATTTCTATCTGAGCGCTACCGTGCTTCGGAGAGCACGTTAAACTGTCGGTCCCGGTTGTTTCAATCGTCAGACCATGTCGGAGGCCTTTAGGCGGTCTAAAAACTCCGACATCAGGGTTGGCCACTGACCTACTCGGACTTACTTACTGAGCAGTCGTAAAGCTCAATGTAAACGAAGCTTTAGGCCTTTAAATGTATCTGAACCTTACTTAATATTATAAATGGAAAAGTTTGTGAAGATGTATGTCTGATGATTTTTCAAGCTGAAACGGACGGATTTGAATGAAATAGGTAAAGAGATATGTAAATGTAGGTAGGGCTTTGATATAGGATTTATTTTAAAGGAGATATCTTCTTTTATGAGTAAACAAATAAAAAAATGTAGGTTGACAGGTAAGTTTTCATGAAAATTATAAAAACTAAAAAAAAAATATTTTTATTTCTTACGATCCCTTTTTTTTCGTTTACGATAAAGATATTGAATAAAATGCATTATGATTTGATTGTCTACATTGTTAGCTTTTAAATGAGACATTTTTTGTCTTTAAATCGATAGTAATGATTAAATCAGTACAGGCACCTGAACTTCAAGATAAGAAAAACAAAATGGCTGCCATATTACTATGGAGTTGGGCAAAGATTTTTTTAATGTAGGTAATTTGTCGATAAGTACATGTTGAATGCCGAGTTATCTCAGTAAAATAGAAGTGACTCCCAAATTATTGTATAACATCTTTCTTACCTATTTTAAGCAATAAATGATTTTGATTTCGATAAAAATCACCATATTTTACCCCCCTTAAATCTCCAACACCGGTGACCAGACATTGTATATTAGATGTCGGTATTCAGTTTATTTTTTATCTTCACTAGCCACGCCCCGCGTTGTACCCGTTCCTGCGGGAATTTCGGAATAAAATATAGCCTATGTGTAATTCTGATGTTTAGCCTATATTACTGTACAGTTTCATCCAAATCCGACGAGTCGTTTTTAGGGTTCCGTAGCCAAATGGCAAAAACGGAACCCTTATAGATTCGTCATGTCTGTCTGTCTGTCTGTCCGTCCGTCTGTCCGTATGTCACAGCCTTTTTTCTCCGAAACTATAAGAGCTATGTTGTTGAAACTTAGTGTGTAGATGTATTCTGTGAACCGCATTAATATTTTCACACTAAAATAGAAAAAAAATAAAATTTTAGGGGGGTCTCCCATACTTAGAAATGAAAAAAATATTTTTTTTTTTCATCAAACCCATACGTGTGGGGTATCTATGGATAGGTCTTCAAAAATGGTATTGAGGTTTCTAATATCATTTTTTTCTAAACTGAATAGTTTGCGCGAGAGACTCTTCCAAAGTGGTAAAATGTGTGTCCCCCCCCCTGTAACTTCTAAAATAAGAGAATGATAAAACTAAAAAAAATATATGATGTACATAACAATGTAATCTAACACCGAAAATTGGTTTGAACGAGGTCTAGTCAGTAGTTTTTTTTTTACGACATAAATCGTAAACCGCAAAAAAATACTGATTATTCATTCAATAACTCAAATGTAAATAAAAAAACATTTATTTTAATAAACATTAATCTTATGCATAAACCCTGAACCATTATTTTCTTATAATAAATCTGTAATCTGTAATACTTATACACCATGAGTAGAAATTATAAGTCGCGCCAGGGTTTGTGAGGTCGTTAATCGATCACAACCCACACGCTAAGTAAGTAAGTAGTAGTAAGTACAACGAACTTCAAGAACTTCTTTATTATGTTACTCGCTGCTACGGAACCCTTCATGGGCGAGTCCGACTCGCACTTGGCCGCTTTTTTCGTTAAAGAGTACCAAACATACATACATCCATTCTCACAAACTATCGCATTAATAATATTAGTAGGACTAGCCACTCCCCGCGGTTTTACTCACAAAATTCAATGGGGAACGGCCAAAATGCGACTAAAACTGTAGGGCAATGTTAGTTAATTATAATCTACCCGACAACAATTCCGAACTTATAGGTTAAAGAGCTTAATATTCCTTGTTAGAAGCTTATTAAAGCTCGTTATTCTGAGCTTAATCTACGGTTGAGCTCACTCTTCGGCTGTAGTAAGCTTTATTAGATTGCGCCTAAAATATGATTTGGAGTTAATTACATTATTAACTAGCCCCGCGGATTTACCTGACGTGTACCCGTTTTTTCCCCGGGGTAGATGTAGCCTGAAACTTTCAGTACCACAGATAGTAATAGTATAGATGATAATTATGAGCTATTTAGCCTCCGTGGTCTTGTGGTTTGAGCACCCGGCTCACGATCCGGAGGTTCCGGGTTCGATTCCCGGTGGGGATACCTCACAAAAATCACTTTGTGAGACTGCCCTCAGTTTGGTTAGGGCGTTGCAGGCTGAATCACCTGATTGCACGAACAGTAAGATGATTCCGTGCTTCGGAGGGCACGTTAAGCCGTCGGTCCCGGGTACTTTCTACGGATAGTAGTAGTTACATGAGCCACGTCAGAGGCCTTTGGCGGCTCAATAACTCTGACACCAGGATTGGTCAGGTTGACCGTCCACTCGATGAAGAAGATGAGCTATGATTTCGCGTCTTACGTCATCGATCAACAATACACAACTAGATAACGGGTCATACAAAATCAAAGCTGAATGCTATCACGTGGATATATTATACTTATACAGCTTCATTTGTTTACTACCGTACTGAGACAAGAGATTTAAAACAGAAGTTGAACCTAATTACAACCATGACAACTGGCGATAAAGTAGCGAATGTTATTGATAAAATAAGAGCTCACGTTTCAAGTGAGGTGTTATTCACCGAGACGTATTTTTTGCGCCGACCCGACATCTAGTTGTGTATTGTTGATCGAAGTCTTACGTGGTAAGTACAAGTAAGTAATTCATTCTTTTGTAGTCTCATCACAAATAGAGGGTTGTTATAAAGACGTCTATATTATGTATGTGTGCCTATTTATGATATTGCACCCTTAAGAATACAAATCCTACTAATATTATAAATGCGAAAGTTTGTGAGGATGGATGTATGTATGAATGTATGGATGTATGTTTGTTGCTCTTTCACGTAAAAACTATTGGACGGATTTGGATGAAACTTTACAGAAATATAGATTATACATCAGAATAACATGGCGCACATTTTATCCCGAAATTCCCGCGGGAACCGATACAATGCGGGCAACACCGCGGGGCGGGGCTAGTAAATAATAAATAAATAAATAAACCCGGACAAATTCACTCACGGTTATTAGACCCAAACTAAGCTCTGAGCTTGTATTATGGAATCTAACTCACTGATACTACTACTTAAACATACACAAATACTTATTAGAATATATAATTGACACAGACGTCGTCGTCAACAACTATGTTGTCTCACATATTGTTACTCCGTTGAATCGACCCCGCAACCCCCGACACAGTAAGCGCTCTCACTGCCACTGTGACAACGGGTTTGTCAGCGATCATACGAATGAACCGATTTTGATTTAATGTATTCTTGCTAGAAAGGTATTAAGGATAGTTCTATGCTATGATAGTTTAATAATATAGCTTCACATAGCGTGTGACAGAGATAACGCTATATAAAACCAAAACTATCTCCCTCTAACACCGCGAATTAATTTAGCGAGTAATGGCCGGTTCACATTATTCCAGTCCAGTGATCCAGCGAGCTAATCCAGTCCAGTGCTGGACTGGAGCATATCGTTTACATTGTTCCAGTCTTTTAAGAGTAGCTGGATTGGTCCCCAAAACAATTTACTCGTATTCACTGTCCAACGTTCAATCTAGCACTGGATTGCAACTGGAATGGCTGTCTACACTATTCCAGTAGCGCTGGATTAGGTGAGCTCGAATGAAAAGTTGACGGTCTCTCCAGTCACTGGACTGGAATGCTCACTGGAATGGGTACATTCCAGTGTCGGTTCACATTATTCCAGTAGCATTCCAGTACTGGATTGGATTGCTGGACTGGAATAATGTGAACCGGCCATTAATATGTTTAATAAACAAATGACGCTCGTTTTAAATGGTGTTCTATTCCGTGCATGATAAAGTTTAATTTAGAACGAACAGCTTTGTCTCGTACAAATTTTTAAGTACTAAATCGATTTAAGAGTTCGTATGCAAGCCCGTAATATCGCATTTTGCTGTAACTAATTTGAGTATTTTCAAAAATATCTGTCGGGGTTAACATATTTATTCTTAACGTCTTTATGTCATCTAGTCTTATTTTAAATTGGTTTTTCATGAAAATTCATGTTAATTTTACATTAAATTTTTAAAAAATATTTTCATTTTTTACATATTAAATTTGTTCTGTCGCAGCTTTTCAATATCCAACATCAAAAGCGAACATTTAAAGCGATGACACAAATAGTCCTATTTAAATCCATTTAATTCTTTAAAAAAACCGGCCAAGTGCGAGTCGGACTCACGCACGGAGGGTTCCATTCATTAAAAAGCGGCAAAAATTTGGATACTTGAATATTTGTTTTTTTTAATTTTTAGTACCTATTTGTAGTTATAGCGGCAAAAAAAATACATAATCTGTGAAAATTTCAACTGTCTAGCTATCACCGTTCTTGAGATACAGCCTGGTGACGGACGGACGGACGGACAGCGAAGTCTCAGTAATAGGGTCCTGTTTTTACCCTTTGGGTACGGAACCCTACAACTGATGCAGAGTTGGTAACATTTACACACCAAAAGCTACAATGATCCGATGAACATTCAAAACATACATTAAACATCGAAAACATGAAATTAACATACGTAACTCCTAAATAAATAAACCTACTTAAATACTTTGTTTAATTAAACCTTAAAAATGATATTCTGTTTTTCAAAAAAATTCAAAAAAGTTGCTAAATGTTTACATAATTATTTATTCCAGCAATATCATCACAAATATACTTATAAAATGTTTTTAAAATTAAATTAACACTAACTAACTAAAACACTGTTATACTGTGTTTTGTCTCTTTTGCTCTTCGGAAAATTGAGTGTGTCAGAAAGTGACACACCATTTGATAGCTAAACTGTTCAATCTTAATAAGCCGCGTACCCACCTAGCGCACGGGCTCGCGAGCCATGGCTCGCGAGCCAGCCATCATAAGTCGTGTATATTCAGCTGCAGCTATTTTCCTAGCTTCCCGCGCGAGCCAAAACATAACCGTACCCACCTAACACACAGCGCTCACCGAGGCACCTTTGAGCGCGTCAAGTTTACCGACAACAGATGGCTCGGGGCCGAGCCGTGCTCAGCCGAGCAAACGCGCGCCCGAGGCAGCCCGAGGCACGTCCACACCAGCCGAGCATTTGGCTCGCGAGCCATGGCTCGCGAGCCTGTGCGCTAGGTGGGTACGGTTATGTTTTGGCTCGCGCGCGAAGCTAGGAAAATAGCTGCAGCTGAATATACACGACTTATGATGGCTCAGCCTGCCTCGCGAGGCGGCCTCGTGTAAATTGAACAAAACTACTGAGGCTGGCTCGCGAGTCATGGCTCGCGAGCCTGTGCGCTAGGTGGGTACGCGGCTATACGTGTTTATTTATAAGGCTAAGAGTACAGCTTGTAACAAGCTGTTATACAGTTTGGTGAGGTACATTAATCTTTAATTTATTTTACATTTTTTTAAATAATTGAATATTTTTTTTCAATTATTTAAATTTATTTATTTAGCTAATCATTTTAGTACCCCTTTGCTAAAACTCGAAACTTGTTCATACATCCCTAACTTCTACTTAAAACCCTTACTTACACCCCTAACTTCTTCTTAAACCCTAACTATAAAAATCCTCATAATTTTAGTATTTTAAAAACCTTTATACTCTATAATCAAAAACCAGGTTATAAGTTAAATTCTGATAATTAAACTCTTTTCTATAAACCTAATCCCCCTATATTAAAAACCCTAAGAGTAAAAATATTACTACCAACTCGAATCCCCTCCACAATCCCCCTTTTCCAAACAAAACCTTAACCCCTTTATTACTAATCGAATCCCCTACTGACCCCCTTTTCCAAAAACCAAAACCTGTATCATTAAAACTTAACCCCTTAATTGCCAATCGAATCCTAATCCCCTTATCCAAAAGAACCGAAACCTATCATCAAAACTTAACCCATTGACTGCCAACTCCAATAATTAACCCCTTTAACTGTCAACTCTAAACCGAAACTCTAAAATCACAAAGTGTACTTACAGAAGGATGCGGCGGGTGTTCTTGCCCCTTGACATTTTGCAGCTGCTTGTTATGCGCTGTCGGGGTCCGATCTCCAGGCGCTGTGGATGCGCTGGCGACTGCACCGGCGCTGCTGCCAGCAGGGCTCTTCGCTTGAGGAGATGACGTCGAAGTTGTTCTGTGAAGATTGGGGGGTTAAGTTTGTGCTGACGTCAGGACGGTAAAAAATTGACGGTGAATGTGTTAATTTTTTTGTTTGGCTAATTTCTTGTTTTTAGAAACCAGTCTTTGTATGTTAATTAAATCGCTCTCGTTCACAATTTTGATTTATTTTTAAAGCAATGCAATAATTGATAATTGTCTTATAATTGTACATAAAATTAGAGTACGCTAATATTGCAAGGACATATACGCGCAAATTACTGACGTGCAATAGGTTATCATTAATGTCAGTAGCGTAAAAATACCTACGAGTATTCAGTACTACAATACACATAAGGGACATAATAATACTTTTAAAATGACAGTTATACTATATAGATATACAACGACAGATAACACTAAGACGTAGGTGTCACAATACAACCAATGGCAACTGTCAAATTCATTGAAAACGCCACCGTTCTTGCGAAAATATGTTACAGCTGGCACAACCGACGTCAGTAGCGTAAAACATATGAATGTAAGTCAAAGAATCCTGACGCAGACCATTGTTTACTTACTCAAGCTGAGCTCTGCGTTTGACAAGTCACGGAACAGCACATGAAACAAAGACAAAATGGAGGTTTAGAAATATATTTTAAACAGGAAATTTACATTTAGCCCTGCTTGTATGTATTCATATATTATAATATTATCTATACTAATATTATTAAGCTGAAGAGTTTGTTTTGTTTGTTTGTTTGTTTGTTTGTTTAAACGCGCTAATCTCAGAAACTACTGAACCGATTTGAATAATTCTTTCACTGTTAGATAGTCTATTTATCGAGGAAGGCTATAGGCTACATTTTATCCCGGATTTTCTACGGGGACGGGCACAACGCGGGTAAAACCGCGGGGCGCTGCTAGTATATTATAAAGCTGATAATTCTTGTTTGTTTGAACGCGCTAAGCTCAGAAACTATCAAACCGATTCGAATAATTCTTTTTGTAATGGATAGCTACATTCAACGGGAAGGTTATGAGGCTTATTTGTATCCCGAAATTCCCACAGGAACGGGCACAACGTGAGTAGGAACGCGCGAGAAGGTGATAAGTCGGCAATCGAATTGAAAACCGTATTTAACTTAACCTATCGGTTAACTGAATGGGGTTGTTAAAATTAGTTGAACGAATTTGTAGCGGTCATGGCATAGTTTGACTAAGCGATGTCAGGTCATTGTGATTGTTAAGCAACGTGCAGCTCGACCCCTACTTGGATGGGTGGCCGATAGTGGCATTGCTATCTGAGCGCTACCGTGCTTCGGAGGGCACGTTAAATGGTCGGTCCCGGTTGTTTCAATCGTTAGACCATGTCTGAGGCCTTTAGGCGGTCTAAAAACTCCGACACCAGGGATGGCCACTCACCTTCTCGAACTTACTTTCTTACTTATTGGATCTTGGCGCCAAGCAACCCTTTCTGTGCATACATAACTTTTTCTACAACGCATATTATTCATTGGCGATATTTTTTTCGTATTTTAAACCCTTAACCCTTGACCTCCTCGTAACAAGCCCTTAAGAGTTGAAATATCAAGTGGTTGATGATGGGACAATTTTGGCCAAAAGTAGCCCATCGAGTCAAGGGGTTAAAAGTACCTTCAGTGAAATAAAAAAAGTCGAAAATATTTTCTTGAAGTTAAGGAGGCCCCTAGACCTACAATAACATTGTACAATATATTTAATTGTGCATTAAGATTGAATTGCGTTTGGATCCAAACGGTCAATTATATTGCACAATAAGAAAATTGTGCAATGTTTTCTTGTTCAGTCGGAGAATAGTTTGATCCCGAGCAACATGTCAAATATTGCGCAATACTGACCCTACACGAAGCAATAAAAAAATATGGTGCAATAAAAATTAAACTCGCTCAAACTTTCGTTCAATCATTGCGCAGTCTTCAATATTAGTCCTAGACGATTAATTATATTGTACAACTAGCTGTGCCCGCGACTTCGTTCGCGTGGAATAGTGACTATGAGCAGCGTTTTTTTTTAAATATATACTTATTTTTATTTTGGATCATAATCACAGTCATTTTGGGTAGCTAAAAAACCTACTTTACTGTAATGCTTCTCTATATACAATATTAGACGTATGGCCATCGGGGTGAAAGCATACAGGCTGCTGGGATTGCTAACACGGGACAGAGCCACATACAATTGACCGTGCGAAAAACAGCTGATACTTAGATCTACACCCACAACTTTTAGAGTCTGACCTTGAGCTTTATTAATTGTCATGGCGAAACATAGGCTCACTGGAAACTGAATTCGTTTAAAACTAAACGGAAAATTGTTTGGAATGAGAGGAATCCGAGGAATAAAAACACTATCACCTTTTCCGCACCCTGTTAAAATCTCTGCTTCTATCAGATTTCGTTGTAAATTAATTAATTAATTAATTATTAAATTAAAATTATTATAAAGTTTCAGTAAATTCTACTAACAGAGAAAAAAGGTAGTTATTCATAATAGAATTAACTCTTACTAATAATATAAACGCGAAACTTTGTATAGACGCATATTTGTTAGTCTTTCTCGCAAAAACTACTGAACGGATATGGATGAAATTTGGCAAACAGTTAGTTTAGGCTTGGAAATAACAACACTTATGTTACTTTTTACCGCGGGATAACATCTCAGACCCACGGGAAACTGGAAGGAATCTGTTCGACATTATTCTTAAAATTCAACAGCTTACAAACTACCTTCAGCCGTAAAAGAACAATGTTTTTTCATTCCCATGGGAGTACTATGATTTCCCTCGGTAAATTATTCTTATAGTTTATGATATCAGCCTAAACTAACTTAAGTAGAAAGAATTTAGATGAGCCCTTTTAATTTTTTTCCCATGGTAATCCAGTCAATTCCAAGGTAATAAGTAGCTATAACATATTCTATTAATGATTGTAATTTACCTATCTAGTAACAATGATCGACGTCGTTCGTTGACCGGAACAGGCGTTAAAAAAACAATAAACTACCGATTCCCATGGGAAACGGATGTTTTCCCGCGGTAAAAAGTAGTCTTTATGTTGCGCCAGGCTCTAAAATATGTCGGTACAAAATTTCAACCAAATCCGTCAAATAGTTGCGGAGATTAATGGTGCCTATGTATAAGCATAGAATAGTGTTCGACGTGATTCTTTAATTTGACATAACTTTTTTATTTATGAACCGATTGACATGAAACAAACACTAAAGCATAACTGAAGCATACCACAATATATTCGTGAAAACCGCATCCAACTCGGATCAGCCGTTTCTGAGATTAGCGTGAACAGACAAACAGACAAACAGACAAACAGACAAACAGACAAAAAAAAAGTTGATTACATTTTTGGGTTCGACATCGACATAACAATAACCCCTGCTATTTTTTTTATTTTTATTTTCAATGTACAGACAGCACTTTTCTACAATTTTATTATATGTATAGATATAGATATTCAATATTGCGCAATATAATTGATCGTCTAGGGGCCGCCTTAGGATGCACTTCCATTGGAGCGGAGCGGAGCTGTGCGGACCTAAACTGACCAATCACAACGCATTACGAAAAGATTTTGACAATGTCAATGCGTTGTTTGACAATGTCAATGCGTTGTTTGACAATGTCAATGCGTTGTTTGACAATGTCAATGCGTTGTTTGACAATGTCAATGCGTTGTTTGACAATGTCAATGCGTTGTATGACAATGTCAATGTCTTGTTTGACAATGTCAATGTCTTGTTTGACAATGTCAATGCGTTGTTTGACAATGTCAATGCGTTGTTTGACAATGTCAATGTCTTGTTTGACAATGTCAATGTCTTGTTTGACAATGTCAATGCGTTGTTTGACAATGTCAATGCATTGTTTGACAATGTCAATGCGTTGTTTGACAATGTCAATGTCTTGTTTGACAATGTCAATGCGTTGTTTGACAATGTCAATGTCTTGTTTGACAATGTCAATGCGTTGTGATTAAGTTGATTAAGCTCCGCATAGCTCCGCTCCCCATGAAAACGTACCCGTATAACGTAAAACATGAAAATATAGAAAAGTTCGATGTCCCACTGCTGGGCAAATATCTCTCATCTCACTGAAGATATCGGTACAGTGAGGAGGATCAGGTGTAATATTTGTAAGTAAGTATAATCCTGTAATGTCCCACTGCTGGGAAGTATTTGCGTGTGTGTATATGTAGTAGTATCAGTGAATTAGATTCCACAACACAAGCTTAGAGCTTCCTTTGGGTCTAATTAACCATGTGTGATTTTTTGCAGGTATATAGTATTATAATTATTTACTATATTGATATCAAAATGTCAATTAAGAATAATGGAATTCTAACAACGTACATTAAAAAATATTACAAGAGTAACCACAAACCCAATTAAAAGACCTCACGCATATTCAAATTTCAAAAATCTGCTTCCAAGATTTGGACATAAAGAAAATTCCACCCACACATCACTTAGCTACTTCGAAACGAGCTTCAAACTAGTTTTCAGAACCAATTTCACGGATGACCAAGTTTTTAATACTCTCTGATCCACCAGACGAGATATTGATTTCGCTCACTTCCTCGTTTTAAAATGGCATGTGCTGGTTTGTAGCTTGTGCCGTAGTTTACCTAAAGCCCGATTTACACATCCATAAGTACAGTAGCGAGTTAAGTTGCCGGGTATTGCGAGTTAGGTTCTTCTTGATCGAGTTGATGGTCAACCTGACCAATCCTGGTGTCAGAGTCATTGAGCCGCCAAAGGCCTCTGACATGGCTCATGTAACGACTACTATCCGTAGAAAGTTTCGGGCAACCAGGTGATTCAGCCTGTAATGCCCTAACCCTAACCAAACTGAGGACAGTCTCACAAAAAGATTTTTATGAGCTATTGTCCCTACCGGGAATCGAACGGATCGTGAGCCGAGCGCTCAAACCACAAGACCACGGAGGCTGTAGTGCGAGGTGATTCACCATAGCACACGGTGTTTACGCCGCTACTTCACTTAATACTTAATCGATACTTGTCGATTAAGTAGTAAGTTAACTCGGTAATTACTTACTTGCTACTGTACTTATGGATGTGTAAATCGAAAAAAAAAGGTTAACGCATTGCTGTTAGCAACGTGCAGCTCGGCCCCTACTTGGATGCACGTTGCTTAACAATCGCAATGAGCTAATATTCTTAATCATACTACACCTACATTCATACTATAGGCTCACCCATAGAGATATAGAAAGCCAACCTACGCGCTGAGTACGAAACCTAGTGTCCTATTAGACTTACACACACAAAGTAATAAAAATAAAAACAATACTTCGCGTTGAGTGCGTGTTACGCACACATTGCATTCAGTGCGAGTATTCGTTCGCAACTAGGCTGCGAATAATGTACGTACAGCACTACTACATACGCAATAACATGCGTATTATTTTGTTAGTTTGAAAGTGCTCATTATCCATTGCGCTATCGGAACTCAACGTTCGAATAATCTTTAGTACTATGCAAGCAATGTAAACTATTTACATATAATATTTCGACTCGCAATGTGTTCCGTTTTTGCGCATATTGCTGCGACACCGGCCCCGCCCTCTTTTTCACATCTCCCTTTAGTTTTTGTGATCTTTAACAGCTTATAATCTCGCTCAGTGTCGATGGCACTCAGTCTTAACAAAGAATATATTTTCCTCCAATATTTTCTCAATGCAAAGATATCATCACAAAAGGTAAATATTTTAAAAAATAACACCCAATGGCGTATCAGACAATTTTCGTTTTACGTATTCATAATCTAATTTCATGATACAGAATACAAGACACCTTTTTTAAAAAACGGAGATTTGTTTGAGAATACATAAGCAAGGTCTCCCAAATTAATACAGAAACAGGTAAGAAATACAGCGAGGAAACACGTAATCACAAGCGAGCACTAATGTAAAGCATCGTCCTATAAGACACTGCAGATGAAAGTCCTCTCACTGAAGATGTTAGTACAGCGAGGAGTACACGTAATCACAAGCGAGCACTAATGTAAAGCATCGTCCTATAAGACACTGCAGATCAAAGTCCTCTCACTGAAGATGTTAGTACAGCGAGGAGTACACGTAATCACAATCAGGGCAAATTCTGAAGTCTGAAATCGGACCTTGCTTTTAAGTATTAAATTAGTATTCTGATCTCTCGCCAATTTACACCTTAGCCATAAAGGTTTATGACACAATATACTTTGCCATTTTATGCTCGAGATTGCCCTTATTGAATTTTAAGATTATTTTTATTCTTACTGGGAACGTTTTCGGAATTTTTGTGTTCGAAAGATTAAGGAAATTTAAAGTAAAAATAGGATCTTTCCACATTAATTTAACAAGCTGTGCCTAATAGTTTTACTTGTGCTGTACCGGTTCCCGTCAGAATTTCGATTAATTACTACAAGATTTCTAAATTATGTGTAATCTAAAGCATAGACATGATTTTACAAACACACCCACGCATACACACACACACACACACACACACGCACACACACACACACACACACACACACACACACACAGACACCACATACCACAAAATATTTTGGTGAGAATTTCGGGAATTGTTATACTTTTAACCTTCCTCTTGAAACACTATCTATTAAAAAAACTGCATCGAATCCGTTGCGTAGTTTTAAAGATCTAAGCATACATAGAGACAGACAGCGGAAAGCGACTTTGTTTTATACTATGTACTGAAGTATATTTTTAAAACCATACCATGATCGAATTAGGAGGGTAGTCACGTCATTGAACGTCACCGGTCGTAACTTTTAAGTAGATCACATCAATTAATATATTCCGCGACCAAAGTGCGTGAAATTACCACCAAAGTTCTCCAGACGGTGCACTGCATCCACGAAACTATTGTTTCCGAAATAGCTGCTGTACTTTAGAAGAAAATCAACTTAAAACAGCTAAGTCACCCGGCACTATATATACAAATATAATTATAGCCACATATCAACTAGGCACCATCACATTTATTACCCACAATTCCATAACAATAACAAACACTTTGACTTGGACTTTGACAGTTCAAAGTGACAGCGACTTTGACAGGAGTTTCGCGTAATAGTGTTGCCAGCGGCTATTGTTGTTCTCCCAAAAACAAAACAAAAACAAAAACAATCATGAAGTGTAGTGGGTGCTCGAACTCTTCCAAAAGTCGCTGCCTTTCGTGCAACTCGTGCAGGGCAGCCTACTGCTGCCAGTGCCTGAATATAACTTCTCTCGACGGCCTGGGAGCTGCCCAACTGCAAGCCCTGAGGTGCCCGTCCTGCGCCAACGTTACCAGGCGGCGATGCAACGACGACACTCCGGTGCGATCCAAGTCCCATGCCGCCGCCGCTGCCGCCTCCGACGCCGCCGCCGCCTCTGACGCCGCCGCCGCCTCCGACGCCGCCGCCGCCTCCGACGGCGCCGCCGCCACCGCCACCGCGCTGGCGCGCACGCGCGCGCGCGCCGCCGCCGCGGGCGCCAGTTCTCCATCGGCGCAAGGTACCCTCGTCGTGGAGCCCGCCCCGGGCGCTGCCATCCTTACCATGCACCGTGAGCTGGCGGAGTTCATGACCGAGATGCGGGAGTTCCGTCGGGAGATGGCCGAGCTGCGCGATAACATAGCTGGCATCGGAGTGCGGGTGGATGCGTTGGAGCGGCGGGTGGACGCTGTGGAGCTGCGGCTGGATGCGCTGGAGCGGCGGGAACCCGCACAGGACGGCGGCCGGGTGGGCGAGCTGGAGGGAGTTGTGGAGCGGCTGCGGGCCGAGCTGGACGAGCGCGAGCAGGACGCGCTGCTGGCGGACCTGGACGTCGGCCACCTGGCGGAGGCGCCGGGCGAGAGTGCGCTGCAGGCGGCGCTGGTGCTGGCGGCGCGGCTGGGCGTGGCGCTGGACGCGGGCGACATTGTGTTCGCGGAGCGCGTCGGGCCGCGCCCCGCTGAGAGCGGGCGCCCGCGCCGTCTGGTGCTACGCCTGACGCGTCGCGCCAAGCGGGACGAGCTGCTGCAGGCGGCGCGCGTGCGCCGCGGCGGCCCGCCCGACTCCGGCGGCGCGCCCCGGGTCTTCGTAAACGAGCGGCTAACTAAGAAGAACCGCCAGCTCTTCCACCGTGCCAGGGAGGAGTGCAAGACCCACCACTGGCGATTTGCGTGGACAAAGCAGGGCCGCATCTTCATCCGCCAAAATGAAGGGTCCCAGGCGTTTCGGATTTGCTCTGAGACCGACCTTGCTTTGCGGTTCAAACTGCAAGCCACATAATCGCGGAGCTGTAATAGAAAGCGAAACGTCAACATCGGCAATGCACACTGGACATTGTGTTAATCATTTTTTATTACCTTTTTTAATTGTTATGTTGTTTCTTCCCTATAATCAGAACTGGTGTGTGAGGTACTACTCAAAGGGTGTCGTGTTGTTATATTCTATATTTCTATGTTTTTATCTATATCTATCTATTACTATCCATATCCATGTACATTATGAATTTATATACTATATTATGTTTATCCATCTACATACTATGTTTATTTATGTACATTTATCAAGCAACTTAAATCTAAATTTATTTACATTATTTTCAAATTATATAGTGCATCCTTATCAACCTACATTTCATTATCTATCTTTAAGGTCTTGTAATTACGGCTTGGATGGGTACGGGAGTCTCACCATAATAGCTGCGCTTAATCTGTGTACTTTATTAAACTCTCATGGTTGCTTCTAGGAATTTAATAGTCGGCACTTACAATGCTGGGTCTCTTAACACCAAGGCTGACGAGTTAGTGGTAGCGATTGGGGAGGTAAAGCCTGACATTCTGGCCATCAATGAGACGTGGCTCCGAAGTGGTGATGATGAAACCATGCTTAAGGTAAGCGGCTACAGATTTATACATAGCCCTAGGCCTGAGAGCATAAAGCGTGGACGTGGAGGGGGCGTAGGGTTTTATATACGACGAGGCCTACATGCACAGGCAGCTGAACACCCCACGAAGACGACAGTCGAGCAGATGTGGATTAAGGTCAGGGTCAAGAACACCACCATAGCCATAGGGACAGCGTACCGCCCTCCATGGCAAGACAAACTGGAATTCTTCGATGCACTGACCGACTCGGTGACATCATTCTCGGACTGTAATGGAGTCATTCTGGTCGGTGACTTCAACATCAACGTAACTAACACAAGTGGTGCATCATCAGACCTATTATCGCAGTTTGTCAGTAGCATGAGCTTGAATCAGGTGGTCACGGAGCCCACCCACTTCACCAACAGCAGCAGCACGCTAATCGATGTGATCTGTACGGACATGAGGACGCGGGGAGTGACTGTCATACACAAGCCAGAACTCGGAGGTCACGCCATGGTCGTCGCAGAATTTAAGATAAAAAAAGAGCCATCAACACCTCAATGGGTTACGTATCGGCCATTAGCAAGTATGGACTATGACAGTTTCACCCGCGACCTAGATAGCATCGATTGGACGGCTATTGATCGTGCGGGCGGTGATGTCGACACCATGGTTAATTTTCTTCAAGAGACGATGCTCTCTTTATTCGACAGGCACGCACCCCTAAAAACCCGTAAGTTCAGACATCCACCGCAGCCATGGATTACTCCAACCGTAAGGCAAATGATTCGGGCCAGGGATGAGAGTCATAATCATTGGAAGCAGTCTAGGTCTGACAGAAGGAGGGAAAAAGAGTACAAGCTAATGAAGAAGCTAGTCATTGATGCCCTGGAAACAGAGAGGAGATGCTTTTTCTCAAAGGACATTAATGAAAACATTAAATACCCTAAAAAGTTGTGGAACAAATTAAAGACCACTGTATTGCCCAACAAAAAGCAATCTACTGACTTACCTCCGCAGTTAAGAAACCCCAATGAGATAAATGAGCACTTCCTCAATGTGCCAGGGGACGGTGTGGTGTCGGCAGATCAATTAGCATATTTCACTATTAACAAACACAACTCCGACAATACCTTTGCTCTGCAGACAACCAATGAAACTGAGGTCTTACAAATAATTAAGAGATTAAAATCTAATGCCATGGGTTGTGACTCAATTACTCTAGATATGCTGACACTTACACTCCCACAGTCTCTTAAGGCCATAACTTCCACGGTCAATGCATCCATTTCCAGCGGTACCTTTCCTAGTGCCTGGAAGACAGCCATTGTTCGTCCTCTGCCTAAGGTCAAAGACCCCTCCTCACTGAAAGACTACAGACCGATCAGCCTTCTGCCATGTCTGTCGAAGATACTTGAGAGGGTAGTCTGTAACCAACTCACCAGGTACATAGAGGTGCACAATATTCTGCCCGCTGTACAATCCGGATTTCGAAAAGGACACAGCACCACCACAGCAATGGCAGATGTTATCGATAACCTGATATATGCCATGGATCAAAATAAACTGAGTGTCCTAACTCTATTGGATTTTTCAAGGGCCTTCGATGGGTTGAATATAGAGCTCCTATGTGCCAAGTTAAAATATTATGGGCTCAATGACAGTGCGATAGACTGGTTTTGTAGCTATTTGTACAATCGGACCCAGTATGTTGAAATAACCTTGCCAGACGGTTCCACCATGAAATCAACAACACAGGAAGTCAAGCGTGGTGTACCACAAGGATCCATACTCGGACCAATCCTATTTGCACTTTATAGTGCCGACTTAGTTTCCAGTATATCGCACTGTCAATATCATATATATGCCGATGATGTTCAACTTTACTTCTCATTTGCACTCGAGGATAGTAAGGATGCGGTGGCTGCAATTAACTCGGACCTTCATGAGATAAGTAATTGGTCGAAATTAAATTGCCTACTTCTCAACCCATCTAAAACTAAATTTATGTTATTTGGCACCAAAAAGATGATTACACAGAAACTTCAAAATGTAACGCTAAACATCACCATCGACAATACACGAATTGAGCGAGTCAATGTGGCGAGAAACCTTGGTCTGGTGCTGGATAGTCAGTTGACATTTTCGGAACATGTAGAACAGTGTGTCAAAAATTGCTTCTTTAGGTTAAAAGTTCTATATAGGTTTAAGAAATACCTCACAGTTGAAATGCGTAAGCTGTTGTGTGAGACTCTTGTCCTATCCAAGCTAAATTACGGCGACACTGTATACGGTCCCTGCCTCCGCATCAAAACTGCCAAGTTAATACAGAGAGTACAGAATGCCTGCGCCCGCTACTGCTTCAATGTACCGCCGCGCTCGCATGTTACTCCTTTCTTGAATGAGCACAACGTGCTAAAGATGGAAGCGCGGCGGCAACTTCACTTGTCTACTCTCTTGTTCGGCGTAATACGTAACGGGATTCCCCAGTACCTACTCGGCAAGTTGACGTGGGCCCAGGAGCGCAGGAAACGCCCAGAGCGTGCCGGCGTGTTCGTCCTCGTCACACCGAAGCACCGCACTATGGCTTTTCGGGGATCCTTCAGATATGCGGCCACGAGATGCTGGAACACCCTCGACCCGCCATGTCGCGCACTGAAAACGATACAGACGTTTCGCAGTACTATAAAACAGCGACTGCTCAGTTTACAAAAGCTAAGCTGACAGATTGTGTAGTTTGTAGTACTGTATTACTTACCATTGGGTCTGGCACGGAGGGCATGGGGTCGATAGGCAATCGTGGCCGCTGGTACACCGTATGGTACATAGGTACCTTCTTTCAATTCAATTTTTGTTTCATGGCTTCTGCCGATATACCTTCTTAATATCTTATTAAAATATAATATAATATTCTTCGATTCGAGTGAGTGAGCGACTTGAGTGATTGGCAATATGACTGTGACGGGCGCGACAGATGACCACAGATAGGTGTTAGGTGTTTGATATGATGAATGAATGAATGACGATTGTAATGTTTAATTTTTAGTTTACATCGTGTATTTATGTATGTATATGTAATGGGATAACTTTGGTGTATGTATATGTGGTATATTGATGTATTTATTATTATGTATTTATATGGAGGTTTATGTATTTATTTTAATATAGTGACAGACCTCTAGGCCTCGTCTGAAAATCAGCGCTGCCAGGGTCACACGACCGTGGCGGCATTACGCTGAGACGAGGCCTGTTCAGACCTCACACAGTAGTTCTGTCCGTGTAATTGTTTAGTGTATGTAATATCTGTTCTTTTTGTCTTTGTTTTATTTTTTCCTTTCTTGTTGTGTGATTCGTCTGAATAAATGTTTTCTATTCTATTCTATTCTAATTAGGATCGTATTGAGTTCGTACAACAGAAACAGAACTATGAATAGATACAAACACTGCATTTTTGCCGCATAGTCTCCATTTGTTATACTCCAGATAATTTTGAATTCGCATTTCAAAATATTCTTGAAATTTTTATCAAAAATCTTTTTCATGAATATATTTTCAATGCTCAAAGGCGAGCTCGTCATATCTATTCGAATATAAAACCGAGTACAATGTAGTTATAAAATGAGGAAGCTACGGCATTGAATTAAAGTGAGTCCATAGACACACTTTTAAAGATTAAAAGAATGCTTACGTAATAATGAGCAGCTTAGGCTACTTTTTTTTGTTAAATCTCACGCGAACGACGTTGCGGACACAGCTAGTGTAGAATACAATTGTAAATGTAGTTTCAATTCAAATTAGTTTTTGATTTACAACTTACTTTTATAAAAGTTAGTGCCCCGTGGTATTACCCGCGTTGTACCCGTTCACTTAGGAATTTCAGGATGAAAAGTAGTTTTTAACTTTCCTGTTGAATGTGCCTATCCAGTACAAAAATAATTGTTCAAATCGGACCAGTAGTCCCTGAGATAAGCGCGTTCAAACAAACAAACAAGCAGCTTTATAGTATTAGAATAGATATTCGTAAAAGTACTAGCAGCGCCCCGTGGTTTTACCCGCCTTGTGCCCGTTCCCGTAAGAATTCCAGGATTTTTTATACATATAAAACTTCCTCTTGAATCACTCTATCTATTTAAAAAACCGCGTCAAAATCCGTGCAGTAGTATTTGTGTTTATCGCGGAGAGACAGACGCGGCGCGGGACTTTGTTTATTAATATAATTATAGTGATGTAGTGAAGTCGTAATTAAATGACGCTCACAGTATTTGACCGTGACATATCATCTTTCTATAAACGTCTAAGGCCGGGTACACAACATCGCACCGTCTGCGAGCAGACACCAGCACAATACGCATTGTTCTCCTTGAGATGGGTTCAGGAAATTAGCTCGTGTCAATACAGCAGTATTCACTCCGCACGTATGTATTGCGCATTATAATTTTGGTAAATAAAATAATAAATATAACCGGACAAATTCACTCACGGTTAATTAGACCGAAACTAAGCTCCAAGCTTGTGTTATGGAATCTAACTCACTGATACTACCACATAAACATACACAAATACATTATAAGAATATATAATTGACACCCAGACGTCGCCAACAACTATATCTTCACATATTGTTGACTCCGTCGAATCGAACCCGCAACCCCCGAACAGTAAGCGCTCTCACTGCCACTGTGCCAATAGGCTTATCAAGATGATAATTTATTTGCGTATGTTGAACATAGATACAATATAAATCCTACAAATTTTGTGTTACATTCAAAAAACGGTGTGTTCGACTTAATATCAACGAGATTTCTTTCATAGATTTTCGCTGTGCATTGACAGATAGAAGCAATATCCCGTAAGGAATGAATTCATACGTCGAGAATAATAGCAATGTTCGCTGAAAAGGACAAACAGATATGTCTTCATTTTATACCCATATGTCCCCTTGAAGGCACACAATTTTTAATATGTGACGCAAAAAGAGGTGGTATGAATAGATATGTATGTAGTTACGTCGTTTTTAAAGATATAAGTATTATATTTCGTATTTTTATCTAATGTCTTGCAGGACCCCGCGGTTTTACCCGCATTGTGCCCGTACCCGTAAGAATTTTGAGATAAAACGTAGTTAATAATATTTCTGTTGAATGTGGCTATTTATTACAAAAAGAATTATTCAAATCGGTTTGGTAGTTTCTGAGATCAGAAAGTCAAAAAAAAACAAACTTTACAGCTTTATTATAATACTAGCAGCGCTCCACGGTTTCACATGCGGTGTGCCCGTTCCCGTAGGAATTTCGGAATAAAATAAACGTTACAAACTTTGCGTTGAATGTGGCTATCCATTACAAAAAGAATTATTCAAATCGGATAGGTAGTTTCTGAGATAAGTGCGTTCAAACAAACAAACTCTTCAGCTTTATAATATTAGCATAGATTATTTATAGTTAGACTAGCCACGCCCCGCGGTTTTACCCGCGTTGTATTGGTTCCCGCGGGAATATCCCATTTGTTATTCTGATGTATAACCTATATTACTGTAAAGTTTCATCCAAATCCGTCTAGTAGTTTTTTCGTGAAAGAGCAACAAACATCATCCATACATCTATACATACATCCATCCTCACAAACTTTCGCATTTATAATATTACTAGGATAGGATAGGATTAATTGAAAAAACATAAGCTTTTCCTGTAAGTGTTTTCATGTTTTCACTGGAACGTGATTTTGTGAATTTTCTCCTCTGTTCAATCGTCGGTAAGGTCTCATACAAACAATATAAATAAATATATGCTATTGGTTAAACAAATAGATCCCATCTGGTATCAGAGCGATTGTTTACGAAATTGTTTATCGAGAACCGTATTTGTGGATATACGTTTTTAGTTTGGATTTCTACTGAATGTTGCTGAGATATTCGCTTGTGATTACGTGTACTCCTCACTGTACTAACATCTTCAGTGAGAGGACTTTGATCTGCAGTGTCTTATAGGACGATACTTTACATTAGGCTCGCTTGTGATTACGTGTACTCCTCACTGTACTAACATCTTCAGTGAGAGGACTTTGATCTGCAGTGTCTTATAGGACGATACTTTACATTAGTGCTCGCTTGTGATTACGTGTACTCCTCGCTGTACTAACATCTTCAGTGAGAGGACTTTGATCTGCAGTGTCTTATATGACGATACTTTACATTAGTGCTCGCTTGTGATTACGTGTACTCCTCGCTGTACTAACATCTTCAGTGAGAGGACTTTGATCTGCAGTGTCTTATAGGACGATACTTTACATTAGGCTCGCTTGTGATTACGTGTACTCCTCGCTGTACTAACATCTTCAGTGAGAGGACTTTGATCTGCAGTGTCTTATAGGACGATACTTTACATAAGTGCTCGCTTGTGATTACGTGTACTCCTCGCTGTACTAACATCTTCCGTGAGAGGACTTTGATCTGCAGTGTCTTATAGGACGATACTTTACATTAGGCTCGCTTGTGATTACGTGTACTCCTCGCTGTACTAACATCTTCAGTGAGAGGACTTTGATCTGCAGTATCCTATAGGACGATTTCCCACTGCTGGACAAGCCTCTTATCTCACTGAAGATGTCATTTGCTCCAGTGAGGGGGATAATGATTTTATTAACTGATGACTCCCGACAATATCCAACTACTAAAACCATCGGGACCGACAATTTAACGTGCCCACAGTCAAGCGCTCCAATAAAAAAACTACTTCCGGCCACTCGTCCAAGTTGCACGTAGCTTCACATCAACGATTGAATTACGCCAAAAAATAAAGAGAAATAGTGTTCTCATTTGTAGGATCATTAATGTGAGTACACTAATAAAACACATGTATTGGTCCTAATTTTTTCAAGGGCCACGTATTGTGTTTTGTCTCATTCACTCTTATTGTAAAAGTGTACTTTTGTCTCTGTCTTTCAAATGAACTGATCCACTTAAGGTACCGCAGTACCTTTATTTACTTAATAGCAACGAAATTTGGTACTGTCAGGGTAAATAAAGGTTGTTCAGAGTAATGGCGATTGTGGAGTTTATTTTAACTAACCGATAACGCTCAAAATTAGATTTATAATTTTTCATAAAGATATTAAGTTTAATAACGAAAAATAGTAAAATCTTAATCTTTGTTAGTGTATAATCGATAAAAAATAATGGAAACCATTTTAATTTAAGACACTGACAAAAAGTCTAGTACGAAACATTGACAATTTTATTTTTCTATAGCACGAAACACATTACAATCACATAAAAATCTTACTTACTAAAACTCGAATTTTATCTTGACTGTAACATTAACACGAAAAAGTAGCTATTAATGTGGTTTATTATAGAGCCATTGTCAAATTGTAATACAATTTAAGCGTGTCATAATTTAGCGAGTTTACAAGCCACAAGCCGAATTTAGGACAAAAACTTTTAAAAATATTTACGACGTTCACTATTTATTAATCTCACCAGATCCCTTACAGTCCTTCAATATCAAACTCACTTTACTAAAAATACAAGCTTGACAAAAAACAAATACCTTAAAAAAATATAGTTTGATATCATAAACGCTTAACATTTTTTACCCTAACTGTACCGCTAGTCATCGCCATCAAATAACACAGAAAGAGCACTTTGTAAAATGAATATTATGTTAACAGGTATAAGGTATAATATTGAGTGGGTGACTACACATACAAAGTTAAATATTGGAAGAGTATGTTATTATAGCAGCGCCCTGCGGTTTTACCCGCGTTGTACCTGTTCCTGTGGAAATTTCGGGATAAAATGTTTCCCATGTGTTATTCTGATGTTTAACCTATATTACAGTAAAGTTTCATCCAAATCCGCTCAGTAGTTTTTTCGTGAAAGAGTAACAAACATACATACATCCATACATCCCTACATACATCCACCCTCATAATATGAGTAGGATAGTTATTATTACAACACCCATACGTAAATCAAAACTAATAGCATCAAATATATTAACAAAATCTTTTTTAACTCTTACGCGGACAAAGTCACGGGCAACAGCTAGTAGTTAATTTATAAGTCTAGTTCACTAGACAAAAAAGGCTACCCCTTAAAACCCCTATTCGACCCCTAAGGGTGCTTTTTCCAATTGACCAATAACAGCGCTTTGAAATCATCGAAATCTCTTGGTCTATTAATAATGCGTATCCCTTGAAGCGGAGCGGAGCGGTCCGAGCCCGATTCATCAATCAGAGCGCATCTTCTTCTTCTTACCGAGTGGATGGTCAACCTGACCAATCCTGGTGTCAGAGTTATCAAGCCGCGAAAGGCCTCTGACATGGCTCATGTAACGACTACTATCCGTAGAAAGTAACCGGGACCGACGGCTTAACGTGCCCTCCGAAGCACGGAATCATCTTACTTTTCGGGCAATCAGGTGATTCAGCCTGCAATGCCCTAACCAAACTGAGGACAGTCTCACAAAGTGATTTTTATGAGATATCCCCACCGGGAATCGAACCCGGAACCTCCGGATCGTGAGCCGAGAGCTCAAACCACTAGATCACGGAGGTTGTGACACAGCGCACAGCGCATTGCGATTGTCAAACAACGCATTGACATTGTCAAAATCTTTTCCTAATGCGTTGTGATTGGTCATTGGTGAGCACCGCACAGCTCCGGTCTGCTTCAATGGAACGCAAACTAAAGCTCTCCACATAAGTTCATGTTTCTCCTTTTAAAAGCTCTTTGCTTCCGGCCAGTGCGAAGCTTTTGTGTTACAACTCTATTGTTCAAGCTTCAGTACATGAAGGTTGTATAACGGCTGTGTGGCAATCAAAAGCGTTCGATACACGTACGTACCGGAAACTACCCATTTTGAACTTTTTCTGTGACCACGGTTCCTGTACAGCAGTGTTTTTCAATCTTTGTAATTTCGCGACCCCTTTACAAGTTGAAAAATTGTGGCGACCCCCTTGTGTGACAGAATACAAAGAAATGATTTAATTAAATGACTACGTTAATATTTTCGATTTTGGCACATTTATCTGTTATTCAGATCTACACTCTGCAAAAAGCCGCGAGACTTGAAAGTAAGTAAGTACCAAAGAGGTAAGTTGGTAAAGCTACGTGTAAAATTGAGTTTTTATTGTAGTAGAACCTCGCCTTTTTCTTTCAGCCGGCGACCCCCCGAGTAAGGCTTTGCGACCCCATAGGGGTCGCGACCCACAGATTGAAAAACACTGCTGTACAGGATCCGAAACGTCAGATAAAAATGTATAATACCAGCGAAGTGTTAGTATGAAGTAGTTTAAATTCATTTATTAATGTTGAGTAGGTTAGTGGCCAACCCTAGTGTCCATTGAGACCGCCCAAAGGCCGCACGCATACCCTAACGATTGAAACAACCACGACAATTCCTTAACGTATTCTCCGAAGTACGGTAGCGCTTAGATGCTTAGAAATGTCACGGACAGCCGTAGTAGGGGCCGAGCTGCACTTTGCATTGTTGTTAAATAACATAGTGTAGCAACGTGGCATAAACAAGTTTTTCTTCTTCATCGAGTGGACGGTCACCCTGACCAATTCTGGTGTCAGAGTTATTGAGCCGCCAAATGCCTCTGACATGGCTCATGTAACGACTACTATCCGTAGAAAGTAGTAGTAAAGTATAGTAAATTTTTAAAGAGTTTTTAAAAAGCTGTATCATTCAAAAAAGATCTTCTAAGTTTTTTTCTGTAATCAAAATCATACTTAATATTATAAATGCGAAAGTTTGATAGGATGGATGTATGTTTGTTACTCTTTCACGACAAAACTGCTCGACGGATGTGGATGAAACTTTACAATACTATAGGTTATACATTAGAATAACACATTGCATACGTTTCATCCCGAAATTCCCGCGGGGACGGGTACAACGCGGGTAACACCGTGGGGCGTGGCTAGTAATAAAATAATATCAACATACGCCTCATTATTTCAAGTAAAAACAAACAAAATAACAATCTCTTCAGCTTTATTATAATAGTATAAATAGTGAAGATAACTTTATAGTTATCTTAGTGTAGATATTAGTGTAGATTTATATCTACACTAATATTATAAAGAGGACAACTTTGTTTGTTTGTTTGTAATGAATAGGCTCAAAAACTACTGGACCGTTTTTAATAATTCTTTCACCATTCGAAAGCTACATTATCCACGAGTAACATAGGATATTTTTCATCCCGAAATTCCCACAGGAATGGACACAACGCGGGTAAAACCGCGGGGCGCTGCTAGTCCTTCTAAATAACTTTTTGTACACAAGCAACTAGTGTCCGCAATTTTAATGGAACTTTCCTCGGAATCATACCTTAATCTCGACTTCTCTCGAGAGAGTCGAGGAGTAATGGAAAAAGCAAAGATATTTTCCACTATGGAAGGAAATGTGATATTTCCTCTCGTAGGCTATTTTATATTTCTTAAAGATAAACTGAACAGATACTTAAAACAAGTAAAATTAAAAAATGTATACCCAAAAACGGGTCGACCGATTTTGACCAAACATAGCTAAGTACTGAAGCAAGGAAACTGACTTTAAAATGAAAAGAAAACACATAGAAATCGGTGCATCCGTTTGAGAGTAACGATGCTACAGACAGACACACACACACATTGACGTCATACTAATTACATCATTATAATTATTTTAATCAAGCTCTGGTTTCTTAAGTTTAAGCGAACAGTACTCATTTTCAATTAAAATTACTGTCTTTTGTGACCGCGGTTCCTAAACGTAGAAAACGCAGTTTCAAGTTACTTAAGTTCTTCAAATTAATATAATCTCTTAATTTACCTATGAAGGAAATTTATGTTATTTGCCGCAAAAGACAGGATTATAAGATGTTTGGTCTTCTTCTCCATCGAGTGGATGGTCAACCCGACCAATCCTGGTGCCAGAGTTGTTGAGCCGCCAAAGGCCTCTGACATGGCTCATGTAACGACTACTATCCGTAGAAAGTAACCGGGATTTTTGGTACAAACTGGCCTAAGGTAAAGTCACCTAATTCCGTGGTATTTTCAACATAACAAGGAAAGACATAATATATGAAGTATTGACTGTAACTTAACAGTGCTTTATCTGGTGTCATTAAAAACGGTATTCTTTTGACTACCAAACTAAATTAAAGTTAAATCTATTTTAAATTGATTTATAGTTTAAAAAAAAATATAATGAAGTAAGTCCGAAGCACCTAATTCCGCGTTAAAAATCTTAATTCCGCGGCATGTGGTTCCTAAATCCGAGTATAAAAAATGTAAAGGGAATATTTTAGTATCACATAATTTACTAATTCGATACACAGACAAAAAGTGTTTTTAGCTATTGTTTATCTGAACAAATTGTTAAACATAAAAAAGAACACCCTGTGATTTTCTTATATTATACCGCGGAATTAGGTGCTCATACAACCCAATCCCGTTGCAGTCAGTTACATAGTGCAACGGAATTGGATTTCAAACTTTGAAAACACTATTCCTATTTCCGAGTGTTAAATAAATATATTTTTTTAAATATGTTTCATACAGATAAATTTTTATTTATAATATATTTTTAATCATCTACAAAATTGCATTCATTTACACAGGCAATTTGTAATTAAATTAATATTACCTGCATCAGTTCTCCATACAACAAATTAACAAAACTCGTAAAAAGAATTACGATTTAACATTTTTTATTGTTCAAATTAAACTAAAAGTATACCACGGAATTAGTTTCAAGTACCAACTGACTTTTTTGCTTTAAGTACTTATAAAAGTAAAAACTACTCTTTTATAACCAACACAAAAAAACAAGAAACAAAACCAAGCTTATGAGTTTGCTATTCCGTGATAATACAACGGAATTGGGAACCGACTAAAAATTTTGGAACCTAATGCCACGTTATTTTTAAATCAAATTTTAAGCTTAATTTATTAAGAAAATAATAGAAAAGGTTAGTACTTACCCATAAAAAATAAAGTCTCGAGCAAGTGGACCACAAATAACTAGTCACCACATAGAAAAACAGTATTAAAAACACTATTTAAAAAATCTAAACATTTACTTGCAAAGGGTCACTATTGTATGAAGCGTGCGCTTCGACCACCCGTTGACGCAATACTGACCTTTTATTGTGTCTTTTTAATACATTTGTGTTATTTTTCTATATTTTTAATACGTAAAAATATACACTGGATTCAATAAAAATATTTGCATTAAGATACAACAGAGACATAATTAGGAAATTGGGATTTTCTAAATACCGCGGAATTAAGTGCCAATTTTAGAACCCCACGGAATTGGGTGACTTTACCTTAGCCATTTTTAAAATGTTGCTTGTTTAGATGAGATTCATTTTGAGGCAAGTTTCAATGAGAAATTGTACTTTCAATTAAAAAGTAATTATGCAAAATACGGCTAATTTAAGATACTATTCACAGTGACCTCATAATCAACTTAATTAACATAAAATTGCGTAACTTTTGTTGCTCGTTTTAACGCACCCTTAATACTTATTAAAACGTCAAACTAATGTATAAAGATAGAATTAATTTAGTAAAAAGGCCCTTGGTTACGATCCTCTGGGGGCCTAATGTATGGACCGGTGGATTTAGTAATGAGTACTAAGTGAGTTATGTTTAGTTGTACCGAAACGTGTGTAAGTCAGTTTTAATTAAAATTGAGGATACGTTTTTTGTGAAGAGAAAGTTGGAAGATAGTTATCACTACATAGTATAAATAAAACAAAGTCGCTTTCCGCTGTCTGTCCCTATGTATGCTTAGATCTTTAAAACTGCGCAACGGATCGTGATGCAGTTTTTTTAATAGATAGAGTGATTCGAGAGAAAGGTTTATAAGTATAAAATTTACCAAATTCCGATGGGAACGGGCACAACGCGGGTAAAACTGCAGGGCGCTACTAGTTAAAAGATAATTGGAAGATGATAACTATTGTATAATATTCATCGAACCCTCAACCCCCGACACAGTAAGCGCTCTCACAGCCACTGTGCCAACGGGCTTGTCAATCAATATGTATTGGTATAAGTTAGTATGATTCCATAATACAAAGGAGACTTTAAAAAACCATTCATTACTTAACTACCCCCTCTATTATGGGGTAGCTTTCCCCTGTTATAAATAATTGAGTGGGAAGGCTTTTACTACGAATTATTTTATTTCAAGACGAAAGCAAATTTTTTAGAACATTTTAGAACTTAAGTAATTTCTTTAAAATTGTGACTTACGTACATTCCTCACTGGCGGTGTAATTACATTCCTGCCTGTACTTAGCACGAGCCAGGCAAAATTCACATTAATTACACCCTATTTTAAGGTACAAATTAACATGATTCCGACTTGTTACGTACCTTTTGAGTTTATATTATTATCTTATTAAGTAGATGAAGTTTTCATGTGTTAAGTTGGGGAAAATGTTGAGTTAGCGTATTTTAGGTAGCAGTGTGCGAAGTTTATTATGAAAAGGTGTGTTTGGGGCATATTAATTAGGTAATTCGCGTTTGTTACGATATAATAAACTTTCAATAAATTGTTTTCAGAGACTTTGATCTACAGTGTCTTATAGGACGATACTTTGCATTAGTGTTCGCTTGTGATTACGTGTACTCCTCGCTGTACTAACATCTTCAGTGAGAGGACTTTGATCTGCAGTGTCTTATAGGACGATACTTTACATTAGTACTCGCTTGTGATTACGTGTACTCCTCGCTGTACTGACATCTTCAGTGAGAGGACTTTGATCTGCAGTGTGTTATAGGACGATACTTTACATTAGTGCTCGCTTGTGATTACGTGTACTCCTCGCTGTACTAACATCTTCAGTGAGAGGACTTTGATCTGCAGTGTCTTATAGGACGATACTTTACATTAGTGCTCGCTTGTGATTACGTGTACTCCTCGCTGTACTAACATCTTCAGTGAGAGGACTTTGATCTGCAGTGTCTTATAGGACGATACTTTACATTAGTGCTACGTGTATAGTTGGTATTACCCACTCTATACATATACAGACTTTGTAATTAAAAATACATGCTCATACGAAGCCGCCAGGCTATCTATCACACTGTAGTGTAGTATCATTCCTATATGAACAAACATAAGGTTTATTTTCCTGTAATTCAGAGATTCCTATTACGTAATCAAGGTTAGAGTTGTGATGAATTTTTCAACAGCTTTGTGATCATAGCCTTTATGTCTGAGGTGTTAAAGTTTAATATTGGTTGTTTGTAGGTACACATGTTTGATGTGTTGTAATTCGAATTAGTTTGTTATAGGGTTTTGAGTTTAATTACGTTTGTCGTAAAGATGGTTTTTCTGTGTTAATAATTATACCAACGTATTAAAAAGTAAATTAAAATAATATATGGCGATGTCTCGGTCTACTACGAGTAGGTATATACAGGGTGATTACGGGGTCGTGGAGCAAGAAAGAAGCATTTAACTTACTTTTTCTTAAGCATCACGATAGGTTAGGACTAACAGTACACCAGCGACTTATTTTAGTCAGCAAAAAATACTGCGATAATTCGAGATCATGGTCACCCTACTATTTCCCAAGAAAACTTATGTCAAGTAATATTAAAAGTAGGGTGACCACGCATTTTGAGTCAATAATAATTTTTAAATAAAAATACGTAAATAACGAATCATCTTTGTTTAAATTAAAATAAATACAGGTAGCATCGCAATCATTTATTTACTGAGTCAGAAAAAAATTGTTGGGATCACGACCCCGAAATCATCCTGTAGATTAAAAGTGTACTAATCAATACAAATAATTATCATTCGTATAGAAAAGTTTATTTTTTTATTGAACTCCTTCCTCCTTTATCCCAAAATTCCTACAGGAACAGTCATAATGCGGATAAAACTGCAGGTTACTGAAAAATACTGAATCATTTTGGTTGAATTTTGGCCATTTGGTAGCCTCATAGCAACATTCATAATAGTAATTAACTTTAGTAATTCGAGTAGTGTCCAACCCTGGTGTCGGAGTTATTAGACCGCTTAGAGGTGACGACATGATCTAACGATTGAGACACCCGGGACCGACAATTTAACGTGTTTTTCGAAGCACTGTGGCGTTCATATAGAAATGCCACTGCCAGTCGCCTATCACAGTAGCTGAGCTGTAAGTTGCTTAACAATCGCAATTTAATTTTATCATTTTAATTTTTGATTATTTTTAAAAATATTTATCAACTAACAGCGCTCTACGGTTTAACTCGTGCTGTGCCCGTTCCTGTGGGAATTTCGGGATGAAAAGTAGCCTATAAGCTTTCCGTTGAATGTTGCTATCTATTACAAAAATAATTATTCGAATCGGACCAGTAGTTCCTGTTATTAGCGCGTTCAAACAAAGAAACTCTGCAGCTTGTATTGATAGTATATAGATAGATTTCTAAAATACTCGTAATGTCTGTACTTACATAAAATACCATTACAGGTGTACTTTCTTTTAACGCACCATCTTAGAGAAGGTTATCTCTTTTTATCTATTCGGGTAAATTGGGGAAAAAGGTGTAAGTGTGTTTAGAAGTATCCGAGTTCAATGAGGCTGGTGTATAGGTATCGATTCGGGTTATATAAATGTTGCTATAACGATACTTTTAACAACCTTTTTACCTACAACACAAATAGGAGTGTTATGAGTATGGTGCGTGTGAGTACGGTATCATAAGTTATAATATAATACTTGCAGCAGTTTTTCCCACGTTGTGCCCGTTCCCGTGGGAATTTCGGGATATGATATACTTTTTAATCATCCTCTTGAATCAGTCTATCTATTAAAAGAACCGCATCAAAATCCGTTGCGTGGTTTTATAGTTCTAAGCATACATAAGGACAGATAACGGAAAGCGACTTTGTTTTACATATACCTACTATGTATTGTTTTATACCATGTATTGTTAAGGTACTATGTTCAGTTAACTGTACATTGTAAAATTCTTCTGTACTAAATAAAGCACCTTTTATTTGCACAAAACCATTCAAAAACAATGTTCGGAGCTTTGAAGTGAAACTTTCGTTATTTTACTGCGCAACTGAGATTTGGAATTGATCCCGTCAGTAGTTTTAGTTTACTTTATTACCATTGAAAGCTAAGTTTGAAAGTGCCAAGGTGTAGGCAAGTAATGGCGAAAGCAGAGTTTCGAAAAACAAACTTTAAATTATAGTGTTTGTATGGGTTTTTAAGGGTTATTTGGCTACCAAACGACAGAACCCTTATAGATTCGTCATGTCTGTCTATCTGTCTATCTGTCTGTCTATCTATCTGTCTGTCTGTCTGTCTGTCTATCTGTCTGTCTATCTGTCTGTCTGTCTGTCTGTCTGTCTATCTGTCTGTCTATCTGTCTGTCTGTCTGTCTATCGGTCGGTCTGTCTGTCTGTCTGTCTGTCCGTCCGTATGTCACAGCCGCTTTTTTATGCAATGCCATGAGGTACAAACAGGTACAAATCTGTATGAGAGGGTACAAACGCTGAAACCAACCCCTCGCTATAGGGGTGAGCTACGGTACGCTGCTAGTAAAAAATAAATCAAAAACCAAAAAAGATCTTTCATAATCTAGATTTATTATAACCGAAAATATTTTCAGCCTAAGAATTTTAGTATTCTTTTATGAACCTATAAAATGTAAAACAATAGCGAGCTTTATAGAAGAGAGCGCTCAATAAGAGCCCTATAAAGGCATATTTAAGGGTAATTAATTTTCTGATACTGGCTACCCCGATTTTTGGGGAAATAATTAAACTTTGGCTTCAGAAATTCTCATTTATAACGCCAAGTTCGTTGGGTGTTTGCTGTTTTTATGGAAGGGTAAAATATTGATCTGAAGATAGTTCATTTGACTAGCAACACATGTTTTTTTAAATACAACATTAAAGTAAAGTAATGTAAACTATTTTAAGAAATCAGACACTTTTTTTTTCTAAAATAGAAAATGTCGTCTAACATTTTTCAAAATACAGATGCCACATCAAGGAATTTAACCGGTTAATAAGTGAATAAGTTTATGCTTGTAATGACCCACAGCTAGATAAAGACCTCTCATTTCCCCTCAGATATCAGTACAGGAGGAGGAGGAGGAGGATGTCGTAACCACGCTTGCTAGTGCGGGTTGGTGATCTCAAACCCGGATCCATGTTTGAAAAGTAGGAAGCATTTTTCGCTCAACCCGGGCATTAAACCTGGCACCTTAGTCTTGGCAGGCGAGTGCATATACCACGACACCACTGAGGCTTTAGGCGTATATACAGTAGTGTATCTGTAAGCGTTTCATTTCAAAATGAGTAGTGTAAGTAAACGTAAGAACCACTGAAAAATAATACCGTGTCTGACAAATCGATGCCACTGAGGTCAGCGGCTATTATTGATAACGTGTCATGACCTATGCCCGATGGATGTGACATTTGACCTAGCGGAATAGGGGTTAAGTTTTTGTATTTGTGTGGGGTTAAAGTTAATAAATCTTTGAAACTACTATTGGAATTATAATTCAAACTTTTCACCCGCTTTACGCAAGCGTGGTAATTACGACATCCGCCACTGTACTGATATTTTAGGTGAGACTTTTGCCCAGCAGTGGGACATTACAGACTAATACTTTTTTTTTAATTCAAGCTATTTGGACTAAAATCAGCCTTTACTTTTGACTAAAACATGTCTTCAAAGAAACTTTTGACCAAAATCATTTTTAGTTAATTTCACTCAGTAGTTTGATCACAATTGACTGATGATCAGATTAAACTTTAATTATTTTATCTGATGACTAACCTATGTTAGCTCATAGCAATTGTTAATAACCTCCGTGGTCTTGCGGTTTGAGCGCTCGGCTCACGATCCGGAGGTTCCGAGTTCGATTCAAAAAGAGATTTTTGTGGGACAATGTCTCACAAAAATCTCTTTGTGAGACTGCCCTCAGTTTGTTTAGGGCATTGCAGGCTGAATCACCTGATTGCCCGAAAAGTAAGATGATTCCGTTCTTCGGAGGGCACGTTAAGCCGTCGGTCCCGGTTACTTTCTACGGATAGTAGTCGTTAGGTACATGAGCCATGTCAGAGGCCTTTGGCGGCTCAATAACTCTGACACCAGGATTGGTTCGCTTGACCATCCACTCGATGAAGAAGCAGAAGCGATTGTTAAGCAACGTGCGACCAAAACTTGGATAGCTTAGTTTCACTTCGATAGAAATGCCACTATCGGCCACCCATCCAAGTAGGGGTCGAGCTGCACGTTGCTTAACAATCACAATGAACTACCATCGCGTAGTCAAATCATTGAGTACTGTTAAGACATATCCATCATCCATAACTCTGTGGTCACTCTGGTACGTTCAGCCGATGAAAACGGGTCGACCTTAACGGTAGCTTCACACTTTCGGACATTCATCGACCTTTTGCCGAACCGAACAAGTATCAATCTATGTATACTCATACAAGCAGCGCCCTGTGGTTTTGCCCGTGTTGTGCCCGTTCCCGTGGGAATTTCGGGAATTTTCATACATACACCTTCCTCTTGAATCGCTATCTTTATAATTATTTTTGTAATAGATAGCCACATTCAACGGGAAGGACATAGGCTATTTTTATCCCGATATTCCCACGGGCACGGGCACAACGCGGGTAAAACCGTAGAGCCCTGCTAGTATTATATTTATAAATCCTACTAATATTATAAATGCGAAAGTTTGTGCGGATGGATGTATGTATGGATGTATGTTTGTTGCTCTTTCACGTAAAAACTACTGAACGGATTTGGATGAAACTTTACAATAATATAGGTTAAACATCAGAATAAAACATGGGATACATTTTATCCCGAAATTCCCGCGGGAACCGATACAACGCGGGTAACACCGCGGGGCGCGGCTAGTCTTTTATAATTTTGCTTTACGTTAACCGGAACCCAAGTAAAATGATTACCTAAATATTTTCATTTGGTAAATGTTACCGAACCGACAGCCGCCCCTACAGTGTGCGTAACAACCCTTACTTTCATATCTGAGTTATAATATATTACTTGGGCGCTGACACGTGTTTCTCTACTTTATGTCAATAATAATAAAACTCAGTTTTGTATGTTGTTTTTTGTTAAGAATTTCGGACAATATTCGGATTTTTCGATGCCTTTCCACCAGAGCTATAGATATTTTGGGCCTATTCATAAACGCTTATTAACAGCACTATCAAATGGTTTGTCCCTTTCCAACATACGCTATTTGCCAAAGAGCGAAAGAGACAAAACACTTTAAAACAATGTTTAAGTTATGTATCGTTTACGAATAGGGCGGTGTATCTCATGAGCGCCCTTGAGTCATGCTTGTGTAGGTAATTGTACACACACATTGTCTAAAGCTATGTCCACATTTGTATCATCTTGACGTATCCCGATCAGCGTATCGTATCGAGTATTTGTATCATAAATATGGACGCTCAATTTGTCCATGTCGTATCATTAAGGCGTATTTGGTAAAAACCGGGTCCATACTTATCAAATGCTGTATTATGTCAGTGTATCGGCTATCGCGTATCATTGCAGAAAAACCGAACCAGATGGTTCGCGGTGTATCACGTATCGTATCGCGATCCAGTATCGTGATACAGTATCAAAATACGTCCATACTACCGATCGTGATACGCGTATCGAATACGAGGTGTATCAAGATACGCGGTTAGTGTGGATCGGGCCGTATCAGATACGATATCATTAACGGGTATCATCTTACGTCCAAATTAGCGATCATGATACGCGCCGAGGCCACGCAACGGAGATACGATACACCGAAATGATACAAATGTGGACATAGCTTTAGTGTGCATCATGGTTCGCGTCGAAACTGTCTTTGAAGTAGCGACAGCATGGTAGGTTTGAGTAAATGGAGAAATGTCGATGGTTATTCGCAGTGAGGGTTGTCAAATGAATATAAACAATTATCTTGCCGACAGTACCACAAGTGTGGTTGTAGGTCGATCGTGAATCCTACTAATATTATAAACTAGCAGCGCCCCGCGGTTTTACCCGCGTTGTGCCCGTTCCCGTGGGAATTTCGGGAATTTTTTTACATAAAAACCTTCCTCTTGAATCACTCTACCTATTACAAAAAACCGCATCAAAATCCGTTGCGTAATTTTAAAGATTTAAGCATACAGACAGACAAACAGTGTGACAGACACGAAAAAGCGACGACTTTATTTTATACTATGTAGTGATGCGAAAGTTTGTGAGGATGGATGTATGTATGTTTGTTACTCTTTCACGAAAAAACTACTGGACGGATTCGGATGAAACTTTACAGTAATATAGGTTATACATCAGAATAACACATGGGATACATTTTATCCCGAAATTCCCGCGGGAACGGGCACTACGCGAGCTAAACCGCACTACCAGTACCTTAATAAAACAATTAAAATACCATTAGGTAACCAATTAAAGCTAAATACACACTATCAAAGGTTACCGTAAACCATACATATAAAAAGTTAGTAAATTAAAGTATTAGCCTGTAATGTCCCACTGCTGGGCAAAGGCCTCTCATCTCACTGTAGAGTACAGTGAGGAGGATGTCGTAATCACCACGCTTGCCTGCTGCGGGATGGTGATATCAAACCCGAGCCATGTATGAAATGTAGGAAACATGTTTCCGCTCGACCCGGGAATTGAACCCGAGACCTCAGTCTTGGCAGGCGAGTGCACATACCACTAGACCACCGAGGCATTATATGTAATGACACATTAAACTTAATGACTGGATACCAATACCGCAAGTTTGTAATCAAAACGAGCCGCAATCGATGAATTTAATTGTTTCAAATTGACTTTCATTAATTGTCGAAATATAATTTGTTTTTGCTGACAATATTTGACATTAAACTTTTTAAACTCACACGATTTGCACTCATTATACTAAATGAATGACTAACAATTTGGTGATAAACATTAAGTGCGGGTAGTTTGTGCGGGTAATTGGAAAAAACAATATTGTGCAGTGAATATTCGCCTCTCCAGCCAGTCTTCCCGTGACCATGAGCGGTGTAATCCACTCGAAACGTCGGGTACGTATTTTAGTAAATACGTTAAATTATCTAACACGATACAGACCCGTTTCATTTAGTATAATATTTGACATTTGTTTACATGGAAATGATGTCAAAGTTAACGTTAAAATGCCGGTGGAGTTTTTTGGGGTTAATATACGAAAAAACTACTTTAAGCAATATTGTAAGAGCCCTTTGAAATTGGTTGGCAATGAGACCATTTTTAATGAACTTGAAAAAAAGAGGTTTTTTATTCGTCGGAATTGTTAAAAGGATACCTACTGACTGAATTATCGTGGAAAATCGATTCATAAACGATAAACATATACGAGTACTAGCCGCGCCCAGTTCCAGCGGGAATTTCGGGATAAAATGTATCCCATGTGTTATTCTGATGTATAACCTATATTACTGTAAAGTTTCATCCAAATCCGTCCAGATTTTTTTGCTTGAAAGAGCAACAAACATACATCCTTACATCCATACATGTATACATCCATCCTCACCAACTTTCGCATTTATAATATTAGTAGTATGAGGTCAGTAGAAAGCTTAATAACAGGCTGTCCGTTAAAACTGAAATTTCGACATTGTTAACATTCACTGCTGCGTAAGCGTAAGAATCAACCCACCCTCAAAGTAGGTTGAAACATAATTGAATTCCTTTCAATATTTATCAATACAAGTTCACATTCGCTGCGCTGTTGACATAATCATAGCGACAGGATAACTGACATATACTTGTCATTCACGACTAAATGAATTTGTAAACAGGACATTAATCACGCTTCAATGAGTCTATTGACTATGGGTCGGGAGTTGCCGTAATGTCGGCGGTAATTATGGTGAGAATATTATAGTCCACTAGCTTCGCCCCGCGGTTTTACCCGCGTTGTACCCGTTCCCGCGGGAATTTCGGGATAACATGTATTCCATGTGTTATTCTGATATATAACCTACATTACTGTAAAGTTTCATTCAAATCCGTTCAGTGGTTTTTGCGTGAAAGAGCAACAAACATACATCCATACATCCATCCATACATACATCCATCCTCACAAACTTTCGCATTTATAATATTAGTAGGATAGGACTAGCTGCGCCCCGCGGTTTTACCTGCGTTGTGCCCGTTCCTGTGGGAATTTAAGAACCGCTCGACCGATTTTGTGCTTCACATAAACCAACTACTAATAGTCTGAACAAAGCCTCAACATTTGTGAGCCGGTTCTTGAGTTATACGTAACATTACAACGAAAAGTGGCATTGATTTTTATATACAGAAGATAGATACTATACTAAATGAAACGGGTCTGTATCGCGTTAGATAATCTCTCCAGCCAGTTATCCCGTGACCACGAGCGGTGTAATCCGCTGAAACGTCGGGTACGTATTTTAGTAGAATACGTTAAATTATCTAACGCGATACAGACCCGTTTCATCTAGTATAATGAGTGCAAATCGTGTGAGTTTAAAAAGTATAAAAGATAGATAGAAGATGTATACAAATATAATAAAGCTCTCATGACGTAGTTTGACTAAGCGATGTTAGTTCATTGCATTTGTTAAGCATCGTGCAGCTCGACCCCTACTTGGATGGGTGGCCGATAGTGGCATTTCTATCTGAGCGCTACGCACGTTAAATTGACGGTCCCGGTTGTTTCAATCGTTAGACCATGTCGGAGGCCTTTAGGCGGTCTAAAAACTCCGACACCAGGGTTAAGAACGAAAAAACTCATTACCTCTCTTTTTCTACCAAGTAAGGCTTCACCTAAACCTAATTTCAAGTGTTTACCTTCATATTTACCGCCGCCATGTTGGAAGCTAGTCTCTACATTTTGCTATGAATATTTCATAAGGGCCCTAGGGTACAATGCAATGCGTTGAAAAGCTAAATAATAAATAAACAATATTGTTTTACACTCACAACGCTGGGGAACATCTTGGCTTAAAGTTATATGGAAGAATAGGTGGACTGCTCTAGTAAAATGATAGAGAATTTGAGAATAGGGGTGCTATATGTATGGGGGGAGGGGGGTTAGAAAAGGGTGCCACGGTGCAGCGACGCATAAAGGCGACGATCATTTTTTAGCTCCGTACCCAAAGGGTAAAAACGGGACCCTATTACTGAGACTTCCCTGTCCGTCCGTCCGTCTGTCTGTCACCAGGCTGTATCTCAAGAACGGTGATAGCTAGACAGTAGAAATTTTCACAGATGATGTATTTCTAGTGCCGCTATAACAACAAATACTAAAAATAAAATAAAACAAATATTAAAGGGGGCTCCCATACAACAAAGTGATTTTTTGCCGTATTTTAAAATACGAAACCCTCCGTGCGTGAGTCCGACTCGCACTTGGCCGGTTTTTTAAGTAAACTATCAAGTGTACTCTGATCAGTATACTATACTTATGATTATTTTAAAAGTCGAATTATAACTTACTAGCCACGCCTCGCGGTGTTACCCGCGTTGTATCGGTTCCCGCGGGAATTTCTGGATAAAATGTATCCTATGGGTTATTCTGATGTATAACCTATATTACTGTAAAGTTTCATCCAAATTCGTTCAGTAGTTTTTTCGTGAAAGAGCAACAAACATACATCCATACATACATCCATCCTCACAAACATTCGCATTTATAATATTAGTAGGATAGGATAGGATGACACTACCTGACGCACGCAGAAACGTGACGTAAATTTTCATACATTATATATCAAAGTCATCATTAAATATCTACTAAGGAAGCATTCGAGGTTTCTGAGTACGGGCGTAAAACATTACGTACTTTCAATATAATTCTATACTGTCTAAAAAAACTAACATAAACATGACATGGACACAAACCCAAACAAATGGAGAACCTCTTCTTTGAAGTCGGCTAAACAAAACCTTTCTATCTATCAAACAAGATACGTAGAAAGATGCATTGAATGTATTATTACGTACAAAGAATCTGCGTAGGCATTTCTTATTGTCTACGAAATTGCTACGAGCGCTACGAATCTTTCACAAGGTGCTACGCAGCTACGTTTCCGGCGATCCGGAACGTAGATGTTTTATTCTAAGTGCTATCCCGCCCTCCGGTTTTACCTTTGTTGTGCGTGTTCCTGTAGGAATTTTGGGATAAAAATAATCTATTATCTTTATCTTGAATGGAACTATCCAAAACCAATTGAATCGCGAATATTGGAAGATTTTTCAGCTCTTAAAATAATGCCTTGACCCCATTAAACCTGGGAAAATAACGTAAGCGACTACAAAATGCATAATATTACTTAAGATTTATGAAAATAATTTTCGCAATTGATTCATAAACAACAGATATATGAAGTAGTAAACATTTACGAGCATAGACACGAATTAAGAACCTCTTATTTGAAGTTAAATAAAATACAGACCAATTAACCTAAAAAAATAGCTAGTGACGTTCTAATTCGTAGTCCATTAAAATAAATTAGCCCAATATTGAAGCGAAGGAACCTTATTACAGTATTGAGGTATAGCTTTAGTGATGGGCAAAAATCACGATTCATTCGAATGAACAGGATTCAAAATTCGAACTCGAATAATTCGATTACGAATGAACTGTTCGATTCGAATGAATTTCTATCATTCGAATTTTAAATCGAGCCATATATAGTATTGAGGTCCAACTTCTAGTGAAGCGCGAATTCGACGATTTATTCGTACGACTAAGTTCTAAATTCGAATTCAAATCATTTGATTAGGAAAGAACTATTTGATTTGAATTTCCATCTCGTAAGTCGAGCGAGAAGAAATAAATAAATTATAGTTTAGATTCATAGAATAGACATAGGCTATTTTTATCCCAAAATTCCCACACAAACGAGCACAAAGAGAGTAAACCCGCGCAGCTAGTAAAATAAAAGCAAACCGAATGAGACTCGAATCGCGAATCAATTGTTTATGTTTTATTCGAATGCCAAAATTCGAATATCACGTATTCGACTTAAAATTGGAACAAATTGCCTTCACTACCGATAAATTGGCTCCATCTGTTATGTTTTGTTGCTCTAATTAGTGTTTCTCTGGAATAAAATATTGTCTATTGATTGTTTATTCTTCTTTATTAACGAACTAGCTGTGCCCTGCGGTTTCACCCGCATTTATTCCGTCACTGCTTACCGTTAAAACCTTCCCTTGATTACGACAACATATCAAAATCAGAATCAACTAAATCGGTCCTGCCGTTTCTTGAGGTTTAGCCAGTCTAACGAACCAGGATTGATTTTTATATAGATATACATATATATTATATAGCATGCAATGCAAAAATAAGAGATTTTTCGTGAAAGAGTAACATACATCCTCACATACTTTCGCATTCCTACTTATTACGAGTATAAAATAAAGTCCCCGGCCGCGTCTTTGTCTGTCCGTTCGCGATAAACTCAAATACTGCTGCACAGATTTTGGCGCGGTTTTTGTTAATAGATAGAGTGATTCAAGAGGAAGGTTTATATGTATAAAATTCTCGAAATTCCCACGGGAACGGGCACAACGCGGGTAAAAACACGGGGCGCTGCTAGTATATAATATTAATAGGATGAATGATGACTCATTTGAGGGCTACTACGCTATATACGCACCAAAGAAGTAATAGGTACCATACAACATGAAATTTGAAGTGCTATGTGTACCTTCCAGGGATTACTAGGATAAGTAATGACAGCTGTCACACTTGAAATGTCAAATTGACAGTGATTGATTAATTGTCATTTCACTGGTTCCGACCACTAATAATTCAGGGATCGTGCTTACACAGTAATGATCGAATGAGTTCGGCGACACTGGCTGTCGCAGAAAACCTATTACATACTAATTCAATTTACTATGTTTTGTTCAATGTCTGAGACAGACAAACACTTTTGGGTATAATGTTATCTCTATAATATAAAAATGAATTGCAAAATGTGTTGGTAAGTGCACAACTTCAGAACGACTGCACCAAATTGGATGATTCTGTTTTTAATGTGTTCCTTATTGTCAGCACGGGTAGCATGACAAGTAGACATACAAATATGTCTACCATCTATGGCGCAAGTTTGACGTCATCGCGATTTTATCTACAGTAGCTACCGCGACATAGATTTGTCTTGTCTCGTACGTCATTTGTATACAAATGTCTACGCCCTTGAGCATGACGACCATATTATGTCTACGTCAGAGACTAATTTGACTTTGACATTTCAAAGTATACAAATATGTAGGCTACCCTCCAAGGTGCATACAAAAACCACTTTTATACTTACAAAATACAATATTTTTGTAACAAAAACGAAAACAAGAAACAATAACAACGGACAAAAACGCACTGAAATGAATGAATGGCGAATGAATGAAATAGTGTTGTGACGGTGTTGTGCTTCAACAAATTTATCGGTAATCATGTGTGACCATGTTAAAAATATAATATATTTGTAAAGGGCAATATTTCTATGTCTTCCGTAGCGAAAGTTTTGTATACAGTAGAGATTTTCGCTTCCTGTCATTATGTGCTCGCAACCGCGCCATAACCCGTAGACAAGACAAAAGTTTTAACCCTATAGAGATATATGTCTACCAGTGTTCATGCTACCCGTGCTGGACAAGGTTTTTATATAAGAAAAATAAGGAATAAAAATTTCAAAATTCCCACGGGAACGGGGGCGCTGCGGGTGAAACCGCGGGGCACAGCTAGTATATGCATAAATGCGAAAGTTGTAAGAATGTATGTATGTTTGTAACTCTTTCACGAAAAAACTACTGGACGGATTTGGATGAAACTTTACAGTAATATATAGACCTAGAGCCCGTGAACCCCAGACCTTCGTTATTTTATAAAAGCTGAAAGTTTGTCAGCGCATGCTCCCAACACAGGTAAGAACGATGGACTATTATGAAGTTTGGGTTACCGTGGCTTTGGCAGATAAACGGTACTAAAGGTGTGTAAAATACCGATCTAAATTCATCAAATAATAAAGTGTGATTTGTGTGACATGACATATGTCATTTGAAAGATCTTGAAGAGTTGTACAAGTCACCCTTTGACGGTGATATCGAAATCGACGGCCAACTTGGTGTTTTCGACCATTGAAGATTGGAGTTGACCTATGCTATGGACGCTGATCCTAATGCTCAACAGTGACATGACCTATATCATTTGAAAGCTCTTGACAAGTTGTACAAGTCACCCTTTGACGGTGATATCGAAATCGACGGCCAACTTGGTGTTTTCGACCATTGAAGATTGGAGTTGACCTATGCTATGGACGCTGATCCTAATGCTCAACAGTGACATGACCTATGTCATTTGAAAGCTCTTGACAAGTTGAACAAGTCATCCTTGACGGTGAAATCGAAATCGACGGCCAACTTGGTGTTTTCGACCACCGAAGATTGGAGTTGGCCTATGCCATGGACGCTGATCCTAATGCTCAACAGTGACATGACCTATGTCATTTGAAAGCTCTTGAGGAGTTGTACAAGTCACCCTTTGACGGTGATATCGAAATCGATGGCCAACTTGGTGTTTTCGACCATTGACCTTCAGTACCGTTTACCTGCCAAAGCCACGATAACCCAAACTTCATAATAGTCCATCGTTCTTACCTGTGTTGGGAGCATGCGCTGACAAACTTTCAGCTTTTATAAAATAACGAAGGTCTGGGGTTCACGGGCTCTTGGTCCAATAGGCTATACATCAGTTTAATACATGAGGTCATTTTATCCCGAAATTCCCAAGGGGACGGGTATAACGCGGGTAACACTGTGGGGCTAGTTTACTATATTTTTTAGATGTGCCAGACAGATACAAACACATTTGAAAATTTCAACCCTAGTTTTTATGTTTTGGGTGACTGACACCCTAATTTGATAAAGGCAAGTTATGTAACTATTATAATATGTATATTATATACTAGCAGCGCCCCGCTGTTTTTCCCGCGTTGTGCCCATTCCCGTGGAAATTTCGGGAATTTTCATACATATAAACCTTCCTCTTGAATCACTCTATCTATAAAACAAAACCGCGTCAAAATCCGTTGCGTAGTTTTAAAGATCTAAGCATACATAGGGACAGACAGCGGAAAGCGACTTTGTTTTATACTATGTAGTGATATATATAAACACGATATATATAAACACTAGCTGCGCCCCGCGGTTTCACCCGCGTTGTACCCGTTCCCGCGGGAATTTCGGGATGAAAAATAGACGTTGGCCGATTCTCAGACCTACTCAATATGCTCACAAAATTTCATGAGAATCGGTCAAGCCGTTTCGGAGGAGTACGCGAACGAACACTGTGACACGAGAATTTTATATATAAGATATTTGCTTGTCCTGACGCTTGCAAACGAAGATACGCCGCGTACTTTCAGATTGTACTAACCCTAGATAAATATATTATTTACTAGCAGCGCCCCGCGGTTTTATCCGCGTTGTACCCGTTCCCGTGGGAATTTCGGGATGAAAAATAGCCTATGTTACTCGTGGATAATGTAGCTTTCGAAAGGTGAAAGAATTTTTTAAAACGGTCCCGTAGTTTTTTACCCTATTCATTACAAACAAACAAAGTTTGCCTCTTTATAATATTAGTGTAGATTGAGATTGCGGTTTTGTTTCTAAGTTCTAAGATTATCACGTAGGTACAAGTGAAGCGAATTATCATATTTTTTCCTTAGCGGAGTAAAGTGTGAAAAAGTGCTCGCAATTTATGTTTTTATGTGGCGAAACTTTTGTTCTTAGCTATCGCTTTTGTTTCGTGAGTCAAGTTAACGTTCTCTTTCTTAGCAGCCGGGTTTTATTTCGGACTTAATATAACTTTGAGAAAAATATAGACTTTTAAATAAAATTAATCCGGATTAAAAGTGTACAAGGTTCAATTATTTGTCGGTCGGTAACTTTCTACGGATAGAAGTCGTTACATGAGCCATGTGAGGCCCTTGGCGGCTCAATAACTCTGACACCAGGATTGGTCAGGTTGACCATCACCTCGATGAAGAAGAATTATATTAAGACGTTTAATGTACGTAAAATGTGGTAACCGCAATGGTGTCATCTGTATCACTACATAGTATAAAACAAAGTCGCTTTCCGCTGTCTGTCCCTATGTATGCTTAGATCTTTAAAACTACGCAACGGATTTTGACGCGGTTTTTTAATAGATGGAGTGATTCAAGAGAAAGGTTTATATGGGTAAAAAAACCCGAAATTTCCACGGGAACGGGCACAACGTGGGTAAAACTGCGGGGTGTTGTGAAGAATAAAAAATACACACATCAAACGTAGAACACTTCTCTTTTTGCCTGGACAACACAACGAAGGGACAAAGCATAAACAATCCAACCCTTTTTTCAATCAAGCCACCCTTTGATTTATAACGTTAGTTAAAACATGATTGGTATAGCTTGTTCTCTTTGTTGATATACCTTTATATAGAAATATAGGCAGTTAAAAAGTTTGTCGATGAATCAATATACAAATACATGTTGTTGTCACTGGAGTCTTGTTGTTTGACGTTCGGTCGCGTAGCACTGAACAATATGAATACGCACTACGCAACTAATCGTAAAATACGCGACGTATGCTTTATTTTGCCTTATCCTATACTAGCAGCGCCCCGCGGTTTTACCCGAGTTGTGCCAGTTACCATGGGAATTTCGGGATAAAAAGATGCCTTTTAACCTTTCCGTTGAATGTGGTTATATATTACAAAAAGAATTATTGAAATCAGACTGGTAATTCCAGAGATTATCTCGAACATACAAACTTACAAATAATCATATCATACCAATATTAAAAATATGTATGTAAGTTTGTGTGTTACGCTTTCACGCCAAAACTACTGAACCGATTTGAATGAAATTTGGTACACAGTTAGTCCAGAGCCTGAGAAAGGACATAGACTACTTTTTGTCCCGGAATTTCCGCGGGAACGGGTACAACGCGGGTGAAACCGCGAGGCGCTGCTAGTTTAACATATTTAGGTTAGGTTAGGTTCTGCAGTGACATACGTAAGTGATTCTGCACCGCCCCACGCAGGCGTTGACGGAGACCGGTGGTGGTTTTAGTGGGTAGTACTGCAGTAGATGCGATGAGCTTTATATAGTAGGATGTGTTAAATATAGATATTTGAATTTGAATTTGACTTACCTCTGTGCATAATACTCGAAGAAAGCGACCAGTATCTCAATAGAACGTGTCATGGCGGCCCACATTTCCTGTGTTTTGCATTTTGGATTTATCACTGACGACAAACGATGTCCTTCCGACATTGAGTTCAACAAATCACTTCATAATTTGAACCGAATTTATATATAGTATAAGATTCAGTTTTCTTTACCACTGTGTCCAAATTTTAGGTTAAGTATTGATAAGTTTGGTTTTTATCACTTGAATCTTATTGAAATTGGGTTAAGGTTTATTTTTCTATGTTACAAGCACAAAGTCTAGGAGATATATATTAGTGAGATTTTGAATAGTTTATCTAGATTTTAAATTAGTAGGTACCTAAGTACTAAGTACTTTCTTGATATTGGCTAAATCTAGCAAGTTCTTAGCGCTCATGGCGTAGTTTGACTAATCGATGTCAGTTAATTGCGATTGTTAAGCAACGTGCAGCTCGACCCCTACTTGGATGGGTGGCCGATAGTGGCATTTCTATCTGAGCGCTACCGGGCTTCGGATGGCACTTTAAATTGTCGGTCCTGGTGATTTCAGTCGTTAGACCATGTCGGAGGCCTTTAGGCGGTCTAAAGACATCAAGGTTGACCACTGACCAACTCGAACTTACTTTTGAGAAAAAGAGAAAAATGGAGATATAATGACGTCACTAGATGATGATGATGTTGGTTTGGTGGCTAGGGCATTAAATGAGCGAGGACCTTTAAGATATTTTTCGTTTTTCTTTAGATGAGCGAAAACATTAAAAAAAAGTATTAGCCTGTAATGTCCCACTGCTGGTCAAACGCCTCTCATCTCACTGAAGATATCAGTACAGTGAGGAGGATGTCGTAATCACCATGCTTGCCTAATGCGGGTTGGTGATCTCAAACACGAGCCATGTTTGAAAAGAAGGAACACCTTAAAGTCCACAAATTATACCATCCAATTTAAATGAAATAGTACTTCTAAAATGCTTCATAAAATGTCGTATTAAGTCGATTATAATATTTTATGTCCGTATTTAGCTTTTGATAATAAATTACCATATTAACGCTTTCAATGTTACTCTAGGGCAATTTTTTTGCCCTGGGCCGGGTTTCAAATTTAAGAGATAATTACAAAGGAGTGAAAAAGCTAATTAAGACAAAGGTTTATTATAAAAACTGCCCAACTACAGATCAAAGTAATTTTTCATTGAAGACACAGAAGACACACAGAGAAACATGCGCGAGAGAGACAGACAGAGAAACATGCGCACGCCATGCGCCGCGCGCATGTTTCTCTGTCTCTCTCTCTGGCGTGCACATGTTTCTCTGTCTGTCTGTCTCTCTCTCTCTCTTATAGAAAGCAAGCTAGATATTTTCGTTTCGTCTTTCTATTTCGCATTGAACAGTGTGGAGTCGCGACGATTATTTTTGTTGATAATAAATAAACTTCGTTCCATCCGGGTGTCCCTTGACACCTCTCAAGGTTTTTATTTATAAACTAGCAGCGCCCCGCGGTTTTACCCGCGTTGTGCCCGTTCCCGTGGGAATTTCGGGATTTTTTTACATAAAAACCTTCCTCTTGAATCACTCTACCTATTACAAAAAACCGCATCAAAATCCGTTGCGTAATTTTAAAGATTTAAGCATACAGACAGACAAACAGACAGACAGACACGAAAAAGAGACGACTTTATTTTATACTATGTAGTGATACCGTTTGCTCACCATACACAGATACCGTAGCGCTCGTGGTGTAGTTTGACTAAGCGATGTCAGTTCAATGCGATTGTTAAGCAACGTGCAGCTCGACCCCTACTTGGATGGGTGGCCGATTCGAACCACAGTCGACTGAACTTGGTTTTAGTGAATCAATTTTCAAGTACTGATCTCAGTTTAGCTTGCACTGATCGAGCTCAGCTGTATTGGTGATATTGGGGTTTAATAGAAAGGCGCCTAAAGGGTGAATGGCGAAAAAAGGGAAGGTTTTCCCCTATTTGGTTTATGTTTGAGTTGGCAGATAAAATATTTTCCCAATTCACGCCCAAAGAATTCGTACAATTTCTATATTTCTTTCAATACAATCCTTCTTGGAAGTGCCTATACAGATAACTGACTGTTTCTTGAAAAACTAACGTACTACTTACGATGCAGAGAAATTTC